>JAEOAD010000014.1:31342500-32542500 GCA_036365145.1 Orientallactaga sibirica
CCCTTGCATCACTTTTCATCTGGCTAAACATGGGACCTGGTGATTGGAACCGCTGGAGATTGGAACCAGCGTTCTTAGGCTTAGGAGGCAGGTGTCTTAACCACTAAGCCATCTCTTCAGCCCTCATGTTGATTTTTAATTTTATTGCATTGTGATCAGATATAATGCAAGAAGTTATGACAATTTTCCTAAATTTGTGGAGACATTCTTTTTTTTAAATTCAGACTGCCTTGATATTTTAAAAATATTTTATTTATTTATTTAAGAGAGAGAAAGAGGCAAAGAGAGAGAGAGAAAGAGAGAGAGAGAATATGAGCATGGCAGGGACTCCAGCCACTGCAAATGAACTCCAAATGCATGCGCCCCATCTGGTTAACATGGATACTGGAGAGTTGAACCGGGATCCTTTGGCTTTGCAGGCAAATGCCTCAACTGCTAAGCCATCTCTTGTGGAGACATTCTTTTTTTTTTTTTTTTCGAGGTAGGGTCTCTCTCTGGCCCAGGCTGACCTGGAATTCACTATAGTCTCAGGGTGGCCTTGAACTCTCTGCGATCCTCCTACCTCTGCCTCCTGAGTGCTGGGATTAAAGGCGTGCATCACCACGCCTGGCAATGGAGACATTCTTTTTTTTTTTGTTTGGCTTTAAAAAAATATATTTATTTGGTAAGGGTGTGTAAACACAGGTGCACACATGCAACAGCTTCTGCTTCTACATGGGGTCTGGGGATCTGAACTCACATACTCAGAGTTGCACAGCAGGCACTTTATCTACTGAGCCATCTCCCCAGCCCCTGGCCTTTTTTTTTTTTTTTTTTTTTTTTTTTTTTTTTTGGCACAGGTGTGGAGAGCAGAGACTGTCAGATGCCTCCCTCCATTCTCATCCATGTTTCCTTGACACAGTCTCTTCTCTGAACCCAGAGCTACTGTTTTCGTGGGTCCTGATCATGCTTCTCTCTCTGCTCCCCACAGGCTACAGGCATGCTTGGGAACACCCAGATGTTCACAAGGTGCTGGGGTATCAGACGCAGATGGTCGGAGGCTGTCTCAGGCTCTTTGTGCTCATGCTTGTGCATCAAGTGCTTTCCCTCTCACCCTGTGAGCTCTCTCCCCAGCCCCATGGCTCTTTAAAAACAGAAAAAGAAAATCAGGAAAAGTTCATCAAAGAAATACAAAGAAATATTATGGGCTTTCTCCCCCAGTTAGCTGGAGAGATGGCTTAGAAGTTAAAGTCACTTGCTTGCAAAGCCTGACAGCCCCAAGTTCAAATTCCCCAGTCCCCATATAAAATCAGATGCACAAAATTGTGCATGAGTGGAGACATTCTTTATGTCCTAACATATGATCTATTTTAGAGATGGTTCTATGGATGGCTGAGAAGAATGTGTATTCTGTAGAGTTAGGGTGGGACGTTCTGTAGCTGCCTGTTATTTCCAATTGATCTATGGTGTTGCTTAGCTCTGTTATTTCTCTGTTAATTTTCTGCTTGGATTGTCTGTCTGTTGACAATAGCAGAATATTAACATCTTCTACTATTTGTGTGAGGATTTATTTCTGGTTTATTATCTAGTAGATTTTGCTTTATAAAATTTGGCACACCTATGTTTGGTGCATGTAAGTTTTATTATTGTAATGTCTTCTTGCTGGATTGTTCCCTTAATGAGTAAGAAGTGGCATTCTTTGTCTCTTTTTATAACTGTTGGTTTAAAGTCTGTTTTATCAGATATTAGTATAGCAACTCCTGATTGCTTGTTTCTTACTTCCATTGGCTTGAAAAATCATTTTCCAACCTTTCACTCTAAAGAGGTGCCTATCTTTGATGGTAAGGTGGGTTTCTTGTAGACAGCAAATGGAAGGATCCACTTTTCTGATCTAACCCTGTATCTTTTTATTTTTATTTATTTATTGTTATTATTATTTTTTGGTTTTCCAAGGTAGGGTTTCACTCTGGTCCAGGCTGACCTGGAATTCACTATGTAGTCTCAGGGTGGCCTCGAACTCTCAGCGATACTCCTACCTCTGCCTCCCGAGTGCTGGGATTAAAGGCGTGCACCACCACGCCCAGATCTACATTTTTTTTTTTATTGGCAACTTCTATTGGATAGGTCTTTCTTTTGTGAGTTTAGAAAAAATTTTCTTCAATAATTTTGTTGAAGATTCTCTTTTTCTTTTTTTTTTTCTTCTTTTATTTTCTTTGTTTTTGAGGTAGGGTCTCACTCTGGCTCAGGCTGACCTGGAATTCACTATGTAGTCTCAGGGTAGCCTTGAACTCTTGGCGATCCTCCTACCTCTGCCTCCCGAGTGCTGGGATTAAAGGTGTGCGCCATCACGTCTGGCGAAGATTTTCTTTATACCTTTGGCTTGTATTTCTTACCCTTCTTTTATGCCCATAATCTGAATATTTAGCTTTGTAATGTGTCCCACATTTCCGTCATATTCTGTTTTTTGAACTTGTTATGTTTGGACTCCCATTCCACTCCCTCTGCCTTGAGTTCTGATATTCTGTTTTCTGCATGTTCTCTTTTGTTGGTGAGGTTTTCTTGGCTGCCTTTAAAAAAGATATTTCATTATATTATCCCTGATTTTTTTTTAATTATCTCCATCTCTTTACTGAATTCCATTCTTTTTATTTTATTTTTTATTGTTTGAATTACATTCTTCTTGCATGGCTTGACTCTTGTTGTCTCTTGGATTTTGGTCCTGCATTTGACCCTGTCCTCCTTGAGCTTCTCCCACCGACCATTCAGTTCATGTTTTTGTGGATTCTTCTCCATCTCACTTATCCATGTGCTAACTTCTTTTTTTGATTTTTTTTTTTTTTTTTTTTTGGTTTTGCGAGGTAGGGTCTCACTCTGGCTCAGGCTGACCTGGAATTCACTACGTAGTCTCAGGGTGGCCTCGAACTCTCAGCGATCCTCCTACCTCTGCCTCCCGAGTGCTGGGATTAAAGGCGTGTGCCACCACGCCCGGCTTTTTGATTCTTTTATCTTTTTTTAAAAATAAATATTTTATATTTATTTATTTGACAGAGAAAGAGAGAGAGAGACAGAGAGAGAGAGAGAGAGAGAGAGAGAGAGAGAGCATGCCAGGGCCTCCAGCCACTGCAAATGAACTCCAGATGCGTGCGCCTCCTTGTGCATCTGGCTTACATGGGTCCTGGGGAATTGAACCTGGGTCCTTTTGGCTTTGCAGGCAAACGCCTTAACCGCTAAGCCATCTCTCCAGCCCTGATTCTTTTTAATTATGTGGAGGTGTCTATGGTTCTCTTACATGTCATTCGGGCATCTGCTGAATTCTTCTTGTTGACTTGCTTGCATTTCCTTCATCCATGTTTTGAGCTCCTTTCGTTGGAGTGCTTCCTTCAACCAAGCTTGATCTCCTCTTTTCTGTTCTTTTTGGAGAGCCTTTGCGAATTCATTCAGCCTCTTGCTCACAGCCTCACTGAGTGTGTTTAACATGCTTATTGTTGTTTCCTTGTGGGAGTCCATGTCTAGAGTGCCCTCTCTGCTTTCGTCGGAGGGTCCCCTTATGGGGCTACTCTTTCTTGGTGGGGCTCTCCCGGCTTGATGTCTTGCATTATTTGTTTTGCGTTGGGGTTTGCCCATCTCAAGATAGTCCCCTTGTTTTGCTAACCATGTAGCAATTGTAGCTCTTATGGTACCTGTTGTGTGGCCTGGACAGCTGTGGTCCAGGTGAGAGTGGGAGGGTAGACTATCTACCTGCTTGGGTTACGTGCATTTGAGTCTGAGCAGGACTCTCCCAGGTGTGTGTGAGAGTGGTCCTGGGACGTGTGACCTGCTCAGTGTCAGAGCAGGGCCCTGCTTTCCCAATGCTGACCACTGCCTGGGACTTTGGAGTGAGACCAGCACTGTGTGTCTTAGGGCCAGTGCTAGCGTGCTGTGCAGGTCAAGATTCCTGGGAGTTCAGGCTGCAAGATGAGGATTCCTTGCTAGCCTGGCAGCTTACTGCTCACAGCGATTACTGGGCCAGGTACTTGTGGGGGGCGTGGAGTTCACCAGGACTTAGTCCAGTTTTACCCACCCACTTCCTAGTCTTTGGTATGTGCTAGGCCCAAGGACCCTGTGGGCCATGGTGCTAAGCTCAGCAGGACTAGATGGTGGACAGGGAGTTCCACTATGGGAAGGCAATTCCCTGCTAGTGCGGCAGCTGTCTGGTCACTGCAGGTGCAGAGGCTGTTGGCATGGGGAGAGGGAGGGAGGGAGACTTCCTGGCCTTGGATGTCCAGCGTTACCGCGGCCTGGCCTTTGGTGTGTGATGGGCCTCAGAATCCTGGGGGCTACAGTGCTGGGACTGGGAAAGTGGGTAGTGTGCTATAGGTCAGGCTGTAGTGTGGCCATTCCCTGTTCACAGCACTTTGAGGAGGGGTAAGAAGCCCCCTTTGGCATGAGTGCCAGGCCTTACCTGCTCACTCCCTGCCCTTTGGTACCTTGTGGGCCTCAGTGCTGGCTGCCTGACTGGAGTAGAGAGGGTGTTCCCAGCTGCAGGTAGGCAGTTCTCTGGAATGGTGGCTCCCAGCTCTTTCAGGACTGGTACTCAAAGGGGGTGGGAGGTGGGAAGCCCCCTTGGCTTGGATGCCCAGTGTTGCTCACTTCCTGGTGTCTAAGGGTGGGGTCTCTCCTGTGGGCTGTAGCCCACTGGAACTTGGGGTGAGATCTGTTCAGGAGACTCACCTGGAGGCTGGCGCTGAGTCACTCTTCACATGCACCCTACTTCTGGATTTTTTTTTAATTTTTAATTTTTTAATTTTTTGGTTTTCCGAGGCAGGGTCTCACTCTAGCCCAGGCTGACCTGGAATTCGCTACGTAGTCTCAGGGTGGCCTTGAACTCATGGTGATCCTCCTACCTCTGCCTCCTGAGTGCTGGGATAACAGGCGTGCGCCACCATGCCCAGCTTCTTCTGGAGTTTTTAAAAAGTATTTTATTTTTATTTATTTGAGAGAGAGATACAGAAATGGGCAGGGCGAGGGAGGGAGGGAGAGAGAGAGAATGGGCATGCCAGGGCCTCCAGCCATTGCAAACGAACCCCAGATGCATGAGCACCCTTGTACATCTGGCCTATGTGGGTACTGGGGAATCAAACCTGGGTCCTTTGGCTTTGCAGGCAAGCGCCTTCATCACTAAGCCATCTCTCCAGTCCCTGGATTTTATTTATTTATTTTCTTTGTGTGCGTGGGGGGGGAGTCCTTTCCCAGGAGATCTGCTGATGCTGAGGGAGGTAAGCCGTGGCTGGGCTGGTGGGAGCTCTATCCAAACAGGGCCTTGAGATTCCCTGCTGTGGATCTCTGGAACCCATTTTATGGGGAAGTGCTCCAGCCCAGGGCAAATACTTCCTTATACACCTTCCCAGTTTGGTAGAAGAGTGTTGTTATGTGTTATCTTGAGCTTCTTCCCCCTAGTTTTTCCTGGCATGGTTCCTAGCCTACCATCTTAACCGGAACCTGAAAGTACTTTTTGGCAATACCCAGGTTCCCATCACTATCACAGAATACCTGAGAAATAAACTTATAAAGAGAAAAGGTTTATTTTATTTTTTTTCAAGGTAGAGTCTCACTGTAGCCCAGGCTGACCTGGGACTCACTATGTAGTCTCAGCCTGGCCTTGAACTCATGCAATCCTCCTACCTCTGCCTCCCTAGTGCTGGGTTTAAAGGTGTGTGCCACCACGCCTGGTCAAAGGTTTATTATTGTTCATGGCTTCGGAGGTTCTGTTCATGATTAGCTGGTCTGACTCTCTGGGCTTATGTTTAGGAGTGAGTGGTGGAACAAATACACTTACACCACAAGCCAGGGACCAGGAGAGAGGAGGGATCTTGGGCACCTTCCAATCACCTAAAGGTCCTTTAGTCAGCTCTTCCTCTTACAGGTTCTGCAGTGCTTTCTCCTGGGGAGCCATCCTCCTAACACCTGGATCTTTGGGACAGGGCTCCCCTCTAGTCCAGGATGACTTGACATTCACTCTGTAGCCCAGGCTGGCCTCGACCTCAAAGCAATCCTCTTACTTCACCCTCCTGTGTGCTGGGATGAAGGTCTGCACTGCATGCATGATGACAATATATTTAGTTAACCTCACATGATTGAAATGTTATCACTTAAAATATGTAGTCACTATAAAAATCTGCAAATGAGATATTTCACATTCTTTTATTCATCAAGAGTCATTGAAAACCAGGTTATATTGAACACTTAAAGCACACTTCAATTCAGGCAGGCTACATTTGAAGGGCCGAATAGTCACATGTGCCTGGAGGCTATTGTGTTGAACATAGAATCAAAACATTGTCATCACCCCAGAACACAGTGTTCTGCTTGCCTCTTTTGAGCCAGTCTCCTTGTCCTCAGATTCAACCACTGTTCTGATTTCTGTCACCATAGATTAATTTTGCCTGTCCTTGAATGTCCTGTAAAGGAAGTCAAGTAGTCTGTACCCTCTTGTTAGCTGCCTCTTCCTTCTCTTCTTCCTCCTCCTCCTTCACCTCCTTCTTCCTCTCTTTCTTCTTCTCCCTCTCCCCCTGCCCCTCCCCCTCTTCTTTCTCCTTTTTAGGATAGGGTTTCACTCTAGTTCAGGCTGACCTGAAATTCACTATGTAGTCTCAGACTGGCCTCAAACTCACAACAATCCCGTAACTTCTGCTTCCTGAGTGCTAGGATTAAAGGTGTGTGCCACTATGCCTGGGAGGGATGGAAAGAGGGGAGAGAGAGAGAGAGAGAGGGAGAGCATACCAAGGCTTCCAGCCACTGCAAATGAACTCCAGATTTTTTTTGCATGCACCACTTTGTGTATCTGGCTTTATGTGGGTACTGGGGTATTGAACTTGGGTCATTAGGCTTTGCAGTCAAGTGCCTTAATTGCTGAGCCATCTCTCCAGCCCCTTTTCTTCTTTTTTTTGGGGATGACAGGGTCTCAAACTTCCCATGTAGCTGGGGATGACCTTGAATGTTCAATCTTCCTGAGTTCACCTCTCAAGAGCTGGGATTACAAATTTGAGGACTGACAGATTGGAGAGATGGTTTAGTGGTTAAGGCACTTGCCTGTGAAGCCTAAGGACCCAGGTTCGAGTACCCAGAACCCACATAAACCTGATGCACATGGTTGTGCATGTATCTGGAGTTCGTTTGCAGTGGCTAGAAGCCCTGACACACCCATTCTCTCTCCCTCTCTCTCAAGTAAATAAATAAACAAAAACAAGTTTAAGAACTGAATCCAGGACACATGGTAGGCAAGCACTCCATCCCCAGCCCTTCCTGCTAGGATTCTTTCACTTATTGTAAGATTTTTGAGGCACGTCTGGGTCACGGTCTCCCTTAATTGCTGAGTGGCATCTCACTGTGTGACAGCCGTGTGTGCTTGTCCATGCCCAGTAAATACTTGGGTTTGAATGACTGTCAGTGTTAATGTGACAGGATGCATGAGGGTTCCCTCTCTGTCACTCCAAAGGACCAAGGGGACAATGTGATGAGAATTCAGGAAGGTGGGCTAAGTGAGTGTCCTGGGGAAGGGGGACATTGTGTGGGACAGAATAGGTTAGCATGGTGATGGGAAGTGGGGGTGGGCACTGCCAGTGGAAGGCAAGTCCAGATTAAAGGCCTGAGGTGGGGCAGGTTTGGGGAATGACAGTCCATGAAAATGAAGGCAATTTTCAGTAGATTTGGTGGGTTTTGAATGCTGACAAAAAGGAGCCTTCTAAAAGTATGATCACAGGTTGGAAAGATCTTTCTGGAAAGAGACACTTGGTCCATAATTCAAAGGATGATCTTTTCTTTCTTTCTTTAAGAAAAAATATATATATATATATAGAATGGGGTGCTAGGGCATACTAGCCACATACATAAAGAGAGAATGGATGGGCGTGCTGCATAGCCACCCCACCTTGTGCATCTATCTGGCTTAGGTGGGACCTGAAGAATCGAACCTGGATCCTTAGGCTTCGCAGGCAAGTGCCTTAACCATTAAGCCATCTCTCCAGCCGCAGACAATCTTTTCTACTGCCTTCATGGGGCTCTTTCCTGTAGGCCAGGCTGATCCTTCTACCTGGGTTATGCTCACTCCTATTGCTTTAAGCATCCTCTAGGAAGAAGGTTCCTGGTCCCTTCCTGGCTCTCCCACCATGACACAGTTTCCCCCTGTCACCCACTGCCACACTTGCACAGCTCGCCCTGGCACCTGTACTTTCCTGGTCCATAATCAGCCCAGCCTGTCTTCCCTGGGGAGGTATGCCAGCCAGGACCCTCTCATCACTCACCCCATGTTGCAGTCAGGTTTGCATTGCTGGCAGAAAACACCCGACCAAGAGCAGCTTGTAGGAAAAAGGGATTATTTTGGCTTACAGACTCTCCAGGAAGCTCCATGGTGGCAGGGGGAAATGATGACATGAGCAGAGGGTGGACATCACCTCCTGGCCAACATCAGATGGACAACAGCAACAGGAGACTGTGCCAAACACTGGCAAGATGAAGCTGGTTATAACACCCACAAGCCTTCCCCAACAATACATTGCCTCCAGGAGGCTTTAATTTCCAAATTGCCATCAGCTGGGGACCTAGCATTCAGAACACTTAAGTTTATGGGGGACACCTGAATCAAACCACCACACCCCACTTCTGGAACTCCTGGGTCAGAGTGTACTTTAGATCAGAGCTGTTCCACAACATCCCAGATCCACCTTGTCCCTGGAAGGGGAGGGAGCCCCAGGCACTATCTGGCTTGGGAACTGGTCAGGATGGTCCTGGTCTTGCCATGACATCTCTGTATATCACAACGGAGGCAGCTTAGTAAGGAGAGGTCTCCAGTCACATTATAAAAGCTATTAAAAGCCAAAGGAAGGGTAGGAATGCTTACAAGGCAGTCTTCCAGGCACAAAATGGCCTGGATATCTATGGCCTCACAATGCCTGGTACTACCTACACAGGACCCTTGTAATAGGAGGAAAAGATCATGACATCAAAATAAAAGAGAGACCTATGATGGGGGAAGTCATGAGCCCTAGGGATGTAATGTCTGCTGCTGTCTGCCTAATGTACACCAAAATGCCTGGTAACACTTCTCATAATAGGGTCTCACCTGGTCCAGGCTGACCCTATAGTCTCAGGGTTAATGCTATCCTCCACTTTTGGGATTCAGAGCGCCACCAACGGTGATCTATCTTTTCATGCTACTCACTTTTGGTCAGATTTTCAGATGGCAGGAACCTTGCTAGTGCTGAGAAGGGACAGAGGAGTGCTCAGCACTGAAACATCTCTATCACGCCCTCCAAGGCTCAGGGTCCATTGTGGAAGAGGTGGCGGAAAGAATGTAAGAGTCAAAAGAAGGGTAGGACTGCTTACAATGCACTCTTCCAGACACAAAATGGCCTGGATATCCATGACCTCTCAGTACCTGACATTACCTACACAAGACCATCGTAATAGTAGGAAAAGATGATGACATCAAAAATAAAAGAGAGACTGATTGAGAAGGGGAGGGGATATGATGGAAAGTGGAGGTGCAAAGAGGAATATGTGGGGGGGATTATCATGGGTTATTATATAATTATGGAAGTTGTCAATAAAAAAAGTTTTTACAGGGCTGGAGAGATGGCTTAGCGGTTAAGGCGTCTGCCTTCTAAGCCTAAGAACGCTGGTTCCAATCTCCAGCGGTTCCAATCTCCAGGTCCCACGTTTAGCCAGATGCATAGTGATGCAAGGGCGCAATGCCGCACTTGCCCACAAAGGGGCGCACACATCTGGATTTTGTTCACAGCAGCTGAGAGACTGCTGGCATGCCCATTCTCTGTCTCCCTCTCCCCCCCTCTGTCTCTCTCTAAAAATAAAAATTTTAAAAAAATAAAAAACAGTTTTTACAAAGCTATGAAAATGGATCCTCAATGAGTTCTGTTGATGTTGAACCTGGGTCTGAAGTGGATCCTGATACCCAACCTCATTTATGTTTCTGCTAAGGTAGTGAGTGGGGTCTGGACCAGCTATCAGCCTTCTGGGAATTGGTAAACAGAGTTCTGACTTAATGCTACAGAAAAGCAGCAGAGCCCAAGCCTGGATTCCAGGTCCTCTGGTTCCAACACAGCACAGTGCCAGGCTGCTTGGGAGTGGCTTCCTGGCTGGGACTTCTTTGTCATCTTGCCTCCTCGAGCCTTGCCTCATCAGAAGTAACTTATTTCTTTATTTTTATTTTTTATTTTTGGAGAGAGACACAGAGAGAGACAGACAGAGAAGGAGAGGGAGACAGATAGAGATGGGTGCGCCAGCAGTCTCTCAGCTGCTGTGAACGAAATCCAGATGTGTGCGCCCCCTTGTGGGCAAGTGCGGCATTGTGCCCTTGCATCACTTTGCATCTGGCTAAGCGTGGGACCTGGAGATTGGAACTGGGTTCTTAGGCTTAGCAAGCAGGTGCCTTAACCGCTAAGCCATCTCTCCAGCCCAGAAATAACTTATTTCTTTAAGCTCAAGAAGAGGAGAATGTAAAAGGGTGAGAAGGAAATAAATTTACAGTCATTTTAGAAACATTGGATTGAAGCATGGATCCCTACGGCTAAGTAATTTCCCTCTTTTGTAGAAAATATAAATAAATCTGTGTGGCTTATGCTGAGTGATGGGTCAGGCCATCAGCTGGATGGCACAACATGAATGCCCTTCGGAGGCTCAGTTCCTCTCCTTGACCTTGTCAACTTGCTCTTCTTCATAGCTCTGGCATCCTTTCCTCAGGGGGTGTTGGCAGCACTGGGCTGGGCCCATGATTAGGCCTTCCTGGTGGTGGGGGTGGGGTGGACACTTCAGAGTCCTTCCTGGGCTCCACTGGACTCTAGCAGGTGCAGCCCAGACTTGACGATGTTCAGAGCCTTAACTAGAGTGCTTTCATTATCCCTGGGACTCTCTGCTTTTGCCACAGGGGCGAAGGTCTCGAGTGTGTGATTCTGCAACATGGAGAGCTCTTCTTCCTGAAGGTATCTTCTACTTTCTGAGAAGAGGTGGTCAGCATAGCATGTCCTAAATTCATCACATCGGGACTCTCATTGTCTTGTTCTGGCTATGGCTCAATTTTTTTATTTTTCAAGTTAGGGTCTCACTCTAGCTCAGGCTGACCTGGAATTCACTATGTAGTCTCAGGGTGACCTCAAACTCACGGCAATCCTCCTACCTCAGCCTCCTGAGTGCTGGGATTAAAGGTGTGCACCACCACGCCCGGTCTGGTGGCTCAATTTTGGCATGAGTCCCTGGGGTTGCCTTCCTCCCTGCCTTGCCCTGCTTTAGGTGAGGAGGTAGAGAGTGAGAGAGTGGGTGGCTGGCCCTTATCTCCTGCCCTAGCTGCCACAGGCTATGTCCTTCATTGTCAAACAGTAACCTCTGAGCTTGGCACCCCAGGAAAGGAGTCTAAAGCACAGGGTCTCACTCTAGTGCAGAATGACCTGGAATTCAATATGTAGTCTCAAGCTGGACTTGAACTCATGGCGATCCTCCTACCATTGGCCCTTGCTGGTGTTCCTAGGGATATGGGCTGTGTGCCTGACCCAGGGAGGAGCCCTGGATGAAGAGCTGGGGAGGTGGTCACTTCTTGGCTTTAAAAGCATTAGTAGGAAGCCGGGCGTGGTGGCGCATGCCTTTAATCCCAGCACTCGGGAGGCAGAGGTAGGAGGATCGCCAAGAGTTCGAGGCCACCCTGAGAGTACATAGTGAATTCAAGGTCAGCCTGAGCCAGAGTGAGACCCTACCTCGAAAAAAAAAAAAAAAAAAAAAAAAAAAAAAAAAAGCATTAGTAGGAAGAAGGGAAACGGATCCCAGTTCTCTGCAGAGTGAGGCCAAACAAATAAAGTCAGATCATGAAGGCTTTCTGCTAGCTCCTGGTTCCCTCAGGCCTCCAGAGACTCCCAAATGATACAGATGACCCTCATGCAGCTTCTGCCCATGTCCCCTCTAAGCTTGATCCTGTGGCCATGCCTTAGGGGACCCCCTGCCTTCTAGTCTCTCAAAGTTCTTCAGAGCAGTGTGGACACTGGAAAGAGAAGAGCTGTTCCCTTGGAGGGAGTGTGTGTGTGTGTGTGTGTGTGTGTGTGTGTGTGTGTGCACGCAAATGTGCAAGAGCATATGATGTCTGGGATGTAGCCCAGTGTGACTTTCTGGCTAGCATGCAAGGCAGATTGGGGCTTGCCTACATGCCTTCCTCTTCCCCCTCTTCCTCTCCTTCTTCTTCCTCCTCCTTCTTCTCCTCCCGCCTCTTCCTTCCTCCCTTCCTCCCTTCTTCCCTCCCTCCTTCCTTCCTCCCTTCCTTCCTTCCTTCCTTCCTTCCTTCCTTCCTTCCTTCCTTCCTTCCTTTCTTTCTTTTTCGAGGTAAGGTCCCACTGTAGCCCAGGCTGACCTGGAATTCACTATGTGGTCTCAGGGTGGCCTTGAACTCACAGCGATCCTCCTACCTCTGCCTCCAGAGTGCTGGGATTAAAGGCGTGTACCACCATGCCCAGTTTTTTTTTGTTTTTTTTTTGAGGTAGGGTCTCACTCTGGCCCAGGCTGACCTGGAATTTACTATGCAGTCTCAGGGTGGCCTCAAACCCACACCAATCCTCCTACCTCTGCCTCCTGAGTGCTGGGATTAAAGGCATATGCCACCACGCCCGGCCCTTTTTTCCATCCTCTTTTTTTCTTTTTTTTTTTTTTTTTTTGGTTTTCTGACATAGGTCTCACTCTAGCTCAGGCTGACCTGGAATTCACTATGTAGTCACAGGTTGGCCTCAAACTCACAGTGATCCTCCTGCCTTTGCCCCCCAAGTTTCTGGGATTAAAGGCATGCGCCACCACGCCCAGCTTTTTTCCATTTTTTTTTTTTTTTTTTTTTTTTGAGGTAGGGTCTCTCTCTAGCCCAGGCTGACCTGGAATTCACTATGTAGTCTCAGGTTGGCCTCAAACTCACGGTGATCCTCCTACCTCTGCCTCCCAAGTGCTGGGATTAAAGGCATGCACCACCATGCCTGGCTACTTTTTTCTATTCTTAAGAATAACTTCTGCATGTAATTTAGTTTGCCTTTCTGAACCCAATTCTCTGGTTAAGGCTTAATCAGCATTGAACAGTAGAGATATATATTATATTTGAAAACACAGAGAGATAGAGAGAAGAGAGAGAGAGAGAGAAAGAGAGAATGGGCGTGCTAGGACCTCCAGTCACTGCAAATGAACTTCAGATGCATACACCACCTTGTGCATCTGGCTTTACATTGGTACTGGGGAACTGAACCCCAGGTTGTTAGGTTTTGTAGGTAAGTGCCTTAACTGCCGAGCCATCTTTCCAGCCCCTATAACCTCCTTTTGTACAGATATGATTCTTTTAGTAATACAGTCTCTGAGTAACTAAATTTGTTCTGGTAGCTGGATCATGACATTATATAGCCATTATAGACTTAAAATGTCCCTGGAATTGTCCCTTCTTTTCAAGGGTTATGAACTCAAGTCTGCTCACACACAGCTTGATGTTTGGAAATAGCAGGGTCTGCCTTCAGGGCTGGGCCCCATCCTGCCTAGCTCCCAGGCCCTTTTGCCTCCTCACATGCAAAGCTGCTCTTCTATGCTTCTTGTAGCTCACTCTGGCTCTCCTTGTGAATATAATTGGAATTTCACAGTCATCAGTTTCTAAAATGATTTTCAGAGCTTTAAAAGATGTCGAGAGTCACAAAATGTCTTCAGAATATTTTCCACAAAGCTTCTTGCACAATGAATCTGGTTTTTTTTTTTTTTTTCAGCCTTTTGCGAATGCTTTGCCAAGCCCCTCACTGCATGTGGGACCCTGGGCTCAGCACCGGGTGGAGGTGGAGGCTGGGGTAGCTAGTGTATGCAGAAGGAAGGGCAGGGCCCAGCCCTGCTGCAGTCTGCCGGGTGGAGCTCAGGTAGGTGCATGCCTGCCTGCGTGATGAATACCAGGGAAGTCACAGTCAGAGTGAGTTGGGGCTGCTCCCTTGGCCTTTTCCCTGTCTAGAATGCACTGCTTGGAATTATTTTCAACATCCCCGGGAGGGCTGCAGTTATTCTGTTTGGAGGCTGGGGGATAGCAAATTACCTTTTTGGAGTCCGGCCACTACTGACTTCTTTATGAGGCCCGTTGCTGCTGGTTTTTCCTGTGATACTTTGGAATGGCCATACCTCCCCATGTCTTAGACAGATTGCCTCTGGGCCCCATGGCACTGAGCCTTTCTGGATGGTTCCAACTGTAGGGAGAAGGTTCTCTTCCAGAACAGGCACTCCCCATGCTGCAGTGGCCCTCTGGGGTTGCTGACAAGGCAGCCCCACATTGGAGGGCTGTCACAACCCTGTTTTGGGCCCTCATCTCCCTACCAACCCCCATCAGCACACACCAGGCTTTCCCAGAATTAATGCTTTGACTGAGCAGCATTGGTGTTTAAAAGAAAAAGCAAGCTGGGCGCGGTGGCGCACGCCTTTAATCCCAGCACTTGGGAGGCAGAGGTAGGAGGATCACCAAGAGTTCAAGGCCACCCTGAGACTCCATGGTGAATTCCAGGTCAGCCTGGACCAGAGTGAGACCCTACCTTGCAAAACCAAAAAAAAAAAAAAAAAAAGAAAGAAAAGGCAGAGCCAGGCATGGTGGTGCATGCCTTTAATCCCAGCACTCAGGAGGCAGAGGTAGGAGGATCACTGTGAGATGGAAGCCAGCCTGAGACTACAGAGTGAATTCCAGGTCAGCCTGGGCTAGAGAGTGAGACCCTACTTCAAAAACCAAAACAAAACGGAAATTAAAAGGAAATTCAGGAAACTGGTTGTTGCAGTTACCTTCATGTGGCTGGGATGAAACATCCAACCAAAGCAGCTGAGGGGGGAGAGGGTCTATTTTGGCTTACAGTCTTCAGGGGAAAGCACAGCATGAGCAGAGTCTGGACATCACGCTTGCCACAGCAGGTGGAAAACAGCAGCAAGAGAGTGAGCTAAGCTTTGGCAAGGGGGGGGATGGGAGGAGCTGGCTATAACACCCCAAATCCTGCCTCCAAGTATACACCTCCTCCAGCAAGGCTCCGCCTCCCAAACTGCCTCCAGCTGGGGAGTGAGCATTCAGAATGCATGAGTTTATGGGGGACACCTGATTCCGACCATCACACAGTGATTCTGCATGGAAGAGAAAATGTGGACGTTGCTGGTGACTAGGCAAACCCATGCAACATGGTCCTGATAAGAGGAGGGGAGGGGGGCTGGAGAGATGGCTTAGTGGTTAAGGCACATGCCTGTGAAGCCTAAGGACCCCGGTTTGATTCTGCAGGTCCCACGTAAGCCAGATGCACAAGGGGGCACACACATCTGGAGTTCGTTTGCAGTGGCTAGAGGCCCTGGTGCACCCATTCTCCCTCTCCCTCTCTCTCTTTCCCTCTCTCTATCTCAAATAAATAAATAAAATCTAAAAAAAAAAAGAGAGAGAGAGAGAGGAGGGGAGGGCATATCATCCCTGTGTGGGTGCTTCTCCAAAATTCTCAGGCTTTTACTGAGAAAATATCAGGTAAATGTAGCTATCCAGAGAAATATACTGTTGTAGACCTGACCGCAGCTCAGCAAGAACTCTGGCTCTTGTAGCGAGAGATGCCAGAGATAGCCATAGATTAGAGGAGGCCGAGAGGCAGATGGGAGAAGACCACGTGGTTCTGAGTTAGATCTTAAATACCTGGGGATGTCAGCAGGGAGACAGGACAAGGCACACCATGTCTGTTGTTTGTTAACATTACTGTTACTATTATTGTTTTTTAAGAAGTTTTTATTTTTATATATTTACTTATTAGAGACAGAGAAAGGGAGAGAGAGAATGGGCGCGCCAGGGCCTCCAGCCACTGCAAACAAACTCCAGATGCATGCGCCCCCTTGTGCATCTGGGTCCTGGGGAATCAAGCCTTGAACTGAGGTCTTTAGGCTTCACAGGCAAGGGCTTACCCCTAAGCCATCTCTCCAGCCCACTATTATTGTTTTTTTTTTTTTTTTTTTGGTTTTTCGAGGTAGGGTCTCACTCTAGCTCAAGGTGACCTGGAATTCACTTTGTAGTCTCAGGGTGGCCTTGAACTCACGGCATTCCTCTTAACTCTGCCTCCTGAGTGCTGGGATTAAAGGCATGCGCCACCACACCCGGCTCCCTATTATTGTTTTTTGAGACAGGGTCTCATTTTGCAGCCCAAAGTGGCCTGGAATTCACCATGTAGCCTAGGTTAGCCTTAAACCCACAGTCCTCCTGCCTTAGCCTCCTGTGTGCTACAATAATAGGCATGCCTGTTTTTTTTTTTTTTTTTTTTTTTGCATATGTGTGTGCATGTGTGTATTTGCATGTTCGTGTCTGTGGCCACTTTGTGTGTGGGTGCGTGTGTATGGAGGCCGAGGTAGACGCTGCGTATCTTCCTTGACTGCGCTCCAGTTGTCTTCTTTGTGAAAAGGTCTCTCATTGAACGTACTGCTCAGCAGTTCAGCTTGTCTAGCTCAGCAGTGAGCCGCAGGGGTCCCTGTCTCTCTTGTCAGCACTAGAATCACAGGTGCACACCACCACTTTCAGCAGTTTATGTGGGTGCTGAGGAACTGAACGCAAGCCCTCATGCTTGCATAACAAGCATTTTACCCACACAGCCATCTCCCCATCCCTGGCTTATGATTATTATTATTATCATTGGGTTTTTCAGGTAGAGTCTCACTCTAGCCCAGGCTGACCTGGAATTCACTATGTAGTCTCAGAGTGGCGTTGAACTTAGTGATCCTCCCACCTCTGCCTCCTAAGAGCTGGGATGAAAGGCGTGTGCCACCATGCCTGGCTAGGTTTATTTCTTCCTATGTTTTTATTTATGAAAGAGAGAGAGAAAGAAAGAGAGAGAAAGAGAGAGAGAAAGAGAGAGAGAGAGAGAGCATGCCAGGGCCTCTAGCATTTACAAACAAATTGCAGATGCATGCACCACTTTGTGCATCTGGTTTTATGGGAATACTGGGGAATTGAACGTGGACCAGGAGGTTTTGCAAGCAAGCACCTTTAACCACTGAGAAATCCCCCAGCCTTATTTTTTTTTTAATTTGAGACACACACAGAGAGAGAGAGAGAGAGAAAGAGAGAGAGGAAAAGACACAGAGAGAATGGGCACACCAGGGCCTTTCAGGCACTGTAAACGAACTCCAGATATGTGTGTCCCCTTGTGCGTGTGTGACATTGCGTGTTTGCGTCACTTTTGTGTCTGGCTATATGTGGGGCCTGGAGATTTGCACAAGTATTCTTAGGCTTTGTAGGCAGGTTAACTGCTAAGCTGTCTCTTCAGCCCTAAAATATTATTTATTTATTTATTTGAGACAGAAAGAGAGAGAGAGAATGGTGTGCTAGGGCCTCCAGTCACTACAAATGAATACCAGACACATGTGCCACCTTGTGCATCTGGCTTATGTGGGTCCTGGCGAATCAAACCTGGGTCTCTTGGCTTTGCAGGCAAACACCTTAACTGCTAAGCCATTCCTCCAGCCCCCAGCCTTATTTTTTAAATTGGGCGTGGTCATCAGAGGAAGTGGGTGAAGGGCATTGCGAACTCCTCTCTATACAACCTTTGTAGTCCTCTATACATCTCAAATTATTCTTAACTAAAAAGTTACACTGGACATGGTGGCGCACGCCTTTAATCCCAGCACCTGGGAGGCAGAGGTAGGAGGATTGCTGTGAGTTCGAGGCCACCCTGAGACTACAGAGTGAATTCCAGGTCAGCCTGAGCTGAGTGAGACCAGACCTCAAAATAAAAATTTACAAACAAGGCTGGAGAGATGACTCAGTAGTTAAGGAGCTTTCCTGTAAACTCTAACTACCCAAGTTTGATTCCTCAGTACCCACGTAAAGCCAGATGCACAAAGGGGATGCATGTATCTGGAGTTTGATTGCAGTGGCTGAAGGCCCTGGTGTGCCCATTCTCTCTGTGTCTTTCTCTCTCTGCTTTCAAATAAATAAGTAAAAATACTTTTAAAAAAGTTATAAAAGAACATAGGCCTGGAGAGATGGTTAAGGCACTTGCCTGCAAAGCCTAAGGACCCAGGTTTGATTCCCCAGTACCCATGTAGGACAGATGCGCAAGGTGGCGCATGTGTCTGAAGTTCATTTGCACTGGCTAGAGGTCCTGGCTCACCCATTTCTTTCTTTCCATCTGCCTTTTTCTCTCTCTCAAAATAAATAAAGAAATAAAATATTTAAAAAAACAGATCATAAAAGAGTAAATGTTGGGCTGGAGAGATGGCTTAGCGGTTAAGACACCTGCCTGCTAAGCCTAAGAACCTGGTTCCAATCTCCAGGTCCCACGTTTAGCCAGATGCAAAGTGACGCAAGGGCGCAATGCCGCACTTGACCACAAGGGGGCGCACACATCTGGATTTTGTTCACAGCAGCTGAGAGACTGCTGGCACACCCATTCTCTGTTTATCTCCCTCTCTCTCTGTGTCTCTCTCCAAAAAAAAAAATAATAATAATAAAATTAAAAAAAAAAAAGAAGAAATGTTCTGGAAATGGAACCCAGGGGCTCAATTCTGCTCCCGTCTCTGATTTTCCAGCTGCTTGACTTTGGCAATGAGGCTCAGTCCTCTGAGCCTCAGTTTCCTCATCTGAAGAACAAGAATGATTACAGCTCCAAGTTGAGTGGGGTTGAAGCCAGGGTGAAGTGAGTGAGTCGTGAGGCACACACCCAGCCAATGCCTGGACCTCCGGAAGCAGTCGATATGGCTTAGCTGGTATTGTTGTTATTGATGAAGGAGGAAGTTCAGCTTCTAGAAGCTGGGAGGAATGAGGAATACGCTGGGTGACAGAATTCAATAAGATTTGAATGATTCAATGTGATTCAATTAAATAAACATCTATGGATTTTGTCTTTGGGCCAGGTCCTGTCCTGGGAGCTGGGGGGAGGAATCAAGACTCAGATGGTGGCATTGTGGCAGGTGTGAGGAGCCAGTTGGGTATGATTAGGTGGCTCTGAGGGCAGATGCAAGAGCTCTGTTGAGCCTGAGGCTGTGCAATGAATCAGAGAGGACTTGGTGACATGAAAACCCTTGGATTGGATTTTTTTTTTCTTTTGGATTGAATTATTTTTTGAGGCAAGCCCAACAGACTGGCCCATTTAAAATATATCTTACATATGACATTTTTATTTATTTATTTATTTATTTATTTATTTATTTATTTATTTATTTATTTGAGAGACAAAGAGAGAGTGAGAGAAAGAGAATGGGCATGCCAGGGCCTCCAGCTGCTGCAAATGAACTCCAGACACATGTGCCATTTTGTGCATCTGGCTTACATGGGTCCTGGGGATTCAAAACAGGGTCCTTTGGCTTTGCAGGCCAGTGCCCCAGCCTTATTTTTTAAATTGGGCGTGGTCATCAGAGGAAGTGGGTGAAGGGCATTGCGAACTCCTCTCTATACAACCTTTGTAGTCCTCTATACATCTCAAATTATTCTTAAAGAAAAAGTTACACTGGGCATGGTGGTGCACGCCTTTAATCCCAGCACCTGGGAGGCAGAGGTAGGAGGATTGCTGTGAGTTCGAGGCCACCCTGAGACTACAGAGTGAATTCCAGGTCAGCCTGAGCCGAGTGAGATCAGACCTCAAAATAAAAATTTACAAACAAGGCTGGAGAGATGACTCAGTTGTTAAGGAGCTTTCCTGTAAACTCTAACTACCCAAGTTTGATTCCTCAGTACCCACGTAAAGCCAGATGCACAAAGGGGATGCATGTATCTGGAGTTTGATTGCAGCGGCTGAAGGCCCTGGTGTGCCCATTCTCTCTGTGTCTTTCTCTCTCTGCTTTCAAATAAATAAGTAAAAATACTTTTTAAAAAGTTATAAAAGAACATAGGCCTGGAGAGATGGTTAAGGCACTTGCCTGCAAAGCCTAAGGACCCAGGTTTGATTCCCCAGTACCCATGTAGGACAGATGCGCAAGGTGGCGCATGTGTCTGAAGTTCATTTGCACTGGCTAGAGGTCCTGGCTCACCCATTTCTTTCTTTCCATCTGCCTTTTTCTCTCTCCCAAAATAAATAAAGAAATAAAATATTTAAAAAAACAGATCATAAAAGAGTAAATGTTGGGCTGGAGAGATGGCTTAGCGGTTAAGACACCTGCCTGCTAAGCCTAAGAACCTGGTTCCAATCTCCAGGTCCCACGTTTAGCCAGATGCAAAGTGACGCAAGGGCGCAATGCCGCACTTGACCACAAGGGGGCGCACACATCTGGATTTTGTTCATAGCAGCTGAGAGACTGCTGGCACGCCCATTCTCTATCTATCTCCCTCTCTCTCTGTGTCTCTCTCCAAAAATAAAATAATAATAATAATAAAAATTTTAAAAAAAGAATAAATGTTCTGGAAATGGAACCCAGGGGCTCAATTCTGCTCCCGTCTCTGATTTCCCAGCTGCTTGACTTTGGCAATGAGGCTCAGTCCTCTGAGCCTCAGTTTCCTCATCTGAAGAACAAGAATGATTACAGCTCCAAGTTGAGTGGGGTTGAAGCCAGGGTGAAGTGAGTGAGTCGTGAGGCACACACCCAGCCAATGCCTGGACCTCCGGAAGCAGTCGATATGGCTTAGCTGGTATTGTTGTTATTGATGAAGGAGGAAGTTCAGCTTCTAGAAGCTGGGAGGAATGAGGAATACGCTGGGTGACAGAATTCAATAAGATTTGAATGATTCAATGTGATTCAATTAAATAAACATCTATGGATTTTGTCTTTGGGCCAGGTCCTGTCCTGGGAGCTGGGGGGAGGAATCAAGACTCAGATGGTGGCATTGTGGCAGGTGTGAGGAGCCAGTTGGGTATGATTAGGTGGCTCTGAGGGCAGATGCAAGAGCTCTGTTGAGCCTGAGGCTGTGCAATGAATCAGAGAGGACTTGGTGACATGAAAATCCTTGGATTGGATTTTTTTTTCTTTTTTGGATTGAATTATTTTTTGAGGCAAGCCCAACAGACTGGCCCATTTAAAATATATCTTACATATGACATTTTTATTTATTTATTTGAGAGACAAAGAGAGAGTGAGAGAAAGAGAATGGGCATGCCAGGGCCTCCAGCTGCTGCAAATGAACTCCAGACACATGTGCCATTTTGTGCATCTGGCTTACATGGGTCCTGGGGATTCAAAACAGGGTCCTTTGGCTTTGCAGGCCAGTGCCTTAACTGCTAAGCCATCTCTCCAGCCCCCAGACTGAACTTTTTTATGAAAGAGAGAGAAAATTGGCATGCTAGGGCCCCCAGCCACTGTAATCAAACTCCAGATACATGCACCACCTTGTGCACATGTGTGACCTTGCACATGCATCACCTTGTGTGCATCTGGCTTATGTGGGTCCTGGAGATTCAAACATGGGTTCTTAGGCATAGCAGGCAAGTGCCTTAACTGCTAAGCCATCTCTCCAGCCCTACTTTTTTATTTTTGAGACAGGGTCTCACACCTGGGGTTGACCTTCAACTTTGATCCTCCTGCCTCAGTCTCCTGAGCAGCTGGGATGACAGACCTGCAGCACCAGGCCCGGCCAGCCAGCACCACCAAACCTCTGACTGGCCTCTCCTCAAGTCCACAAAGGCTCCCATCCCAGCCTGATGTGATGCTGGAGGCAAGGATCTGGAATCAGAGGGTTTGTTTATTGCTCAGAAGATTTGTACTGAATCCAAAGCTTGGGGCTTCTGTCATTGCCTGTTCCCTAACTGCTGGTCTCCTTTCCAGGGCTGCAGACACCTTGATTGCAGGGATACTGGAACACTGTGCCTGGAGGTAAGTTTGAGGGTGGGAGCTGCCCTGACCATGGGCTCTGTGGCTCCTGAGTGCTGGACTCTCCAGGGTGGGCACAATGATGTTAATTGACTATAAAGAGTAGGCTTGAAATTGGAATTTTCTGGACCTCCAGGTCCCTGGTCTTAGCATCTGATGCTCATTAAACCACAGGTAGCTGAATTAGCTGTGCGGATGCTGACTGAGCAACCTGGCAGCACGTGCTGATAGGGCACCAACTCACTCAGTGGGTCCCATTCTCAGTTGTGATTATGTGTGTGTGTGTGCGCTTGCGTGTGTGCGTGCATGTGTGCACACATGCATGTGCATGCACACACTTAACTTATAGAGGCCAGAGACATCTGGGGTATTGTTCCTCAGGCTCTATCTTTTTTTTTTTTTTTTTTTTAATTTACTGTTGCTTTATTTAAAAAAAAGAAAGGTATAGTTCTTGGCTAGCACATACAAGGCCCTGCATTCCATTCCCAGCACCATAAAACAAAACAACATTAAAAAAAAATCAAGGGCTGGAGAGATGGCTTAGCGGTTAAGGCACTTTCCTGCAAAGCCCAAGGATCCCAGTTTGATTCTCCAGGACTCACGTAAGCCATATGCACGAGGTGGCGCATGCGTCTGGAGTTCATTTACAGTGGCTGGAGGTCCTGGCGTGCACTTTCTCTCTCTCTCTCTCTCTCTCTGCCTCTTTCTCTCTCATAAATATGTTTTATAAAAAAAATATCAGAATGAAGGGGAAAAAGAAAGCTAGGACTTTCTTTTTTTAATTATTTTTATTTTTATTGACAACTTCTTTAATTGTAGACAATATCCCATGTTATTTCCCTCCCTCCCCTCACTTTCCCCTTTGAAACTCCACTCTCCATCATATCCCTCCCCCTCTCAATCAGTCTCTCTTTTATTCTCATGTCATGATCTTTTCCTCCTATTATGATGGTCTTATGTAGGTAGTGTCAGGCACTGTGAGGTCATGGATATCCAGGCCATTTTGTGTCTGGAGGAGCACGTTGTAAGGAGTCCTACTCTTCCTTTGGCTCTTACATTCTTTCCACCCCCTCTTCCGCAATGGACCCTGAGCCTTGGAAGGTAGGTTTGAGACGTTTCTGTGCTGAGCACTCCTCTGTCCCTTCTTCTCAGCACCATGGTGCCTTCTGAATCATCCCAAGGTTGCCACCATCTGAAAAGAGAAGCTTCTCTAACCAAAAGTGAGAGTAGCATTAATATATGGGTGTGGACATTAAGAGAAGTGCTTACTGGGCAGTTTGGTGAGCATAGTATATACATTTAGTGAGACTCCAGCAGACATTACACTCTTAGGGCTCATGACTACCCCTGTCGTATGTTTTCATTATCAGGGATGTGTTCCCTCCCACGGAGTGGGCTTCCAGTCCAATTAGAGAGCAGTCGGTTTCCCCCATAACAGACATGCCACTATTGCACCCGTTGGCTCATTTGGCCTGGCTGGCCAAATTTAAAGCTTGCAGTGTTCACTGTTGAGTACCTTCACTGGTGTTTTCTCTCTCCCATTGACCTGCATGCAGTGTAACTTTTTCCAACTTTCTGTCAGCTGGTCCTCATGGAGGAGGCTTTCAGCTCAGCTCCAGCAGAATTTCTCAGTGAACTTGCCACCCAAATATGTGGAGTCTTCAGCAATAGGGTCTTACCATCTATTCCTGGTGGAAAACCAAGGGCCTTGGCAATGGCCTATAATGTTTTGGGGGTATCTGTGACCTCCCTGGCCAACAACTCACTGGAAGCTATCCCATCCCTGGCACTGAAAATTTTCTAGTAACAATCTATGGCTTCTGAGTGTTCCATTGTCCAGAAAAGTAGGTTTCCATATGACTTTTTAAATATCCTCTTAGATTTTGATTAGCCCTCCCTCCACCGTTCCTTTAATCAATCTCTTCCCCTGACCTCACTTAGGCCTTTTCACCCCCATTAATCTGTTCGTCTACTTACATATATACAATATCATCCTATTAAGTCCCCCCTCCCTCCCTCTCTATTCCCTTTATATCTCCTTTCTAGCTTACTGGCTTCTGCTACTGAGTTTTATTTTTACTCACTTAGAAGTCCAATCATTTGTAGCTAGGACCCACATATGAAAGAGAACATGTGACGTTTGGCTTTGTGGGCCTGGGTAGGCTCTATCTTTTTTGAGACTGGGTTGTGTGGTAGTTTGAATAAATGCCACCCCCCCACCCACCCAGATTCAAAAGTTTATTTAAACTTGGATCTCCAGCCACTTGGCTGGAGGAGGTGTCACTGAGCAGATCATTAGGGTCCAGTCTTAAGGTGTGATGGTGGATTTGAGATTCCAGTCTAAAGATATGCAAAGGTCCTAGTTACACCTGGGGTTCCTGAAGGGCTGTGTGGTGTGGCTTTTGGCTTTTGGTTTTTTCTTTCTCTGCCTGGTCTTGTGAAAGCAGGCCAGCTTCTTCTGCCATTACATAACTTCCCTTGGATCTGCGAGCTTCAATAAATCCCTTCCTCCGTAACTGTGCCTGGTCTAGAAGTCCATCTCAGCAACCTGCAGTTGCCTGCTACAGTTTGGAGCACTTGAAGTAAGTGAGACTGGCTAGCCGAGGAACCGGGGAGATCCTCTTATCTCCTCTTCCCTGTGCTGGGATGACAACACCTGCCACCATGTTTACTGTCTTACCCTGGGTCTGAGGAACAAACTCAGGCTCTCATGCTTGTGAGGTAAGTCTGTCATTGACCTTGCGGTAATCTCTGCCTGTCTCTCGCATATGTGTGCACAGAGTCCTGGGGACTGGGGTAAGGGACCCGGGCACTCACCCCCCTCCCCCGCCCTCCACTAGTCACATGACCTTTGGGTGGCTTAGGACAGCCTTTCCTACCTGGTACAGAGAACAAGTCCTGGATCAGTTAGGAAGAAAGTTCTAGAGCCTGACCCATCCAGCCTGTGCACCCTGTGGGTAGAAACACAGGGCCCTCTTCCCCCTGAAGTCCTTCCTGGCTATACACGCTGTTTGGAGTCAGCTCTCAGATTTTTTAATTTTATTTTAAATTTTAAATTTTATTTATTTATTCATTTATTTACTGGGTTTTCGAGGTAGTGTTTCACTCTAGCCCAGGCTGACCTGGAATTCACTCTGTAGTCTTAGGGTGGCCTCGAACTCATGGTGATCCTCCTACCTCTGCTTACCGAGTGATAGGATTGAAGGAGTGCGCCATCATGCCGGCTTTATTTTTTATTTCTATTTATTTACTTATGATAGAGAGAGAAAGAGGTAGAGAAGATAGAGAGAGAGAGGGAGAGAAAATGGACATGTCAGGGTCTCCAGCCACTGCAAATGAATTCCAGATGCATATGCTACCTTGTGCATCTAGTTTAATGGGTACTGGAGAATCGAACCTGGGCCTTTAGGCTTTGCAGGTAAGCGCCTTAACCACTAAGCCATCTCTCCAGTGTCTGCTCCCCCTTTTAACTCCTCCTTCCTGGGGAAGCTCTCTGCTCGCTGTGTGAAAGTAGAACCTGGCCACATCTACTATATCATCTTGGTGAGCCATTTCCACCTCTGAGGCTACTTTATCTCTGCTTCTTTCCCCTTCATTCCCACCACAGTGTCCCAGAACTTATCATCAGGCCCTGTCTTTCTCCCAGGGTCCAAGCTGCCATGTGCTATCTTTCTGAAAGCAGCTCTGCTCCTGGGGGCACCCGATGTCCTGCCCTGCTCAGCCAGGGCATGCACCTGGTGGAGCGTGTGTGTCAATCAAAATTAACCAACACTTATGTGTAGCCAGCATGGGGGAAATTACTTTTTTTCTTTAGAAACACACAACAGCTCACTTTTCTCTTCTCACTAATCTGCTCTTCTCTTCCCAGGTTTCCCAGCCTTCTGGAGGGAGTGCCTTGAATTATTCATCCCGCAGCAGGCTCTCTGGAGAGCAGAGCCTGGCGGCTACTTTAATCACTGGATAGGTTCGGAGTCTGTTATAATCAAGCCCAGTCAACGTGGAAAGGCTTTGCTGCAGCTGGAAAACCAGATCAAAAGGAAGCCGTGGAGGAGATCAAATCGGAGGGGCGGGATGGGTGGTCGTGTTCCGGTCCAGTTCTTCCCTGGGATTGGAGCCGCTTTCAGCCCAGGGATGGTGGTCAGTGCATCTCCCTCTGACCTGGGCATTGTCTCTGGCAAGCTGGCCCACTCAAGAGCAGGCCCAGGAAAGATGGGACATCTGCTGGTGGAGGGTGGAGGAAAGAGGTGGCCTTTTAAGGACGTTGGGACAAGGGGGCAGAGCTCTTTCTTCCTGTAGTTTATCTGGGATTGGGGTATGGTCAGACAAGGGCTGGACATTGGCAAGGGCTGGACTGCACCAGACCTGGAGAACAGGTCTGAACCAGGTGGAAAAGAGGCCAGGGGAGGGCTGCCTGGGGTCTACTTGCTTCATCTGGGAGAATGCACCATCCCAAGTGCATTGTGGGAAAGTGGAGTGTGGGGTAGTAAAGTCTGCAAGCCGCGAGGAGCAAGGTTTAAGAGAACTCTGAGGTTCAGGACGGCCCAGCACACGACACTGTGGCTCAAAAGTGGACAGCCATTGCACCCAGGCTAGAACGGGTGCTTCAGGAACTGCAGAGTGGTGTGGGTGCAGTGACAAGGTTCTGGGTGTTTGTCCCGTTGATGGAGTGATGGTGACAGCCCACACCCGTGGCAGCAGGGGCACAGAGAGAGTGTAGCCTCCACACTGTGGCGCTAGTTGGTGGGTATCAGTGGTTACTGCTGGGCGTGTGTGTGTGTGTGTGTGTGTGTGTGTGTGTGTGTGTGTGTGAGAGAGAGAGAGAGAGGGAGGGAGAGAGAGAGAGAGAGAGAAGGTGTCCAGGTGGCAGCTGAGAGGGTGTCTGTCACTACATGTGAGTCTCTCATGGATGCCCAAGCAGCCTAAGCTCCAATCTGAGCTCTATTGCTGACTAACTATGTAATTGCATCCTCTTACTGTCTCCATTCCTTCACTTGGAAGGTGGATAGAATATTCTAGAAAACATGGGCTAGGGAAATGGCTTAGTGGTTAAGGCACTTGCCTGCAAAATCAAAGTACTTATGTTCGATTCCCCGGGACCCCAGATAAGCCAGATGCACAAGGTGGCATGTGTGTCTGGAGTTCGTTTGCACCGGCTGGAGGCCCTGGCGTGCCCATTCTCTCTTTCTATCTCTGCTTCTCTCTCTCTCAAATAAATATAAAAAAAATTTTAAAGCATGGTCTGTCTGTAAAAGAAATAAAAATGGTGAAATTAACATTAAAAAGAAGAGAATATTCTGGAAAACATGACCCCACTAACGCATTGTGCTGTGGCATGGCAAACGCCCATCACACAGCACTTCTGGCTCCACGGTGCCTCTGTCCCAGAGACTTGAAGTCCTGCAGTAGGGATGAGACCACGGGGGGGAGGGAGCGGGAGGGCTAGGAAAACGCTGGTTAGTTAGAATGTGTTTATCTTTTGCTGAGAAGTGAGACCACAGCAAGGGGATGGGACTTTCCCTCCGCGCGCTCTTTTCAGTGCAATCAGCAGAAAGCCGCTTGCGTTCGGTTGCAAACACGCACCATACAAATGAGCTAGGAGAGCAACGCGGAAGAGCATAAATGGATGTCTCCACCGGGGTTGGAGGGGGGCGGGCAGGGCTGCCGGCAGCTGGATGCGTTTCCTTTCAGACACATCGCTACAGTATGAAAACGTGCATATCACATAGGCTTGCATCATCCCTCGCTCTTGCCCTCCCCTTCTCGCTACTCTCAGAGTGGGATCGCTCTGCAAACCTATCGACATTGGTAATCTCTTCCCCTCTCTCATTATCGTGCCAGGCATCTTTTTCTTTCTTCTTCTTCTTCTTCTTTTTTTTTTTTTGGTTTTTCAAGGTAGGGTCTCACTCTAGCCCAGGCTGACCTGGAATTCACTCTGTAGTTTCAGGATGGCCTTGAACTCATGGCATTCCACCTACCTCTGCCTCAGGAGTGCTGGGAGGCGTGTGCCACACGCCTGGCAGGCATATCTTTCTATATCTACATAGATTTCTATCAGGATCTCCCCCACTCCTACCACATATTGTATCTCCCACGAGAATTACAGAATTAAAAGGGGCAAAAGATTTTCTTACAGCCCTGAGGAAGACACTAAGAGAGGAAGCACTTTGATAGAAGCCTTACAACAGCTATTATTTTCTTTGGTTAAAATATTAATATAAGGCTGGAGAGATGGCTTAGTGGTTAAGGCGCTTGCCTGTAGAACCAAAGGACCGAGGTTCTATTCCCCAGTACCCACGTAAGCTAGATGCACAAGGTGGTACATGCGTCTGGAGCTCATTTGAAGTGGCTGGAGGCCCTAGAGTGCCCATTCTCTCTTTCTACCTGCCTCTCTCTCTCTCAAATAAATAAATAAAAATAGTTTAAAATTTTTTAAAAATTAATACAGCTTTAAAAACAAACCCTGGAAAAGCCCACATATACCTCATAATCTCACCACCCAGACATAATTATTAATTACTATTAACATTTTGGCATACTTATTTCAGTTTTACATGTACAGTTGTGTGTGTGTGCGTATATATCTTTTTTTTATGAGAGAGAAAGAGGGAGAGAGAGAGAGAGAGAGGAGAGAGAATGGGTGCATCAGGGCCTTCAGCCGCTGCAAACGAACTCCAGAAACATGCGCCACCTCATGCATCTGGTTTACATGGGTCCTGGGGAATTGAATCTGGGTCCTTTGCTTTGCAGGCTAGCACCTTAACCACTAAACCATCCCTCCAGCCCTGTAATGGAACTCTAGATGCATGCGCCACCTTGTGCGCATGTGTGACCTTGTGCTTGTGTCATCTTGTGCGTCTGCCTTATGTGGGACCTGGGGAGTCAAAAAGATATATATATATATATATATATATATATATATATATATATATATATATATATAAAGTCTTCAAACAAGAAATAATCCCAGTATAACATTCATAATTTATGTTTTCTAGTTAACATCACTTTGCAGATTTTTTTTTTTTTTTGAGGTAGGGTGTTGCTGTAGCCCAGGCTGACCTAGAATTCACTATGTAGTCTCAGGGTGGCCTTGAACTCATGGTGATCCACCTACCTCTGCCTCCCAAGTGCTAGGATTAAAGGCATGCACTACCACGCCCGGCTGAGTAATATATTTCTAAATGTAATAGATTTGAGTTTCTTTAGACTCATTATTCTGCTCTTAGCAAATGAGTTTTTTTTGTTTTTTTGTTTTGGTTTTTTTTTTTTGGGGGGGCTATAAACTAACTCCAGATGCATGTGCCACCTTATGCATCTGATTTATGTGGGTACTGGGGAATCAAACCTGGGTCCTTAGGCTTCACAAGCAAACACCTTAACTGCTAAGCCATCTCTCCAGCCCTGTAGATTTTTTTTCCCCATCATATCATCACAGTGTCCTAACTCTATGGTACCAAGGCTATAAGGCCCAGCGTCCCACCTGGAAGATTCAAGAAGAATTTTTAGGTCAAATTGAGTGAATAAATACTGATGATGGAGAGGAAATCATTGAGAGCTTACTTAAAATGTTTAATTAAGGGGCTGGAGAGATGTCTTAGAGGTTAAGGCGCTTGCCTGCAAAGCCAAAGGACCCAGATTTGATTCCCCAGTACCACATAAGCCCAGATACACAGGGTGGTGCATGTGTCTGTAGTTTACAGTGGCTGGAGGCCATGGTGTGCCCATTTTCTCTGTCTCTGTCTCTGTCTCTCTCTGTCTGCCTCTCTCTCTCAAATAGATAAACAATAAAAACATTAAACATTAAAACATTAAACATTAAAAAAGTTTAAGTAAGTAATAAATTAGTTTTTTTTGGAGACAGAGTGTCAGTATGTAGCCCAAGCTGGCCTGAAATTCTCTATGTAGGCCAGGCTGGCTTTGAACTCTTGGAAATCCTCTTGCCTCAGCTTCAAAGTGCTGAGATTATAGGCATGCACCACCACGCCTGTTGATAATGTTTACTTTGTATCCACACAGTCATTTAAAATGGCACATGAGGGGGCTCAGTGATTAAGGTGCTTGCCTACAGAGCCTAAGGACCCAGGTTCCATTCTCTAGCACCTATGGAAAGCCAGATGCACAAAGTGGTGCATGCATCTGGAGTTTGTTTGCAGTGGCTGGCGGCCCTGGAGTGCCTACACTCTCTCTGTTTCTCTTTCTCTCTGTGTGTGTCTGTATCTCTCTGCTTGCAAATAAATAAGATATAAAAAAAATAAAACAGCATAGGATGCATTGAGTGTACACCTGTAATCTTAGCACCCTAGAGGCAGAGGTGGGAAGGTAGTGAGTTCCAGGCCAGGCTGGGCGACACCCCAAGACCCTGCCTCAAAAACATGCACACAAGCAAAGCCAATGACAGGCACCGTTATATTGGAAGACTCCTCCATCTCCCATTCCTTTTGCTCCCCCCCCCCGCCCCGCCCCGGCACTGCTCTGTGAATGATCAATCCACAAGCCTCGCGCAGCACATCATTTTCAGTGATGTCTAACTTGTCTGAGATTGAGACACAACATTTTTCAAATCTGTGTACCAGGTTGTTTATGGAAATTGCATTCAGAGCCACAAGTATCTATTTGCATAACATTAGGGCAGCCTTTTTTTTTTTTTTCTTTTCTTTCTTTTCCATTTGTCCCTTAAGTGTGTATTAGTGATCTGCACACTAGTTTTGCTTTTAAAAATGATCTTTGAAGCCTTGTTTACAATGACAGCCAACGGCTCGCCACTTGTCAGGTCTCAACCCCAAGAGCAATTATGAAATCCCTGTAAATTTCTTGGTCTTCTTTTTGCCAGTTCCGGCAGGTGGCCTCTGTAACCATCCCAAACGAGCAATGATTGGGGTCAGCGAGGGCTAATTCGATTTCCCCAATCGGCACTTTGTTGTTTAAAAATAAGTAACTAAGAGTGTGTGCTTAATAGGAAAGTCTCTCTAGCCACTTGAATTTAAAGAGATTTTTTTTTCTTTTCTCAAGGATAATTGTGGAAAAATCCTCATGCTATGTTGGAAATATGTGATTGCTGTTTTTTTTTTTTTTAAAGACAAGATTAATGGAAGTGTGGCTTCAGCCTATTGGCTGCACACTAATTTATTTAATCATTCCTCTGTTGGTGGACAGTTCAATTATTTGGATGTGTCCTCTGGTATAAATAACAAGGCACCTTTTTGTACTTACATCTTGGGCACTTTGTAGATTATTTTCTAGGGACACATTCCTGAGGAGTCAAGTGATATGGGTAGTTAAAAAAATTTTTTTTAAAATTTTTTATTTTTTTAAAGTTTTATTTAGTTGAGAAGAGAGAGAGAGAGAGCGACAGACAAAGAGAGAGAGAGGAGATAATGGGCGTGCCAGAGCCTCCAGCCACTGCAAACGAACTCCAGATGCATGCACCACTTTGTGCATCTGGCTTATGTGGGTCCTGGGGAATCAAACCAGGGTCCTTTGGCTTTGCAAGCAAATGCTTTAACCACTGAGCCATCCCCTCTAGCCCCTAGTTTTGAAATTTTTAAAATAAATTTGGGTGCATGTGGTGGTTGTGGTGGTGGTGGTGTGTGTATGAGTGCTAAGTATACTGTATGCACGTGTGTGTAAAGGCATGCACCCATTTTTCAGTCAGTTTGGCTGACCAGCAAGTCCCGGTGATTCTGTAGTCCCTACTCCCCACAGGGCTGGGGTTACAGGGTTGTGCGGCCACACCCAGCTTTTTACATGGGTTCTGGGGATCAAACACTTTCAGGCTCTCATGCTTGAGCAACAAGTGCTCTCACCTGCTGAACCGTCTCCTCAGCCCCTTGTGAAGAGTTTTAAGGATTTTTTTTTTTTTTTTGAGGTAGGGTTTCACTCTAGCCTGGGGTTGACCTAGAATTCACTATGTAGTCCCAGGCTGGCCTCAAACTCACAGCAATCTTCCTACCTCAGCCTCCCAAGCACTGTTAAAGGTGTGTGCCACCATGCCCGGTTAAGGATCTTGATACATGTTAAATTGTCCTTCAGAAAGGGCGTGACAATTTAACGACCCTATCAGTGAATGGCAGTGGTCCCTTTATAGTAAACAGAATGCATTTCTGACATCAGTGGGGCTGGTGGTTGAGGTGGTGGGGTTCCCAGGAACCTATAGACCTTTGGCTGTGGCAATCTTTAGAACTCACCTGGTCCAAATTGACTTCCAAATAAGCTTGCATACCTCTCTTCATGGGAAACTCCCTATCCTGCCAAGCCTCTGTTAGGACTGAAAGCTTAGGATTTGAACCCTCCTTCAGTCGAGCCCAGACACATTTCTTGGTAATTTGTACAGCTAAGCGTATTCCATAGTGCTTCTCCGAGATGCATCTAATCTTGCTCGGTTGGGCAGGTCCACTCTACAGGGCTGGGGGAAAGGAACATCGAGGGACATTATAATATGTACCAACTCTGGTGCCAGGCTTTGACCACGTACAACTCCATGCAGCTGGGGTTTAGTGTCTCCTATTTGAAAGATGGAAACCGAGAGGTCAAGCAACTTGTCCGAATTCTCACATCTGTGAGTATGCTGAAGGGCTGGGAGCTGACACAGGTCTGTCAGACTGTCCAAGGCTCTTATTGTCTTTCTTACGTGTTTCTTTTTGGAGCTACTCAAAGCAAGCTTGCCCTACAGGATAGATTCCCTCACCTTTTCCTGTCTGGAGAGTTCTTCCATCTTGCTCTGCTCTCGTGGCGGCACCAAAAGGACCTATTCGTGTGGGAAGCCCCTTCCTGGTGTGCATTGGGTTACAGAGGCTGGACTGTGGATGGGAAGTTATAGGCGTGACTCTGCACGTGGTGAAAGATGGATGGAGGGACAGGACCAGGGGTGCCTGTTGGGAGCTTGTCCCTGTTTCCAGATCCTCTTCCTGACTCTCTGTTCTGTTCTCAGGCTTATGGCCAGGCACAAAGCTGCACGTCATCAGAACTGGAGCGCATGGCTCAGAGGCACGGGCTGCCCCAGGACCACTCCTTGAGCTCCAGGTCCCGTCCCATTCTGCCTGTCGCAGTGCTTGGTTTCCCTAGGAGACCCATTGTGGCTCCTTCCCTGACCTTACATCTGCCCTTCTAGACCTTCACTTCTCAGCTGCTCCCAGTCACTGTGTAGGCTCAGATTCCTGTCACACCTTGGTGACCTAGGCCTCAGGGACTCCACCTACTCCATGCCGCTTAAATTAACCCTGGTGGAAGTGTTATCGTGAGGTTTCAAAACTAGGCCTTCCAGCAACTTCCTGAAGCTTGGTGGGAGAGAAGCAGAGAACTCCCTGCACGCACCAAGAGAAAGCAGGAAACATTGCAGCGTTTTCTGAGAGAAAGTGAGACACTAATGTGTTTTTCTGTTACTTCCATTGCATCTCATAGAATGCAGTAAGTAGGTGGATGTAGTGGTGTCTATGATCCCAGCACTTGGGAGGCTGAGGCAGGAGGATTGCTGAGAGTTCCAGGCTAGCTTGTGCTATAGAGCAAGATCCTGTCTCTTTATATTTATTTATTTATTTTTATTTTTGTTTTTTCAAGGTAGGGTCTCACTTTAGCTCAGGCTGACCTAGAATTCACTATGTAGTCTCAGGGTGGCTTCGAACTCACCACGATACTCCTACCTCTGCCTCCCGAGTGCTGGGATTAAAGGTGTGCACTACCATACCCGGTTAAGATACTGTCTCTTAGAAATAAAACCAGGGAGGGCTGGAGAGATGACTTAGAGGTTAAGGTGCTTGCCTGCAAAGCTTAAGAACTCATGCTTAAATCTCCAGATCCTACATAGGCCAGACATACAGAGACACAAGCACACAGTGTTATACATGTGCACAAGGGGGCACATGCATCTGGAATTTGTTTGCAGCAGTTGAAGGCCCTGGTGTGCCCATTCTCTGTCTGCCTCTCTCTCTCTCTCAAACAAAACAAAACAAACCAAAACAAAAAACCAAAAACAACAACATCAAAAATAAAAAAACCCCAAAAAACAAAAACAGGGCTGGAGAGATTGCTCTATAGTTAAAGGAGTTTACTTGAAAAGTCTGGTAACCCAGGTTCAATTCTCCAGTACCCACGTAAAGCTAAATGCACAAAGTGGTGAATGCCTCTGGAGTTCATTTGCAGTGGCAGAGGCCCTGGCCCACCCATTGCCTCTCTCTCTATCTCTCTCTCAAATAAATAAATATTTTAAAAAAGCAAAACCAGGGTTAGGGGTTTAATTCAATGGTAGAGTATTTGCCTAGCATGCATAAACCTCTGGGCTCTATCCTGACCATTGCAAAAAACAAACAAACAAACAAAAACCACACGCAATAAAAACAAACCATTAAAAAAACAAAGTCACAACTCAAAACAACTCTTCAACAAAACAAAGTAAAATTAGTGTAATCTTAGTAGACTAACCTAACACTGAGACTATCAGCTTTATTCAAAATAAAACTTACTGCCTTTTCTAGTGCCATAAATATATGCGCCACATCGTGTGTCCTCTGAGCCACCTTGAAGAGTCTAGCTCACTGGCATCGGGTGTATTGCTATTGAAGTCTCCTGTCACTACATCCTCTGTTGACTTTGTCATCCACTCTGACTGGAACTTCACCCCACAAATATCATCTCCTCTATCCTCCTAGAGCAATTCCAAGCCACTAAATCTCAGGGTCCTATGAGGTCTTTTTTTAATGTTATTTTTTAATGTTTTAATTGGCACACACAGTATTCAGTTTCATTGTGGTATTTTCAAACAAAATTTCTTTCTTTCTTTTTTCTTTTCTTTTTGGCTTTTTCGAGATAGGGTCTCGCTGAAGCTCAGGCTGACCTGGAATTCACTATGTAGTCTCAGGGTGGCCTTGAACTCTTGTCGATCCTCCTACCTCTGCCTCCCGAGTGCTGGGATTAAAGGTATGCGCCACCATGCCCGGCTCTTGTTTTAACTGACAACTTCTATACTTATAGACAATAAACCATGATATTTTCCTCCCCCACATTCACAAAACTCCGCTCTCCATTATATCTCTTCCCTCTCTCTGTTAGTCTCTCTTTTATTGTGATATCATCTTTTTCTCCTATTATGAGGGTCTTGTGAAAGTATTGCTAAGCACTGTGAGGTCATGGATATTGAGGCCAATTTCTTTTTTTTTTTTAATTTTTGTTATTTATTTATTTATTTATTTATTTATTTATTTATTTGAGAGCGACAGAGAAAAGAGGCAGATAGATAGAGAGAGAATGGGTACTCCAGAGCCTCCAGCCACTGCAAATGAACTCCAGATGCATGTGCCACCTTGTGCATCTGGCTTATGTGGGTCCTGGGGAATGGAGCCTCGAACCAGGGTCCTTAGGCTTCACAGGCAAGTGCTTAACTGCTAAGCCATCTCTCCAGGACCCTTGAGGCCAATTTCTGTCTGGACAATTGCATTAAAAGCAGTCCTATCCTTCCTTTGGCTCTTACATTCTTTCTACCACCTCTTCCGCAATGGACCCTGAGCCTCGGAGGATGTGATAGAGATGTCTCAGTGCTGAACACTCCTCCGTCCCTTCTTCTCAGCACTATTTTGCCTTTTGGGTCATCCCAGTGGTCATCACAATCTGAAAAGAGGAGCTTCTCTAACCAAAAGTAAGAGTAGTATTAATATGTGAATATGAACATTAAGTGTAGTGCTTTCAGGGCAGTTTGTGAGCATAATATATACATTTAGCCAGACAAGAGCATGCTTTATATCCCTAAGGTTCATGACCTCCCCTGCCATAGGCTTTTGATTAGGTTTTCAGTTCCAGGCATGTATTCCCTCCCATAGATCAGGCCTCCAGTCCAATTAGGGAGCAGTTGGTTTTCCCCAGAGCAGACTTGCCACTATTGCACCCGTTCATTTGGACTGTCTGGCCAAACTTGAGGTTTCCAGTGTCCACTGCTTTCACCACTGATGTCTTCTGTCTCCCATAGGGCTGCATGCAGTGCAGCTTTTTCCAGCTACAGTCTACAGGAAGGTTTTCAGTGCAGCACCAGCTTGATTTCGCAGTGACCTTGCTGCCTAAGCATGCGAAATCTTTAGCAATAGGGTCTTACCATCTGTTTCTCGTGGGAAACCAAGGGGCTTGGCAATAGCCTGTAATGTTTTGGAGGCAACAGGGACCTCCCTGGCCAACAACTCCCTGGAAGGTATCCCACCCCTGGCACTGAAAATTTTCTAGTAACAATCTATGGCTTCTGGATGTGCCATTATTCGAAAAAGTAGGTTTTCATGTATCTTATTCAGAATATCTTGACTTTTGATTGACCCTCCCCCCTCCGCCCTTCTTTTACACAGTCAATTCCCCTGGCCTTGCTTAGGCCTTTCCACTCCCTGTAATCTGTTCTTCTACTTACATATATACAATACCATCCCCTTAAGTCCTTCCCTCTCCTCCCTCCATTATAGCCTTTTTCTAGCTTAACTGGCCTCTGCTACCGATTTTTGGTTCTAGCTTACAATTCTATAATTTGTAGCTAGGATCCACATATGAGAGAGAATATGAAACAGTTGGCTTTCTGGGCCTGGGTTACCTCACTTAGTATAATCCTTTCCAGATCCATTCATTTCCCTGCAAATTTCATAATTTCATTTTCCTTTACTGCTGAACAGAACTCCATTGTGTAAATGTACCACATCTTTATTATCCATTCATATGTGGAGGGACATCTAGGCTGGTTCCATTTCCTGGCTATTGTGAACAGAGCAGCAATAAACATGGTTGTGCAGGTATCTCTAAGGTAGTGAGAAGAGTCATTAGGATATATGCCTATGAGTGCTATAGCTGGGTCATATGGTAAATCTATCTTTAGCTGTCTCAAGAACCTCCACACTGATTTCCACAATGGCTGGACCAGATTACATTCCCACCAACAGTGTAGAAGGGTTCCTCTTTTTCTGCATCCAAATCAACATTTATGGTCATTTGTTTTCTTGATGATAGTCATTCTGACAGGAGTGAGATGGAATCTCAAAGTAGTTTTAATTAGCATTTCCCTGATGGATAAGGATGTAGAACATTTTTTAGATGTTTATATGCCATCTGTATTTCTTTCAATGAGAACTCTCTATTTAGTTCCATAGCCCATTTTTTAATTGGGTTGATTTCTTATTGTTTTTTGAGTTCTTTGTATATTCTGGATATTAATCCTCTGCCAGATGTATAGCTGGCAAAGATTTTTTCCCCTTCTGTAGGTTGTCTATTTGCTCTATTCACAGTGTCCTTTGCTGTACAAAAGCTTTGTGATTTCATGAGATCCCAGTGGATGATTAGAGGTTTTTATTTCCTGAGCCATTGGGGTTATATTCAGAAATCATGACCTATGCCAATATGTTGAAGGGTTTTCCCTACCTTTTACTCTAGCAATTTCAGAGTTTCAGGTCTGATATTAAGGTCTCTGATCCACTCTGACTTGATTCTTGTGCATGGAGAAAGACAAGGATCTATTTGCATCCTTCTATATACAGTTATCCAGTTTTCCTAGCACCACTTGTTGAAGAGGCTATCTTTTCTCCAATGAATTTTTTTTTTTTTTTTTTGGCTTTTCGAGACAGGGTCTCACTCTAGCCCAGGCTGACCTGGAATTCACTCTGTAGTCTCAGGGTGGCCTTGAACTCATGGTGATCTGCCTACCTCTGCCTCCCGAGTGCTGGGATTAAAGGCGTGCGCCACCACACCCGGCTTCTCCAATGAATATTTTTGACATTATTGTCAAAAATCAGATGGCTGTAGCTGCCTGGGTCCTCTATTCTGTTCCACTGATCTACATGTCTGTCTTTGTGCCAGTACCATGCTGTTTTTTTGTTACTATGGCTTTGTATAGCTTAAAATATAGCTTAAAATCAGGGATGGTAATACCACCAGCTTTATTTTTGTTGCTCAAAATTGTTTTGGCTATTCGAGGATTTTTGTGCTTTCAAGTGAATTTTAGGATTGTTTTTCTATTTCCATGAAGAATGCCATTAGAATTTTAATGGGGATTGCATCAAATGTATATTTTGGTAAGATCGACATTTTCATAGTAATGATTCTTCCAATCCAAGAACATGGGATGTCTTTCCATTTCCTTGTGTCTTCTGCAATTTCTTCCTTGAGTGTTTTAAAGTTCTTTAAAGTTTATTCCAAGGTACTTTATTTAGTTATTTTTTTTTTGAGGCAATTGTGAATGGGAGAGATTCCCTGATTTCATCCTCTGCATGTTTTTTGTTAGTGTATAGAAAAGCTACTGATTTCTGTGTGTTTATTTTGTATCCTGCTATGTTGCTGAAAGTGTTTATCAGCTCTAACAGTTTGCTCATAGAGTCTTTAGGGTCCTTTATGTATAGAATAATATCATCAGCAAATAATGATAATTTGATCTCTTTCTTTCTAATTTGTATCCCTTTTTAATGTGTGTCTTTGCCTTGTTGCTCTGGCGAAGACTTCCAGTACTATATTAAATAAAAGTGGGGACAGTGGACACCCTTGTCTTATTCCTGAATTCAGTGGAAAAGCTTCAAGTTTTTTCCCATTTAGTATTATATTGGCTGTAGGTTTGTCACAAATAGCTTTTATTATGTTGAGATATGTTCCTTTTATTGCCAGTTTCTGTAAAACTTTTACCATGAAGGGAAATGGGTCCTTAAGCTTTGCAGGCAAGTGCCTTAACCACTAAGCAGTCTCTCCAGCCCTCTAATTTCTTAATATAGGCACTTAGAGGTATAAATTTCCCTCTTAGGATTGCCTCCATTGTGTCCTAAAGGTTTTAGTATGTTGTATTCTCATCATCATTTGATTCTATGAATTTACTGATTTCCTTTTTGATTTCTTCAATGATCCATTCATCATTCAATAGTTTAGTACCCATGAATTTGTGTATGCTCTGTAGATTTTCTTCTTACTGATTTGTCATTTTATCCAATTGTGGTCAGATAGAGTACAAGGGATTATTTCAATTTTCCTGTATTTGTTAATCCCAGTACTCAGGAGGTAGTGGTAGGAGGATCGCCATGAGTTCAAGGCCACCCTGAGACTACATAGTGAATTCTAGGTCTTCCTGAGCTAGAGCAAGACCCTACCTCAAAAAACCAAAAAAAAAAAAATTGTTTTGTGTCCTAATATATGATCTATTTTAGAGAATATTCCATGTGCTGCTGAGAAAAAAGGTGTTTTCTGCAGTATTTGGATGGAATGTTCTGTATATATCTATCAGGTCCATTTGTTCCATGACATCATTTAATCCAGATGTCACTCTGTTTATTTTTTGCAGAGATGACCTGTAAATTGATGAGAGTGGGGTATTGAAGTCACCCACTACAATTGTGTCTGGTGTTACCTGTGACCTTAAGTCTAATAGTGTTTGTTTGATGAAATTGGGACCCTCCCTCCATGTTAGGTGCATGCATGTTTAGGATTGTAATGTCCTGTTGGAGTGTTTCTTTAATCAGTATAAAGTGACCTTCTTTATCTTTCCTCACTAATGTGGGTTTGAAGTCTAACCTGTCAGATATTAGGATAGCAACCCCTTCTTGTTTCCTAGGCCCATTTGCTTGAAATACTATTTTCCATCTTTTCACTCTAAAACAATGTCTATCTTTTATTGAGAGATGAGTTTCCTGGAGGCAAAAATGGCAGTCTGCAAGCCTGTGTCTTTTGGATGGAACATTGAAGCCATTAAGAGCTATTATTGAAAGGTATGTATTTATTCTTGCCATTCTTCTTATTTTGTAGTGCTTCCTGTTTTCCCTTTACTCACTTGTTTTAACTGTTATTTGAGTATGGTTTATTTTTTCCTATTTCCTCCTGTGTGTGTTTTGCTTTCTCTTCAGCATGAATGATTCCTTCAAGTATTTTCTGTAGAGCTGGTTTAGTTGTCATAAATTCCTTTAGCCTGTTTTTGTTGTGGAATGTCCTTATTTCTCCATAATTTGGACAGATAGCTTTGCAGGATAAAGTAAGCTTTGTTGACAGTTGTTATCTTTCAGAACTTGGAATACATAATTCCAAGACCGTCTGTCTTTTAAAGTTTGTGTTGAGTAACCTGTTGTTATTCTGATGGGCTTGCCTTTGTAGGTGACTTGCTTTTTCTCTCTAACTGCTTTCACTATATTTTCTTTGGTTTGTGTGCTTAGAAGTTTAATTATAACATGGCAAGGAGAGGTTCTTTCCAGGTTTTATCTGTTTGGTGTTCTAAAAGCTTCTTGTATCTGCATTGGCATTTCTTTCTCAATTTGGGGAAAATTTTCTTCTATGATTTTGTTAAAAATGCCTACTAAGCCTCTGGATTGAAATTCTTTTACTGTACCCTGAATTCTTTTTTTTTTTTCCCCTGAATTCTTATGCTTGATCTTTTCATAGTGTCCCGGATAGCTTGTAATTCCCATTCACATCTTCCTATTAGCTTATCTTTCTCTTTGTTGGACTGTATTAGTTCTGCCACCTGGTCTTCTAGTTTAGATTTTCTGTTCTCACCATTCTGCTGGTGAGACTTTTTTCTTTTTCTTTTTCTTTTTTTGGTTTTTTGAGGTAGGGTCTCACTCTGGCTCAGGCTGACCTGGAATTCACTATGTAGTCTCAGGGTGGCCTCAAACTCTTGGCAATCCTCCTACCTCTGCCTCCAGAGTGCTGGGATTAAAGGTGTGCGCCACCATGCCTGGCTTACTGGTGAGACTTTTCACAGAGTTTTTTATTTGACTGACTGTGTTCTTCAGAGCTAGAATTTCAGCCTGGTTTTTCTTCCGTATGTCTATTTCCTACTCATGTCTTGTAATAACCTCCTTATTTCATTAAGCTGGTTTCCTGTGATCTCTTTCAGGAATTTGTTTTCTTCTTTAATTCCTTTGTTTTCTTCTTTGATTTCTTTGAGTATAGATAAAATCATTTTTTTAAAATCTTTGTCAGGCATTTCATCTAAAACAGTCTCATTGGGGTCATTTCTGATGGATATATAATGTTTTGTGGGATTGTATTGTCTTGATTCTTTGTGTTTCTTGTATTATAATGTAGCAACTTTTGCATCCTGAATTGATTTGATGCTTGTGTTTTCTACTTATCTGCAGTGTTCTTAGATGTGGTAATCCAACTTTATATATATTTTAGTATACGAGTTTAAGGTGCCAAGTGTAGCTCTTGTACCCCAATCCAACCACAGAAGTAATCCTAGGTGTTGAGTTTGCCTGCTAAGTAAGTATTTTAGTGGACTGGGTGGAACAATTTACTGGCAAATTCTAAACTTCAACTCAGCAATATACACATTCAATAAAAACCAGTACAGAGTATGCAAGTGTGGGGATTAAAAGAAACAGATAGCCTTATAAAGCCAAAATCCCCTAAGGTGTGTGTTGCTCTACACCCTTAATCTTGTCAGCTGGGAGATTGAGAATTTTGTTCTGAATTGGGTTCCAGGTCAACCTGGATCTGAATCAGACCCTGCCCCCAATAATGATAGAAGCAAAAGGCAAAGGCCCTATAAATCTGAAAGCATCAAAGGCAACAATAGTCAAACTACAAATACAGCTTAATTGAAAATGGTAAAACCAGCCAAGAATATGTAACCCATAACCTACCTGGACAGGGAAAGAGAGATTAGCAATTCTTTTTTTTTTGGTGGGGGTGGTTTTGAGGTAGGGTCTCACTCTAGCTCAGGCTGACCTGAAATTCACTCTGTAGTTTCAGGGTGGCCTTGAACTCATGGTGATCCTTCTACCTTTGCCTCCTGAGTGCTGGGATTAAAGGTGTGCGCCACCACACCTGGCAAAATTAGCACTTCTAATGCAGGCCTATACACCTTTTTTTTTTTTTTTTTTTTTGGTCAGTTGGCCAGTACCTTTTGGGGTGGCTTCCAGTCTCACCAATGCTGAGTACCCACCTCAATCCCTCCATGTTGTGTTGTGGAGCTGCTGGAGTTCTGATCAGTTGTGCTGGATGCCCTGCTGGTGGGGCTGAATGCATTTTCTGGAGGCTCAAAGTTCTGAAGGTTGGGGCATGGGAGAATGCAGGAAGCCTGGAGCTGCTCACAGCCCCTCCTGTATCCCTTTCAGTAGCTCCTTAGCTGATCTCAGCTGTCTTTCCTTCAGGTTTCTTGACTTTGCAAGGAGGCTGATGAGGTTGGAAAATCCCCTTGTTTGGTCTCTGTCACTGCTGCTCAGCAATGGCACCAGGTGGGGCAGTGCAGTGGGTGTTTAGATTGCATGGATTGGGTGCCCAAGTGCCTCAGTGGGATTCTGGCCATTTTCCTCCTTTCTGGTGGATCTTGGTCTCTCCTGTTCCTCCACTGTGTCTAAGAAGAACCTATACACCTTCACTTTTCAGAGGAAGAATGTATTTTGCTGTGGTTTTGCTTAAATCCCTCGCTAGGCTGGTTTGGCATGGCTCCTATGCCGCCATCTTACCCCATGAGGTCTTAATTTAAAAATACAGTATGGGGCTGGTGCTATGTCTCAGTGGGCAAAGTGCTTGCTGAGCAAGTATGAGGACTTGAATTCAAATACCCAGAATCCAGGTAAATGCCAGGTATGGTGGTGCTGGCTTATAATCTTTCAACTCTCAGGAGACAGAGACAAGAAGATTCTGGGGCTGGCTGACCGTAAACTCATGTGTTTGAATATTGAATCCCCAGTTGGTGGCAATGTTTGGGGAGTCTTTAGGAAGTGGAGCCTTGCTGGAGGAAATGTGTCATGGGGCCAGGGAGGGGGGTGGCAGGTGAGGTGAAACTTGATATTTTATAGTCCAGCCCTGCCTGCCAGTTAGTTTTTTCTATTCTCTCCCTGCTGATGTGAAGATGTGATGCCATGTGTCTGCTCCTGCCATGCTTTCCCTGCCATGATAGAAACTTCCCCTTGAATCTCTAAGTTGAAATAAGACTTTGTCCTTCCATAATCTTCTGGTCATGCATTTTGTCCCAGCAATGAGAAAGTAACTGCTACAGCAAAAAATCTTGTCTCAAAAATAAGGTGTAGGGGGGCTGGAGAAATTGCTCAGTGGTTAAGGTGCTTACCTACAAAGCCTGAAGATCTGGGTTTGATTGCCCAGTACCCATGAAAATCCAGATGTGCAAAGTAGTGGGTGCAGCTGGAGTGCGTTTGCAGTGGCTAGAGGCCCTGGTGCACCCATTCTCTCCCTCTCTCTGCTTGTAAATTAAAAAAAAAAAAAGAGCCAGGCATGGTGGCACATGCCTTTAAACTCAGCACTTAGGAGGCAGAGGTAGGAAGATTGCTATGAGTTCAAGGCCACTCTGAGACTACCTAGTGAATTCCAGGTCAGTCTGGGCTAGAGTGAGACCCTACCTTGAAAGAAAAAAAAGAGGTGTAGGGTGGTCAAGGAGGACACCCATCCATGTACATGTACCTACAAAGACACATGAACCCACACATGCAAGGACATCACATACACCAAGGTAATTTAAAAAATACTGTGGAGGCAGTGCAAAACTCATGGTTGCCAGGGAAGGGCTGGGTTGGACAGCATGGCTCAGAGCAGCTCAGAGCAACTCCAGTGGTCTGATACCCTGATGAAGGATGCAGGTCATCACATGCTTGTCCCAAAGCCACAGTGCCCAACACTGACAGTAAGGGCTAAAGTGGGCTCCAGGTGAGAAGTTGTGTGTGTGTGTGTGTGTGTGTGTGTGTGTGTGTGTGCCACTTGGGGTGATCCTTGGGCTGTGGTGGGGTATTGGTGACAGGGCTTGTGGAGTGAAGTGCTAGGGGAAATCTTTGCCCAACTTTGAAATGGCTCTAACGCTGCTCTGAGAAATGCAAACTGACAGCCAAGCCTTCTCCCCACCTCAGAGTCTCCTCACAGCCATCCCCTGCACAGTCTGTGTCCCCCCAGACCTGGAGACTCTCCCCGGACCTCACCTGTGTGTCTAAACATGGGAACAGCATGCAGATAGAACACTCATGTCTTGTAATAACCTCCTTATTTCATTAAGCTGGTTTCCTGTGATCTCTTTCAGGAATTTGTTTTCTTCTTTAATTCCTTTGTTTTCTTCTTTGATTTCTTTGAGTATAGATAAAATCATTTTTTTAAAATCTTTGTCAGGCATTTCATCTAAAACAGTCTCATTGGGGTCATTTCTGATGGATATATAATGTTTTGTGGGATTGTATTGTCTTGATTCTTTGTGTTTCTTGTATTATAATGTAGCAACTTTTGCATCCTGAATTGATTTGATGCTTGTGTTTTCTACTTATCTGCAGTGTTCTTACATGTGGTGATCCAACTTTATATATTTTAGTATACGAGTTTAAGGTGCCAAGTGTAGCTCTTGTACCCCAATCCAACCACAGAAGTAATCCTAGGTGTTGAATTTGCCTGCTAAGTAAGTATTTTAGTGGACTGGGTGGAACAATTTACTGGCAAATTCTAAACTTCAACTCAGCAATATACACATCCAATAAAAACCAGTACAGAGTATGCAAGTGTGGGGATTAAAAGAAACAGATAGCCTTATAAAGCCAAAATCCCTAAGGGTGTGTGTTGCTCTACACCCTTAATCTTGTCAGCTGGGAGATTGAGAATTTTGTTCTGAATTGGGTTCCAGGTCAACCTGGATCTGAATCAGACCCTGCCCCCAATAATGATAGAAGCAAAAGGCAAAGGCCCTATAAATCTGAAAGCATCAAAGGCAACAATAGTCAAACTACAAATACAGCTTAATTGAAAATGGTAAAACCAGCCAAGAATATGTAACCCATAACCTACCCGGACAGGGAAAGAGAGATTAGCAATTCTTTTTTTTTTTGGTGGGGGTGGTTTTGAGGTAGGGTCTCACTCTAGCTCAGGCTGACCTGAAATTCACTCTGTAGTTTCAGGGTGGCCTTGAACTCATGGTGATCCTTCTACCTTTGCCTCCTGAGTGCTGGGATTAAAGGTGTGCGCCACCACACCTGGCAAAATTAGCACTTCTAATGCAGGCCTATACACCTTTTTTTTTTTTTTTTTTTTTTCAGTTGGCCAGTACCTTTTGGGGTGGCTTCCAGTCTCACCAATGCTGAGTACCCACCTCAATCCCTCCATGTTGTGTTGTGGAGCTGCTGGAGTTCTGATCAGTTGTGCTGGATGCCCTGCTGCCAGGGGCTGAATGCATTTTCTGGAGGCTCAAAGTTCTGAAGGTTGGGGCATGGGAGAATGCAGGAAGCCTGGAGCTGCTCACACAGCCCCCTCCTGTATCCCTTTCAGTAGCTCCTTAGCTGATCTCAGCTGTCTTTCCTTCAGGTTTCTTGACTTTGCAAGGAGGCTGATGAGGTTGGAAAATCCCCTTGTTTGGTCTCTGTCACTGCTGCTCAGCAATGGCACCAGGTGGGCGGTGCCGAGTGGGTGTTTAGATTGCATGGATTGGGTGCCCAAGTGCCTCAGTGGGATTCTGGCCATTTTCCTCCTTTCTGGTGGATCTTGGTCTCTCCTGTTCCTCCCACTATACACCTTCACTTTTCAAGGAAGAAATTTTGCTATACACCTTCACTAGGCTGGTTTGGCAGAGGAAGAATGTAATTTTTTGCTGTGGTTTTGCCTATTAAATCCCTCGTAAGCAGATAGGCTGGTTTGGCATGGCTGGAGGCCCTGGCATGCCCATTCTCTCATCTTACCCCACCTGCCTAGTTCTGTCAAATAAATAAATAATAAAATATTTAGAAAAAAAAATAAAAATAAAAATACAGTATGGGGCTGGTGCTATGTCTCAGTGGGCAAAGTGCTTGCTGAGCAAGTATGAGGACTTGAATTCAAATACCCAGAATCCAGGTAAATGCCAGGTATGGTGGTGCTGGCTTATAATCTCTCAACTCTCAGGAGACAGAGACAAGAAGATTCTGGGGCTGGCTGACCGTAAACTCATGTGTTTGAATATTGAATCCCCAGTTGGTGGCAATGTTTGGGGAGTCTTTAGGAAGTGGAGCCTTGCTGGAGGAAATGTGTCATGGGGCCGGGGAGGGGGGTGGCAGGTGAGGTGAAACTTGATATTTTATAGTCCAGCCCTGCCTGCCAGTTAGTTTTTTCTATTCTCTCTCCCTGCTGATGTGAAGATGTGATGCCATGTGTCTGCTCCTGCCATGCTTTCCCTGCCATGATAGAAACTTCCCCTTGAATCTCTAAGTTGAAATAAGACTTTGTCCTTCCATAATCTTCTGGCCAGGCATTTTGTCCCAGCAATGAGAAAGTAACTGCTACAGCAAAAAATCTTGTCTCAAAAATAAGGTGTAGGGGGGCTGGAGAAATGGCTCAGCGGTTAAGGTGCTTACCTACAAAGCCTGAAGATCTGGGTTTGATTGCCCAGTACCCATGAAAATCCAGATGTGCAAAGTAGTGGGTGCAGCTGGAGTGCGTTTGCAGTGGCTAGAGGCCCTGGTGCACCCATTCTCTCCCTCTCTCTGCTTGTAAATTAAAAAAAAAAAAGCCAGGCATGGTGGCACATGCCTTTAAACTCAGCACTTAGGAGGCAGAGGTAGGAAGATTGCTATGAGTTCAAGGCCACTCTGAGACTACCTAGTGAATTCCAGGTCAGTCTGGGCTAGAGTGAGACCCTACCTTGAAAGAAAAAAAAGAGGTGTAGGGTGGTCAAGGAGGACTCCCATCCATGTACATGTACCTACAAAGACACATGAACCCACACATGCAAGGACATCACATACACCAAGGTAATTAAAAAAATACTGTGGAGGCAATGCAAAGCTCATGGTTGCCAGGGAAGGACTGGGTTGGACAGCATGGCTCAGAGCAGCTCAGAGCAACTCCAGTGGTCTGATACCCTGATGAAGGATGCAGGTCATCACATGCTTGTCCCAAAGCCACAGTGCCCAACACTGACAGTAAGGGCTAAAGTGGGCTCCAGGTGAGAAGTTGTGTGTGTGTGTGTGTGTGTGTGTGTGTGTGTGTGTGCCACTTGGGGTGATCCTTGGGCTGTGGTGGGGTATTGGTGACAGGGCTTGTGGAGTGAAGTGCTAGGGGAAATCTTTGCCCAACTTTGAAATGGCTCTAACGCTGCTCTGAGAAATGCAAACTGACAGCCAAGCCTTCTCCCCACCTCAGAGTCTCCTCACAGCCATCCCCTGCACAGTCTGTGTCCCCCCAGACCTGGAGACTCTCCCCGGACCTCACCTGTGTGTCTAAACATGGGAACAGCATGCAGATAGAACTTTTCTGGGGTTATGGGAGCAGCTTAGTGCAGTGAAGTTGAGACAGGGCATCTGAGGCCATGGAAAGCCCACAGATACACTTCATGCAGCACATGCCTTAGACTTGCGTGGTACTGGAAAAGACTTTGACCTGGAATTCACTATGTAGTCTCAGATTGTCCTCGAACTCATGGAAATCCTCCTACCTCTGCCTCTCAAGTGCTGGGATTAAAGGCGTGCGCCACCATGCCAGGCTCTCAATGTCCCCTTTTACCTCTTACTTTAAATGCCCGCCCCCACTATGGCCACTTCATAAGCTGGGTGGTCAGCCAATGAATGCATGGGTCACTGGTCTGAGGGTCATGTGTTCTTTCCTGGACCAGTCACCTGTGGCTGACTGCTGATGGGGCGGAGGTGAGGCAGGGTAGATGTTCTGTGGTGTGGAACATGGCTGGTCCCACGTTCAGTGGGAGCCGTGGGGTGATGATGATGATGGTTTATTTAGTAAAGGAACAACTGCTGAGCGTGTGGCCAGTGCACTGTCCAGCGCTCATGGCTAGGTTCTATTTTGCTATATATGGTCTTTGCACTCCTCGGTCCCCAGCTGGGGTTGGTAGGGCTCAGAAGAATCAGGCGGGGACCCCGTGGGGCTCAGATAAGGACAGGTAGGAGAGATCTTGGGAGGGCCTGCTCACTTGTCAGCCCTTCCAGGTCTTTCTGCTGGGCCTCTGGCTGAAGTTCTCATGGATGTCAAGTCCTATGAGCCACAGGTGGCCATGGGTGGAAGAAGAGGAGGCCTGAGTGGAGAAGGGCTGGCTTTCTGGTGGAGTCTGAGATGCCAGAGACCTTCTTCACTGATGGGGTCGCCTAGCTGATACCCCCAGCCAGACAAAGCAGAGCCATTCTCTGCCCATCGCTCCCCACCATTCCTTCCAGTAGGATACAGCCAGCACCCAGGACAGCTGTGCAGGATCTCCAGGTTGGCCTGTGAAACCGTACCCCTGAGGTTTTTGTGTCTTCTGGATCTGACTCCCTTATTTAATACACAGGGCTGCTGGAAAGCTCCCCCCTATTCTGTCTCATGGGTTCCAGGTCCAGATTTTCCAGTTTGCTGTGTGCTCTTGGGCAAGTCCCTTCCCCTCTCAGCCTCCATTTTCCACCTAGATAAATCTCCTTAGTTCTCTAGTCATAAGCCTCAGAGTTGCTAAGCTGACTCTCTCAGGAGCTCTCACAGGTATTTGCTGACCTTTTCCAGAGAGGAAATGAGGGCTCGGAGACGTTAGCTAACATGTCCTGGATCACACAGTCAGAAAATGGTGGGGCTTGTCTGATCCAGAACTGTGATGGACTTTTCCCAAGAGTCTCAGTGAGCAGCGAAGAGGTGGTGGTGATTGTGGCGGGTTGGGGGGGGGGGCTCTTCTCTTATTCTAGAAGGCATGGGTAACTTTGCAGCTGCTCACTGGTGTCACCCTTGCCAATGGAATGAAGCCTGCTCATTTAAAAATATATTTATTGGGCTGGAGAGATTGCTTAGTGGTTAAGGCACTTGCCTGCAGAGCCAAAAGACAAAGGTTTGATTCCCCAGGACCCATGTAAGCCAGATGCACAGATGCACATTCATTTGAAGTTCAATTGCAGTGGCCTGCCTCTTTCTTTTGCAAGTAAATAATAAAACATTTAAAAATCCGGGTGTGGTGGTGCATGCTTTAAAAAAAAAAGAAAATAATAATTTATTTATTTGCAAGGATAGAGGGAGAGAATGGGCACACCAGGGCCTCTGGCCACTGCAAACAAACTCGAAATGCATGTGCCACTTTGTGCATGCAGCTCCATGTGGGTACTGGGGAATCGAACCAGTGTTGTCAGGCTTTGCAGGCAAGCACTCCCAAGGGCTGAGTCATCTCTCCAGCCCCAGCATATCTTTGCTATGTATGTGTGTCTGTGTGTAGATGTGTGTGCATGTGTGTGTAGAGCCTATAGCTCAGCATCCGGCATCTTTCTCTATTTTCTTTTTCTTTCTTTTCTTTATTTTTCTAGGTAGGGTCTCACTCTAGCCCAGGCTGACCTGGAATTCACTCTGTACTCCCAGGGTGGCCTCGAAGTCACAGTGATCCTCCTACCTTTGTCTCCCGAGTGCTGGGATTAAAGGTGTGCGCCATCACGCCCAGCAAGAATAGTGTAGCCTTTTAAATATAGTTTACTTATTTATTATTATTTGCAGAGAGAGAGAGAGAGAATGGGCATGCCAGGGCCTCTAGCCTGCAAAGCCTAACGACCAGGATTCGATTGCGCAGCGCACAGGTAAAGCCAGATGTATGAAGTGCATTCATCTGGAGTTCATTTGCAGTGGCTGAAGGCTCTGGCGTGCCTATTCTCTGTCTCTCTTCTCTCTCTCTCTCTCTACTTGAAAAATTCCTCTGACCACAGGTGGGGTGGGCACCAGGGCCAGCAGGGGCCGCTGTCCACACTCAGTAACCTCAGGGACCCAGACGCCAGTTTTCAGCAGAAGTCTGCACCGAGGGCTCAGTGGAGGCCTCATCCACCTCTTCACTGCCCTGACTTGGACGTGGGGGGCATAGCCTGCTCACACGCTATTAGTCAGACTTGGTCACATGGTCTCACCTCACTGCAAGGCAAGCTGGGAAATGTAGGAGAGAGGAGTTGGGTAGGCAGCCTCTGTCACGTGATAGCTGTGGGGGGTATCAAATGAGGATCAAAAGAGGCATCTTATTTAGCGTCTGGGCTCTTCTACATTCATTTGTTCTATTATTATTCATCAGGAATGAAAAGGTTGTAACATCTCTGGGGCTGGGGAGATGGCTCTAGCTCGCCAAGCTTACTGGCACTGGTTCAATTCCCCAGCACCCATGCTTAGCCTGATGCAAAGGGATGCATGCCTCTGGGATTCTAGCTAGTGTCTCTACCACAATGGGAGGTAGAGCTGGGAGAATCTGGAGTTCAAAGGTCAGCAAATCTGACGTTCCTTTGCAGACTGGTAGTTCACATTTGGGTGCTCTCTCTCTCTCTCTCTCTCTCTCTCTCTCTCTCTCACACACACACACACACACACACACACACACACACACACACACTAACACACACTAACATTTCTGAGCTATGGTCCTGTCTTGGCCTGTCCAGGCTGCTGTAGCGCAATGCCGTAGACGTGATGGTTTCTGTTCTGTGGAGTGTATTTTTCACAGTTCTGGAGGCTGGGGACCTCCCAGATTGAGGTGTGGGCAGATGTGGTGACTGGTTTGGGCTCTCTTACTGTGTCCTCATGTGGTAGAAGAGATGGGAGCTCTCTGCGGTCGTTTTCTAAGGGCACTGGTTCCCTTATGACAGCTGTGCATTTTAAGTTTTTTTTTTGTTTTTTTTTTCCGAGGTAGAGTCTCACTCTAGCTCAGGCTGACCTGGAATTCACTGTGTAGTCTCAGGGTGGCCTCGAACTCATGGCAATCCTCCTACCCCTGCCTCCCAAGTGCTGGGATTAAAGGCATGTGCCACCATGCCCGGCTGCCATTTTAAGGTTTTTTTTAAAATATATTTTATTTATTTTTATTATTTTGAAGAATTTTATTTATTTATTTTTATTTTTATTTTTATTTTTTTTTTTTTTGGTTTTTCGAGGTAGGGTCTCATGCTGGCTCAGACTGACCTGGAATTCACTATGTAGTCTCAGGGTGGCCTCGAACTCTCGGCGATCCTCCTACCTCTGCCTCCCTAGTGCTGGGATTAAAGGCGTGCACCACTACGCCTGGCTAAGAATTTTATTTTTATTTATTTGAGAGAGAGAGAGAGAGAGAGGCAGAGCGAGGCACAGAGAACGAGAGAGAGAGAGAGAGAGAGAGAGAGAGAATGGGCATTCCAGGGCCTCTAGTCACTATAAATGAACTCCAGACATATGTACCAGTATGTGCATCTGGCTTACATGGTACTGGAAATTGAACTTGGGTCCTTAGGCTTTGCAGGCAAGCACCTTAACTGTTAAGCCATCTCTCTAGCCCCTTTAAAAAGCTTTTTATTGCTGGGCGTGGTGGTGCACACCTTTAATCCCAGCACTCAGGAGGCAGAGGTAGGAGGATCGCCGAGAGTTCAAGGCCACCCTGAGACTACACAGTGAATTCCAGGTCAGCCTGGGCCAGAGTGAGACCCTACCTCGAAAAACCAAAAAACAACAACAACAACAACAACAACAACAACAAAAAACAACAAAACAAACCTTTTTATTAACAATCTTCATTCATATACACAATGTATCCTGATCATAATCCCCTCCCCCCACCTTCCTTTGTTTTTCCTCCCATTTTCCCCTCCACTGCAAGAACCTCTTCTTTCCAACTAGTTCCTCTGCATTTTGTTGTCATCATTTTTTTTACACATATTACACATATTATTATCTTGCAAAGATAGTGTCAGCCACTGTCAGGTCATAGATACCATGGCTACTTTGTGTCTGGAATACAGTATTGTAAGTAGTCCTTGCCTTCCTTTGGCTCTTACATTTTTTTTTTTTTTTTGCCACCTCTTCCGCAATGTCCCTGAGTCTTGGAGGGTGTGATAGAGATGTATCACTTAATGCTGAACATTGTCACTTCTCAGTACTTTGATGAGTGTTGAGTCACTCCAGGAATCACCACCATGTGAAGGAAGAAGCTTAATCTAAGAAATATTGAGGTGATTAGCACAGTCTCTTGGGATCATTACATGTGATTTTCCCTGGTGGGCTTTACACTATAATCAAGGGACCTCTCTCAGAAATTACTGGCCAGGGTGGGGCTGGAATTGCCTTCCTAGTTTCCACCAGAGCTGTTTTCCAGCAACTTGTTGCATACACTGGGTTGTACGTAGAACTTCAACAGGGGACAAGGGGCTGTGGTATAAGGAAACCTACACCTTTGGGAAAGTCCTGGCTGGTACCCATGGCCTCTCCTACCATCAGCCCACCACTATCTCAACCTTGCTTCTTGGTGGGTGAGCTTGGGGCAGGCTCCAGCTTCATCAGGGTTAGGACTCATCTCTGGTCACCTGGCATTCCTTGATGGGACAAAGACTTCTTTGTGTGAGTCTCAGGCCCTGGCTCTGAAAGCAGCACTGTGTGCAAGTTCCTGCAGGTCCCTATCTTTCCACTTGCCCCCTCCCCAACCCAGCAGGCCACCCAGCAGGCCTTCACAGCTATGTCTGGTCCATCCCCTTAATGCAGAATGCTGGTCCTATCCCTGGCCCCAGTCTGCCAAGATGACTGGGGCCTGGCTCTGTTGAGAGAGTGTTTGCTTTGTCCCCAGTTCTCCAGTGTCTGTGAACATGATCAACTTGCCTCCTGTCACCTGCCTAATCAGAGGGCCACAGGCCCAGGGTTAGGAGTGGAAGCATTAGAGTCCTGAAACCCAGGTTCAAAGATTGCCTAGGTGGGCTGGAGAGATGGCTTAGACATGCCTGCGAAACCTAAGGACCCATGTCCGACTCTCCAGATCCCATGTAAACCAGACACAAAAAGGTGTGGTGAGCACAAGGTCACACATGCCCACTCAGTAGTGCAAGTGTTTGGAGTTTGATTTCAGTGGCTGAGGCCCTAGTGCTAATTCTCTCTCTCTCTCTCTCACTTGCTCGCTAAAATTAAAAAAAATAAAAAAAAAAACAGATTGGGGGCTGGAGAGATGGCTTAGTGGTTAAGGCGCCTGCCTGCTAAGCCCAAGAATGCCGGTTCCAATCTCCAGGTCCAATGTTTAGCCAGATGCAAAGTGACACAAGGGTGCAATGCTGCACTTGCACACAAGGGGATGCACACATCTGGAGTTCGTTCACCGCAGCTGAGAGGCTGCTGGCACACCCACTCTCTGTCTCCCTTTCCCTCTCCTCTCTCTCTCTCTCTCTCTCTCTCCAAAAAAAAAAAAAAAAAAAGAGAGAGAGAGAGAGAGAGAGAGATTGGGGGCTGGAGAGATGGTTTAGCAGTTAAGGTGCTTGCCTGCAAAGCCAAAGGACCCAAGTTTGATTCCCGAGGACCCACATAAGCCAGATACTGAAGGTGGCATATGCGTCTGGAGTTCAGTTGCAGCAGCCAATGGTCCTGGTGAACCCATTCACTCTTAAATAAATAAATAGATCGGCTAGGTGCCTATTTGTTTGTGGGGTACAGGCTTTCCTCTTCTGATATAAGTGCTAAGATGATAGGGCCGGGGAGCAGGTGTGGACATCAGCAGGGCGGTCTAGGAAGAGTCCTACAGGGAAGCTCTTGATGACTTAGGAGACTGGCCGGGGGAAGGCTTAAAATGCTAAAAGTCTATGATAAAGTGATACAGTCCTGCTGTAAACAAACCTGAAAGGGACAAATGCCCATCCCATCCCTGTCTTAGCTTCCCTGCCCACTCTCCTCCGTGTCTCTCTTCAGAGGTTGCCTGGGCCACAGCCCTCGAGTGACAGTCAGGAAGCCTGTCCTGTCCTACTTTGCCCTATGAGCAGCACCAGCAGCTGGTGCTGGCCTCCTTTCCTTTCTTGCCTCTCACCAATCCTGCGCCCACCTCTCCCCGCCCCCAGTCCCCGCCAACTGTTAAGATCCAGCTGTGCCAACCAGCTGGTCCAGATGCCACGCTGTTTCTCCTCTGTGTGAAGCGCCTGGTCTCTCTTCTCATCAAACTCCTCCTCACACATCTAACTCAGTCCACATGTCTCTCCTGTTGACGAATGTTTGATTCCTTCATTTCCTTACCCTCCGTGTTATTCTGTTCTGGAATGGTCTGAAGATCTCTTAAGCCACCCCTCTCACCACCAGGTTGGATGGGACAGTTAACCTCAGTGATCAACGTGACAGAATCTAGACTAGTTAGAAGACAAACCTCTGGGCATGTCTGTGTGGGGATTTCTCCCTTAGGTTCCTTAAGGTGGGACGACTCACCCTAGTTGTGGGCGGGGCCAGTCCATGGACTGAGGTCTCGGCCTGAAGAGAAAGGAGGAGATGTCCAAACACCAGCATTCATCAATCTACTTCCTGGTTGTAGATACAGTATTCAAGCTCCTGTCACCATGCCTTCCCGGCCATGTTGGACTGTAACCTCAAGCTCTGAGCTCAAATCAATAAAGCCTTCCTCCCTTAAGTTGCTTGTGTTGGGCATTTTACTGCAGTAGTGAGAACAAGCCCCAGCCTGCCCAGATGGCACTGATATACCAGAGCTGTACTGAGGCATGGAGCTAGGTGTCAGGCTAACCCTTCCCCAGGGCTTGGTATGGGGCCCATCCCAGAGCAGGTGACCAGGAGAGTCTTTCAGTTTTTCTCTTATTTATGTTTGCATTCATGTATGCTAATGTGTGTGTGCATATGCATGCATGCCTGTAGTGCTGGGGTGGAACCCAGGGCCCATGCATGCTAGGTAAGTTCTCTACCACAGAGTTGCATCTGTAACAGGGTTCTAGAGGTCTAGAAAAGTCCTTGAACTCTAAACCTTAGGGTGTTTGTTTTTTTTTAATTTCAATCAAAGAATTGAATAAAAAAGACTGAAAAGGATAATTATTCAATTATTATATTTATTGAGGGAAGTAGAGCCAAAGAAAGGCACCCACATGGCTAGAGATCCCATGTGAAGGGCCTGGACAAAAGAATGGAAAAAAAAAGAAAAGCAAGTTCAAGAAGCTTCTGCCGGGCTGGAGAGATGACTTAGTGGTTAAGGTGCCTGCCTGCCAAGCCTAAGAACCCGGTTCCAATCTCCAGGTCCCACGTTTAGCCAGATGCAAAGTGACGCAAGGGCGCAATGCCGCATTTGACCACAAGGGGGCGCATGCATCTGGATTTCATTCACAGCAGCTGAGAGACTGCTGGCATGCCCATTCTCTATCTGTCTCCCTCTCCCTCTCTGTCTGTCTCTCTCCAAAAATAAAAAAATAAAAAGGCTCCTGCCATTTGGGGACCTGGAGGGGATAAAAACCCATGCGGAGAGTAAGGGCTAGGGGCCCTCCCCTCAGTTCAACCTGGCTGGGCCTGGGTAGGCCCAGCTGAAGAAAAACTTGCCCACAGCTGGAAGTTCCCAAGTGGTCAGAGAATCTGCTCTCCCCTTGTAAAGGTATTTATAATCTTAGGGTAGTGGGCTGTCTTCCGGCTCAGGTGGACCACAGGGGCAGCTGGTTGGTTAGGGTTAGGGGCTGTCTCAGGAAGGCAAGCCCTGACATCAAGTTCCAGAAGGCTGAACTTAACCCACCACATTGTTTAAATCCTATGAAAAACCTCTCTCCCAGGAGGAGGTCTTGGTTGTTTGTGGAAAAACAGGTCTAGGGTCCTAGGCAAGAGATCAGAAGTCAGATCATCTTTGATTTCTAGTAAGTGTGCACTTTCTTCCACGGGTCCAAGTCACCCTAACTATACCTCCTGCTTGCATCCCTACCATTACATGTCAATTCAAAAGTTCCTTCTGACCACACCCTGTCAAGCCTTGTGGTTTTAATTTATTCTATTTTCTTTATTTACTATGGACATACTTACTATGGATACATCATATGTTGGTACCATCCTTTCCCTTGTCCCTGCCTCCATTCCACTGGGGACTCTCCTCAGTGGGGTTGCTTGTATTCCCCATGGGGTGTGGGTTATGCGCTGTGAGAGCAGCAGTCAGATATTGGCGGTGGTGGAGGGTAATACCTCTGGGTGTGATGTCCCAACCTGTGACTTTTATAGTCTTTCTGCCCCCTTTTGCAAAATTCCCTGAGCCTTGATGGGTGGGTTTTAAGTCTACTTCAGTGATGGGAGCCTCTGGATCTCTGCTTTGATATGCGTTGATGATCCTCAGCATCTGTCTCCTTCACCCTGGTGCTGATTGTCAGGTGCCCCTAATTTATTCTAATTTATATTAAATTTATTCCCAGGACCTCTGGGTTTAGGCCAGTCCCAGCCCCATGATTCTGAGGGGGCCAGTTCTCTCTGGAGACAGGTTGAGGTGACTGTAGGAAGTGTGTGGCTAGGGCTATGCTTCACGGAACAGGCAGAGTGTGGACTCTGCTAGTGATGGTTGGGCACCCTTGGATGGGGCTGGGCCAGGGAAAGGGTGTGCTGGCCTTTCTCCTCCCTTGGCTATGGGCTTTGGGGGCTTCTGCTAAGTGGGGCTTGGCCTCCTAGGTGTGCTTGCATGGGACACTTGCACTGGACTTTGGAAGCTCTGGTACTGTTATCCTTACAAGTAAATCATATGGGGCGCTGAGGACTCAACAGATACGCACATCTCAATGGGGAAAATGGAGCCGTGTTTATCTCCAAACATTTAGCATTTCCTGTTTCCTCTCATCCATGCCCTCACACCTCCACAACTGAATATTATCATTTCTTAAAGACAGTTCTTGCCAATCAAAAGGTGAAGTGCGCCTCCTTTTTGTCATGGTTTGTAGGCCCGTCAATACAGAGAAGCTGAGCCTTGCTCATGCCAAGGGACAATAATTTTTCTTACATTTACTGCCCAGCTGTATTTCATTAGACAGATTTTTATTGAGTCCATTAATATGATTGAGGTACTAGTAGGGCAGTCCACCAGACAAACAAGAACTACAGGCTTGTACAATAGTGGCACACAACCCACGTGGGCAACCAACTGCTCTCTGACTGAACATGAGGCCCGCTCAGAGGGAGAGAACTCATAACCAGTGCTGGAAACAACTAAGTCAGTGCTCCACAGGCAGGAAGCTCACCACCCCCAGAGAGAAGCCCCCACTGTTTTCTGGACAAGTTGAGTAGGCATCCTCATCACAATGTCTTTCAAACTTCTATAATACCCCTGTGGTGGTTTAATTCAGGAGCCCCCCCATGAACTTATGTATTCTAAATGCTAGGTCCCCAGCTGGTGGCAGTTTGGGAATAGAAGCCTCCTGGAATAAGTGCATTGTCGGGGGTAGGTTTATGGGTGTTATAGCCAGTTTCCTCTTGCCAGTGTTTGGCACACTCTCCTGCTGCTGTTGTCCATCTGATGTTGGCCAGGAGGTGGGTGATGTCCACCCTCTGCTCATGCCATTGTTTTCTTCTGCCACCATGGAGCTTCCCTTCTAGTCTGTAAGCCAAAATATATTCTTCCCCCGCCCCCCACAAGCTGCTCTTGGTTGGGTGTTTTCTGGCAGCAACATGAAGCTGACTGCAACACCCCCCTTAGTCAAAGCTGCTTTCACCTTTGATTGGAGAATCTGTTTTTATTTATTTGGTTATTTATTTATTTATTTATTTTTGAGACAGGGTTTCACTCTAGTCCAGGCTGACCTGAAATTCACTATGTAATCTCGGGGTGGCCTTGAACTCATGGCAATTCTCCTACCTCTGTCTCCCAGGTGCTGGGATTAAAGGTGTGTGCCACCACGCCCGGCCTTGGAGAATCTGTTTTATCTTACAGATGGCAGAGAATACCAGGGAGGTCCAAGATCCACCAATTCAACAAGAAAAGACAACAAGAAAAGCTGACTGCTCATCATGAGATGTGCCACCTCTACCACATTTACCGGGGTCCAGGAGAAAAGGCAGAGGAAGCAGCGACACAAGTCTTGCTCCCGATGCTAGCTGACAACCATCTCCAGGGAAATAGTAATAAACACACAGAGGAACTAAAACACATCATAACAGAAATATAGAGGCTACAGTGAACTCAACACTAAAAACAATCTGCTAACACACCCAAGACTCAGGGGTTGTTGACGAAGAGGAGGCTGGAGGATTGTAAGAGCCACAGGGTGGGTAGAAATATCCTGAGGTATAGCCTCCCAGAAACTAACAGAAGCCCTAATAATCCACAGTGAGCACCAAGGACCCTACTGAGGAGGACCCTCAGGGGAATGGGGACCAGGAGGAATACCAGACTATAACCTATGTAAAAATATTTATATATATAGTAGGGTATGTACATTGCCCTCAAGAGTTCACAGCTTGCGCTGGGGTATAGCTCAGTGGCAGAGCACTTAGCATGCACAAAGCCCTGGGCTTGAATTCTCAGCACAGCAAGAAATCAATGAGTCAACTGCTTAATGAATATGCGAAATTATGCAAAACAACATGATAATTGTTTGCGCTAGTTAATCTTATCACCTTGATGGGATTTAAACTCTTCCATAGAAACAAATCTCTGGGTGTGTCTGTGAGGAAGTTTCTAGATAAGATTGACAAAGTGGAAAGACCCATGCTAACTGTGGGTGGCACTGTTCTATGGGCTGGGGGTCCTGGACTGAAGACAAAGGAGAAGGTGAGTGAGCTCCAGCATTCGCCTCCCTCTGCTTCCTGACTGTGGATGCAGTGTGAACAGCTGCCTCCTGTTCCTGCCACCATACCTCCTCTGCTGAGATGGATTGACTGTACGTCTCCCCAAGAAGTATAAGCCCAAACAAATGTTTCCATCGTTAAGTGGCTTTTGTCAGGCATCTAATCACAGCAAGGAGAAAAGCCACTAAGGCGTTTCCAAAATCAACATCTGCACCCCGGGTTGTGTGGGAACCCCGAGATGAACATTTCTTAGGGTAACTTGAAAAGGTACACAGAGGCGAGGGCATTTGGACAAGGTATTGAAGACAGAATGGGAGTTTGTCAGAGAAAGAAAAATTGAGCATGACCAGCTGGTGGGGCTGGAGCAGGTCAGTTGTGGCAGCTTCTGAGGGGACAGAGATGCCATTCTCAGGCATTGGGACACCATCACACAGGTGGCGGGTAGCTGCTGAGGGTTTGCAGAGGAAGAGTGGCAAGGTAGTTGACCTGGCTTGTGTTTGTTTATTGGTGAACACACTGGTCTCGCTGAACAGAGGCCCTGCTTCACCCTCACGGGTTTATTTCTGTCTCCCGGGCACGCAGGGCTTAGTGCAGAATTGCGGAGTTGAGGGAGAAGTAGATCTTGTCCCGTATCTGGGGCTGGCCATGTGGGGGAAGACATGGTGTGTCTGTGCACATGGGGTCTGATGAAGGAGATGAGGTCCTGGTCCAAAAGATGGCCATTACCAAGGCCCAGGCCACACAGGAACCCTTTCAGCTGACCCTGGTAGAGTTAGGAAAGGGCCAACTAATTTTCTGAGAACTGACCGTGGCTTCTCTCCTTGGCACCTTAGGGATGCTGGCAGACAGACAGCTGCTCCCTCCTCCTTTACTCTGATGGCCAGAAGTGTCGCCACCCTCCTGGCTGTGGTTTGAAGAAGGCTGGATGTTGTCAAGGAGAAAGAGGGTGGGTGGCAGGAACTCCGTCCTAGTTCTTTTGTGCAAACTCCTCCGCTGACAAAAGGGCTCTCTCTCTCTCTGTGAACCTGATCGACTTTTCCTCTGTCAGAATCTCTCAGGTGAGTCAGCTGTCTAACAGTCATTGAAGGGGACAGAGCGGTTCCTGTTAGCAGGATGCCTGTAGCCTTGGCTATGTCACTGGTCTGCTTACCATAGGGGCAGGACTCTGGGTGTCTTTAAAAAAAAAAAGCATTTTTGTTTATTTATAAGCAGAGAGAGAGCGAGACAGACAGACAGACAGACAGACAGACAGACAGACACACACACACACACAGAATGGACATGCTAGGGCTTCTAACCACTGAAAACAAACTCCAAATAACATGTACCACTTTGTGCATTTGGCTGTATGTGGGTGCTGGGAAATTGAACCTGGGTCGCTATGCTTTGCAGACCAACACCTTAACCGCTGAGCCATCTCTCCACCCAACACTCTGGTTCTCTTGAGGGCTCTGTTGAGTTCATCCCTCTGTAATCAGCTTTGTCTTCTCCACAGTTCTGGATCATTTGTAGGATTACTGTCAGCACCCACTCCACAGGTGAGGAGACAGAAGCAAAGGGCATTTCTTGAGGCCATGGGAATCCTGTGGCTGGGGTATAGGCAGGACCAACACCAGCAATAGGAAATCACACCTGGCTGCCAAGAGTCACCAAGAGTCACCTGAGGGGGCTGGAAGGAAGGAAGGAGGGAGGGAGGGAGGGAGGGAGGGAGGAGGGAAGGAAGGAAGGAAGGAAGGAAGGAAGGAAGGAAGGAAGGAAGAGCGAGCAAGCCAGAGGATTGGGAGGAGTGTTTTGGAGCCCTGACATGATGTGGCTGTTGCATTCCTGACCTCACAGTGGCTACTGTTATTTGCACAGTGCTGTGTCTGTCAACATTTTGACATGGATAATGAACAAAGGCCACTCTCCCGGGTCAAAAAAACAAACAAGTAAGCAAAACAACAGCAACAACAACAAAAACCCAAAGCCAAACCTATCAAAGTAGAAAAAGGACTAGTTAGAAAGACGGAGGGGTCAATGGAAAAGAGACCAGGGCAGGGGGAGGGGATTATGATCAAAACACATTATGTATACATATGAAAATTGTGAATAAAAAATTCAAGCTGGAGAGATGGCTCAGCAACTTATGCCCTTGCCTACAAAGCCTAAGGACTGGAGTTTAATTCCCCAGTACCCACATAAAGCCAGACACACAAGGTGGTGCATACATTTGGAGTTTATTTGCAGTGACTGGAGACCCTGGCATTCCCATTCTCTCTCTCTTTCTCTCTCTCTCTCCCTCTTTCTCTCTCTCTCTTTCTCAAATAAAAAAAATTCAAGCTGGAGAGATGGCTCACGGCTTAAAGGCTCTTGCTTGCAAAGCCTAATGCCCTGGTTCAATTCCCCAGTACCCATGTAAAACTGGATACACAGGGCTGGAGAGATGGCTTAGCGGTTAAGGCGCCTGCCTGCTAAGCCTAAGAACCCGGTTCCAATCTCCAGGTCCCACATTTAGCCAGATGCAAAGTGACACAAGGGTGCAATGCCGCACTTGACCACAAGGGGGTGCACACATCTGGATTTCGTTCACAGCAGCTGAGAGACTGCTGGCGCGGCACCCATTCTCTATCTGTCTCCTCTCTCTGTCTCTTTCTCTGTGTCTCTCTCCAAAAACAAAAAAAAATAAAAAAAAAAAAAAACGGATACACAAAGCAGTGCATGCCTCTGGAGTTCATTTGCAGCGGCTAGAGGCCACTCTCTATTTTCTCTGTTTCATTTTCTCTCTCTTTGAAAATAAATAAAAAATAATTAAAAAAATCTAGCTGGGCATAGTGATCAAATCTATAATCCCAGCACTTGGGAGGCTGAAGTAAGAGGGAGCGCCATGAATTTGAGGCCAGCTCAGGTTACTGAGTGAATTCCAGGTCAGTCTTGGCTAGAGTGAGACCCTGCCTCTAAAACAAAACAAAACTGTGTGACTTGGACCACCTCATCCACTCCCCCATGGGTTCCCATTTTGGCCCCTAAAGGAGTCAGTTTGCAGATGGTCTCATTCTAGTCACTGGAGCAGTGTCCGCACACGAGGGTCCCTCGGGAGACCAGGGAGCAGCTGGGGTGCCTGCCTGCCTTTCTGTCCACGATGGGATGAGCATGGAGCAGCTGAGAACCCTCAGCCATGGGCAGGGCTGATAGGTGTCGTGAAGGTATGGTGAGGGTCAGATACCATGGGCCTGGAAGAGTGGGCTAGAGGCAGAGGACAGAACCAGGAGTCTGAAATCACCATTGTGGGCTCTGTCCTGAGGAGCAATAAACTGTTATCTGTCAATAAATTGATATTTGTCAGGGCTAAAAGTCCCTAGGCTGGGAGGGCACACTCAGTGTAACCCTTCTGACCCCTGACCCAGGGGAAGCATGAGCTCCGGGTACCCTTGTTTTAACTACTCTGACTTACTTTTCCTTCCCCTTCCTCCTTTACTTCGTCCTCCTCCCCCTCCTCTACCACCTTCTCCTCTTCTTTTTTTTTCCAATATGGAAATAAGATCATTATTTTCCTGAACATAAAAATTCATGCTGTTTATATAAAAAAGGCAATATAAAAGTTTCAAAATAAGTATGAAAATACTTCGTTAGCCCCACCATGCAGAAGTAGACCCCATGACTTTTGGTGGGTGGCTGTCAGATCTTTCTGTGCCTACAGGATGGATTGGAGCTGTGCAGTCTGACTTCCACCCTGATACCTCAAGCTCCTGCCACCACTGTCATCCCTCAGCAAGTTTGCATGCAATCCACCCATTGCCCCACAGGCTGCTCTGGTGGCTTCTTTTGTTTATTGAATTTTGTTTATTGTTATTATGTTTATTGAATTTAGATATTAACAGTTGTACTTCTCCCCCCACCCTTCCTCTCTGTCCCATCCCTGGATCTTCCAACTTTTCAGAATTGGCCTGGTTTCAAGTTATGTAAAAAAGTGCATGCCACTGAGCAAAATTTCTACTTCTCTAAAATAGAGAAAATGTTTTCTACTCCCCAGGATTGTTTGAGAGTGAACAGAGACCATGTAGGTGAGGCGTGAGGTTATGTCAGACTATGACTCACGCTATCCATGGTGACATTTTTTCCCCCTAAGGCAGGGTCTCACTCTAGCCCATGCTGACCTGGAATTCACTCTGTAGTCTCAGGGTGGCCTCGAATTCATGGCAATTCTCTTATCTCTGCCTCCTAAGTGCTGGGATTAAAAGCATGTGCCACCACATCTGGCTCATGGTGACAACTTGACTCTACAGGAGGTCTGGAAGGCCCAGGGTGCCTGCCTGCCTGGGAAGCACTAGTAAACTAGAGCCTGGCACCCCATAAGTCCCTCCAGGGCATCCTGAAGCAGTTTGAAAGGCTCATTTAGTAAGAATGTTCCCTTTGCTGTGTCTCTTTTCAGCTCAGTTTTGCTTTGATTTCTGCGTTTGCTACTAACTGTGCATGTGGTACCTGGCTGTGATGTGCACGTGGTACCTGGCTGTGATGTGCACGTGGTACCTGGCTGTGATGTGCATGTATGTTCAGTGCCGCTGCTTAGTGTGGGAGGAGGCTGCACTCGTTCCTGATGCTTTTGTTCTTTCTAATCATGAAAACAGGGCTTTTAACCTTCTTTAGGCTACTATGCAATGTGTTGTCCTTTCCGAGGTGATAGATTGGAAGTGAACTTCGGGTAGTCTTGCAGCCTCTAGACTCTCAGGGTATCATGTATGAACTTTATGGGTATGACGGACTGACAGCTGCTTCAGAGAGTGATCTACCTTTTCACAGAGCAGAAAAGCTGAAACCCTTAGCTAGGTCCATCCTCAGGACCTTGGCACATGCTGCTGCTTCTGCCAGTATAATTCTGTAGCTTGCCTCTTCTTTCTTAATGAAGATTATTTATAATCTTCTGTATTAGAAATGTTATTTATAGGCCTGAGGATATGGCTTAGTGGTTAAGGTGCCTGCCTGCTAAGCCTAAGAATGCCCAATCGATTCTCCAGGTCCCATGTTTAGCCAGATGCAAAGTGACGCAAGGGTGCAATGTTGCACTTGCCCACAAGGGGGCACACACATCTGGAGTTCATTCACAGCAGCTGAGAGGCTGCTGGCGCACCCATTCTCTATGTCTCTCTCTCTCTCTCTAACTCTCTCAAAAAAAAAAAAAGAAGTGTTATTTATAAATATTTATTATTTCTTTGTTTCTTTATCAGAGGATTTCCTAACCACCTTATCAAAAACCCCCACAATGCTCTCTCCTCACCATGGCTTATTTTCCCTGAGGTACTTACCACCCTGTCACTTCACTGAGGGTTGATTTATTGTCTGTCTTCTGGATACTAAGATCTTTTCTTTTTTTCTGGTTCTTCCTCTCCCCTCCCCCCCCCCCCGGTGCTGGGGATAGATCCCAGGGTTTTATGTGCTGGGGAGTGCTCTTCCTCTGGGTGATTTCCTCTTAGTCTCTGAGATCTCTTGAGTGCCTGGTTTTGCCCATGGCAAGGTCTTTAGTCCAAGACTCAGGGGCTGTGCTCCAACCCAGTTGATCCCAAGGGTGTGGTATGACCTGGGCCACCACCTTCTTCCCTCTGCTCTGTGGTGGAGCTTTGAGTCCTTAGGGCTGGAGCTACTTCAGCTTCAATCAGACATTGCCAGGGTCTGAGGCTTCCTTAGCATTTTCTGTCCAATCCCTGGGCTCTGGAAAGACGAAGTGGAAAGCAATGTCCACTTTTTGCCCTGCTATGGGTAGCTGCTGCCTAAGTCAGACAAGGCAGGAGTCAGCAGATGGGGGCACTGGATGTAGGTTCCTCTGTCCCCATCTGCCAATCTGAGATGCCTCACAGCAGAGCAGAAGTGGGTTGGGTCCTGTGGCTCGACGCTGTGCCCTCCTTTACCCTCCTTTATAGAACGACACCTCATCTTTGAGGACTGGCTGCACCAGGTCTAAAGGCCCTATGTGGATTAACTCTCTAATCCCCTCCGTGATCCATTGAGCCAGGCACAAAGAGTATCTCCACGTACAGATGAGGGAACAGAGACACGGGCCCATTGAGTTACCCAGCTAGTTGATGGAGGACCTGGAATCTGAATGGAGGTAGCTCTGGCTGTGAGACCCCTGATGTCAACACCTGTACAAGAGCCGGTGGGAGCAAGGAACTGGCTCAAGTCCTGCGGCCCCTTTCCTGACCTCAGGAGGGTGATGAAGGGCGAAGGTTGGAACCTGGATTGGAATCCTGCCTCCCACTGACCATTACCATGGACTCTAAAATCCTGCTGGGCTCAGAGGCTTTTTTTTTCTTCCCAAGGTAGAGTCTCACTCTAGTCCACGCCGACCTGGAATTCACTATGTAGTCTCAGGTTGGCCTCGTACTCATGACGACGACCCTCCTACCTCTGCCTCCCGGGAGCTGGGATTAAAGGCGTGTGCCATCACACATGGCATGGGCTCAGAGGCTTGAAAGCTGGATCGGCTGACCTGACAGCAGTGGGGATTGTGGAAATAGCAGGGCCACCATGTTCCTTATGACCATCCTTTGTCCCTTGAGTCTTACCAGAAGGAACTGGGGCTGGGCGGGGGGTGGGCATCAGCTTCTCTGCCCTCAGTGCAGTTTGACAATGGCTTCTCTGGGAGACGTCAGAATGGTGGCCACTTGGGTCTAAGCCCCAGGCTTGGAACACCTGCTTGCCCATGAGTGTTGAAGCCATCAGTTGCTGGAAAGGACTTTAGGAATCTTGAAACACCCTCCCCAGTCATCTCCCCCCTCCACTAGCCATCTTCAGGCTCTTCTTGTCCCCTGTGGCTCAGGGTACCTAGCAGTCTCTTGGATAAGTGCCAGGCTTGGAGCTGGAACACCTGAACAGACACTTTGGCTCTGATACCTGCTTGCTGGTTGATTCGGGGCAAACTACCCAGCGTCCATGACCCTATTTCTCCATCCCTAAAAACCACCTTGATTTTCAAAGGGCTGTTGTGAGGATTTTATGTGACAAAGTAAGTCAGAGCTTCTCAAAGTTTTCCACCAAAGCAAAACCTGACTGCAAAAGAGAGTAAACAGGTGCCCTAGGGGGTTGGGGTGCAGCTTAAAGCTGCCTGCCACAAGCTTGGTGTTTATTTGAAGTTTTGCTGCAGCTTAAAAATTCATGTGAATTTTGCATTCAGCTCCATGGTGCATCCGTGTTGTTCCTTTTAACACAGAGACAGTGTTTCAAGTCGCTCAGCACTGGGTACTTTCAATGCCAGCAGAGCCGGCCATGTTTGTTGTGTGACTTGCATCTTCTTTGGCACACAGATGGGAGTCCCCAGGGGTGCACGGATCCAGTTTAAGAAGCATTCGTGTAGGTAGAGCGCTCTGGAAAGAGCAAAACACGCTACATAAAGGTCAGGGAGTTTGAATGTGAACATTGGCAGTCACGGGAACACGTCCCTGGGAAAGCAAGATGGATGGAGGGAAGAGAAGGAAGGGGGAGGCGTGTAGGGGTGAGGTGAGCTCAGACAGGGAATGCACATCCCACATGGAGCTCCAGACACAGTGCATAGCTGACCACATGTTCTCTTCTGCGGGCTGGCCAGGACTCTCCATGTCGCTGAGTTACAGTGAGTCACTCAGACTCCTGCTGCTGAAGGTAGCTTTTCAGTAACACGCCACCCTGCCGTCGTGCACGGGTGTTCCTTTCGTGGTCAGGTCTCTCTAGCAGCCTCCCAAAGTCTTCTTTGCTTTGACACCTTTCTGGGCAATCAGTGTTGGCTGGAGGCTGCAACAACATCCCAGAATTCCTCAGTGGGGTATGCAGATCAGTCCCCCTGGGACCTGGGATGTATATGCAAGCCTTTTTTTGGTCTCTTTTCTGCTCCCCTAAGTGTTTTTTTTTTTTTTGAAATTGCAAAGCTTCCATGCAGAGACGCACACACTTCACGATATTACAAAGTATCTGAAAGCAAATATTTCCCAAGAACTGTGGGAGCGCGAGCAAACACCCTCCTTTCTTCCTCTGTTATTCCTGGGCGGAAGCAGATAATGAGTTACCCTTTCCACAATCAATGTTCGCTGGATTTTTGGCTACATTATTCGGAGCAAATATAAACAGGGTAAGTTAAAGGCATGGATTATTGCAAAATAAAATTGGGCTACATGAAGCTTAAAAGTCTTAATTTTAAACCACTCCTCACAATAGGCCAGAAACTTGATCCCCCGTAATTCTTCGCAAACAGAGTTTGCATTTTATTATTGAACGTGTCTTCTCTTGGCCTAGGATGAGATTTGGCTCATGTGTTTGCATAAATATAATAAAAGGATGCTTCCCAGTGAACATAGATTTGGGAAATTGTGTTTACTTATTTCTCTCTATTCAAAAGAGTATGAACTAGAATTTTTGTTGCAGTATTTTTAAAAAAGGAAAAAAAAAAAAAACTACAAAGGCTGTGTATTGTTTCTTTCCACAAAGAACATAAGCCAATCTGGGGATGATTATGGTTTTGTGTTTCTGTCTGGGGAGCACCGGTCCATACTGTGAACTTGCCAGGTAGCAAGCACTGTTCTCGCTGTCTGCACAGGCTGTGGTTTGGTGTAGAGATGACCAAAGGTCTGTTCCAGGCTCAGAACAATGGTCATTCTCTTCTGGGGCAGGGTACCACGACAGTCCCAAGGATTGGGGGAGAACCAAGGTCTGAGGTCTGGTGGAATTATCCTTGGAGTTTATTTAGATCTTTCAGATGTCCGCTGAGACAGGCAGGTGGGGGTGATGCTAACGTGAGCTGGCTCTGGGCCCACTGAGGCTCTCTTTGAGAAGGTTGTAAGGCACAGGCTTGGTCCGCCTTGCATTAGAATCAATTCTGAATGTCTTTTTTTTTTTTTTTTTTTTTTTTTGGTGGTGCTGGGCATCGAACCCAGGACCTCACACATGTCAAGCAAATGCGTTACTACTGAACTTTATCCGCATCCCTTGAATGTCTTGTCTTGATTATAGTTAAAAATTCCCAGGACAAAGCCGGGCATGGTGGAGCACGCCTATAATCCCACCACTTGGGAGGCAGAGGTGGGAGGATCGCCTTGAGTTTGAGGCCACCCTGAGACTCCATTCCAAGTCAGCCTGAGCTAGAGTGAGACCTTACTTTGAAACCCCGCCCCACCCCAAAAAAAATTTCCCAGGAGGTTGGAGAACTTTCAGCCCAGCTCAGATACTCATCACTTGTATTTTGAATTACATTACGTTTATTTTCTCCTCTAAGTCAGTTATTTCTGCCATGCATGCTGCTTCTCTTTGTCAAGGTTTTTTCTGCCCAGGGAAGGTCCCTCCCTGAACCCTGCCCCACCCCCAGCAGGTTTCCTTTTAGACCTGCAATACACCGCCCTTGTCACCAGGTGGCAGTAGCGTCGCAGGCCGCTTGTGCGAGCCAGACCACAGCAGAGGATTTCCAATCTTCAGAGCCGGTTGAAAATGGATTTCTATTTATTAAACCAGTTCAATGAGATTAACCTACTTACCACCCCAACTTTAAGCACGGCAAGCGTCACCGCGACTAATGAGACAAAAATACAAAGTGCTTGGTACACTCAATTATCTCTTCTTAACTAATCCCTAAGGAACGGACTAATCCGGTGTTCATCCCCAGGGAAGGCTTCCTCTTCCCTTGACACTCGGGTTTGCTCCACTCCTTCTCTCCACTCCCCAGAGCTTCCTTTGCCTCCATCTCTCCAGTGCTCGTTCAGCCCTCGCGTTTTGGTGCCTGAACTCGTGATGGTCCTAGACAGAGGATACAGGAAACCCCTCTCATTTGAGCCAGGGCCAGGGTGACGTTCAGTAAGGGGTCCCAGTCCCAAAAGGCAGGTCATGAGGATGCATGGGTCTCAGTAAAACGAATTGGGAGTTGGTGGGTGGGGATGGGGGGGTGCAGCTTCTCAGGCAATCTGAAGACTTGGGACTCCATCTAAAGGGGACCCAGTTGTCATTGTTGCCAGGGGGGAACGTGGTCTGCCGTTGTCCGGCCGTTCTATGCTTCAAGATAAATTACTTGGATAGACTTTTAAAATATTAAAATCTCTGACTTTATAATTCTCACTCAGGTTTGGTTCTTGGGCTGAGTTTGAGGCTGTCAAAGAGGGGCAGGTGGGGAGGGCTCGGTGGATGTGCAGGAAGGAGGCTGTTGTTGGCAGCCCAGAGGAGGGAGCCTCAACTCTGATGAACGGATGGACGGTTCGTTCACCTGACACCCGGTGAATGTTGCTTTCCTGACTCTTGCAGAGTTGTGTGTGGCCCGCTGGGATCTTAGGTGGTAAGCAGTTGCCACCTCCTTGGAGGGCTGTGCAGCCAAGTAAGGGAGGCAGATATAGCATGAGGGTTTGATGGTAGGTTACATTGAATTACAGGAAGGACAGATGCGCAGAGACCCCAAGATGTGGATGGGGGTGGGTTGAGGACACTTCCCTAAGGAAGTGATGTTTACTTTGAGGTCTGAAGGGTTAATAGGAGTTTCATTTGTCCCTGAGCCAGGCCATGCAGTCCTTCCCCAGAGGTGAACTTGGTACCCAATGGGGAGGGTGCCAAGAAGGAGCTACTAGGCAGGACAGACTCTAAGGATGTCAAAGTTGGCATCTTTCTTCCCATGGAATCCACAGGACAGAGCTGGAATTCACTGGGGGAGTAACTGGGAGGGAACAGCAATGTTTCTCTTGTCCTGTGCTGGGCCATCGGCTGTGGAAGCAGGTACCCAGGCTGGTAGAAAGGTCCTAGAAGGAAGGAATCCCAGTCAGCACTTTTGGATGGAGGATAGAGGTAGAGGGGAGAGGCGTAGGTTCTTGGCACCATAGCTGGTTAAGAAACTCCAGGCTCCATTTTAATTAATTAATTACTTATTTTTGTTTATTTTTATTTATTTATTTGAAAGCAACAACAAAGAGAGAAAGAGGCAGAGAGAGAGAGAGAGAGAGAGAGAGGGAGAGGGAGAGGGAGAGGGAAAGAGAGAGAGAGACTGAGAATGGGCACACCAAGGCCTCCAACCACTGCAAAGGAACTCCAGAAACATGCCCCACCTTGTGCATCTGGCTTATGTGGGTACTGGGGAATCAAGCCTTGAACCAGGGTCCTTAGGCTTTACAGGCAAGTGCTTAACTACTAAGCCATCTCTCCAGTCCTATTTTTTTTTTTTTTTTTTGAGGTAAGGTCTCACTCTAGCTCAGGCTGATCTGGAATTCACTATGTAGTCTCAGGGTGACCTCAAACTCAAGGCGATCCTCCTATCTCTGCTTCTTGAGTGCTGGGATTAAAGGCGTGTGCCACCACACCCGGCTTATTTATTTTTTAAATATTTTATTTATTTATGTATTAGAGAGAGAGAGAGAGGCAGCTAGAGAGAATGGGTGCAACAGGACCTCCTGCCACTGCAAACAAACTCTAGACACATGGGCCACCTTGTGCATCTGTCATACGTGGGTACTAGGGAGTTGAACCTGGGTCCTTAGGCTTCACAGGCAAGCACCTTAACTGCTAAACCATCTCTCCAGCCCTCCATTTTATTTTTCGAGACTAGCTCTCCCTATGTAACCGAGACTGGTCTTGAACTTGTGATCCTCCTGTCTCAGCTTCTTGTGTGTTTAGCTCCCAGGTTTCATAGTGTTTTTTTTTTTTTAATTTTGAGAGAGAGAGAGATAGATAGATAGATAGATAGATAGATAGAGAATGGGCATGTCAGAGGCCTCTCAGCCACTGTGAACTCCAGACGCATGCACCCCCTTTGTGGTCAAGTGTGGCATTGCACCCTTGCTTTACTTTTTGCTTCTGGCTAAAAGTGGGACCTGGAGATCGGAACCAGCGTTCTTGGCTTGGCAGGCAGGCACCTTAACCGCCAAGCCATCTCTCCAGCCCATTGTTTTTTTTTTAATCAATATTATTACTGTAACATGAAGCTGGCTCCCCCCTGGGCATTTCAGTTATATAGCTGGCTTATCTGTAATTGTTTCTTAAGACCAGTGAAAAACTATAAGCAAACTATGACAGAACATTGTGTCAAGGTCTCAGCACCCCGGGGTAGGAGTTCTGTACAATAGGAAACAGTTGGAGTGGTACGAACCCTCAGACAGTGGAACCTATTTCAACTTTAGTGACCATTTGTAGAAATTTCAGGCAAGCAGAGATTTGAATCCCAGCACTGTGTCTCTATGCCCTGTAGTCAAGCCTCAGTCTCTGAATGTATAAAACAGGACCATGCCACCTCCCCAGAGGTCTCTGAAATTTTAATTAAAGATAGTATCCATAAAATCTTGCCACATGAGGCACTGAAGATAAAGTTGTGTTGCCCACTCATGCACTTGGCACTGAAATGCTTAGGGCCAGTTACCGATGACTTCCTGACAGCTCTATTTCATTGTGGTTTTTGTCTGTGTGTCAGTCTGAGAAGCATCTTCCTTTTCCCCCAAATGTATTACAGAAAATTGCTGTGAACTGGAATATAGTCCACGGACTGTCTCCTTGGTAGCCTGGGCCACTCTTCTGACCACAGGCTCACAGCTGCTGAGACATGCTGTTTCTCCCATTCCATTTTCTGGCCTCCCTTTGAGGCTGGGGGTGAGCAAAGTGTGGCTAGAGTGCCAAAGTTCTTTAGTTGTTTTTATTTTTTAAAATATTTTATTTATTTATTTTGAGAGAGAAGGGGGAGTGAGAAAGAGGCAGATATAGAGAGAATGGGCATGCTAGGGCCTCTAGCCAATGTAAATGAACTCCCAGACGCATGAGCCACCATGTGATGTGTATCTGGGTTCACATGGGAATTGAACCTGGGTCCTTTGTCTTTGTAGGCAAGCACTTTAACCACTAAGCTATTTCTCCAGCCCTGGTTTTTTTTTTAAAAAAAAATATTTTTAAGTATTGTATTTATTTATTTATCTGAGAGAGAAGGGGAGGAGAGAGAGGAAGAGGAAGACAGGGAGAAGGAATGGGTGTGCCAGATCCACCAGACATATGCACCACCTTGTGCATCTGGCTTACATGGGTACTGGGGAATTGAACCTGGTTCCTTAGTCTTCTAGGCAAGCACCTTAACTACTGAACCATCTCTCCAGTCCAAGTTCATTTTTTTATTTATTTATTTATTTTTTATTTATTTATTTATTTGAGGGGGGGAGGGAGAGAGATAGAATGGGCACTCCAGGGCCTCTAGTACAATTAGTGAACTCCAGATACATGTGCCGCCTGGTGCATCTGGCTTTATGTGGGTCCTTAGGCTTTGCAGGCAAGTGCCTTAACCACTGGGCAATCTCTCCAGGCCCCATCCCATTTTTGATACCTTAGGATGATGAGAAAGGCTCAAAATGGAGCTGAAGGCAGAGGCCCCCCAAGGTCAAGGAAGAAAGGTCAGTGTTCACAGGAGGGCTTGAAGTCAGGCCTACAGTTGCTCTTTCTCCCTCAGGAGTTCTGAGTTCCTCAGTACTAGGTCATGAGCCCCGGCATCCTTTCAGGTGACATGAGCATGTTGGGACCCCACCCCCATGGAGTAGTGTGGTCAGCTGGGCACTGTGAGGCTAAGGGACTAACTGGCCCCTGAGTTCCCTTCTGCCATCGTCTTCTCTTCTCACTAGACCAATTGTCAGAAAATTCCAGCTTCTTCTGCCCACACATCTGTCAGCCCCAGGGTGTGTTCCCTGTCCTTACGTTCACAGGGCCCTGCTCATACCTGCATCTCCTCTTCACCCTCAACCTTGTCAGCGTCTCACCCTGGCCACACCATTGTAAAACTCTCTTGAAAAGAAACCACTAGACATTTGACAGCAGAGGCAACTTACACATTTTCCAGCACATTCTCTTGGGGACTGAGAAAAATAAGTCACTGTCAGCCCTGGCGCAGGATCTCTGGGTAAGTGGCTGGTGCTCTGAGACTTGGGCAAGATACTGGCTCTGAGACTCTCCTGCTATATGACCTTGAACATGACAATACAGATGAGAGGCAGACACTTCACAGATACCACTGTTTTCATATCGTTCAATGTTTTGTGATAGGAATGTGAAGAGCAGGACGTTTTTTCTGGCTATGTTGCTACTCCCCCCCCCATTTAAGTGATCCGACTACTAATAAATTTAGCACAGCATCAATCCGTCAATGAACACAAACCTGCTTTGTTTTCAGCCCAGCAGCTTTGAGGCCCCAGGGTGCAAGGTAAGCTCAGGAGGTGTTTTTGCTAGAACTTTCCTAGCAAGTGCCTCATTGGAGGCCAGCTACAGTTCCATTGGTGGGTCCTCTGCTTATTGGTGTGTGGACTCAGGGCTCCTGGCTGCCTGGTACTGCCTCTCACCATCCTCTGGGAGCACTTGATGCAAATGGTTGGTCATCGTGGTGACTGTAAGTGGGATCCTGCATGAAGCGATACACGCACCTTCCTCAGGGTGAGGGATTGATGTGTGGCAGCCGTTTCTCACAGCCGTGACCATAATCATGCTGAAAATGCACACGGAGACTTGGCGGGTGCAGAGTTGGTCCTCGGCAAAGGGTTTTACAAGCCTAGAGAGACGCAGATTATAGACTGCTGGTCAGAGGGCCTGGCGTCTGCTAAGCATTGATACTTTTGTCAATAGTGTTAAACCCAACAAGCATGGAATGAGACCGTGTGTGTACGGTGGGATGCAGGGGGGCTGGCCAGTGCCAGGTGCTATGTATGGCTCTGTCTACCCTCTACCAGAGCCAGGGGCAGGCTCAGGTCAGAGAACGCATGAACCCCAGGCTGTTGTATTGCTTGGAGCAGATCTCACTCAGCCTGCCTCGGTAGCCACCTCTTCCCTATCATCTATCTGCTTGCCGTCTGCTACCTCCTCCTGCTCCTCCTCCTTAGAATCTATGGTGTCCCATCTGTGCTGAGCAGCCACTCAGCACTTCCAGCTCCTTGCTGGGCAGCTCCAAGAGTGGTCTCACTCCTCCCACCCTCAGGTGGACTTTTTTTTTTTTTTTTAGTGTAGAATCATTTTATTTATTTACTTATTGTTTGCAAGGGGAGGGAGGGAGAGAGAGAGAGAATGGGCAGGCCAGGGCCTTTTGCTGCTACAAACTTTAGAAGCATGTGCCACTTTGTGCATCTGGCTTTACGTGGATACTGGGGAATAGAACCACGGTTGTTAGATTTTCCAGGCCAGTCCCTTAATAGCTGAGCCATCTCTCCAGCCCTACATTCAGTTGTTTTTTTTTTTTAATAGAGTTTTCAGCTGCTTCTGTTACCTGTCCTGCTCCATGAACCCAAGTGTTCGTGTTGCAAAAAGGTAAGATCATCATACTTGACTCTGGCTCACTGAGGGCTAGCCCAGTCTTCCTGGTCATGTGTTGAGATTTGTTTCCGGTCTTTATTTATTAGTTTTACATTGGGGTGAAATCAGTCTTTTCTGGCAGAAGATTCCAGTTAGCACACAGGGGTAAGAGTTCCTTCATACAAAGGGTTCCTTGGTGTCTCTGAGTATGAATTTCATGAACGTCTGCCTCAGATCAACCCAGAGACTAAGCAGTGCTAACTGAGGAACTCAGGTGGACTCTTGCAGCCTTTGGCTTCACCCTGGAATGGCAACCTTTCCCACAGGTCCTTATCCTGAAACCCTCTGGGCCCCAGAATCTAGGCTGGTGGAGGGGGCTTTCTGGCCACTGACAGTGTCTCTGTTATTCCCAGTTCCGAACCCAGAGTGAACCCAGGTGTCAGCTGGGGGTTTGGGACCATGGCAGCATGAAGTATGAGGCCCTGCAGGTCTCTGCTCAGACCTCCACCCTTCTTCACAGGAGGCTTCATGGAGGCACAGAGGGTCCCATGCTGTGGCTTCTCAGGCATACGCATAAATGCTTACACATCACACACACACTCATGTACACACAAATAGGTGTGTATACACACCTACATCCAGGTAGACACACTCCCACACCCAGGCTCTTTCATAGTCACATATACCCAGGCACTTCTACACCTACCCTCTCACACGTATTCTTGCACACTTGCAGACGTTCCAGGAATGTAACCCCACCCCGGAGCCTCCCAGCCAGCCCTCACATATTGCAGATGTCACCACCTCTCCTGCCCATGCTCACAGACCCACTTGTCCCCTATGCCCTCCTCAAGCACAGGCACAAGAAAGTGAACCCTCTAAACATTCCCCCAGGTCCTCACTCCACAGCACATCTTCCTGATGGCCATCCGGAGCCTGCCTGTGCTCCCCTAAATGCACAGTCATCCCGTCCACACCCACCGGCCTCTCACTTGGAGGCCCTCAGCAAGCACGCTTCGAAAAACAGTCTTGTCCGTGATGGAGTGCTTCCTTTGGGCCTCCTCAGCTTGTAACAGATTAAAGGCAAACAGGCATTTGTCACGGGGAAGTGTACCCAGTTGTGCTGGAAAATGGACTTTTCGATGAGCGCAAGAGCTTGAACCTGTCACAGGGGGGAGAGTCTGTGTTATTGCAGCCTGCCGGGCCACGGTGGCCGTCCCTGGCTTATCAGCTGTGGCAGGCATCACCTCCAACTGAAAGGATCCCATTACGGTAAGTAATGGCTTAATCACAGCCAGTTTGTAATGGAGATGACCTCTCCGTGTCCCGCTGGCCTCCTCCGATGGATGGCACCTCTCCACACCGTGACTAACAGCACCGACTCTCTTCTCCTCTCTGGAGAAAGGGCCACAGGCCACCGGGACAGGACTCAGACAGCTTAGGGAAGGCTGCAACGAGGGAAGTGGGGGAACGGGCAAGCGGTAGGAGAAGGAAAAGCCTGGACATGCCCCCTCCCCAACCATCTACTGCAGGTGGGGAAAGTGAAGCAGGAAAGAGTAGAGTGCCACATGCTGACCCCACTGGCTACCACGCCTGTACACAGAGCCTTGGTTTTTCAATGGGATAATGACAGCTAGGGCTTCTGTTTGCTTCATCCTGGCAAAACATTGGCATTATTCATGTTGCATCTTGTGCCGGCCCTGGGAGCTAACTTAGTGTTGTCCCCATGTTGCAGCTGAGGAAACTGGACAGTAAGTGACCAGTTCAAGGTCACAAAGCAGGTTAATGATAACCCTGTGTCTTGACCTTCAGGCATGGAAGCCTCTGATGTCTGTGTTATTTTTATTTATTTATTAGAGGGAGGGAGGGAGGGAGAAAGTGTGAACCCAGGGTATGCACCACCTTGTGCATCTGGCTTATGTGGGTTCTAGGGAATTGAACCTGGGTCCTTAGGCTTCACAGGCAAGCACCTTAACCACTAAGCCATCTCTGCAGCACTCACGGACTTAATTTTTTTTTTTTTAATGGGAGAGAGAGAGAATTGGCAACCAAGGCCCCAAGCCACTGCAAATGAGCTCCAGATGCATGTGCCATCATGTGCATCTGGTTTATGTGGGTACTGGGGAATTGAACCCTTAGGCTTTGCAGGCATGTGCCTTAACTGCTAAGCCATCTTTCCAGTTCCCCCTACCTACCTGCCCAAGCTTCTCATCCCTGCACCTTTGGGACACAAGGCGAGCATTCCCCTCCTTGCCTTTGCGTACCAGTGTACTCAGTCCTCCAATTCAGGTCAGGTGATGTGGGCCATATCCAGGGACAAGCACTGAATGGAGCTGTGTTCAGAAGGCCACACAGAAGAGGGACATTGGTGAAAGGCTCCGGCCCTGTGAAAGCTAGCTGGGATGGACAGTAGAAAGAGCAGGGGCAGGACTTTCCGACAAAGATGTCTGCAGATGGGGCCTGCAGGGACGCTGGGTTTTGCAGGCTGCCTTCTGCCACCATGCTCATCTGCAAGGCTTTCTGTGACAAGGCTTCATGGGTGAGAAATAGCCCCTGAATTTCCTTTACTTAGCAATATCCATTCCAGGATTTTTTGTTCATGTATATGTGTGCGTAGTGTGTGGCATGTGTGTTCATGCACATATATCTGTATGCATATGTGTATGGAGGTTAGAGGTCAACATTTGAGCATCTTCCTTAGTTGCTCTCTACCTTACTTTAAAAAATTTTTTTATTTATTACAGAGAGGGAGGGAGAGAGAGAGAGAGAGAGGGAGGGAGGGGTAGAATGGGCACATCAGGGCCTCTAGCCATTGCAAACGAACTCCAGACACATGTGCTACCATGTGCATCTGGCTTATGTGGGTACTGGGGAATCAAACATGGGTCCTTAGGGTTTGCAGGCAAGTGCCTTAATTGCTAAGCCATCTCTCCAGCCCTCTATTTTTTGGAACATGTTAAGACTAGCTGAGCAGCAAGTCCCAGGGATCTTCTTGTCTCCACTTTCCCAGAGCCACTATGCCCAGCTTTTACATGGGTGCTGAGGATCCAGACTCAGGCCCTCATGCTTGTGTGGCAAACACTTTACCAACTGAGTCATTCTACAAATATATATTACGTGGCAATTGAATACCAGACCTGGGCCCACCTGTCACTGAGTTTTACTTCCTTGACCACATTTATTCTCCAGGTACTCACTGCCCATTGTAGGTGATGCTAGGATCTAGGAATTCAGTGACAAGAAAGACAAATATGGGGCTGGAGAGATGGCCTAGTGGTTTAGGAATTTGCCTGCAAAGCCAAAGGATCCCAGTTCGATTCTCTAGGACCTATGTAAGCCAGATGCACAAGGGGGTACACAAGTGTCTGGAGTTGGTTTGCAGTGGCTGGAGGCCCTGGTGTGGCCATTCTCTCTCTCTTTCTCTCTTAAATAAATAAATAAAATATTTTAAAATGAATTTAAAAAGAAAGAAAAATATGATGGTTAGCCCAGGAGATGCAAAGAAATCCCAGAGTGGCCCCCTGGGAAATGGTCCTTGAGGATAGACGCCATGGCTGGGGCTGGCATGCCCGTTCATGCCATCTTCATGAAAGTGACAACTTCAGGGAGAAATACCATAGCGATGCCCATTTTCCCATGAGGAAGTGTGTGTGTGTGGGGGGTGTGTGCCAGAATAGGCAGATAGATTAATTAGGCAGGATCAGGGTGGCTCTTAAAGGGAGGGGCCTTGGGACACCACACCTACCTCAGCTTGCCTTACCTGCCTAGAGCCTGGGATTTCGTGTTTATCCATCCCACCCAATTAGATCTCTCACAAGTGTGCACCCTGCCCAGGTACAGCTGCATTTCTCCTCTAAACCCAGGCCGATTGACTGAGACACCTGGTGTAGGTGTGTTCAGGTGGGATGACACAAAGACACAAATCCTATATCCCCTCCCCACCCCAATATCCACGGAGAGAGGGGAGCATCATTTTTTCAGGTCTTCGGACGGGTAAGAGCTCTTTCCCACCCGGTAGCTAGAGACACCTTTTCTTCTTTTATTACTATCTTCACTTTTGGTCCTTCTTGAAAGCACACGTTATTTTCAAAAGTCCCTCCCACATTTTTTTTCTCTAAGATCCTTATCTGGTCACATGGACTCCTGAGTGCCACGCGGCCCACATGGGCTCCACGTGGTGTACTTCTCTTCTCCCCACTTTATCTCCCCTTATCTCCTAGCCTTCCCCTTTCCACACTCCCCTGTAAAATCTGAATAAAATGTGGTGGTATTTTAAAAATCATTCTCTTGAATCTGGAATTGCCAATTCTTTGGTTAGTTTGCAGATAGGAACTCAGGGCTTGGGGTTCCAGGCAGCACCCCAGAACCTCAACTCCCCTGTTACAGAGCAGAGGCTCGGAGAACTTAAGAAACTTGCCTGGGGTTGCACAGCTGGAAAGAGATGCTGGGTGGTGGGGTGGTTGAGCCGGGAGCTGCCGAAGCCTGAGCATTAACCAGTGGGGCCTCTGCTGGCTAGTTTGCTGGCAGTGCCCTGTGGATCAGGGACTACACTGGGGTGCAGGGTCAGGAGAGGGGTGCAGCCCTACCCTCTCTGCCTGAGGGTTGCTTTCTTACTTCTCCTCTCCCAACCACCCCCTCTTCCCCCACCCCTGTCTGGGTCTTGCCTTCTCTGCAGTTGGGGAGAGCTTATTCTCATGCTAATTGCAAAACTAATTGTTCTTATTGCAAAATCCATTATATAGTATATTTATATTGCAGATAATGAGCTGTTTGGATTAAATAGCTCACTAAAAGTCAATAAAAAGAAATTTGCTTCACTGTTCCTCCCCTCATTTTTCACAGGCACCGTTAACACAACGTCGTTCTCCCTGAAGGCTGGAATTCATTAAAATGCCTGGAGCTGCAAGGGGAGGGGGTTTGTTGCTCTGTGATTTTTCCCTTCCCTTTGACAAGGCATTTGGGGGAGAGGGTTGGAAGGCGGGAGTCAGGGTCTTTCCCCTGGTTTCAGCAAGGCAGGGCTGTCTAAAGGAGGAAAGAGCATATTGAATCTAATAGTCTGAAAAGGAATCCGGGCTTCATGGGGCGGAGCGAGCTGAGGGTGGGTGGGGATTGAGGGATGAGCTGACAGCCACGGCCACCCTCAGAAGAGGGAGAAATCAAAGACAGGGCTTCCAAAGGGATCTGTGCTCTCAAAGGGGTCAGGGCAGAATGAAGGGGCTGGAGCTGGGGTGGGAATGTGGCAGGACTGAGACAGGGAGAAGACAGTCCAGGCCATGTTCTGAGACAAGAAGTGCTCAGTGGGAATCAAGGGTCTGGGTTTCCAGGCCTGGGCATCTTCTAGCACCACCTCTCCTGTGGGCTTCCGGAATCTGCCAGGTCTAGCCATTTCTCTGGTTCTCAAGCTGAAGGTGGCTTGTTTAAGCTGAGGCCTTCCAAGAGGACCGGTCTGTGGGATTGTGGGGTGATGGCTCATGCTCTCTGGGATCAGGAGGTCTGGATGTTGCAGGAAGTGGTGCAGCCAAGGCACGAAACCCAGGCTGGTGTACTCGGTGGTATGTTCTGAGCCATGTCGCTGGACAAGTGGGTGAGCAAGAAGAGAGGCCTGATTCATGTTTCTTTGCTTATGGCCTGTGGTGGTTTGAGTGTAAAGTGTTCCCCGTAGGTTTATGTGTTTGAGATTCACAGCTGGTGGCAGTTAGGGAAAAGGCTGGGGAGGGAGCCTTGCTGGAGAGAAGATATGCTGCTGGGGGCCAGCATTGGAATAATATAACGCAGCTTCAGGCCCAATACTTCAACTGCTTTTTCCCTGTTGCTGTGGAGATGTGATGCCCCCTGCCTGTCTGCTCCTGTCTGCCACACCATAATAAAACTTCCCCCTTGAAATCACAGTTTGAAGTGAACCTTTTCCTGCCATGAGCTGCTTCTGGTTGGGTGTTTTGTCTCAGTAATGAGAAGGTCACTGCTACATGGTCCACCCTTACTTTTGGTCTGTTCAGTGGCCAATTTGAGAGTTGAGGCGGTCCCCGTGGAGGGCTGCAGCTCCCCTAAATCTATGACCATTAGCTTTTTCTCAGTCACAACATATATGAAGTGTCTGTGATGAGCAATGCACTACGTGAGGCATAGAGGATGCTACATGAGAACACACAGGTGCTATCCCAGTTAGTGATAGAATGGGGACAGAGAGAGTAGTGAAGCCGTGCTTAGTGAAAGCCAAGGTCAGTGCACTGAAGGGAAGGACAATCCCAGCAGCCCTCACCTGGCTGGTGGGCAAGAGGATGTGGTGAGTGAGCTGGGTAGCTGGGTGGAGGTGCTGTGATTGTCCCCCCACCCCACCGGCTTCAGTGCTGAAGGTTAATTTCTGTGGTGAGACACGATGGTAAAAACTTAACCTAATAGCAGCTTCAAGGGTGCAGTCTTTGGGAGGTGACCATCCCGGGTGTAGCAGACAGCTTCAGGTTCGCTGAGATGAACTTCCAGACCAGGCACAGTTATGGAGGAAGGGATATTATTTATTGAAACTTACAGATCCAGGGGAAGTTCCATAAAGGCAGGAGAAGCAACTTGCTCTTCACAGGGCCAAACAGAGAGAGAGAAAACCAACCAGCCACCACAGCACACAGAGCAAAACTACAGCCAAAAGGTCACACAGCACACTTCAGGAACTCCTGTTAGGCACATTTGCATATCTTTAAAATGGAATCTCAAACCATCACCACACCTTAAGACTGGCCCCCAGTGACCTTGCCTCTAGCAAGGTGATTGCAGATGCAAACTAAAACTAATAAAACACTGAATGTATTGGGGGACATATATTCAAACTACCACACCGGGTGTACAATAACCATGCTTTTTTTTTTTTTTTTTTTTTGTGATGCCAGGGATTGAACCCAGGGCTTCAGGCATGCCAGGCAAGCACTCTGCCAACTGAATTATATCCCCAGCCTCCTGACCTTTGACAGGGCCTCACTCAGTAGCCCAGGTTAAGCTTAAACTTGTTATTCCCCTGCCTTAGCTTCCCAAATCCTGGAATTACACACATGAACCATCCCGCTTGACCTTCCCTCTTGCTATGTGCAGTCCTGAACCACTACAAGCAAGAAGGCCACCATGAAATGCCATCTCTTGACTTTGGATCTAAAAAACAAATAAACAAACAAAACCCTCCAAATCTACTTTCCTTATAAGTCACCCAGCCTCAAAGCATTTCACTATCATAGCGGAAAAATGCACCAATACTATGAAAGGGCAAGAGAAGAGGTGAGGGAGGACCCTGCCCAGGATGGAGTAAGGGCAGTTGTGAGGCGTATAAAAGCCAGTGGGAAGAGGCTGGATCGCCAGATGGGGACCAGCTCTTGTAAGGCCTGGTGTGTTAAGAAGAAACAGCGGTTAGTCTTCACAGCAGAAGTGGTGAGGAACCACTGAAGTCTTTATAGGAGAAAAATGACATGATTTGTGTTTTGAAGCGTTCACTCTGCCAGCAACATGTCAGAGGTGGTACTGGAAGGTTGACACTGTGGAGAAGGGTGGCAGAGCCTGAAGAGAGAGCAACAAAGGGGCAGAGGGAAGACACGACGGTGAGTAGCAGCCCACTTGGAAGAAATCAGCGGAGTATTAGGAAGGGAGAACTACAGCCCCAACTTCTCATTCAGTGCTCTACTAAGCAGACCGTCACTAAAAAACATATTGTATTTATTTATTTGTTTGTTTTTCTGAGGTAGGGTCTCACACTAGCCCAGGCTGACCTGGAATTCATTATGTAGTCTCAGGGTGGCCTTGAACTCATGGTGATCCTCCTACCTCTGCCTCCTGAGTGCTGGGATTAAAGGCATGCACCATCACGCCTGGTTTCATATTTCCATTTATATATTTGCAAGCAGAGAGAGAGAGAGAGAGAAGACAGACAGACAGTGAGAATGCGCACAGCAGGGTCTCCAGCCACTGCAAATGAACTCCAGATGTATGCACCACTTGGTACATCTGGCTTTATGTGGGTACTGGAGGATTGAACCCAGGTCATTAGGCTTTGCAGGCAAATGCCTTAACCACTGAGAAATCTCTCCAGCTCCAGACCATTATTTTGGGGGTGACTTTTAGGTCTCAGATAATGGGGTGCAACAGCTTGCTCCAGAAACCTAGAGACACACTGGAACGTTGTGCTATGTGTGTATGTGTGTGTGTGTGTGTGTGTGTGTTGGGGAGTGCATATCCTCAACTGTACCCCCTAACATCCTTGGTTCCTGCTTGAAGGGCCAGTAAATTCACTGCAGAGCTTTGCCTGGGAGTAGAACAAGCAGAGGGATGCTGGGTCATTCCTGTACAGAGGCCCAAAGGCTAGCATAGCATCTTGTGGATGCAGCCTGAGAAAACTCCACTCTCTCTAGGCTGCTGAAATGGCTGTAATCTATAGCCATCTCTATTTACAGACTTCAAAGGGATATGGGAAGAGACAGAGGCAGCCGAATGCTGGAGCAGCTTGACTGAGGCTCACGATCAAAGGCAAAGGAATGTGGTCCCATGCTCTCCACCCCCATTCCCCTGGGCCTCAGCATCCCACTGAGATGAGAGTGTGGAAAAGGCTCCCCAGGGTGGAGGAAAGTGACTCCAGCAGAACACAGGAAGCACCCACAGATCAGCCTTGAACCTTCTGGGCAGCGCTGAGGAGCTCAGGGACCCCCTGTTCTTTTCGGGGTACCTTAAACTGCCCTGACAACCAGTTTCCTGTTTGGGGCACAATGTGGGAGGAAGTGATGACCCCCAGAGCCTCCATGGTGCTCCCTGTCAGGGTCTGTATGCCCACAGCTTCACCTCCAGTCTTTGGGACAGCTAGACAGATGACGTAGCTGTTGATAACTGCTGTAGAAGTTGGGGGCCGGATAGCCATGGCCAGGAAGTTTTGGTTCTCTTAGCTACATCTTGGGGTTGTTGTGAAGTTGGACCTGGTTCTGTTCTGCCTGAGGTTTGGGGATCTACCATGCTTGGGAGCCAGGCATGGATAGCAGAGAAACTTCTTGTTGTAAGCTCTTCATATTTTTTTTTTGTATGTGTGTATATGTGGTGTGTGCATGTATGTGCTCATGTGTGCAGAAGCCAGAGGAGGATTTTAGGTGTCCTCCTCTATTGCAGTTCCATCTTATTCCTTGACATAGGGTCTTTCACTGAATCTGGAGCTTGTGTTTTTTTTTTTTTTTTTTTTTTTGCTAGAATGGCTGGCCAGTGAGTCCCAGCAATCTTTCTGTCCTCATCCCCTTCAGTGCTGGGGTGACAGGCATGTGTGCCCATGCCAGTTTTTTTTTTTTTTTTTAAATATAGGTGCTGGGCTCAAACTCAGGTCCTCGTGCTTGTGCAGTAATCATTCTTATCCACAAAGCCATCTCCCCAGACCCCTGGGTAAGTCTTTGGAATTCTGAGTCTGGTCAGGGTCATTGCCTTATTGACAACAGTCAGCAGTAATCTGTTTTATTTGAACACACCTCTCTGCCCTTGGACTTGGTTCTTCTATGAGTGTTTGGGTCTCCATGGATAGCCAGCTCCATGGGGCAGGGTCTCTGAAACAGGAACTTCTGGGCATAGCTCACACAGGCCAGTCATAAGCAGTTGAGCAAGGAAATGAATGGGTGATGACCTACAACCTGTTGGGGTTGTGACAAGTGCAATTCAGGAGCAGCTTGCTGCTCAGATCAGACATGGTTTGGGTCTGTGATTTTGGAGAGGAGGGATGATTAAGAAGTTTACTTTCTTTTTATTAAATGTCTATTTATTTATGTGTGTGAGAGAGAGAAGAGGCAGAGAAAGAGAGAATGGGTGTGTCAGGGCCTCCAGCTACTGCAAACAAACTCCAGATGCCTGTGCCACCTTGTGTATCCGGCTTACATGGGTCCTGGGGAATTAAACCTGGATTCTTAGACTTTGCAAGCAAGTGTCTTAACAGCTAAGCCACTCTCCAGCCCATGGAAGTTTACTTCCCAAGAACCAGAGTGCAAGATGGAGGCTTGGAGGGGGCCATACCAGGGAAAACTTCAGTGTTTCTGTGGGTGATCAGATAGGGAGTGTGGGGGAACGTGTGGTTAGGAGGGCCTGGGTTAGCAAGCAGGGCATGGGATCAGAGTCATTGGGTCATACTGAGGCAGAGGGTGGCAGTCCAGGATGGCCCCATGAGGAACACAGGGTACTCATAGAGGTTGTGTGTCTGGAGGCTGTGTGTGTGCGTGTTTGTATCCGTGCATGTACATGTATGTGTGTTTCTTCCTTTCTTTCTTTCTTTCTTTCTTTCTTTCTTTCTTTCTTTCTTTCTCTTCTTCTTCTTCTTTTTTTTCAAGGTAAGGTCTCACTCTAGCCCAGGCTGACCTGGAATTCACTGTGTAGTCTCAGGGTGGCCTTGAACTCATGGCGATCCTCCTACCTCTGCCTCCCCAGTGCTGGGATTTAGGCATGTGCCACCACACCCAGCTGTGTGTGTGTGTTTCATCGCCACTCTACACTTTGTAGAAATGCATGAAGACTCTTGGCCTGGGCCATCTGCAGGTTTTTGTGGGGTCTTTGGGCAGTACTTCCAAAGCTTAAAGCACAGGTGTAGAGCAGTGTAGAGCAACCCTGAGAGTCTGGGACTAAGGCAGAGCAGATACAGTGCCGCAGGTATGCAGAGGAAAGAGTTGTCCCTAGAGTCTTATTTTCCCAGCACTAACTGGAATAGCCAGTGGGGGAGAGGCTGGGACTGTGGGTCCTTGCTCTATAGCTGAGATGAGAGTCTACACATGTCCTTTCCAGCAATTCTGTGTCACATTGAAAGCCATTCACGTGCCATCGTGTGTACCCAGCTGGTTGTGTACACAGCTTTACCCTGGGCTTACCTGAATCTTCCCATGAGATGTGGGGACCGAGCACAAGCAATGGTTGAAGAGCGGCACCTGCATCAGGGGTCTGGAGCTGGCTTCACCGACAAGAATTGCAGGGGCCAGGAGAGCTGGCCCTGGGGAGGCCCTGGGGGTAGCTGTCTATCCTAGAGAAAAAGGGGTGAGCGCTCAGCACCCTGCCTCTGTCGTGGAGGGTCTCATGGCCCTGCAAGGGCGACAGCCAGGTGCCTGGCAATTAAGGGAGCAGACTGACAGCAAGGAGAGGAGACCTGTGAGTGCGTGGATGGTGGGTGGCAGTGGAAGTGTACATCTCTGTGTGTGCAAAAGCAAGTGTGCCCTCTGTGGTTGTGAGAGTAAGTGTGCATTTCTCTGTGTTTACAAGTATGGACTCTTATAGTCTATGTATAGGAGAGAATGTGTACTTCTCTTTGTGTGCAAGAGTAAGCGTGCGCCACTCTGGATCAAAACAAGTGTAAACTTGTGCACACACACACGTGTGTGTGTGTATGCATGTGTGTGTACACCTGCCTCATGGTCCAAGGGCAGTGTGAGCAGGACTTCTTCAGAAGGGAGGAAGACTTGGGCAGGGAGGGAGTGTGTGAGAGAGCATGGCAAGTGGCAGGCATGACAAATGATTAATCTATAGAAATCTATATTCTATTCTTCCATGCGTCCACCCCGCCCTTCTCACGCTCCCATGCATCACCTCCGCAAATCCATCACCAACTCTCAGCCAAGGACGGGAGGCGAGGCGAGGCGAGGAGCGAGTGCCTGCCTTATTGATGGACTTGCTGGCTGCTTTTTACACATTTGGATATGTGCAGAAGGAAAGCTCGCTCCAGCCTCACCACTCACTCTTTCATTTGTTTTTATTCATTCATTCATTCCATCATTCATCCGGCACGTGACTCTTTAGTACCTACTGTGTGCCAGATGGTGCCTTGAGCTCAGGAAGGGATGATGGAAAAGGCAGGCATAGCCCTAAATTCTCTGAATTGAAGTCAGTGGGAGGGAGCTGGGGGGGGTGGCTTAGTGGGTAAAGTGCTTGTCACTCAAGTGTGAGGACCTGAGTTCAGATCCCCAGAACTCATATAAAAGCCAGGCTTGGTGGTAGGTGTCTGTAATACCAATGCGTGGGAGGCAGACACAGGTGGCTCTCCAGGACTTCCCGGCTAGCTAGACAAGCTGAATCAGTGAGCTCTGGATTCAATGAGAGACTCCATCTTGATAAATAAGGTTGAGAGTGATAGGAGACACTTGATGTGGACTTCTTCCCTCCATATGTATGCACACACATGTGCTAGTTCACGCATGTGTGCCCACCTGCACACACACACACACAAATGCATGGCACATACATACGCATGCAGAGAAAAAGGAGACAAAAAAGCGGGTGTGGTGGCGCATGCCTTTCATCTCAGCACTTGGGAGGCAAAGGTAGGAGAATCGTCATGAGTTGAGACTACATAGTGAATTTCAGGTCATCCTGGGCTAGAGTGAGACCCTACCTCAAAAATAACCCAAAAACCAAAAAAAAGGAGGGTGGTCACACAGAGGACGAGGGGCTCTGAAAGAATAAAGGTGTGGGAAATAATAAACTTGGCACAGGGAGCCCTGGAAGCTTCCAGAAGGAGGACTTTAAAGAGTGACGGATCTAATGGGTGGGAGAGGAGAGGAGAGGGTGCAGCCGGCAAAGGGAACAGCATGTGCAAAGACCCAGAGGCCAAGCGCCCATGCTCTTGTGGAAGAGCAGTGTGGTGGCTGGGGCTGGAAGAAGGGGAGATCTGAGTGCGGTGGCGCACACCTTTAATCCCAGCACTCAGGAGGCAGAGGTAGGAGGATTGCCGTGAGTTCCAGACCACCCTGAGACTACATAGTGAACTCCAGGTCAGCCTGGGCTAGAACAAGACTCTACCTTGAAAAACAGAAAAGAAAAAAAAAAAAAGAGGGAGGAAGAGGAGGGGTGAGAAATGAGGCTGCAGAGGTGGGTGGGGCCCTGGATGGCCATTTGTGCCTTGTTACAGAAGCTGGACTTCATCTGAGGGCAATGAGGAGCCAGGGGAGGGTTTAAGCGAGGGTTCCTTTCAGGCTGATGGTGGGAGACTGGCCTAGAGACAAGGAGGTCACACAGTGTTTCCAGGGAGGGAGGGTAGTGGCATAGAGTAGGGTGGTACAGCGGATAGAGATCTGTGTGGGGAGGAACCCTGTGCTTGGTGATAGATCCGACGTTGGGATGAGTGTGCCAGGGTGACATTGCTGTACTCTGCCTCTAACAAGGGTTACTGGGTGCAGTGGTGCAGCTCTGTAGTTATGGGCTTTCCTAACAAGCTTAAGGGCTAGGGTTCTCTCCAGGACACATGAAGCAGGAAGTAAGAAGAAATGGCAAAGCAGTTTTGCATTGCAGGGCTGCTGTGAGGTCAAATGAACACTCTGTTTCTGACTGCCCTCTCACGTGACTAGCCACCTCCAGATCTTTCTGCCTAGGAGGCATTGGGTTGATCTGCCCCAGTGAGCGTGGACTGCTGCTTTAGTCTCCCCAAAGATTACCTGGAGGCTGTCTTGGCCAGTTTCCTGTTGCATGGAGAGGAAAGGACCTTTTCAAAGTCATCCAGCATGCCACCTATCCATACTGTCGCTTGAGGCTACAGACCACCTCTGGGCAGGCAGACTCTTCAAGTCCTCAAGTCCTGCCTCCCACTTTCAGACCCAGGGCTGTCGGGCCAGCAGGTGGCTCACTGGTCCTCATGGGATATTAGAGACCCATGGGCCAGGGCATGCTGTCCTGGGCTTTCCTTGGGAAAAGGTCCTGCTTGGGTTCTTGGGAGCTTCCAAGGGCTGCCGAGTCTTCCCCTGACCTTGTTTGGTGGGAGGAAACAACTGGACAGATGTGTCATCAGATCTCTGTCTCAACTAAGTAACTTCAGGTCTCAGAAACCCTTCCAGCCCATTACCTCTGCACCTTTGGATGACTCTATGTTTTGTGAAACAAGTTCCATTTTAATGCAGGCAGAACAGATACTTGTCAAATCAGAGCGTTTATTTCATCGCTCCTCCTCCCTGTGCCTCATACACTGGGAGGCTCATGGTGGTGAGAGGTCTGGTGGCACCAGGTGGGTGGGAAGATGCTGTGTTGAGACCTTTCCTCCCTGGCTGTGACGCACCGCCCTGTTTGCTGAGGAAACCGATCTGCAATAAAAAAGCGAAATCAAACCAAACCAAACCAAAACAAATAACAAAAATAAGGGCTGGAGAGATGGCTTAGCTGTTAAGGCGTTTGCCTGCAAAGCCAAAGGATCCCGGTTCGACTCTCCAGGAGCCACGTAAGCCAGATGCACAAGGGGACACATACATCTGGAGTTCGTTTGCAGTGGCTGGAGGCCCTGGTGTGCACAATATCTCTTAAAAAAAAAAAAAAAACCCAAACCGCACAGTGACAAAGAGAAGGCCCTTTTCTTAGGATATTTTCAAATTAAGCGACAGCGGGCACAACATGATGGGAAAGATGGCTTGTGTTTCTTTGGAGCATTCAGTCACAATTCATCATTATCCAATTTTTTTCCCCCTTGGGTTTTCTTTCGCACACATTTTTTATCCTGATCTGACAGCTAAATGAGGAATCACACTGCCTACATTATCTGTTTTGTTCAGGAATTAATCCATCCTTAAATACCGACTGCCAAGTGGTTAGTGTCAGCAGGGACTGGCTGTGCGGAGCCCCCAGACAGTCTTTGTCGGGTCTGAGGGACGTTTCTGCCTGGCTACCTCCCTGGAGTCCTGGGATGCAGAGGAGTCCCGCGTGCTCTCAGTTTGGGGTGTGTTGTCCCAGGTGCCTCTGCTGGATTCCAGGCTGGCTCAGCCTGATCTTTTGTTATGTTCATGTGCCCTCCCTCAGCCTCTGACAGCCTGAAAAGATGGCTGGCCCTGTGACTCTGTAAGCATTAAACTCTTCCCTCCTGCAGCAGGTCTCCTTGCTTTACCAGTTTACCCAGGGACCAAGAAGTTCCACTCAGAATGGCAATGACACAAAGGGCCTTGGGGCTCTCGGTCTTTCCAAAGTGACCTAGCTTCTTTCCTCCCTCTCTCCTCCCTCATTCTCCTCTTTTATTTATTTATTTATTTGCAGGGGGAGAGAGAGAGAGAGAATGGGTGTGTCAGGGCCCCCTGCTACTGTAAATAAACTCCAGATGCATGCACCACTCTGCATCTAGCTTTATGTGGGTACTGGGGAATCAAACCCAGGTCATTAGGCTTTACAGGCAAACACTTTGACTGCTGAGCAATCACTCCAGCCCTCCTCTTTTTAAAAAAATTATTTTATTTATTTGCAAGCAGAGAGAGATAGAAGAGAGACAGAGAGATAGAGAAAATGGGCACTGCAAACAAACTCCAGATGCTTGCGCTACTTTGTGCATCTGGCTTTATGTGGGTACTGAGGAATCAAACCTGGGTCATTGGGCTTTGCAAGCAAGCACCTTAACTGCTGAGCCATCTCTCCAGCCTATCCACTTCTTTTTCCTTTCTCCTCAAGTTCATCTCCTGTCCTTCCTCCCTCTTGTCCTCTCCTTTTCTATTTCCCCATTAAAATTTTTTTTGGTGGGGCTGGAGAGATGGCTTAGCGGTTAAGTCGTTTGCCTGCAAATCCAAAGGATCCTGGTTTGACTCTCCAGGACCCACGTAAGCCAGATGCACAAGGGGGCACGTGCATCTGGAGTTCATTTGTAGTGGCTAGAGGCCCTGGCGCGCCTGTTCTCTTCCTCTCTCTCTCTCTCTGCCTCTTCCTCTCTCTCAAATAAATAAATATGTAAATAAAATATATTAAAAAAACTATTAAAAATTTTTTTTTCGCTCTCTGACATAGTAATGAAAAAGACAGGTCTGGTCTCTGCAGTCAGTCATAAACATGGTAGTTCTCAGCAAGAGAGGCTGGGCATCCAGATTGTATGATGGGCAGATGTCCCTGGCTGCAGGACAAGCTGTGGGAAGCTGGCTGGTGGACAGGGTATAAAAGAGAAAGACCAGGCAGGAACACATTGTTTCTCTCTGCCAGCACCCCTCACCTGAGGGGCAACGTTGTGTGTAAGAGGGATCTGGTGTTGTTCATCCCAGGCCCCGCTTCGAGTGCAGATCCCTGAAGCACTCCAGGGCACATGTGGGAGGGGTGAGTCAGTTTTGAGGCAGAGGAGAGAGGAGAGGCTGTGAGTGGAGGCACGAGCCACAGCCGAAGTTTCCAGGTTCCCCAGTGACAAACGCCTGTCAGTAACTGGTACTCCAAAATTACTGCTGTCTGCAGATGTCCCTAGCTTGTGCAAAAGGGAAGGGGGTAACTGGCAGGGAGGGAAGTGACAGTGCAGCCAAGCAGCTAAATGCACAGACCCTGTGGTCCTGTGGCCCAGGTTCAAGGCCAGGTGTCATTTACTCTCTGTGACACCTTGGACAAGACTTCAGATCCCTCCAAACCTCAGTTTCCTCCTGTGTAAAATAGTGATGATATGATTAGGAGGGGTCTCTTGAGGGGCTGGGGGACTAAATGACAGAGTGTGGCCGGGCTGAACACATCCTGTTGCCCATGACGCTGCATTCCAGGGCACTGGAATGCGGCCAGGCCCTCTCTGGCTGTGGACTCCAGAAACTTCTTGTCCTTGTCTGTCTCTGGGCAGCACAGTGACCTCCCTCCATGTCCCCGTGTCCTTGCTTCCTTCCAGCTTGCCTAGGTGGGGTTTGTGGTAAAGCAGCAGATGGCAGCTGGGGCTGAGTGTGATGGTGATTAGACTGCGGAAGGGTGATAATTTATTCTGCGCCTTGACTGGGAGTTGGAAGGAGGTAGGTACCTATTACTTTTGGAAGGCAAGGGGGAGGGGCGGAGTCTCCCCTTCCCGACCTCTAGCAGGAAGCTGGCCTTTGCTCTGGCTCCCAGAGAAAAGGTTTTCGAAGGTTCTGGGAGCTTCCCTTGGCTGGAAGCTTTGGAGGACTTGGGGAGTGGGCTGCGGGTTCAGCCCTGAGAGAAGTCAGGAGCTGCAGGATCGCAGCCCTGTGGAGAAGGGACACAGGTCTAGGAGTGGGGCTGACAGTGTCCCCTACTTGGCTGGGATACTGGGCCCAGTACACACATGGGCACCCTTTTCCTTCATCTACACGTCTTCTTCATGAGTGGCGGGTGTCTTCCAAGCGGTGGGGAGAAAGATGTAAAACTAATTCCCACTCTAATAAAAACAGCCTCCCTATTAAATATGTATGAACACATATTGATTTGAGGATTAAACAGAAAAGAAAATTGAGCCTGTAATTGAGCCGGAGACCATGTACTGGGTGAGCCTTTGGGATGTTTGTCTCCAAACACACCTGCTGGGGTTGACTGGAGGGCAAAGGACTGAGGGGGGCCGGGCACCCTGGGGCTCCTCAGCTGGAGGAACTCGGGAAGCCTCTGCCTGCTGGGTTGGGGGGGGGCAGGCTCTGGCTGTGGTGGGAGGAGCCTCTGTCTTATAGTGGGCAGAGCTTCTACTTGTGGTGGGAGGAGCTTCTGCCTAGAGTGGGAAGAGCCTCTACTCTCTTCCTAATTGGAGGGGACTGGGGGGGGGGGCTGTGCTGTTCTGGAAATCTACACTGGAGCCCTTTGGTGGAGGGCAGCTGCCAGGTGGGGGAGGAGGGTGTTGGCGGGGGAGTTTCTGTTCTTTAAGAAAAAAACGGATTTAACATTCACTTGCCCAACTTTTTAGTCCTAAGGAAAGGAGAGGCTGAGCTGAGAGGTCTGGCTTACAGCCTTCTGACTCCAAGTTCAAGGCTGTGTTTACTACAGGTCAGGGATGGGCAGACCAATGACACCAGTCTGCTGAATCACAGGATCAGGTTCCAAGAATCCTCCAAGCTGGAAGGACTTTTGGATACAAGACCAACTCCCTGCCTGGAATTTGTCACCTTTCTTGCAATGATACAAAAGTCATGCCGCTGTTCCTGGATGACTCCGGGGCAGGAAGCTCATTACCTTTTTTTTTTTTTTTTTTCCAGGTAGGGTCTCACTCTAGCCCAGGCTGACCTCCAACTGACAGAGGCCTCTGCTGGTTACCTTTTTTTTTTTTTTTTTTTTTTTTTTGGTTTTGCGAGGTAGGGTCTCACTCTGGTCCAGGCTGACCTGGAATTAACTATGTAGTCTCAGGGTGGAACCAATCCTCCTACCTCTGCCTAGTGCTGGGATTAAAGCAATCGGCCTCTACCATGGGAACCAGCTCTATCTGGTACCATCGCTCTACCATGTCTATCTGTGGTACCATACCTGTTCATAAGGTCAGAAAGAGAATGGTAGTGGGAGCAGGCCCCTGGTTGTTCTGCCCCTACTGGGTGTCACACCCTGCACTTGGCAGTCCTACACAGACTATGAGCTTTTAGCTTCCCGCTGTTTTACTGTATAGCCTGTAGATACAGACCCTAAATAATTGGCTAGCCATCACAGCAATAGTGGAAACCGCTTATTGAGCTCCTGCTCCAGATCAGCAGGCTCTTGACAACATTCTTACCAAGCCTGTCCCTGACCTTGTGAAATAGATGTTATCTCTATGATAGAGAGAGGAAACTGAAGCCCTGAGAGCTGGGCTGTGACCACTGCACTATACAGCCCAGCCCCAGGCCCTGGCCACACTGAGCTTTGTCCTGGAGAAGGCTGGTTTCTAGTCTCCTGCTGCTAGCTCTCCAGAGTCCCCTGCCTCATCCCCTGTGTCCTGACAGAGGCTCTCTCTCTTCCAGAGCCACTCCCCATCCTCTGAGCCCCAGCGGCCACCTAAATGGTCGCTCATCATCTCCCGGCCCATGTCCTTCCCCACCTAACATCTGCTGGCATCTTCTCCCCCCCCCCCACCCTCAGGGCTCACGGATCCCTGTCAAGCTCCACACTTTACAATTTACAGAGCATTTTCACCTTTGTTATCTCACTCACAGTTCACAATGACCCGGCATCCCAGATGACAGAAGAATCGCAAGGCAACAGACAAGTGAAGTAATTTGCCTCAAATTGCAGAACCAGTGAATGATAATATTAGCTATGTCTTACCAGGTGAGACTGCACCTGTCCCAAGAATCCAGGCCTTTTGATAGGCCACAAAAGATGCCCCGAGGCCACATGATGAAGTGTCAAGAGCGTATGAAGCTGGGCTTAAGCTTTGTAGAAACCCGAATTCAAATCTCTGTGCTGTCTCTAACTGGCTGCACAGCCTTTTCTGCACCTAGACAAACAGCCACAGGGTGGAGGGCCCACACTTTTGCTATCAGAGACCAGAGTTTGACTTTTTAAAAATAATATTTTATTTTTATTTATTTATTTGAGAGAGATACAGAAATAGGCAGGGAGAGAGAGAGAGAGAAAGGGAGAGAGAGAGAGAGAATGGGTGTGCCAGGGCCTCCAGCCACTGCAAATGTACTCCAGATGCTTGTGCCCCCTTGTGCATCTGATTTATGTGGGTACTGGGGAGTTGAACCTAGGTCCTTTGACTTTTGCAGGCAAGCACCTTAATTGCTAAGCCATCTCTCCAGCCCCAGGGTTTGACTTTTGACTCTATACCAGCCAGCTGCAGACTTGGGGCAAGGGTCTTTTAATTTTTTTGTTTTGTTTTGTTTTTTGTTTTTTTTGAGGTAGGGTTTCCCTCCAGCTCAGAGTTGACCTAGAATTCACTGTGTCACCTCAGGGTGGCCTCAAACCTCCCACCTCTGCCTCCCAAGTGCTGGAATAAAAGGCGTGCGTGATCATGCCCAGTGTCTTTTTAATTTTATTTGCATGTTTGTATGTACATGTGTATGTGTGAGTGGAAGTGTGGGCATGCCACAATACACGTGTGGAGGTCAGAGGGTGACTTTTGAGTTGGTCTCGCTGTTCTACTTCGTTTAAGGCAGGGTTTCTCTGCTGGTGTTTTTTTTTTTTTTTTTTTTTTTCTGTGCTTACTACAAACTTCCAGAGAATTCTCTTGTCTCTGCCTCCCATCTTGTAGTTAGCATGTGGGGATCACAGAAGCTTACTGTGGCTTCCAGATTTTCACATGGAGTCTGAGGATCAAACTGGAGCACTCAGGCTTGAGCAGCGAATGCTTTATCTAGAATCATCTCTCCAGTCATGGGGTGAAGGTCTTAACTTCCCTGAGCCTCAGTTTCTTCCTCTGTATAATGGGTATAACACCTGTTTCTGGCTTCCTCTGAAAGGATACCAGACACACACACACACACACACACACACACACACACACACACACACGGCCAATATCTGTGGATAGGCCAGCTGAGGAACTGAGATCTCTTATCCCAGACATGGTATAGCAGTTACCTTCTTGTTGCTAGGACAAAACAGCTTACCAGAGCAGTTTATGGAAGGAAAGGGGAGGTTTGTTCCATTGTGGTGGAGACAGCATGGTCAGAGCAGACAGCCAGGTGTCCCATTTCCACATATCAGCAGGGAGGGAGTGAATTTCTTAGCACTGGCAAGCAGGGTTAGACTATAAAATCCCAAGACCTGTCCCCAGCAATATACCTCCTCCAGTAAGGCTCCACCTCCCAAAAGCTCCACAACTCCCACATAGCACCAGCAGCCAGGGATTAAGCATTCCAACATCCTAGACTATGGAAAACATTTTCTCTCTCTCTTTCTTTTCTTTTCTTTCTCTTTCTTTCTTTCTTTCTTTCTTTCTTTCTTTCTTTCTTTCTTTCTTTCTTTCTTTTTCTTCTTTCTTTTTAAATTTGAGAGGAGAGACAGAGAAACAAAGACAGAGAGAATGGGCACACCAGGGCCTCTCAGCTGCCGTGAACAAACCCCAGACGCCTGTGTCCCCCTGTGCGCATGTGCGACATTGTGCACTTGCGTCACTTTTGCATCTGGCTAAATGTGGGACCTGGAGATTCAAATGGGCATTCCTAGGCTTCGCAGGCCATCTTGCCAGCCCTGGAGAACATTTTCTATTCAAACTACTACACCTGGGTTTTCCCAACCATGCCCTAAGCAGTATCTGTGTACATTCAGTACTATTTCAACCCTGGGCTCTGAGTCCAAACTCCGGGGGAGGGAGGGGCTCAATGGTTCTAATATTCAGGTGAATGAAAACTCAACCCCTCCTTCTTTTGGAGGGTCTGTCTAGTTTTAGAACCCACTAAGGGTCATTTGGTCTACGGCTTGCTTCCATGGCCGGACTCCCCAATCCTTCCTGCGGAGGGGACACACACGGGCATTGCTCTCCTCTTTCTTCTGCATGTCCATCTTCATATTCACCATGGTGAGAGGAAGCATCCTTCTACCATGACCTGGCCAGTCTGGGTCTGGGAAGGGTCTCTGCCTGATCCCTTAGCCCCGCTCTGAAGTTCTGTGGAAGGCTGTCCTGAAAGCTGTGGGCACTTCTGAGCATGCCTATGAAAACATCCCTCCATCGCTGCGGGTGGTCTTATAGGCTACGTGTATGGGACCCAGGTCTGGTGAGTTTGCCTCCTACAGACAGGGATCCCCTGAATTAGCTACTCTCATCAGGTGGCTCTGTTTCTAGGATGAACCCCTCCCTTCCTGCTGCTTTCCAGACACCCCCAGAGAAAGCTTTGGGAAGGAGACTGGTTTGTGTTGTCCTGAGTAGAGCCTGCCATCTCTGTGCTGTGGACAGAGACACTCCATCACTCTTGTTCCCACCGTGCTTGGCTGCAAGTGCAGAATGCTTACTGTGACCCAAAGACCAGACCCTTGCCATTTTCCTTGCATGATTCAGGCTCCACTGTTCACTCTGCTCCAGGCTTTGGAAGGTGAGATTTGTGGAGTCTCTGGCTTTGGGGTGGCTCCCAGGTAGAGAGAACAGCATGGGATGGCTGTGACCCTTGGCACCTCCCCTGTGATGACATCCAGTTTGGGCATGTTTGCAAACGAGAAGGTCCAGCCTCTTTCCAGCAGCCCTCTTTACATACCAGACTCTTCTAGCAATGTCTCTCCCTTACTCCCTTGCCAGGAATTGTTCTAGTCTCTCTGTGTCTTGCGTCCGCTCTCTTGGTATGTGAATGTGTTATGCATGTGTGTATATATTTGTATCCATATATGTGTGGTCTCAAGTGTGCTACTCTTGGGCTGTGGTTAAGGGCGCTTCCTGTGCAAGCATGATAGTCTGAGAGATGGCTTGAGTTTGATTCCTAGAACCCACATAAACAGCTGAACGTGGCCATGTGTGTCTGAAACCCCATGTAGGACAGCAGAGACCTGAGACTCCCCAGAGTTTGGAGGGGGGGGGACAAAACAAAACAAAACAAACAAACAAACAAACAAACAAACAAACAAACGAAAAGACCCATCAAAACTCAAGCTCTAGGATTAGTAAGAGACTGGGGCTCAAATAAGAGCAAGCAGCAGCTGGAGAGATGGCTTAGTGGTTAAAGCACTTGCCTGCGAAGCCTACGGACCCAGGTTCCATTCTCCAGGTCCCATGTTAGCCAGATGCAGAAGGTGGCACAGGTGTCTGGAGTTCATTTGCAGTGGCTACAGGCCCTGGCGCACCCATTCTCTTTCTCTCTTTATCCATCTTTCCCTCTCTCTGTCTCAAATAAATTTAAAAATATATTAAATAAATAAATAAATAATTAATTAAAAATAAAATGAAAGTCTGCCTTAAAAAAAAAAATTTTTTTTTTTAAAAAGAACAGGCAGAAGAGCAATAAAGTGGGATGCCCAATGTTCTGCTCCAGCCACCACAGATGAACACATCCCACCAGAGGTGAGTGCATGAGGTGTTGCGTGGGCACATGCACACACACACACCACCACCACCACCACTACCACCACCACCATTACCATGTTACATATACAAGCAAAAATAAAAATAAAAACACAAACAGTTTTACCCCTTCCTTCCACTCGTTGCCCACCTCTGTGTAGAGACTTCTCGTTTCATTTTCCTTGGTGGCCAGCTTGTCGGGATCACTGGTACACTGTGGGACCCTGAGAGATGCAGCTTCACCTGCCACAGTGACTTACAGCTGGGGTCCCTTCAGGACTGTGCTGGACCAGTCATCAGATATTCTGGCCATCACTCTGGCTTCCTCATCTTCTCCCCAGATTCCCCTTACCCACTGCTTTCCAGCCACCTTGTCCATCTTTCTGGTTCTTGAACCTGCCTTTCCTGGCCATGCCCTGTCCCTCAGCACATTCTGTTCCATCTACTTGTGTTTCCCACAGTGTGTGGGGCTCAATAGGAAGGCAGGTTATGCTCAGCTGGGAGTTTCAAGAGCTGTGGACAAGCATGAAGGACAGAGTGGCTAGCAACCATGGGCAGCTGTAAACACCCCAGGCCTGAGGGTCCCAGGAGGGAAAGGGCAGCTAGAGATGGGAAAGAGCCAGAGCCACAGTCACAGCTGGGAACAGAACCTGGACCCCAGAGCCAGGCTGGTGCCAGGGGAGAATACCTATACCTCGCTTCTCCTGTGCTCTAGTTTCCTCCAGGGTCTCTTATAGCTTAACTTAACTAGGAGTGGCTGGCAAGGACAGTCCAGGGGCATGTCCCCATAGCTTTCACAGTACACAGTAGACCAGGGTGGGCAGAAGGAGGATGGGATCATGGTCAAGGGAAGAACTGGACATAACCAGCCCAATTGTGTTTATGTTTCTATCCCTGCCTGAAATGTCCTGAGCTATTTGGTGAGTTTGGTTGCTTCTTGGTTTTCCTCTCTACTGGACTGTCAGTACCACCAGGGCTTGTCAGCTTGACTCCCAGGAGTCCCCCCCCCCGCCCAGTGAACGTGGGCTGGCCACAAAGCTGGTGGTCCTGCTCCATGGACCAGGAGAGTGTGCTGTGAGAATGTGTGTTGGGTGCTGGGTGCAGCCTGGCTGTTCTCCTGTGCAGGGACCCTTGGGAGCATCTGGGTCCTCCCTTGGGCTTAAGGTGGAGTGGACAGTCCAGGAAAGGATGGTGCTATAAGTAAGTTCTGCCAGATTGGAGCCAGAGACTCACTGGAGAGTGAGGCAGGGTGAAAGCCAAGGCTTCCGCCAGCCTTGGGATTTGGTTTTTAAAAAGTGTGCAAGGGCTGGGCATGGTGGTGCATGCCTTTAATCCCAGCACTCGGGAGGCAGAGGTAGGAGGATCGCTGAGAGTTCGAGGCCACCCTGAGACTACATAGTGAATTCCAGGTCAGCCTGGACCAGAGTGAGACCCTACCTTGCAAACCACCCCAAAAAAAAGTGTGCAAGGGGGCTGGAGAGATGACTTAGCGGTTAAGGTGCCTGCCTGCTAAGCCTAAGAACCCAGTTCCAATTTCCAGGTCCCACGTTTAGCCAGATGCAAAGTGATGCAAGGGCGCAATGCCACACTTGCCCACAAGGGGGCGCACGCATCTGGATTTCGTTCACAGCAGCTGAGAGACTGCTGGTGCGTCCATTCTCTATCTGTCTCCCTCTCCCTCTCTCTCTGTCTGTCTCTCTCTGTGTCTGTCTCCAAAAATAAAATAAAATAAAAATGTGCAAGGGAGCAAAACTCAGGCTTGGGGGTGGGGAGAAATTCTGGGCCTTCCTTTGTTTGGGTCAAATGGCCCATCTCCAGGGTATCCTTGATGTCCATGGTCAGAGGTTAGTGCTGGCAGGAGTCATAACCAGCATGGAGCCCCATCATTTAGTGAAATTGTGTGCATGCAATGTCATTCACTCTCTGCTTAGGAAATGCATGCTGTGCACCTCCCGTATGCTCAGTCTTGGATACGACCATGACAAGGTGTAGGCCTGTCCATCTGTCCCTGCTGCCCACATCTGCAGGTCATGCTGTGCTACCTCCCCAGCCCTTTAAACACAGAGAGGTACTCGCTGATACTGGCCCTCAGAGTGGTACTCCAGGTGGGCAGTGGATCCCACTGTGGGGGTGCCCTGTGCTGCTGGGTGGTAGCAGTTCCCTGTGGAAACCTACCTGTGGTAGTGCACGTGGGACTTGGGGTGAATACCAGTGCAGCATTGATCACGTGATTGAGTGAGTCCTCCCAGGCCCTTTGGCTCAGTCATCCCTCAGGTGCCCCCTACGTGGGCTCTCACTCCCTGCCCCACCTTGGCCCTGTGAATCTCTCTAGCCCTGATCCTGAATGCGCTCCATAGCATTCAGCCCACCCTGGGGAAGGGGCTCCACTCCCCAGACGACATAGTCAGTGACTACTGGAGGCTGTGATGGGGCTAGTCCAGAGGGTAGGAGCTGAAGCAGAGAAGACACAAGCCAAAGTGCGGTTGCTCTCAGAGCAGGAAGAGCTCTCTGCAAATGATGTATGAAATGAGAAGCATATGCCGGGAGTGATTCCTGCACCAGCGCTTGGCTGGGCTCCCCAATCTCCCAGCACTGCCGTGACTGTCTCCTCCCAGCCCTGCAGCATTTCCAGGATGGCGCCAGCTTGTTCTTCCTGTTTTCTTTCTCGCATAAAGTTCTGCACACAGTAGGTGCTCAGCATGTGCACAGTCTATTTCCCCTACTCTGGTTCTTTGAGAGGGGATGAGCTCCTTCAAGGTCACACTGGGTTAGTATTGTTGAGTCTCCAGCCCAGGGCTTCATAATGACACTGTCTAGCCCCCAGACTGATTTCTTCTTTTCTCTTTTCTTTTCTTTTCTTTTCTTTTCTTTTCTTTTCTTTTCTTTTCTTTTCTTTTGTCTTCTCTTCTCTTCTTTCCTTTTCTTTTCTTTCCCATTCCCTTCTTTTCTCTCTCTCTCTCTCTTTTTGCAGTCAAACCATTTTATTAGATGGGAAGGTGGGGAGTGGCTGAAGACATCCACAGAGTTCCACGGCCTTTGCAGTGCGGATCTCCACATGCCCCTCATCACTGAAAGCCTTAAAAATTATTTATTTATTTACTTATTTCAAGAGGGAAAACACAGATAGGAAGAGAGAAAATGGGTGCACCAGGGCATCTAGCCACTGCAAACGAATTCCAGATGCATGTGCACCATTGTGCATCTGGCTTATGTGGGTACTGGGGAATCAAACCTGGGTCTTTAGGCTTCACAGGCAGGCACCTTAACTGCTAAGCCATCTCTCCAGCCCTCCTTTTTCCTCTTAAAAATAAATAAATAATTAATTTGGGAGAGAGAGAGAAAGAGGCAGAAAGAGAGAGAGAGAGAATGGGCATGCCAGGGTCTCTAGCCGCTGTGAACAAACTCCAGATGCATGTGCCATTTTGTCATCTGGCTTATGTGGGTCCTGGCAAATCAAACCTGGGTCTTTAGACTTTGCAGGCCTTAATCTCTAAGCCATCTCTCCAGTCTTCCTTCCTTCCTCCCTTCCTCCCTTCCTTCCTTCCTTCCCTTCTTCCCTCCCTTCCTTCCTTCCTTCCTTCCTTCCTTCCTTCCTTCCTTCCTTCCTTCCTTCTTCCCTTCCCTTCCCCTCTTTCTTTTTCTTTCTTTCTTTCTTTCTTTCTTTCTTTCTTTCTTTCTTTCTTTTTCTTTCTCTCTCAGTCTCTCTTTCTCTGTCTCCCCTTCCTTTCTTTTTTTAATGTTTTTTTATTTTTTTATTTTTGGAGAGAGACACAGAGAGAGAGACAGAGAGAGAGGGAGAGGGAGACAGAGAATGGGCGCGCCAGCAGTCTCTCAGCTGCTGTGAATGAAATCCAGATGTGTGCGCCCCCTTGTGGGCAAGTGCGGCATTGTGCCCTTGCATCACTTTGCATCTGGCTAAACGTGGGACCTGGAGATTGGAACTGCTGGAGATTGGAACCAGTGTTCTTAGGCTTAGGAGGCAGGTGTCTTAACCACTAAGCCATCTCTCCAGCCCATCCCCTTCCTTTCTTTTTAAAGTGTGTGTGTATGTGTGTGTGAGAGGGAGATAGAGACAGAGAGAGACAGACAGAGCTTCTCATTGTCTTGAAATTCACTGATAAGTTTTGACTGGCTGTCCAATGAGCCCCAGGCATCCGCCTGTCTCTGCCTTCCCAGCACTGCATTCCCACACCACCACCACATCTGCCATTTACATGGGTACTGGGATTCAAAATCCCCATGCTTGGGAGGCAAGCACTTTATGCCTGATCTCCCAGATCTTTATTTGGGGTAAACTCTATAACCTCCTGAGCCTCTGTTTCTCATCTGTAAAATGGGGGTAGTGATGCTAAGTGGACAGAACTTCCCAGCATAGAGAAAAGCTGGACACAGTGATCCCTGCCCTGGGTCTCACCCACCCACCCACACACACACACCTCAGCAGTGCAAGAGGCCAGGTCCCAGACTCCTTCCCAGGAAGCTGCCTTACTCCAGCACTCTGCAGAGGGCACTAGAGTGCAGCCCTGCTGTGCATTATTTGTCTCCCAGATCCCACCCTTCTGCTACCTCTTCCTCTCTGCCCTCCTCTCTGCTCCTCACCCTGCTGTCTCTGGCTTATCTCTTAATCTCTGGATTCCTCAAGATTGTTTTTTTTTTTTTTATTTGATATGGGTTTAGGCATACAAGGTGATTTATTGGTTCGTAGAACCTCCATTTGCCAGTTGCTCAGGCCAAAGTCTATGGCTTCATCCTGGCTTTCTCATCCCACACATCTAATCCATTAGCATGTCCTGATAGCTTAGCACAAAGCCAGACTCTAGTGGGGCGTGATACCACATGCTGTCATCCTACCACTTGAGAGATAGAGACAGGAAGATCAGGAGTTCAAGGCCAGCCTCAGCTACATAGTGAGTACAAGGCTAGCTTGGGTTATATGGCCACATGAGACCCAGTCTCAAAAAAAAAAAAGAGTGTAGCCAGAATCCACAGTGTTCTTGTCACCTTCATTATTATTCTGTTATTTTTCTAGAATCTATTCACATTCTGCCTCGACTGTGGCAATTGCCTCTTAACTCTTCACTGGTCTCTTTGCTCCACCCTTGACCTCTATGGTTGCTTCACACACAGCTGTCCTAGAACTGCAGCCAGACCACACCCTTTGTTTTGGTTTGCATGTGAAATATCCCCCCATACACTGGTGTGTCTGAACACCTGGTTCCCCAGCTGGTGGCATTGTTTTGGGAGGTTGTGGGACCTTTGGGATTTTGACCTAGCTAGTAGACATAGTTCACCAGGGGTGGGCCTTGAAGGATATCCTGTCTCCAGTTCCAGTCTTGCCTCTCTGTTTCTTGTCTGCCACTGTGATGTGCTCAGCTGGCTGCAAGCTCCCACCACTATGGATAAAGCTGCTCCAGCTGCTACGCCTTCCCTCCCATGGTGAACTGTAGCCCCAGAACCCTGAGCCAAATAAATCCTTCCTCTAGTTCCTTCTGCCAGGTATTTGGTCACAGCGACTAGAAAAGAAACTATCACATCCTCCAGGGGTTTCTGCTCCTGGAGCAGGTTCCAAAGTCCTTCCCTGGCCTCCACCTCACAGCACTGGCATTCTAGTCATGGAGTGCACCACACCCAGGCCAGCTTGGGACATTTCAGCTCCTGGTCCTGCTGCCCAGAAGGCTGTTCCACAAATGTTTCAGATCTCACCTCCTCACCTCATTCCAGGCTCCCCTCTGGTGCCACCTTCCAAAGAAGATTCTAGGACCTCGCAGCTGAGCGTGACTGACCCTTCTTCACTTCCCTTCTCCCCCTCCTCACCTTGACACATTGCTGCTTGGGTCCCTTCAGCAGATGAGCCCTCTGTGCACACAGGGATGCTGCCAGTGCCCAGAACGGAGCAAACTTAAGCATTTTCCGAGACAGAATCCCAATTGTGGAACCCAGGCTTGGTTCAAACTTGCAAGTCCCCCTGCCTTAGCTTCTCAAGTGCTCAATATGAATGAATAAATAGAGGTGTCATGCAGGACACAGAGGGGTCCCGGAGCAGCTGATCCCATGAAGGTTATAACTATGGACTACTGGCACAGTTTAATTTCCACTGGAAAAAATGTGCTACAGGAACAGCACGGATAGACACAGGGCTAAAGGGGGCTTAATTTGGGGGGGGGGTTGATCCTAAAAGGCAGGGAAATCCCAACCTTGTCAAAGAACATAGGTCACAAGTCATGGGAGGTGTCAGAAAGCAGGAGCCTCTGCCGGTCACTTGTAGCACTCATAGTGGCCTTGAGGACCAGTTGGACACCATCCCTGCTGGCACCTGTTTCTGCTGAAGAGCAGGACACAGTCCCCTACCCCTCCGATTCATCATCTCTCTGTCACTCTTTGTGACTTAGAAAGCCAGGGAACTGCATTGACTTTGGCCCCTCCCTGTTTCCCCAGGAGGGATCTACCCAAGTGTGTCTCCTGCCTCGGACATGCTTTGTGTCCCCTGGTGAAAATTGTGACACTTGAGACAAAATGAGATGCCATTGTCTCACAAGGCTCCATCGTAAAGAATGACAGTGACAGGTTCGAAGCAGTAGGTCATATTGATATGTTCACATTAGCTTTCTGCTCTTATTAACACTTTGATGGATGGAGAGAGGGGGATTTTATCACAATCTCATTCCTGCCTTAAACTGCTAATTCATGCCCGAGTTTCTGCTTCCATTTTGTTTCTTTCCACATTCAGTCAAGTGCTGACGGCAGGAGGATCAAAGGCACAGCTGTGGGAAGAGGCATGCGGGAGCAGAAGCATTAGCTGGGGACAGAGCTTTTAAGGGAACAGTCCCATAGAGTCATGTTATTATGAAAGTCCCTGTCAGGGAGTCTGGGGCTCCCTGTCTATAGTAACAAATGCGTAATAAAATGGTAACTTAACTCTCATTATGGTGCTTTTAATTTTTTAAAGTGATTCACTCAAATGTTTTCTTTCAAAACCTCCCAATTTCCTCGGGCAATGGGGAATACTATGATCTCTATTTTATAGAAGAAGAAACTGAGACCCAACAGAGGGAGTGACTTAAGCCAGAGTCTTTCAACTGTGAATGTGAAGATAAATCGATGGGAGGGCTGTGGCCACGTCTCTTTCTGTAACAGTTACCTTCATGTTGCTGGGAGAGAAAACACAACACTTGACCAGAAGCAGCTGATGGGAGAAAAGAGTTTATTTTGGCTTACAGTCTCCAGGGGGAGTTTCACCATGGCATGGCAGAGCAGAGGCTGGGCGTCACATCTTGCCACAGCAGCTGAGAAGTAGCAGCAAGCGTGAGCTGACTCTGGCAAGGGGGAGCTGGGCTTTAACACCACAAAAGCCTCACCTCAGCACACCTCCTCCAGCAAGGCTCCACCTCCCGAATGGCCACCAGCTGGGAATTTAGTATGAGGCTTAATCACAAATACGCGAGGCTGCGGGGACATTTAACATCCAAACCACCACACTGTCACAACGAGACTCCAGGAAATGCACACTTGAGTAGCAAGGATCAGGCAATATTTGTGTAAGTGGTAAGGGCACTGAGGCTAATAATATAATCTGCCCAGAGCACCTACTATGTGCCAGGCCCTGTGCCACGAGATAAAGGTTTACAGTACACAGGACAGACAGGATGACAGTTCTCATGGACTTTTTAATAAACATATAAACAATCAGATAAATTATAGGTCTCTTGGCTTCCTGGCATTTTGTTTGTTTTGTTTTTAAGACAGGGCCTCTCCAGGTAGTTCAGGCTGACCTGGAAATCACTGTGTACCCCAAACTAGTCGTTTTTAAATTTTATTTATTTATTCTTTTGTTTTTTAGAGGTAGGGTCTCACTCGAGCCCAGGCTGACCTGGACTTCATTATGTTGTCTCAGGCTGGCCTCAAACTCACAGCAATCGTTAAATGTATGCACCGTCATTCCAGAGAGAGAATGGGAGCACCAGGACTTCTTAGCTGCTGCAAATGAACTTCAGATGCATGCGCCACTTTGTGCATCTGGCTTTATGTGGGTACTGGGGAATCAAACTCTGGTCATTAAGCTTTTCGGGCAAGCGCCTTAACTGGTAAGCAATCTCTCCAGCCCATAAGCTAGTCTTGAACTCATGATGCTCCTGCCTCAGCCTCCCAAGTGCTGAGATTATAAGCCCAGTTTGTGGCTTTCTTTCAGCTTTCCTCCCTGAGCACACACTCTTGCCTGAGAAGGGCCCCAGAGAGTTCCGTTTCTACCTCCCAGGTCATGGGCTCGTCTCAGTTATCCTCACCCACTTCCTCCCATCTGTCCTTGGTGGAAGGCTTGCTCTGAGGTTGAGCCTATGGAGGGAGGCCTCATTACAGCCCTGCACACAAGCCCATGCTGATACTCACCACTCCTGCCAGCTCCTTTTCCAACCTCCCTGGTCTGGACCCTGGCCTGGACCCTGTCCCTGGTCACTGGGGCCATGTTGGCTAGGGAATGTGTCCCATGGGCTGTGGAGGGCCAACAACTGAAAAACACAAAATTGCTACAAAGTGAGGCTCTCAAGGCATCCAGTAGTAGGAATATGTGTGTGTGTGTGTGTGTGTGTGTGTGTGTGTGTATTTTGGTTTTGCAAGGTAGGGTCTCACTCTGGTCCAGGCTGACCTGGAATTAACTATGTAGTCTCAGGGTGGCCTCGAACTCTCAGCGATCCTCCTACCTCTGCCTCCCGAGTGCTGGTATTAAAGGCATGCGCCACCACGCCCGTTTTAGGAATATTTTTTATTCATGAGTACATGTTACATGCCAAGCCCCAGAGCCACAGAGAAGAACCCAGCCTGTTCCAGCGAGCAACTCAATGCCTGTTACAAGCTGATCCTAACTGCCATCCCCTCTTGGGACACATTGAGGCTTTCAGAATTTCTGTGACCTTGTTGAAGGTCATAAGCCATTCTGGGTAGAGCCTAAATTCTAAGTCAGGTCTGTTATTCCCAAGCCTACTGCTGGCTGCAGCTGTAGAGACCACCAGGCCTGCCCTGGGTAACTCTTTGTGGGGTACTTACGTATCTCTCACTGTTTGAGCCAGTGTGATGCCGCACTGCAGAGCCATTTCTGCCACCTGTGGCTGCTCCTTGTCTGTGAGTGGCTCATAGTAGGAGCTTCATCAATGTTAGCTAAGTCTGTGGGTGGTAGGACATGAGGCTGGTGCACAGGCCCCCCACACAGTGAGACTCCTCATCCTCCCCCCACCCCACTCCAGAATCCTCCTTTCCTCTCTTACAGCTCTCCCCCGGCGGCTTCATTCTCGGGCTCTCTGTTTCTCTCTTTTCAGAGAATAAAAATGACTGGACTTGGCATTATCTGCTGGTTTCCATGGTAATAAAATCTGTTTCCGATAATGGCCCCTTCCCTGGCTGTGGTTAGTTTTGGTAATTTTAGCAACACTGTTGCATAGGCCACCTGCATTTCAATGCGAAGTAAGCTGGCTGCAACAGCAGCTTTCAGGTTGAATAGAAATAAGGAAAAGTGCTTGCTCTCAGATTTCCAAGCTGGATATAGGCTCCCAAAGAAAAGGAAAAGTTACGTAAACCCCATAGGCTTGGAGATGCGCGCATCGTAACTCGAGTGTGATCATGTCAATCTCTAACTTACAACCCTTGATGCCTGCCTTCTTTCTGTGTTGGTGGGGGGGGGCTTCTGCCACTTGGTCTTCATCGCCTGTCCTGCCTCCCAATGGCTTTGACCGAGGTTTCGCATGCATTGTCTATGGTATCTGCCTACGTATGATGCCTTTCCTGTTTTGACTACCTGGCGTGTGCCTCCTTGGTCTTCAAGGTCCATCCCCCAATCTCTTATCCTCCTAACAAGGTCTTGCTTTATGCTTCGTCCTCTCTCATAATTTCTGTCCCACTCGTGTCATAACCTGTGTCCCTCTATACTAGTGTTTGTGTTCATCTTTCTGTCCCACGTCACAGCGGGCTCTCAGGAAACAGGCACACTGGCAAAGTTCTTCCCTGTGGCTCCAGGGCCTGGCATGTAACACGTACTCGTGAATGCAAAAACCCACCTAATAGCTGCTGCCACCAGTGTTTCTCTCTCCGTGCCAGGCGCTCAGCTAAACATCTCTGCTTCTATCTTTTCGCTTTCTTGTGAGGGGCTTATGACCACATCCCCAGCTGACAGATGGGGACACTGAGGCTTAGAGTAGTCAGGATGCGGGCCCCAGATGACATAGCTGATGGGCGGCATGGACGGCAGTTCAGGAAAGGCATAGATGAACGAAGTGGGCCAGAGAAGATGTGATGGGGGTTCAGCTGTTAGTGCCAGGAGACCCACAAGCTCTGTCCTGCTGCTCAGGAAGCCAGGGGAGGAAGCCCAGGGACCATCTGGGAAGAATGTGCTCAGACCCTTCTGCAGACAGTGCTGTGACTTGTGAGTGGGTTTCCCCATGATGGGCTCTGGCTGTGGCTTCACACTTGCAGTTGAACTAGTTCTACAGAAGCACTAAGAGAGGCCTGGGCCTGGGTCAAGGGGATGTGTTGTAGACAGCTCCACGTCGCTGGGATGAGCATTCAAACCAGGCACCGTTTATAAAAGGAAGGGGTTTATTTCAAACTTACAGATCCTGGGGTGTGTGTGTGTGTGGGGGGGTAGCTCCATCAGTGCTGGAAAAAGCTGCTTCCATACATCCGAGCAGAGAGAAACCATCACCAGCCAGCAGACACCCAAAGTGACAAACACAAAACCGGCAGCAAATAGCAGGGGCCAAGGTAGAGCTCAATTCTCTCTGCACACCTTTGAGCTGGATATCAGATCTGCCCCCAAACATACCTTAGGGCTGGACTCTAAGATCTACCCCCAGTGACACCTCCTCCAGCCAGGTGGCTGGAGATCCAAGTTACAAGCTTTAGTAAAACATCTGAGGGCTGGAGAGATGGCTTAGAGGTTACAGTGCTTGCCTGCCAAGCCAAAGGACCCAGATTTGATTCCCCAGGGGTGCGTGCATCTGGAGTTTGTTTGCAGTGGCTAGGGGCCCTGGCATGCCCATTTTCTCTCTCTGTCTCCCTGCCTATTTCTCTCCCTCTCTCTCTCAAATAAATAAATTAATTAATTGATTAAAAACAAAACCAAAAAACCACCTGAGTCTGTGGAGGACATATATTCAAACTACCACAGGATGCTAGAACTTTGGGTTTTCATATGTAGGTCACCTCAGCCCTCTCCTTCCAGTCCTGTAGGATGGTGGCAGGACTGTGCTGAGAGGCCAGGCTGTGCGAGCCCATGGCAAGGCATAGCCCAAAGCTTCTTCCCTTGGTTCAGGGTCAGTCAGGATGGGGCCTGCTGGACCCTTCCATGGACCGAGTTTTCAGGTGGTCAGGGCAATGAAGAAGGCTTGTGCCCAGCCTCTGATTCATGAGGGGGAGGCCCAGCCAGGCATCCAGACCTCTCTGAGACACTCAGCATAATAAAGAGGCTATGTGAGCTGGAGAAATGGCTTAGCAGTTAAGGTGCTTGCCTTCAAAGCCTAAGGACCCAGGTTCAATACCCTAGTTCCCACATAAGCCAGATGCACAAGGTGGCGCATGCGTCTGGAGTTCTTTGCAGTGGTTAGAAGCCTGGCCTGTCATTCTCTCTCTTTTGTGAATAATAAATAAATAAATAAATAAATAAATAAATAAATAAATAAATAAAATTTTAAGAAAATGTTTTAAAAAAAGAAAAAAATAAAATAAAGAGGATGTATGCATACACACACACAACCTAACAGTACTCTCCTTCTTTGACTATATGTGAAGTTGGGTAAATGACCCTCAGAGTCTGGCAGGAGACACCACAGGAAGTGATTATTAATAACAATTACAATAGCAATGTGTTGACAGCTTTTACCACCGCAGTGCCATTGGTCTAATGGTGCTTATGTTGCAGGTCAGAGAAATGGGGCTCAGGGCTGGAAAGATGGGTCAGTGTGCTTCCTGTGCAAGCCCAAGGGCCTGAAGAAGCCTAGGACTGTCTGAGTTTGGATTTCCAGAAGCCACGTAGACAGTTAGGGGTGGCCACATGCACCTGTAATTCTAGTTCTGAGGGGAGCAGAGACTGGAGAATCACTGGGGTTGGCGGATGGCAAGCTCCCGAGTCAGTAGGAGACTGCTGCAAGGGGAAAAAAAGGTGGGTGAAGGATGGAGCGACACATGACATTCTTTACTAGCTCCCCGATTTAGTGCATGGGGCAGTGAATTGGCACACACACCACCTACACATGGACCACACACATCACAGCCCAATACTACACACATGCACACATGCACGCTCAGAAAAATGGGGTTCAAGACTCAAGAAAGAAAGAAGAAAATGGAGATGCAGAGACGTTATGTCCTACCTGCATGGCAGAGCAGGATTTGTTTCAGTATGTTCTTATACCCACCAGACAGGCAGAGTAGAAAGAAAAAACAACACAAAACCTCAAAGAACTTTTCCTCCCTCCGTCATTCACTCAATAAATGTTTTGCAAGCCCTTGGTGGGGATGGGTTTGGCTCTACTATGTGAGGGGTACTGGGGAGAAGCAACTGGTCCCGGCTTGTGAGGAGGTTGGCATGGGTTGTAATGGCCCTTGGAGCAGCTTCAGGTGACAGAGCCAGTGAAGACCCTCGCCTAGGTTTTGGGATCACAGATTGAGGCCTCCACTCCCAGTTGGGCTATGTCCAGGACGTGCGGTTTTGCACTAGAGCCTGGGAGCTGGGGCTCTGCTCCTGTCAGACAGGAAGCACATGTTTCACACTGGCTCTCCTGCGCACTGGCTGCCGTGCCCACAGGATGATAAGTGGATCAGTGTTTTCTTAACAAACTTAAAGGTCTTCCCAGGCATGAGACAATTTAGAAATGGATGCTCTGGAAGGAATACCGTCCTTTCCCTCAACGTGAGAACCTTGCTCAGAGACGTATCAGAGGGCCACACTGTTCCTGAGTTTGCTCCTCTGTCCAGAGATGACCTTTCTGGCCACGCCTTGGGACCACTGCTCTGCCTTGCACACAGCACTGTCTGTAACTATCCAAATGAGATGTGGGCTTAGAGACTGGACAATGGCAGGAGTGGCCTCTGACAGCCTTGACCAGGCGGGACTTCTTAGATTCAATTTAGGTTGACCTCTAACCCTGGCATCAAGAAGTGCTGTGATAAGCTCCTTTGCATCACTCCCATTTGAGAGAGTGAAGTTGAGGTGCCTGACAAACAGCTAAGTCTGCAGCCTTCAGTTTACAATAGACTCGCCTCCACACTTGCTTAAGATTTGGTTTCAAGGGAGGATATTTCCTTGGGCAGGGGCTAGCCCAAGGAGGAGGAGGAGGAAGAGGAGGAGAAGAAGGATACAGACACTGTCCCTGTATGTGCTTCACCCCTCTCCTTGACACGAGGCCTTTCCTCTGTGAATAGCAGGATCCTTGCTGGGCTTTCAACTTCTCCCACAGTGAGCACCCTCAACAAGCAGAGACAAGCTGGAAGGGACTCATAGTGGGGAGGGGAGGGGGAAGCAGAGGCCCAGTGGTGGGGAGGGGTTTCACTGAAGGTCATTCTCCTGGAGTCCTCAGCGACTTCCTGTGTCTGGAAACTTTCCAAGCTGATGCTTACGGAAGGACCAGGCTTTCCTAATTCCTGTCCCCATCAGGCAATAACTGTCTTGTTGAAATTGTCTCTAGGATTAGTCAAACAATCGAAGATCACAGCCAACAGCGGCCCTGTTCTCTCATTACCGGGTGCCTATAATTAATATTTATGAACCAAGAGGGTGCTTGTCTTTCTTTGCTGAAAAGGAATTCAGGATTTCCAGCCGGTGGCTGCAAACACACAGCCTCTTGTTACCCATCATGGAAAAAGAGTTTGCTGCCTTCAGCAGACGCACTCGTAATTGTAGCTGGCACAGAACAGCCTGGGCGTGGGGAGGGGCATGATGGACAGCACGTCAGGGGAGGGCTTAGGGGGAGGGAGGGAGAAAGAAGACAGACTGGGAAAGCGGAGCTGAGGTAGAGGGTTCTAGAGGGAGCAGGGCAGTCACAGAGACATCCAGACCCAGAGAGAAGGAAACAAGAAAATGAGTGAAAGATTACATCAAACCCAGATAGGGATAGGGGTTTGGCCAGAGATAGAAAGAAAGGAAGAAAGAAAGAAAGAAAGAAAGAAAGAAAGAAAGAAAGAAAGGAAGAAAGAAAGGAAGGTGGAAAGAGAAGGTAAGAAAATGAATTAAAGCAAGAGTGTGCCACAGAGAGAGAATCAGAGACTGAAAAAATGACCCAGAAAGAGCCACAGAGAGCTAAGTGATGGACGGGCAGGGGGCCCAAGCCATCAGGGTCCTTCAGCATCGCACTTGGCATCATGCATTTCATCAGTGCATGACCTGGCATCCAGTCGGCACTTAAGGGTGCTCACCTAGCATAGATCCTGGCATAAACTCCCAAATATAGGACCGGCACATCCAGCATGCACTTGCCTTTAGGAGGTGTCCCTGTCTCATGATAAGCCTGGAGTTGCATACAGAGTAATGTGCAGCCACCCCAGTTGTACCTGTGCTCCCCTCCATGACCAGCAGGGGGCAGCAGGCTGCGGGCTGCTCCCTGGGTTGGGAGTTGGGATATCTGGATCCAAGCTCTGCCACTGACTTGGGTAAGATTCCTTGCTTCCTAGTGCTTCATCTAATGAGGGGTGACTCCATATAGTCTCCAAGGTTCCCTCCAGCTCTTAAATTCTGTAACTTCAGATCTCGCCCCTTGGGCCCACATCTTGCCCTGATGGGCTGTGGGGCAGGGCAGCCCTGGCAAGGACAGGCTCTTCTCAAAGCCCCCAAGAGGCTTCAGATTTGCACATCAGAACTTAAGGAAAGCTTTTAGCCGCTCATGCCCGCGGGCCTTGGTGAAGTAGCTGGAGAAGAGGAAGTGGAGCCAAGAGGTGGCCTTGAAAGCGGGGCTCTCAGGAGCCGTGAACTTGACCCGGAGAAAGTGGATGCTGCATGGTTATTCATGAGGTCCAAGGCAAAGGCAGACCACGTGGCAGGGAGAAGTCGCATTTTCGGGAAGGAACGGAAAGCAGGACTGGTGGATAAAGAGAAAGCAAAGACTCGGAGGGAGATTCCACAGCCCGTGTTGTACACAGGTGGAGACAAAAGCCATTGGAGAAATCCTTTATTGGCATAGTTCTGCCTGTCAGCTGCCGTGGGCTGAGGGGGCGCCCGCTGCTTTACCTGTCTCTTTTCTCTGCCTCCTGAAACCAGTGGGCTAGCCTGGGCATGTCCTTCCCACAGCCCAGGCAGAGGTGTAGGAAAATAAACAAGATCACTTCAGGTCTCCTACAGTGTAGGCTGGAGCAGACACACCACCACTTCTGCTTCACTCTTGTGGCCCAAGCCAGTCATGTGGCCCAACTGAAGTTAAGAGTGGGAAATAGGTACAGCCTCCAGGAGAAGGCACAACAAAGTTCATGGCAGAGGGTGCAAAAAAGCAGGAAGAAGCCAGGCACTGAGGCCAATGGTAAATTTACCTACAACACCTACTATGTGCCAGGCACTGTTTCCAGAGAGAGAGAGAGAGAGAGAGAGAGAGATTGATTCACAGTCAACAGGACAGATGGTATCACTGTCCCCATGGAGGTTACAATAAGCACATAAAACATTAATTAAGGGCTGGAGAGATGGCTTAGCAGTTAAGGTGTTTGCCTGCAAAGCCAAAGGATCCCAGTTTGATTCTCTAGGACCCACGTAAGCCAGATGCACAGGGGGCGCATGCGTTTGGAGTTCATTTGCAGTGGCTGGAAGCCCCGGCGCACCCATTTTTCTCTCTCTCTCAAATAAATAAATAAATAAAATTTAAAAAATTAATTAAGGTGAGGGAGATGGATAAGTGGTTAAAAGTGCTTGCTTGCAAGCCTGCTGGCTCAAGTGGAACTTCCCAGCAGCCACTTAAGCTGGACACAAAGTGGGGTATGTGTCTGTGATCCCAATGGGTCTACAGCAATGGGAGGCAAAGCCAGGATTATTCAGAAGCTCCACAGCCAGCTAAACTGGTGCACACGAAGTGGCAACACTAAGATAGCAACAAGGGAGACCCTGTGTCACACAGGGTGGACGGAGAGGACAAATAGCCTGAGGTTGTCCTCAGAGCTCCGCCCCCCAGTCATGCCCATCCACACATTCACCCACACACATAATATAAAAATTAATAAAGTCACAGACTATGAAGTTGTAATAAAGAAAAATAAGTCCACAGGGGAGAAGATGGCTCAGCAGCTAAAAGGCACTTGCTTACAAAAATTACTGTCCTGGGTTTGATTCCCCAGTGCCCATTTAAAGCCAGGTGCACAAAGCCGAGTGTGCCTATGGAGCTTATTTACAACAGCAAGAGGCTCTGGCACATGCAATACTCTCTTTCCCTCTCTGTCTCAAATAAATAAAAAAAATATTTTAAAAGAAAACCACAGGGGGCATGTGATGGTGAGAAGCTGAGGCATCCACTTGGACTTAACCATCTGCGTGGGCTCTCTGAGGAGATGGTCTTAGACAAGAACTGAAGGTGAGAATAAAGACAAGGAGGAAGAGCATCTTGGGCAGAGGGTGAACTCCCAGTCCAGGGCTCTCCCTAAGCCACCCTGCTACCTCCTGAGGAGGGAGCACCTTCGGGGTGTTCTTCCTCTATCACTACACGCTGCCATTTGCATCCCTTGTGACTGGTGACTAATGGAGCCCCAAATGGGCTGCCACTTGCTGCCTGTCTTCTTCTAGTGGCTCCATTCCTGGTCAGAGACCCCTTGGTGAAGGACAAACCCTTCTCTGTCATGTCCTTTCTTTCAGGGCTCCCGTGAGCTCTGCACAAGTCGGCTCTGCCTGTCTGGTCCTCTGGACTCCTTTCTCTGCAGCAACAGCAGAAGTCATTTCCAGCCTCTTCTGCCTGGTGCTCTGTCCTTCTACAACTTCTGACCATGTTGCCTCTCCTTCCTGCGCATCTGTCTGACTCCTACTTTCCCTTCAAGACCCAGCTTAAGCATCAGCCCCTCTGCAGGGTCTTCTTTGATCTTTTCTTTTCTTTTTAATTTGAGACAGACAGACAGACAGACAGACAGACAGACAGACAGACACACACACACACACACACACAGAATGGGCGTGCCAGGGCCTCTCAGCTGCGAATGAACTCCAGACACGTGCGCCCCCTTGTGTGCATGTGCAACATTATGCACTTGCGTCACTTTTGCATCTGGCTAAATGTGGGAACTGGAGATTCAAACGGGTGTTCTTAAGCTTCACAGGCAGGTGCCTTAACCACTAAGCCATCTCTCCAGCCCTTCTTTAATTTTTTCTGAGAGCTCTTCGTTCCCCTGGCTAGGATCCCTGCCCTGCTCTGCCCTGGGCAAACCCTTCACAGCACTAGCTGCTTTGGGCTGCACTTGGCTGAAGGCAGTGTTTGAACCTTACCTCGTTGTTTCTGTCACCCTGTGCTGATGCGATCAGAGCTTGGGGGGGGGAGGGGCGGCGGCTAAAGCCCCAGCTCCAGAAGTCCCAAGGAACTAGACTCGGCCACCTGTCCCTGCCCACCAATTAAAGAGTGATGGTGAGAAATGGAGAAAGGAGACTTAATGTCTGTTGGGAGAAGGAACAGATAAAGGGGTCTACTGACATCTTTCATCTTTGGGATACTGACATGAGTTGTAGGTTTAAGCAGAGGAAGAATTGGGCAGAAGGAATGCAGAACAAAGAAACTCTGGTCGAGGGGTGCCTGGTTGCTAACTGTCTCGGTTCTGCTTTGGCAAGATGGTCCCCAAAAGTCTCATTGCTTGAGTTGACAAGCCTGCTCTTGGTGGATTTCTCTTGCTTCAAGTGCAGCTTCACCATCGGATATGATTGCCCTCATCTGGCGGGAGGGGGAGGGATGGGGGGATCCGTCCTATGAGACTACCATTCCTAGAAGCCAAGGTGACGACAGGTTTGGGAGGGTGACTAGAGACCTTTAGACATCTCTGGGGGTCTGTACCAGGACGTTGTCAAACGCGGACAGTAAGCTGCCTCTGTTACTCAGTTTCTAAGGTGTATCTGTTAGAGCTACCATGCTCACCTTAGTTAACCTGGAAGCATTTCACTCCGATACTTGGTTCTTCCTGGGTCTGGGGAGTACCAAGACTCCTGCTGGGGTCTTTTTATTTATTTGTTTATTTCAGAGACAGAGAGAAAGAAAGAAGATAGATAGAGAGAGAGAGAATGGACACACCAGGACCTCTAAGCAACTACAAAGGAACTCCAGATACATACACCACCCAGCAGGAGTGAGAGAGAGGGCTAAGAGAGAGGGCTTCTTGCTTAGAGAAAGTCCATTCTTCCTCCGGGGCCCAGATGTACCTACTGTTGAGGACCTAGTTGACGGAGACCCTAGCCTTCTTCATAGGGGACTCTCAAGCTCACCTGGGTTTCACGGTTCATGATAATGATTGGGGAGAGGATTGCTGGAACGTCTTTCCAGGCCAGGCCTGGGTGGGAAGCCATTCCTCATGCCATTTTCCATGGACCTCTCTGCCCATGGGCCCAGCTGTGTGATCCCTGGTGGGAAGACACTGGAAGGCCATCTGAAATCCTGGGTGTCCACTTGAATACACTCGCCGCTTCCCAGGTGATGCTGACACAGGCAGTTCAGGATGCTTGGGCTCCACAGCTTGGTGAAAGTGACATCCCTTCAGATGTCCCAGAAGTCCTCTCGGGCTGCCATACCTTCCTGATTCTCCCCGATTCTGAGCGTCTTGCCTAGAGGAGGGCTGGGAGAGTGCAGGGGTCTCAGGACAGCAGCCTCTTTCCATGGGGAGGCCAGTGGGAGGGAGTTGTGGGAGAGGAAGCTGGAACATGGCGGGGAGGGGGTGTAAGACTCCACTGGGCCTCAGAAACAGCTTGAAAGGGTTGACTTCTATGTGGACGCCATGGAAGGTTGAGGAGCAGGCAAGTGATGAGAATGAGCCGTGGGTGAGTTCATCTGGAAGGCTTGCGTGCAGATGCCCACAGGAGTAAGGTTGCTGGTTGGATGGGTTCACAGTCACGTTCAGCTAAAGACCATCTTCTCGGTGGCCAAGAGCAACAGATGAGGCTTGCAGCCTCCACATTGCTCACAACCCTCTGGGAGGTCTTCTGCCTTCACTTCCGGTTGGTCACTGTTGTAGTCAGCGCCACACTGCTCGGATGAATTTTCCAAACAGACACAGTTTATGGGAGGAAGGGATTTATACAGATGCTTACAGAACCAGGGGGAAGTTCCGTAATGGTGACATTACGTAATGGTGGCTCCCTTTCACAGATCCAAGTACAGAGAGAGATCAAAACCACCAGCAGCACCACCAAAAGGCAAGCACACTCAGGCAGAGACCCCCAGGCAGAGCCCAAGCACTCTGCATAGCTTTAGGCTAGAAATGACACCTCCTCCAGCCAGGCGGCTGGAAATCCAAGTTTTCATATGATGGAGAGTGAAGTTTCAAAGGGGAAAGTAGGGGGAGGGAGGGAAATAACATGGGATATTGTCTACAATTAAAGAAGTTGTCAATAAAAATAAAAAAATAAATAAAATAAATACCTGAGTGTATTGGGGGGCATAACATTAAAACTGCCACAGTCACTCTTCAGGTGACTCAGAATGACATCAGTTCCTAGAAAGTAATTCCACAAAAGAAATCCCTGATGTTTTATACCAGGGGGGCCACTATTGAAAGAACTATTTATAGTCTTCCAAGGGGATGTCGTTGTAGGGACACACTTCCTTGAATATACAAGGAGGGTTTGTTGTGAATGGATATTGGAACCTTATAGTTAAGTCCACTCATCCATCAATACTACTCAAGCTCAAATTCAGGCCTAGGCATAGGGACACACAGTGACCAGGACAGACACAGAGGTCCCTGTCCTCACAGAACTATGGCCTTTAATTCTTGGGCATTTAATCAGAAACAGGTGGACAGAGACTGGGAAATGGCCCAGCTGGTCAAGCACTTGTTGTGTAAGCATGAGGACTTAAGGTTGGGTCCCCAGCACCCCTGTCAATGCTGGTGTGGTGGTGTGTGTATGTCATCCCGGTAGTGGAGAAGCAGAGAAGGGGGGCTCCTCCAGGACTCACTGGCTAGCTAGTCTAGTTGAACCAGTGAGCTTCCGGTTCAGTGAAAGACTTTACTTCAAAAATAAGTTGAAGAGTTAGAAATATACCCAATGTCAACTTCTGGTCTCCACATGCACCTGCACATACTTATCCCCATAAGCACGTGAACATGCGTGCACACCACAGACACACACCTACGAAGAAAAAAAGAAGAAATAGGTTGACAGGAATGCCCCCCCCATTCTGAATGTCCCATGATTGAGTCCCATTTTCAGTTTTCCAAACCCCACCCATCACTGACTGGCTTTGATAAAGAACTCATCAGAACCCAGACCCAAAGGTGGAGTCAATAAAATCAATTCTTTTTGTGAGAAAGTTGTTGGAAGGCATTCAGGCTGAGGAGATGTGGGAAGTCCAAGGACTCGCTTTCATTCAGGAAGTGGTTTATTGGTCAAGATGCAGCAGTTTCAGTCAAGTTTCATAGTCCTAGCAGTTTAAGAAGATGCTTACTGTGTTTCCAACGTCAAAGTAATACACACACGCGTGTACACGCGTGCACGCACACACACACACGCGCACACACACACACAGAGCAGTGCATCCGGGAGGCAAAGAAAAGTGGGAGGAAGGAAGTAACAACCATCTAAGGTTACTGCTGAGAAATAGCCAGCAGCAACAGTCTGGAACTTTTCTTTTTCTATTACTTATTTATTTATTTTTACATGTGCTTAGCACACACCCATGAGTACGTGCTGACAAAGCACCCTGCGAGCTTGCCTGCAGTGACCAGAAGAGAACATCCCCTCCATCACTCACCTGCCTGCTTTTTCCTTGCTGTGAAGTTTCTTCGTGATTCTAGAGCTTACTGTTCACTAGTGCCAGGGATTCTCAGGTCTCTGTTCCCCACAGGACTGGGGTTACAGATGTGCATGGCCATGCCCAGATGTTTACGTGGGTTCTGGAGATTCCAACTCGGGCAGTGTCAGTTCCATGATTGGCTCCCGTGAGCAATGCTGAGATAAACACAGGGGTGCCCATGTCTCTGTGAGCTTCATTCCTTTCAAACCCTTTTTTAAATTCCATCCACAAACCCCAGTGCCATGGTTGTTGATATTGGCCTTATTTCTTTTCTGTTTTTTTTTTAAATTATTTATTTGAGAGAGACAGAGAATGGGCACACCAGTGGCCTCTCAGCCTCTGTGAACAAACTCCAGACGTGTGAGCCCCCTTGTGCCCATGTGCGACATTGCACACATATGTCACTTTTGTGTCTGGCTAAACGTGGGGCCTGGACAATAGAATGGGCGTTCTTAGGCTTTGCAGGCAGGCGCCTTAACTGCTAAGCCATCTCTCCAGCCCGATTTCTTTTCTGTTTTTGAGGCAGGGTCTTGCTCTAGCCCAGACTGATCTGGAACTCACAGTGATCCTATCTTACCCTCCTGGATAATGGCATTGCTTGACAGCAGCTGAAGTTGAGCCTTTCAGTCTCTCTGACTGGCCATTATGGCCCCTCCATGTCCTCTCTCTTGGGCTTACTGTTAGGATTCTATCTGTCACCCCATCCCCAAGATCTTCTCGACGGTTGGACTGGACTCAAGATCGTGCCCTCTTACCCCTGGACAGAGCCGAGGTCATCACAGGCTGGGCTGGGTCCTGAGCCATCACAGGACCACGCACACGGACGTGTTTGCTTGTTGATGTGGCACTCAGCAAGAGCTCTCTCTGGAAGCTGTGTCAGCGGGCAATTAGCTCCCTCAATCAGGGAGGCCGCGCTGGGAGACAGGCACATCTCGGCTGATTGCCGGGAATTGGGAAGAGAGCTGTGGTGATCATCTCTCTTGCTTGCTCCCTTTCTGGCTCTCTTTTCCTTTTTCCATTTTAAATAACTGCTTGATTGTAAAGAGGGATGACTCACGACTTGAGATTTCTTCTGCAACTTTGTGGAGAGGTTAAGCACGCGAAGCCACCTCCTCTCTCTCCTCTCGTTCCTCTGGAGACCCAAATCCCACCTGCAGAAAGGCAGGGAGACCAAAGGAAGGAAGACCAGAGGATACACATGAGGCTGGGCCCTCCCCACACTGCCAGGCAAAACCTTCTCTCCTTCGCTCCCGCCCTGACCCTCTACTGCCAGCACGTGCCCTAGCTACAGAGCCCACAGGGGCCCCCGCCTCCCTGCCCCCACATTTTACCTTCCTCACTGTCTAAAAGTTCTTCTTTATGCCTAACTCTGATCCCTCTTATTACATTTCATTTCACTGGACCCCCCAACAGTAATTCATCCCATCTCTTCTGACCCTCTTCACCAAGCACTTGCTAGCCCCACCCTTCTTCCCCCTCTTCCTCTCTTCTGTCCCTCCTTCCTCCTCTTTCTCTTCCTCCAACAACTAGCTCTTTTGAACCTAAGGTATGGACAGCAAACATTGAACAAACCAGATCAGGTCCCTGCCCTCCTGAAACTTGCACTCTGCACACAGCCGTGACCACAGAAGCTCACTGATGCAACGTCTGCATCCTGGTGACAGGTAGTGAGTGGTCCGTTCAGTGAAGCGGGCAGAAGTCTGGCATGGTGGTGCAGGCCTGTCATCTGGGATACCTGAGAGGCTGAGGCAAGAGGATTGAGCCTTCAAGGCCTGCCTGAGCAACCTTGAGAAACCCTGTGTGTGTGTGTGTGTGTGTGTGTGTGTGTGTGTGTGTGTGTGTGTGTGTGTGTATGTAGAAATTAATTAATAAAAGGGCTGGGGATATAGCTCAGTGGCAAAATGCTTGACCAGTATACAAGTTTCAACTCCCAATACTGACAAAGATAAATAAATAAATAAATAAATAAATAAATAAATAAATAAATAAGCAAGCAAGTCAAGAAGGGCTGCTGTTTTGTGGTAGGTGTAGTGGTCTTTAGCAGAGAGCGGGGGGGCGGTGAGGAAGGTGGTCACCTGGGGAAGGAGTGCTCTGGATGGGGGAATGGGAGGAGCTAGCACAAAGGCCCTGTAGCAGCAGTGTCCTGGCACACCATCAATGGAGCATGGAAAGCTAAGGGCAGAGAGTTGGCGGCCGGGTCAGTGAGCTGGGCAGGGAGCTAGCTGGCTGTGTAAGCTCAGCACCATGATGAATGCTTGGTTTTATTCTAAAAAAAAAAAAAAAAAAAAGGATGGAAAGCTGGTTTTCTAGCAGAGGAGCCATGTGGATCTGACTTAAGCTTTTTTTTTTTTTTTTTTTTTTTTAAATAAAAAATTATTTTTAAAAAAAAAAAGGATGGAAAGCTGGTTTTCTAGCAGAGGAGCCATGTGGATCTGACTTAAGCTTTTTTTTAAAAAAATTTTTTTACTTACTTTATTTTTTTAACTTTTTATAGATGATGTACCATGATCATGATCTCCCACTATCTTAGACCCTTTCCCTCCTCCACTGCTTTTTTAAAAAAAATTTATTTTTTTAACTTTTTATAGATGATGTACCATGATCATGATCTCCCACTATCTTAGACCCTTTCCCTCCTCCACTGAATCCCTCCTTCTTTCCAAGTAGTCTTTCTTCTATTTTGCTATCATTGTTATGCAGGTCTTGTGTAAGTAGCATCAGCCACTGTGAGGTCGTGCATATCAAGGCCACTTTGTGTCCAGATGACAGCATTGTAAGCACTCCTCCCCTTCCTTTGGCTCTTACATTCTTTCCACCACCTCTTCCTCAGTGGTCCCTGAGCCTTGGAGAGTATGACAGAGATGTCTCACTTAGTGCTGAACACCCCTCTGCCATCTCTTCTCCGCACTTTGGGTGAGTTTTGAGTCTCTCCCGTGGTCACCACCATCTGAAAAGAAGCTTCTCTAACCAAAAGTGAGAGTAGCATTAACATATGGTCATACACGTAAGTGTTTAGAGGGCAGTTTTGTTTGTATAGTATATACATTTTGACTTGGGCTTTTGTTGTTGTTGTTGTTTTCTAGGTAGGGTCTCACTCTAGCCCAGGCTGACCTGGAATTCACTATGTAGTCTCTGGGTGGCCTCAAACTCACGGTGATCCTCCTGCCTCTGCCTCCCAAGTGCAGGGATTTGACTTGGGCTTTTAAAGCCTTGTGTGATGAGACTATAGAAGGGTAGGGGAAGCTTCTCCTCTCAGGGAAGCAACTTCTCCCTACAGCAATTCTGCTTCTGTTCAGCCAGGCAGAGCCCAGCGCCACCACTGCAGCCGAGGTGTCATTTGTCATTTCCCCAGAGAAGAGTTAAAAGGACAGATTAGGAAACCCAGCTCAGTGAGTTATTCTTTATATAAGCATCTACTGATTTTTTTCTCTCTCTCTCCCTTTCAGGTGTTTTGTTGATCAAATTATTTTCTTGACATGTTGGAGACCTTCCTTCTTTTCCCAAATACCACCCAAGGGTGGTAGAGTGCGATTATGGCTAATTTGCTGGCAAAAATAATGGGAAGTTGTTCAGTCCCACAAAAGAACAAACTTCGGTGTTATTATCACCCTTGTTATTGAGGCCATTCGTATTGTAGAAGCATGTTCCGGGCTGGAAGGAGCAGGAGGGAAGTCGGGGGGAAAAAAAACCATTTGGGAAGGAAAAAAAACAAGAGTGACTCTGAGAAAGCTGGGGACTTTGGAGTCACACTTCCATGGCCTGCTTCTCCCTGCACCTGGTGCTCTTTGTGTGACCTGGGGCAAGTGACAGAGTCTCACTACACCCCAGCCTCTTCTGTAAATTGTGTGCACTGGTATGGTCTATGCCTTTAGATTATTGAAGAGTAAGTGAAATACGTGGATTATTAACTGAAAGATCCAAGCATTATATTGTGAGGGATTGAGCTTGGTGTGACAAACTCAAAACTGCCAATGGTTTACACAAGCAAATGTTTGTTTCTTTTTCACCTAAGTCTGACGGACAGGTACAGTTTCAACATGCAGTTTCAACATGAGTCCACAGACTCAAAAAAAATATCTCAGAATAGGGCTGGAGAGATGGCTTAGTGGTTAAGGCACTTGCCTGTGAAGCCTCTGGACCTAGGTTAAATTCCCCAGTACCCACATGAGCCAGATGCACAAGGTGGCACATGTGTCTGGAGTTCATTTGCAGTGACTAAAGGCCTTGGCATGCCCATTCCCTCTCTCTCTCTGCCTCTCCCCCCCTCAAAAAATAAATTAATAAAATAATAAAAAGGCATAAAATTTTAAAAATCTCAGCATAAAGACTACAATTCCCAGCATCCTTTGCAGCTAGATCTAGCCCTTTGCTCAAATTCAAGCTGATGAGCCTGATGTGTTGATCCTCAGCTATTGGAGCTGTCTTGGGAGGTTGTGGAGCCCAGGGTGGGTCTTGAGGTATCTTAGCTTGGTCCTGCTTTAGGACCCAGCTCTCTGCTTCCTGGTTGATGTCATGTAACAAATGGCATGTTCCTGCTGCCACAAACAGAACTGTCTGCAGCCCCTTGCCTACTACAATGCACTGTATCCCCTGACCAGTGAGGCAAAAGAAACTTCTCTTCCCTCAAGTTGCTTATATCAGGATTTGGTCACAGTGAGGAGAAGAGTTACTAATACACGTAGTGAGAGTGCTGCCAGTGCCACTCCATTCTATCCTCAGGGTCTCAGGCTTCCTCTAACTTGGTCTAAAACAGCAGCCAGAGCTCCAGCCATCACACCTGCTATCCAGGCTGCAAGGGGGAAGATGGGAAAGGATACTGGCTAACTGCCTTTCAGGAAGACTCCTCAAAGCTACCACAGGACAAATCTAGAATTTAGGCACATGGCCATATCTAGCTGCAAGGGATGCTGGGAGATGGAGTCTTTCTTCTGGGATATCTTTTTAAAATTTTCTTTTATTGACAACTTCTATACTTACATACAAAAAACACATGATATTTCCCTCCCCTCCCCCCATTCCCCTTTAGAACTCCAATCTCTGTCATATCCCCTCCCTCTCTCCATTAGTCTCTCTTTTACTTTGATGTCATCATCTTTTTCTTCTATTATGAGGGTCTTGTGAAGGTATTGCTAGGCACTGCAAGGTCATGGATATCAGGGCCAATTTCTGTCTGGACAGTTGCATTGTAAGGAGTCGTACCCTTCCTTTGGCTCTTACATTCTTTCTGCCCCTCTTCTGCAATGGGCCCTGAGCCTTGGAGGGTGTGACAGAGATGTTTCAGTGCTGGGCACTCCTCCATCCCTCCTTCTCAGCACTATGTTGCCTTTTGGGTCATCCCAGTGGTCATCGCCATCTGAAAAGAGAAGCTTCTCTAACCAGAAGTGAGAGTAGCATTAATATGTGAATATGAACATTAAGTGTAGTGCTTTCAGGGCAGCTTGGTGGGAATAATATATACATTTAGTCAGACAAGAGCAGGCTTTATACCCCAAAGGCTCATGACCTCCCCTGCCATAGACTTTTGCTTAGTTTTTTCAGTACTAGGCATGTATTCCCTCCCATAGAGAGGGCGTTCAGTCCAATTATGAAGCAGGTGGTTACCCCAAGAGTAGACATGTCATTATTGCACCTGTTCAGTCATTGGGCCTGTATGGCCAAACTTGAATTTTCAGTGTCCACTGTTTTCACTGCTGATGACTTCTGTCTCCCATACCCTGCATGCAGTGCAGCTTTTTTCCAGTTTTCAGTTGGCTGGTTTACAGGGAGAAGGTTTTCTGCTCCACACCAGCTTGCTTTCTCAGTGACCTTGCCTCTCAGGCAAGAGATATCTTCAGCAGTAGGGTCTTACCATCTGTTTCTCAAGGGAAACCAAGGGCTTTGGCAAAAGCCTTTAATGTTTTGGAGGCTACCAGGACCTCCTTGGCCAACAACTCACTGGAAGGTATCTCTTCTGGGATGTCTTTTGTTCAGCTGAAGAGTGGGGATTCGAACACAATGGAAGCCAGGGACGCTGCCTGTTAGGAAGTCACTGGCATCCTCGCCCTCTGGTGGGAAAAGGAACAGGTAGAGGGGAAGCGCTAGTGCCCACATTCCCCTAGACGTAGCCCCCAAACATCAGCTATTGTCTGTCTCCCCTCCAACATAGCCAGTCAACCATCAAGCCCTGGTGTCTGTACCTCCTAAAAACCTTTGACATCCACCCTATCCACCTAGTCTCCATGGAAACAGCCCATACTCAGCTGAATTAGTGCAACCTTATCCCAGTCTGTGATCAAGATCCAATGGAACCCAAATGCCTGTAAAATAAAGTTGCTTTACCCAAGCTCAGCCTGAATTCAAGGCCCTCCAGGATGGTCCCTAATGCTGTGTTCATTCTGCTCATATACCTTCCCAGCAGCCAGGCTGACTAGACCCCTGCCAGCTGACTGAGCCCTACCCTCTGAACCTCTCTGACTTTGAATCTGCTTTTTCCTATACCCTTCCTGGCTTTCCTGCTTGGAAAACTCCTGCTTACGTTTCAAAACCCATAATAAATGCATCTCCTGGGATGTCTCAATAACCATGTCACTCATTTGGTGTTCCTCATTCAACTCCCTCCCTTACTCTTCTATTCCACCATTCTCTCTTGGGGACAAGGCGTGACTCCTCAGGCTGTGTTCACCAAGGCACCTGAGGAGCTTTGGAGGCTCCAGCAGGAGCCCAGGGGTCAGAAAGAAGGGGATATAGGTGGGCACTTCTTACTTTTTATCTGCCTGAGGCAGAATTGCAGAATTGCAGAATCTCTGACAATGCAGCCCTCTCTGGTCCCATATTCTGCTGGGCTGCTGTCCCCACGGTCTCCTTTCCTGCAAGACAACACCTGGTTCTGGGCTGGAGTAGAACCACCCAGCCTTCTGTGACGGTTTGATTCAGGTGTCCCCCATAAACTTAGATGTTCTGAATGCTAGGTCCCCAGCTGGTGGAGATTTGGGAATGAAAGCCTCCTGGAGGCAGTGTATTGTTGGGGCAGGCTTAGGAGTGTTATAGTCAGTTTCCTCTTGCCAGTGTTTGGCACACTTTCCTGTTCCTGTTGTCCACCTGATGTTGCCCCAGAGGTGATATCCACCTTCTGCTCATGCTATCATTTCCCCCTGCCATCATGGAGCTTCCCCTCGAGTCTGTAAGCCAAAATAAACCCTTTTTTGTCCACAAGCTGCTCTTGGTCGGGTGTTTTCTGCCAGCAATGTGAACCTGACTGCAACACCTTCCATTCCAGGGTGCAAGTGGCTAACTTCTAGTGACTGATTTGGGGATGGTGCTAATGTGGCCTCAAAACACTTCATCACCAGTATACCCAATGCCCTGCATTCAGTACCACCATATGAAGCACTCGGACAGCTTTATGCTTTTTTTCTCCTCTTTTTTCTCTCTCCCTTTCCCTTTCTTTCTTTCTTTCTTTCTCTCTTTCTTTCTTTCTTTCTGTCTCTTTCTTTCTTTCTTTCTTTCTTTCTTTCTTTCTTTCTTTCTTTCTTTCTTTCTTTCCCTCTCTTTCTTTCTCTCTCTTCTCTCTTTCTTTCTTTCTTTCTTTCTTTCTTTCTTTCTTTCTTTCTTTCTTTCTTTTCCTTCTTTTTTGTTCACTGAGGGAGGGTCTTACTCTGGCCCAGGCTGACCTGGAACTCACTCTGTAGTCCCAGGCTGGCCTTGGACTCCCAGTGATCCTCCTACCTCTGCCTCCAGAGTGCTGGGATTAAAGGCGTGCACCACTACGCCTGGCTTCCTTCCCTCCCTCCCTCTTTCCCTCCTCCCTCCCTCTCTCTCTCTCTCTTTCTTCTTTCTTCTTTCTTTCTTTCTTTCTTTCTTTCTTTCTTTCTTTTTCTTTCTTGTTTGCTTGCCTGTATGCTTTTTGAGTGTGGGCTCACACTTGCAGGAGTGCATGTATGGAGGTCAGAGAACAGCCTCAGGAATCACTCTGCTTCCCACCTAGTTTGCTTCCTTCTGGTACACCAGGCTGGCCAGCCATGAGCAGCTGAGGGTTCTCGTGCCTCCACCTCCTATCTGTAAGAGCTCTGTGATTACAGCTGCCCCAGCCCCACGTTCTGTTTTCTTAACCAGACCCTGCAGAGATGCAAGTACCTGGCCACCTGCTGAATGAGCACAGGACCACCCTGGGTCCTAAGCTGGGCCTCCCCAGCCCCCCAAGCCTTTCTTCGCTACAGTGTGGGCATTGCGCTTGGAACACAGCTGTGACTGGGGATTTCAATGCCAAATCCGGCCACCTGATTCCTGGACAGTGTTTCTTCCACTGTGTGGCTGGGGGCTGGACAGAAAGGAGAAGGAAATAGAGGGGAGCAGGCTCCCCTCCATCCAGTCTCCAGACCGCTCTCATTGTAAATGCAGCGCCTTGCTTCTGGGGTCAGGGGAGGATTTATGAGTGTGTTTAGGCGGCTACCCGAGGGTGCTGCTGGCCAGAAATGTTTCCTGTCACGCTCTGAAGCCTTCGCAGGGGGGAGGCTGGAAACACCAGGAGGGCGATTTTCCTCATTGATGGAGACTCCCAGCCTGACCCTCACCACTCCTTTAAATGGCACCTAGAGATGCTTGGGGTAATGGGGGCGGCACCAGCCTCCTGGGTGGGGAAGTGCCTTGTACAGCAAGAGCCTCAGATTCAGTCTGCTCTGGAGATAGAACAAGGCAAGGAGGGTCTAGCTGCAGTGGGAAGGATTTGGATTAGGCATTAGGGGGACTTTTATCATTGATGGCAAGGTAAGGCAAGCTGGAGGAGGTCATGAGACCTCCTGCCAGTCTCCGGGGCCTCTCTACCCTGGCCAGGCGTCTCTCCATTCCGCCCCTTGAACAGTCCTCAGGCCCTTTTCACTTGCAGCTTCCGCTGCCCTTCCATTCCTTCCCCTGGGGGCTCCCTTTAAAGTGCCTGGGCCCATCCCACTGTCTGTTTTTGTTTCATTATTTCCAAAAGTACTTATTTTCTATCTGATCCTACTAGATTTCAATTTCATCACTTTCAGAAATTCTTTTTTTTAAAAAATATATATATATTGTTTGCAAGGGGGAGAGAGAGAGAGAGAGAAGAGACAGAGAGAGAATGGGTGTGCCAGAGCCTCTAGCCATTGCAGATGAACTCCAGACTCATGCGGCACTTTGCGCATCTGGATTTATGTAGGTCTGGGGAATTGAACTTGGGTTATTAGGCTCTATAGGCAAGAGCCTTAACTGCTGAGCCATCTCTCCATCCCTCAGAAATTCTCTGCCCCCCCACTGTACTATCCTGGCACCTGAACAGTGCTTGGCACATTAATAGGGACTCAGAAGGTATGGTTTTCCATGAGAGAGTAAACAAGTCAAGACCATGGCCTGGAGTAGCCCTGGCTGTGTGCTAAACTGGGGCTAATCTGGGAAGTCCAGCTGGGAATCAGGGTGAAGGGTGGGGTAGAAAATGAGTACAAAATATTGGGGACATGGTGACAATGACGTCATTTAGCTAGCACCAGGCCTGGCGCTGTGATAGTGGTTGCTCCCACTTCATCAGGCCACCCGGCCCTGGAGGATTTAATAATTCCATGTGAAGCTCGCAGCTCTGTGTGTGGAGTGAAGCCAGCATTGTGATTGTCAGCTGTTAGCCTCAACCTCTGGGGGCAATGGGCTGAGTTATACCTCCCAAGTCACAGGCCGGAATTCCAACCCTAGTATGGGAGAATGTAACTCTATTCCCAGGTTTTGAGTAGGGGAATGAATGAAGATGAGGCTGTCAGGGGACCCTAATCTGATCGACTTAGTGCCCTTCAAGCAGAGAGGTGAGGACAGGAGGGAGGGGGCAAGGAGACTCATGCATGGAGGAAAGGCCATCCATGGACACTGAAAGATGTCCATCTTCAAGTCTAGGTGAGAGATCTGCCTGCCTGACCTTGCTCTTGGAGGGCGGTCTCCACAGTTGTGGGACCAGGGCATCTGGGTTTAAGCTGTCCTGACAAGGGTATTGGACTATGACACTTGGCCCAAGACACTGGGCCAAGAACTTCACCAGCCCAGAGACCTGGACAGTGTCTTCCTCCCATCACTGCCCCCCCCATGGTGAAACAGCCACTGGGCAGCTGAGGTGCCCCTCTACCCCTGCTGCAGCCTTCTCTCCTGCATGGTAGGTGTCACAGGTGCCACCAGAGGTCTGTCACTGTCTATAACCCACTCATCAGGTCAGAGCCAGGCTAAGGAAGCTGAGAGACCCCCCTCTTTGTGTATGTGTGTACGTGTGTGTATGTGTCAGGCTTACGGCGGCTTGAGGGTTTAATCGTGGGGCCAAAAATTATGAAGTAGGAGGCTGGAGAGATTGCTTAGTGGTTAAGGCACTTGCCTGGAAAGCCAAAGAGCCCAGGTTTGATTTCCCCAGGACCCATGTAGGCCAGATGCACAAGGTGGCACATGCGTCTGGAGTTTGCACCGGCTGGAGGCCCTGGTGCACCCATTCTCTCTCTCTGCCTCTTTCCCTCTCTCAAATAAATAAATAAATAAACAAACAAAAACGATGAACTAGTTAGTGCAGCCCAGAGAAGGCAGAGGGGCAGGCCTAAGGAAGGCACGTGAAGCTTCAGCAGGGCGGTTGTGGTCAGAGTCAGAAGCTGATTGCCTAAAAGGGAGTCCCTTCCCCAAAAGAACCCTTTCACCTTCCTTCTCTCGTCCTCCCTCCTCTTTTCTTCCTCTACTCTACCAAACCTGGGGTCTTATAAACGCTTAAGGGCAGAGCCAATCCCAGTGCAGCAGGCTGGAATGGGCTCACCTGATTGGAGCAATGCATGTCTAAGGCGGAGTGCAGAGGCTGAGTGACAGGCAGGCCGGTGGGCCTGGACCAGCGGCGAGAGCTGGGCTCTGGCTGAGCAGGGTGAGCGGGGGCTCGCGAGCAGTTGGTCAGCCCCCGGGCCTTAGGCAGCTAGGTGGCTCCGCTGCTCGCTCGCTTGCTCACAGGGCTGGTATGGCGACGTTCAACTCTGATTGAGCTAATTATGCTGATTGAATTTCCTCCTTCTCCCTTCGGAGCCTCGTCTGCCGCCTCCTCGCCTGTCTCTCCTCACCGCTCCCCGGTAGAGAGAAAGGGAAGGTTTCCTTAATGTAACTGGTAATTGTTATGCACACAGTGTCAGATGTTAATGTCGGCCCTGATTGACAGCTAATCAGCCCATCAGCTGTACAAAAAGAGTGAATAACTCGGTAATTTGATTTCCCCTGATTCCCCTGCGTGGGATGGCAGGAAAGTCTAAATTAGCAATCAGGGAGCCCGTGGCAGATCCTGGAGGGTGGCGAGGAGGATCGAGGGCCTTATCTCCCAGCTGCGGCTGGGCCCCCCTCTGTATCCATGGTGGGGGCAAAAATGAGTGGACAAAGGGTGAGGGTACAGGCTCCATCCTAGGGTGCCCCTTCCAGGGGTTGGCCTCTGAGAGAGGGGGTGCCCGTGTGTGCTGTCGTCTAGAATCCCATCATGATGGAGAGGGAATTGCTAGGGCTGTAGAAACAACCTGCCCCCCTCCCCACCAGGCTTTAAGATGCTGGTTGCTAGGGTTTCCACCGTGTGACCCAAATTCTCCCCATTCAGGGGAATTGTAGTCCCCTCGCTCAGCTTCTGGTCGATTCCACTCAGGTAAACAGAAGAACCGAGGGATGCATTGGTCCTCCTGCCTTTCTGGAGGAGAGAGTAGCAAAGTGGCAGAATCCAAGGGGGAGCCACCCTGGCAGAGGGACTAGTTGAGTTTCTCGTGGGCTTCCCTTGCATAGGCTGCAAAGATGAGGTACTGACTCTTACACCCACAATGAGAAAACAGAAACCTGGGACTCGAACCCAGGGCCCCACGAACGAGCATCTTGGCTGGTGGCATGGATGAGTGGGCCTTTCTTTTCCATGGTCTGTGGCCCAGGTGACCACCTCCTCCCTACACCTTCCCATCTCCCAGGAAGTCCTAGCTCCAGAGACTCCTCCAACACAGCCCCTCCCCCCCCAAGAAAAGCCCATGTGTGCTTGTAGCCACACAGAAATGTGGACATTTGTCCTTTTACAGGTGGGGAAACTGAGGCAGGGAGCACAGGGAATTGTCTGAGGTAACATTAGTAGCTATAGACCTGGCTGGGGTAAACCCTGGCTCAACCCAACCGGACTCAGGTCAGACCCTCCAGTCCTGTCCCTCCCTCTGCTCTGACTTCTCCTCCCACCTGGGCAGAGGGTGCTAATTAAGCAGCCCCATGGCTGGAGCTGGCAGCAGGGCCTGGTGGTGCCCAGTGAAGACTCTAGGCAATAACAGCTTGGTGGGAGGTATCTTGGGGCTTGGAGAGAGGCAGTTCAAGTCCTCAGGTTTGTCTAGCTGGGTGTTCTGGGAATCCGGTGGTCCTGGCTTGGGTGTATTCCTATGTGATCATGCCACAGGTACCAGTCCATTGAGGGACAGGACCTCCCCTTTGGGTCCCAGAAGCCACCACCCTTCAAGTTCTGTTACCACCCTGACCCTGGGTAGATCAGCCATCTAGGCTAAGAGATGGTCTGGAAAGAGACAGGAAGTGGGAGCCACGGGTCTTTGCTATCAAGGTGTCTGGGAGACTGGTTGTAGGGGAGCAACAGGCAAGACAAGTCTGGAGTTGAGGAGGGCTGTGATGTCCGGCCGTGGATGGACCCAGGCCTTGGCTTGTGCTGAGTGCTGAGTCAACCCCCATGTGGCCACGGGAGCCGCGGCAGATCAGCGTCACCCAGCACTGAGACCTAGGGGAGCTGTACCCCTGGGGGGAGCTGAGCACCCACTCAGTTCTAGTCACCATTCCGGTGGATTGCACAGACATCCTGGAAGTTGCTCAAGGTCACACCCCGTAGCTGTCACCTTCTCACTGCTGGGCCAAAACACCCAGCCAGAAGCAGCTTATGGAAAGAAAGGGTTGATTGTGACTTAAGAGTTTCAAGAGGAGGTTTCCTGATGGTGGAGGGCGAGGAGGAGGGGAAGCTTTGCAGGAAGCTGGCTCACATCATCGTACACCAGCAGCAGGGAGAGCGCAGTCAGAGCGAGCTGGCTATCTGGCAAGGAAGGCGGGATCCAAAATCCCAAAGCCCACCCCCAGTGACTCACCTCTTCCAGCAAGGCTCCACCATCTGGGGATTGAGTATGAGGCTGCGTCCCACGAGCACATGAGGCTAAGGGGGAACACTGTCCATTCAAACCACTACACTCCCTTAGGAAGAAGGAACATCCTGGCTCTGCCTTGGGTCCGCTTTCACCCTCATTCCCCAGGGAGGCATAGCAGAGATTGAATCATCAGGGAGGGGAAGAAGGGGCAGCTGGGGGGTTTGGGGAATGGGCCTAGGCTCTGGCAAGGACAGGGCTTGGGTCTCAGGTTCCAGGAAAGCAGTGGGGATACAAAGCGGGGTTTTTGCCTGATACAAGGAGAGGCTGGGTCATGGCGATGGAATCCTTGGACACTTGGGACTCATCCAAGAAAGCTTTGGTGTCTGAGCTTCGTGCGGGGCCCAGAGCTGTGAGGTGGCCTGAGGGGAGATGAATGTTCCCAGTGGCTGAGCTGAGGTACTTGCCTGGTTTTCCACTAGCCGGTGTTTGCTGATCAGGTGCTGCATGGAGCACTGAGTTGGGTGCTGGGTTACCTTGGGGCACCAAGTGGATGGAGCTCACAGTGTCATGTATGTGTGTGTGCACACATATGTAAGCAATGTGTGTGTGTGATCAAGGGAGGTCCAACAGGAGAGATGGCAATAGTAGCTAATGTGGACTGAGCCTGCTTTTTTCATATTTATTTATCTGCAAGGAGAGAGAAAGAGAGAGAGAGAGAGAGAGAGAGAGAGAGAGCAAGAGAATGGGCACACCAGGGCCTCCAGCTGCTACAAATGAACTCCAGATGCATGCACTACCTTGTGCATCTGGCTTTATGTGGTTTCTGGGAAATCGAAGGCAATTACCTTCACCTCTGAGCCATCTCTCCAGTCCTGAGCCTGCTTTTGCGCCAGTCCTAATTGACAAGCTCTCTCAATCCTCACAACAGCCCAAGGGGTGAGGGGCTACATGGCTCCTCATCTCCTAGGTGGCATGGGACCTGCCTGAGGTCACCAAGCTAAGGGCTGACTCTGGACCAGGGCTCTTTGGCTTCATGGGTGACACTTTCAGCAGTCACACACATGCATCCTACTGAATGGTAGTGATAGGGCAGGGAAGGAAACCAAAGGCTTGCAAAGGCCACCAAGCCACTTCAAAACCTCAGTGTCACGCAGCAATGGAGACTTGTGTGCCTGCTCTTCCTCCTGCCATTGCTTCCTCTCTGTCACCAGGAGGAGGGTGGGGGTGAAATCTTACCTCCAAGCCAAGGCCAGTGTGGCTCCCAGAATGTCACGACTGCTGAGTCCCAGAGCCCCTGCCCTGAGTACCCAGCTGCCCTGAGTTCTGAGCTGTGTGGTCCCTTGGTCCTTCCTTTACTGTCGATTCTGGGGTAGGCAGGAAGCAGACTTGAGGGAGGCCAACTTCCATATCTCTGAGTGACATTTCCACATTCTGGCTGTGTAAGCCCATCAGCTGTTGGGAGACTACCACCCAAAGGGAGGTGGATGGGGCTCAGCTGAGGCTCTGGACCCAGAACTGCCCCTTTCATTTCTTCCCCTCTCTGCCCAGCAGTTGCTCACTCTCCACCAAGGGAGCTGACTGGGGCTTTGCCTGTGTCTCCTTGGGTGCCTGTGACTTCTGGGGAGCTGAGACTGTGATGTCCCAGGCTTTGGGGATCCTTCTCTCAACTACTGCTCCTACTTGCAGCCTTGTTGGCCTCACCAGGGTCACCGCCGTGCAGCACAGGGTGGTTCCACTTCCTCCCTTACCCTGGCCTCAGGCTCCTCTTCCACCAGGGTGGCACCTGAGAAGACCCTGCCGGCCTGCTGACCCTAGCCCGCAGGGCTGCTCTTAAGGGTCCTAGGAAGTTGGACCCATGCACCCATTGGAGCAGTGAATGATACTGGAGGGGGTGGGGGGAGAGCAGCAGAGCTGCTGGCACCAGGGAGGCAGAGGCAGGAGTATCAGGAGCTTAAGGTCAGCCTTGGCTATATATATATATCGAGTTTGAAGCTAGCCTGGGCTACATGAGACCCTGTCTCAAACAACATCCAAGAACAACAAGAACTTTGGCATTCGGAGTCCGTGTTCTGGGTGCAGAAGTATCTCTTGCCTCCTGGCACCATCTTTTCCCCTCAGGTGGGTTGGAATCCTCAGCACAGGGTCAAGTTCAAGTTCACAGGAGCACATTTCCCATGGCCAAGCCTGGATCCCAGTGCAGGTGAGGTAGGGGGAGAGGGCACTTAGGGTAAACTGAGTCAGGAGTCAGGCATATAGGAACAGGGATGGATGGGGACTGATCCAGAGCCCAGAGGAACAGAGAAAGGCCTGTCTTGCCCAGTGGTGGACCTGGAGGCTAGTCACTGTGGCTAGAGCCCTTGCCGATGGAGGTGACAGTGGAGTGGGTGGAAGGAGAGGACAATACCGTTAATCTCATCCTTGCCCTTTTCCTGCCCACTTTCAGCTGGCAGCGAACAGAGATGTCTTGTGAGCTGCTGGGATCACACAGGTAGGGGTGAGTCAGGAGCAAAGCCCCAGCAGTCCTGGCTCAGTCACAGAGGATCCTCCATATGCAGGGAAGGGATGGATGCTCCCCACCCCACCCCATCCACCAAGCTAGGCTGCAGGCCCTTTAAGGCAGAAGCTTCTGGGTTCAGGAGGTCAAAGCTGTGCCCTGCTTCTTCTGGAAACTTGCCTGCATTCTGCTGTCCAGCTATGAAGACACACTGTGTGTGACTTCATACACACAGCACAACCAGGCGAACTGACAGCGGGGCCCCTGGAGCTCTGTGCCCGTTTGTCCTTGCTGTGTGATCTTGAATACCGTTTCATGAGCCATCAGGCTAGACAACCCTCTCTGGGGCGGCAGGCCTGACAGCTCAGGAGATCAGCCTTCATCTGCCAAATAGGGGACCCAGTCAGGCCCTGTCTTGGTTGTGTGAGCCACGGTAAGTTCTCAGCTTTGCATCTTACTTTTATCACCTCCCAGGCAGCAATAAAGGACTAGCATATGCTCTCTGACTGAGGAGAAGGTCTAAGAAGTCCCCTTTGTAGAGGTGATGCTTAGGGTTGGTTAAAATCCAGCTGTGGGGGCTGGAGAGCTGGCTCAGTAGTTAAGGTGCTTGCCTGCAAAGCCTAAGGACCCAGGTTCGATTCCCCAGGACCCACATAAGCCAGATGCACAAGGTGGCGCATGCGTCTGGAGTTCATTTGCAGTGGCTGGAGGCCCTGGTATGCACATTCTCTCCCCACTGTCTCTAATAAATAAAAAATTAAAACAATTTAGAGAAAAGTTATTAAAGAGCCATCTGTAGACAGAAAGAGTATGTGGAAACAGCAAATGCCTGTGAGACAGAAAGATAGCTGACTTGCAGGGGGCATTGAAGGGAGTCCCTGTAGGTGAGTAGAAGAGAAGATAGAGACTTGTGAGGGTCGCAGTCATGGTTCAAATGATAAAATAAGGCCACTGGGCACTGCTGCTAGTTATAAATGGGGATATGGTCTGACTTGTCTTTTCAGGACTGTGTGTGTGTGTGTGTGTGTGTGGTGGCACAGGGCTGGCTTGCGTGGAGCCAGGAGGAAGGAGGAAGCAGCTGCCTAAAGGCTAGACTCCCAACTCCAGTCCGGCTCTGAGCCAAGTCCATCAACTAAGACTGGAACTCTAGCCAATGTGAGTAGCCGGAGAAGTGCCTCCCCACTGTTCCAGAAGCTTCTTAATCCACCAGGGCCTTGAAGGGAGAAGCAGAGATGCCTAGAGGGGAGCTTTTGAGGGATGCTATTTTGCATCTTAATTGCATGCTAAGCAGGCCCGTGGGCAGGGCCAGCTGCAAAGCATTAGTTGCCTCCAAACTGCGGTGACTCAGGCCACAGAGTCTTAAAATATTCATTTTTTCCTCTGCATTTGGAATTCAGGGACTGCGAGGGATGGCACAGCGCAGGGAAGTGGAAGTAGGGACCTGTTGGCAACAGTGATGTGGAGGTGGGGACAAATCGGGGCCACAGGCCAGGGGACAGTGCTGTTTCTACTGTCCTGGCCCTGGGGGATGGAGAGGGGCTCCCTCATCACGAATTCTCCCGTTTCACAGCCCAGACCCAGGGCTTGTTGCCTTCAGTTCCTATTTCTTTGGGGATCCACTGGAAGGCAAAAATCTAGCACCACGTGTGTGAGTCTGGGAGCGTGGATCCTGGTTCACTGATGCCAGCCCCGTGGTGTAGGTAGGGTGGGAACCAGGACACAGTGGCAGAGTGACCTGGAAGGGCAGGAGGCTACATGGGCCTCCATTTCTTTCCAGTCTGCATTTGGCTGTAGCACTTGGCGCTCCGTGTGAAGAAAAGGCCTGGGCGCCTGCAGCACGGGGGGAGGGGTTTGGGGGACCCTCGTGAGATTTACCGCAGGTGATCCAGGCAGGAGCTTAGTATCTAGTTTTGGCTTCTCCAAGCTGGACAGGTACTGTGATCATCAGTCTGGCCCAGGGCAAGCTGGCCGTGGATTCCTAGGCTCTGGGACACAGGGAAGGGCTACGGCTAGGGAGGAGGGGCTACGGCTAGGGAGGAGGGGCTACGGCTAGGGAGGAGGGGCTACGGCTAGGGAGGAGGGGCTACGGCTAGGGAGGAGGGGCTACGGCTAGGGAGGAGGGGCTACGGCTAGGGAGGAGGGGCAGGGTACAGTCTCACCATCCCCATAGGCAGTGGCTGGGATGGAATGGGGGTCTTAACACAGAGTGACTCGGGTCCAGTTCCTTTCAGGTGGGGGACAGGTGCTCATCACAGGAAGAGACAGGGGCGCTGCTGCTTCCAGCTGGACCGGGTGATGGTCCTGCTGGGCAGAATGAATGGCCGGGGACACCTGGCTCACCCTGTCTCTGTGGCCCTGGACTGGACACTGTGGCCAAAGAGGCAGCAGAGGAGAGTCAGACACTCCCAGACATGGCCATAGAGAAGCCTGGATTCCTATTTCTGAAAATAGAACATGTTTGTAAGCTTTAGTCTGGATGCTGGGCTCTATCTTTTGAGTCACAGCCCCTGCTTCTGTTCTGGGATGCTTTGGGGACAGGGGAGAGTGACCCAGCTACCTCAATTCACTGGGGGGTGGGGCATGGAGAGAGGGTACTGCTCAGGCTGGGCTCCTGCAGCTGAGAGACACTAGGCAGATCTTGGGAAGAACTTTCCAAAGGGACAGTGGAGGAGGACAGGGCTCTACAGGAGGAGAGAGCCAGGGCAGGGTACACTGCTCCTGTCACATAGAAGCTGCCTTGGAGCAAGGCCTAGGCAGACCCGCTCTGCTCAGACCTTAGCTAAGTGGTGTGACGTTGGGAGCCATGATGAAGGTAGGAGCCAGTGTGGATGGAGTGGCCAGGGAAGGCTGAGGACTCAGGGTTGGGGGGCTGGAGGGGACATGGCCTCCGGAGATCTCACTGCCTTTCTCCATGCCTCTTTGTTATTATTTCCAGTGAGTCGGCACCTTCTGCAGGCAAGGCAGGTTCCCTGCTCCTCCCCATGTGGGGTGTGTGTGTGTGTGTGTGTGTGTGTGTGTGTGTGTGTTCAGGTATGCATGCATGTGCAAAGAAAGGGCAAAGCTTGATGTTAGGCATCTTGTTTGACTGCTTTCTCACAGAGTCTCTCCCTTGAACCCAGAGCTCACCCATTCAGCTAGTCTAGCCAGCCAGCTTGTCCCAGGGACTCCCTTCTCTCCCTCTGGAGCACTGGGATTGCAGATGGGCCACCATACCTGCCTGGCCCTTATGATGCTGGGGATCTGAAGTCAGGTCTTCACACTTGCATGGTAAGCACTACCCAGTGAGCCATCTCCCCAGACCCTCTTGGTGTTTTTTTTTTTTTTTTTTTTTGAGGTAGGGTCTCACTCTGGCCCAGGCTGACCTGGAATTAACTATGTAGTCTCAGAGTGACCTTGAACTCACGGTGATCCTTCTACCTCTGCCTCCCAAGTGCTGGGATTAAAGGTGTGCGCCACCATGCCCTGCTTCTTGGTGGGTTTTAACTGGCTCTTGTCAAGAGCAACTGAAGCTCAAACTCTAGCAAAGACCTGTTCTGGAGCAGGAAGGAGTGGGTCAGGGATTGAGCCCTGCACAGGAAGGCCCTTTAGCTTCCATAGTAGTCACCCAGCAGGGGCTGTGGACTGCTCAGATCACAGAGTCACAGCGCTTCAGGTTCGCTGAGATGAACTTCCAGACCAGGCACAGTTATGGAGGAAGGATATTATTTATTGAAGCTTACAGATCCAGGGAAGTTCCATAATGGCAGAAGAAACGGCCTGCCTTCACAGGACCAGTCAAGAGAGCAAAGCCAACCAGCCACACAGCACACAGAGTAAAACAAACTACAGCCAAAAGGTCACACAGCAGACTTCAGGAACTCCTGCTAGACACATTTGCATATCTTTACAATGGAATCTCAAACCCATCACCACACCTTAAGACCGGCCCCCAGTGACCTTGCCTCTAGCAAGGTGATTGCAGATGCAAACTATAAACTAATAAAATACTGAATATATTGGGGACATATATTCAAACTACCACATTCGCCCCTATTTAATATATTTAGCTCCTGGTCCCCAATAGATTTATAACTATCACACATTGTAAATTGTACTCAGTCCAATTTCAAAGGTTCTCACAGTCTTGATCAACTTAAGATAGTGAGTCCTGTACAATCAAACAAGTTAAATACTTTCAACATGTAAAGGCACAGAGTAAACATTTTAATTGTATAAGGAATAGCAAGGAGAGACTAAAACAATGCAAACTCAATCACCATCAGCCATCATCAAACTTCTGCAGTTCAAGTTCAATATAACCAGAGACTAACAGTCTCCATGTTTACCAATTCCGCCCCTCCAGCTGGGCAGAGTCGCCAGGGAAAACTTTCATCCCAGTTCAACACTGCATTCAGCATTCTCAAACTCTCATCAGAATAGTCCATAAAACTTGGCTTACCACTCCAGAAGGCATCTTCAGTTGCAAGCACCAAGTCCATGCCCATTCCTCCAAAACAAAGGTTCCAAAAGACGAATGTCCACACGGTCAGGTTCATCTCACCCCACTTCTGGTACCACTTTACTGTTGCAGACAGCTTCAGGTTCGCTGAGATGAACTTCCAGACCAGGCACAGTTATGGAGGAAGGGATATTATTTATTGAAGCTTACAGATCCAGGGGAAGTTCCATAATGGCAGAAGAAACGGCCTGCCTTCACAGGACCAGTCAAGAGAGCAAAGCCACGCCGCAGCTACAAAGCACACAGAGTAAAACAAACTACAGCCAAAAGGTCACACAGCAGACTTCAGGAACTCCTGCTAGACACATTTGCATATCTTTACAATGGAATCTCAAACCCATCACCACACCTTAAGACCGGCCCCCAGTGACCTTGCCTCTAGCAAGGTGATTGCAGATGCAAACTATAAACTAATAAAATACTGAATATATTGGGGGACATATATTCAAACTACCACACCTCCTCTACAAAATGCAAGTAACATTTTGTTGTGTCACAGACGTCCCCAGCATTTACTGGCTGAAAACAATACACACTGGTTATCCTAATTCCTCTGGGACAGGGTTTGGGCCCAGCTCGGCTTGAACCCTTTGTTGAGATCTCACAGGGCTTCAGTTAAGGTCTCTGGGCTATTGTCTCATCTCAGGGCCCCACGGGGAAGAATCTGTTTGTGTGCTGTTGGCCAGACTGAGCTCCTCAAAGGCTGTCAGATGGAGGTCTCTGGTCTCCGCTGCAGCTGTCTAGGACCTGCTTCGGGTTTCTTGAGACATGGACCTCTCCAGCCAGCTTCATAAGAACAAAAAACAGGGACAGGGCTGGAGAGATGGCTTAGCAGTTAAGGCATTTTCCTGCAAAGCCAAAGGATCCTGGTTCAATTCTCCAGGACCCACGTAAGCCAGATGCACAAGGGGGTGCATGCATCTGGAGTTTTGTTTGCAGTGGCTGGAGGCCCTGGCATGCCCATTCTCTCTCTCTCTCTCTCTCATAAATAAGTAAATAAAATATATTAAAAAAAAAAACAGGGACAAAGGGAGGGAGAGAGGGAGGAGTGAAGGAAGAAGGGAAGGAGAGAGAACGCTCAAGTGGGACAAGACAGACTTGCCAGCCTTTGACAACCCAGTCTTGGAAGCAACAGGTGTCACCTTTGCATGTCTGCTCACATGGAGGGACCTGTGCGAGGCGGGGACCACCTGATGTCGAGGAATGAGAAGTTACCTGTGAGGTATCTAGTACATGCTCAGTAAATGGACCTTATTATGGTGAATATTGTCTTTATTTTTTAAATTTATTTTTAATTTATTTACACGTGTGTGTGTGTGTGTGTGTGTGTGTGTGCGCACGCAACAGGGTTTCTCTCTTGCTGCTGAAAATAGACTCCAGATGCATGTGCCACTTTTTTTTTTTTTTTTTTTTTTCGAGATAGGGTTTCACTTTAGTCCAGGCTGACCTGGAATCACTATGTAGTCTCAGGGTGGCCTTGACCTCATGGCGATCCTCCTACCTCTGCCTCCCAAGTGCTGGGATTAAAGGCGTGTGCCACCACGCCTGGCACGTGCCACTTTTTGTGTCCAGCTTTATGTGGGTACTGGGGAATCAAACCTCAGCTGACAGGCTTTGCAAGCAAGCACCTTTAACTACTGAGCCATCTCTCCAGCCCTGATGTTGTCATTCTTAAAGCCAAGGGGAGGTTGGGCTGAGACAGGACAGGAGCCAACTGCTCTCCGCAGTCCCCTGTGGGCCCCTCCCATCTTGTCAAATCCTGTCCACTTCCTGGGTCATTTCTCTTCCTCCCTCCGGAGGTTTGCCCCTTCTGCTGTGAGCTGTAGCCCTCCTCATTGGTGGAGAGAGAACTATTCCTCAGTCTTGGTTGTTTCCTCCACCCTAGGCAGGCAGGCAGGCAGGCAGGTCTACAGTGTTTGAAGTTTACAGATTTCTTGAAGATGGCAATGAAAGCTTTATATATTTTTTGAGCTGGGAAGAAAAATGGTGAGGTTTACATTGTTGCCAAATAAACAGCTCTGTGACTTGTGTTGCACAATTGACGTGGCTCCTTTATGTACTTTTGACAGTTCTAGCATGTTCCTGACAGTTACAAGCTTTCCTCTCCCTCCAGAAAAATTGGGGGAGGGGGTCATGTGACTCCTTCCCACACTGAGTGCACTGCTCATGTTAAAGATGAGGGAATTATGACTCAGGGAGGGGGAGGGCACTGGCCCCAAGGTCACAGAAATGGGGCAACCAGGGTTTGAAGAGATTGTCCGTGGTCCTTCATTCATTCATGCAATCATCCATTCATTCATTCACCTACACAAGACATCGTTTTTAGTCCCTGCTATGGGCCAGCCTCTGTGTCAGGGTATTAGGGACAAAAAAAAAAAAAAAAAAAAAAAAAGTAAGTTCTTGTCCGAGACCTAAAGAGCTTTGAGCATTTGTCTTCTTCCCTTGACTCCCATCATATCAGAAGTTCCTCCAACTTGACCTCCATTTCCCTGCCTAGTCTGTTTCCAGGTGTGGAAGTGAAGCTCACGGGGACTGTCTAAGAAGGGGTTTGCGTGGAAGGCAATAGGAAGTGGCCAAGGAGCCCGAGAGACAGACAGAAGGAGCTGATTGGAAACAGAAGAAGGATGACAGGTGTTGAAACAGAGGCTCCCCGGGGAAAATGGGGACCAAGATCTATGGACTAAGGTAGTGGACCTGACCCTTACCATGGGGTCCTTTCCCATCCTGCTCTCTAACGTCCCTTCAGGAGTTAAAGCCAGGCCATTGCCTTCCTGCCCAGTGAGCCAGGAGATGGGGTTGCCGTTAACGGTCATTTGCACAAGTTTGGTCAAGTAGAAATGTATAAGTAGATGGAAACTTGACAATGCCCTGGGTGTTTGTGCAGCTGATATATTGTGGCTCAGCCAGCTGTTAAGTCCAAGGTAGGAGAGATGGCAGAAATAATTTTCAGCCAACCTTACATTTGTGGACTGAACCTTTGCAAAGGAGTCAGCTGCGTCCCCATCTTGTCCCTCACCCAGGGAAATCTCTGGACTCAGGGCATGCATATTCTGATAGGCAATGGGTACGTGGGATTAAGCAAACAGGACAGAGTCCCCTGTTATCCTGAAACTTCTCTGTTAGTGCAGCAGAGAAATGACTTCCTGAGACCTTGAGCCAGGCAATCAAAGAACTGGGGAGGCAAGAAGACAGTAGTGACAGAAAGAGATAGAGGTGGGTTAAAAGAGGGGGACAGAGCTGGGAGTGGTGGTGCACACCTTTAATCCCAGCACTTGGGAGGCAGAGGTAGGAGGATTGCAGTGAGTTCAAGGCCACCCTGAGACTACATAGTTAATTCCAGGTCAGCCTGGACCAGAGTGAAACCCTACCTATGAAAAACCAAAATAATAATAATGATAATAATAATGATAATAAATAAAATAAAATAAAATAAATGAATAATAAAAATAAAAAAATAAAGGGGGACAGGCTGAGAGGGTGTGGGTCTAGATGGGTAACTGGACAGCTTGTGAATTCACCCTGCTCTGTTCCATTTCTCATTTCACGTCCTAGCTGTGTACCTTGGAGGAAATGACTTAACCATTCTGAGCTTCAGATAGCGCTCATCTGTAAAGGGTGAAGTGTTCTACATATGTGAGTTGTTTGGACTGTCATTATAGTGTGTGGCCATCCATTTATTTATTTTTTTTCCTTCCCAGCACCAAATATACACCAGGTGTCTTCTCTGTGAATTCAAAGCTGTCCCCCACTTGATTTGCCATTCCAGTCCAACCTGGCCTGCTGAGAAAGGGCCAGAATATTTAAACAAAAAGTTACCAAAGGCTTTGCGGGCTGGAGAGATGGCTTAGCGGTTGAGCACTTGCCCATGATGCCTAAGGACCCCGGTTCGAGGTTCGAATCTCCAGAACCCATGTAAGCCAGATGGACAAGGGAGTGCACACATTTGGAGTTTGTTTGCAGTGGCCGGAGGCCCTGGAGCGCCCATTCTCTCTCTCTACCTGTCTATTCCTGTATCTTTCTCTCTCTCTCAAATAAATAAATAAAATATTTTTTTAAAAAGTTACCAAAGGCTTTGGAATAACAATAGGAACTGGACGTGGTGTGACTCGTAGGTTGCTGTGAATGTGCGTGCTAACCTGTGGTGAAGCAGGCAGGCTACCATGCAGGGCCTGGACTCTAGCAGGGCCACTTGTTCCTTTATCCCCCAAGCACTGACCCACTCCTGGTCAAATGACCCTTTGGTTCTGATTCTAATTTTCCAGTAAAGTGATCCAGTTTAAACTCTTCAAGCCTATATTCTCCAGGCTCCTCCCTCTTGGGGCGGAGCCTCCAGACTCCTCTCCTTGTACTCAGGCTCCTCCACTGAGGTAGTTCTTCCTTCCTCTGGTCAGACCATGCTTCTTCTGGGCACCTGGCCTTGAACATACTCAGCAGGGGCTGCCTTGGCCTGCAGCTCTGGCTCTCCCATTGTCTCCCAGTGATGCTTCTGCCTGGAGACCCTGGTTGCCCTTTCTCTAAGCTCATCTCTAACCTCCCAAGATGTTTTTTTTTTTTTTTTTGGGAAGTCCTGGGGCTGTGACCAATTCCCTTCTGTGTTCTCACATAAACGTTCAGTAAACAAATATCAGGTTGAGGGTATCCTGTTTCTAGTCTGTGGATCTCTCGGCCTGTCCCATCTCTTGGCATCCCCACACCTCCAGGGCTAACATCCCCACAAAGGAGCTAGGTCCTGACCCAAGCCCTCCCACCACGCAGTCCATCCACCTCAGTGAGTCCACACACATTAGGTTTCAACCGAACAGGATAGAAGCTTCTCTCCCCAGAATCATCTGGTCTCTCCAGTCATACAATTTACAGCGCAAAACCCTCCTTTCCCCATGGCATGTTCTCAAGTCCAGCGCTATATCTAGCTACACCACATCCGAAACATCTTGAAGCTTCTAGAGAAGACAGAGGCCTGGTCCATTCTGGAACAATTAAATCAGAATCCGAGCGAGACTGCCGGGGAAAGGAATGACCTAAACCTTTCCCCCAAGTTATTCTATGAAGCAGCCAGAGCTGATGGTCCCTGCTTCTGGGAATGAATGATCCGTAGCCCCTGTGAATTCCCTCAGGATTATCTTCAACCTTCACAGGGTTCAGTGTCCACATATCTCAGCATCCCAGTCACCGTGTGTCACATTGACCCCACCTGGTCAGTGTCTCATAGGAAATATGACTTCTACACTGAACTGGAATGTCTCGGATGAGGCCAACCACCTCCTTTGTTCATGATCTATACCTCTAGTAATATAACTACTAATTAAATAAGCCCTTTCTGTCCATAATCCTCTTCTTTACGACCAGCCAGCCTGTTCCATTCAATAACTCCTCCATTTTATCTACTTTCCTTCTAAAAAATCTACAAAGGCCTGTTTAAGTAGGTTGAAAAGTTAATTCCTCAGACACACATAATCAATTTCAGCTGGACTCAGTGTAAGTTTCTGTAGGGTCAGCATGATGACTGGTTTTTCTGTCTCAACAGGTCAGTCCTGAGACTGGCTCTACCCGTGTGCCCCTGCTTTGAGATACATGTAATAGGTATCTAACTCCCATGCATTGATACCTGCTCATTTTAGACTTAAATAACAGATTCCATTAAAAGAGCATTAGCATGGGGCTCCTGTAATTAATCTTCTCCAGAGAACTAATAGTTCAGTAGGCACGCAGCGGAGCAGGGCCTCATACATCACTAAGCTCACTTATCCTAATTGATTTATCTAAGAATTGTCGGAGCAGTCAGCCTTGCATCCATTGACCCAGGGCAGGGCCCTGTGGGCCCCTGGAGTTGGAGAAAGGAGCCTGGTGGATGGATAGAGCTGAGGCTAGCTGGCAATGGCTTCATCTAGATATCAGCAACATAATGGGCCAGCGTCAGAGGCGGGCCAGCCCTGGAAGCTTTTAGAGGCTCTCAGCAGCCCTTCTAGTGCACCCAGATTACACACGGAGCTATTTCACATCATTAACCGCCCCCCCCCATTTTATCCCTGGGTGCCGTGAGCTCTCTTTGCAGCAGTCTGGGCTTCAAAGCAACTGCTTTGCCAAAGCAGGTATAGCTACTGCAGCCAGCTGACCCCGGGGCGCTGGGACACATTTGCCGGCTGTTTGTTTGCTTGCTGGCTGGCCTTGTAGCTCCAGGGGAGACCTGCATCTGCCTAGCTTGTCTGTTTAGGTTTCTGCTGCCCCTGGACTGGGGCATGAGGGTAGGTATTACCCAACCCCGTGCCTTCCCTTCCAGACTTATTTCATTCATCCTTGATCATGTGCCTGGGAGCAGTGTTCATTGGGCATGGGTGCCAGTGCTGGACCAGTCTGGTTGACCATGACTTTATTCTCCTCTGGAGGCAGGAACCAGGTACCAACAAGACTGAGCAGAGTCCATGGGTGAAAGGGGACAGACCTCCTAGCCAATGATGCCCTCTCTGGCCTCCTGGACCCTTTCTGCCTAGTGCTCTAAGCCAGTGCCATCCTCTTTCAGGTTTCCCTTCTTTCTCTGTCTTTGTCTTTCTCTCTCTGGATCTCATGTAGCCCAGGTTGGCCTTGAACTCACTATATAGCCAAGAATGACTTTGAACTTCTAATTCTCCTGCCTCAACCTCCTGAGTGTGGGATTACAGACATGTATCATCACACGTTGTTTGTGTTCAGGATGGAACCCAGAGATTTGTGCATGCGAGGCAAGCACACTACCAAATGGAGCCATGTCCCTAGTTCTCATCAGCTCATTTTATAAGCTTTTGCCTGAAGCATTTCTTGATGTCCAGACTTCTCCTTGTGAACCCCTACCAGCTGACCCCCATGCCTACCTCTGCCCATCCTGACCTCCATTTTATCAGGCTGCATTTCACCCTGCCCCCCGGGCCAGCCTATGGGCAACACTGACTGGGAAAAGCCTTCTGCGCAGTCCCCACAATGGCTCCTGAATCATTGCCTTCCCCATTTGTTTCCTGCATGGTCCACCAGATCCTGGCTGGAAACAGTCCTGCTCATTCCATCTGTCCCTAGCACTGATGTGCCCGGTCCCCAGCCAGCTTTTGTCACATGTGTCCGTCCTCTGGGCTGAATGCTATTCTAGGTACCCCTGGCCAAGTCTGACCAGCTGGAGAAGCCATGATGTTGAAGGTGAGCTTTCTGTATCCTTCCCGCTAGGCTCCTTCTGAAACCCGGAAATTCTGCCTCCTGTTTTTGCCCCTACCCCCCTCTTCCTGCCATAGTCCAAACCTTTAGGAAGGCTGCAGAGGGACGGACATCCCAGGCTCAGTGGCTTAAGCCTTAGGTAACTCCTTTTCTCTTCTGAGTTTCTATATCCTTATCTGTGCGATGAGAGGGTTGGGCATAATGATTCCCAGGGGTCCTTTTACCTTTGAAATACAATGGAAGACAAGAGACCCTGAAGACCAGTTAGATTAATATGGTGGCCAAATCAAGCTGGGCCCACTCTCCCCTCTGCCCAGGGGCTCCATGGCATGTGAAGCTTGGCCCTGGAGTCACGGAAGACTCTCAGCTGCAAGGGCCCTGGGCTCTCACCTTTGGAAAACGGTGCAATTTAATGGTAATGCAATTACAGATGTGCTGAGATTGAAACGGCCCATCTTATCTCAAACTCATCTTCCCCACCAAGTATCAGGGCAGGTGCTGATCCCTAATAGCTGCAGAAATGAATCCACCAGGCAGCTAGCTGGGGGCTCCTGGAGAGGAGAGCTGTGTGCAGAGTGGGAAGGGAGGGGGAAGGAAGCCAGAGGGAAGGAGGAAGGGAGCAGAGAGGGAGAGAGAGAAAGGAGGGGGGAAGAGAGCAGGGAGGAGGGGCAAGAGTGGTGGGTATGGTAATGGCAAGGGAGAGAGAGGATCTTTATTTCTGAAATATCAGGAAATGGGATGACAGAGGCAGGATGGAAGGAAAGGAAGGAGGGGGACAGAGAGGGGCAAAGAGGGGAGCAAAGCCCAGAGAGAAGGAGGGAGCTTGTGAGAGTAGGAAATTTGTTTTTACTTTTGTTTGTTTGTTTGTTTGTTTGTTTGTTTGTTTGTTTGTTTTTCTGAGGTATAGTCTCACTTTAGCTCAGGCTGACCTGGAATTAACTATGGAGTCTCAGGGTGGCCTCGAACTCACAGCAATCCTCCTACCTCTGCCTCCTGAGTCCTGGGATTAAAGGCGTGCCCCACCACACCAGCTTTTTACTTTTATTTATTTATTTGAGACAGAGAGAGAGGGAAGGAAGGAAAGAGAGAAAGAGAATAGGCATGCCAGGGCCTCCAGCCACTGCAGACAGACTCCAGACACATGCGTCACCTTGTGCATGTGGCTTACATGGGTCCTGGGGAATTGAACCTGGGTTCTTTGGCTTTGCAGGCAAAGTGCCATAACAGCTAAGTCATCTCTCCATCCCAAGAGTGAGAAATCTAAAGGAAGGAGAAAATAGTAGGAGATGAAAGGGAAGGAGAGAGAGGAGGGAGAGAGAGAGGTGAAGAGTGAGTCACGGGAAGTAGAGAAGGTCTCCGTTTCAGCTTCTCAGACCCACCAGAGAAAGTCCAAACAGGAAGTCAGGAAAAACCTTGAAGTGGGCTGTAAGGATGAACTTGGGATAAAGCCAGGAGAATGCATGTAGAAAGTCGGAACCAGACCTCAGAGGGTTGGGAGCCCCGGAGAGAGGAGGCAGATAGATGCAAGAATGCAAGGAGCCAAGATCCTGCACTAGGCCCAGCAGCCCACAGCTGGCGGCATTGGTTTCACCACTGCGGACAATAACCCCACTCCTGGTCCCACCAAAGCTTCTCCCTGGCTGGACGGGACTCTCTGGGGGCAGTTGGAATGCAGGGCCCCCACAAATAGCTGAACAGATCAATTATTTTTCAGTACATGGTTTTGATCCTGATATGACTTCACTGGATCACTGAGTGGAAAGGGCTTGCAGAGAAAATGGCATTTTTTTTTTATCACCCTGGCAAAATGTTCCCGCACCAGAGAGATGAGCCGCCCTGTGAGCACACGCATATGATACATAACTAACCAGAAGCATAATCTTCTAAATTGAAAGCCATAATGTTTGCTGTTGGAGCTAAATATTAACAGGGCGTTGTCTCCCAACGACCCTCGGGAAGCAGCTGGCTTAGCGGGAGGCTGTCGTCATATTCAAGCAACTTGATTAAATTCCTTTGCTGCCATCAGAATTAAGAAATGAATAGTTTTATGAGAGTCATGCCACAGAGGACAGGAAAATGAAATGCTCGGGGAAGACAGCAGGCGGGTTTTCTGCTTTTTTTTTTTTTTTCTGGAGGGATCGCTGTCAATCTTCGTGAAAGGGGTGGGCTGAGGAATATGCATGCTCTTTGAGTGACAAGTGCTTGGTCTTGCCTCCTCGGGGGCATTCCCCTGAATTCTTCTTCTCCTACCATCTGAGAGCTTAAGGAACACAGGAATCCTCTTCAGGCAGCCTTTCAATTGTGCATAGAGAAGGCAGAAAAATGAAGTGGTTTCAGTCATGGCCTGTGGAGCTAAACCATCTGGGTTCAGGTCCCAGCTCTGCCCTCGCTAGCTGTGTGACCTCAGGCAAGGCACTTAACCTATCTATGACATGGTTTCTCTAGTTATAAAATGAATACTAGCTAAAGTAGTGTTTAACCGGCAAGAGCTTTTATGAGGATTTGTGTGTCCCAAGAGTCTAGAATGGGGCTTAACTCAGTAAGCTCTCTATAAACATTATTGTTATTATTATTAATTGATTTAGGTCAGGTTGTATAAAATTGCTGTTTGGGAGGTTAAAAAAATTACAATGCCAGCAACTTAATTATGAAGCTTATGCATCAAGATTTTATCTGTTATGACAGCTTTTTTTCCCCTGCCAATAGGTTTATTTTACACTCAGAGAAGATCAAACCTCAGTTTCTTCATCTATAAAATGGGATCCAATTCCCACCTCCCAGGATGAGTGAGAACATTAAGCAAATTTAATATTGTAGCAGAGCTGACAGGGTGAAGAAGGTGGGAGGCACAGCTGGGAAACAGCTGCCTAAAATGCCATTTTTACTGGCAAAGAAATAGCCACAGGGGCAGGGAGGGGGATGGGAAGCAATGCATGACTACTTTTAAATTTTTTATTATTTAAAATTTTTTTTAGGCAAGCCCAACAGACTGCCATTAAAAACATTTTTTTTTGTTTATTTATTTATTTGAGACCGACAGACAGAGGAAGAGGCAGATAGAGAATGGGTGCTCTAGGGCCTCCAGCCACTGCAAACAAACTCCAGATGCATGATCCCCCTCCTGCACCTGGCTAACATGGGTCTTGGGGAATGGAGCCTTGAACCAAGGTCCTTAGGCTTCACAGGCAAACGCTTAACTGCTAAACCATCTCTCCAGCCCCAGACTACCGTTTTTATGAGGGTGGGGGAATTGCCACACCAGGACCTCCAGCCACTGCAATCAAACTCCAGATACATGCACCCCCTTGTGTGCATGTGTGACCTTGCACGCTTGTGTCACTGTGCGTCTGGCTTATGTGGGACCTGGAGAATCAAACATATAGACTTCATAAGCAAGTATCTTAACTGCCAAGCCATCTCTCCAGCCCTTTAAAAAAATTTTATTTTGGGGGGTGGGTTTCAAAGTAGAGTCTCACTCTAGCCCAGGCTGACCTGAAACTCACTTGGTAGTCCCAGGCTGGCCTTGAACTTACAGTGAACCTCCCACCTCAGCCTCCTGAGTGCTGGGATTAAAGGTGTGCTCTACCAAGCCTAGCAGGACTACTTTTTATTAGAAAATTTCTGCCTAAGCCAGGTAGGGTAGTACATGCTTGTAATGAGACAGGAGGATCTTGTGTTCAAGGCTGCCTGGGCTATATAGTGAGACTTTGTCCCAAACAAACAAACATGCAGGAAGTTTCCAGTTAACCTCACCCTTGGAGGCTATGTCTTCTGAACTTCTCACGGAAGGAGCATTGCAAATGGGAGCCACCTTTCTAGGTGTAAGTGCTTAGTCACCATGTGGCAATATTTAGTTGTTTAATGCTCTCAAGAATTCTGTGAGGGGAGCAGTGGATCCCATCTTACAGATGAAGAAACTGAGGCACAGGGAGCTTAAGTGACTTGTTGAAATCCAAACAGATAAGAGAAGCAGGACTAGAATTCAGACCCACTGGATCATTCTAGAAGGAGAGACCAGGATGGAATGTACTCTCAATGGATCCTCACTGACCTTGTTAATCCTGGTGAACTACCTTTTCCAGCCATCTTCCTGGCCAGCCCCCATCAAGTCTGAGTGTCCAACACAATCATCTTCCTTGCGTCTCTGTAAAGCAATGGAAATACGAGATTAAGACAACAGCCCATTGAATTGGTACCAATGCAGTCTCAGGAAGAGCCACATTGAAATGTCTGGCCTAAAATTTCTGGGACTTCTGTTCCTATAAATAAGATGCTTTCCATAGTAAATAGTCCAGAAAAAAGTAGAAGGGTGTGGGCATAAGAAATTGAGTGGGCTGGTGGGAGGGGAGCGTTGGAAAAGAGCTGCCTAACATATCATTTATATTGGAAAAAAATAGTCTTGAGGAATGGGAGGTAACATAAAATTCAATTTTTTCCCTTTCCTCCTTTGAGTCCCTTTGGGTCTCAGAAAGAAATGGCCAAGAGCATCCCTCCTAGCATTAAAGACCTAGTGAGCCCGCCTGGTAGGACAACACTCAGTGTCTTCTAAGAGGACAGGGAGGTCGGAGAAGAACAAGTGCCTCTCAGCCTCAGCAGTGGGGACTGGCTTTCCTGCCAGGCTCTCCCCCGACAGAGGCACAGCTCTATAGAGCCCTTGACCTTGGGAAGCACCAAGGGGCAGTTGGGTTCCCTGAAGAGGGGAAGGAGGAGGTGGGAAGTCTAATTTGCATTTTCACATCCTTGATGCTTTGCATGTCTCTCTGCTGTCGCTATCCGTGGTCTTCATTTCCCAGAGACACTCCGAAGGACACAAAGTGGTGGGGCGTTAGTGTGGCAGTGGTAGTAAAAGTAGCTAAGGATGCACTTGTAGCCTAGGATGGCTCATAGCTCTGTAGTGATGCAGCCTGAGACGGTGAAGGGCCTGACCACGCAAGCTCCTGTCTGCTAGTGGGTCCCCCTCCCCCACATGAGGTGTTAGATGCTCCACTACTACCTGGAACAGAATTTCAGTCCCTTTGGGCTGTTGTGATAGAAAATATAGACTCCGTGCCTTACAAACCACGGACACTTTTCACAGAAACTAGAAGGCCAAGGTCAAGGGGATATAGCAGATGCTATGACTGTGCAATAGTTAGGCAGCTGAAGGAGGAAGAGTTTATTTCAGCTTATAGTTTTAGGTTATAGTCCATCATGGAGGAAAAGGCATGGCAGCCTGAGCTTGAAGCAGCTGCCACATTCAGTCCATAGTTGGGAAACAGAGAGGGAAGGAGAGAGGGAGGGAGAGAGAGAGAGAGAGGAGAGACAGCTGAGCTGATCAGCCATCTTGCTCCTTTTCATGCAGTTCAAGACCCCAGCCCATGGAATGTCACCATCCATATTTAGAGTTTGTCTTCCCACCTTAATTAAGTGAATCTAGAAAAATCTCTCACAGAGGTGCCCAGAGTTTGTTTCCATGGGGATTCTAAATCCCATCGAATGGGCAGCCAATATTAACCATCACTGCTCACTGCCTGGCGAGTCACCTCCTTGCTGTGTTCTCACACCTTGAGGGTGAAGACCCCTGTGGGGTTTCTTTTAGAAGGCTGTGGTAGTTTGAATGTGTGTCCCCCAATAGACTCAAATGTTTTATTAAAGCTTGTAACTTGGATTTCCAGCCACCTGGCTGGAAGAGGTGTCTCTGTGGGGGTGAATCTGAACTCCAGCCTAAAGGTACGCAGAGTGCTTGAGCTCTGCCTGGGGTTCCCCGAGTGTGCTTGCTTGTGATGCTGCTGCTGCTTCATCTGTCTGTGTGGTAAAGGGAGCCAGCTTCTTCCACCATTATGGAACATCCCCTGGATCTGGAAGCCTGAAATAAATGCCTTTCTTTCCAGAAACGTTGTCTACTTTGGAGGTTCCTCCCCAGCTGCACGGAGCTGACCAGGACAAAGGCATTACTCCTATGCATCTCCCAAAGGCTCGGCTTGTAAACACTGGAGGTGCAGTGCCAAGATAAGGATTCGGGGAACAGAGATATGTAGCCCACAGAAGTCAGTGAGGGTTACTTTTGATAGGTGACAGGCCATCCTGGCACTGGGGGGCTGTTGAGCATGCTTACAACCTGGTTCAGCTTGGCAAATCTCAACTGAGTCACTCACGTATTAGCTGGGCCTGAATGGACTCCAACAGCCGCACACGTGTCTAAGCTGCTGGTGATGGAGAAAGGGAGAGTGACAGAACCTGTCCTCCCCCAGGCTGGCCTCGGCTCAGCCACGTGGTACTTGAAAGAACCTGAGGACAGCATGAAGCAACACTCAGCACACTGTCAAGTTCTGTTGGTGACCTGTTTCCTGGAAGGTCCCATTGGTGAAAGAAAGTCATGTGGGCGAGCCTGTGTGGGTGTGCAAGGGGGTGTTCCCCAGGGACATGGGTGCAGGGAGGAGTGCACAGACCTGGCCATTATTTTTCTCTGGTTCGCTGTGCATATCTGTTGTCATAGTCAGTTTCAGTTGCTGCCATGAGCTTCCAGACCAGACACAGTTTATAGAAGGAATGAAATTTATTGAAGCTTACAGATTCAGGGGAAGTTCCATAATGGCAGAAGAAGCTGGCCCCATTTTGCAGATCCACAGAGAGAGAGAGAGAGGAAAGAGAGAGAGGAGAGAGAGAAAGAGAGAGAGAGAGAAGCAAGCACACTCCAGGAACCCCAGGCAGAACTCAGGCACTTTGCTCACCTTTAGACTAGAGTTCCAGGTCTGCCCACACACTTTAGGACTGAACCCTAGATCCACCTACAGTAATACCAAGTTACAAGCTTTAATATCCTGACTCTAATGGGGCACATCCATTCAAACTACCACACCTGTGAATGGTGCTGTGATGTTTGACATGGACAGCTATTGATGACTGGACCCTAAAGAGCTCAGAACTGGAGTTCTGTGTCAAGTCCTGCGCTCTTACTAAATGTGCCACAGTGAGCTGCCTTTGTTTGTCTGCCTGTGAGCTGGGTGACAGGGCTATTTGGAAGCTTGAAGGAGACAGTGCTGTGACAGTCCCAACCCTGCGTGAGTGCCAGATGTACTCTGCTGTCCCACCGGGTGCGTAGCGCCTGTATTCATTCCTTACCAGGAAATTATCCACTTGATGGCAAAACCTAGGCCCCCAGAGCAATTTAGCCCCACTTCCCGCCCACTACTAAAGCAGTCTGGCTCAACACTAGAGAACTAGGAGTGCAAAATCACTTTAATATTGGCTGGAGATGGTGTAATTAGAAAGGTAAATCTGCTGAGAAAAAAATCATATTATGCAAATGTGATTAGCAATGACTTTCGGGTTCTTTGTGATTTGAGAGTTTCTGCTCCTTGGCACCAATGTGGGCCTGACTGCTGGCATCCTGGCTTCCTTAAGAAGCAGGCGATTGTGAGATGGACACGGAAGTGGGGAAAGAGGTTTTTATCTCTGAACACTGGGGAGGGACACCTTTATGAGACTCCAAGGAGAGTATGTGGGTCCCCTTAGGTCCTGAAAGGAGATCTGGGGACAGGCCCTGATGACTTCCAAGCTGGGATCGAATTTAAAGAAGAATACACTGTGGATGGGGCTCAGAATGCAGCCATCTTTGGTAGTGTGATCTGCTTTGGGGTGTGTGTGAAGGGGTCACCATTGCTTGGGAGAGCCCATGGCTCTGCCTCTGTGGGCTGTAAGGAAGCGGTCAGAACCAGCAGGGGTCAGAGCCTGCAGCAGCTCCTTCCTGCTTGAGCTGTGGGTGTTGACTGGCACTGGGACAAATGGAGGTCTCAGCTAGATTCAGAAGTTCTCCTTTGGCTCCGTGGTTCCTTTTTAACTTGTGTGTGTGCATGCATGTATCCATATGGGAATGGGTGATGTGTGTGCATGTGCACATATGTATTCGTGTGTGTGGAGGTCAGAGGTCCATGTTGGATGTCTTCCTCAGTTGCTCTCCACCTTATATTTTAAAAAATATTTTATTTATTTATTTATAAGAGAGCAAGAGTGAGTGTGAAAGAGAGAGAGAAAGAGAGAGAATGGGCATGCCTGGGTCTCTAGCCACTGCAAACTCCAGAGACTCATGCCATCTTGTGCATCTGGCTTTCCATAGGTTCTAGGGAATGATACCAGGGTCCTTAGGCTTTGCAGGTAAGCTCCATCACCGCTGAGCTATCTCTCCAGCCTTCCACCTTAGTTTTGAGATGAGGTCTCGCATGGAACCTGAAGCTCACAGACTGAATTTGGTTAGCTAGCCACTGTGGGAGTCCCTGTCTCCACCTCCTGAGAGCTGGAATTATAGGTGTGTGTCCTCACGCCAGGATTTTCTTAGGGTACTGGGGATTGAACTCAGGTCCTCAGGCTGGTGTGGCATTTACCCACTGAGCCACCTCCCTAGTCTGGGGGTTCTTTTATAATGGTGATGCGGTTTCAGGTATAACAAATAGAGACCACCCACCTAGTGAGTGCCTAAGCACCCATTAGATGCCTGCTGCTGTGTGCGCTCACGGGAGGTTCCTGCCATACAAGGTGGACACTGCTACTGTCATTTCGTCATACAGAGTTACACTCTGAGGTGGGTGGCTTTTCCCAAGGCCATCACTATCCATAGCACAGTGAAGATTTGAGCTCAGCGCCCTCAGGAGTCAGCAGGCCCCACCCTCTCTGATGAGTGTGCCCACTGTCAGTATTGGTGGCAATCACTTTCTGTGCACATCCCTGGCCACATTGGGACATCTCTAATATGCCCAGTGTGATGGCTCGTTTTCAACGCCAACTTGACTGGATTTAGAATCTCCTAGGGGATGTCCCGGCATACCATGGGTGTGTCTGTGAGGGGCGTTTCCAGAGAGGATTAGCTGAGGAAGTGTGGTAGTTTGAAAGTATGACCCCACAATAGACTCAGGTGTTTTATTAAAGTCGGTCTCCAGCAGCCTGGCTGGAGGAGGTGTCACAGGGGTGGAGTAGATCCTGGGGTCCAGCCCTGAGGTGTGTTTGGGGCAGGTCTGATTCCAAGCCCAGTGATATGCAGAGCAGTCTGAGCTCCGCCTGGGTCCCTGCTGGCTTGCTGCTGGATTTGTGCTTGAGTGTGGTGCTGGCTGCTGCTGGTGTTTCTCTGCATGGACCTGTGAAAGGGGGCCAGCCTCTTCCACCATTATGGAACTTCCTCTGGAACTATAAGCTTCAAATAAATTCCTTCCTCCCATAAACTGTCTGGTTTGGAGGTTCATCCAAGCAGCGTGGCACTGACTACAACAGGAGGGAAGACCTACTCTAATGGTGGGTGCCACTATCCCAGGGGCTGGAGAAAAATTAGAATAAAAGGAGAGGGCTGGAGAGATGGCTTAGTGGTTAAGGTGCTTGCTGGCAAAGCCAAATGACCCAGGTTTGATTCCCCAGGACCCACATAAGCCAGATGTACAAGGTGGTGCATGCATCTGGAGTTTGTTTGCAGTGGCCAGAGGCCCTGGTGTGCCCATTCTTTAAAAAAAAAAAAAAAAAAAAAGAGCCAATGGGTGCAATAGTGAATAGTGGCATGTCTCCAGCCGGGCGTGGTGGCGCATGCCTTTAATCCCAGCACTCGGGAGGCAGAGGTAGGAGGATCACTGTGAGTTCAAGACCACCCTGAGACTACATAGTGAATTCCAGGTCAGCCTGGGCTAGAGTGAAACTCTACTTCAAAAAACCAAAAAAAAAAAAAAAAAGAAGAATAGTGGCATGTCTGTTATGGGGGAAACCAACTGCTCTCTAATTGGACTGTAGGCCAGCTCCATGGGAGGGAATACATCCCTGATACTGAAAACCTACAACAGGGATAATCATGAGCCCTAGGGGTGTAATGTCTGCTGGTGTCTCACTAAATGTGTATACTATGCTCACCAAACTGTCCAGTAAGCACTTCTCCTAAGGTCCACACCCATATATTAATGCTACTCTCACTTTTGGTTAGAGAAGCTCTCTTTCCAGATGATGGCGACCTTGGGATGACTCAGAAGGCACCATGGTGCTGAGAAGAAGGGACAGAAGAGTGCTCAACATTGAAACATCTCAAACCCACCTTCCAAGGCTCAGGGTCCAATGCGGAAGAGGGGGCAGAAAGAATGTAAGAGCCAAAGGAAGGGTAGGACTCCTTACAACGTGCACCTCCAGACACAAAATGGCCTGGATATCCAAGACCTCACAGTGCCTGACACTACCTACATAAGACCATCATAATAGGAGGAAAAGATCATGACATCAAACTGAAAAGAGAGACTGATTGAGAGGGGAAGGGGATATGATGGAGAGTGGAGTTTCAAAGAGGAAAGTGGGGGGAGGGAGGGAAGTACCACGGGATATTGCCTACAATTTAAAAAGTTGTCAATAAAAAATAAAAATAAAAAAAAAGAATAAAAAGAGAAAGGTGGTAGAGCACCAACCACCATTTCCTTCTCTCTGTTTCCTGGCTAGCCACGGTGTTGGCAACTCTGCTCCTCGCCCCCTCACGAGGATGGATGGAATCCTGGGAAAGTATGAGCCAAGATTAATCTTCCCTCTCTGTGCTGGTTTACAGCGATTGTCAATGTGACAGGACCTAGAGTGGCCAGTGAGGGGTTCTGTACACTGGGTTAATCTCTGGGCATGTACTTAAGGGATGGTCTTGATGAGGTTAATTGATGTGGGAAGACCCACCTTCTCTGTGGGCAGCAGCATTCCATGGGCCAGGGTCCTGGACTGGATAAAAGGAGAAGCTGGCTGAGCACAGGCGTGCATCACTCCACTTCCTCCCACAGGCTGAATGTGAGCAGCTGCCTCCAGCTCCTGCCCTGCGCCATGTCTTCCCTGCCATAACGGACTGTACCTTAGAGCTGTGAACTGAAGCCGACGTTTCTTTACATTTGTTTTTTTTTAAGGTAAGGTGTCGCTCTAGTCCAGGCTGACTGACCTGGAATTCAGCGTGTAGTCTCAGGGTGGCCTTGAACTCACAGCGATCCTACCTCTGCCTCTTGAGTGCTAGGATTAAAGGCATGAGCCACCACACCTGGCTTCTTTAAATTTTTGACTTTTGTCAGGCATTTTGTGGCAGCAAAGAAAAGTTGACTAATCCACTCCCTTAAGTTAATTCTCAAAGGTGTTTTGGTCACAGTGATGATAAAAGTAGCTAATATACCCAGGTTTCTTTAAGTTTCTAGAAGCTGGCCTTATCTAACTTCTGGAATCCTTTGTACAAGCCACAGCTGGCCTATCCAGACCCTAGGGGTGGCTGGGTCTAGAGTGGATGGCATTGGGGGGGTGGTCCTGAGGTAGAAGAGGTGCTCACAACTTCCACCTACCGGTCTGGCCCCTCTCTAGACTTAGGAGAACTCAGAATCTCTGTGTGTGTCCCTTCTGTCCAGTCCTGTGTATTCCCCACTTCTGAAAGGGCTGCAAAGCTCAGGGAGGTGTCAGGAGAATCCCTCCACTCCAGGCCGTGGAAAGTGAGTTAGCTCCTCCCGTAAGGGCATAAGCCAAGTCCTAGGGTGGGAAAAATCACTCCATTGGCCCAGCCCAGTCCAGGGTCACCAGTGAGACCCAGAGAAGCACTTCCCGAATCTTTGTTTCCAACAACCCCTCTTCCCTGAGTAGTTCCAGGGTCCCGGAAGGGACACATCTGGAGCAGATGTCTTCCTACCCATAGCCTGGTGTCTGCCAATGCTTCCTATGCAGGGATGGCCATTTCCTGTCCCCCATTCTCACATCTTATCCCCAACCACATCTCCCATGGGGCTGCTGTCAAACTTCTGCAGGGCTGTTGTCCTCTTGCCCCGCCCCCCACCATGTCTCAGATTTCCTCCACTTCCCCCTTTGTCATCCTAGGCACTCTTGGGGTGGCTCAGCCCACCTCGCTCCATCTTATTCCAATTAACCGCCACATCACTACCAGTTACCCTCCACCATAAATTCCAGCCTGGCTCTCCAGCGACCAGTGATATCAAAGTCCCTGGGTATGGTTCAAGGCCCGCTGTGTTTTGACCTTCACCTCTGTGGCCCCTCGTTTCCCCCAACACATCAGGTACCAACCTGCTTTTCCTTATGGGCTCCTTATCTGTGTTCAGTGCACCCCCTCCTACCCCCACTGCCCTGTGGGGTGTGCCTGGCCACGTGGCATTTGCCATCTTTTCTGTCTCCAGAGCAGGGTGCCTCTCACCCCCACCTAACCCTCTGTAGCTTCCCTATTACCGCCATGAATTCATTGCTGTGATCAGTTTACAAGTGTGTCTCACAGACTTGTCTCACAGCCTGGGTCCTCGAGGGCAGGAACATCAGCTGGCTTATTTATTGCTGAATCCCCAGCACATAGTAGGAGCTCAATTAGTGTTGCTTGGATTGAATTCCCTCCCAACTCATGGCATTGATTCGATTTGGAAATGACATTGCATCCAGAGAATTGAATTTTGCCTCTCCCGGGGGTGTGCGATGATACAATTCACCTCCCTGTCGTCTGCTCTTCTGGAAGGAAGCAGAACTCCCATTTCTACAAGGAATTGAACCCGCAGCCTGTGTGGGAAGGATGGGAGGCCGGAAGTGTGGTGGTCTTGGCGTTTCTCAGGCAAGGATGTAAGCAACCAAAGTCCCTGTCCTGTGGCGGAGATGAAAACATGGGGCCACTGTCTTACTTTCCATAATGGAGCCAGAGGCTAAAAGTAGCCTTGGATCTCCTTGGCTGACAAATAGGGGAATAAATTACCCGAGCACTAAAAGTTGCATTAGGCAAATAAACATTTCGACAAGAATTATATGTGACATTCAAGAGAAAGCAAATAAACCCTAAGTTATGGGGAGCTGTCAAAGCTCTAGGAAAATTAAGTAACTAAAAATCGTTAGTAGCAACTCTGACAGGCTCTTAAACCTTCCTGGCTCCTGCTCTGGGGCCTCCCAGGGAGACCGCATGTTCCCTGCCAAGTGTCTGGAGAAATTCACAGGTTCCTGGAGCGTGGTATCTGGAGGGACCTTGGAAAACTGCTAGGCAGTGTTCTCAAACACTCTTTCTTCCATGGAACCCAGGGCACTGTGGGAAACCTCTTTGGGTTTTTGGGGACTAGGGAGGGGGATACCCAGGCCTGACAAAGGCTTCCCTTTGTCCAAATAGGGAGCGCTTCTTTCCTCTGGCTTATGTGAATCAGGGATTCATTGTTTTGAGGGAGAATTTGCTACTAAAGGATCTAAACTGTTTGTCTTGAAGAAAACACACCCTGATGGAGAAATCTTTACACCCTTTGGGTAAATAATTATCTGTCTTCTTGAACTCCTCCAGGGATGGAGAACTCATTCCAGGGTTCACCGTCTCTGCCAGACACTCTAAGCTCTTCTGTATGACATCCCCAACCCTGGAGTCTCTTGCCACTGACTCTAGCTCAAATCCCAGCCCTGCCACTTACTTACTCACTAAGCAGTCACGAAGCCTTTCGTGTCCCAGTTTTCCTCAGCGTGGACAGGAGAGACTGCAGGTTCATTTCCTACTGCTGGTGGGACAGACATCAGACATAGTACTTTAAGAACAAACTGATTTAGTATCTCTCCTTTCTGAAGGACAGAAGTTCCAAAGTTCCAAGAGAGTCTCTTTTTTTCCCCATCCTCACAAGTATATACTATATATATAATTTTAAATTTGGCTTCTGTTTATAAAGGACAATATAGTATTTATTTTTCTGAGTCTAGCTTATTTCACTTAATGTAATGATTTCCTGTTGTATTCATTTTCCTGCAAATGTTATGATTTTATTTTTTCTTTATAGCCGAATCAAATTCCAGTTTATATATGTCTAACTTTTTTTTTTTTTTTTGAGACAGAGTCTCACTATGTAGCCCTGGCTAGCTTGGAACTTACTATGTAGAGCAGACGGGTCTCCAACTTGCAGCAATCCTCCTGCCTCTGCCTCCTGAGTACTGTGATTGCAGGTATGTGCCACCATGCCTGGCTTTACTATGTTTTCTTTATCCGGGCATGCGTTTGTGAGCCCCTGGGTGATTTTTAACTTGGATATTGTGAATAGTGTCACATGGATATGTAGGTATGTCTCTGTTCTATGTTGACTTGGAATTCTTCAGGTATACTCAAGGGTGGTATAGCCACCCTTTAGAGAAGTCTGCACACACTAAAATTTCATTTATTTATTTGAGAGAGAGAGAAAGAGAGAAAGAGAGAGAGAGAGAGAACAGGCACACCAGGGCCTCCAGCCACTGTGAACAAACTCCGGAACAAACAAACACAGCTACTTTGTGCATCTGGCATTTTTGCAGGTACTGGGGAATCAAACCCAGGTCCTTAGACTTTGTAGGCAAACTGCTTAACTGCTGAGCCATCTTTCCAACCTAGCTGTCTTAAGTTTCTGTTGCCACCGGCAGTGAATAAGGGTTCCTCTTTCCCCCATGAGTCTTAAGCCGTTGAAGTTAATGTGTTGTTAGGACCGTGCTGGCTCTGCAGCTCTAGGGAGCCCTGGGCTGTCAAAGGGCACATACACTCTCGGCTTGCAGCCCCTTTAAAAGCATATTACTTTAGTCTATCTCCTTCTGATCCTGACATTCCCATCTCCCTCTCATAGGCCTCTGAGACAAGGAGACCACCCAGATCACCGCCCCATCTTGGGACCCCCAGCTGACCCATACTTGCAGTATCTTTTACCTTCAAGGTAATGTATTTCCATTCTGGGGGTGGGATGCGGCGACTCTGGGGCCCATGATTCTGCCTGCCACGTGGTGATAGGAGACAATGCTGTAAAGGCTCGTCAGAGGCTCAGCACAGGGCTGGGCACAAAGGAGTTCATCCAGGAGGGAGAATGAACCCCACCTATGTGGCCCCTCTGATTGCTATCTTCCTCCCTTGCCTTAAAATTTTTTTTTTTTTGGAGAGAGACAAGAGAGAGAGGGAGAGGGAGACAGAGATGGGAGCGCCAGCAGTGTCTCAGCTGCTGCGAACGAAATCCAGATGTGTGCGCCCCCTTGTGGTCAAGTGCGGCATTTCGCCCTTGCCTCACTTTGCATCTGGCTAAACGTGGGACCTGGAGATTGGAAGTGCTGGAGATTGGAACCGGCATTATTAGGCTTAGCAGGCAGGTGCCTTAACCCCTAAGCCATCTCTCCAGCCCTTAAAATTTTTTTTTTATTGACAACTTCTATACTTACTGTCAATAAACCATGATATATCCCTCCCTCCCCATCCCCTTCAGAACTCCAATCTCCATCATATCCCCTCCCTCTCTCCAGTAGTCTCTCTTTTAATTTGATGTCATATCTTTTTCTCCTATTCTGAGGGTTCCCTTGCCTTCTTGCAGCATGAGGACATAATGTACCCAGGACTCACATGTCACAGTGGCTTGATTCAAGAGTCATTCAGGACGCAGGGTTGAGAGCACATAAGTGACTGACCGGATGTCTGAGCTGAGAGGCAGGAACGAATCTAGGAGGCCTCCTGGGCCTGTGACCGTGGGAACACGCTGGCCTTGTTGAAGGAGATGAGAGGCAGGGTGGAGAGGGCTTGGGAGCACAGGTAAGGAGGATAGTGAGTTTAGGCTAGGGACTCTGGCCAGGCAAAAGCTGGGGATCTGGTAAGGGCCGCATGATGGAGTCTGGAGCTTGGAAGAGAATTGAGCCAGAGACAGAGCGAGTTGACAGCCTAGAGGTGGTAACCGAAGAGCTGGTGGCATGTGTCAGATGACCATAGTGTGAGGAGGAACGGGATGGAGGACAGAACCTGGGGCTAAAGCAGTTTTCAGGGAGCTGAAGAAGAGTGGTCCATGATGAGGGTCCTTCAGCAAGGTTCCTCAAAGAATGCTGCGACTTTTTCCTTTCCTTTCCTTTCCTTTCCTTTCCTTTCCTTTCCTTTCCTTTCCTTTCCTTTCCTTTCCTTTCCTTTCCTTTCCTTTCCTTTCCTTTCCTTTCCTTTCCTCCCCTCCCCTCCCCTCCCCTCCCCTTCCCTTCCCTTCCCTTCCCTTCCTTTCCTTTCTTTCCTGCCCAGCCAGACATCTGCACATCCAGATTACACTGTAGGATTAGCAGTAGCGATCCATCAGTGCCATCCCACTGTCTTGTCTCATGTGTGTCCCCAGCCTGCTCTGCAGGAATATTCCTGTTTGTTTTGTTGTTGTTGGTGGTGGTGCTTTACAGTACTGGGGGACGCAACCCAAGGTCTTGTACATGCATGCTATGCAATCACCCTCCTGCTGAGCTTCAGCCCCAGTCTGGCTTACTGGGGTTCAGAGAAGCTTCACTCTGGCTGGGTTAGGAAGATTCCAGTCCATATGACTTGAGGCTGTATGTTTTCACTGCAGGGTCTCTGGGCTTTTCCATAGAACTGTATATCCAGAGATCACAGGCCTGAATAGTGGGAACCGAATTCTTCACCTCCACCTTGGGTGACACTGAGATTAAGTTTGCTGCTGGGCACAGCCTTGGGCCTGAGCCTCCCTTGGGGATTCAAGAGACAAGTGGCGAGTCTTTGGAGGCTGATGGCTGAGTGGGGTGGGGATTGAACATTGGATCTAAGACCTTGTTCCTAGTGAGAGACCAGGAGGGTCCTGTGTTTCCTGGACACCTTGCAAAGTCTCCTCTCAGTGGGAGCTGCCAGTGGAAAAGGATCTCAAAGCTAGGTCCTGGTCAGGGCTGGCCTTCAGACTCAGCACCTGAGTGGCTTGCCTTCATCCAGCACCTGCGATGTGGCGCCTCTGCTCTGAGCCACTACCCAGGTGCTACAACATCCCCGGGGCGGGGGAGGGGAAGGTCACCACTCTCATCTTTTTTTTTTTTAAATTATTTTATTTATTTTTGGAGAGAGACACAGAGAGAGACAGACAGAGAGGGAGACAGAGATGGGCGTGCCAGCAGTCTCTCAGCTGCTGTGAATGAACTCCAGATGTGTGCGCCCCCTTGTGGTCAAGTGTGGCATTGTGCCCTTGTGTCACTTTGCATCTGGCTAAACGTGGGACCTGGAGATTGGAACCGCTGGAGATTGGAACCGGGTTCTTAGGCTTAGCAGGCAGGTGCCTTAACTGCTAAGCCATCTCTCCAGCCCTACTCTCATCTTTTATAGTAAAGGAAACAGAGTTCATGCCACTGACCACCTGCAGTCATGCATCTATGATAGAGCAGAGGGTCCAGTTTGGGGTCCAGGTGTGCTGGCAATGGGTAATGGGGGTGAGAAATAGAAAACAGAGCCAATTCTTTTATTTTAAATGATCTTTTAAAAATATTATTTATTTATCTGTGTGTGAGAGAAAAATGTATATAGAGAGAATAGGCATGTCAGGACCTCTAACCATTGCAAACTAACTCCAGACACATGCACCACCTTGTGCATTTGGCTTACATGGGTCCTGGGGAACTGAACCTGGGTCCCTAGTCTTCTCAGGCACGTGCTTTAACTGCTAAGCCATCTATCCAGCCCTTAAATTATCTTTGATGATTTTTTTTTTTTTTTTTCAAGGTAGGGTCTCACTCTGTCCCAGGCTGGAATTAACTATGTAGTCTCAGGATGGCCTCGAATATTTGATGATTTTTTATATGCATATAATATATTTTGATCACATTTACCCCCATTACCTTCTCTTGTCCCACTCCTGCTGAATCTCTTTTTTCCAACCAGCCTCCCCTGTGCTTTGATGTCTTTGTTTTTGCGACCTACTGACTGGGTCTAACTTTTATTCATGTATTTACAAGCAGAGAGAGAGAGAGAGAGAGAGAGAGAGAGAGACGGAGGGAGAGCGCGATAATGAGAATGGGTGCATTAGGGCCTCTTGCCACTTCACACATACTCCAGATGCATTCACCACCTGTGCATCTGTCTTGATGTGGGTTCTGAGGAATCGAACCCAGGCCTGCAGGCTTTTGCAAGCAAGTGCTTTTAACCACTGAGCCATCTTCCCAGCTGTCCCAACTTACTAGCAGCTACACCACCTAAGAAATGTCTCCCTCTGTCCCAACAACTGTTAACGCTGATTGATCCTCAGAGAGGGCTGGGGTCTTGAGAACCTCTTCTGAGAGGGCAGGCTGTGCAGCTTCCTGGCCTTCCTTGTAGTCCTATGACTACAGCAGGGAGGGTCAGCCAACAGAGGCAAAGACAGTGGGTGACTATGCAGCAGTTTCAGCCAGACAGTCCTGGGAATAGAGCTCATTTCCGTGAGGGTCCTGAGTAATTTCCTTATTCTTGAAAGGTGGGTCTCCATGATCCTCTGACTACCACCATCCCCGCAGTCTGTGGTTCTTCCACAAGCTGACCTGTTCTAGAATTTTGCATACATCTCTCACTGGACCCTCCCAGCAGTCCTGTGAAGCAGATGCTCCAATGTGTGCTCTGCAGGAAGACGCGGAGGGGGCTGGAGAGATGGATCAGCAGTTAAAGGTGCTTGCTTGCAAAGTCTGATGGCCCAGGTTCGATTCCCCGGTACCCAGGTAAAGCCAGATGCACAATGTGGCGCATGCATCTGGAGTTCATTTGCAGTGGCAGGAGGTCCTGGTGTGCCCATGCTCACTCAGTCTGTCCCTCTCTCAAATAAACAAAAACATTAAAAAAAAACCAAAAAAACAAAAAAACGACACTGAGGGGCCCAGACAGGCAGCGGAACTTCCTGAGGACACTCAGTGCTGTGAGCCTACCTTGACCCCGGGGCCAGATGTGCTCCTCATCACTGGGCCCCCACCACAGCCCACATCAGACCTGGTGCCCATGGACCTCACTTCCTTAGGGACAGGATTGTGCCACCTCAGAGGACTCCTCAGCAGGCTTTCCATGATAAGGAGAGAACCTCCTGAGCTGCAAAGATGGGATGTACCGGCTGCTCCCCTTCCCTTCCTTTCCTTTCCTGCAGCCTCCTCCTGGGGGCCCCCTGTGGTCCCCACCAGTATCTTTGCCAGCTCCCATGAATCCCCAGCCCCTGGCAGCAGGGGTCTAAATTTAGACTCAGCACTCTGTTAACGCTCTGAATAATGCTAATTACCATAACAATCCTTCCTGCAATTAGGCTGGGGAGGGGTGAGGAGGTGGAACTTGGTCCAAGAGGAAATTACACAGGGACCTCTTCTCCTGCTGATTTTCAGGGGCCTCTCTGGAGGTGTCTGTTTGTTGAAGCTCCTTCTGAGATGACTGCATCCAGAGAAAAGTGTATTTGGGGCAGTCGAGGGAGTGTCTGCAGCTAACCTTATTGTGAATTGTTATTGGTGCATGGCTGGGAGGGCGGCTGGGAGTTCTGGCTGTGAAGGAGGTGGAGTAAGCAAGCTGTCACCTGCTTCGAAAGGTACAAGAAAATTATGAATCCATTGTTCCCGCAACCACCAGGAAGTGCTTCCTCCCAGAAGTAAACATCAAAGGTTCCAATCTGAAGATGGGCTGAAGTGATGGTTGGAATTTAGATGGGCTTGTTTAAGGACGTTTGCTGATCTCATTGCTTGACCTGACAATGCCTACCTGTGTGGGTTCTGCTGACACCCTGACCCAGGAGCCATCAGTGTGGGTCCCAAGACTTCCCCTGCTGCTTCATGTCAGGAAACCTGGTTGTTTTCTCCACCGGATGGGACACAATGGGCTGGGTAGGATGCGTTAGGCTGGGAAGGAGGCTGAGAAAATCTCTCTCCACTCCCAATAGCCTTTGGGTTTTTACAGACAGCTCTTAGAAGCTCCAAGACTCCTCTCCCCGGTCCTCTCTGCTTCAGAGCTCATACTTTTCAGATTCTGCCTCCTTCCTGGCTTTCTTTCTGACTCCTACAGAACAGAGAGGAACTCTCTCCTTCACTGCTCTGCTTGCAATACCTGTATCGATGGAAGTTGCCTAACCAACATCACCTTTTGTAAACAGCCACAGGAGCTTGTGGGTAGCTTAAGCAGTGAGGGAATGAGTTCACTCTCTGTTTGTGGCAGACATCATGCTAGGAGTGAGGGGTGAAGCCGGCCAGGTCTTAACCTCAGGGGATGTCCAGTCTTCCTGGGGAGACAGAATGGAAATGGGGCCCCTTAGGACAGGCTCTGGGATGGATCCTGTATGAAGGGGAAGGCTGGGGAGGGCTTCACCTGGGAGGTGGGAGGTGATCTGGCCTTTGATGGATGAGTAGCAGTTTGGCAGCTCATGATTCTAAGAACATCTGCCAGTTTAGGTCCCTTTGTCTTTTGTGTCTGAGTTGCTAGTATTTGGAAGTAGGGCAAGGATGTCAGACTTATTCTAACATTGTCTCAGGATGGGAGTAGAGCTCAGTGGTAGGGCAATTGTCTAGCATGTATTTGGCCTTGATTTAAACTATCAGAGAGGGGGGGGAGGGAGAGGGAGAGAGGGGAGGTTTTGGCATGCTATACAAATACATGAGTCCGTTTTTGTTTGAAATTCAGAATTGATCCTGTGTCTCTCCCATGTCCTCATTGTGACCCCTCCAATACAAGGATCAAAGTATGAGAATCTAGTAATTATTTCAGTGGCTTAAAACATGCAGGAGCCGGGCATGATAGCGCATGTCTTTAATCCCAGCACTTGGGAGGCAGAGGTAGGAGGACTGCCATGAGTTCAAGGCTACCCTGAGACTACATAGTGAATTCCAGGTCATCCTGGGCTAGAGCAAGACTCTACCTCAAAAAAAAAAAAAAAAAAAAAAACAAAGCAAAAAAAAAAAAAAAAAAAAACATGCAGGGACTAGAGGGATTGCTTAGTGGTTAAGACACTTGCCTGCAAAGCCAAAGGACCCAGGTTCAAGTCCCCAGGACCCATGTAAGCCAGATGTACAAGGTGGCGCATGTGTCTAGAGTTCATTTGCAGCAGCTGGAGGCCCTGGCATGCCCATTCTCTCTCTGTGTTCATCTGTGTCTCTCTCTCAAATAAATAAATAAATAAAAATAAAAATACAAAGAAATAAATTTCTTTAAAAAAACATGCAGGTTTCAGCTGGGCATGGTGGCATATGCCTTTAATCCTAGCACATGGAAGGCAGAGGTAGGAGGATCACTGTAAATTCAAGACCACCCTGAGATACATAGTGAATTCCAGGTAAGCCTGGGCTAGAGTGACACTTTACCTTGAGAACTGCCTCCCCCCCTCCTGCCCAGAAAAGCCTGCAAGTTTCTCTTCTGACCACTCTGGTCCAGTGTTATTGTTTGAATGTGACATGTCCCTGAAGTGTTTGAATACTTGGCCCCCAGCTGATGGTGTTGTTTTGGGTGGTTGTGGAACCTTTAGGAGATGAGGCCTAGCTGGAGAAAGTGGGTCACTGGGGGCAGGCCTTGAGGGTTATAGACTGGCCCTAGTTCTGTCTGATCTCGCTGTTTCTTAATTTCTGATTTCATGTGACTAGATTCCTCAGGATCCTGCCGCCAAGCCACAAGACACTCTTGCCACCCTGTCTTCCTTGCCATGACAGACTGTATCCTTTAACTGTGGGCCAAATAAATCCTTCTTCCCTCAAGTTGTTTCTGTGTGGTGTTTTACCCTCCTCCCTGATCCTGCACCAGGCTCCTGTGGTGCTTTGGGTCATATGTCCACCATAAACTCGTGTTCTGGATGCTTGGTCCCCAGCTGGTGGGGAATTTGGCGATGGAGCCTTGCTGGAGGAGGTGTGTTGTTGGGGATGGGATTAGGGTATTGTAGCCAGCTCCTCCTTGCCAGAGCTCAGCTCTTGCTGCTATTTTCCATCTGCTGTGGCAAGACTATAATGTCCAGCCTCTGCTCTATCATCTTTTCCTGCTGTCACGAAGCTGCCCCTTGAGACTGTAAACCAAAATAAACCCTTTCAGCTGCTTCCAGCCGGGTGTTTTGTCCTGACAATGCCAAGGTAACTACACCAGCAGCCAAGGCCAAGCTCCGAGCTGTCCAGGCTCCCTCAGCTGCATGCTGGCTGCACTGTCCACTGTGCTCATCTGCGCATGTGTTCCTCCTGCCCACACCCTCCCGCTCTGAGGTGGACATCACTCTTGCTGCTGCTTTTCAGAGAAAGAAACAAGGGGAGGTTTTGGACCACTCTATCTTCACCAGGGCTCTGTTGCTCACTGGGGCTCTGGGGATGGGAAGAGGAGGGCTGGAGCTTGGTACCGTAGGTCAGGGCCATCAGGGGCCTCAGAGTGTCCCTGTCTAGGGGACAAGGCCTTCTGGTCAGTTCAATGGTTTAAGTTTCTGGTCATCAAGTGGAGACTCGTGCTTGACCATTGATGTGAGCCCTCTGTCAATGTGGCCCGGGCTGTGGCCTGATCACATTCTGACTCAGTGCTCTGCCCAGAGGGCTGGCATGTGACCTGCCATTTGATTGACAATCTTGTCTGTCGTAGCTTGCCCTGTGGCCCTATGTTGATGAAAGGACATGGCGACTATCTCAGAAACCTTGAGCTGTCTGGTTACCACTGTCCCTGAGAACTAAAGTCATGACTGGGGCACACAGACCACTGATGAGAAGCCAGGCCATGTCCCTCCTTGTGTGGACAAGGTCCACTATGGTGCTGTGGACAGATAGATGGCACTCACATGTACATATGTGTGAGTGCACGCCCCCCACACCCCTGTACGAGTGGCATCTGCAATGTGCACACCTTGACTCTCCACAGCCGTGCGGCAGGAGCTGCTGGCTCTCCACAATGAGGGATGGGCCTCCACATGGTGCTCAGCTCTGCCCCCTCCCCCTAGCCTGCACATAGGACTCGCTGGCTCAGAAACGGCTGGCAGGAATGGTGGATGGAGGAGCTGGGGTGGGGGAGGGAGAAGTAAAGCCATTTGTCTGGGGTACCGGGAGGGAGTTGGCCACTTACAGTGGTGATGGATGGCAATTCTGCTCTGCCATCTGTCGGGCTGGCAGGCTGCTTAACACAGCCCTGCACACCTGGCTGGGGCATTCCTATGGAGCTGGCCTACTCCCACTGAGGCCTGGGGACCAGCTTTCGGTGCTGCAAGGTGAGAGGGTGGCAGGAGGAGTCAGGTCATGTTGCCAAGGCCCTTGGCAGAGGAAGGGCTGCACCAGCTCCTCTGAGAGACCTAGGGGGCGGGTCCTGTTCCTCAGTTGATTCCTTACTCAGCAGCCAGGGCCTCTGTGAAGAGAAGCTGGGGCCAGGCCCTGCTACTTCCGGGATAAGTTACAGCCCGTTACAACTTCGCTGCCCACCTCCACTGGAATCTGGCCGCTGGTGCTTTCTGCAAGCAAAGCCAGCCAGACTGCATTGTCATTCTCACGCAGCCTCTGGAGTGTGGGGCCAGGAGATGCCTTCAAGGTCATGGGTTACCTGAGTGGGGGATAGAAGGGATGGCCCTCAGGTCCCTGCCCGCCAGCACCTTCACCTTCAGCCATGTTGGTTCATTTGCTAATATCCCAGCAGGTTCATTTTGCAGATCCCCGAAAGCCACTCACTCAAAATCATCTACCCTCTCTGGGGGGTGAGGGCCTGAGATGGCAGGTACCAAGCTTAAGGGGCTCCAAAGTACTCATTCTTTTTTTTTTTTTAAATATTATTTATTTATTTATTTGACAGAGAAAGAGAGAGAGAGAGAGAGAGAGAATGGCCATGCCAGTGTCACCAGCCACTGCAAACATACTCCAGATGCATGCGCCCCCTTGTGCATCTGGCTTACATGGGTCCTGGGGAATTGAACCTGGGTCCTTTGGCTTTGCAGGTAAACACCTTAACCACTAAGCCATTCCTCCAGCCCCAAAGTACTCATTCTTGCTCAGTCCTTCTCTCTCTTCTTCCATGGGCTCCCTTCAGGGCCTGGAACTGGACCTGGTCACCCAGGATCTTTCCCAGTCTGTGGGCCCCACCCTATAACACCCTGGTGGGTTTACCCCATTTTCTTCCTCTGGTAGTTCTGCAGTGGGGCGGGGCTGGGGGGGAGTCCTTTCTCCTTGTTTGAGCTGCGAGCCAATGAGTATGTGCAGGACCAATTCAGATCTCCCTGGAGGCCCTTGGGGCTGCAGAACCTACTGCTGCCCTCTGTTCAGAAATGGGCAGACATCCAGGCCACCCAAGGGAGCTGAATTTTCGACTGGGCCAGAGGAAAACCTGGGAAGAATGAAGCATTTCCACCTTCCTGAACCCCCAGCTGCAGACCCAGAGCTGAGCCGGGCACTGCAGTGGACTTCTGCATTTTATGGTGTAGCCTGGAGAGCTTCTTTAGAAATGGAAATGACAACAAATTCCTCCCTGCCCTTGTGGTACTGAGGCACTGTTGGGGACAGAAGGACATTGGACAGATCTTACTGTAACCTGAGGGAGAGAGTCAAAGCCCTACAACTCCCAAGGGATTCAGAGAGGAGCTGGCATTGCTGCAATCTGAGAGGGCTTCTCGGGGGAGGTGGCATTTCAACTTTCAGGCAGTGTGGGGACTTCCCCATCCTCTAAGTCCTGGAGGAAAGGAGACAAAAGGGAGGAAAGAGAGCTGGAGAGATGGCTTAGTGGTTAAGGTGCCTGCCTGCAAAGCCTAAGAACACTGTTCGATTCTCCAGGTCCCATGTTTAGCCAGATGCAAAAAGTGACGCAAGGGTGCAATGTTGCACATGCACACAAGGGGGGCGCACGAGTCTGGAATTCGTTCACAGTGGCTGAGAGGCTGCTGCTGCGCCCATTCTCTCTCTCTCTCTCTCAAATAAAAAATTAAAAAAATTTTTTAAAAGGGAGGAGAGTTGGCATCCCGTGCTGGTGGGAAAAGTGATCGGTCTTCTCTGGAGGATATTTATAAAGGAGTGGGCAGTGGGTAGGAGCCCTGCAGCACACAGTGTCTTTGGGTAGGTGACAGCTGAGCTGTTCCCACCTCAAAAGGGCTGGAGGGGAAAGCAGTTGCCAGGCCCTAATGGCAGAGGGCCACCTTGGTGGGGGGTAGGTTCTAGGTCCTTCAGTGAAGGAACTCAGCTGGAGGCTGCTCATAGGAAGCCCCTCCCCAACCCCTCCAGGGGATCTTGTGGTCATACTTAACAGAACCAGTGGTTGGAGGGGTGCCCTGTGGTGCCTGGTGCAGAGAAGCCACTCAGGACCACGAACAGGCAGGAAGGTAGAGAACAGATTGCCAGGGCGAGGGATTGCTCTCCTCCCCAGGGACTCAGAGAGTCTCCAGGTTTCTAGAGATGAGCTTATGGGAAGTGTTACCTGCTGCCCAGCTCTGCCAAGCATGTACCTGGGTATGGGAGGTGAGATTGTCCTCACCGGGGGGGGGAGCCTGTCCTGTTATCTCAGCACTGCTTGGCTATCGGCATTGCTGTTGCCACCTTGGGGCCAAAGCAAGAGAGACTCAGAGAGACGAAGCCATCTGCCTAGGGCCACCTGGCCAGGAGGCAGCAGCTTGGGGACCTAACCGGCAGGCCTGGCTGACTCCCCAAGACACTAGTGATTTTGGGGTGCCATTAATGTCCTACAGGAGGCTAGGCTCCTGTAGGTTGGTAGAGATGCCCAGCCAGGGAGGGGCAGAGGTTGCAGTAGGTCTGCAAGCAGTGCCTAGTCTGCAGCTTCTAGATTGACAGCCTGATTTTTGTTTGCAGGCAGCTGTGGGCTGCAGTTCCCTGGAGCTGGGTGGCTCCTCTCTGCTTTAAAAGTGGGGGTATCATCTGTCCCTCTTAATTGATTTGCAAATGTACCAAAGAATCATATGATTCCTTTAAATTTTACTCTTGTTCAGATTTGGGAGAAAGGAGAGACTTTATATTACAGGAAGAAAAAGGTCTAGCATTTTATTTTATTTTTACCCTGGGCACGAGGAAGGCAAACTCACTAAGAATACTTCATTATTTGAATTTCAAATATTTCTCTCCAGTTGAGCACAAAAGGAAACTTAAAAAAAAACATATTAACACACTCACATACATGCTGGAGCCATTTCTCCTTTTGAATATGTGACTCGCAATGTCCTAGTTTAGGTTATAATAGCGCAATTGCAAGAATCAATCAGTCCTAGATAGATGTGTTTACCCAGAAGTGCTTAGAAAGGAGACCAGGCGAAAGAACATTAATATCTTAAAACACTGAAATTGTCTTTACCAAAGAACATTAGCTGTGAGCATTAATATTTGGGATTTCTGTTTTGCTTGCCAACTGTCTACATTCAGCTGAGCCCAGAGGTCAGGGTGAGGAGGGGGAGAATGAGGAAGTAGTTGTTTGGGTGGATAGAAGAGCTTCATTCTAGAAAGAGCCTTCCCTGCCTGTGAAGCCCTTCCCCCTTCTTGCTACCACATGTAGTCACAGGCAGTGGTCTAGGGTGCAAGCCAAATGCCACCAAAGAGACTTTGGTGAAAATATTGGTCTGCCACCGTGCCAGCTGCCACCTTGAGCGGGTCATCCACTCCTTGCTCAAGGTGAGACAGTCAGGGCAGTGCCAGGAGGCTTCCTGCCTCAGTTTCTCCATCCATAAAATGGTATTAATTACTGTATTATACATACTCAGCCCAGGACATTCAATCATATGGCTGGTAATTTCGTAGCAGGCACCGCTACGGCGAAGTGTGAAGACAAAGGGACAAACCAAAGCGTAGCACCTTGATTCACAGACTTCCCTTCCCTTCCAGAGTGTGTGTTCAGAGGGAGGGACAGCCGCTGCTGCAACTTCTTGCTGTCCCACACTGGGCCTGGCTGCTGCGCCGGAAGCCACTTAGAAGTGTGACTGAGCAAGTCACTTAACAGTGATTGGATCCTGCCTGATTCCCCATCTGGGAAACGGTGACAATGACACTCTGCCTGCTACTCAGGGAGGCAGTGAGAGCAGTGACAGACTGCATGAGGAAATGGGTTGGCAATTGCTGGAGTTTTACCGCAGTGCTGGGAGGTCTTGGCCCAGGAAGGCTATGTTCTTGGTGTATAGAACCTTCTAGATCCAGGGCCCAAGCTACATCAGGAACGAAATCCCAAAAGTTTTTCTTCTGGAATGGGTTTCCTGGAGATCTCTGCTGTGACTGAACAACCTTACGTGGCCCATCATACCAGGGGTTGTGTACTGTAGAGGGCCACGGGGACTGGTGGAAGGGTCCCACATCCTTCCCAGTGTTGGGGGCTGAACCCAGGGCCTTGTGAGCACTAAGTCAGCTATCTATCCCTGAACTCTACCGCCAGCCTTTCTTCATTTCTCCTTCTTTTTGTATGTGTCTATGTGTATGGTGTACACGTGTGCTGCTCATCTGTGTAGGGGGCATGTGTGTGTGTGTGTGTGGGAACATGTGTGTGCATGCAAGTTGAGGACAGAGCTCTGTTGACCTCAATAGCTCAGATGTCTTCTTCAACAGCTCTCAATATTATTTCCCTTCTTTTTTTGAGACAGCACCTCTCTCTGAACATGGAACTCATTGATTCAATAAGACAAACTAGCCAGCAGGTCCTGGAGATCCTCTGTCTCCACCTTCCTGGTGCTGGGATTACAGGAATGAGCCACCACACCTAGCTTTTGCACAGATGCTGGAGATCTGACTGGCATCAGGTCCTTGTGTTTATGCTGCAAGCACTTTACAGAGAGAGGCAACTCTTCAGCCTCCTTCTTTCTTTTTTTCTTTTCTTTTCTTTTTTATTTATTTTTGGAGAGAGACACAGAGAGAGACAGACAGAGAGGGAGAGGGAGACAGATAGAGATGGGCGCGCCAGCAGTCTCTCAGCTGCTGTGAACGAAATCCAGATGTGTGCGCCCCTTGTGGTCAAGTGTGGCATTGCGCCCTTGCGTCACTTTGCATCTGGCTAAACATGGGACCTGGAGATTGGAACTGCTGGAGATTGGAACCAGCGTTCTTAGGCTTAGGAGGCAGGCACCTTAACCACTAAGCCATCTCTTCAGCCCCTTTCTTTTTTAAAAAAATATTTTATTTATTTAAAGCACAGAGAGAGAGAGAGAGAGAAGGAGAGGAGAGAAAAGAGAGAGTGAATATGGGCATTCTAGGATCTCTTTGCACGAACTCCAGATGCATGCACCACTTTGTGCATCTGGCTACTGGGGAATCGAACCCAGGCAGTCAGGCTTTGCAGGCAAGTGCCTCTAACTACTGAGCCATCTCTCTACCCCCTTATTTCTTATTATAGCACAGGTCTAACCTTGGGGTTCTTCTGCCTCAGCCTCCCTGGTTGCTGGGGTTACAGGCCCGCACCACCACCACCAGGACCTGCATGGTGACATTTTCGGTCAGGAAGACCTGAGTTTTGGATAGCTGACTCTCTTTTCTTTCCCAGCTACTTTTATGCACTTTTATGGAATTGGCCTCAAGTCAGTCTTTTCTGCCCCAGTCTTCAGGGACTTCCAGAGAGATTAAAAACTCCTCATACATCTCATGGAGCTTGTTTGCAGTAGCTAGAGGCCCTGGCATGCCCATTTCCTCTCTCTCTCTCTCTCCTTGCAAATAAACAAATAAAAATATTTTTTACAATGTCTTCTAAGGTGAAGATTGAAAGTTTTGCATTACATAATTTGCACAAAAGCAAGGCAGCTACCTCCCGTGCATGGACTTCGGCAGGGACCAGCCGTTCCCCTCATGGAGAAGTGGGAGGCTTTGGGAAGGGCGAGGGACTTCCCAGAACAATGTTATCTTATGATATTTGGAACAACGATTAAAAAAAGAATACTGTGTCATCCAAGTCCTCAGCGCCTCGTAGGACTCCGAGAGTGCTTGCTCCTACCCACTGCTGTCACCTTCACTGTTCTAATTTTTAAGTTCTGAGTCAAAACAGGAAGTAGAACAAAGCCATTTTAATCGCATCTTGGTTTCTGTGCAGAAAGGTTTTGTCCAGGGAAGAGGGAAGGGGTCACATGGCTAAGTAATAGACGTCTGAGAGGATCTTTGGTGGACAGTAGATGTGGTGGTTTGAATGGATGTCCCCCAATTGATACAGGAGATTTTTCAAAAAATATTTTATTTATTTATTTACAAGAGAGAGAGAAGGGGAAGGGAGAGAGCAGATAGAGAAAAAGAGAATGGGCATGCCAAGGCCACCAGCTGCTTAAACGAACTCCAGATGCATGAGCCACCTTGTGCATCTGGCTTATTTGGGTCAGCACCTTAACCACTAAGTCATCTCTCCAGCCCCAGATACAGGTGTTTTATTCAAGCTTGGAACTGAGATCTCTAGCTGGCTGGCTGGAGGAGGTGTCACTGTGGATGGATCCTAGGGTCCAGCCCCAAGGTGTGTTTGGGGCGACAGATCTGTTTCCAGACAAAAGGCATGCAGAGTGCTGGAGTTCTGCCATCGGCGGGGGCGGGGGGGTCCCTGGAGTGTGCTTGCTTATGGTGATGGTGGTGGTTTCTCTCTCTGCGTGGACCAGTGAAAGTGGGCCAGCTTCTTCTGCCATTATGGAACTTGCCCTCTATCTGTAAGCTTCAGTAAATCCCTTCCTCCATAGCTGTGCCTGGCTGGGAGGTTCCTCCCAGCAACATGATGCTGACCGTGATAGTGGGGGAGGGTCTGTCTTGTCCCTGCTTGCTGAACCACTCAGCCAGGGTGCTGCTGTGGTCTAGTCAGTCTGTGTACAGTAATGACCTGGTCCCCAAGCACTGGACACGGGAGCTGTCTTCTGCTTCCCATCAGCTGGGCCTCTGTCCTTGGTGCCACTGGACAGCAAGACAGTACATGTTGGCAAACAAGTCCCTATGGATGTCCAAGTCACCCTTTGCGATGGCCTGAAGGCAGCTCTGTGGATGTCATGGAGTTCTGTGCCCAGAAGGAAAAGCTGGGAGAGTGTCTCAGGGCAGCGGAACTGCTTGCTCTCAACAGCGGTCTCCGGGATGGCGGGGCAGCTCACAGCTCATCTTGCGAGAGGTTTTGGAGGTTGTGGTATCCAGGTACACGGTACAGACTCTCCTCGTAGGATCTTCATGAGTCTGTCAGGTCCCGTCCAGGCAGGCCCATGCTCTGTGGGATGGTGTGAGGATGGTGTGCCCCTGGAATATGGGCATCTCGTGGGCAACTCCACCACCAGAGTCTTCCATGGCTAGGGGCATATCAAGTCAGCACAACCTGAGAGCCACACACAGAGCTGGGGTGCTGAAGGTATCAAATGTGACATGGGTTCCTTTTTGTCACATGTAAGCTTGGGGTCTGGGGATCTTGATCAGCACCGTGGAGGCTTCTCAGAGTTTGTGTCCCTCTTGCTGTAAGCATGACTCTGTGTCATCAACCCAACCATGCTCAACGGGGTACTTACTTCAAGGTCAGCGTGCCGCCATTGCCGAGGGCTTCATCATCCATACAGAAGTCCTTCTGGCTAGGTACCATCCTGCCCTGGGACCTATGTGCCCATGGATGGGAAGGAAGTTGGCCCAGAGTCATTGTCCACAAAGCTGACCTTGCACAGGTCACAGCTGTTGTCGACGATGAGAGCAGCAGTGTCATGCTGATGCTAAGTTGGGTGATGATGACTTGTGGGCTGAGGGAGAGGAACAAAGACCAGGGACTTATGCTTACAGGCTGGGCCGGGCATTGGAAGTCTGGGTAGACAGTTCTGATTGTGCATAGAAGTGGGCTAGAGGTCTGAGCCTAGAGAAAGTGGAGGGGGGCTTGGAGGGATGGCTTAGTAGCTAAGGCACTTGCCTGCAGAGCCAAAGGACCCAGGTTCGACCCACAAAAGCCAGATGCGCAAAGTGGCACATGCGTCTCGAGTTCGTTTGCAGTGGCTGGAGGTCCTGGCATGCCCATTCTCTCTGTCTCTCTCAAATAAATAAATAAATAAATATTTTAAAAAAACCATAAAAATGTGCAGAGCTCAGGGACAGGTGACAAGGACTCCCTCCAGAATCAAACTTCAGCCTGGCTCCTTGGGACCTCTTTGCAGCTAGGTTTCCTGCTTGGCCTACAGAGCACACTTTGGACCCGAGTCCCCAACCTCTTTTTGTTTCTCACCATGTTCCTTTAAGCCCCTCACTCTGCCCACTGGCCACAAACCCCTAGTTGGCCCATTTGGATATGGAATGAGCCTAGCCTGTCTCTCGCAACTGAGTAGCCCAACAAAGCCATCCTTTTAAAAAGCTATTTAAAGAAATGTGTCATGCAATTGTACTTGACTGGGGACAAGTGCTGTACCAAGCAATTAGGAAAGACTGAAAGTGGAGAAGCCTGCACTAAGAGAGGACTTGAAGGCTTGCTTGCTGGGGTGAAGGAAGAAAAGAGTTGAGGCCCCATTATGAGCCTCCAGAGGCAGCAGCAGCCCCGGCAGAGGTGTGGAGTGGAAGAAGGAGGTGGCTTTTAGGAAGCGAACACCACCACTATTGTCTTCGGGGTTGAACCTGGTGCATTTGCCCTGGGTGCAATTCCATCCCTTAGGTGCTTTCCTCTGATGCCATCCTACTGAGTTTCACCTTCCCATCTCCAAGGCAACCACAGAGCACTCTCGGGTCCTGCTGGCTGGCAGTTACCCATTCCCGTCATCAACACACACATGGCTTCTTGGAGAGCAGGTGCCTGCTATGCACAGCAAATCTGGGCGAAGGATGCCTGCACCCCTCCACTCAGCAGATGCATTTGCATTTTAACAAGGACGTTTAAGAGGCAATTCCTTTTCCCCAAAGACAAAGACATAAGGTTTCAGATACCACAGACCAATGGCGGAGGTAAGACTTTTGACTGCAGTGCTCAGAACATGGGCTTTGGAATCAGGCGAAGTCCAAGTTCAAGACCAGACTCAGAGGAGTCCTCCTAGAGTGGCTGCTTTGGAGGGTGCTCTTGTCTCAGCTTTGCTGACTTACCCAGAGCAGAACCTCAGTTTTCTCTATGTCAGGGACCAGTCATGCCTCCTTCATGGGCAGGTGCACACAATGTCCCCATGGGCATACCTTCCCAGTCCCACTTCCCTGCACACGCATACTTGTGAAACATGTGGTTGGTCCCACCTACCTCTCCCGTGACCTTTGTGTGTTGACCTGTGGTCTGCATCCCCAGCACAGGAGGATTTCAGCAGGACCGGTCCTTGTTTCTGAAGGTAGGTGGGGACACCCACCCTTGCAGCATAGCAAGCCAGGAGCAGCGGAAGCCAGGCCCAGGGAATGCTGCCCTGTAATTAATCCCCCTAGCATCCTCACCACCATTGTCTCTTCCCCATTGAGAGCCACCAATTAGCAGTTCTGCATTCCTCTGCGTGGCAGCCACTTATTAGTGAAGACAAAGGCAGCATTGATTCCAATTTGTCCTGCATTTGGCTGTCTCTGAAGTTAAAGATTGCATTTTGGGTAGCAACAGTGGGGAAGAGACGCAGGGGCAATGGAGAAGGAGCACCTAAAATTAGTTGAAATAATTTTAGCCCTATTGTGAACAACTAAACTAAATATAAACAGAAGAGAGAAGAAAAATCTTTGTGATGTTAATTACCATAAGCATTAAGTACCCAAAAATGAGGTATACGATTTGTTTGGTGACACTCTGATAATTAAATCATTTTCTCTCATTGAGGCTCCTTGCAAGCGTGCAGCGAGCTGGGCTCTTCCTCAGTGGGTTTTTCTGGCCTGGAAAGATGCTACAAATCCTGCCTCCCAGGCTTCTGAGGCCATGGTGTCTCTCCAACCCCAGTGAGCTGGGCGGGGATACTATGCACTTGAGTGACTGGCTGATTGAAGGTGGGCTGAGGTCTGGGCTGACGTGGGTGGGAGATGCTCAGCTATCTGTCTATCTATCCATCCATCCATCTTCTATCTACTCATCTATCTATCCATCTACTCACCCATGTACCCATCCATCTACCATCCATCCATCTACCCCTCCATTTATCCACCACCCATCCACCATCCATTGTCCACCCATCCATCCACTCATTATTGACCATCATCCACTCATCTGTCCATCCATCCACCTACCTATCCCATTTCATCCATCCATCATATATCTACCAATCTATCACTGTCTATCCATCCACCTATCTACTTTTCATTATTTTTATTCATTTGAGAATGAGATACAGAAATAGGAAGGAGAAAGAGAGAGACAGAGAAAGAGAGAGAGAGAATGGGCACACCAGGGCCTCCAGCCACTGCAAACGAACTCCAGATGCATGCGCCCCCTTGTGCATCTGGATTATGTGGGTACTGGGGAATAGAGCCTCAAACTGGGGTCCTTAGGCTTCACAGGCAAGTGCTTAACTGATAAGCCATCTTTCCAGCCCCCTATCTACTTTTCTATTCATCCATCCATTCATGCACCCACCCATCTACCTTACATCTATCTACTCATCCCATTTCATCCATCCACCATCCATCTACCCATCCTCACCATTCATCTGTCCATATTCATGTACTTTTTTATCCATATGTTCACTGTGCATTTTCTGACACCTCCCTTGTGCAAGGCATTGAGGGTCAGAGATAAAGAAGATATAGCCTTGCTCTTAAAGAGTCAAGAGTATGTCACACGCACACATGCACACACACACAATGATGTTTATAATACATGCCATATAAAGGAAGTATAAACAAAATGTTTTGAGAGCAACATGAAGGGACTGATTTTGCTTGGGGAGTCATGGCAGATGTCTCAGAAGAGGTGACATTAGAATGGGCCTAAAAGGATCAGTAGGCGTGTGCTGAGTAGCAAAGTAAGAGGAGGGACCCTATCACCAGGAAGAGTTGAAGCAGGAGCAAAGGTGTGGCATTTCCTAGGGGGCCCATAGCTTGGGCAAGAGTGAGGAGGCTTGCTAGGAGCAGGAGAGGGAGTAGATGATGAAGGGACACACCACTCAAATGTATTTATTCAGTCTTTTCTATGTACCCAGTACTGTGCCAATGCTTTTTCTCTTCTCTCCTTTGATTCTCATCCCAACCCCCATCCCAAGATTATTATCTATATCTTTTTTTTTTGAGAAAGAGAGAGAGAGAGAGAATTGGCACAGCAGGGTGTCAGCCATTGAAATCAAACTCCAGGTGCTTGCGCCACCTGGTGGGCATGTGCGACCTTGAGCTTGCCTAACCTTTGTGCATTTGGCTTATGTGGGATCTGGAGATTCCAATATAGGTCCTTAGGCTTCGCAGGCAAGTGCCTTAACCACTAAGCTATCTCTCCATCCCTATTTATCTATTATTTATCCTCTACATACACACACGCACGCGTACACACACACACACACAGATATGAAGGTTCTCAGACTTGGATTACATATAATTGGGAAGACCTGTTTGATGATTTCAAATGTCTCTTAGCCATGACACAGGTTTTGTAGGCTGTGGGCCAGATGAGGAGGAGCTAAGGAGCTGGGCTTGATTCTGCAGGGGAAGGCTCTGACCTTGAGTCACCTGCCTGGTCTAGAAAGGAGTGACAGTCTCATCCACTGTGGGTACAGGGACAAATTCTACTGACTACCAATTCCCTCTTGTGGCTCTGGGTATCTTTTCTGCTGTACCTCAGCCCCTTTATGTCCATGGACCCAGCCAAGGCAGGGATGAAGTCAAGTTGGAAGGCATGCATGCCGACTATGCACTTCATTGTGTGTCAAACACTGCTGAGCCTTTTAATATAGAAGCTTCAAATGTCAGAGATGGCATGTGACTTGTCAAAGGTCACCTAACCCATGTGTTGTAGTCAGGAGTTCCTATCTGTTCCTCAGGGGAAAATGACTCATTCTTCCAAAGTCATCTTCCCTTCTATTTCTCTGCAAAAACGAACCCATCAGGGAGATGATGTGGTTGGCAGAAAGGAGTTAGGATAATTATCCTCATTTCTTAGGAACATAGCTCCTCAGTAGAGCACCTGCCCAGCATGTGCAAGGTCCTGAGTTCCAGCCCCAGCCCCAGCACCACAAAAAAAAAAAAAAAAAAAGAAAGAAAGAAAGAAAGAAAGAAAGAAAGAAAGAAAGAAATTAAATGAAATCCCAATTTCTCATGTACCTCTTGGGTATGGAGCCTGGAGCTGTGAGAAGAATGCTTTGGAAAGGACCTACCTAAGACATAGCCGTGTGTGTGTGTGTGTGTGTGTGTGTGTGTGTGTGTGTGTGTGTATCAATTCTGTCTCTCAGTGGCTTTCAGGATTTGCTCCAGTGCATAGCGAAACTTCTTGAGTTTCCGTGACTGCAGACCCTCTGCAGACTCATGTCCTCTGGGCCCATGTCTCAACCTCACATTGTTCCCCCAGGTGTCATGTGCTCTCTTCCTGCCTTACAGAGAACCAGGCTCACAGCCTTTCCTGCTGTGGTACCTGGTAGGGGAAGGCCCTCCTGGTTGGGGTCTTTCTCCTCTAGTGATCTTAGCTTCATGATTCTGCCTTTAGCTTACTGATTCTGGCTGCTGGTTTTCTTTGTTTTCCCTATGCAGTGTGTTTTAACCACAATTTACAATAAGGAACTCATTTTATATTCTTTCCAGTTAACCACTCTTATATACTACTGAAACAAAAGTGTCACCAAACAGTATATTAATCTTTATTGGGCGCACAATACCCTTGCACTTTATTTTGTTCTATTTTATTCCATTAGGACAATGTTACTGTTACGCACATGCCTTTCCTATAGGCTCACTGTAGAGCCAGGCTGGCATTTGGGGAACCTAGATTTAGGTTGATTCCTATGACCCAGGCCCCCAGTCTAGCCCTGATGAATATAGGGTCCAGACCCACTCAGTGCTTTAGCATCCCCAGATTCCAGGTTGCTCTAGTATCCCCAGATTGCAGGTCTGCTCCTATAGATGCTGGTTCCTGTCTGGTACTCCCATGGACCAGCTCCTAGACCTGCCTCAGTCCCAGGCCACATAATACATCTTAAAAACCCAGGCTCAAGGCCAGAATCCATACACCCAGGGACCAGGCTAGTTCCCATGGCCATACATTCCAAAGCATCCAGTGTTTTGGTCTGGTCTTGTAAAAGCTTAGCACCTGGCTACTTGCCATGGGCCCATGTTATGTTCTGAATGTGAAATGGCTCCCATATTTTGAGCACTTGTTCCCCAGCTAGTGGCATTGTTTGAGAGGGTTGTGGAACCTTTAGGAAGCAGATGGTAGCTGGAAGAAGTAAATCACTCAGGGGGTGTGCCTTAAGGTTTTATAGCCCCACCCTGTTTCCTGCTTCATGACAGTAGCTGTGATGTGAACAGCCAGCTGCCCATTCCTGCTGCCATGCCTTCCCTGCCATGATGGAATGTATCTACTTGAACTGAAACCAAATAAACCCTTTTCTTCCTTAATATGCTTTTTTTTCCTTTCAGGTGTTTGATCATAGTGATGAGCAAAGTAACTTATATACTCAGGTTCCACACCAGCCCATGCAGATGCAAAACCCTGAATTACCCCGGTGGGTCCAGGATCCAGTCTTGTCCCAACATGCTTCTGGCCTCTGTGGACTCAGACTCATGGCTCATCTCAGCACCAGCTCAACCCCTACAGATCCCAGCTCCTGTGGCTCCAGGAACCTGGCCAACATTCATTTACCCAGCCTTCAGGTCAACCCCTATGGATGTGGGCCTAGGTTCATTCCTGTGGATCCAGACATCAGGCTCATCTGGTGCTAGGCCAGTCCAGTCCTCACAGACTATAATCAAGGCTTGCCCCAGCATCAGGCTGGTCCCTGTGGACACAAAGGTCAAAGCCTGGCTCCAAGGATGCTTCCAGAATCCTAATAAACCAGTCCTCCCCTGTGGATCCTTCAGCCAAGCCTGTCCCAGCAGGCCATAGCTAAGGCTCCATCTTGTGGATCTAGGCTCTAGGTCAGCCTTTCTGGTTGCAGATACCCAGCCTGTAGAGTCCACTAGACTCCACTAAATGGCCCACCCAGAGTCTCTGGGTTGGATGTCTGGTAAAAGGCTTTTCTTGCCAAGAGCAGTCTGTGACATTGGAAGAGGTGTCTGTTTCCAGTGCAAAGAAGGGAATGCATGGCCACAAGGATCATGATCAACAAGGACATATGACACCACCAAGGCAACAAAATAAAGCACTGATAATGAAGCCTAGTTATGGACTGCCTGACAAGGAATTCAGATGCCATGAGAGGGGGAGGGGATATGATGGAGAGTGGAGTTTCAAAGGGGAAAGAGGGAGGGGGGAGAGAAGGGAGGGAAGTACCATGGGATATTGACTACAATTAAGGAAGTTGTCAATAAAAAAGTAACTAATAAAAATAAGGAAAGAAAGAAAGAAAGAAAGAAAGAAAGAAAGAAAGAAAGAAAGAAAGAGAAGGAATTCAGATGTTCATCTTAAAGAAGCTTAGCGAGTGACAAGCAAACACAGACGGGCAGCCAGTTAAAATCAGAAAAACAACATACGGACAAGGCGAGGACTTCACAGAGATAGAAGTCATGTTGAGACCCGACACTCTCTAAAAAATAAATCCCCAAAGTCATTTCATTTAGGATAGTACAATATTTAGGAATCAATTAAAAGTGAAAAGCCTATACACTAGAACTCTAAAATGCAAATGAAATAAATTAGACACCTGTGCTCATGGGCTGGAAGAATTAATATTTTTCAAATGTATTATTACCAAAAGCAAATTGTTAGGTTCAGTTCAATCATTCACTAAATCCTAATGATACTTCAAAAAAAAAGAAAAAGAAAAAGAAATAGAGCTGGAGAGATGGCTCAGCAGTTAAGGCGCTTGCCTACAAAGCCCAGCGACCTGAGTTCTATTCCCAAGTACCTATATAAAGCCAGATGCACAAAATGGCACATGAATTTGGAGTTCATTTGTGGTTGCTAGAGGCCCTGGTGCACCCATTCACTCTCTTTCTCTCCACCAAGTGTGGTGGCACACGCCTTTAATCCCAGCACTCAGGAGGCCAAAGTAGGAGGATTACTGTGAGTTCAAGACCAGTTTGAGATTATATAGTGAATTCCAGGTCAGCCTGGGCTAGAGTGAGACCCTACCTCAAAAAAAAAAAAAAAAAAAAAAAAAGTCCCTGAAAAGTCCAAACAATCTGCAATGAAGAGATGAAGGGATCACACTGATTTCAAAATGTGCTACAACGTTATAGTAATCAACTTATTCCTTCTGCCTAACTGAGACTTTCCATCCCTCATCTCCATATAAGTGACATCACCCAATATTGACTTCCTGTGACTGGCTTATTTCAGTGAGTGAAATATTCTCCTGGCTCATCTAAATTGCCATCAGTTAGTATTTTTTTTTTTTTTTTTTTAAAACCATTGTCTGTTTTTTTTTTTAATTTCTATTTTTTTATTTTACTTTTTTATTTTATTTTATTTATAAGAGACAGAGAGAGTGAGAGAGTGAGTGAGTGAGAATAGGCGTGCCAGGGCCTCTAGCCACTACAAATGAACTCCAGATGCGTGCACCACTATGTGTGTCTGGCTTACGTGGGACCTGGAGAATCAAACCTGGGTCCTTAGGCTTCGTAAGCATGTGCCTTAACCACTAAGCCATCTCTCCAGCCCAGTATTTCTTTTTTGAAGAGCACAGGTGAGAGATAATCTATATTTTCTTTCTTTTTATGTATTTGCAAGCAGAGAAAGAGAGAGATAGAAGAGACATAGACAGAGTGAATGGGCACGCCAGGGCCTCAAGTCACTGCAAACAGACTCCAGATGCATGTGCCACTTTGTATATCTGGCTCCATGTGGGTACTGGGGAATAAAACTCTGGTGGTGAGTCTCTGCAGACAAGCACCTTAAACACTGAGCCATCTCTCCAGCCCCTGCATTTTCCATTCACACTTAGGATGATGTCATGTTTGGCTGTTGTAAAGAACTCTACAGTGAACATAGGAACACATACAGGAATTGGAACAGGAGACCAGAATGTATTGTACATGTAGGCTGGAGAGATGGCTCAGTGGTACTTGCCACTCAAGACTGAATGCCTGAGTTCTATCCACCCCAGATTCCATGTTAACAAAAAAAAAAAAACCCCATTTTTTTAAAGGATGAACTGCATACTTGAAAATGGCTGAGAGAATATCTTCACTATTCTTATTTTTTTACTTTTTAAAGTTATTTATTAGAGAAAAAGGGGGAGATGGAAGGAGGGGAAGAGGGAGGGAGAGAGAGAGAGAGAGAATGGGCACACCAGGACCTCTAGACCACTGCAAACAAACTCCAGATGTGCTACCTTGTGCATCCAGCTTTATGTGGGTCCTGGGGAATCAAACCTGGGCCCTTAGGCTTCGCAGGCAAGCACCTTAACCATTAAGCCATCTCTCCAGTCCCTCAACCACATAAGTATGTGAGTTAATGAATATGTTACCCAGCTCAATCAAGTTGGTTCACAATGTATACATATATTTTGATGTTCTAAAAATGAATATGATGATGACCTTGAGTGCTTGAGCCTAACTGGCCAGCCATCTGTCATCTAGAGATCACGTCTACCCTGTGAGCTTCTCCCTGCTTGGGGTCTGTGAACTGCTCTATCTCCAGGGAGCCCCATGGATACTTCCTTTGCATCTTTCAGGTTTCAATCCAAATCCTTTCCTTAAAAGACCCTCCATTCAGTGTCACAAGTAAAGGAGCGGCATGGTCCTGTTTCTCTCCCCTCCCATTGTCTGTTTTCAAGCCCCTTTCACCATTGAAATTCACCTTCTTTCAATATATATATATAAAATTTATAACCTTTTCATTGACAAATTCCATAAGTATAGGTAATAAACCATGATAATTCCCTCCCCTTCCCAATTTTCTCCTTCACAAATCCACTCTCCATCATATCCCCCCCTCTCTGTCAATTAGTCTCTTTTATTTTGATGTCATCATCTTTTCCTCCTATTATGAGGGTCTTGTGACGGTATTGCTAGGCACTGTAAACTCAAGGATATTGAGGCCAATTTCTTTCGGAATGATTGCATAGGAAGCAGTCCTACCCTTCCTTTGGCTCTTATGTTCTTTCTGCCATCTCTTCTGCAATGGACCCTGAGCCTTGACAGGTGTGATAGAGATGTTTCAGTGTGGAATACTCCTGTCACTTCTTCTCAGCACTATGGTATCTTTTGGGTCATCCCAGTGGTCAACCCCATCTGAAAAGAGAAGCTTCTTTAACCAAAAGTGACAGTAGCATTAATATATGGGTATGAATATTAAGTACAGCACCTTCAGGGCAGTTTGGTAGACATAATATAGGCATTTAGCCAGACAAGAACAGATAGCCCATTTTAAAATTGGATTGTTTGATTTCTTATTATTTAGTTTTCCGAGTTCTTTATATATCCTAGATATTAATCCTCTGTCAGATGTATAGCTGGCAAAGATTTTTTCCCATTCTGTAGGTTGCCTCTTTGCTCTATTCACAGTGTCCTTTGCTGTACAAAAGCTTTGTAATTTCATGAGGTCGCAGCGGTTGATCAATGGTTTTATTTCCTGAGCAATTGGGGTTATATTCAGAAAGTCATTGCCTATGCTAATATGTTGATATGTTTCCCCTACTTTTCCTCTAGCAGTTTCAGAGTTTCAAGTCGATTATTAAGGTCTTTGATCTATTTGTAATTGATTCTTGTTCACCGAGAGAGATAAACATCTGTTTTCATCCTTCTACATATAGATACCCAGTTTTCCCAGAACCATTTATTAAAGAAGCTGCCTTTTCTCCAATGAATATTTTGGGTATTTTCGTCAAAAATCAGATGGCTGTAGCTGCTTGGATTTACATCTGAGTCCTCTATTCTGTTCCGTTGATTTATGTGTTTGTCTTTGTACCAGTACCATATTGTTTTTGTTACTATGGCTCTGTAATATCGCTTAAAATCAGGTATGGTGATACTGCCAGCCTTGTTTTTGTTGCTTGAAATTGTTTTGACTATTTGAAGGTTTTTTTTGTGCTTCTAAATGAATTTTAGGATTGTTTTTTCTATTTCCATAAAGAATACCATTGGAATTTTGATGGGGATTGCATTGAATGTGTACATTGCTTTTGGTAAGATTGACATTTTCACAATATTCGTTATTCCTATTCAAGAAGGTGGGATGCTTTCCATTTCCTAGTGTCTTCTGCAATTATTCTCTTGAGTGCTTTAAAGTTTTCCTCATAGAAATCCTTCACTTTCTTGGTTAGGTAAATTCCAAGGTACTTTACTTTTTGTTTGAGGTAATTGTGAATGGGAGTGATTGCCTGATTTCATCCTCAGCCTGTTTGTTGTTAGTATACAGGAAGGCTACTGATTTCTGTGTGTTTATTTTGTATCCTGCTACATTGCTAAAAGTGTTTATCAGCTCTTAGCGTTTGCTGGTAGAATCATCATCTGCAAATAATGGTAATTTGATTTTGTCCTTTCCAATTTGTATCCCTTTTATGTGTGTCTCTTGCCTTATTGCTATAGCTAGGACTTCCAGTACTATATTAAATATAAGTGGGGACAGTGGACACCCTTGTCTTATTCCCGATTTTAGTGGACAAGCTTCAAATTTTTCCCCATTTAGTATTATGTTGGTTGTAGATTTATCATTTGTCATAAATAGCCTTTATTATGTTGAAATATTTTTCTTCTATTCCCAGTTTCTGTAAGACTTTTACCATAAAAGAGTATTGGATTTTGTCAAATGTCTTTTCTGCATCCTATTGAGATGATCTTGTGATTTTTGTCCATCAGTCCATTTATATATAATGTATTACATTTATTGATTTGCATATGTTGAACCATCACTGCATCTTTGGGATAAAGCCTACTTGGTCAGGGTGTATGATCTTTTTGATATTTTTGTATATTTCAGATTTTCAATCTGAAAATCTCATGATTTTCTGAATTTCTTTGGTATCTGTTGTAATAGTGCCTTTTTCATCTCTAATTTTATTAATTTGTGCCTCTTCTCTCTTTCTTTTTTATTTTAAAATATTTTATTTTATTGTATTCATTTAAGAGAGAGAGAGGCAGATAGAGAGAATGGGCACTCCAGGGCCTCCAGCCACTGCAAAATATCAAATATTTTTGTATTCTGTTTGTCAATATTTTGTTGAGATTTTTTTACATCTATGTTCATGAAGGAGATTGTTCTGTAATTTTCTTTTTAAGATCATTTTTATTTTGATTGAAAGAGAGAAAGAGGGAGGGAGGGAGGGAGAGAGAGAGAGAGAGAGAGAGAGAGAGAGAGAGAAAGAATGGGCATACCAGGACCTTCAGCCTGCTGTGTACATACTCCAGTTGCATGCGCCCCCTTGTGCACATGTGCAACATTGTGGACTTGTATCACTGTGTGTCTGGCTATGTGGGACCTGGAGATTTGAACATGAGTTCTTAGGCTTTGCAGGCAAGTGCCTTAACTGCTAAGCAATCTCTCCAGCCCTAATTTTTTTTCTATCTTCTCTGTTTTTGGTATCAGAGTTATTCAGGCTTCATAGAAGAAATTTGTCAGTATTCCTTCCTTTTCTATTTTATGGGAAAGTTTTAGAAGCATTGGTGTTGGTGTTAGTTCTTCCATGAAGGTCTGCTAAAATTCACCAGTGAATCCATCTGGGCCTGACTTTTTTTTAGATTTTTTTTTAGATTTTTTTATTTGTTATAGGTCTATTTAAGTGGTTAATCTCATCTAGACTTAATTTTGGTAGGTCATATAAATCAAGGAAATCATTTATTTCTTTCAGATTTTCAATCTGAAAATCTCATGATTTTCTGAATTTCTTTGGTAACTGTTGTAATAGTGCCTTTTTCATCCCTAATTTTATTATTTGTGCCTCTTCTCTCTTTCTTTTTTATTTTAAAATATTTTATTTTATTGTATTCATTTAAGAGAGAGAGAGGCAGATAGAGAGAATGGGCACTCCAGGGCCTCCAGCCACTGCAAAATATCAAATATTTTTGTATTCTGTTTGTCAATATTTTGTTGAGATTTTTTTACATCTATGTTCATGAAGGAGATTGTTCTGTAATTTTCTTTTTAAGATCATTTTTATTTTGATTGAAAGAGAGAAAGAGGGAGGGAGGGAGAGAGAGAGAGAGAGAGAGAGAAAGAGAAAGAAAGAATGGGCATACCAGGACCTTCAGCCTGCTGTGTACATACTCCAGATGCATGCCCCCCCTTGTGCACATGTGCAACATTGTGGACTTGTATCACTGTGTGTCTGGCTATGTGGGACCTGGAGATTTGAACATGAGTTCTTAGGCTTTGCAGGCAAGTGCCTTAACTGCTAAGCAATCTCTCCAGCCCTAATTTTTTTCCTTTTTTTTTTTTTTTTTGTTCTATCTTCTCTGTTTTTGGTATCAGAGTTATTCAGGCTTCATAGAAGAAATTTGTCAGTATTCCTTCCTTTTCTATTTTATGGGAAAGTTTTAGAAGCATTGGTGTTGGTGTTAGTTCTTCCATGAAGGTCTGCTAAAATTCACCAGTGAATCCATCTGGGCCTGGACTTTTTTTAGTTGGTAGATTTTTTTTATAACTGCTTTTTATTTGTTATAGGTCTATTTAAGTGGTTAATCTCATCTAGACTTAATTTTGGTAGGTCATATAAATCAAGGAAATCATTTATTTCTTTCAGATTTTCAATCTGAAAATCTCATGATTTTCTGAATTTCTTTGGTAACTGTTGTAATAGTGCCTTTTTCATCCCTAATTTTATTACTTTGTGTCTCTTCTCTCTTTTTTATTTTAAAATATTTTATTTTATTCATTTAAGAGAGAGAGAAAAGGAAGGAGAGAGAGAGAGAAAGAGGCAGAAAGAGAGAGACAGGGGCAGATAGAGAGAATGGGCATCCAGGGCCTCCAGCCATTGCAAATGAACTCCAGACTCATGTGCCACCTTATGCATCTGGCTCATGTGGGTCCTGGGGAATTGAACCTGAGTCCTTTGGGCCTTGCAGGCAAGCACTTCAACTGCTAAGCCATTTCTCTAACCCTCTTTTCTCTTTCTTTTGGTCAGATTTGCTAAGGGTTTATCAATCTTGTTTATCATTTCAAAGAACTAACTCTTTGTTTCATTGATTCTTTGGATTTTTTTTTTTGGTTTCTATTTCATTAATTTCTACACTAATCTTTATTATTTCTTCCCCATCTACTGATTTTTGGTTTGCCTTCTTCTGTTTTTTCCAAGGCCTTAAGGTGAGACATTAAGTTGTTTTCTTGAAACCTTTCTAATATCTTAATATAAGCACTTAGAACTATAATTTTCCCTCTTGGGACTGTCTTAATTGTGTCTCCAAAGGTTTTGGTATGTCACCACTGTCATTTGATTCTATAAAATTTTTGATTGCCTTCTTGGTTTCTTCAATGACCCATTTATCATTCAGCCATGTACTGTTTAGGTTCTATGATTTTGTGTATTCTCTGTAGTTTTTATTATTGCTGATTTGTAGTTTAATGCCATTGTGATCAGATAGAGTACAAGAAATTATTTCAATTTTCCTGAATTTGTTAAGATTTGCTTTGTGTCCTAATATATGGTATATTTTAGAGAACATTCCATGTGCTGCTGAGAAGAATATGTATTCTGTAGCATTTGGATGGAATGTTCTGTAGATATCTGTTAGGTCCATTTGTTCTAGGACATCATTTAATCCAGATGTCTCTCTGTTTATTTTTTGCCAGGATGACCTGTCAATTGATGAGAGTGTGTGGGGGGTATTGAAATCACTAAATACAATTGTGCTTGGTGTTTGTTTGTTGAAATTGGAAGCACCCTGGTTAGGTGCATATATGTTTAGAGTTGTAATGTTTTCCTGTTGAATTATTCCTTTACTCAATATAAAGTGACCTTATCTTTCCTCACTAATGTTGGTTTGAAGTCTATCCTGTCAGATAGTAGGATAGCAACACCTGCCTGTTTGCATGAAATAGAATTTCCCATCCTTTCACCCTAAGATGGTGTCTGTCTTTTATGGAGAAGTGAGTTTCTTGGAGGCAACCAACAGAGGATCCTGCCTTTAATCTAGTCTGCAAGCCTATGTCTTTTGGTTGGGACATTGAGGCCATTGATATTGAGTTATTGAAAGGTATGCATTTATTCTTGCCATTTTTTTTGTTTTGTAGTGATTCCTGTTTTTCTTTTACATTCTTAGATTAACTATTATTTGAGTATGGTTTATTTTTCCTGTTCCTGCATGAAGGATCCCTTCAAGTATTTTCTGTAGATCTGGCTTAGTGGCCATATATTCCTTTAGCCTGTTTTTGTTGTGGAATGTCCTTATTTCTCTGTAAATTTGGATGGATAGCTTTACTGGATAAAGTAATTTTGGTTGACAGTTGTTATCTTTCAGAACTTGGAATACATCATTCCAAGCCCGGCTTTTAAAGTTTGTATTGAGTAATCTACTATTATCCTGATGGGCTTTCCTTTATAAGTGACTTGCTGTTTCTTTATTTGTTTGTTTGTTTTTTGAGGTAGGGTCTCACTCTAGCTCAAGTTGACTTGAATTCACTCTGTAGTCTCAGGGTGGCCTTGAACTCATGGCAATCCTCCTACCTCTGCCTCCCAAGTGCTGGGATTAAAGGTGTGTGCCACCACATCCAGCTTGTGACTTGCTGTTTCTGTCTAAATGCTTTTTTTTGGTTTGTGTGTTTTGTAGTTTAATTATAATATTGCAAGGAGAGGTTCTACCCAGGTTTTGTCTGTTTGGTGTTCAAAAGGCTTCCTGTATCTGTATTGGCATCCCTGTTCCAATTTGAGGAAATTTTTCTTCTATGATTTTGTTGAAAACAAATGCCTTTGGAATGAAATTCTTCTCCTTTACCTTGAATTCTTATGTTTCATCTCTTCATAGTATCCAGAACGTCTTGAAATTCCCATTCATACCTTCCTTTTAGCTTGTCTTTCTCTTTGTTGGACTGTTTTAGGTCTATTACCTGGTCTTCTAGTTTAGATATTCTGTTCTCTCCTTCATCCATTCTATTGGTAAGACTTTCTACAGTTTTTTTTTTTTTTTTTTTTTGACTTTCTATGTTTTTCATTTCTAGTATTTCTGATTAATTTTTCCTTCAGTATTTCTATTTCCTTACTCATGTCTTATATTGACCTCCTTATTTCATTCAGTTGGTTTCCTGTGTTCTCCTTTAGGAGTTTGTTTTCTTCTTTGATTCTTTTGATTTCTTCTTTGATTTCTTTGAATATAGATAAAATCATTTTTTGTCAGGCATTTCATCTAAATCAGTCTCACTGGAGGTTATTTCTGATGGATTTATAATTTTTGGTGGAATTATATTGTCTTGATTTTTTGTTTCTTTATTATAATATAGAGATTTTTGAATTTTGGGTTAATTTGATTCTTGGGTTTTCTAATTATCTGCAATATTCTTATATGTGCAAATCTGATGTTATATATCTTCAGGAAGGAGCTTAAGGTGCAGGTGATGCTCTTATATGACTTCCAGAGTGACAGCAGAAGTGACCCTAGGTGTTGGGTTTGCCTGCTATGCAAGTGTTCTAGTAGGTTGGGTGGAGCAAAATACAGGCAAATTCTAAAATTCAACTGAGCAATATACACATTCAATCAAAACCAGCATGGAATACTTATGTAAGAGTGGGTATTAAAACAAACAGATAATCTAACAAAGTCAAAGTCCCCAAGGGTGTGTGTTGCCCCACACTTTTAATCCTGTCAACTGGGAGGCTGAGATTTCTGGTCTGTAAAGGGTTCCAGGTCAGCCTGGGACCAAGTAAGACCTTGCCCCCAAGAATGGCAGAAGAAGACAATGGCACTATAAATCAGGAAGCAACAAAGGACAAACCCAAAATACAGCTTATTTTAAGAATGGTAAAGTGGACCATCAATCAAATCTAACACATAACCTGCCCTACATGGAAGGTGTGATTAGCGCTTCCAATGCAGGTCTATATACTAGGCTTTGTGGCAGGTACTGACCCCAGGTAAGAAGGCCCTGTTACCTTTTGGGATGGTTTTGGTCTCAGCTATGCTGTATGCCAGCTTAGGTCCCTCTTTACTGTGTTGTGGGCTTGGTTAGATTGGCTGGGTCAGGGGATCCACTGCTCTGATCACCTGTGCTGGATGCTGTGTAGCTGATCCTCATTTCCCAGGTCTCCAGTGGTTTCCAGCACTGGTGGTTCGGGCAGGGGAGGCTGTGGAGGGTGCCTGAATTTGTACTGGAGTTGCATGGCTGATTCCTGTGATCCCTTTCCTCACAAGCTCCTCAGCTGGACTCTGCTGTCCTCTCTTTCAGGTTTCTTGACTTTGGGAGGCTGGTGTGAGAGGATAATCCCTTCACCTGGCTTCTGTTCCCATGGGTCAGCTGGGCAGGCACACAGACCAGGACCAGTGGCGCTGTGGCGGGAGCTGATTTTGGCTGCTTGTGTGGTTGCTGGAAGCTCTGGGTCTCTCCTGCTTTTCTGCTGTGGTTGATAATTCCTTATACACCTTCACTTTTTGGTAGAAGAGTATATTTTGCTGTTTTTCTGCTTAATTCCCCACTAGGTTCCTTTGGGGTGGCTACTATGCCACCATCTTACCCAGAAGCCCTCTTTTTTATATTTTATTTATTTTGCAAGGATAAAGGGGGGGGGGAGAACAGGCACACCAGGGCCTTTAGCCACTGTAAACAAACTCCAGATGCATGAACCAGTTTGTACATCAGGCATTTTGTGGGTACTGAGGGATCAAATCTGGGTGGTTAGGTTTTGTAGGCAAGCACCTTAACCATTGAGCCATCTCTCCAGTCCCACCTTCTTCCTTTTTTTATTTTTATTTTTTGGTTTTCTGAGGGGGGTAGGGTCTCACGCTAGCCCAGGCTAACCTGGCATTCACTCTGTATTCTCAGGGTGGCCTCAAACTCATGGCAATCCTCCTACTTCTGCCTTCTGAGGACTGGGATTAAAGGTGTGGGCCACCATGCCCAGCATCCTTCTTCCTTTTTTTTTTTTTTTTTTAATGACAGAGTCTCATGTGTACCAGAGAGGCCTTGCTACATAGCAGAGGATGATCTTAAACTTCTAATTCTCCTGCTTCTACATGCAGAGTGCTGGGATCACAGGCGTGCACCACCACACCCAGTCTTATGCAGTGCTGGAGACCAAACCCAGGGCTTTGTGCATGTTGGACAAGTGCTCTACTGAATGAGCTATATCCCCCGCCCCGCCCAGCCAAAATTGCTTTTTTTCTCCTTACACCCTAACTAGCTGTCCCTCTGCCCTGCTGGTGAGAACTTGCTTCGTGTGTCTGTGGATAAGAGCTCAATGCCTTGAGCAGACTAAGCAAGCTACTGTTGTTCAATGGGTGTTTGTCTGATGAGAGACACATTATATGTATCCATGTGGCAGCTGACCTCACCGCCTCTTTCAGCAGCTGTGAATCTTGGACTCTCACTCACAGAACACCATGTCTTCTGCTGCTGCTGATCAATCGGACTGAGTGTGTGTCTACATTTCTCTCTCCATCTCTTTCCACAGGAGACTTGTAGTGATGGGCACAGACACTAAAATGCAGAATGACAGAAAATTAACCCTATCCCAAATCAAAGACAAAATGTGCTGAGTGAATCATGAAGACAGTGTGTATCCGTCAGGCTGGTTTTGGCTATGAGTATGATACACAGGAGCCCACGTATCACCTTTTATTGATTTATATAATAGGAACTTGCTGGGGTCCCTCCTAGGGCCATCCCAGGTGAGGATTCAGGGTCTCCAGCGGGCAGGGAGTGAGAGGCGTGGAGTCAAGACACAGACACCAGGAGTCGGGTGAAAGCAGGCAGAGGGCAAGCTGCTGCAGACTCCTTTATTCAAGGAAGTGTAGGGGTTTTTAAGGGTTTGGCTGGCCAATCGTTGTATGGGGTGGTTCCCTTCTTGTGACCAATGACAGCCTGTCTCCGGGCAGATCATCTCACAGCAGGTTGCTTGCTGGAATGGGGCTATAGCTGTTGTCACGCCAGGCCTGTGCAGAATGCCACGTCCACAGAAACCACTTCCTGGTTCCTCCTAGCAGGCCGCCTGGCTAGGGCCCAACCTGCACTGTGCCATACAGGAACTGTAGGGTATGGCCTAGGGATCCATGTTCTTCCTGCCTCTGCTCTGTCATAGGCTGTTTTCTTTAGCCACATGCTAGCAGCATCTGCATGGACACACTCAGACACCATGATGCCCAACTGCACAACACAGGCATCTCTTTTTAGGAGAGAAGAAACTCCCTGTGTTGCCTCTTCACTAATTCCTTTGGGCTAGAATTGGTTTCCTTGCCCACACATGAACCAATCACAAACAAGGAGAATGGAATTTCCACAGCCTCTTTCAGCCCTGGCACTTGCAGCCTCTGCACCCTGTGAAATGCCTAGGAATGCATAGACCCCATGGTCCTGTACAGCACTAGAGGCAACCTGCAAATTTAATGCCAAGTTTCCCAGCTGCCAAGGCAAGAAGTCAAACGGCTAAAAATTTAACAGGGTTCGTAAGTTTCAGATCAATTGGGAGCATCCCAGCCTTTCCTGATACTGAGATCTGAACCTCTCTCCCAAGGATCTACTTTGTGTGTGTGTGTGTGTGTGTGTGTGTGTGCATGTTGAGTGCATGTTTATGTGTGTGCATGTGCACATGTGTGTGTGTGGAGGCCCAAGGCTGATGTCTGGTGCCTTCTTCTCCCTCTCCACCTCATTCTTTGAGACAGGGTCTGTTTCTGAACCTAGAGCTCACGGATTTGACCAGGCTAGCTAGCTGGTGACCTCCAGGATTCCCTTTCTCCAGCATCCCAGTGCTGGGATTATAGGATGTCATTCAGGTTCTCATTGAACTGTCTTTGCAGTCCCCAATGGGTCTTTTCATGTATGGGTCTATGTGTGTTAGTACGAGCACTTGTACCATGGCATGTGTGTGGAGTTTAGAGAACAACTTTTGAGTCTCTCCTTTTGCTAGGCTAGCTGGTCTGCAAGGTTCTGGGAAGTTCTGTCTCTGTTTCCCTTTCACTGTAGGCATGCTGGGATTACAGAAGCCCATCACCGCTTTGGGTTTTTATGTTGCTCTTGGGATCTGAACTCAGGTGCTCATATTTGAGAGGCAAGGCTTTATTCACTGAGCCACCTCCCTGGCCATCCTCCCCACTCCCATGGGTCTCAAGTGAGTCATGGTGGTAGAGCATATACAAGCCATAAGGAAGCAAAAGTCCCAAACACCAAACACAATTAGGGGTGTGATTCAGAAGTGAGAGCAGCCTGAGCCAGCTGCATAAGCACCTCATCATTTCAGATGGGCCACACTGAGCTTTATTCAAGGGGAGCTACAAGGACTGAATGGGGCATTTTTGTCCCTTCAGGCAGTTCACCATGAATGTCATTTCTCTCAGAAATTTTTTGATAAAGAAGGAACAGTGGAGAGCTCGAGGTGAGGTGCTCTGGAAAGAACTTGGCCAAGCAGTTTTCTTTTCCTCAGGTATTTGTATTCTTTGACAGTTGACAGAGTAGATGAGGTATTTTTACAATAAAAATGGAGGCACCTGACCAGAACCTGTACTTGATGGATGTCACAGATGTGGGGGCCATTATCTTTGGCCTTCCCTGAGCTTGTGAAATGGATATCTTGTCCTTTCCTCTTCTTCTCTCCCCTCTTCCTCTCCCCTTTCTTTCCCTCTTTCCTTTCTTTTCTTTCCTCCTTTCCTTTCCTAGTTCTTTCTTCCTTCTTTGCCTTCCTTCAGCTTTTAGGACAGCTGACTTTGAACCCATGAACCTCCTTCCATAGCCTCCCAAATGCTGAGATCCCAAGTGTGAACCTGCACACCTGGCTTGTAAAATGGAATGGTCATGCTATATGCAAGCACGATGCTAAGCTCTATACGAGCCTTGAAGGTTTTTCTTTTGTGCTCCTGGGGATCCTGATATTCCATGTAAGAAGTCAGACTGCCTACCAAGGAAAAGACTCCAGATCCCACCATAAGGGAGACGGAACCCTAACCTCACTGTCACTCCCTCAAGCATGAGACATATGAAGGGGCAATCGGGGATGTTCCAGCCCAGTCCAGCTGCATACTCAGCTGCCATTGCATGAGCAGAAGAGCCAGTCAACTGAGCTTTGTCGGTCCCTACTGTCCACTCTCAAGGGATAGGTGGTGTCTTGAGCATCTAAGTTTTGGGGTGGTTTGTTAGCCACAATGGATAGCAGAAATACTTAGGTATCAGGTCTCCTTCCCTATCTGTCTGGCTCCCCACCCCAGGAAAGAGCTGCTGGTCTGAGGTATGTGAAGAGGATAGAGCAAGGATGTCCTGAGGGAACAAGGACACTGCTTCTCTCCCTTCCTCCCCTGCCTTGTATCTTCTTTATTTTGCCCACAACCTGGGTTGGGAGGACCTTGGGCTCTGATTTGCTTTGGTTTAAGTGAGTGGATGGTAAAGTCTGGTGTCTGGCTTTGAAGACCCCCTCAAAACAAGTCGCAGGCCTTTTGGAATTCTGGCAGCATATCACCTGCCAGACAGGCACCTGTTCAAGTGGCTAATCTCTTTGAGGAGGTGAGATATTCTGAACTGTGCCTGGAATCGTAATGGGCAAGGTCACTGCAGGAAACCTTCAGACCTGGGAAGCATGCTGGCTAGGTTCCAGGGTGCCTGGACTGTGGCCTACCCACAGGGATGCAGAGGTCTGAGGACTGTCGTTAGAAAAATCACCTATGAGAAGAGAGAGAAGACAGCAAAATCAGCTGGGGCTGTGGGCAGCAGTGAGCTCAGTGACACATAACTCAGGGTCCAACTCGAGTTGAGGGTGGTCAAGAGGCTGCAGCTAGAGAGACACGCTCAAAGCTTCCGCTTTCCCAGGCTGCAGGCACACTCAGAGAAGGAATCCTGTGTGACACAGCTGTTTCCTGGAAGCCAGAGTCACAATGATGAATAGGCGACCCCTCATCTCCACATGTCACTGTCCTCTCTTCCTCACATCCAGCCAGGGTGGAAGGTGGCAGCTCACGGACCCGGAGTCAGTGTGCACACCCCATCCACCTGGCTGCTGGTGACTCACTCTCAATTCCCGGGAGAGATTTCTGATGGGTTTGCCTTGTCAGAGATCCACTCAGCTACAGTGGGGATCCTAATCAGGTCTCCAGCCATGACTTCCAGACTTACATTCACGAGGGTGGGGTAGTCCTTGAACTTCAAATTTCCCTGATGTTTTCCTGACATCCACAGTGTCTGTGAGACCCACATCATTCAGGCACATTTCACTGTTTTCCCTGGGATGGGCAGGACTGAAACTGGGGCAATACAAACATAGGGCTCTGGGGGGAAGATTCTATGGAGGCATTCCCTCTTGCATTTGTCAAGTGCAGGGTGGGCACCTGTGCAATCCTCTATGCCTTCTTTATATTCTGTGCCTGGGTATCTGACTTGGCTCTCTCTAGCCCTGGCCCTGGTGAGGGCAGTCAGTGAAACACATGCCCTGGGATACCTTACGGACAGCTCCTTACTGTGTTGAAGTTGCCACTAAAAGGGGCCGTGCCTTCAATGAAGAGGCCGTGTAGTGGTCTGAATCTGTATGGGACTCTCTGGAGCATGCCTGGAGGTTTGGGGGAGAACCTAAAGATGAGAGAGAGGGTTGGAGGTTAGAGTTCCCCTAGGGTAAATAGAGGGCAGAGCAGAGAGAGAGAGAGAGAGAGAGAGAAAAAAAACAAAAAACAGTTCCTAAGAGCTTGTTCTTAGATCTCAGGCTGAGCGGTTTGGAAGACAGGCCACATCAGTTTGTGGCACACTCTCCCTTGCCAACTGTCCTTGGGTCAGCCAACAATCCTCGAATAGACAGCCATTATCTGTTACCATTCTCATTCCCATGAGGTAAACTGAGGCTCACCATAGGGCCATGGAACTTAATTAGGCAGTCACAGCATCCTGTATAATTTAGAATAGAAGTTGCCAGAGAGGCCTATTTAAGCTGTTTCTGTGTATGTACATAGGAAACGGAGGGCCAGAAAACTAAAGTGTGTCCTGAGGGCTGCACAATGATGGAAAGTAATTCCCCTGCATCTTTCTCTTTAATTTCCAATCCTTACCTCTGCCTCCGAAACCCAGGGATACTGGACAGCACACCCTGACTTTCCAAGCCGGAGCCAAAGCCCTCCCTTGTCCCATGCTGACAGTTAGAACCTACTCCCCTTGCAGATGGAATCTTTTCTGTCCAGGTTCCCATCTCACCCACGAGCCCTAGGTGCCTCTTTGATCATGGAGGATATGTGGCAGCTCAACTAGAATTTGCCACAGGCAACCACTCGGCTAGAAGTCTCTCATTCTGTTCCCTGGTAGCCCCAAGGTCTCTCCTTACCTTGATGGAGAACAGAGGGACGAAGCCCAGGCAGGTGGCAGCTAGAAGGACCCACAGCTGTGGGCATCTGTCCTGACCTTCTCTAAGCCCCAAGTCCACTGGCAACTAGCCACAGTTGAAGCTTTTGTCTGTCTTTCTACCCCCCCCCTTTTTAAATGATAAACCTTAAGCCAGTAAGATGTACACATTAAACACTGGGTCCTTCCTGATGTGGTCCATGGCTTCAACAACCTTGCAGGTTACTCGCACGTCACCTGGGCTGGTGAGCGCTATAGAAGGCTGCCACTAAAATACATTTGCAAGGAGCAGCCTGTGAGATCGAAGGAAAAGAGAAGCAATATGCTAGTAAATAACCCCTGGGGTCAAAGAGGAAATCACAATGGAAATAAGAAAATATTTTCAACTGAAAGGCGATGAAAATAGAAACACATCAAAACTTGTGGGATGCAGCTAGAATATTCAGAGCAGATGTTCTTTACCTGGGGCAACAATGCAGGGACCTTATGATCTTGGCAGGAAAAAAATATGTACATTTGTGTACACGCCGTATACATATCATCCACTTTAAAAAACTTGGAGCAGAAATTTAGCATCACCTTCAATTAGGAATCCAGGCAGTGGACCAAAATCATCTTGGTGGTCCCCATGACTTTGTCACCGATATCACATAGATTGAATCAACACTGTCTATCAATTTAAGGATTGAGGCAATTTATTTTCTCTGCCTGGGTCTCACCATGTGCACTCAGGCTTGCATAGCTACAGAGACACAAATGGTAACAGTTTATGGTTTTTTTTTTATATTACCTCATGAGCTGTGGGAGCAGAAGAAAGATGCTTCGAATTGTGCCAGCACAGTGGCATAGGTACGTTTTTCGGGTTGCTGTCACATAGAAATGTCCCTCCCTGACAGCTTCTGGCAAAGAGGCAATCTTAAGTAGATCCATACAGCAGTCTAAAAGGGCTTGCAATCCACTGTCTCTGACATGTGCTTTTTAATACCCCCTTTTAAAAATTAAAATAACTATAGACACACAAGAAATTGTAATGGTAGTAGAGAGGTCTGGTGACCCTTCACCTGGTTCTTCTATAGTCTGTATGTTATGTAAGTGCTGGGCAATGTCAAAACCAGGATATTGGGAGCTGGAGAGATGGTTTAGTGGTTAAGGAACTTGCCTGTGAAGCCAAAGGACTCAAGTTCAATTCCCCAGTACCCACGTAAGTGAGATGCACAAGGTGGTTCATGTGTCTGGAGTTCATTTGCATTGGTGGAGGCCCTGGTGTGCCCATTCTCTTTCTCTATCTGCCATTTCCCCTCTCTCTCTCTCTTCCTCTCTCTCAAATAAATAAATATTTTATTTATTTATTTGAGAGAGAGGGAGAGAGAGAGGCAGATATATAGAGAGAATGGGTGCACCAGGGACTCCAGCCACTGCAAACAAATTCCAGATGCATGCACCACTCCATGTATCTGGTCTATGTGGGTACTGAGGAATTGAATCCCCCTCCCCCCACATAGTAACACACCAGGGGCTGGTAATGATGTAGAGAAGCTAGGTGTCTCATGCTTCCCAACACAACATAGGCTAGTATAGCACTCTGGAAGACAGCAGAGAATCTTCCTTAAAAGCTCTGTATTTATGCTCCTGGGCATTTATCCCAGAGAAATGAAACGTGTCCACACAAAACATAGTCCAAATTTGGAAACAACCAAAATGTTCTACTATAATAAGAAAATGGCTAAACACACCGTCACATCCGTGCCAGCCATTAGAAGGAATAGGTGATACCACAACCTGTATGTAACTATAAGGATATTACCTGAATGCGGGGGAGGAGGCGGGGAGCCAGTCTCAAAAGTCTCAAGCCATGAGATTTCATTCTTTTATTACTTTTTAGATGAACAAACATATAAAAGTCTTAAAACGACAACATAGTAACAAAGAAGATGGTGTAACAGTTGCTGTGGTCTAGGGAGTGGAAGGGTGTTGACCACAAAGGCATGGCCCAAGGAAGATCAGGTCTGTGTCCTTATTGTGGAAGTTACACTAATCTGTCAATGTAACAAATTTAAAAAATAAATAAACACTCGTAAGGGCAAGAGAGATGGCTCAGCAGGTTAACAGCACTTGCTATACAAGCTTGAGGACCTGAGTTTGAGCCTTAGTACCCACATAAAAAGCCAGGCATAGCTCTTGTGCATGTCCTGCGGGGTGGGACAGAGACAGGAACATCTCTGGGGTTCCCTGATCAGCCTGTCTAACTGAAAAATGATAGCTCCAGGTTCAGTGAGAGAGCCGGGAAGATGACTCAGTGGTGAAGGTGCTTGCCTGCAAAGCCTAATGATCCTGGCTCTATCCCTGGTACCCACATAAAGTCAGATGCACAGAGTGGTACATGCATATGGAGTTCGTTTGCTGCTCTTGGAGGCCCTGGCGTGCTCATTCTCTCTCTCTTTCAATCTCTTTCTCCTTTCTCTATTTTTTCTCTCTGCTTGCAAATAAATTTAAATTAAAAAATATATACTGTTCAAACTGAGCATGGTGACACATGCATTTAATCCCAGCACTTGGGAGGCAGAGGTAGGAGGATTGCCATGAGTTTGAGGCCACCCTGAGAATGCATAGTGAATTCCAGGTCAGCCTGGGCTAGAGTGACACCATGCGCCTTTCTCCAGAATTTCTTCACCTTGCAAAATTGTCCATTAAACAATTCTCATCCCTGCCCCATAACCACCATCATACTTTTATTGTGTGTGTGTGTGTGTGTGTGTGTGTACGAGCGCCCGCACGCACGGGTATGTGCACATGTGTGTGGAGGCCAGAGGACAATGTTGGGTGTTGCTTCTCAAGTACCATCCATCTTTTCTAAGACAGATTCTCTCTTTGGACTGGAATTTGCCAAGCAGTCTAGACTGGCTGGCTAGTGAGCCCAAGGGGTCTGCCTGACTCTGTCTTCCCAGCACTAGGACTATAAGCGCTCACCATCATGACCAGCTTTTAAGATATGGCTTCTGGGGATTGAACTCAGTCCTCATGTTTGTGAGGAAAGCATGTTAGCAACTGAGTTATCTCCCCAGCCCTCTAGCATTCAACTTTCTATTTCTCTTTTCTTTATTTTTATTTATTTTTTTTCTTTTTTAAATTAATTATTATTTTTTATTGACAACTTTTATCTTACATACAAAAAAACCCACCTGATATTTCCCTCCCCTCCCTCCATTCCACTTTAGAACTCCAGTCTCCATCATATCCCCTCCCTCTCTCCATTTGTCTCTCTTTTAATTTGATGTCATCATCTTTTTCTTCTATTTTGAGGGTCTTGCGGAGGTATTGCTAGGCACTGCAAGGTCATGGATATCGAGGCCAATTTCTGTCTGGGCAGTTGCATTGTAAGAAGTCATACCCTTCCTTTGGCTCTTCCATTCTATCTGCCCCCTCTTCTGCAATGGTCCCTGAGCCTTGGAGGGTGTGACAGAGGTGTTTCAGTGCTGGGCACTCCTCCATCCCTTCTTCTCAGCACTATGTTGCCTTTTGGGTCATCCCAGTGGTCATCACCATCTGAAAAGAGAAGCTTCTCTAACCAGAAGTGAGAGTAGCGTTAATATGTGAATATGAACATTAAGTGTAGTGCTTTCAGGGCAGCTTGGTGGGAATAATATATACACTTAGTCAGACAAGAGCAAGCTTGTACCCCTAAGGTTCATGACCTCACCTACCATAGACTTTTGCTTAGGTTTTTCAGTACCAGGTATGTATTCCCTCTCGTAGAGAGGGCCTTCAGTCCAATTATGGAGCAGTTGGTTACCCCAAGAGTAGACATGCCACTATTGCACCCGTTCAGTCATTGGGCCTGTCTGGCCAAGCTTGAATAGTCAGCGTCCACTGTTTTCACTGCTGATGACTTCTGTCTCCCATATGCTGCGTGCAGTGCAGCTTTTTCCAGCTTTCAGTTGGCTGGTCTACAGGGAGAAGGTTTTCTGCTCCACACCAGCTTCCTTTCTTAGTGACCTTGCCTCTCAGGCATGAGATGTCTTCAGCAATAGGGTCTTACCATCTGTTTCTCAAGGGAAACCAAGGGCTTTGGCAAAAGCCTTTAATGTTTGGAGGCTACCGGGACTTCCTTGGCCAACAACTCACTGCATATATATATACTGTTGTTGTTGTTTTGAGATAGGGTCTTGCTTCAGCCTGAAATAAATCTGTTCTTCCCATAAACTAAACTATGTCTGGTTGGATGTTCAATTCCAGCAACACAGAGCTGACTACAATAGTTTTTTTAGTACCAGATAATTGGGGTGTTGTTGTGGATGAATCTGACCATGTGGAATTTGGTCTTTTTTAAAACTTGTGTGCTAGAGAAATGTGGAGGGACTTGACACTTGGGACTGCAGAAACCTTACATAGTGGTAAGCCAAATTTCATGGGCTATTCTGATGAGAGTTTGAAAATGCTAAATGGAGAAGGAATTGTGTTGGCTCATGAACTTTCAAAGGGGAAGGAAGACATCAATCAGAGAACCTTGTTGGAACTGGGCTACTGGCATAAAGACTGGTTGTATTCTGCTGCCCATGCCCAGATAGTTTGATGAAGGTTGAAATTAAAAGTAATGGACTGGTGTGCTTGGCAGAAGGTATAGAACTGAAAGATGTATTATTTATTACTGGAAAAATTAGGTTACTTAAGCTGCTATTGTTAAATAGATTGCCACCATTAAGGGTGGGCCAACTGCTTTACATGGAAACAATGGAAAAGATACCTGAGGGTGAAGGAAAGGCTAAAGAAATAGAAAAGCAAACTCCTTTGAAAGGAGATGACTGAAAGGAAGAATTCTGAAGGCTCAAGGTCAAGGTTTATATCCTCCTTGGATTCACAGATTGGTTATGCTGTTGCACTGCTGGTATTGATCTTCAACATGAAAAATGCATGGAAGTGGGTCATAAAGTACACACTGTTTCAGAAGTTGCTGCTGAGATGCAGCATGTGAAGCAGGGTGATGTCCCTGTGTAAAAGCCCCAAAAGGCCATTGTATGGTGCTGAGAATAGACTTTGGATGTACCAGGACTATGCAACAGATACCATGGAGTGCTGATGGATTGGGATGAAAGTTTTCCCCTGGCTACTCAGCTCAACTTGGAGGAGTGGAATTGAAAATTCCAGAGACTGTTGTCAGTGGTTATGGATGTCAGACTTGAACTGTAGATGCTGATATTTACCTAATGGTTGTGGATTTTATATTGGTCCAGCCTCCTTGTTTTGCCATATGAAATAGAAATGTCCAGCCATAAAGCTTGCAGGATCCATTGCTGGTTAACACCATTCATCACTTTTCTCCCCCCACAGACCGCATAGGTCTTCCAGTATCCTGACAGCTAGTCAACAGGGAGGAGGGTTCCAGCTCAGTTCCAGCTTGATTTCTCTGATAGTAAGTCTGCTAATGGGTATAAAGTGACACGCTGTTAAGTTTTGAGACTGTTTTATGAAATCTATGTTTTATACAAGTCCTGTATCTGATATGTGCTTTAAAAAAGTTCCTTCTGGGTCTATAGCTTATCTTTATTCTATAAAAATGATTATTTTTAAACAATTATTCTCTGTGTGTGTGTGTGTGTGTATATACACATATGCTATGGTCAGAGGACAACTTCAAGATATATGTGCTCTTCTACCTTCTTTCAGACAGAGTCTCTTGCCACTGCAAATGAATGCCACACTAGCTGTCCCACAAACTTCAGTTTCTTCTGGTTCTGCTTCCCATTGTCATCAGCATATTGGGGTTACAGATGCATGAGTCACTCCTCAGCCCCTGTAGACATGGCTCATTTCAGAGTAAATTTTATACATTTGGTAAAGTCTAACTTAGTAGCATTTTTCTCTTAGGAATCATAATTTTGCTATCCTATCTAAGGACTCAATACCTTTTATACCTAAGCATACAATGAATTTGAATGGACTTTTATGTAAGGTGACAAGAAGACTTGTAGATACCAATTCCTCCAACATCAGTTGTTGAAAAGACCATTGTATTCATTTTCTTTTCCTGTTGATATGATAAGTTACACTGGCCGACTTGAAAATATTGAGCCTACCTTACATCCCTGGGACACATGCCTCTTGATGGTGGTATAGGATTCCTTTTATACATGGATGTTCATGTGTTGAAGCTCCTTGGTTGGGTGCATGCAATATGGAATTACTGTCTTCTTTTGGTGAATCAATTCTCACGTTGTTGTATGATGTTTACTTCTGTTTCTGTTGAGTTTTAAAGTGTATTTCATCTGACATTAATATAGTCAGCCATGCTTGCTTCTCCAGAATATTGTTTACAAGGCATCTGTTTGTTTACTTTAAATGTGCCTTTTTTAAAAATAATTTTATTGGGCTGGAGAGATGGCTTAGCAATTAAGGCATTTGCCTGTGGAGCCTAAGGATCCATGTTTGACTCTCCAGATCTCACATAAGCCAGACACACAAAGGTTAGGCAAGCACAAGGTCACACATGCCCACTAGGTAGTGCAAGCATCTGGAGTTCGATTGCGGTGGTTGAGGCCCTGGTGCGTCAATTCTCTCTTTAAAATAAAAAACAAAATAAATTTTATTTCAAGAAGAGAGTGAAAGAGAGATTGGGAGAGAATATGGGTGTTCCAGAGCCTCTTGCAATTGCAAATGAACTCCAGATACATATACCACTTTATGCATCTGGCTTTACATGAGTATTGAAGTATTGAACCTGAACCAGCAGGTATTGCAGGCAAGCTCATTTAATCACTGAGCTATCTCTCCAGCCCCAACTGTTTGAAATGAGCTTCTTGCAGACATCACATAGTTGGGCCATGTTTTTTTAAAAGCTAACTCTGCTAATTTTCATCTTTTACTTGCTATATTTAAGTCATTTACATCTAATGTAATTATTGTTCTGTGAGGACCTAAGACTGCCATTGTGCTTTTTTTCCTGCTCTGTTATCTTTTAGCCATTATTTCCCTATTTCCTTTTTCTACAACTTGAACATTTCTTTAGATATGATTTCACTTACCAACTGTATTTTTAATATTTCTTTTCATGTAAGTTTTTAAAGTGATTTCTCTATACATTATATTGCAAATATATAACTTATCAGAGTCTACTGGTATCAACATTTGTCAGCTGGGATTGTTAGAAATTTTCTCTTTGTATTCCTGTACTTTCCCCCAATTATATAGCATAATCACTTAAATATTTGTTTACATATAGCAAAACAACATCAGACAGTGATACAGTTTATTTAATATTATTTATCTGTTTATTTGAGAGCGACACTATGGACATGCCAAGGTCCTTGCTACTGCAAATAATCTGCAAACATATGTGCCACTTGTGCATCTGGCTTTATGTAGATACTGGGGAATTGAACCCAGGCTGGCAGGTTTTGCAAGAAAGCACCTTTAACCCATCTCTCCAGACCTAGTGTTACAATTTTTGCTTTACCATCAAATATAAGTTAGAAAAGTCAAGAGAAAAAAATGTGTACTTTATTTGCAAAATATTCACCCTTTCTACTGTATTTTCTTCTTTCCTGATGTTGCAAGTTTCTACATCATATAATTTCCTTTCTTTATTTCCTTAATTTGTATTTTCAAGTTTAAGTTCATTTAGTGAGACTTTTAAAGTCTACCTACTGGCTTCAGATTCTCACAGCTTTCTTTCACCTGAAAATATCTTGTCCATCTTCACTTCTGAAGGATATACTTTAAAATTTTTATTCATTTATTTGAAGCAGAGATAAACATAGATGTGTGTGTGTGTGTGTGTGTGTGTGTGAGAGAGAGAGAGAGAGAGAGAGAAAGAGAGAATGGGCACACCAGGGCCTCCAACCACTACAAATGAACTCCAGATGCATGCACCATTTTGTGCATCTGGCTTTACATGGGTACTGGGGAATTGAACCCAGTTCATTAAACTTTGTAGGCAAGTGCCTTAACTGCTGAGCCATTGAAGAATATTTTTGCTGAATGTAGGTTTCTGTTCTGACAGCTCTGTTCTCACAGCTCTTGATCAATGTCATGCCACATCATCTGGCATCTGTTTCTGATAAGAAATTACCATCATTTGAATTTTTAGCCAGATGGAAAACAGGGGAATTTTCCTTGGTCTTTAGCTTAGCCAAGTGTGGCTATAATCTATTTGAGGATGGATTTCTTTTGATTCTCCTGTTTAGGATTCACCAAGATTAAATTTTAGCCATGTATCTTTTTCAAATTCATGAATTTTCTTGTTGTTGTTTTTAGGCATGTGTAGCAAATACTTAAATATATAACTTTAAAACCTTCTAGGACTAAGCTTGGTGAAGAGTTCTTAGAAATGACACACAAAGTACAACTCCTAAAAGACAAATATTAATACATTAGATGTTGCCAACAAACAACAAGAAATATGAAAATTCATGTAGTACAGGCTGGCCTCAAAATTTCTATGTATCCAAAGATAACCTTAAAGTGACCTTTAACTCCCCATCCTCCTGCCTCTACCTCTCAAGTATAAAGATTATGCCTATACCACCATTCCTGTCTTTCTGACTCTGTGTGTGTGTGTGTGTGTGTGTGTGTGTGTGTGTGTGAGAGAGAGAGAGAGAAAGAGAGAGAGAGAGAAATACAATGGAATTGAACTGAGGGTGTTAAGCATGCTAGGCAAACACTAAGCAATAGCTATTATTTCTCAATTTCTTTGTATGCTCTTCATCTTTTTTTTTCTTTTTCTCCTTCTTTGGGGTTTTCTGATGACATGGATGTTAGGCATTTATTAAACTTCTATAGTCCCTTGAGGTTCTGTTCATTCTTTTTTTTTTTTCTGGTCAATTTTCATCAGATCTGGTCATTTCTATTGTTCTTCAGTTGCCCTGGCTCTTTTGTCTGTCCTAAATGTGTATGTTCTATGTGAGTGTTATATTTGGGTATGATGTGTGTTCATGTGTGTGTGTTTTCATGTCCTGTGTATGAACGTGGGTATGTGTGTGCAGCTGTACACATGTGGCAGTCAAAGGATAACTTTCCAGTCTCATCCTTACCTTCTACCTTATTTGAGCCAACTCACTGGAGTTTTCCATTTTGGTTATTTTATTTTTCAGCTCTAAAGTCTCCATCTGATATATATCACTGGGAATGAAGCCCAAGGCCTCACCTTTGTCTAGTTTATATTCTTTATTTAAAAAATACTTTATTGGGCTGGAGAGATGGCTTAGTGGTTAAGGCACCTGCCTGCTAAACCTAAGAACACCCGTTCAATTCTCCAGGACCCACATTTAGCCAGCCACAAAGTGACACAAGGGCGCAATGCCACACTTGCCCACAAGGGGGTGCATGTGTCTGGAATTCGCTCACAGTGGCTGAGAGGCTGCTGGTATGCCCATTCTCTCTCTCTCTCTCTCTGACTGTCTCCAATTTTTTTTTTTATTTATGTATTTATTTACAGAGAGAGAGAGAGAATGGGCACTTGACAGCCTCTTGCCATAGCAAATGAACTATAGACACATGTGCTACTTTGTGCATCTAGATTTATGTGGGTTCTGGGGAATTAAACTTGGGTCATCAGGCTTTTCCAGCAAGCGCCTTTGACCATGGATCTATCTCCCCAGCCCTTATATTCTTTATTTTGTTGACACTTTTTTTAATTTACATATAAAATGTGGTTCAGCTATGCTTACAATTCCTTATTGAAGCATTTAGATACTGGCTGCTTTGAAATCCTCCTCAGATAACCCTTGAGTCTGTGACTCCTCAGGGATGCACTATTGATTGCCATTTATCTTTTTAGGGTTAGATTTTCTGAATCTCAGGTTAGTTCGCTTAGACAAGAACCCAGGACATGTCAGTTCCTTGTCACTGAATCTTAAGTCAGCCAGCTCACCTGACCTTGGTTTGGTTGAAGAGGGAGTGCTGGATTGCTCCTGTTGGGGGAGGCGGAGGTCACGTTTCCCATCCAGCCTCTGCTGACACCTTCTCCTGTAAGGACTGCTTGTTACCACTTACAAGAGGGGTTCAGGCTCCCCCATGGATGGAAGAAGCAGAAAGAGGCTGGAGCTGGGTTCTACTCCTCATGTGGCCTTGGCTAATGTGATGTGATGGCACAGCGGTGGGGGTGTAGTAGTCAGCTTCAGTCGCGGGATGAACTTCCAAACCAGGCACAGTTATGGGAGGAAGGGATTTATCGAAGCTTACAGATCCAGAGGAAGTTCCATAATGGCGGAAGAAGCTGGCCCGCTTTCACAGAGAGAAATACAACCACCAGCATCACAAGCAAGCACACTCCAGGAACTCCAAGCTGACTGAACTCCATCGCTTTGCACATCTTTTTTGCTGGAAACGGATCTGCCCCCAAGCCCACCTTGGGGCTGGACCCTAGGGTCTGCCCACAGTGATACCTCCTCCAGCCAGGAGGCTGGAGATCTAAATTGCAAGCTTTAATAAACTGAATCAATTGGGGGACATCCATTCAAAGCACCACAGGGGGTGTAGTGGCTCCATCAACTGTTGGGTAGCAGCGACCTTGCTGTCCCTCCACTAGACCCCTGTGAGCCCACTCAGCAGGGTGGTGGATGCCTGGAGGCTGCTGGGAGGGGAGACCTGCAGGCTCTGCAGTGTGTTCACACTGACACTGTGGAGCAGTCTTACTGGATAAAGCCCCAGATTTCCACTTGCCTTCCACATTACCCCCTCTAATGCATGGGGACACCTCACTAGAGTCTGTGGAGGTGGAATCCAAGGAGTGAGAATGGGGCTCCAGTTCTCTTGCAGGAGAGGAGTGCTCATCAGAACCTGAGCCGCTGCCCCTATGAGGTTTTTCCATCTTGCTGAGCCATTGTTTCTACCCCCTCTTCTCTGGCTAGCAGGCCTTTGAAGCTGCAACTTTTTTTTTTTTTTTTTGTCACTGGCTATTGACATTTCCAGGTGGCTGCCTTCTCCCACACACATTGGGCAAAACAAAACAAAGCCCAACAAAACAAACAAATGCCGAGAAATCACCACTGAGTCATACTGTGGACACGAAGTCCCTAGACACTTTGTTTTCCTCCGTATTACAGGTGGTAGAAAGTAGCATTGTAGAGGGAAGAGCAGAGCTGTGTTGGAAACGGCAGAGAATCACCATGGCATCCGCGGAGCCCTATGATGTTGTTTTTGTGTATTCATGGGTGTGTATATTCATGACACGTGTATGAATGCAGATGTGTGAGTGCCATGGTGCCCATATGGAGGTCAGGGAACAACTCTCCAGTGTCGGTCCTTGCCTTCCACCTCATTTGAAACAAGGTCTTTCATTCTTCGGTTCACTGCTGAGTTTGCCAGGCTAGCTGGTCTGTGAGCTTTCTGAAATTCTCCTGCCTCCACCTCCCATCTCACTGTCAGTTTGCTGGGATTACAGAAGCCTGCTATGGCTTCTGGCTTTTACATGGAATCTGGGGATCTGACCTCTGCAAACACCTTATCCACTGAGCCATCTGCCCAGGCCTGTGACAGAGGTGGATATTGGTAGCAGTGGTGTTGGATTTAGTCTTGTCTCTTAGTAACCTCTTGGCATAGCCATGAAGTTTGAAGCAAAGAGTAATTTTTCAAGGCAAATGGGAGAGGATTCCAGAAGGCATTTTGATCCAACAATACCACATTGAAGATTACTATCGAGTGTTCACTTCAGTCCGAGGTGGTTGGGCAGAAATCCTTACAGCCCTACCCTTTCTGTGAGGCTCTAGTTGCTTTTGCCAACCTTTGGATTTTCTGACGGTTACTATCAGGCAAATATGTAAGCATCCTTGTTTAGAACTGTCTGTTTTATTTCTGATTGCTAGAGTTTAAACACCTTAATCCACTGGGATTCTGATCACAGATACAGGTTTAAGCTATGTTTAACAAAAAGGACAGGAAAAGTAGTAGATGCCCTATCTCACTGATGAAGACCATGGCCTAGGAAGAAAGAACAACACATCATACCTCCTGTCACGCTGGGGGCATTTTGCTTATTTTCCCATAATGCAATGTCAGCAAACTGAAGATGTAGTTTGCCGGCACTGTTGGCCATCTCATAACTATCAGGCCTTGATGTGATTGTTATTAATCTTGAATCTCCTGAGTTAGCCTTACAGATTTTTGATGGAGTATGTTCTACCTTGGAAAAAGAAACTTGCTAAATAAGCTGGTTTTGTGCATTGCTAAATCATTAAGATGAAGAATGGATCCATTCAGCCTTAGAGGTTTCACTCTTCGTTCTGATGGCTCCGCCACACCATCCAGCCGCCCTCCTTGCACATGAAGTGAGAGGGAACATGTCTCTCAGCACACCTTCCATAGGAAAAGCTTACAAACCACTAGTTTGTGAAGTCCATCCCACTGAGTTCTCCATCGCCAGCACTGAGGTATGAGGTGCCCCTTGCAGGCAAGGCATCTGGAGGTAGGTGAGGCTACCATTCTGGAAGCATCCTGCAGGTGCCGGTGGGCAGCCCCTGCCTCTCCTGCTGAGGTGACTGACAGCTTTCTCCCTCCATCTGTTCACTCTCTCCAGTGGAACCCCGTGGTTTTTCCTGGAACTCACATTATCCTGTTGAAATTTCCTTAACTGGTTATTTTACCATCAAGAAATTTGCAGTTAATGTCTTACTGGTACCATCTTTGCAAACGCCATGAACACAGGCCAATAAAATGCCCTGGACATTAACATCTGTTCAGTCACAGGCCTGTGAGGTAAAGAATGCACTTAACACCAGCTTCCTGACTCGCTAGGTCTGCCTGTGGAACACATTAGAGTGCTGTTTTATGACTCAGCCTGTAAGAACACGTTACCTAGCATGGCCGTTTCATTTTGTCCCCAAACATTCAGGCATATCTTCTACATCTCAGTCCCTCATCCTTTTTCCTTAGGTCCCCATTAACAGAGATTTTTCCTACCAAGAGATTTTCTTTTTTTTGAAAAAAAATTTTGGTAAAAGTTTAGACATTTTTTTGTTTGTTTGTTTTGAGGTAGGGTCTCACTCTAGCCCAGGCTGACCTGGAACTCATTCTGTAGTCTTAGAATGGCTTCAAACTCAGTGATCCTCCTACATCTGCCTCCTGAGTGCTGGGATTAAAGGTGTGTGCCATCACACCCAGCCAATTTTTTAAAAATATTTTATTTATTTGAGAGAGACAAAGAGGAAGAGAGAGAGAGAGAGAATGGGCATGCCAGGGCTTCCAGCCACTGCAAATGAACTCCAGACACATGCGGCCCCTTGTGCATGTGTCCTGGAGAATCGAACCGGGGTCCTTTGGCTTTGCAGGCAAGCGCCTTAACCGCTAAGCCATCTCTCTAGCCGCCCCCAGCCAATTTTATATGGACAGTTTGGTGGTATTCAGTACTTTCATGCTCTTGGGGGTCCATTGCCACCCCCCCATCCACCTCTGCTAACTGAAGTTATATCTACTCCCCAGCCCTCCCTCCCTTCTCCCAGCTCCTGGCAGCTACCTTCTGGCTATCTGCCTATGAACTGGACAACTTTAGGTGTCGTGTGAATGGAGTCATACAGCCTTGATACTTTCGTGCCTGTATCACTTGGTGTGTCTATTTTCATCAATATACTAGTTACATTTCTCATTGCTGTGACAAAATCCCTGGGGGAGCATCCTGAAGCCGTATCTAAAACATAGCAAATGTCCTTAAGGTACATTGGTGTGGTTAGCATGTGCCTGAATTTCCTTCCCTTTAACAGAATTTCTTTGTAGGGCTATGCAAGTATATTCCATTGTGTGCTGTTTATTCCTCTATCAATGGACATTGAGTTCATTCTTCCTTTTGTCTATTGTGAATAATCATATTATAAACATGAGTGTTGCGAGCATGTCTCGGAGACTCTTTTGGCTATGCTCACAGCAGTTCACCCAAAGATCACATTATACTTTTATTTTTAATTGGTTCAGTAGTCATTATACTGTTTTCCACAGTGGCTGCACTAAGATGATGGGGCTATTTACAGGGCTCTGTGCTGTCTCTGAGCAGGACCAGGCCAGTCTTCTCCGTGTTGTTCTAGCTGTGTATGCTTGCCGCTGAAGTGAGCACCAAGGTGATCTCAACCAACATTGATGGAGGCTTCCAACACTTCTTTTCAGCTCTGTTAAGCTACAATAGGCAAATAAAGTTTCATATATTTGAGGTGTATGCCTTAATATCCGAATGTATTGTGAAGTGTCACCACAACCAAGCTAGCTGACAGCATTTTCACCTCATCTACTTTCCTTCTTACACATATTTTATTTATGTATTTATTTATGAGAGAGAAAGAAAGAAAGAGAGAGAGAATGGTGTCACCAAGTCCTCTAGTCACTGCAAATGAACTCCAGACACATGTGCCACTTTGTGCACTTGGCTTTACATGGTCACTGGAAATTGAAAGTCCTTAGGCTTTGCAGGCAAGTGCCTTAACTGTTGAGCCATCTCTCCAGGACCCTCCTTCTTTCTTTCTTCTGGTGAGGAAATTAGCTACTCACGTAGCAAGGTCCAAGTATATAATTCATTACTGTTCAGTCTAGTGCCAGGGTGAGCATTAGAGCTCCAGAACTTTGTCGTCTTGTATAACTGAAGCTTTGTATCCATTGCCCAGCACCCCCACATGCACACCCTCCCCAGCCCCTGGCAACTGCTATTCTATTTTACGCTTCTATGGGTTTGACTGCTTTGGACCCTGCAATATTAAGTCCCATGCAGTATTTGTCTTTCTGTACCTGGCTTATTTCACTCAGCATGTTTTCCACGTTTATCCATGCTGCAAGTGGCAGGGGTTCTTTCTTTTCCTAGGGCTGAATATTTTTTCTCTCTTCTTTATCTGTTCATCCATTGACGGACAATCAGATTATCCTTATAGCTTGCTATTGTGAATAATACTACAGTGACCATGGGCGTTCAGATATGTATTTTGAGATCCTGATTTCCTTTCCATCATGCATGTATATTGTTTATATACCCAATATACACATATGTAGATGCATGTACATATGTATCTACAATGGAAATAAGATATGTGTGCATAAGTTTTGTGCTAGGAGTCTTGTAGTTTCAGGTCTTACATTTAAGTCTTTGCTCATCTGGAATTGATTTTTACATGAGTTGTGTGAGATATGGTCCACTTTCCCATCACCATTGAGGAAACTGTCCTTTCCCCATGGTGTTCTATAGCCACTCCATCATGGGTGGATCTATTTCTGGGTTTTCTATTATGCTCCCCTGGTCTCCGTGCTTCTATACTAGGACCCTGTCTTGATTACGGGAGGTTTGTGATCGACCCTGTTCTTGGTGGTTGCTCACATTTAAGTCTTTGCTCCACTTTGAGCTGCTTTGTGTATATATACGTACCATTGGTTGAAGACTTTCCTTTCTCCAATGTATACCCTTGTTTCTTCTGTTTCAAAAGCCAATTGGCTATAAATACGAAAAGACATATATATATATATTGTTTTTTTCTAGGTAAGGTCTCGCTCTAACCCAGGCTGACCTAGGGTGGACTCAGACTCACAGCAATCCCTCTACCTCCCAAGTGCTGGGATTAAAGGCGTGCGCCACCCCACCTGACCAGGAGTTGTTTTAAACCTGATTCAGTCTTGTTACTGGATCTTAGTTTTCCTATGTCCTCGTGGTTCCTCTTAGGGAGATTATATAAAACCGAGGATGTATCCATTTCTCCCAACCTTTCCAATTTGCCAGCATACAGTGCTTCCTAAGTCTCTGGCATTTCTGTGGTATCGCTTTACGAAGATTCCTTTTTCTCCATCTCTGATTTCATTGGGTTTTTTCCTCCTTTCCTTAATTAGTGTGTTAGATCCTTGTTACTGTGACAAATACCTGAGAAAACAACTTAAGGGGAGGAAACATTTATGTTGTCTCACAGTTTCAGAGCTTTCGGTCCGCGGCTGGCTTATGCCATTGTCCTGGGTCTGTGGTGAGGCCAGATGCATGGAGGCAGAAGAGTATGTAAAGCACAGTTGCTAATTGAGGACAGGAAGCAGGGAGGCAGGAAAGGGCCAGGGACGAGATTTCCTTCAATAGTAAGGCCCCCCCTCCCACCCACCATGACCTATTTCCACTAATCAGTCCTATATCATCTACCTTCATGTTGCTGGGAAAAAACAGCTGACAAAAATTAGTGTAAAGGGAAGGGTTCATTTCAGTCTGTAGTTCCAGGTTACAGTCCATCACGGTGGGGAAGGCATGGCAGCAGAAGCCTGAGGCAGCTGCTCACATTCAGCACAGTGAGGAAGCAGAGAACAAGAGAATGCTGCTGCTCAGCCGGGGTTCTCCTTCTTACACAGTTCAGGACCCCTGCCCATGGCATGGTGCCCCCCACAGTTAAGGTGGGTCTCACCACCTCTTCTAACCTAATCAAGGTCACCCCTCACAGACAAGCACAGAGGTTAACCTCATCGACACCGTCCCTCATGGGTGATCCTGGGTCAAATTGACAATCAATTGAAACCATTAACAGGCTTCACCCTCCAAAGTTTACACCACTTCACAACATAGCACCACCAGTTGGCACTCACACTTCAACACATGAGCCTGTGGGGGAATATTTTGTACTAAAACCATCATACTATAGCTGAAAGTTTGTCAAAATCCTTCCTTAAGTTGCTTCTTGTCAGGTATTGGTTACAGCAATAGGAAAATAACACCCCCACACACATGGCATGCCTGGTAGTGGGTGGGGGAGATTTCAGGGCTACCACAGATACCTTTGGAAGGGCTCAGAGTGCCAACTGGCCCAAGGACCTATTGCTGATCAGCTTCTCAGGACCACAGTGGGCTGAATCTTCTTACAATTGTCTGCTCAGTTACTTCTTGCTGTTGCAGCGGCGGGGCCCACATAAGCCAAATGCACAAGGTGGTGCATGTGTCTGGAGTTCGTTTGCAGTAGCTCGAGGCTATGGCTTGCCCATTCTCTCTCTCTATTTCTCTATTTGTCTCTCCCCCCTTTCTCTCTAATAAGTAAATAGAAAATAAAAAATCTTTTAAAAATAGTACTGAAAAAGGAGGCAGGGGAGATGGCCCAGTTGGTAAAAGCTCTTGCTGTACAAGCATGGGGATCTGAGTTGGAATCTCCAGTACCCGAAGAAATGCTGGGTGTGGCAGTGAATGCCTGTGATCCCAGCTTTGAGAGGCTGAGACAGGAGACCCCTGGGCAAGCTGGCCAGCTAGTCTAGCTAAGTTGTCAAGTTCTAGGTTCAGTGAGAGACCTTGTCTTAATTAATAAGCTGGAGAACAATTGAGAAAGATACCTGACATTGACCTCTGGCTTCCACACATATGCACACATGCATGCACATCACACAAATATACACATGTTTTTTCAAAAAGGTGTGACATAACTAAATGGGCAATGAAAGACTCGGACTCATGCCCATTGTCACTCAAAGTCAATATAGAAGGTCAAATTCATGGATCAGTGTGTTTCAACCTGTCAGTTAGAAAGAAGCCTGTGGTCCCAGCTACCTGGGAGGCTGAAGCAGGAGGATTACTTGAGCCTCAGAGTTTGAGGCTAGTCTGGGAGGCATAATGCGACCAAATATCAAAAATGAAAATAAATAAGAATTATAAAGAGAAAAGGAAAGGTGCTGATAGCTAGCAGGAAAACAAAACAAAACAGCTGTGAGTTATTTTCTAGAGAGTGGACTGAGGAGGGGGATAGGGCAGGAGATTATAATTTTTCATAAGTTTTTGAATATGACTTAATTTTAAAATTCTGTTATTCATTACTTTGATGAAAAATTAACAAGCTAGAATTTCTGGGCATATCTGTAATACCAGCACTAAGGATCATGAGTTTAAGGCCCATCTGGCCCACATGGTGAAATGGAGTGTTAGGGGTTCAGGAAAGTCCTTGAACCCCAAACCCTGGGCTTGTATTTGTATTTAACCAAAGAATTGGGCAAACCAAACTGAGAAGGATAATTATTAAATTATTACATTTGGGATGGAGAAATAGCTTAATGGTTGAGACACTTGACTGCGAAGCTAAGGACCCAGGTTGGCACGTAAGCCAGATGCACATGGTGCTGCATGCATCTGGAGTTTATTTGCAGCGGTGAGATGCCCTGGCCTGCCCATTCTCTCTCTCTCTCTCTTGCTCAAATAAAAAAAAATTAAAAAATTTAAAAAGTTATATATTTATTGAGGGACTTACAGAACCAAGGGAAGGAAAATGAATGCACCCATGAGGTCTGAGAGCCCACATGGTAGGCCTGGACAAACCATAAACAGAGAGAGAGAGGAAAGAAAAGAAAGTGAAAAGAGCTCCCGTCATGTGGAGAGGAGGAGAAGGTAGAGCCCATGTGGGAGTAGAGGTCGGGGGTTCTCACCAGAACCTAGGCGTTCACGATGGTCAGGCAGCCCAGAGACTTGCTCTCCCCTCGCAAACATAGTTATAACCTTATGGTGGTGGACCCTACCTTCCAGCTCAGGTGAGAGAGAGAGACAGCTCATTGGTCTGGGTTAGAGGCTGGCTCAGGAAGAGGTTAGCCAGGTTCTGGGGGCTGAACTTGACCAACCACAATGTTAGGATTAAATCTTGGGACGAAGTCCTCCCTCCCAGGAGAAGCCTGGGTTGTGTGTGGAAAAACAGATGTAGGGAAGAGATCAGAAGTCAGATCATATTTTGATCTCTAGCAAAGCGGAGACTGCAAGGACACTTTTAGGGGTGCAGTCACCCTAAATGCCTAACAAAGCTACCTGACTCCCTCTCAATGGTAAGGCCTTGATTCAGAAAAATACCACCCCCCCAGCCAAATAACAAACTCCAAGCTTTCGTAAAAGCAACCAAACATGAACCAGTGAAATTGAAAGCAGAGGCTGTAGGCAGCTTGGGACAAGACATGTCAAGCACCCCTCCCCCTGCCAGGTTTCAGCCATAGAGTGAGCAGAGCGCTTCATGTCCCCTCCAGGATTCTGCTGCCCCTCCCTGCGGAGGAAATGGGACCTGGTTTGAGAAGTGGCAATTAAGATAAGTCAGGGCAAAAAGCTTAAAATGTTTCAAAAGGGAAAACTCACAAGTTTTTTTTCAGAAAGACCACCCCTGACCCTGTGAGTCACACACAGTGCATTCATTCACACAAAATCAAGCCACAAAGGGGTACCATCGAGAGCTAGGCCCAGCTCCCTCCTTCCTGTGAGGGTGACATAGTTGCATTGCCCTGCCTTCTGTCACGGACCATTGCTCTGCCATGGCGATGTCGTCTCTCCTCTCCCAAGACCACAAAGTCACCTCCAGCAGCCCTCAAAGGCCCTCTTTCACTTCACAACATTAGCTTGACCCACAACTTCCTTCCTTCTGCACCCTGGGCTCAGCAGGGAAGCTGCATGTAAAGAGTCATTTCTAGGGTTCAAGGGCACAAATATAGGATGTGCCTCTTTGGAGACAGGTGCAAAAGGATGGATCATAAAGACAGAATGAGGGTGGGCCCCATAGACTGCTCCCAGTCTGGAGAAAACCTCCAGTTATGAAGGCAGACCCTCACAGCAATGATTCAGAGAGGCTCTTTTAAAACCCTTGACTTCCCACTTCCCAAGAGAAGAGCTGTGTCTAATGGGAGGGAAAACCTGCATCCTGATTTAAGACAAATCTTTTAATAGGACATTGGGTCCACATCAGCAACATCTAGCACTCCTTTCTGCAGTGGAATCGGGGCAGGAAGGGAGTGGACTTTCTTTACCATGATGTGAATGGTGTGTCTCCCACTTTGGGCTTCATGGAAAGCAGAGATGAGAGAGATTCTTGTTGGTCCTCTTGCTGGTTCCTAGAGAAGAGTGGTAGGGAGATGAGATTCTCCATCTGTGTCAGGAAGGGTGAGCCAGAGATTCTGTAGGTGAAGCAGGGCAGCAGAGCAATGTTCCCTGCTGGAGCCTGGAGAGAGAGAAAACTCTCCATCTGTGCCATGGTTAGTTTTGATGGTTAACTTGTTTGGATCTGGACTCACCTAGGAGACAAATTTTTGCATCTGTCTGTAAGAGAATTTCTAGATTAGATTGAAATGGGAAGACCCAGCCTGACTGTGGCGGGGGCACCATTCTATGGACTGGAGTCCTGACTGAATAGAGAGGAGGAAGTGAGTGGAGTAGCAGTGTCCTGACTGTGCATACAATGTGACCGCACTGTCTCAAGCTCCTGCCGCCATACCTTCCCATAGTGACGGACTTGTACCCTGCAATTATGAGCCACAGTAAGTTCTTTCTTTCTGATGTGATCACATACCTGACCAGAAGCAGCTTAAGAAAGGAAGGTGTGCTTCGGCTTACAGCTCGAGGCTGTGGTCCATCACGGGGAGGAGGGTGCGGTAGTAGCAGTGTGAGGCAGAGCTGGTCAGATTGAGTCCATAGTCAGGAAGCAGAGAGCAATGGAAGTGGTGCTCAGCTTGTTTTCTCCTTTTTATTCAGTCCAGGGACCTAGCCCACAGAATGGTACCACCCACCCTGAAGGTGGGTCTTCCCATCTCAATTAACCTTATGGAGATCATCCTGCACAGGTGATTCTAGGTCAATCACTATAAGCTCTTACATTTCCTTAAGTAGCTTTGGTCAGGTATTTTGTTGTAGAGTTGAGAAAAGTAACTAATATAGCCTGTACCCCTGTGCTCCCCATAAAATGTCCATAAATACATAATACAGCCTGTGCCCCCTTCTCTCCATAAAATGTTCATAAATACATAATGGAGCCTGCACCCCCCCCACTCCCCATAAAACATCCATAAATACATAATACTGCCTGCACATCCCCCTCCTGTTCCTCATAAAAAAATCCATAAAATTTTGTTAAATGTGACCATCTGGTTGTAGCTGTGCTTGAGGGGAATTAGGATGGGACTTTTAAGAGAGCAAAAATAAATAAATAAATAAATAAATAAATAAATAAATAAATAAATAAATAAATACAGAAATGCCATAGGAATGGAGAGACAAGTGGCTAGAAGCCAGGTGGTGCTCAAATTTCAGGAGATAGTCAGGACTGGTTCATGAGACACAAGAACAGTCTTCAGGGCTTTTCAGAGCTCCTTGGGGAGAGAAACCTATGGAGAACCAGGCTTTCTTTCAGCCAAGCTGCCGGAAAACTGGACTGTCACTGTGATCTTGGAGGCTGTAGAGCTTGGGGACACAGAGGGATATCAGGAGGATGGCAGGTAGAGTTCTGGCGATAGGACATTCGCCTTCAATGGAGAAATGAAGTTAATGAAGGATATAAAAAATCACAACCTGGGGCTGGAGAGATGGCTTAGTGGTTAAGGTGCTGGCCTGCAAAGCCAAAGGACCCGGGTTTGGTTCCCCAGGGCCTATGTACACAAGGTAGCTCTCATGCATCTGGAGCTCATTTGCAAAGGCTTGAGGCCCGGGCATGCCCATTCTCTCTATTTGCCTCTCTCTCTCAAATAAATAAATAAATAAATACAAATATATTAAAAATTAAATAAAATCACAACCTGTATTAGTTATTTTGCTCATCACTGTGCTCGTACACCTGACAAGAAGCAAATTAAGGGAGGAAGGGTTATTTCAGTAGACAGCTGGAGGAGATACAATGCATCATGGCAGGGGAGGTGTAAGCAGACAGCTTCAGGTTCGCTGAGATGAACTTCCAGGCTAGGCACAGTTATGGAGAAAGGGATATTTATGGAAGCTTACAGATCCAGGGGAAGTTTCATAATGGCAGAAGAAGCTGGCCTGCTTTTACAGGGCCAGGCAGAGAGAGAAAGAGAAAGGCCACAAGCCAAAAACCACACAGCACAGCACACTTCAGGAACTCCAGCTAGGCACACTTTGCATATCTTTCATTGAAATCTCAAACCCACCACCGCACCTTAAGATCTGCCCAGTGACACTGCCTCGGGCCAGGTGCTGCAGATGCAAACTACAAACTAATAAAACACTGAATATATTGGGGGCCATCTATTCAAACTACCACAGAAGCCATAGTGATGGCACTATGAGGCAACCAGTCAACTTGTTCAAACTATATGACAGTCCAAACAGATGCCAGATACATAAAGACTACCTCTACTAAACCAACACCAGTTAGGCCCCTTTGCTGGAGCAGCTCAGAATGGCTGTTCCCATGAGCTCCTGCCTCATCCTTACTGTTTCACTGACATTCCTGACCTGTCCCTCAAGTTCTCACTTGTGTCATCCTCACTAATCCCAGAAAGTTCTGAGCAAATCTTGGAGGACTTCTTTGTTTGCTTGTTTGTTTTTGAGATAGGGTCCCTCTCTAGCCCAGGTTAGCCTGGAATTCACTATACAGTCTCAGGCTGGTCTCGAACTCACAGTGATCCTCCTCTCTCAGCCTCCTGAGTGTTGGTATTAAAGGTGTGTGCTGCCACACCCGGGTGGGGGGGGGGAGAGAGAGAAAAGGAAGGAGAGAGAAAAAGAGAGAATATGGGTGCTCCAGAGCCTCTAGCTGCTGCAAACAAACACCAGATGCATGTGCCACTTTGTGCAGCTGGTTTCATGTGGGTATTGGGGAATTGAGCTCTGGTCATTAGGCTTTGCAGGTAAGTGCCTTAACTGCTGTGTCTCTTCTCTTTTTCTTTTGGTCAGATTTTTTTTTAAGCATGAGGTTAGTTCCTAACTTAACTGCTTACTGTTCATGTGGTCTTATATGAATGATTCCAACTTAACCAGAAATGCATGGGTGAGAGAGACCTAGCTCATGGGAGTGTTGAGGTGATTAATGAGATGGGGCAGATGTAGCACTTGGCTCTGGGCAGACAGACCATAATATCTTCCTTCTTGAGAGGAAGGACAGTGGAAACCCTTCATTTCAATCTGAAATAGAAAATCTGGCCTGTATTAGTTACGCTCTCATTGCCGTCAACAAATACCTGGCCAGAAACAACTTAAGGAAAGGAAAGGGTTCATTTTGGCTTCCGTTTCAAAGGGATATAGTCCATTATGGCAGGTGGACTGGTCACACTGGCAGGCTGGTAGCAGAGAATGAATAGGAAGTGGGTCTGGGCTGTATGTCCTTAAAGCCCACCCTCAGCACCTCACTTCCTCCAGCCAGGATCCACCTCCTGAAGGTTCTATAACCTTCTCACACTAGCTGCTGACCAAGTGTTCAAACACATGAGCCTTCAAGGGACATTTTGCACTTAAATCATAACTATCGTTATATAAAAATTCAATTAACACTAGCCAGTATCATGCTAGGTCTTATTTTTTAGCTTGTCTTAGAGCAGAAACAAGACTGAAATTGTTAAAAAACATATTAACTCCCAGTTAATCGATACCTAACCAAGGTATTCTTTGCAGCATGCCTGGGGGGCAATGCAGACATTTGTCTGGCAGACAAAGGAGGGGCCAGCTAGGATGGCAGATACACAGCTTCGGTCCTCTTTCTGCCCCTGCTGCCTCTTCTGGGCCTGTGACAGACATCATTAATCAATCATAGTATCTCATCTTGTTGAGCCTAGAGTCTGTCTTATCATACTTTTCATTTCCTTTTTATTTATTTAATTTTTTAAAAAAAAACCCTCCATGTACTGAAGTGTTTTTAAGAAAATCCCAGACACTGTGTTATACATCAACAGCAAAAAAATCTCTAAAATTATAAATGATTTCTTATATTAACAATAGTGTCAATATCACAAGTGAAAATAATTAACAATAATTCTATTGTATTATCTAATACTTAGTCCATAATTAAGTGCCCTTACTTGTCTCAATACACTTTTTTTCTCACTCCTTTCTCTCCCCCATCCTCTCTCCTGACTTCACTTTGGCCATTTCACCCCCAGTATTCTGCCCCTCTACTTACATATCTACCATATCTTCTTGTCAGGCCTTTCCATCTCTCCTCCCTCCCTCGTGGCCCCTTTCTGGCTTCCTGGTCTCTATTATTGACTTTTACTCCAGTTCACATACAAATCTAAACCTTTGAAGCGAGGATCCACACACGAGAGAGAACATGTGCCATTCGACTTTCTGAGCCTGTGCTACTTCACTTAGGATACTCTCTTCCAGATTCATTCGTTTTCCTACAAATTTCATAATTGCATTTTTCTTTCCATCTGAGAAAAACTCCATTGTACAAAGGTACCACAGCTTCATTATCAATTCATCAGTCAGTGGACATCTAGGCTGGTTTCATGTCTTAGCTGCTGTGAATAGAACAGCAATAAACCTGGATGAGCGAGTGTCTCTGTAGTAATGAGTTCAGTCTTGTGGTACATGCCAAGGCGTGGTACAGCTGGATCATATGGTAAATCTATTTTTGTCTATCTCAGGAACCTCCATACTTGATTTCCACAATGGCTGTAACAGTTTACATACCCGTCAACAATGGAGAAGGGTTCCTGTTTCCCCACACCCTCAGTAGCATTTATTGTCATTTGATTTCTGTCACAATATGTTATGTGCTACATTGAACACAGGTGGGGAGTCCCTCAGGGGTCAGGCAGAGTTTGAGGCAGAAATGACTTTGCCAGTTGCATGAGTCAGAGGGTGCACAGGCCTTACTTTAGGGAATGGAAGGGAATGCCTCTAAGTCTCTGGATGACCTTGTTTTGTGCCCTTCCAGGACTCTTCCTGGGTGGGGCATCTCCTGTCTGCCCTCCTCTCCTGGAAGGTTGGTTCTCTGAAACTTTTCTTCTGCTGGGGAGCTTGGAGGAGGTAGCCTTCAAAAATGGGTCTCTGGTGGCTTAGCAGTTAAGGCACCTGCTGCTAAGGGTATGAACCCGGTTCCAATCTCCAGGTCCCATGTTTAGCCAGATGTAAAGTGACGCAAGGGCGCAATGCCGCACTTGACCACAAGGGGGCACACGCATCTGGATTTTTCTTTCGCAGCAGCTGAGAGGCTGCTGGCCGCCCATTTCTATCTGTCTTCCTCTCCCTCTCTCTATGTCTCTCTCTCTGTGACTCTTTCCAAAAAAAAAAAAATTAAATAAATTAAATTAAATTAAATTAAAAAATGGGTCTCTGGGATTTAGGGTGTCAGATTTTTCAGGGGTGACCTAGTATACAGCACTCTGCCCTTCCCTGTAGCAAGTAGGCAGGTGATAGAAGAGAGGGGTCACGGTGCTCAACCCCTGGGATGAGGTTAATCCCACCTCCGAGGATTGATCACAGGACTGGTATCTCCCCCCTGCCCGGGTTGGGCCAGGCCATCTGGCCATGAAGCAGGTCTCCTGTGTGCTTTGGAATCAAGAGCCACTGTGCCAGCGGGAACCCACATGGATTTTCCATTTCCTGTGCATGTCTGAGAGAAGATTGAAGGCTCAATTTCAGGATGCCTGGGCCTGCACAAAGGCAGTGATGATGCTATTGTCTGCAAAATGGCCCATTGTGGCGATGGGGTGGGGGGAAGCGAATTAAGGCAAGAGTCTTCCATCAGTAACTGTTGATTCCTTCCTCAGGGAGCTGAAATTGTACTCCACAGACAAAGGTCTGAGTTAGTGCCGGACACTCTGAAGTCTGTAGATGAGATGTCCTGGGGGTGGGCATGGGGGGGGGGAGTAGCAGAGAATGTAGACTGAGACCCTGTGGTCCTCAGAGTTCCTGGGGCCCAGCTGCTATGCCTGACTGGAGAGACCTGAGCTCAGGATGTGGGGCAGAAATAGGAACAGGGAAACATACTAGGAAACTGGGACTCGAGCAGGGCCCCGCCCCGAGGGTTTGAATTCTGACCGCAAGGTCTCCCAGACATTCCTTCAGCCCAGCAAGATAAAGTGGAGGCTTTGCCTTTCCTAGTTCTCTTTCCTCTTTTTTTTTTTTTTTTTAAATATTTATTTATTTGAGAGAGAGAAAGAGGCAGAGAGAGAGAGAATGGGTGCGCCAGGGCCTCCAGCCACTGCAAACAAACTCCAGATGCATGCACCCCCTTGTGCATATGGCTTACCTGGGTCCTGGAGAGTTGAACCAGGGTCCTTTGGCTTTGCAGGCAAACACCTTAACCGCTAAGCCATCTCTCCAGCCCCTCTCTTTCTCCTTTTTCCCCATCCCTCCTTCCTTTCCTCCTTTAGTCCTTTTGTCGCATATTTTTTTCCAGTGACTGATGGTTGAGCTCCTTCCTTCATGTCAGCTACTGTGTCCAAGGCTTAGGCAAAGATGGTCAGAAGGGCAGACATGTCCTCGCCCTGTGGGATTTACAAGACTGGGTGTGGGACAGATACCAAGCTGTGAGCACATAGATAGTGCAGTTATCACACGCTGTGTGCTGCTTCGTGAAGATAGTGAAGGTGTGGGGCCCAGACAGGAAATCAAATCACCTTTCCACTCCTTTGGGCATTATCTGCTAGTCTGTGGTGGCAGTTACATAGTGCCCCTCCCCCCATCCTTCACAGTTGTGAGCGAGCAGCAGTCCCTCCCTTATTCACAGGGGTTCATTCCACGACTTCCAGTGGGCAACCGTGAACCCATGCATACTATGCATTTTTCTCTTCAGTATGCCTATGATAAAGTTTAACTGTCAAATTAGCTTCCATAAAAGATTGGCTACAGGACAGAGGAGATGGCTCAGTGGGTGAAATGCTTGCCACGCAAGCATGACTACCTGAGTTTGGATCTCTAGAACCCACATAAAAATACCAGGCCTGGTAGTGTGCTCCTATAATCCCAGTGCTGGGGAGGCAGACACAAGAGGATCTCTAGGGCTTTCGGACTGGCTGGTCTCGTAGAATAGGTGAGCTCTGTGTTCAGTGAGAAACCCTGTCTTGATAAATAAGGTGGAGGGCTGAAGAGGTGGTTCAGTGGTTAAGGTGCTGCTTGGGTTTGATTCCCAGTACCCATGTATAACCAGATGCACAAAGTGGAGCATCCGTCTGAGTTCATTGGCAGTGGCAAGAGACCTGGGAATGCCCATTTTCTCTCCCCCTCCTCCTTCTCTGCTTGCAAACAAACATACAAACAAACAAATAATGAGAGCAACTGAGGAAGACAATTTGACATCTATCTCTTTACTTCACACACATGAACACATGCCCACACATCCAAAAAAAGGCCCAGCAACCATTAGTCATTAAATAGAACTGTCATAATATGCTGTAATAAAGAATAAAAATTAAATAAAATCACAACCTGTATTAGTTATTTTGCTCATCAATTACACCTGACAAGAAGCAAATTAAGGAGAGGAAGGGTTATTTCAGTAGACAGCTGGAGGAGATACAATGCATCATGGCAGGGGTGTAAGCAGACAGCTTCAGGTTAAGCTGAGATGAACTTCCAGGCTAGGCACAGTTATGGAGAAAGGGATATTTATGGAAGCTTACAGATCCAGGGAAGTTTCATAATGGCAGAAGAAGCTGGCCTGCTTTTACAGGGCCAGGCAGAGAGAGAAAGAGAAAGGCCACAAGCCAAAAACCACACAGCACAGCACACTTCAGGAACTCAGCTAGGCACACTTTGCATATCTTTCATTGAAATCTCAAACCCACCACACACCTTAAGATCTGCCCAGTGACACTGCCTCGGGCCAGGTGCTGCAGATGCAAACTACAAACTAATAAAACACTGAATATATTGGGGGCCATCTATTCAAAACTACCACAGAAGCCATAGTGATGGCACTATGAGGCAACCAGTCAACTTGTTCAAACTATATGACAGTCCAAACAGATGCCAGATACATAAAGACTACCTCTACTAAACCAACACCAGTTAGGCCCCTTTGCTGGAGCAGCTCAGAATGGCTGTTCCCATGAGCTCCTGCCTCATCCTTACTGTTTCACTGACATTCCTGACCTGTCCCTCAAGTTCTCACTTGTGTCATCCTCACTAACCCCAGAAAGTTCTGAGCAAATCTTGAGGACTTCTTTGTTTGCTTGTTTGTTTTGAGATAGGGTCCCTCTCTAGCCCAGAGTTAGCCTGGAATTCACTATACAGTCTCAGGCTGGTCTCAAACTCACAGTGATCCTCCTCTCTCAGCCTCCCTGAGTGTTGGTATTAAAGGTGTGTGCTGCCACACCGGGTGGGGAGAGAGAGAAAAGGAAGGAGAGAGAAAAGAGAGAATATGGGTGCTCCAGAGCCTCTAGTTGCTGCAAACAAACACCAGATGCATGTGCCACTTTGTGCAGCTGGTTTCATGTGGGTATTGGGGAATTGAGCTCTGGTCATTGGGCTTTTGCAGGTAAGTGCCTTAACTGCTGTGTCTCTTCTCTTTTTCTTTTGGTCAGATTTTTAAAGCATGAGGTTAGTTCCTAACTTAACTGCTTACTGTTCATGTGGTCTTATATGAATGATTCCAACAACCAGAAATGCATGGGTGAGAGAGACCTAGCTCATGGGAGTGTTGAGGTGATTAATGAGATGGGGCAGATGTAGCACTTGGCTCTGGGCAGACAGACCATAATATCTTCCTTCTTGAGGAAGGACAGTGGAAATCCTTCATTTCAATCTGAAATAGAAAATCTGGCCTGTATTAGTTACGCTCTCATTGCCGTCAACAAATACCTGGCCAGAAACAACAAGGAAAGGAAAGGATTCATTTTGGCTTCGTTTCAAAGGGATATAGTCCATTATGGCAGGTGGACTGGTCACACTGGCAGGCTGGTAGCAGAGAATGAATAGGAAGTGGGTCTGGGCTGTATAAAGCCCACCCTCAGCACCTCACTTCCTCCAGCCAGGATCCACCTCCTGAAGGTTCTATAACCTTCTCACACTAGCTGCTGACCAAGTGTTCAAACACATGAGCCTTCAAGGGACATTTTACACTTAAATCATAACTACCTTTATATAAAAATTCAATTAACACTAGCCAGTATCATGCTAGGTCTTATTTTTTAGCTTGTCTTAGAGCAGAAACAAGACTGAAATTGTTAAAAAACATATTAACTCCCAGTTAATCGATACCTAACCAAGGTATTCTTTGCAGCATGCCTGGGGGGCAATGCAGACATTTGTCTGGCAGACAAAGGAGGGGCCAGCTAGGATGGCAGATACACAGCTTTGGTCCTCTTTCTGCCCCTGCTGCCTCTTCTGGGCCTGTGACAGACATCATTAATCAATCATAGTATCTCATCTTGTTGAGCCTAGAGTCTGTCTTATCATACTTTTCATTTCCTTTTTATTTATTTAATTTTTTTAAAAAAACCCTCCATGTACTGAAGTGTTTTTAAGAAAATCCCAGACACTGTGTTATATATCAACAGCAAAAAAAATCTCTAAAAGTATAAATGATTTCTTATATTAACAATAGTGTCAATATCACAAGTGAAAATAATTAACAATAATTCTATTGTATTATCTAATACTTAGTCCATAATTAAATGCCCTTACTTGTCTCAATACACTTTTTTTCTCACTCCTTTCTCTCCCCCATCCTCTCTCCTGACTTCACTTTGGCCATTTCACCCCCAGTATTCTGCCCCTCTACTTACATATCTACCATATCTTCTTGTCAGGCCTTTCCATCTCTCCTCCCTCCCTCGTGGCCCCTTTCTGGCTTCCTGGTCTCTATTATTGACTTTTACTCCAGTTCACATACAAATCTAAACCTTGAGCGAGGATCCACACACGAGAGAGAACATGCCATTCGACTTTCTGAGCCTGTGCTACTTCACTTAGGATACTCTCTTCCAGATTCATTCGTTTTCCTACAAATTTCATAATTGCATTTTTCTTTCCATCTGAGAAAAACTCCATTATACAAAGGTACCACAGCTTCATTATCAATTCATCAGTCAGTGGACATCTAGGCTGGTTTCATGTCTTAGCTGCTGTGAATAGAACAGCAATAAACCTGGATGAGCGAGTGTCTCTGTAGTAATGAGTTCAGTCTTGTGGTACATGCCAAGGCGTGGTACAGCTGGATCATATGGTAAATCTATTTTTGTCTATCTCAGGAACCTCCATACTTGATTTCCACAATGGCTGTAACAGTTTACATACCAGTCAACAATGGAGAAGGGTTCCTGTTTCCCCACACCCTCAGTAGCATTTATTGTCATTTGATTTCTGTCACAATATGTTATGTGCTACATTGAACACAGGTGGGGAGTCCCTCAGGAGTCAGGCAGAGTTTGAGGCAGAAATGACTTTCCCAGTTGCATGAGTCAGAGGGTGCACAGGCCTTACTTTAGGGAATGGAAGGGAATGCCTCTAAGTCTCTGGATGACCTTGTTTTGTGCCCTTCCAGGACTCTTCCTGGGTGGGGCATCTCCTGTCTGCCCTCCTCTCCTGGAAGGTTGGTTCTCTGAAACTTTTCTTCTGCTGGGGAGCTTGGAGGAGGTAGCCTTCAAAAATGGGTCTCTGGTGGCTTAGCAGTTAAGGTACCTGCTGCTAAGGGTATGAACCCGGTTCCAATCTCCAGGTCCCATGTTTAGCCAGATGTAAAGTGACGCAAGGGCGCAATGCCGCACTTGACCACAAGGGGGCACACGCATCTGGATTTCGTTCGCAGCAGCTGAGAGGCTGCTGGCGCGCCCATTTCTATCTGTCTTCCTCTCCCTCTCTCTATGTCTCTCTCTCTCTGTGACTCTCTCCAAAAAAAAAAATTAAATAAATTAAATTAAATTAAATTAAATTAAAAAATGGGTCTCTGGGATTTAGGGTGTCAGATTTTTCAGGGGTGACCTAGTATACAGCACTCTGCCCTTCCCTGTAGCAAGTAGGCAGGTGATAGAAGAGAGGGGTCACGGTGCTCTCAACCCCTGGGATGAGGTTAATCCCACCTCTGAGGATTGATCACAGGACTGGTATCTCCCCCCTGCCCGGGTTGGGCCAGGCCATCTGGCCATGAAGCAGGTCTCCTGTGTGCTTTGGAATCAAGAGCCACTGTGCCAGCGGGAACCCACATGGATTTTCCATTTCCTGTGCATGTCTGAGAGAAGATTGAAGGCTCAATTTCAGGATGCCTGGGCCTGCACAAAGGCAGTGATGATGCTATTGTCTGCAAAATGGCCCATTGTGGCGATGGGGTGGGGGGAAGCGAATTAAGGCAAGAGTCTTCCATCAGTAACTGTTGATTCCTTCCTCAGGGAGCTGAAATTGTACTCCACAGACAAAGGTCTGAGTTAGTGCCGGACACTCTGAAGTCTGTAGATGAGATGTCCTGGGGGTGGGCATGGGGGGGGGAGTAGCAGAGAATGTAGACTGAGACCCTGTGGTCCTCAGGGTTCCTGGGGCCCAGCTGCTATGCCTGACTGGAGAGACCTGAGCTCAGGATGTGGGGCAGAAATAGGAACAGGGAACATACTAGGAAACTGGGACTCGAGCAGGGCCCCGCCCCGTGGGTTTGAATTCTGACCGCAAGGTCTCCCAGACATTCCTTCAGCCCAGCAAGATAAAGTGGAGGCTTTGCCTTTCCTAGTTCTCTTTCCTCTTTTTTTTTTTTTTAAATATTTATTTATTTGAGAGAGAGAAAGAGGCAGAGAGAGAGAGAGAGAGAATGGGTGCGCCAGGGCCTCCAGCCACTGCAAACAAACTCCAGATGCATGCACCCCCTTGTGCATATGGCTTACCTGGGTCCTGGAGAGTTGAACCAGGATCCTTTGGCTTTGCAGGCAAACACCTTAACCGCTAAGCCATCTCTCCAGCCCCTCTCTTTCTCCTTTTTCCCCATCCCTCCTTCCTTTCCTCCTTTAGTCCTTTTGTCACATATTTTTTTCCAGTGACTGATGGTTGAGCTCTTTCCTTCATGTCAGCTACTGTGTCCAAGGCTTAGGCAAAGATGGTCAGAAGGGCAGACATGTCCTCGCCCTGTGGGATTTACAAGACTGGGTGTGGGACAGATACCAAGCTGTGAGCACATAGATAGTGCAGTTATCACACGCTGTGTGCTGCTTCGTGAAGATAGTGAAGGTGTGGGGCCCAGACAGGAAATCAAATCACCTTTCCCTCCTTTGGGCATTATCTGCTAGTCTGTGGTGGCAGTTACATAGTGCCCCTCCCCATCCTTCACAGTTGTGAGCGAGCAGCAGTCCCTCCCTTATTCACAGGGGTTCATTCCACGACTTCCAGTGGGCAACCGTGAACCCATGCATACTATGCATTTTTCTCTTCAGTATGCCTATGATAAAGTTTAACTGTCAAATTAGCTTCCATAAAAGATTGGCTACAGGACAGAGGAGATGGCTCAGTGGGTGAAATGCTTGCCACGCAAGCATGACTACCTGAGTTTGGATCTCTAGAACCCACATAAAAATACCAGGCCTGGTAGTGTGCTCCTATAATCCCAGTGCTGGGGAGGCAGACACAAGAGGATCTCTAGGGCTTTCGGACTGGCTGGTCTCGTAGAATAGGTGAGCTCTGTGTTCAGTGAGAAACCCTGTCTTGATAAATAAGGTGGAGGGCTGAAGAGGTGGTTCAGTGGTTAAGGTGCTGCTTGGGTTTGATTCCCCAGTACCCATGTATAACCAGATGCACAAAGTGGAGCATCCGTCTGGAGTTCATTGGCAGTGGCAAGAGACCTGGGAATGCCCATTTTCTCTCCCTCCCTCCTTCTCTCTCTGCTTGCAAACAAACATACAAACAAACAAATAATAAGGTGGAGAGCAACTGAGGAAGACAATTTGACATCTATCTCTTTACTTCACACACATGAACACATGCCCACACATCCAAAAAAAGGCCCAGCAACCATTAGTCATTAAATAGAACTGTCATAATATGCTGTAATACAATTTCTGTAAATGTGGTCTCTCTCTCTCTCAAAATACCTTCATAGTACAGTACTCACCCTTTCTGTGGTGAAGGTGTGAGATGATTCAGTGTCTACATGAGAAGAGACAGTGCATTGAGCTGGGCAGGCTCCTGTCAGCCTGCTACCCAAGGTTTGCTTGAACCCAGGCCCTGTGATGCTGATCTGATAGCCATGGGGCTTACTAACAGGTTGCAGCGTTGGCAGTATGGACAGAAAGATGACTCACATGTTGGGTGGGACGGAGCCAGACAGTGTGAGATTTTATCACAATACTTAGAATGGTGGACAAATTAAAACTCATAAAGTGATTACTTCTAGAATTTTCCAGTTAATATTTTCAGACTGTGGTTGACTGTGGGCAGTGGAAATTGGGGACATGAAGTTACAGTTCAAAAGGACCACTGAACTTGACTCTCTCCTGTGACTATTGGCTCTACTCTGCCCTGGCTGCCAGGGTGCCACTCTGGCTTCAGGCAGGAGGGACTGAGACTCTGTCCCAAGCTTCTGGGACACCATCAAGACTTCTTAGCTGTGGTGAGGCATTTACCTTGAGCTCCAGACCTTTCCTGTACCAGAGAGACTCCCTTCACCACACAAATACATACTTTTAGTGTTTTTAAAAAAATATATTATTATTATTATTTTAGAGAGAGAAAAGAGCAGAGAGAGAGAGAGAGAGAAGAGAGAATGGGTGCACCTGGATCTTTTGTGACATATGTGCATCATTGCATGCTTGCATCATTGTGCATCTGGCTATGTGGGACCTGAAGATTTGAACATGAGTTCTTAGGCTAAGCCATCTCTCCAGCCCCATACTTTTAGTTTTTTATGCTTGTGTGTATGAGTGTGCATGTGTGTTTGTTTGTGTGTGTGTGTGCATGTGCACATGCATTGGAGATTAGAGGACAAACTCCAATGTCATTTCTCAGGCACTGTCCTCTTTTGAGACAGGGTTTCTTATTGGCTTGGAGCTTGCTAATTGAGCTAGACTGGCTGGCTGATAAGCTTCTGGGATGCTCTTGTCTCTGCCTCTCTGGCGCTGAAATTTTAAGCATGTGCCACCATGCCAGCTTTTTTTTTATGTGGGTGCCAGGAATTGAACTTGATTCCTCCTGTTTGCAAGGCATTTTACCAACTGAGGTATCACCTCAGCCTTTGAATCTGTATTGAGATCTAATTTACATAGAGTGAAAAACACACAGGTTTTGTTCTGTCATTTTTCAGTTTCATCTGTTGGAACTTTGAATCAGATAAATACACAGTATTGTTCTCTCTTCTAGATTAATTAACTCTTACTGTATGAAACCTCTGCACAGCTCAAGCAGTTGTCCGTGTATAAAATTTATTTTGATACTTTGCCTTTCTTTGGTTCTCATGGTATATCCTTCTCACCACCGTTTACTTTTAATCTTTCTACATTCTAATAAAATATCTTATAAACAAGATATAGCTGTGTGTTACTCTTTTGTAGTGAGACAATTTCTGTCTTTCCAATGGAATGATTGTTTTGTTTATGTTTAATGCAATTATTGATTTATTGATTGGAAAAATACTACTTTGCTATGTGATACTTATTTTATCCTTTAAAAAATTTTTAACTTTATTTATTTATTTATCTATCTATCTGAAAGAGAAAGAGGGAGAGAGAGAGAGATTGGACATGCCAGGGCCTCCAGCCACTGCAAACGAACTCCAGATGCGTGGGTCCCCTTGTGGATCTGGCTACATGGGTCCTGGGGAATTGAACCTGAGTCCTTTGGCTTTGCAGGCAAACGTCTTAACCACTAAAACATCCCTCCAGCCTTTATTTTATCCTTTTTTAATTTTTAAATTGTCTTCTCTACTTCTGCCTTTCTTTTTTTTTATGAAAGAGAGAGAGAATTGGTGTGCTAGAGCCTCCAGCCACTGCAATCAAACTCCAGACATGTGTGCCACGTGTGTGCAAGTATGTGCTTGTGTAACTTTGTGCATCTGGCTTACATGGGACCTAGGGAGTTGAACATGGGTCCTTAGGCTTCACAAGCAAGCACCTTAACTGCTAAGCCACCTCTCCAGCCACTTCTGCCTTTTTAAATAAGAATTTTAGATATTCTAGTTTTATCTCACTCCCTTTTTTTTTTTTAATCTGCATCTCTTTTTAAGAGGTTGTTTTAGGAACTGCATTATACATTTATTTAAGTTTCACTGCTGGGAACAAAATACTTGACCAGAAGCAACTGATTTACCTGACAGCTCCAGGGAGACATATTCCATCAGGGAAGGGAAGGGAGTGGAAAACCAGCTTGTCACACTGTAGGAAGCAGAGGGTGAAAAGGAAGTGAGGCTAGTCTACAAAGTTTCAGGGTCCACCTCCAGTGATCTACTTCCTTCAATAAAACTTCACCCCTACTAATGGTTCCACAACTTTCCCAAATAGCACCACCAGCTTGGGGACCAACTGTTCAAACACACAAGCTTCTGGGAGATATCTTGCATCCAAATCACAGAATTCCATAACCTGGATCCCACAGGCTCACAGACACCTTGTGATGTAAAACGCATTCAGACTAACTTTAAAATCCCCCATAGCCTTTCATAATCTCAACACGCTTCCAAAGTCTCTTCTGAGACTTAAGGTATTCTCTTAATCAGGAATCCCTGTAAAAATTAAAAAAAAAAAAAAAAAACCCCAAAAACAAATTACATACTTCCAACATGTAATGGCACAGAGTAAACAAGCCATTGTAATAGAGTGTGACGGGGTATAGCAAGGGAAGACTGGACCCAAGTAAGAACAAAAACCCAGAAGGGCAAACACCAAATCCTACAGTTCCATGTCCACTATCTGGCACTACTGATGAAATCACCCAGGACCCAGAAGGCTTGGGGATCTGCTATTTTTCAGCTCTGCTGCCTGAGGCTCAATAGCCTCTCTCTTGGGTAGGATCAACTCTGAGTGCATAGATTTTCCCCATCATTCTGGCATCTTCGGCATCCTGAGCTCTCCATGGCAATTTAGGCTTCATCTTCATCACTTCACACAGTGGCTTCTCAGGGTCTCCTCACAGGAAATCTAATAGCCTCAGCAGCATTCTGAAACTGTGAAGCCAGATGGCATGACCCCCTCAGTCTTGAATTGTCTGTCCTGTCTGTACAACCAGTACCACGTGGATGTTGCTCTCAAGTTCTGCAGCCAGTTTTGGCGCCCTTGGACCTTCGCTACAGTGGCCTCTGTATGCCTTGATTGCTAGGAACGCACTTTCCTCCACAGCTGTTTTGGGGTTGGGAATCCCTTCTGGGGCTTTTCTCCTTCAGGCTCTCTCCTTTCAAAAGGACTTGCATATTCACAACCCAGAGGTTTACATGGGTGGGGTTTTGCCCTCAAGGCATCTTTCCTATTGGCCCAGTACAGAGCAATAGGCTTCTCTTTAGTGTTGCTGGTCTCTGAGAATTGCAGCTGCTTTGTCAGCTCTAGTCTCCTTTCCAGAATTTTAAACTTGCTCACAGCTTTTTCCTTGCCAAACCTCACTTTTAAAAATATATCTTTTGGTTCTGTCTCATTATAGATTTGTATAAGAGCAGTCAGCTGAAGCCATGCCACAGATTCAGTGTTACTTTGTCTTGAAATTTCCTCCACAAAATACGTTAGTCCATTGCTATTTTTGAGGGAGAGAAAAAGAGAGAGAAAGAGAAAGAGAGAGTGGGGGTGGGGTGGGGAGAAAGAGAATGGGAGAGCCAGGGCCTTCAGCCTCTTTAAAACAACTCTAGACATGTGTGCCCCCTTGTGGTGCATGTGAAACATTGTGCACTTACATCACTGTGTGTCTAGCTATGTGGGGCCTGGAGATACCAACATGAGTTGTTTTTTTTTTTTTTTGGTTTTGCAAGGTAGGGTCTCACTCTGGTCCAGGCTGACCTGGAATTCACCATGTAGTCTCAGGGTGGCCTCGAACTCTCGGCAATCCTCCTACCTCTGCCTCCTGAGTGCTGGGATTAAAGGTGCGCGCCACCACGCCCGGCTCAACATGAGCTTTTAGGTTTCACAGGCAAGCACCTTAACCACTAAGCCACTCTCTCCAGCCTTAGTCCATTCCTTTTAAGTTCAACTATGTTCAAGTTCTTAAGACAGAGGCAGAATGTAGACATTTTCTTTCGGAGGCAGGGGCACAGCATAGCATAGCTTCTAGCCCTTGCTTCCCTCTGAACATCATGAGCAGATCCTCCATGGTCCATGTTTCTTTTGGCATGCTGGTCTTCCAGACTCCCACCGAATGATCTATATAGTTATGTTTACAGTGTTGAAGGGATTTTCAAGTTCAAGGTTCCAAACTCTTCCACATGTCTCCTGCAAACCAGTTCCAAAAGCCTAGAAACCCTATGGTGAGGCTTATTACAATTGGCTCCACTTCCCACTACCAATTTTATGTATTATTTGCTTTCTCATTGCTGGAACAAAATACCTGACCAGAAGCAACTGAAAGAAGGAAAGGGTTTATTTTGGCTTACAGTTCAAGTGAGACATGTTCCATCATGACAGGGAAGACTTGATGGCAGGAGTAGAAAGCTAGTTCATCACATTGCAGTCAGGAACCAGAGGATGACCAGGAAATGAGGCTGGGCTATAAAACCTCTACCTCCAGGGATCTATTTCCTTCTACAAGGCTCCATCCCCTCAATGTTCTACAATCTTCCCAGTGCACCAGCTGGAACGAGTGTTCAACACATGAGCCTATAGAAATCATTTTACAGTCAAGTGACTATTAAGTACCCTGCCCTAAATGGGACATTTATATCATCCCCTCCAAGGCATAGGAGAGGGAATGAGAAGAAGTAAGAGATGAGGATGAGGAGGAATACTTCCATTTTTTTGTTTTGAGCAGGATCTTGTTAATGTTGTCCAGGTTGGCCTCAAACTCACAAACCTCCACCTTCAGCCTCCTGAGTACTGAGATTATTGGCATGCAACATCCTGCCTAGCCACAACACACATTCTTAAATGATCAAAGTCTATCTTGAATCAGCTTTATTCCACTCTACATACAATGGATGTATGAATTATACTGAATTATATTCTTCTATTTCTTCCTTCTTTTGTTCTGTTCTTGGCATTCATTTTTTTTTTATTTTTAGATATAACCTTACTATGCAATATTATTTTTCTTTTATTTTATTTTTAGAGAAAGCAAGAGAGAGATTGAAAGACACATAGACAGAGATAATTGGCAAGCCAGGGCCTCAGCCACTGTAATTGAACTCCAGACACTGGTGCCACCTAGTGGGCATGTGTGACCTTGCACTTGCCTCACCTTAGTGTGTCTGGCTAATGTGTTATCTGAAGAGTAGAATATGGGTCCTTAGGCTTCGCAGGCAAATGCCTTAAAAATAAGCCATCTCTCCACCTTGCAATATTATTTTTATTTTAAAGAATAAATTCTATTTTACAGAAATCAATACTTAAGAAAAAGTAATTAAGAAAAGAATTCTATCCCTCATCTAAATTCCATTTCTGTTGTTCATCTTCCTTGAAGAAGACCTTTGTCTCCATCTAGTCCTCGGTGGCTGAAGCTTCCTTCAACAACTAGGAGCTTGTATCTGCTGGAGACAATTTCCTTCTGCCTCTATTTCTAAATTTCACTCTTTCATCTAATTTCAGAATACAGACTTTTAGAATTAAGAGTTGGTTTTCTCTTAGCATTTTAAAGTCTCCATTGCCTTCTGACTTGTATTTAATGACAAAGCAGGCAACATTTTTATCTTTTTTTATCCTCACTTCTCCATCTGTATGCATTGTTTTTTCCTGGCTGCTTTTTATGATTTTACCTTTATCTTTGTTTTTACAGAGATTTAATTATTATGTACTCAGTGGTGCCAGTGGGGCGTGTGTGTGTGTGTGTGTGTGTGTGTTGTGTGAATGTGTGCATGTGTTGTCTTACCTGGGGTTTGCTGAGCTTTTTTGGATTAGGTTGATATTATTATCATATTTGAAACATGTTTAGTCTTAAAACAACGAAAGCACTCTTTCGGAGTAGCTTTTGGTACACAACAAAATTGAGTGAAAATGAAGAGTTCTCATGTATTCCTTCCTCTTGCACACCCTAAGCCTTCCCCACCCATCACCATCCCACATCTGGGAGGTACATTTATTGCAACCAATGAACTATTATTGACACATCATTATCATCTGAAGCCCACAGCTTATGTTAAGGGGGCACACTTGGTACTGTATATCCTGCAGAATTTTTTGTTTTTTGGGTCTTTTTTTCAATGTAGTGTCTTGCTCTAGCTCAGGCCGACCTGGAATTCACTACATAGTCCAAGGCTGGCCTCGAACTCACAGTGATCCTCCTACCTCTGCCTCCTGAGCGCTGGGATTAAAGGCGTGCACCACCACGCCTGACTCTATTTTGTGGATTTTGACATGGGGCTGGTGACCTGTACTCGTCACTGCAGCAATGCAGAAGAGTCTCTTTGTTCTAAAAATCTATGCTTTGCCCATTCATCTCCCTTCTCTCTGCATTCTTCTCAGTTGCTGGCACTTTCAAACTGTCCACATTTTATAATGCCAGATTGCATGAATCATAAAGTATATAAGTGTTTTTTTTCGGACTTGTTCATTTCACTAGTAATATGCCTTTTGGATTTTTCCATGCCATTTTATCGTTTCATAGCCCATTTCTTTTTAGTCCTGAATAATATTCCATTGTATGGATGTACCACAGAATGTTTATTCATTTACTTATTGAAAGACATTTTTTTAAAAAATATTTCTTTATTTTATTTATTTGAGAGAGATTGAGAGAGAGACAGATACAGAAATAGGCAGGTAGAGAGAGAGAGAACGGGCATGCCAGGGCCTCCAGCCACTGCAAATGAACTCCAGATGCATGTGCCCCCTTGTGCATCTGGCTTACATGGGTCCTGGAGAATCGAACCTCGAACCAGGGTCCTTACGCTTCACAGGAAAGTGCTTAACCACTAAGCCATCTCTCCAACCCTTGAAAGACATTTTGTTTGCTTCTAAGAGTTGGTAATAATGAATGAAGTTGTAATAAACATTACTATGCTGATTTGGATAGACATAATTTTTAAAAACTTATTTGGGCAAATACTAAGAAATGAAACTATTGGATTATATAAGACTATAGTTTTGTAAGAAACTGTCAAATTGTCTTCCCAAGTGACTTACCACGGAGCTGTGTTGCTGACAGAGGATGTGGCTCAATCTTTTCCCCAGCATTTGGTACTGGCAGGTTTCTGGATTTTGGTCATGCTTGTTTTTGGATGTGTGTGTGTAGAGTATTGTGGTATGGCGTATTATGTGTGGTGTATACACGTGTGTGTGTAGGTGCATGTGTACCACATGTGTGTGCACACGCATAGGCCAGAGGAGAACTTGGAGAGCCCTTCTCTTGTGCTCATCTGCATGATTCCTTGAGCCAGGGTCTCTCTCTCCCCCTCAGCATGGTGCTACTGTTTCTTTGGTCAGTGAGCCCCGATGATTCTCTGGCTGCTGGTCCACATGGGCTGGGATTACAGACATATGTGGCCATATTCAGGTTTTTGCATGGGTTTTGGGCTTTGAACTTGGATGGTCTCAGGCCCTCCCAAGTCTTTATACTCAAGCTGCGAGTGTTCTTAACCACTGAGCCATCTCCCCAGTCCCTTGGCCATTCCTTAAAACAATGTGTTCATTTGTAGGTAATGATTGTATATCTTTACATGGTGCAATGTGATATTTTGGTACATTGCATATTGATCAACAAAAGAAATGTAAGACGTCAGTGATCTTATTTGGGCCATTCTCATGGGCATCCCATTTTAATTTTAATCACATAATTATGTGTGTTGCTGAGCATCTTTCCTTGATTTGTAATCAGAATATCATCTTCTGCAAATATTGTGTCCCAGTCTGTGACTTGACTTTTTATTCTTTTGCTAGTCATTAGTAAAAAAAAAAAAAAAAAAAAAAAAAAAATTGCTCTAATTTCTCTTTTGGAGGGCTTCAACTCCTTTTATAGTACTATCTTAAATTTTTTAAAAATATTTTATTTATTAGAGAGAGAGAGAGAATGGGCACAACAGGTCCTCTAGCCACTGCAAACAAACTCCAGATACATGTACCACCACATGCATCTGATTTACAGGGTTCTGAGGAATCGAACCTGGGTCCTTAGATCTCACAGGCAAGTACCTTAGCTACTAAGCCATCTCTCCAGCACCTTAAAATTTTTATTTTAACTGATTTGTGTGTGCATTTGTGTGTATGGGTATATCAGGGCCTTGGTGATATAAATGAACACCAAACACTTGTGCCACTCTTTGTGACCTGGGTATTGACCCCTAGGTTGGCAGACTTTGCAAGCAAGCTCCTTAAACTGCTGAGCCATCTCCCCAGCCCCAAGTGCTACGATCTTTGATATTGTCTCACAGGCCACTGGGGTTTTGTTCTTTCTCCTTGTTTCTTCAGTTGTCTTGATTGCAAAGGCTCTGCTTTCCAACTCACTGAACTTTTCTGTTTAGTTTTCAATCTGTGAAGCTTAGTGATTTTTCATTCTAGATATTGTTTCTTTCTTTGAAAAAAACCCTTTTTATATTGACAACTTCTGTAATTATAGACAATAGACCATGATAATTCCTTCCCCTCCCCCACTTTCCCCATCACAAATCCTCTCTCCAATATATAACCCCCCCCTTTATTTTGATGTCATGATCTTTTCCTCCTATTATGAGAGTCTTGTGTAGGTAGTGTCAGGCACTGCAAGGTCATGGATATCCAGGCCATTTTGTGTCTGGATGTTTGCATTCTAAGCAGTCCTACCCTTCCTTTGGCTCTTACATTCTTTCTACCACCTCTTCCACAATGGACCCTGAGCCTTGGAGGGTGTGATAGAGATGTTTAAGTGCTGAGCACTCCTCTGTCACTTCTTCTCAGCAAAACTATGTTGCCTTTTGGGTCATGCCAGTGGTCACCACCATCTGAACCAAAAGTGAGAGTAGTGTTAATATACAAACATGAACATTAAGTGTAGTGCTTACAGGGCAGCTTGGTGAGCATAATATATGCATTTAGCCAGACAAGAGCAGGCTTTACAAAACCCCTAAGGTCTTTCTTTCTTTTTTTTACTTATTTATTTATTTATTTATTTATTTATTTATTTATTTATTTATCGGAGAGAGAGAGAGACACAAAGAGAGAGGGAGAGGGACAGATAGAGATGGGCGTGCCAGCAGCCTCTCAGCTGCTGCGAATGAAATCCAGATGCATGTGCCCTCTTGTGGTCAAGTGCGGCATTGTGCCCTTGCGTCAGTTTGCATCTGGTTAAACGTGGGACCTGGAGATTGGAACCACTGGAGATTGGAACCAGCGTTCTTAGGCTTTGGAAGCAGGCGCCTTAACCGCTAAGCCATCTCTCCAGCCCCTTACTTATTTATTTTTTGATATAGGGTCTTGGTCTAGCCCAGGCTGACCTGGAATTCATTCTGTAGTCTCTGGATGGCCTTGAACTCACAGCAACCCTCCTACCTTGGCCTCCTAAATTCTAGAATTAAAGGCATGTGCCATCAAGCTCAACCTGTATTTTCCTTTCATGATTTCTGATTCTTTTTATACTTTCCATGTTCTTTCATGTTCCCCATTGGTTCATTCGTTACATATATATTCTCCTTGAAATCCTTAAACATATTTATAAGGGGTACTTTACACTCCTTTATTGCTACTTCTAACCTGTGTTTCATCTCTAGGTTGACTTCTACTGATCATGTATGCTCTTGGTTATATATAGAGCATCGTATGCTGTTCTGCATTTTTTTTCATTTTTATTTTATTTGCTATGACAGGATCCTGCCGTGTGAGCCAGGCTGGTTTCAAACTCGTGATCCTCCTTCCTCAGCCTCCTAGGTGTTGGGATTACAGATATGCCCCACCAATGGTTTGCAGTTTTTAAAAAGCCCTTTCAAAATTACATGCTAGGCATTGTGGCGTTTGTATTGAGATCTAGATTTTTGTTCTCTTCTTTCAGAGGTGTTTATCTTTCTTCTGGTTATGCAGTAGTTTACTGGTGGATCAGCTTGGTCCTGCTGTGGATGGATTTGGGCTTTTATAGGGTGGCCTTCCGGGAGTCTCTGCTGAATGCCCATGTTTAGCAAGAGTTCCTGATTCCTCCAGCTCCACCATCACCCAGCCCTGTTTGGTTTCCAATATGGTGGCTTATAGGCCAGGCGCAGTTCTCTAAAGAGAAGGGGCACAGTCTCATCCAGGGATAGACTACGGTGCTCCCTGCATCTTACAACCTTCTTGTCACCTCCACCACACATCCCAGGTTCTTCAAGCTCTGCTCCGACTCCTTCCTCCAGCCAGATGTCTGCTCTCTAAGCTGGCTCCAGTCTGCCCTGAGATTTGGTAAATGACCGCTGGCAGAAAGATGGGGTGAAGCTCTTATTCACCTCCTGAGATTCCCTTTCTCAAGGGTCAGACAAGAGACAGAAAGTTGACAATCTGAGAGCTAGGTTTGTTATTCAGTCTCATGGTACCTCCATGCAGCCTCTATCGCCCCTCTGCCCTCTGTGGAGCCATTCTCCTGGGGGCAGGGAGGGGATGCTGAGACAAGCAGGAGGTCCAAGGGAGAAAAGGAACCCAGGGGAAGGTAGCTGGGGTACTGCTTGATACATTTTGTTTATAACTCCCTAGTGGAGCCCCACATATGGAGGCAGCTGTGTGCTTTGGAGCTCCGTGAAGAGGCAGGAGGGAGGGGCTGCTGGGGAGCGCAATTAGCTGACGGTTTGAGGCTGATGAAGTGGGTAATGAGAGGTGCTGGGATGGATTTTCATGCTGAAAAGAGGGAGCTCGGAGACAGGGATGGAAACTTGCACATTCACCTGCTCAGGCTGGATCTGCTCAGGAGTCCAGCTCCCGGCCAGCGCCTCCTTCCCAGGGGCCTTCGGGAACCCCACTCTTAACCTCAACCTTACCTCTTTCAGTTGTCCTAAATCAATGCTCTGATGTTGGTTTGCTTAGAGCCAATTTATAGACAGACAAACCCGGGACAAGGAGACAAAGGAATGCTCTTGAGAACAATTGTTAGCATGTGAGTTTCTCACGGACAGGCACAGCCTTGGTCTTGGGTGTGGTGCCAGCACATTTAAGTCTGGAGCCCAGCTGTGAGCGTGAGCGAGGCAGGTTCTGTGCTGACTCAGCCAGGCACATCCCCTGTCTTCACAGCAGCCCTGTCTGCCTTCAGATCCTCCCAACCACATGGAGTGAGGAAAGTACCACTATAGCCCTCCTTTTGCCCACGAGGAAATGGTATTGGAGTTACGTGTGGACGTTGTTCAAAGACCTTCACCTCACGAGTGGCGGACAGTATTAAAATATAGTAAGTCTTTATATAGTAATTACACATTCGGTGCCTACTGTGTGCCAGGAACTATTCTGGGCACTGCAGATATAGCAATGAATAAACCAGACAACAATCTTGCCTGTGTAGAGCTGGCAGACCAGAGAGCAAATGAGCAAATGACATCAGTGATCCAGAGAAAAACCAAGCAGCGAAGTGGAGAGGGAGGTTGTAATTTTTTAAACATGTTTGTGTGTGTGTGTGTGTGTGTGTGTGATGCATGCATGTTCGTATGTGTGGGTGTACACGTGCATGTAGAGGCCAGAGGTCAACATTGGTTGTCCTCATCAGTTGTTCTTCACTTTATTTATTGAGACAAGGTTTTTCACTGAACTCAGAGCTCACCGATTTGGCTAATGTAGCTAGCCAGCTTGTCCCAGGGCTTCCCAATCTCTTCCCTCCCAGTGCTGGGATTATAGGCACCTGCCATCAAGCCAGGCATTTATGTGAGTGCTGGGCATCCGAACCCTGGTTCTCAGCACTTTGTTAGCTGAGTCATCTCTCCTTCCCCTGGAGGTTGTAATTTTGCATTCAATGTAGGGACGGTTCCACAGACATTATGACTTTGTAACCAAACCCCAGTCCTGAGTGTCTTATGGAAGGATATTCTGGGCAAAGGGAATAGCTGGTGCAGATCCAGAGACCCAAGCCTTAAGGTGTCCAACAAAAACAACAGTGGGCAGGGTTTCTCCTGGGGCTGACGGAGGGGTGGGGAGAGCCAGAGGCCAGGGCAACTGCAGCTGGGGTGCGAGGATATTTTGGTCACTATGTAGATATGGTTTCAGCTGAGCCAGAACAAAGGCTCCGCAGTCTTTCCTCTTCCTGGTGTCAGGAGTGAGAGTGACTGGCAGGAGAGCTGGAGCTAGAACTGATGGTGGCTTCGGGCCACGTGGGTAGCAACAGAAGTGGGAGGAAGGGAGGGGATCCTGCTCATAGTTTGAAAGCTGATAGATTGGATGTTGAGTGTGAGGAACAAAAACTTCAAGGCTGGCTTTGGTGTTCTGTGCCAAGCCCCTGAGTGAATTGGAACCACCATTGTTGGTCTGAGGGTGGAGCTACTGGAACAAGCGAGGGCTGGTGTTATACAGGGGCTGGCTGCCACACTGGTCCATGAGACCACCAGGGAAGGTGCAGCCAGGACCTGGGGGCAGAGGTTAGGAAGGCCGTGTGGGTGGGGCCAGGTCCTCGCCTATCTCTGGCTCTGAAGGGGGCCTGGTTCAGGCAGGATGCTGAGTGGATCAGAAAAGGGGTCAAGAGGTGACTCTGGATGGGCTCAGGATGGCAACTGTGATAACCCTCCCATTTACGAGTTTTGCCTTCTTCTTGGTTCTTCCACCCTGATGTCCCTGCCCCATGCTGGAAATGATCGGCCGCCTTAAAGCATCGTCCCAGCACTGCCTATCTCTTCGCCCAGGGTAGAAAGCCTGATTTGGGAAAAAGAACTCACCGTGAACATGACTGGAAACCCCTAGCCATGCCACTAAGGACTGGCACCTCCCTGTTTCTCTGGGCTTCATGGTTCCATCTGTAGAGCCAGGACCAACAGGGGCACCCATGTTAGTGTTTGGCTACAAGGCTTAAGTGCGACAATTCTCGCCATGGGGCAGGACAATGGGCAGTGGTTTGTTCTCTCACTAGGCCCATCTGGGTCATGTGGGGGGGGGCTCACTGCTGGGAGCTCCTTCCCCTTTCCACCTGTGTGCCAAACTGGAGGTCCCCCTAAAATGTTTCCCTTGCCTCACTGATCAGCATTTCTTTTGTTCTAAATATTTTTTTATTTATTTGCAAGAGAGAGAAAGAGAGAGACTGGGAGATAGAGAGGGATAATGGGAACACCAGGGCCTCTAGCCATTGCAAACAAACTCCAGGTGTGTGTGCCACTTTGTGCATCTGGCTTTATGTGGGTACTGGGGAATTGAACCTGGGTCATTAGGCTTTGCAGGCAAAATTCTTACCTGCTGAGCCATCTCTTCAGTCCCCTGGTCAGCATTTCTATGGGGCTCAGGCAGTGTACCTAGAGGTAAGAGGAAGCTGGTATCAGACAGGACCCGAGCTCCCTCCTAGCTGCTGCCTCTAGGGTAGCGCCGGCCGGAAGCCTCCACTTCCTCCATGGTAGAACAATGGAACCTTGTGAAGAACTAAGTCAGGAGGAGCCAGGAAGGGATTTGGCACAGTGGGTTGGAATTGGTGTTAAGATCTACACTTGAGGATGATTCCTCACCTTGGCCCAGAACTTGTTCACTTAGGAGTTTGGCTGGACCAGGGGCTGGCAAACATTTCCTATAGAGGCCCGGAGATGTAAATAATCTCAGGCTCTGCAGGCCGTAGGGCCTCCGTTGCAGGCCCAAGGCTCTGCTGTAAGAATGGGCAATGCTGCGCTCCAACCTTATTCACTAAATCAGGCGATGGCTGGATGTAGCCGGTGGGCTGTGGTTTTCTAACCGTGCTCTAAACCAGCATCTACTTAGTACAAAGAGCCACCTATGCCAGTGCCAGAGAGAGAGAGAGAGAGAGAGAGAGAGAGAGAGAAAGAGAGCGCCTGGTTGTCAAGGGCCTGGCCTGGATTGCTCTCCTCATTCCCAGCAGGTTAGGTTTCCATTAGCAGAGATTCTCATTACTTATTAAATATTCATTTTGATGGGTTTAATATAACAATATACTTTTGACAACATCTTGGAAGTTTCTGGGTTGGTCCTTTGGAGGGATGTGATATCTGAGGTGAGGAAGGTCTCACTGGCTATCCCAGTGGGTCAGAAGTTCCTGGTTGGGGCTGGGGAGATGGCTCAGCAGTTAAAGACACTTGCAAAGCCTTGATGGCCTGGGGTTTGTCTCCCCCAGGACCTCCCATAAAGCTAGATGCACAAAGTGGCGCTTACATCTGGAATTCGGTTTGCAGGAGCTCTGGTGCACCCATGCTCTCCCTCTCTCGAATAACTAAGTCTATATATATATTCTTTTTTGGGGGAGTTTTCGAGGTAGGGTCTCACTCTGGCCCAGGCTGACCTGGAATTAACTATGCAATCTCAGGGTGGCCTTGAACTCACGGCCATCCTCCTCCCTCTGCCTCCCGAGTGCTGGGATTAAAGGCATGCGCCACCACGCCCAGCTAAAAGTTCTCATTTGGTCCCAGTCCTGGAGGACATTGTCAGATGACAAGGACAGCCTTGCAGCAGCAGCCACCCGTGGGGCAGTGCCCTGCAGCCAAGCGATTCTTCCTTTGGTTTCTCCGAGAAATCAATCCTTTTAAAAAGAATCTCATCTATTAATGTGATTATTAATCTGGAAAAAACCCCACTTCTCTATAAAATGAATCTATGACAAGACAGATGTAATAAACCTGGTTAGGATTTATGATGTGCCCAGGCAGCGCTTTGCAAAAGATAATGTTCCCCTGTAATGTTGATTTGCCGGATGAGGACCATGTAATTTATTCTGTCAATGTACATAAGAAATGTTATCTGTGCGGGGAATGACTGATGGCCTCATGAAAGCTGGCAGGGAAACAAATAAAGCAATTTGGGCCTTAAAAATATAATCACCTAATGATCACGTCCCAGCGTCTGTGACACACAGTGCAGTGCTGGGAGCTGGGACTGCTGTCCAGTCATGGGGCGGGCCATTTACCCTTGAGCTTGGCACCAGAGAGCAGCAGGAAGCTTCTAGCCTATGAAGGTGAGATGACTCCCCTGTGGCCTTCACTCAGGGTGCTCCCTCTTTAGAGCTGTTCCTCCACCTATCCTTCAAGGCGTGGCTCCACCAGCTTCTCTCTGGAGCTGCAGCAAGCTTCCATGCCCTATAGCTCCGCCAAGGCACCCTCTGGCAATGACATGGGTTTTTCCTCCTTAGGACTCTAGTGGCCTCTGTTGTGCCACCCATTCCCTAGAAATCCATCCTTTTTGAGTTCAGGCCAATCTTGGCTAGACAGCCTCCCTTAGACAGGGTCATTTCCGAGTGCTCCTGTCTTCCCTGGGGAATTCACAGCACAGGGCTGGCTCTTTGAGGGCAACCTTCCCAGGAGGTTGGCACTGCCATGTGTCCTTTATAATGGGAAGCAAGGCTCAGAGGCCTCTACCTTGCCCAAGGTAATGTGTCTACTGAGGGAAGAGTGGGATTCCAATCCAGACCGCAGGGCTCGCTGAAGTGACCTCTCTTTCCACCCTGACCACTCCCTCCTTGACACTCTTCTTTGCCCTGGTTTCCAGGCTCTTCCTCTCATGTCTCTGACCACTCCTCAGACTACGTGCCAGTGTCATCCTTTTCTGTGCTCGGTATCCTAGTCCCCCCTTTGGCCTTCATAGTGAGATCTCGACTCCCAAGCTTCTATCTGGGATGTCCTCCACCGTGCCCAAAAAGACAGCCCACAGGCATTTGAAAACCACACCCATCATCAGTGCCCACCCAGGTCTGCTCTCCACATCCAACCATTTTCTGTCTTCCTGTTCTTAGGGGTTGGCCTCTGTCTCATCCATCTACCCACACATCCAGCTACCATGCTCCGTCCCTTACCTCACCCTTCGTGGACATCTTCAGATCCTGCAAATGGCCCCTCACCGGCCCTCCTGCAGTCAGCCATTTATTGCCATCCCTCTGTGCCCACCTGAGTCCAAGTCACTGGCACCTGCAAGATCTGTGAGCCTCCCTGCTCACTAGACACTCCATGGCTCTAGGCCTACTCCGCTGCTCCTTAGAGCCCCCGCCTTTCCATAGAAAGGGCTGTGGACAGGCCTCTTCCCCTCACTGAGTGCTTCTTGGGGCCAGAAGCGCAGGGAGTACGGGTGAGAGGGCAGAGGGGTGCAGGGAGGAAGTGAGGGAGGGAGGGAGAAAGGGAAGCCCAGCCAGGTCCCCACCCCAGAGGGACCTGAAGAAAAGAGGCAGAACTCAGGCAGTACTGACCCCAGGTTCCCCTGGTCAATGAGTATGTTCCAGAACCCCAGGGAAGAACAGGAACTCAAGGCAGCCATTTGGAACTCCTCCTCGATTTCATTGTCCTCTTCCCCTCTCTCATTCCTCCTCCTCTTCATCTTCTTCCTCTTTTTTTTGAGTCTTGGAATTTTAGCCCAGGTTGGACTTGAACCCACAATCCTTCTACCTCTGTGTCCTGAGTGTTGGGATTATAGGCCTGGGCCACCACATCTGGCAGGAATACCTTCTTTGAAGTGCTCTGGGTGAGATATCGGTTGAAAAAAAGCACAGGAGAGAACGTATCTGGACCAATGCCAAGGTGGAAGCTGGGGCATGGAGGACCTGAGCCCGGCTCTGAAAAGAGGCCATGATACACGATGAGGCTGCGAGGCTGTGGCTAAGATGCTCTCTAGGGAGTGCCCCGGGGCCATCAGTGACTGGAGAAGGAAGGGCCAATTCTGGAAATGACATGCTGGCCAAGGTGGTAGTGGCAAGGCAGGATCACCTACATCTCAAAGACACCCAAGCCCAAGGCCTTGGAGGGGACCCTAGATCTGAAGACTAGCACGGATCTAAATACTGTGGCTGGTCAATGGACCTTGAGTCCAGAGAATGTGACCATATGATTCCATGCCTGGCAGGACGGGGACTTCATCTCAAATGACTGAAACAAAGGAAGTGGCATGAGGTTCAAGTAGTGAAGACACAGGTGAGATTAGGGGCTGTGAGAGAATCACACAGCAAGCACATGTTCTGCCTCCACTCTACTGCAGTGAGCACTGACCAAACAAGGCGGCTTAACCTGTGTGAGCTGAGCTCCCCATCACCACGATGGCCAGTGTGTGCCGTTACAATGTGTCCACCCTTGGGTCAGCTTCCTCCCTTCCTATCTCAGTTACACCTACAATAACCCTCTGGGGTCCTGCTTTCATTGGCCCCCAGTGGCTCACAGTGGGAGTGCCTCACGGGAAGTCGCACAGCAGAAAAGAGACCGATGGAGCTTGCTAACTGTGGATAGCAAAGGGCCACAAACAACGTCCCCATACCTCTTTGTCAGTGAGCAAATGGCATGGAAATGCAGACAAGCACTATGAAAAGGCTGATCTGATCGATGGTCCCGTTTCTGAGGAGCAGGGCAATTAGGTGAGAAAATGCAATCGCTTCTTGGCTCTAAAATAATAGGTTGATACTAATTTAAAAATATTTTCACTCCATTGTCCATGATAGGAAATCCAAGCTTGCTTCCTTCTGCTTGGCTCCCTCCTCTTCCCTCCACCTCTTTCCTCCCTCTTCCTAAGGCTGGTCTTTGCTCTTCCTTCAGAGCTCAGCTTAAATGGCGCCCCTCAGAGAGGCCTGCTGAATGAGAAATGCCCCCACTGGTTCATGTGTTTGAACACTTGGTCCCCAGCAGGTGGTGCTATATTAGAAGGCTGTGCAATCTTCAGGAAGTAGAACATCATTGGAGCAAGTGGGTCACTGAGGGCGGGCCTTGAGGTTTTAGAGCCTGAGCCTACTTCCTGGCTGCTCTCTGCTTCCTGTTCCATCAAGATACTAGAAAGCACGGCTGGAGAGATGGCTTAGCGGTTAGAGTGTTTTCCTGCAAAGCCAAAGGACACAGGTTCAATTCTCCAGGACCCATGTAAGGAAGATGTACAAGGGGTATATGCATCTGGAGTTCATTTGCAGTGGCTAGAGGCCCTGGCATGCCCATTCTCTCTGTGTCTGTCTCTCTCTGCTTGCAAATAAATAATTTTTTTTAAAGCCAGGCTTGGTGGCTCACAAAGAAAAAGTATTGGGGAGGGGGGAAAGATGTGAGGGAGTAAAGAGTCCCAGCTGTACACTCCTGCCACCCATGGGTGACTTGCCATCAAGCTTCCCCTGCATGATGGACTGTAGTCTCTCAGACTGAAGCTGAAAGCCAACTTCCTTCCTTTGAGTTTCTGCTTGTCAGGGAGTTGATCTCAGCAATGGTGAAAAGAGTAACTAACACACCTTCCCCGTGACCCATGACCCTTCAGTTATAAAGCAGCTCTCTACCCTGCACTTCACGGCCGGCCTTGGGTTCTTTTCCTTTGTAGAACTTATTTGCATGGGACCGTGTGTGTGTGTGTGTGTGTGTGTGTGTGTGTGTGTGTGTGTGTGTGTGTGCGCGTGCACGCACCAGTGGGGGCACACATGCTCATGTGATTGCTCTGTTCCCCTGATGGCAAGGCTAGGGATGGACCATGTACCTCCCATGAACTCCCTCCTGCAGAACCCGCGCCCAGCAGGATGCCTGGAGCCTGATGCGTGGCTGATGCCCAATGAGCACCTGTCTAAAAGAGATGAATATGTGTGCCCTGGGCTTCTATTTATCATAGTTAGGAAATCTGTTTTTATGTTCTCTGATCTTATTTAATAACATATCGCTTAAATACATATCCATTGCAATCTGTAGCTGGGGAAATCATGCAGATGTGGTTATTTACTTTCTGGCTATTGACGCTCTTGTAGATCATTGGAAGGGAGAGAAACAGAATAATAGGGGAAACGTTGCACAGGGGGAGTTGGGAGGTCTGGGCACGAGTCTTGACGTTGTTGCTGACTGGCTGGATGACCTTGGGCATAACCTTTTCCCTCTGGTCCTGAGTTTCCTCAGCTGTAAAATGAGCTTGGACCAGCGACTCTCTAGGGTTCTTTCAGCTGTGAAAGCTTCAGCTCTGAGAATTCCATAATCTGAGCTTGTATTTGGCTGAAATGATTGCATTGGGGGCATCAGAGCATGTGTCAAGCAGCACGAGAGCGCCAATAACGTTTTGTTGGGATGCTTTTCTACCCTAAAGTCTGGGTATCTGGTCATGGCACCCATGCGGGGGGTGCAGCAGGAGTCTCTCCGTCTCCCATGTGTGGAGTTGGAATGATGGTGGAGGGCAGAGCTGTTGTTCCTTCTGCATTGGACTTGTTAGGTAACTTCCCATCCTGAGAAGCTCAGGGAACTGATGCTTGGTAAGAAGAGAGCTACAAAATAAGAAAAGTCTCCCCCTTTTCTATCCCCCTCTATCCCTTCCTCATCCCCAGACCGCAGAGTATCCGATCACTCCTTGGGCTGGGGCTGAAATGAGAGTCCAAGATGAGCCTGAACTTCCTGGAGATGTGGCCCAAGGAGCCCAGGGGTCACAGGGCCTGCCCAGGCCACCACTGCAATGCCTATTAATCGCTATTTAAGTGGGTTCATCAGCGTGGAGCGGCTGCTGCGCTGCTGAGCTCAGCCTGGGCCCAAGGAGCCGGGAGCTGGGTTAATAACACCTTATTTAGCAGAAAATTCCACTCCACTGAAGCATGTTTCAAAAAGAGTTTGATTTGAATGAGGATTGATGTCAATCCTGCAAAGCAGAGGTGCCTGAAGCTGCCTCCGCAGCCATGACTATAAAACGAGCCATTTGTGGTGACCGCAGGAAAGCATGGGGATGCCGCAGGGTCCCGTTCCCTCCTCCTCCCTGGCAGTGGGGCCACCACAGGCATCAGTCTTGGGTGGTGGCATAAGCAGCTCCCACAGCACTGGGAACTGGAGGTGTGTTGGAGAATCCTAAGTAAAATTGAACTTTGCACCCAAACGAACAGGGCCCAAATTTGGAAGTGCCAATGCTTTGCTGTGTAACTGAGGGCACTGCGGGTAGCCTCTCATAGTTTAGCGACCTCATTCCTGCAACAGAGAAGGCTGTACTCTGAGGCCCAAGGAAGCTCTGCACAGTGACTCACAGAGCTACCACCCTTCCTGGCAGGCAATTGGCTCTGAGGCCACTGGAAACCTCATCTCACTCCTGTCTGAGGCCAAGCAGGAGACCTGAGGTGGGGTGGGAAAAGGAATGTGCATTAAAGGAGCCCCTCATACCTTGCTGTGGAGATGGGTTCTGGGACTTAACTTCTAGGCTTTGCCCCAATCTGTGGCTTGTGAGATTCTTTTTTTTTTTTTTTTTTAAATATATTTATTTAGGTGCAAGTGGGGGCTGAGGGGTAGTGAGAGGAGACAAAGAGAATGGGTGCACAATAGACTTGGCAGGCAAGTACCTTAACCACTGAGTCATCTCTCCAGCCTGCTTGTCAGATTCTTTAAAAAACAGGGCTGGAGGGATGGCTTAGCAGTTAAGGCACTTGGCCTGCAAAGCCAAAGGACTCAGGTTCAATTCCCCAGTACCCACATAAGCCAGATGCACAAGGTGGCCCATACATCTGGAGTTCGTTTGCAGTGGCTGGAGGCCCCTGGTGTGCCTATTCTCTCTATATATCTATATCTATATCTATATCTATATCTATATCTATATCTATATCTATATCTATATCTATATCTATATCTATATCATCTATCTACATCTGTCTGTCTGCTTCTTTCTCTCTTAAATAAATAAATGATAAACAAAAACAACAACAAAAACAACCCTGTCTATCCCCACACCTGTCTAGCCTTTACCCACAGACTGACAGGTTCTGATGGTTCCAGGTATAGCAGTGACCTCAAAGGTCCAAAATAGAGACAGGGTAGACAAGCTGGTTAGTTTCCACAGATCTGCCCAGTAGGGAGCAGCAAGGAAGGAGATCTTTCTTCTTTAGATTGTCCTTTCTGTGGCTGGGGCATTTGACTTGTATTTACAGCATGACTGTGCAGTAGGGGACTATGCAGCTTTAAGGGTGGGGAGGGTCTAGAGTCCCCTGTCCTAACCCTTCCTGTGTCCCCCTTGCCCGAACTGGGAGTATCACCTCTCACAATCCAGGGACAGGATTCTTAAACAGGAGAGACAGAGTCAGTGTCCTCATCGCCCTGGCCTGGGCACCATCCCCTCTTCAAGGCAGTAGCCATAAGCCAAGGCCACCGGCTCCCTCTCCAGCTGTAAGGGATGGGGCTGGGAGGGTGGGTGCACCAGGGTCCATTGTGTCCCTGCTGAAGGGCTTTCGAAAGCACCTGTGAACAGGGCCTGCGAGGCTTTGGTGTTTATTTTATTTTAAAACCTCTTTGCGTTTGCTGTTCTTGGTGGAGCTGGCTTCATTCTTCTCCGTCTCTGGCTCTTTCACACGGGCGCTGGATGACAAGGCCTGAGCGCGATTGTGTTTGCCTGAGTACAGATAGGATCAGTCGTGGCCGATCCGATCCACCGAGCCCCGGCTCTCAGTGAGAAATGGAACATAATAAACAGGTACCCAAGGGGGGCTAAATAGGGAGGATTAAATCTGAACAAAGGCGGGAACATCTGGGACTTACAAAAGCTCTGTTCAGAGAATTGCTTGCGAGAAAAAGGACTGAAGAAGAAAGCAGCCACTTCACCCCTCTTCCTCCTCTCCACCAGGCTCGGCAGGAACACAATGCACGCGGGGGTCTCCGGAGAGGGCAGGAGCTGCTGGGGCAGAGTAGAATCTCTGCTTCTGAAGGATCCATCAAGGCAGGGCAATGGGCGCCCCACGGCCGTGCCTAGCCTAGGCCAAGGCACACCTCAGCACCTCATGCCAGCTCTCACTGCCCCGTTCAGGCCTTACTCCCTTCCATCAGGGATCTCGGATGTCTGCTCTCACACAGGTGTCTTGGGCTGCCTGCCAGGAGGTTAGAGAGAGACCTTGGGCACTGGCTCTTCCTACATCCCATCTGGGCGGCTTCCCTGTGGCTTGTCTGATAGTCAGGGCCCTGTTTCAACTCCCTGTGTGACTGCTTGGAGGAGGACAAAGAATTTCGCTTTTTGAAACTGCCCCTCACTGTTTTTACCCACACACTATTGGGTTCATCAACATGCATCACGGATGGACGGAGGAAGGTATGAGGCCCTTCATCCCTCCCCGTGGCCTTCTGGGCAGTTCATAATTTCTGGGTAAGGGGGAGACTTTTTCTTCAGTGGTGTAGTCATTGCCAAGTTTCATGGGCTCTGGTAAATAAACCTCTCATCCAGGCTCATGTAAGCAACCCTAATTAAACTTGGGGACACACACACACACACACACACACACACACACACACACACACACACGCAAGCATGCAGGAAGAAGGAGTTCAGGGGGAGGGGAAAGAATGAATTATGGGAAAGGACTACGATTAAAATACATTACATGTTTATAAAAATTGTCAGTAAATAAGATAGAATTATAAAATAGGCTGTTAGGATTCTCTTGGCAGATCCACCTCTCCAAGCCATGCTACATGGAACGCCCTCACACTGGCGGCCTCCACTTCTCCCCAGCAAGGATCTTTTAACCATCTTCTTGCCAGCACTCATTTCAATACAGTATCTAACCAGATCCTCATACAAGGAGGATGGGGCCGTGCTGATCCCCAGTGAATGCCTTGCCGTCTACCACAGAAGCGCTTTCAGGGTGGCAGAGCGGAGAGGCGGCTACTCCTCTGTGAAAGCAGTCAGAATAGTGGGAAATGGTCAAGAACTCTGGGCATTAATCAAAGGCTTACACCAATCCAAAGGCTGTTTATTCAAGAAAAGCGGTTTGTTCTCAGTAAGAACAACAAGCTCGGTGGCATTTTAACTTGTCTGCATTCCCTCTCCTCCACCCCCAGCTCTGCAGTAGCCTTAAACCCCATCAGGCTCACAAACACTGTAGCTGTAAAAAAACAGTAGCCAAAGCAGTCACTGGACAGTGAAGAAAGATTTGGAACTTCCTCCAAACCCAGAGTTGTTGCTATTCTGCCTATTGAGCAGGGTTTGTTTGGTCCCCAGGACGTGTCACTGTTTGGGGACACTCTACCTGCAGACTGTTTGTCAAAAACAACCACATCTCATTTACCTGAGGTGGTGATATCTGTAGACAAAGAAGAGGTTTGCTGAAGTCTTAGATCTGGTGACCAGAGGCTTTAAGAAGCGCTGATATATTCCTGGGGCCCCAGAAGACCACACAAATGCCTTGGGCTGTGTATATGGCCAGGAAAGATCTGGGAAAGACCCTAACATTTCACTTCCTGGTGATCTCGGGACTCTGCACCAGTAGGAATTGAAGGTTTGGGCAGAGTTGTCAACTGCCCAAGATTTGAAAGGATACCCCACCCTCACATACAGCCCTTCAGCAAGGGGTGGAAACTTACCATTATTGGGCAAATGCACTTAAGGAACTAACTGTCGAAGTCTGGTGTGGCATATATAATCTCTAATCTCAGCACTGGGGAGGTAGAGGGAGGAGGATCAGGAATTCGGTTCAAGGCCAGCTGAGGCAATATAAGACAATGTCTCAAAAACAAAAAAATAGATAAAATAAAATGTGAAAAGTAAAAGGAATATCTGTTGAATCATTAGATAATCACAAGGTTAAACAAAGACCTTCATGGTTCACACGAGAAAGGGTGCAGATTTAATACAATTAGCTAGGAAGAGATTAAATAAACAGCATCACTGATACCAACAAACGTGGGAAAAGAGGAATATGATTTTTCAGAGATGTCACGTTATTTATTTTAAATGGTTCATTTTCAGGGCTGGGGAAATGGCTCATTTGGTAAAATGCTGGCCTTGCAAGCATGAGGACCTGAGTTTGATCCCCAGACAAGGATGTAAAAATGCCAGGCATGGTGACACACATTCGTAATCCCAGTGCTGGAGGAAAAAGGAGGCTCCCTATGAGTCACTGGCTAGTGAGTCCAGCTGAATCAGTGGGTTCTAAGACAAGGAGAGGCCCTGTCTCAAAAAAATAAAATAAAATAAAAAAAAAAAAAAAAAAAAAAAAAAAAAGGAGGAAAGTGTTCCTTAGGGGACTGATATCTGAGATTGTCCTCTGGCTACACATGCACTCATACACACACGAACACACACACACCCCTTAGTTTTCAACAAGAAATGATGAAACATGGAAAGAAACAGGAAAGTATGATTCATTCACAGGCAAAAAGAAGGAATCAGGAGAAATTTGGGGAAGCCCAAATGTTGAGCTTATTGGGCAAAAACTTTAAGTTATTATAAAATGTTTCAAGAACCAAGAAAAAGCACATCCAAAGAATTCAATGAAAATATGAATTAAATGTCTCACTAAGCCGAAAATCCCTAAAAATAGAGATTATATATGTTTCTATATATGTGCCTAAATTTATATATATGTTTATATATGCATACATAGTTTCATATATGCATTATGGAGTTGCACTGTACGATAACTGCAATGGAGAATTCACTAAACTATCTTAACACAGATTTGAACTGGCAGACTAAAGGAAATAAAGGAGCAGTGAGCTTCAAGATCAGTCATTCTGAAGAACAGAAAGAGAAATGGCGAGCCAGGCATGATGGCTCACACCTTTAATCCCAGCATGTGGGGGCTGAGGTAGGAGGATTGCTATGAGTTTGACGCCTGAGTCTAATTTCAGCTTGACCTTGGCTAGAGCAAGACCCTACTTCATAAAACCAAATAATAATAATAATAATGATGATGATGATGCACGGAGCCTGAGACCTACCTGAGCCAGGACATTATCAGTCACACCCACATGTACAACAGGAACACTAGAAGGAGGAGAAAGAGGCAGGAAACATATTTGAAGAAGTAATGCCCTAAAACATCCCAAACTTGACCTTTTTTTTTTTTTGCTTGCTTGTTTGTTTGTTTGTTTTTCAAGGTAGGGTCTCACTCTAGCCCAGGCTGACCTGGAATTCACTATGTCATCTCAGGGTGGCCTTGAACTCACAGCAATCCTCCTACCTCTGCCTCCCGAGTGCTGGGATTAAAGGCTTTTGCTGATTTTTATTTTTTTATTTTATTTTATTTTTTTGGTTTTGCAAAGGTCTCACTCTTCCAGGCTGACCTGGAATTAACTATAGTCTCACCTACCTCTGCCTGGCGCCACCACGCCCGGCCAAACTTGATTTTTAAAAAAGCTTTAGGGCTGGAGAAATGGCTTGGGGGTTAAGGTATGTGCTGAAAAGCTGAATGACCCAGGGTTCAATTCTCCAGTACCCATGTAAAGCCAGATGCACAAAGGGGTGCATGCATCTGGAGTTCATTAACAGTGGCTGGAGGCTCTGGTGCACCCCTTGTCTCTGTCTCTCTCTTCTTGCAGATAAATAAATAAAATACTTTTGCCAAAAAGCTTCAATCTACATATGCAAAGACAAGTTACATGTAGAAAATATTCAAGAATAGGCTGGAGAGATTGCTCAATGGTTAAGGCACTTGCCTGCAAAGCCTAATAAACCTGGTTTGATTCCCTAGTACCCATGTAAATCCCTGGCATGCCCATTCTCTCACTCTTCTCTCAAATAAATAAATATTTTACTTATTTGCAAGTAGACAGAGAATGAGAGATCAAGAATGGGCATACCAGGGCTTCCAGCCACTGCAAACAAACTCCAGACACATGTACCACCATGTGTATCTGGCTTATGTAGGTACTGGGGAATGGAACCTGGGTCCTTAGGCTTTGCAGGCAAGTGCCTTAATCACTAAGCCATCTCTCTAGCCTCTAAAATATTTTTTAAAAAAGAAAATAAGGCTCAGCATGGTGGTGCACACCTTTAATCCCAACACTCGGGTGAGGGAGGCAGAAAGAAGTAGGAGGATTGTCGTGAGTTTGAGGCCACCCTGAGATGACATAGTGAATTCCAGGTCAGCCTGGGCTAGAGTGAGACCCTACCTGGAAAAAACAAAACAAAACAAACAAAAAAATCCTTAAAAAAAGAGAAAATACTCAACAATATACATAGTTCAACACAGCATAGTCACATGGCCAAAAGAAGAATCTAGCCGGGCGTAGTGGCGCACACCTTTAATCCGAGCATTTGGAGGCAGAGGTAGACCACCCTGAGACTACAAAAAAAAAAAAAAAAAAAAAAAAAAAAAAAAAGCACACTGGTACACAGAGACTAAGAATTTGTTGCTAACAGACCCGTCTTGTGAGAAATACCAATGGGTAAGAGCTGGAGAGATGTCTTGGTGGTTAAAGATGCTTACGTGCAAAGCCTGCTGGCTTGCGTTTGATTCTCCAGTACCTGCATAAAACCAGATGCATAAAGTGGAACATGCATCTCGAGTTCATCTGCAGTGGCAAGAGGTCCTGGCATGCCTGTACCACACGCCCCCACTTTCTTTCCCTCTCTCTTTCTCTCTTTTCTCACAAATAGATGAATAACACAAAATAAATACCAATAAGAGTCCTCCCAGCTGAAACGCAGTAACTCAAATCCAAAAAGGAATGCAGAGCAAGGTAAACAGCCACTCAGGTAAACAGGCGAGCGGCGCTAGCACATCCTTGTTTGCATTGCTTCCCTGCTCCTGTGAGACTTAAATCACAACAGAGGAAGCGGTTATGAGTTTGCAATGCGTAAAGACCCGATCTGTGTGACTACACATCAAACAGTAGGGACAAGGATACAGTGGAATGTTTTTGCATGTCATCATGTCATTGAAATGAAGTTGGTATTAATCCAAATCAATTTTAAATATTTTATTAGCAAATATTAACCATACATTATAACGAGTTATGGTACTTTCATATATAATTATTTTGATCATATTCACCCTCATTACCCTCTCATCACTTTCCCATCTCTCATTGAGCTCCTTTCTCTTTCAAATTAGTCTCCCTTCAAATTTCACATCTATATATATTTTTTAATTTTGGTGACCCAATGAGTTTAATTAGGGTTGCTTACATGAACATGGGTAATGGTTTTTTTTTTTTTTAAGATTTTTTTTAAGATTATTCTTTACTTTATTGTTTTTGAGAGAGAGAGAGAAAGAGGCAGAGAGACAGAGAGAGAGAATGGGTGTGCCAGGGCCTTTCAGCAGCTGTGAATGAACTCCAGATGCGTGTGCCCCCTCCTGTGCATGTGCAACATTGCATGCTTGCATCACTGTGCATCTGGCTGCATGGGACCTGGAGATTCTAACATGAGTTCTTAGGCTTTGCAGGCAAGCGCCTGAACTACTAAGCCATCTTTCAAGCCCAGTTTGTTTTTTTTTTGTAAGAGCATAGGCAATTTTTTAGTGGCTACACCACTGAATAAAATACCTTTCCTCCCCTCAGCAACTATTACCCACCTGTAGATTCTCAAGAAGGTTGGGTCCTCATGAACTTCACCCCCTCCATGACAGCACACTGATGGGCCCAATCTTGTGCAAGTCTTGTGTAGGTCACTATAGTTGCTGAGAGTTCAAGAATGCCAAGCTATCATGCTTGGAAGACAGCATTCCTCAACACCCACCCTTTCCTCTGGCTCTTACATTCTTTCTGCTCCCTCTTTCACAACGTTCCCTGGGCCTTGAAGGGGTGATATACATGTCCCATTTAGGACTGAATGTTCGTAGTCACATACTCTCAGCACTTAGCCCATTATGAGACTCTCTAGTAACCATTGCCCACTGCATGAAGCTTCTCTGTTCAAAGCTGACAGCCACACTAATCTATGGACATAAACAGACACATTTAGAAAGCACTTTGATAGACACAACATGTTCATTTCACATAACAACTGTAGTAAGTTCCCCACTAGGGCCTCTGATTTCTCCAGCCATGGGGTTTTTATCTAGGTTTACAGTACGAGATGTGAACTCCCTTCTGTGGAGTAGGCCTCAAATCCAATCAGAAAGCAGGTGGTTATGTTCATAATAGTGATACCACTAATACACCAAAAGGCATACTTTGCCTTGCCTTAAAACACAATGCAGGGGGCTGGAGAGATGGCTTAGTGGTTAAGGCGCCTGCCTCCTGAGCCTAAGAACACTGGTTCCAATCTCCAGTGGTTCCAATCTCCAGGTCCCACGTTTAGCCAGATGCTTAGTGATGCAAGGGCGCAATGCCGTGCTTGACTACAAAGGGGCGCATGCATCTGGATTTCGTTCACAGCAGCTGAGAGGCTGCTGGCGCTCCCATCTCTATCTGTCTTCCTCTCCCTCTCTCTCTCTGTCTCTCTCTCTAAAAAAAAAAAATACAATGCAGGGTGAAAGCTGAGTAAGACTGTTGATGACAATTCTCTTCTAGTGGTCTGCATAGAACCTTGTAGCTCTAAGAGAGCTAACTAGCAGAATGGAATTTTCCAGCTCAGTTCTAGCTTGATTTCTCTGTCCTGTTGCCCATATGTGTGGTGTTTTCAGAAATGGGGCCTTACTATCTCTGTGGGGAACTTGCTTTATTTTTATTTTTACTTTTTTAAAAAAACAATTCCAGGAAAAGCAATAGCCTGTTTTGTTTTGGAGGAAAATTTGTCCAATGGCAATAGCCTGTATTGTTTGGGAGGGCCTCAAGGACCTCCCTGGCCAACAACAAAAACCACTTGTTTAGTGTAAGTTAATATAAATTCTAATCTCCAGGGAAATCATTAAGACAATAACTAAAATACATAGTAACAGAAACAGTAGATATGAAGACAGCACTTTAGAAAGTTTCATCCAACACAAATGAATATACTAAGAAAAAAAAAACATTAAAAATGACATGGGGTGGGAGACAATGACTCATTGGTAGAGGCATTTGTTTGCAAAGCTTGCTGAACCAGGTTCAGTTCTCAAGTACCCATGTAAAGCCAGATACACAAAGTGGTACATACATGTGAAGTTTGCAGTGGCAAGAGGCCCTGGTGCATCCATTCTCTCTCTCTCCCTCCCTCTCTCTCTCTCCTCAGTGCTCATAAGTAAATAAAAAATTTTAAATAAAATTAAAAATGACACGGAAAATAAATAGAAAATGGCAGGTGAAAGTGTTGCATTATCAGCAATTATGTTAAATGTGAATGGACAAAAATTTTCAATCACAAGACCAAGATTGGGCTGGAGGTATGCCTCAGTTGTTAAAAAATGCTTGCTGCCGGGCATGGTGGCACATGCCTTTAATTCCAGCACTTGGGAGGCAGAGGTAAGAGGATCACCATGAGTTCGAGGTCACCCTGAGACTACATAGTGAATTCCAGGTCAGCCTGGGCTAGAGTGAGATCCTACCTCGAAAAACAAAAACAAAAAAACAAAAACAACAACAACAACAAAAAGCTTGCTTATAGCTGGGCATAATAGTGCACACCTTTAATCCCAGCACTCAGGAGGCAGAGGTAGGAGGATCGCCATGAGTTTGAGGCTACCCTAAGACTACATAGTGAATTGCAGGCCAGCCTGGGCAAGAGTGAGACCCTATTTTGAAAAAAAAAAAAAAAGCTTGCTTACAAAAATCTTCAAGCCTGCATTCAATTTCCCATTACCCACATAAAGCCAGATGCACAAAGTGACTCTTGTCTGGTGTTCATTTGCAGAGGCAGGAGGTCCTGGTGCACTCATTCTCCCTCTCTCTCTTTTCTCTCTCTCAAATAAATAAATATTTTATAAATAAAAATTTAAAAGACCAAAATCAACCAAACACTCTCCCAAATGAGAGTGAGAGCATCTTGGGTTAAAGGGGATATGCAAAGTTATATGAGAGACTTTTTGGTGTGCATGCCCACTCTTCTCCAGAGAGCAGTGCGGGCTTCTCTCTGGAGTCTATGAGTTTCCAGACCGTGGGATTCTGAGTTGGTTTCCAGCACCAGATATAAGTTCTCTCCCACTGAGCAGGCCTCATGTCCAGTCAACGATTAGTTAGTTACACACAGAGGTTGTATGCCACTACTGCCCACGTGTGTACTTCTCGTCCAGCTGGTTGACTTCGTAGTCTGCAGGGTCCCCCGCTTATTCATGCTGTTGGTGGCCATTGTCCTCCAGTGGTTCCCATGGGGCTTTCCCACACTGTGAGGACTGGCCAGATGGGAGCTAGTTTCCCTTTCAGTTCCAGCATGATATTCCCATGCCCTGTGACCACAGCCTGTGGGGTCTTCAGCAATAGGGTCTTAACTTTCAGCTCTGAAAAGTAATCAAGTGTTTTGGTAATAGCCTACATTGTTTTGGGACTTTGTAGGTATCTTTCCGGACAATAGTTTCCCTGTGGAAGGCAATCCAATTTTGGACCTGGGATTAGCTGGCAAGAGTCCATAGTTTTGCCCGGCGTGGTGGCACACACCTTTAATCCCAGCACTCGGGAGGCAGAGGTAGGAGGATTGCCATGAGTTCAAGGCCACCCTGAGACTACATAGCTAATTCCAGGTCAGCCTGGACCAGAGTGAGACCCTATCTCAAAAAAAAAAAAAAAAAAAAAAAAAAAAGAGTCCATAGTTTTAAGGTTAAACTTTTCCCACCTTCTGTCTGGACTGTCCCTCCTTCTCCTTTATGGGTGGGTATATCTTGTAGAATGCTAGCCAGCAGGAGGGTTTCTGTGGGACTGATTCATGAATCCCTCCTACCCCTTATGTTCTGTCCCTCCCCTATCCTGTCAGATAGCTAACTCCTCCTCTCCTCTCTCCCTATTTCTTCTCTATCCTGGTCTCCTTCTAGTTTTATGCCCATACTCCTGACACTCACCACCATTTGTACCCATCACCAGTTCATTCCAATTCGGAACCACAAATGAGAGAGGACATGTGGTGTTTTCAAGAGGCCTTCTTCCCTTCCTCCTCCTCCTTCTTTTTCAAGGTAGGGTTTCACTCTAGCCCAGGCTGACCTGGAATTCACTCTGTTGTCTCTGAGTGGCCTTGACCTCACGACGATCCTCCTTCCTCTGCCTCCCGAGTGCTGGGATTAAAGGCGTGCACCACCATGCCTGGCCAAGAGGCCTTCTTAACCAGTCACTTCTCCCCTTACATCCTTGCCTCCAGCCTCTTCCTATTTCTTATTGCCTTGATACCCATTAAGGCAGCTAGTTGGTGTCGAGCACTGATGGTGGGCTTGTATCTATCATTATATACCTTTACCTTTTAGCTTATTCTATAATCTTCTCTTGTGAGGGGTAACTTCAGTTTATTCATTTTATAAATGAGACATTTGAGGCTTGAAGAGGTGATTAACTTACTGTTCTATCCCTAGGTCCATTCACAAGGTCCTCATTCAAACCCACGTCTCTAGCCCTTGCTGGTCTAAGCATACGGGATTGGGTTCTCCTGTTCCGAGAGCTCCCATCTCTCTCTTGCCCAGAGCTCAAGTCCACAATTACTATATGTGATGCTTGGGGTCTCCTATGAACTGATCACCAACTGAACTGGACACCCTCTTCTTTTTGCTTTTCTCAGTTTCCTTTGGGTGCTCTGACTCACACGTGTTCACATTGTCACCTCTGGGCAGGCTTGACAGAGAGCCCTCCCAGCCTGAATGCGCCAGGGTGGCTTCCTCGCCAGCATCAGTTTAGTTTGGTTCTTGCCACCTCTTTCCAAAGCCAGCTCAAATTCCTCTCGCTGCTGGGTGTCTTCCTAGCAGTTTACTTCAGCGACAGCCCCCCCTTGCTGTGCCCCATCCTCCAACAGGGCTCCCTATCCCCCACCCACTGATTCCACACTCAGTCTCACAGTCTTGCGTAGCACTGTGCCACCATGACTGCCCTTGAAATATATGCACTTGTGGCGTGTGCTCTTCTTTGCACACTGGATAGCCAGCTTTTGCAGACGAGATCGTGGTTTAGCTTCTGAGCTTTCTTTCCTTGTTTTCTTGGAGAGCCTCAGCTGAACTCGTCTTCTTTGTAGATGTTCAAAGATATTTGTTGAAGAGAGAGAGAGGGAGAGAGAGAGAGAAAACAACCATCCAAACCAATAAGAAGTAGGAGGAAAAGCAGGCAGCTGAGAGCTTCCAGACTGTTTGCATTGGTTCTGTCGAGTTAGCTCACCCTCGGCTGTTCTCGGCACTCCGAGCCCACCGCTTACACTATGTTCAGGTCTGTGTCTGCTCATGGGCATGCAGGAATGGTCTTTCTTCTTTTGATGTGTAGTGGAGCATGGCCTTGGGGGATCTGATGCTCTCTTCCCACTCCTCCTGGGGCTGGGTGGTAGTGAGGGTCTTGGCTGTGCTTTCTGAGCACTCTGTATCAAGGCAATGTATTCTGCTTTTAGCTATTACATTATGGGTGAGTTATTGAATGCCTCCAGGCCTCAGTTTCCCCATATGTAAAATAACAGTAATAATACTGCATGGGATGGCTGCATTGAGGATTAAATTAGCTACAATCTATATGTGAAATGCACGGAGCCTGCTTACAAAAGCACAGTTGTGGAGCTAGGAGGTGTGGCAGCACACACCTATAATCCTAGCACTCCTACTGAGGAAATGGAGGTAAAGTTGTGAGTTTTAAGGCCAGTCCTGTCTACACAGAGAGTTCCAGGCCAACCTGAATAACATGTCAAGACTCTTGTCTTAATACACACATGTACATTCGGGGCTGAAGAGATAGATCAGTCTGTAAAAGTGCCTCACAAGCATGAAACGCTGAGTTCCATCTCCAGTACTCATTTAACCGCCAGACACCTGCAATCCCAGTGCTGGCGAGGCAGGGTTGAGCAAAGCCAGTCCCCAAGTTGAGCCAAGTTTGTAAACTCCAGGCCAGTAAGAGAGCCTGTTTCAAAGAGACATGGAGAGATGGTTTGGTGGTTAAGGTACCTGCCTGCCAAGCCAAAGAATGTCCGCTCAATTCTCCAGGTCCCACGTTTAGCCAGACACAAAAAGTGATGCAAGGATGCAATGCCACACTTGCCCACAAGGGGGCGGATGCATCTAGAGTTTATTCACAGCAGCAAGAGGCCACTGGAGTGCCCATTCTGTGTGTGTGTGTGTCTATCTCAAAAAAAAGACATGAATGCCATACCTAAGAAATACACCTGATGTTTCCTTCTGGCTTCCACATACACACATGCACACCTGCACACACGTTTACCTACATTTATATGGACACGTATGCACACTAACACACCATACACAAAATAACTATACCTATGATAATTTAATACAAATATTATTAGAGGGCTGAAGAGATGGCTAAGTGGCTAAAGACTCTTGCTTGCAAATCCTAATAGCCTCTGTTCAATTCCCCATGTAAAGCTGGATACATGAAGTGGAGTGTGTGTCTGGAGTTCATTTGCAGTGGCAGGAGACCCTGGAACATCCATAGTCACTCTCTTTCTATCTACCTCTGAAATAAATAAGTAAGACTCTTTAAAAATGTTATCTGAAAAAGCAAAAATAGGTCTGTGTAGTGGTTTGACTGTCAAGTGTCCCCCAAAGCCTCATGTGTTTGAATACTTGGTTCCCAGCTGGTGGCAGTTTGGGAAGGCTGTGGAGCCAGATCCCTGCCAGGGCCCTTTCCACAGAGTCAGAGGACCTGGAAGAGGACTTGGGAAGGTGGTCCCTGGGGAGATACTCCCTCCATCCACACTCTTGAGCGCCAATGTCAGGTAAACACTTTTGAGTTTGGTTCATGGAATATCACTGTAATGTGGGAGGTTTTAGGGTCTGTGAGCTCGGGGTTCAAAGTTAGCATGGCCACTACTATGTGATCCTGGGCTAGCCCTTATCCCTTTGTTCTGCACTTTGCTCATCCATAAGTAGAATAATAGAATGGAGTGCCTGCTTCAGAAGGGTGTAGCATGACTTTGAGTTGACAGAGCTGTGAAACATTTGGCTCTGCCACTGTGGTCTACCAGGAGGGATGGGCAGTGGATCCAGGGGCCCAGGTGTCCAGCAGTAGCCTCATCAGGGACATCAGTGTCTTGACTGTGGTCGAAGCGCTCCATCTGCAGCTGGCAATGGGACCCACAGGGACCATAGTGTCAGGAGTTCCTTTCTGCCCAGGAGGGAGAGGAACAGGCTGGTTCAGGAGCCTCAGTGAGGAAGGATGGACTGTGAGGCTTTTCAGGATCCTGGCGTAATCAGAGAAACTGAGGCATGGACTATGCCAACATGGTGGGAGGCTGGTCATATACCAGATCTTCAGCTGCCTGACCACTCTGGTCATCCCTTAGACTTCCAGAATGAATCTGAAGCTCTATCTATGTGCAGCATCTGGGCTGCCGTGGAGAGATGGCAGTGAATGGCTTCCACTCACATGAAGGTTCCAGTCCAGCAGGCATGGAAAGTGTCAAGAAAGAGGCTTGGGCTGAAGTGATGGCTTGGTCAGTAAAGCCTTTTGTCAGGCAAATGTGAGGAGCTGAGTTCAGATCCCAGCACACACAGAAGCACTGGATATGGTGTTTTTCATGTAAAAATGTCCCCCCATAGACTCGTGTGTTTGAATACTTAAGCCCCAGTTGGTGTGCTGTTAGGGAAGGTTCTGGAGCCTTTGGGAGGTGAGACTTGCTGGAGGAAGTGTGTCACTGGGGTGAGCACTGAGGTTTATTAGGCCAGGTTTGCTTGCTGTATGACTCTCCCTCTCTCTACTTTCTCACTGCTGATGTGAAGATGTGACACCTGTCTCCTCCTGCCATGCTTCCCCCCGCCATGATGAAATGTCCCCTCAACCATGTAAGTTAGATATGAACCCTGTCCTTCCATAAGCTGCTTCTTGTCAAGTGTTTGTTCCAGCAATGAGAAGGTAACAGCCCTGCTGGGCATGGTGGTGCTTGCCTGAAATCCTAGTGCTGGGGAGGCAGAGACAGACAGATTCCCTGGGGCGATCTGTCTAGCTAGACTAGCTATATTCATGAGATCCAGGTCCAATGGGAGACCCTGTCTCAATAAATAATGTGGAAAGTGATTGAGGAAGACTCCCAAGATCAACCTCTGACATCTCATGCAGGCATGTGCCCTCACCACCCATATCATGCCAAAAGAAGAGAGAGAGAATCCTTATCAATATTGATGGCAACAGGTGTGCCAAAGACTTTGAAAGTTGCTGTGGGGTGAAGGATATCAGGAGGGCTTCCTGGAGCCAGCATTCTTCTAGCTGTGGTCTGAAGTAGAGAGCAGAGGACATGGGAAGACATAGCCAGAGGAAGCACACTTCCCAGGAGATGAGCCGAGAATCCAGGAGACCAGAGCTACATAAGAAGGAGACAAAGCCTATCGGAAGGCCCAGCAGGGCCCTGGGGCCATACTTGAGAGCTGGACGTGGAACTTAACTTGCCAGCAGAGGGGAGGAGTCACAAGCTGACTTCACATAGCAGGTGAGAAGCTGGTAGGCACATAATTGTCTAGAATTGAGCAAACAGCTCCACTGGAGCTCAACAGGCCAGAGGTTCTGAGTGCCCCTGCTAGCTGAGATGGGAAGAACTCAAGTCGTGGCAGTGTTCTGAATGGCCCCCAAGGCCATTTTCTGAAAAAGACCTAGAAGGTCCTTCTCTCCTTGAAGCAGTCCCTGCTGGGCAGAGATGGCCAGGAAGGGGGGGGGACGCTGAGTCCCGCGGGAGGAGGGGGCACTGGAATCTGCCCCTGGTTGGTGGTATGGTGGAGTTAGTGGGGTAACTGATGCTCCACATGATTGACTAGTGGGATCAAGGCATTTCTCAGTTTGAAACCCACTTTAAAAAAAATCGATGTTTCACATTCAGCAGTGTTTGGTTAAAAAAAGAAAAATAGCTACAGCTTGTGCCTTAGCGGCAGTGAAGAGTGAGCTCCATCAATTACAGCAGGCAAAACAACGGTGTCTTGCGGCGGTTTTGTTCCTTCTACTCCAAAAATATTAAGTCGTTTAGCCTTACAAACCAACCACTTGGTGAGTGGCAATGTCTTCATTTGCAAAGTGCCTGCATCAAGCCTTTGGGGACAGCTGGCTTTCTCCCAAATCAGGAAAGCTGGGAGCAGTGACTTTTGCCCTTGGGACTCGCCATCTGCTGGTTGTATGAGCCCTTCCGAGGGACCCCTGAGTCACCTCAAAGACTTGCCTTCCATACTGCTTTCTCATTGGGAGGCCCCCAGGCCAGAGGACCCCAGAAGGCACTCAACAGCACTGTGTTTAGTATTATGAAGGGACAAGAGCAGATGTCATCAACCTCAGCGTCCAGTTCATTCTTGAGCCACCCCAGTACTGTCAGTCCTGCTGCACCTCAGAACTGCCAGATTCTCAGATCAGTCCAATCAGAACACATGAGGTGGGACTCCATAACAGAAGTTTTTAAAGCCTTGTAGGTAAGTCCAGTCTAGGCAGAGCACTGAAGTGCAATGGCGAACCCTGCTGAAGTTGATGTGGGATGGGAATGCCAAAGAGCTAGATATATGGCTTCTTTGTATGGATTCTGTTAGGGACCAAACTTCCACAGGGATGCCAGGGTTCAACCTTACAGGTTCAGACAGTGGAATGAGATTAGATTCACAGAAGCCATCATGAGGGATAAGCTAGTTGTCACTTATTTCACAGGGAACTGATTATTCCCAGGGTTAGAACTTGCGTTCACCATTCATAGAAACCTTGCCTACAGCTCACTTACAGAATAAATTGTGTTTCTTGTTTCTATCTTTCGTATGCATGCATGCATATATGTATGTATGTATTCTGTATGGAGGCTTGAACCCAGGACCTCGTGCTAGACAAGTATTCTGCCCCAGCTACATCCCCAGCCTTTTGTAATTTTCATTTTGAGACAGATTCTCATTAAGTTGCTCAGGCTTGCCTTGAACTCATTATGTAGCCCAGGCTGGTCTCAAACGTGTGATTCACCCTCCCAAGTAGCTGGAATTACAAGTCTGCACCACAACACCTGGCCTGTACATGTGCTTTTGAAAACAAGGAGAGTCCTCAAAGTGCAATCATTTTGAAATGATTGCTCTTGCAACCACATAACACCCTTAGTCATCTCACCAAAAGTTCCACTGACAAATTAGACTACAGTTAGCAGCCATTTTGTATTATATTTTGATATTTTAGTTTTCACTGTTTGAAGCCTCATGATGTCTCGTGACCTGGAGGACGCACATCCATGGCTACATTAAGCGTGCATTGCTTGGTCTTGATCACAGCGAGGACCTCAGCCATACAAGGGTGACAGTCTCAGCTCTGCTTTGCCTCTTCTCCCCACACTGTTTTACACCAATGAACTTGGCCAGATCAGCAGTTTGCCGATGTTACGGATTGTGTAGACAGGTGTAGAGGGTCCAGAGAGGCTCCATGGTCAAAGTCCAAATGCAAAGTTGGGGGCAATCAAGTTCAACTCAGTACAAGTACGTTTCTTGCCAAATATTGCAGTGGATGCCTATAGTTCCAACACTTGAGACTCGGCTGAGGCAGGAGGACTGAGGCCAGGCTGGGCTATGTAGCGAGACCCTGACTCAAAGTAAACTTTCCTCATATCAAGGTCTATAAAGTTGAGCCAAACCACATGGAGACAGAACCTCTGTGATCCTTAGCTATGCAATGGGCATGAATCTCGGAGGAACCTTGACCTTGGGCACCTTTCCCTTAGGACTTCTTGGGGAAGGGTGTTTTCTAGAGAAGGCCCTTTGACATAAGTTGGGCCATCTTCTCTTGGGGATTCTTATACCTCAGAAGCCCAAAGGTTTAGATGCAAGAATGAATCCAGCTTCTGTTCACAGGAGCTCTGGCTCACACTATCACTCTGAGGCCCTGAAGGCCTCCTGCAAGCCTGTCTTCCCTTACTTGAATTGCTCAGGCAGCCTCTACCTGGTTTCCAGTCTGCCATCTCTGCCTCTGCTCTGCCCTCGCGAGCAGCTCAGCGCCCTCCTCTTCCAACTCTGCTCCATGCTTGCTGCTCCCAGGTTCCCCCCCTCCTTCACTCCACACCGGCCTTCCTCAGCCGCCTGCTCTGATGGGGGTGCTCAGTCCTCTTGACCACTCTGCCCATTGCCTCTACCCAAAGGGGACCTGGCCTCTGGTTGCCCCTGGTGAACGCAGACATTGCTGAGACCTGGCAAGGGCAGAGGCTCCCACCTCCCCACCTTTAGCAGAATGCAATCAACAGAAGTGGATGCTGCCTCTGCTGGAGGGACCAGGGCTCTGGGCCCATGTACTCTGTCTCCACGGCAACCAGATTGGGAGGTTTACAGGGTGGAGGTTGCCTGGGCTGGGAAGGGGGGATCTATGTCCCCTTCTCCTGGCTGCTGAGTGCCTGATGGTCCTGGGCCACAACTACTGCCTTGTACATATGCCCCCTTTTCCTTCTTGTTTCACCTGCTTGCATCCTGGTGTGGTTCCTCGACTAGAAGATAAGAAGATGCAGACCTCACCAGGAGGAGGAGGAGGAGGCAGAGAAGAAAAAGGAGGAAGAGGAGGGAGGGAGAAGAATGATCATGAGGAGGTGTGGAAGGGCGGCTTGTGTCTGGGTTTCCCCTGAATACCTCCCGGGGCTTCTCATGGCCCATGCAGAGGAAAGCCCAGGAGGTTTAAAGGAATCCATTCTCTGCTTCCCGACCACGAGCAAGCCCCTTTCGTAAACATTACTTTATTTCCTCATCAATCATGAGGTGTCAGGGCTGGAAGGGGCCTCAGGAACCATCAATGCGGCCATTTCCACACTTTCTGTTTTTGACAATGGACCTTTTTTTGTTTTTTTGAGGGTAGAGTCTCACTCTAGCTCTGGTTGACCTGGAATTCACTATGTAGTCTCAGGGTGGCCTTGAACTCATGGCGATCCTCCTACCTCTGCCTCCCGAGTGCTGGGATTAAAGGCGTGTGTGCCACCACACCCAGCTAGACTTTTTTTTTTCTTTTACCTGAACATCTTTTCTGCAGAGGGACTATGTACAAAATAAATATAACTGGTGCCATCCTGGTTGAAATCCCTGTCTCTCTGCCTTTGCCTTCAGGGGGCACTTAGAAAACCACCTGAATGCCATGGACTTAGTCTCACCCCCTTTTCCATGAAGAATAACTGAAATTTGGAGAACAGAGGTCTTCTCTGAGGTCACAGAGTGAGCTAAAGCTTCTTAGACTTGGTCTTGCCTCTCCAAGCCCACGTTTCATGCTTCTCCACCCTGCCTAGGGATATGGGCTTATATGGACGGAGCACTGGCAGCCTCATCCTCACTAAAGAGGTGGAAACCAGGCCTCTTCTTATCTCTTGACTCAATTGTGTGACAGATGGAGAGTCATGTATTGAGCAGGTGGTAGTGGGAAGCCATGGCAGATGCCACTGGGAGCTCCTGGGTGTGTGGGCACCAGATGCCCTCATGGGACAGGTTCTCTTTTCAAGCTATCAAGAGTAATTCAATCTACTTTCAATTCTAGCACAGCGGGCTTGCTGTTTGCATGGTTGGGTGATAGTTACTCTGGAGTTCTTGGCAAGACAATGGAGGCATTATTGTTCATGAGGAAGTCCAGGCTGGTCAGCACCCAGCCAAGGGAGTCTGCAAAGCAAGAATGTGTGTTGCTTGCCCTCCTCCAGAGAGCCATGCATGTGTACATGAGAGCATGGGGGTGACAGCGTCAGAGCAGGATGGATGCAAACCTTTGTTCCTTTCAAGGCACTGCTTTTCCACTTGGCTCATCCGGGTTCCTACACCACTTAGGGGACCCCCCCCGGGAGGCTGTCAGACCTGATTCTGCTTCCAGGCTGACACTGTTTGAGGGCAAGAAGATTCTGGGTAGGCTAGAGAGGCAGGAATGGTGATGGAGATGTGACAAGAAACATTTTTAGACACTTCACAGCATGATTCCAGAACGCTCTGTGTGCCAGACATGGCTCAAAGCAGCACTAGGACAACATAGGCAAGGTAACCCCTTCAAGGGTTTCTTTCCTCGGAGCCCAGGCAAAGACTTCCATTATGTACACTTGGGGGTTCTCGCTTGTCCTTCATGGCACGTGCTACACAGTCCACAGGCAAGTCTGGCTATTTGGTGTTGGCCTGCGTCTGCCTGTAAACCACAGGTTTTGCTCACACTGCATCCTTAGGCTGCATGCTCTGCACAGTAGGAACTCAGAGCATATTTACTGGATGAATAAAAGTCACTGCTGGTGATCTCAGAACAGAGTCCCACAATTTGCCCTTTAGCACAGGGCTGTGTGAAGCCATTTTGGGCTTAAAGGATAGAAACTATTTGGGGACTGGGTGAGGGGTGGGGCAGCATGGATGGTAGAGCTGTGGGAGAAGGGATGGATGTGAAGGAGGGGGCTCAGGTTGTATTTAAACAGAACCCCTGGGTTTTCTTCTATGTCCATTGGACTATCGGGGAGTGAGAAACTGGAGGCAGGAATAGGGAAGCTGTGCTGGGAAGCCCTGGCAACCCTACTCTTCAGGTCTCCAAGGGACATCTAGGGAGACTGAGGCCTCAACTGCAGGTTGTGCATTCTGGCCTCAGATTCTTAAGTGAGTCTATGCGTGGAATTGGCACCACAGACAACAGGCAACACATGGCCTCCTCCAGCCCCGGCGGAGGACTGGTAAGCCAGGTGTTGGCAGAGCCCTCTGTTGTGCCTGGTTCTAGAATCTTCCTCCCTGGGTGGCTCCACGAGCTGGGAAATCCCTCAGCAGGAGTATGCAGAGAAGCTGCAGAGGAGAGGGTGGGACGTCCTCTTGGGTCGGCTTTTGGCAGCGACTTCCTAACCTCGGCAGCTCACGGAAGCATTGAGACAGACACTTTGAGAGGAAGCGTGGCACCTGGATGTCGCACTGTGTAATGGAACCAGCCAAGTGGTAAATGTAGCTTTTAAATAGGTTTTGTGTTCCCCATTAACCGCCCTGATGTTGATCAGCCCTGACAGCCCAGGAGAAGGGGCAGTCAGCAACCTTCCCCAAGCTTCGCGAGCTCAGCTGGCCCATGCGGCTCAGAGCCAAAACAGAACGGAGAGTGAGTGATAGCTAGTGGGAGGCGGGAGGCCTCCAGGGATGGGTGGGGTGGGGCAGAGAAAGACCCCGGAAAGACTTTTGTGGGTTGTCTCAGGAGCCTGCTCTTTCCCTAGCCCTGGCCCTAAGTCCTCCTCTCAAGCCAGGCTGTCCATGCAGATTTGCAGGGGGCATCATCATGAAAGAACAGTCAGCCGCTGGAGTTTGGAACATATGAAAGGCCAGTTGGCTCTGATCTACTTATTGGTCTTTTCTCTTTCTCTCCTTTCTCCCCCCTTGCCTTCCTCCACCCCTTCCTTTCTTTTTATTTGTTGTGTGTTTGTTTGTGTGTGTGTGTGTGTAGGTCAGAGAACAACCTCTGGTGTCCTCAACCTTTTATGAGACAGGGTCTGTAATTGCCTAGAAGTCACCAATTTGGATAGACTAGCAAGCTTCAGGGATACATCTACGTCTGCCACCCCCACCCCCAGCACTGAGATCATTTTACATGGGTTCTCGGGATCGAACTCAGCTCCTCACGACTGTGAGGCAAGTACTTTACCTTCAAACACAGGGAGGTTCTCTTTAAAGGGACAAAGACAACACACAGGCACTAGCTTATCAGGATGAAGGTTTTCCCAATACAAGGATAGGTCACTGCAAATCATGGAAGATTCCAGAATTCTGATAAGTCCTAGGCTTATTTACCCTTATGGGGTGGCCAAAAAGACTAAATGGAGCCTTGGATTTGTCACTGGGGACCGAGGCAGAAGCTGGGAGGTTAAATCCTGACTGACAGGTGTGACCGGGGTCTAGAGTGTGTTGGTGGCTCTGGAAAGCAAAGGGAGTAGAATGTGCCCTTGGGTTTTTTCAGGAGGAAAGTAAGCTCAGAGAAAGTTGTCTGGGGCAGAGCAGTGGCTCCAGAGTCTGAAAAGACCTCAAGAATAAGAGGGCTTCTTTCCTCCTTTCTCAACAAAGCTCCTTGAGGGAGGCCCATCTCTTACATGTCACTCTGCGCAGACCTTGGGTCCAGACTATCTAAGCAAAGAAGAAGTGTCCTTCATGCGCCTCCCTCTGGCTGAAGTGCTTTTGCTCAGCCTGGGGCTGGAAGAGGCCCCCGTTGTAAACATAGCAGTTTTCAGTGAGTATCTGCCACCTGCCTTTTGCATGGCCCCTGGGTCACCCACTTCTGCCTGTCAAGCCCTTGTCCTCTGCCGTGCAGTGCCCCTCTCCCCCTCTCCACTGACGACGCCTCCAAGGCCTCATTCAAGGCAGCCAAGGAGGTCACAGAGCTGATCTAAATGCCATCCTGTCTGGCAGCAAAGCTCGTGCTCTCTCCATCACCCCATGCAGCTTTCGCATAAAGATTCTCATCATAGCACAATGTATGAAATAAAAAAGGAGAAATAAGCTAAATGTTCCACAATTAGGAGGGTGTTTAGTAAATCACGGTGTATCCATTTGTTAGAACATTACACAGACATTAAAAATGATCATTACAAAGACTGTAGAACAACTTGGGAAAGGTTTATGATAAGACACACAGGGAAGTTACAGTGCAAATACCACAATTGCTTTGATTGCGACAAGGGAAAAATATGTCAGTGTGTCAACAAGGGCTGCAAGATAATACTCGGGAATGAAGGATGGCTTGGCAGGGTGTAAGAGCTCTGGGTGGTTTTAATTTTTTTTCTTTCAAAATGTTTTGCCTCTCTTTTTACTTAGCCTTTTCCCTCCCTCTGAGATATTTTTTAAGGTTGATGTAAACCACGAAGAATAGATTAGACAAGGGCAGAAGCTGAGCATGTCCACAAAGAATAGTAATGCCAATACTTTCACATGAAGGAAGGGGCCTTCCACCATTCAGTGTTGGAGTCAATACCAGTAACCATTCGAGCTCAGGATTGGCCCAGAACAAGTACTCCTAATTTTTCAAAAGTGAGGAGTTGATATAGTCAGATGTAGGATATGAATAAACTCAACATATTTCGACTCTACCAATGTTCTACCAACCTTCTCCTCCACAATCCATGGTGGATAAGACATGACTAATTCCCTCACTCTCTACTCAAGGGAGACTGGGTATTTGGAGATGGGGAAATGGGATTCTGCTATCCATGGTCCTGAACCACCACTATGCGCACGTGCAAGGCTATTTCTCTGGGAAATCATGGAGGCTGGTGTTCCCTTTGCCCTGTTCCATTCTTTCATGGAAGTATGTTGACACTTCCTAGCTTCAGTTGGTTTTCATCACTGGAAGATTTTTTTCTTTTTAAAAATTTTATTTTATTTTATATTTTTATTTGCAAGGGGAGAGAGGAGAGGGAATCTCATTAAGGCCTCCAGCAGCTGTAAACAAATTCCACATGCATGCACCGCTTTGTGCATCTGGCTTTAGGTGGGTACTTGAGAATCAAACCTGGGTCGCTAGGCTCTCCAGGTAACTGCCGAGCCATCTCTCCAGCCCATGGAAGATTATTTTTCTTAAAAAACAAAAAATAAAATAAAACAAAACAACAACAACAACAAAACTAGGTTGGGTGTGGTGGCACACACCTTTAATCCCAGAACTCACACTTGGGAGGCAGAGGTAGGAGGATTACTGTGAGTTCAAGGCAACCCTGAGACAACATAGTGAATTCCAGATCAGCCTGGCTCGAATGAGACCCTACCTCAAACAACAACAACAAAAACTAGAGCTTCTGGATCTGAACAAGGAAGAGAATTCGAGCAAGGTCATGGACAGGGAAGGTGAACGATATGTCAGCCCTGAGTTATGGTCCTGGTCAGAGGCAGCAAGACATATCATATATTGTGTGGACAGTGGGCATGTGGAGTGATGGTGGGTTTTGGGAGCATTGGGGTATTGGCGTTGATGTCACATCTTTAATCTGCAGGTGTCACAGTATGGGTATATTTTATAAAGTGTCCAAAAGTAGCTTTGATGGTTTCATACACTGCCTAAAAAAATGACAGCAACTGGAAACGTGCATCGCCAACAGGAAGTCATCTGGGACAGCCCATCTCTGCTTCTGCCATGTTCTCCCCTTGTTTTTCTCTCTTTTGTGCTCAGGTAGTCACACTAAATGATTAACATGAATTTATAAATGGGTCAAATTTCACAGGAGCACTTATTAAATAGTTGGAATGTATCTGAGTTTACTTAATGCAAAATCAGAAATGGCCGGGTGTAGTGGTGCAGGCCTTTAATCCCAGCACTCGGGAGGCAGAGGTAGGAGGATCACCATGAATTCAGGGCAACCCTGAGACTACATAGTGAATTCAGGTCAGCCTGAGCTACAGTGAGACTCTACTCAGAAAAAAAAAAAAAAAATCAGAAATGATTCCAGAATATTCTTATATTCTCTCTTCCTCTTTCCCTCTTTCCTCCCTCCCTCCCTCTGTCATCACCTCCCCTTCTCTTCCTTCCCCTCCCCTCAATCTATTTTCCTTGTGAGGAAAAACACTGTGTAATTTTCTTTAAAAATTAATTCTCCTCTACAAAATACATCTAAAATATTCAAGGGGGAAAAGTTTCTCAAGAGTAGCTTACATCAGAACTGCTTCTGCCAGCATAATCGAGTTAATGAGTACCCCTTTAGAATTTAATGCAAAGTAACTTTCACACTGCTGGTGAGCTTCAAAGATGGATGAATAGATAACTAAATAGCATGGTTCCCCTTGGCAACCAAAGTAAACTTTGATCCTGATTGGGCAAAACTCATCAAGGAAGGGCTGGGATGAAGAGCAAGCAGCCATCTTTGGTGCCATGAGAAGAGAGGCAGTAAGGGAAGGTAGAGGAGGGTGGAATGGCTTGAACCTGAATTCAGTTGCAGAGTGCGCTGTGAAGTTTGGTGCAAGCCTAGCTGGAGAGGCTAGAAGGCACGAGGGACCCTGCCCCACAATTCTAATGGAATCAAGACAAGCAAAGATCAGTGCCCACCAGCCAATCTATGAGTCACCAGAGCTGCCACCAACTGGACGAGGTGAGGTCACTGCCACCTACCTGTCTACCCCCAAAACCAGGACGACCCAAGGTCAGAGCAAGGACAATGCTGGCAGGCTGCTGACTTGAGGGTAAAACCAGCAAAACTTGCAACTCTGTCAGTCTGAGGACTGACAGATACTTTGTACCTAAGACAATTTTGATTTCTCAGCTTCTCTACTTGGGTGACTTTCATGCAAGCTGTATCACGTCTCACCTGGAGTACTGTAGTAGCTTACCACCTGTTTCCACCTGGACCAGAAAGATCCCACTTTCCACCCAAATCCAGCGATGCCATCCCTAGCTGAGATCTCAAAGGGACTAGAGCGAGCATAACACACAAACTCACCAGTATTGAGCACGTGACTCTTCCCCATCCCCCTTCAGTCTCCCTCACTGGCAGGCCACCTCTCCCCTGCCTTGCCTCACCACACACATGATGATGTGATGTTACAAACAACTTGTGATTCCACTGGCTTTTGTCCCATGCCCTCCTTTTATCATGGGTTGTATCTGTCTGAAAATTCCCTTTCACCTGCTCTCTTCCCCCTACAAGCTTCAGGATTCAGGCAAGCCTGCTTTCCCAGAGGCATTCAGAGTCTGTGCCACCCACTCTTGCTATGTGTGCCCCAGGCACTCCGCATGCATGGAGCCCTATGCTGGCGTTATTCACCTTGCCTTCCAATTGCTTATTTGCCTGTCCTGTCTTTGTCGTAGGTTCCTAGAGGGCAGGGGCTGTATTTTGGCTCTTGTGGGACCCAAACTTTTCACACAGTGCCTGACATATGCTAGGCACCCAGCATTTGTGGAAGAAATAAATAAGCAAGATTTCCAAGCAGAAATCAATTATAGACAAGGTTGGAAGTGATCAAGGAATACATGGGTCCCCAGACACTGCATTTATTTAAGTCTTTCTTCAAATAGAATTTTCTCCTAACTTTAATACACGATTGGGGCATTAATGTCACTGAGATTTGTGGAATTGGATGCTTTCAATAGAATAAAATAGCACATGTGTACAAATCGCAAGTGTAAGTGAAATATGAATGGTGTGAAGGTGAAGCATACTGAAAGAAGAGGAGAGAGAGAGAGAGAGAGTCTGCAGAGCATAGTGACAAGGCAGGTGGCTGGCTGGCTTTTGGCAACAGCTAGGAATAACATGCCCTGGTGTCTACCTCCCTTGGTGCCACTTGCACACCAGGAGTGGTGGCCAAAGTGTTGCATATGGTCTGGAGCTCTTGCTCTGGCCATGAAGGTAGAGGAGCTGGTTATGGGAGTGTGCCTCCCCAGGACTTATCTATGATATGTTCTCTTCTTCCTGGCTCTGTGCTTCCTAGAAGATCTGCTCTCTCTGCTCACGAACATGGACTCCCCCAGCCTTCAGGTTGATGTTCTCTCTAGTCTAGGGTGTCTTGGAGGAAGCTGAGATCCTTCAGTTGTTATCCAATTGGCTCCCTGCTAGAGGCATAGGGAGCCTCAAATGCAGTGGGAGCTGGTGGGCAGCAGTAGGGAATGGACATCAATGTCTCAGTAGGGCAGGGGACAGGAGCAGAGTATGGACATGGATGTCTTAGTGAGGCAGGAGGCAAAGATGTAAGGGCAGGATATGGCACTGGAGTGCAGACGGGAGCATGGTGTCTCTCTCAAGCCCAGCTGCTGGGCAAAGACAGCCTTATGTAGAGAGCATCCCTGAGATGAGTGGATGATGCCTTGGTGGGTGCCCACCTGAAGGCAATGGGAGGAATGTGTGAGCCAGTCAGCAGAACTACAGATGATGCCAAAAGACACTTCCATGGGCTCCAGCCAGGAGCAAACTTCCATCAACCCATCTGGGCTTCCTGAACTCAAAGCCCAGGGCAAGTTCCTCCCCCAGGCATGCAGGTGGGGCAATACAGGGTCACAAAAGGCCTGGGTGACATGAAGGGAGATTCTAACCTCCAGACATAACTCTGGTACTCAAAATTGCCAGGAGCATCTCAGGGCCAAAGACTGAGGATGAAGTGGTTGCCAGCTAGATGGTGGATCTGCAAGGCCCGAGGCTGTCTGGACAGGGCCAGGCTGTCCGGACAGGTGCACAGACTAACCTGAACGGCACCTCAGGTTCCCCAAAGCTGACATCTGAACACCTGTTACCAGAGGGAGGTCAGCACTCGTTGAACTCTGGAGATGAGCTTGAAGACATCATTGACCTGGGAAGTTTGGAAGACAACGGGAGACCTTCAGAGAATTGTTTGAGAAGAATACAAGAGTACTGAGCTGGGCTGGGGAGATGGCTCTGTGAATAAAAGTATCCATGACTACACCAGTTCGGATCCCCAGAGTCCACGAAAAGCTTGACGCAATAGAGCACGTGTCTGAATCCCAGCATACCTAGGAGAGAAGGGTGGCAGAGACACGCTTGTCCAGAGCTCACGGGCCAGCTAGCCTGGTGAATGGGGTAGTGGATAAGAGACCCCTACCTCAAAGGTCCACACATACACCATGGCACATGCACAACTGCACTCACACACATGAATGTGTACACATACACACACACCCCCAAAAATAAGAAAGAGTAATGAAACACATGATAGGAGGCCAGAACAAAAGACCCAAGAGCCCTTGACAAGCAAGAATAAGGGCAATAGCCGGAGGGCTTGGCTGAGGCAGCCTGCCAAATTTAATTGATTGTTTTAGAGACAGTGTCTTGCTGTGTAATCCAGGCTGGCCTGGAACTTGCCATACTCCTGTTGGAAAATGGCTACTTAGATAGCAGATGTGCCTCCATTTCTCATCTTGCAGATGGAGGCTCCCCCAAACGTGTCCATGTAGCCCAATATCCCACAGCATGGAGGAGTTTCCTGGCCTTTCATCTGAAAATGGGACCCTTGGATCCAGGGGTCTGTGAAGGCAGCAGGATCTCTGTGTGTCCTTTGAACCGCTGTCAAACTTAACATGAGCGGCACCTTTCCCGTGATCAACCTACACGAGGCTGATGACTCCAATGGCAGATTCCTTTGCTTTGGGCTGGCACAGCCGCAAGTCAGTGTGACAACTCGAGCCCTCTCCTGCTGATCTGGAGTGCTGATTGCCAGCTATAGATGTCTTTGATGAATAAAAAATGTGAAAGCAAATTAATTATTACTTAATGAAATGCAGATTGTTTGGTAGACAAACACCTTTCAGATCTTGGGGCCCATCAGGGAAGATCATAAAAGTAACCCTTGGTGATTAAGAAGGTTGAGGCTCATGGACCTAGGGGAGGTCTCAAAAGTCTAACCACATACTACCTGATGGCACTAGTGTGTCCTGCCTCACTGGCTCTGCTCCTGGCTCTGTCACTGTGTCTAACTTTCTCTACCCTTGCAGAACTTTGTCCTTCCATCCTGGTCCCCAGCTTCCCCGGTTCCATGCATTCTCTTTCTTTGATCCATGTCTTTTCTTTCAGTCGGCCTTGGCCCCTTGGGCTGTGACCACTTGAGCTTCTGTGGTGGCCTCTGCATCTCCTGGCTTCTCTGGTATCATTTTTTTCTGTTTTTTTTTTTTAAATTAATTAATTTATTTGAGTGAGAGAGAAAGAGCGGTGGGGCGGGAGAGACAGATACAGAGAAAATGGGTGCACCAGAGCCTCCAGCTGTTGCAAACAAATTCTAGACACACACGCCACTTTGTGCATCTGGCTTATGTGGGTCCTGGGGAATCGAACCTGGGTCCTTTGGCCTTGCAGGCAAGTGCCTTAACACTTAAGCCATCTCTCCAGCCTTTCTTTCTTTCTTTCTTTCTTTCTTTCTTTCTTTCTTTCTTTCTTTCTTTCTTTTTTTTTTTTTTTGAGGTACAGTCTTGCTCTAGCCCAGGCTGACCTTCAATTCACTATGTACTTTCAGGGGGGCCTTGAACTCATGGCGATTCTCCTACCGCTGCCTCTGCAGTGCTGGGATTAAAGGCGGGTGCCACCACTCCCGGCGGTTGTCATTTTTCTGATGTTTTCTCTCTCTTCCCCATCTCTCTCTCCATCTCTGGGTTGCTAATACCCTGGGATGCTTTCTGCTTCTCTCAGACTCTTGTTCTTTTAGATCCCCTTGCTCAGTTGTGTTGTCTCACTGTCACCGAGGCTGTCATGACTGGCAACTTTTCTAGCTGTTACCCATCTCTCCTGCCCCTTGACAACTGGACAGGAAACTCTCGGAGGCCATGGCTGTCTTGCTCACATTTGTGTCCTCAGAGCCTTGTGAGCTGGCTAGACGGTGTCTCCCAGGGTCTGTGCTGTTGTGTCTGTTTGCTCATCCTGGTTTCTGTAGTAATCTCTGCTTGTCTCTTTGTCTTGGCTTTCTGTTTCTCGGTCAGTTTCTCTCTCTTTTGTTCATCTCTCTCTCATGTGCTAGCTCTGTGACTCAGACTGTCCCTCACAGCCTCCATCTCTCTCTTCTTGACAGTGTAAACTGGGGCTGGGGAGCAGCCCCGTTCAGCACTGAAACCAGGCCACCCACCCCCAGACCTTGCCCAGCACATGGCGTCCTATTGGGCCTCTCTCCAGGACCCTCCAACGGGAACCACAGAGAAGACCCGTTTGCTGGGAAGCCAACAGCATGGGCCCTCAGGCAGCAAAGGCTGCCTCTGAGCTGCCCAGGCTCTTTGCCTTTCCATCCTGCTGCTTCAGCAGTCAAGGGCTTTGAGGAGTAGCCTGGGGCAGCAGCTGCAGCCCGCTTGCCCCCGGCTCGGTTGAGGGCTAGAGTCTACTTTCTTGCCCTGCCTCTGGGCCAGATCAGAGGGGAATGAAGTTGTTGCCAGAACAGTATTCACCTCTTCTGATGGCCTTTCTCGACTTTAGCCAAAAGGCTTGCAGAGGTGCCCCAGCTCTTGGGAGGGAGGGTCCTAGAGGGATAGATCCTGTGAGATTAGAGGGTTGGGTTAAAAGAGAGATTTGGTGTCTTGCAGACAGGGTTAAAAATCCCAGTTTGGAACTGGGGAAATAGCTTAGTGGTTCTGAACACTTCCTGTGCAAGCATGACGGTCTGAGGAGGCTGAATGACCGCTTCAGTTTGATCCTGAAGACCCGCATAAAGTACTGGGCATGACCATACATGTCTGTAGCTCCAGTCTTGTGGAGAGCAGAGACCAGAGAATCACCGGGACTCCCAGAGATGGAGGGAATTGGCAAGCTCCAGGATCAGTAAATGACTTTGGCTCAGATAAGAACACAGACAGGCCCCTCAGGTCACTAAAGGCCAGCATACGGGATACTGCATGGACAACACACTTGCATCTACCACACACACACCACATACAAACCACACCACAACACACACACCATTGCCACCACCACCACCACCATATTACACACACACACATGTAAAAAATTAAAATCCCAATTCAGCCACTGAATCATGAAGGTGAGTGAACTAATTGTGATTATCCAGGCAGGGCACCATGCCTGGCCATGGCCAACACTCAGCCAATGAGAGCTGTGAGCGGTGGGGGTGGGGAGGCAAAGGCGCACACAGGAGCTCTTCTGCTGAAGGACGGGGATGTCTAATGGCAGCTGTGTGCCTTTGGAGCCTAAAGCATCCAAGGCAACAGCTTTGTTCAGCCATGGGACCCTACTTCCCCCCTCTGGAGGATGACTACACAGAGATCACTCTGCTATATGTTCTCCAGCGGCAAGATACCCCCAGCCTCCCTCCTTACCCATCTCTAGCTCCCTTCCTTCACAGTCAAGATGCACTTCCTGGCCTCCCACCTCGAAGCTTCTCTTTCACATAGGCTTATTGGCTCCAGCAAAGGCTGCACCGCCCTGGGAGAATGGCCCTGGACTGCTGGCCCTGCAGGTAGCTCCTCAGCGCATGCCTTCTGGACAGACAGCACCTTCAAAGATCCCCGCCTCAGCCAACTGTGGAATGGCAAAGGCGACAGGGGATCTGCAGCCCAGAGCCAAGTCCTCACTCGGAAATGTTCCCAGGACCTTTTCCAATTTCCTGGAAGCTGACAAGTGTTTCCAGGACTCAGCTTTTGTGATTAGGCTAGGCTTGTCTGTCTCTTCCTTCCTCCTACTAAGCTTGCCAACTCTGCACCACTGTCCTCAAGCTGGCCTACGGGTGGTCCTCCTCCCCCCTGGGGGGGCGTTCCTCTCCTGCCTCCCTGCTGTGGTCCTGTGGAGCTTGGCACCTGCAGATGCTGGCAGAGTGGGAGGGAGGTGCGGCTTGCTCCCAGCCTGCTCCAGATGACTTACCACCTGCCTTGAGTTTCTCTTCCCTCCTTACATAATCCCCACTGCAGGATTAAAAATACTCCACTGAACACCCCGTCCATCTGTCATATCCCCTCTCTAAATATACATATACATGCATATATATATATATATATATATATATATATATATATATATATTATTTTTAAAGTGCTTTGGAAAGAGCACTTCCATCATTCGTGTTGTACCAGAGCTGGTTTCCGAGTCAGCACTGGCTTCCTCCAGAACAGCAGTCCTGGAGGAGTGAGACTTCCCAGAACCTCGAGGATTGCAGTCTGCTTTGTGCCTTCCTGCCCAAGCAGGCTTGTCTTAGTCAGAGGACGCATCCTGAGAGCCGCCTAGCACATTCTCAGAGCAGCCTGGGCTGTCGTTTACTCCACAGGCCTCGTCTGCAGCCTGGGAGCGAGAGGAGGAGAAGAACCGAGCCATTGGCCAGATCCAGGGCTTGAGTGGAGGTGAGGATGGGAGCACGAACTTCCTGTGCTGTCCCACCTCTCGGGAGCCTGCCATCCTGTCTCCCCATACCTGCAATCCTCCCTGGCTTGAAAGAAGAAAGTGGAACAGGCTTATCTTTCTTGTCTTTCTGTGTGATACAACCTGAGTGCCATCAAGAATTGCTGGAGAGGACAGACTCCTATGATTAAACTTCATTCATTCATTCACTTATCCATTCACTCACTCATTTATTCATTTCCTCACTCACATATTATGCATATTATGTTACTACATTAAAAAAATAGAGGAGGTGGGAGATTGCTCAGTGGTCACTGGTGCTTGCTTATAAGGCATGAAGGCTGAGATGGACACCACCAACTGAGAAGGTGCAGCGAGGGAGGGAAGACAGCTGATGTACATCAGGGAATGTGGAATGACAAGGCCCAGGGTTGAGTTGAGGCTCTAATAGAGGCCAGGCATGTGACAAGCATCAGTCTTTCCTGGGCAAACCTCTTTGCAGTGGTCATTAGACCTTTTACCTCCTGGAGCTGGCACAGTGCTGGGGAGCACACGGGGCAGGATGGATCTAAGCCCAAGGGGTCTATTGAGAGCAAGGCAGATGTGGAGGCTGCCTTCCTCCTGCATGACCAGCCACCAGCCTCTAGTCTCCCCAGCATGCACCACAGGAGAGTTCTATCCAGAGCTTAGGCTAAGGGCTAGGGCACAGCTCAATGGTATACCACTTGCCTAACCTGCATGCTCCCAGCACCTACCCCCTTAAAGAAAGAAAGAAAAGGAAAAAAGAAAGAAAGCAAGAGTGAGAGAGAGAAAGAAGAGAAAAGGAAGGAAGGAAGAAAGACCAAAGGAAGGAAGGAAGGAAGGAAGGAAGGAAGGAAGGAAGGAAGGAAGGACAGAGAAAAAGGGCTCAGGCTAAGCATTCCCCATCCATCACAGTGTCTCATTTACATCCAACCACCTTTACATCCTCTCCCATCCACTGGCCCAGCTGTGCAGGAGGTCTGGTTTGATAAGTCATGTTGGTCCAGCCTCTCCCAATGGTCCTATGACTTCCATTCTCACGTCTGAGTTTCCTCATCTGTAAGGCAGAGCAAATGAGAGTATCTACCAAAGGGGAGAGGCACGAGTGCATTCTGCGAATGACAGACACCCCGTCATCATGGTCAGTGGGGAGAGCCAGTAGTGGTGCAAGGTGGTCCCCAGTGCTTTCACAAATGCCATTTGTGAAGCCTAGCGTTTTATTGCCTCAGTCATCTCCAGGTTCTGTTTATTTTTATACTTTATTTATTTGTGTGTGTGTGTAGATGTGTGTGGTAAGTGTGCATGTATGTGTATTGTGTGTGAACACGTGTGTGTGTGCAGGTGTGCATACACCTAAGTATGTGTGCATGTGGAGGCCAGACGTGGACATTAGCTGTCTTCCTCACTTTCTCTCTCTACCTTATTCTTTGAGCCAGAGAAGCCAGAGTTTACCAATTCACCTAGACTAGCTAACCAGTAAGCCCCAGGGATCTTCCTGTATCCACGTCCCCAGAGCTGGGATTACAGGTGTCTGCACCACACAGCTTTTATGTGGGTCCTGGGTGTCTGAACTCAGTTCCTCATGCTTGCATGGCAAGCACTTGATCCGCTGAGCCGTCTCTCCAGCCCCTCTTTCACGATTGTGAGAGGAACGTCCAGCCGCCTGGGTCATTGGTTTTCTAGTTCCCAGGCCTGCCCCAGCTCCTTTGGAGTGTGCACAGATTCTGTGGGTACTCCCTGAGCACTTGTTTCACACATGTCAGGTACAGCCCCTGTCCTCCTCCCCCGCACTCCCTGCTCGCTCACGTAGAATCGTGAATTGATAATTGTCTACTTGCTGGCAAGCGCAGGGGAAGCTGTGTATCCTTCACTTCTTTCTCTTTTCTTTTCTTTTCTTTTCTTTTCCTTTTCTTTTCTTTTCCTTTTTTTTTTTTTTCTGAGACAGGCTCTTTATGAAGTCCAGGCTGGCCTTGAACTCTACCGCTACCCCCTGAGTACTGGGATTACAGGTGTGCAGCACCAAGCTCTGCCCTTCTTTCACTTAGGCGGCACACAGCTGGGCTCTGGGCACTCCTCCCACATTCCAAGAGGTGGACGAAGGACCCCTCTCCCAGAGGTCCACGAGGGACACTCCCATTCCATGGAAGGTCACGTGAAGTAACTGTCACCCAGGAGCTGCCCGTAGCTTCTTTGCCTTCAGAGCCTGTTACGGCTCCGGTCTTCACCACGCTGGTCTCCCAACCTGTCCACACTTGTGCAGGCCTATCCCACCATGAAAGGCCAGCAGGAGACAGGGCCTAGTGAGGAGGGTGACCAAGCTATTTTGGTCCCTCCAATCCTGTCCCCACACCGAAGCAGGCCAGACCTAGCACTGGGTGAATTTGTCCAGGAGATCCCTGAGCCATCAAGTGACCTAAGTGTCCTCTGGCTGCCAGTGTAGGATGGACGGCCTGGGTTCCGTGGGGAGGTCTGCCAGGAAAAGCAGAAAGGGAGGAAAATTGCTTATTTGATGCCCCATCTGCAACTGCTTGCAGGCTGTTACATAATCAATAAAATATCAGCACCTGGGAGGGGAGCCCATCTTGGGCCCCATGGGGAGGGGCCGCTCCTGTGCTGGGGACTGCACTATGACTGTTAGTCTGCCCGGTGGGGTGGGTCAGCTTTCTGGAAGCTTAGCTTGGAAGGAAAGTGTGGAAGGCGGCCAACTCACAGCTCCCCCAGCAGAGACTGCCGCTCTCTCCTCTCCCTCGCTCTCCTCTCTGCCACCAAGCCATCAAGGCCTGTTTGTAGTTCAGCACTATTTACACCACTTGTCCTGTGGTGGGGCTGTCACAGCCGATGGTCCAACGGGCTCGCAGATGCACACAGGTCTACTGCTGGGACACTCGGGTGCATGCACACACTGCCTCCCTTTACACACACACAGCCACAATGTCGCCTAAGAAGGCCGCCTGTCCCCTGCTCAACTTCTGAAATTCACAGCTCTTCTGCACACCTCTCCCCCGCTCCCTCCGCCTCTGCTGGAGATGAGGACTTGGCAGCGCTATCTCTTTGTCTCTGACTTCCCCATTGCTCATGGCATCTGGACCCAGGCTCAAGAGGCGTGCAGGCGCTCGTGTCATGGCACTCCCTCTTCCCCTCAGAAGCACAGCCTGGGTGGGCAAGGTTCTGATCTGTGGGCACGTGGGGCAGTACAGAGCTCTGGAAGGTGGGTTCAGGTCCTCAAAATCTGACAGACAGGCTCTGTTAGGATGGCAGAGGACAAAGCCAGCAATAACCCAAGTGGGATGTACAGCCGCCACACCCAGGCAGCCATACTGTGCTCTTTCTGAGTGGGAACTTGGCCAGCAGAAAGTAGATTCCTGGTCCTTTGTCAAGTCCTGAGTTAGGCTACCCCATGTAAAATGCTGGGCTAGGGACGTAGCCCCCACATACAGCTTCATGTGTTTGAATGCTTGGTCTCTGGCTGGTGGTGCTATATTGAGAGAGGCTGTGGAACCTTTTGAACATGGAGCCTAGCTGGCTGCTACAGGCTTGTAGAAGCGGGTCTTCAGGGTGATAGGCCAGCTCTGCTTGTGAACTGATGTGACCAGCCGTCTCACATCCCGACACCACTAGCAGGAGCTGGTGCCACTGCATACCCTCCCATCTTGCCTTCCTGCCAGGATGAACTGTGAGTCAAACTAAATCTCTTCTCCCTCCTGCTTTCCCATGAGGCGTTCTGTCACCGTGATGAGAGAAGCAGCTAAAACACTCTGTAGGCCCTCTATTTACACATTCCGAGCCATGACACATGCAAAATATCTAGCACGCTATACCTGTCAGTGGTAACCTGGGCAGTGTGGACGAGACTCTGTGACAAGCACCACATTTGGAGGGTCCTATTCAACTCTCCTGGCAACTCCATAAAGCAGCCATCATTCCATAAGGAAGCAGTATGTGCCTCAAGCCATGTGGCTAGCACGTGGTACTGACTTGGAGTACACGGTGCTCCTCCTCTTCCTTGTGGTAGCTCTGCTTTGCAGGGGCAAAGCTGAGACTGGGGACAGAACGCAGCCTAGGGAAGGCCGGGAGAAACCTAATGGGTACTGACTACCCATAATCAAAGCAGGAAGCCCCAGGCAGGTATGGAACTGGGGACCAAGGCAGATGCCCAACAGGACATTGTGGCTAATGGTAGATGGTAAGTCGTGCTTTGTTCACCTGGACAGGGGACTGAAGGGCTCTGGCCCAGGGACTGGCTGATTGGAGGGAACAGGAGCCCTGGCTTGGAGCTTGTGGAGGTTCCTGGGTGGCTGTTAGCGGGGTCAGGTGAGCATGGAGGTGTGTGGCTGTTACAGGAGCCCAGGGCAGGCCATAACCAGCTTTCTTTGTCCTGGGGTCAGGAGTGGGATCTGAGTGGTCTGAGTCTACAAGGGCAGCACCAAGGTCAAGGTCATCTGGCAGGTCAGACGAAGGGCAGAGGAAGGGTGGGATTGCAGACTCATCTGGGGCTAGGGGCTTGAACCTGCTCACTCTGATCCCATCAAACACCTGCTGCTGGGAGACAGAACCCGGATCCCTGGTGGTGGGAGCTCCCTTCTGTCCACTGAGCAGAAATGAATCGTCGGTGAGACAGCCCATTGTCTAAAGTGCCTGGTGCGAACCGCGGCCTGGGGAGGGGCTGGGCCTGGACTCACGTGGTTGGGTGACATGTCTTCAGGTAGACATGCTGTGAGAAGCAGACTGGTGGGGAAAGGGGCTGGCTGGGTGTGGCATTTCACAAAGACATGAAAAAGATGGACCAATAGCGAATTTGCTTTTGGCTGGTGTGCCTTGGTTCTGTGACCCAGTGGTCACAGGAGGGGGCAGCAACAGAGAGGGCAGTACACCTCTCTCTCTCTCTCTGTGTCTTTCTCTCTCAGGATGCGTGCAGGTTTTCTTTTGTTCCCCTTCCACGGTGTGCACTGAATCGCCCCCTCCCAAGAGGCAGTAAAGTTGAAGTCACAGGGTCCTGGGGGGCAGCTGAGGTGGGCAGTGGGAGGGCCTTGTGTCGCTTGCCATGGCTGTTGGGCACATAAGGCAAGTTTGGGGGGCATTAACATTTGTGCCAATTAACATTTTTCTAATTAACATTTTCGCATGGAAAAGTAGGGCTTCCAGGCGTGGCAGTGTCTCCCCACCCCACCTCCCCCCGTTTGGGAGGGACGGGGGCCTCCTGGGTGTTTAATTGAGCATAGCGGATGATGACCACAGGGGCAGCTGGAAAGGCAAGGCAAGGACAGTACTCAAGCCCTGGATGGCCACGGCTGGGAAGGAAGCATTATAAGGGGGCCCATGGTCAGCTCAGGGGTCAAGGTAATTTCATGTTCCCACTCGGCAGGGTCTGACTACATCTGCCTTGGCATGTGAAGGTCTACAATGCTTCTAGTACCATGAAAGTTGTTCCCACCCCTGTCCTTGTGGGATGGGTTGTGCAAGCAAGAAGGGGAAGCGACTGTCATAGGACTAAACCCTTGGTTAGATCAGAGAGAAAGGGACATTCTGGACTGTTCAGCTGAAACCTGTGCACTCAGGGGGGTGGGACAGGAGCAGTGGGAAGGAGGGACCATACCTGTTGTGTTCCTACTGGACTCGGGGCCCAGCAGAGTGCACTTAACACTCTCCAAGTCAATAACAATCAGTCAAGGTCAAGTCAATACACATTGTCAAGGTCAATATGAATCTGTCAGATAAAGGTGGAAATGAATGAGTAACATCAAGTCAGACTCAAAGCATGAGAAGTGGGGCTGGATGGAGAGATGGCTCAGTGGTTAAAGGCACTTGCTTGCAGAGCCAGCCCTCCCAGGTTCAGATCCCAAGCACCCACATAAAGCCAGATGCCCAAAGTGGTACCTCCATCTGGAGGTCGTTTGCAGTGCAAAGAGGCCCTGGCACACTCATACTGTTTCTTAAATAAATAAATAAATGAATAAATAAATAAATAAAATATTTTTATATTTTTATCTTTATTTATTTGTGTGTGCGAGAGAGAAAGAGAGGCAGGTAGAGAGAAAGAGGGAAAGAGAGAAGGGGTGCACCAGGGCCTTCAGCCACTGCAAAAGAACTCCAGACGTGTGCATATGGCTTATGTGAATCGTGGGGAAATCAAACCTTGATCCTTTGGCTTTGCAGGCAAGTGCCTTAACCACTAAGCCATCTCTACAGCCCCAAAATATTTTTTTTAAGCAAGAGGAGAATGCAGGAGAAGGGGAGTGGGAACAGTATCCTGGGCATCAGGAAAATAGCATGTGCAAGGCATGTACAAGTCTGTTGGTGCTGACAGCTGTGTGAGTGTGGTGTTTGCAGAGGCGTGGGCAGGGGGGAGGGGACAGGAGCAAGAGGCCCCAGAGAGGACAAGCGGTGCATCTCGAGGGGCCTTGTGAGCCATTAGGGCAGTGGGAAAGAGGCAGTGTGAGCAATGGTCTTCAGTTGCCCTGGCATGCATGTGGATTGGAGTGGGTGCCAGATGGCAGGGCACTGCTCAGGGGTTGTGGCAGTTCCTGTTGAAGGGGGAGAATGGTGTCTAGCTGGTGTGGGGAAAGGGAAGGCAAGCAGAAGAGAAGGGCAGAAGGAATGGATTTGGAAGAAGACTGGAGCAAGAGAGAAAGAAGAGGGAGCATGGAGATGTGGCTTGGGACTAGACCACTAGTCGGAGGGGGTGTCTGTCCTTGACCCCAGCAATGAAGGTAGAGTCAGGAGCACAGGGGAAGCATGGAAAATGTGTTTGATGAGTGACTTCTTTTTTTCAAACTCTTTTTATTTATTTATTTGCAAGCACAGTGAGATAGAACAGAGACACAGAGAGAGAGAGTGGTGCACCAGGGCCTCCGGTCCTGCAAACAAACTCCACATGCATGTGCCACTGTGCATTTAGCTTTACATGGGTACTGAAACATTGCAGGCAAGTGTCTTAATCTCTAAGCCATTTCTCCAGTCCTGAGTGACATCTTTTTTTTTTCTTTTTTTGAGTTAAGGTCTCACACTAGCCCAGGTTGACCTGGAACTCACTCTGTACTGTCTGCCAGGCTAGCTTGGAGGGATCCTGGCCTCATTTCAACCTCTCATGATCTACATGGCCAGACAAGCTAAGCCATTTGCCCAAAGCCACACAATTTGTCTTTGGTGCAAGAGGCAGATGGGGTCCAGAGAGAAGGCTGGCATGGTTTCCCAGTACTGATCTTCCTGTCTGCATTCTTCTCTGTCCTTGATGCCTCCTCCAGACCCTTCACAGTCCTTATTCCATGTGTGTGTGTGTGTGTTTGTGTGTGTGTGTATATATATATATTTGAGAGAGAGAGAGAGACAGAGAGAGATAGAGAGAGAGGAAGGGGCAGAGACAGAGAGAACAGCTCCAACAGCTTCGCTCCAGCAGCCTCTGTGGATGAATTCCAGACATGTGCGCCCCCTTGTGGGCAAGCATGGAATTGCATGCTTGTGTCACTTGTGTCTGGCTAAACATGGGACCTGGAGAATCCAATGGGTGTTCTTAGGCTTGGCAGGCAGGCACCTTAACCACTAAGCCATCTCTCCAGCCCCCTATTTATATATTTATAGTCTATTGCAGTTACCTTCTCATTGCTGGGGCAAAACACCTGTCCCAAAGCAACTGATGGAAGGAAAGAGTTTATTTTGGTTTCCAGTCTCGAGGGGAAACTTCATGATGGAAGGGGAAAGCATGAAACGAGCAGAGGCTGCAAAACAGCAGCAAGAAAATGAAGTGACCAGCTCTGGCAAACTGGGAGCTGATAAACCTCAAGGCCCACCCCCAGTGACACATTTCCTCCAGCAAGGGTCTACCTCCAAAATTGCCACCAGCTGGGGACCTAGCATTTGGAACACATGAGTATATGGGGTGAGGCATATCTGATTCAAACCACCAAACTGGTCCTGTTCTGTGAGCCACTCTGCAACCTTGCTCAGTCAGCTCCCAGCATACAGCATCAGAGTCATGCACTCTCCTGGCCCAGGGCCATGACTCAGTGCTGTCTGATTCAGACACCCTGTCCCTCCAGCTCCTCACCCCGGAAGAGGTGCCGGCAGCAGGCCCACTCCCAATTCTGTTACTCTTCCTGACTCTTTGGGCAACAGTTACAGAGCCAGGGGAAACCCTCCCTAGTCCTGTGAGAGAGGGAACATAGCAGAGTGGACGGGCATCTGGACAGTGAGGCCAGACAACCTAGGGGTAAGGTCAAGCCTGCTCTCTAACTATGCAGCAACCTTGAGGAACTTCTCAGTTGCCTCACCCATCAGATGGCATCCATCAGTGTCCCCATGAGGAGATGATGATTTATCCACTCAGTGTCCCTGAGATGAACTGCACAGTTATGGAGGAGATGATACAGACCAGGAAGTTTAATGGCAGAAGAAGCGACCTGCTCTCCATAGGGCCAAGCAGAGAGAGAAAAGCCAACCACCAGCCACAACAGCACACAGAGCAAACTACAGCCAAAAGGTCACACAGCAGACCCCAGGAACTCCTGCAGCCATGAATCCCCTTTCAATCTCAAACCCATCACACACCTAAGACCGGCCCTGCCTTGCCTCTAGCAATCCTGCTCAAACTATAAACTAATAAAATACTCTTGCATGGATGGACCCAGCTGGGAAGTGTCTCTCCACCCCAGTGCAGCAGCCATGAATCCCTTCAAGTCCCAGAATGCTGCCTTTGTTTTGGATGGTTTTCTGTGATCTTTCTTTGTTTTTAGGTTTTCTGGATCTTTCTGAGAATGTCTTAAATCCCCAGTAAGTTGGTACATGTCCCTGGGAAGGAACTCTCTCTGCTCTGGCAAGTTCTAGAGGGCACCACAGCTGTTTTTTTTTTTAATTTTTAATTTTTTTTTATTTGAGAGAGGGAAAGAGGCAGAGAGAGAGAGAGAGAGAGAGAGACAGACAGAGAGAGAGAGAGAGAGAGAGAGAATGAATGTGAATAGGCATGCCAGGGCTTCCAGCTAGTGCAAACGAACTCCAGATGCATGCACCACCTTCTGCATCTGGCTTACATGGGTACTGGGGAATTGAACTGAGGTCCTTTGGCTTTGCAGGCAAGTGCCTTAACTGCTAAGCCATCTTTCCAGCCCCCTACAGCTGTGTTTTGTGCCCTTCATCCCTTCAGCTTTGGCAAACTCCTGGCCAGGTCATTCAGAGAGGTTGAGGCATTGGACATTCTCTCAAAGGTATGATTATAAACTTCTAGACAGTCTAACTTTTTCTCACTGCAGTCTCTCTGACCCTGTCAAGGGTCGGCTCTCTTCCAGCTGCTGGAGTCTGTCTTGTGGGAAGTGGGCATCAGTTTGCTTCTGGCTGCAGGACTTTGAGCCCTCTGTGTCTGGACAGAGCTTGCCAGCCCCACCCCCTTGACACCAGGCCACTTGGATGGCCTGGACCATGCCATCCCCATCCCCTATCTGGACTCCAGATCAGAGAGGCATGAAAAAGGCACATACAGAAAGCATTTTGTTACATGGATGGGTGGCTAGGGTACAGCTGGGGGTTCCTAGGCAGGCCCTGGTGCAGACCCGCAGAAGGTGAGTCCCTGGCTATTGTGCACAGCATAACTGGTGCTTGGTGGCTGTGGAAGCAGCAGAGGTGGCTTCCTTATTGAGCCAGCAGGCCTAGTTCCATGGCCACTTGCTACCCTTCCCGTGGTCACCTTCTGCTGAAGCAACTACGGTCAGCTTTCATTGCTTATAACCAAAACCTTCCTGAGCTGCACCTCAGTCACATCCTAGCTGTGTGTCTTCAGGCAAGTTACTCGATTGTTCCATGCCTCAGATCTCTCCTCTAGAAAGGACATCACAGTGGTAGGTATGCTTGCTAGAATGATTCAACGAAACATTTTGCACATTTGCCAGCATGTGTAATAAGCCTGCAATAAAGATTAGCTATTATTTTCCCCAAAAGCTAGAAAAAGAAGGAAAATACTCTTGTTAACTAAAGAAGTCCAGAGAAGCAAGGAGACTTACCAAAGCCACAATGTGAGTCTTGGAGAAGATCTCCAGCCTCCAAATCCTGGATTCTTTCCACTTTTCCTGCAGCTGCCTCACCGTGCGTGTGCGTTTGTGTGTGTGTGTGTGTGCGCGCGCACGCGTTCTTTATTGCATAAAGCCACTGTATTATGTGTGCTGTCAGATATCCTATTAAAAAGCAAAGTGAAAAAAGCAGCGAGCAGTCTTCCTCTGCCTGTGCCTGTGCTGATTACAAAATTAAATTAAGCTCTGGGGCTCGCTGCTGCTGTTTGATGGGGGATGCAATGAATTGTTCCTTGCCTCCCTGTGAGAAGTTCCCGAGACCAGTGCTAGGGGAACTCAGCCCCAGACAGTATTTCTTCCTCCCAATGCCCGGGGGGCAGAGACTTCCTCCAGAAATGTTAAGCCCCTGAACCAGGCTGCCGTTTTATTAGGTTAATAAAACACCAGGCCCATCAAGTCTTGGGCTCGTAAAGGTCAGTGAGTCACATCTGAGTGCAGGGGGGAGGTGGAGGGACAGCCACTCCCCAGAGATGGGCGAGGAGCCCCATCCACAAGCTGGCATTGACATCAGGGGAGGCAGGATCAGAAGTGTCCACTGGGCAGTGAGGATAAGATGGACAGCAAGCCATGAGGGTGTCTGGTGAACAGGGCCAGAGAGGTCAAAAGTAGGGGATGGTTGATGGGATCCAGGCTGGCAGGGGAATGTGAGCTCAGAGTCTGTCAGACAGGAGGATTAAACAAGGGGAGAGAGATGTGGTGGTCCCTATGCTGGAGGGAAGGGCAGGTTCTCAAAGCCCCTTAGTTCTGGTGGGAAACCTGCCTCTGAGACCTCTTTTGCCCTCGGTTAAGTCTATTCCTGCTGTTTTAGGGACTTTCTGCTGTGGAACAAAATCCTGGCTTCACAAACAGCCCGGTCTCTCTCAGGGTTCTTGGGGAGACTGAGCTCAGACTTAGATCAGCTGGTTGGTTCTTCTGCTCCACACAGCTGGGCCGTCCATTGAGGGACCACCTGCCCTCAGCTGGAAATACAGCTGGTGTGGTTGTCAGGGGAACCTCCGCTGCCCCACATGCAACTCTACGTGGCTCCAGACTCCTCTCAGCTAGCACTGAGGGCCTGCAGGGGGCATTCCAAGTTGCAAGTATGGAAGCCGCAGATCATTGAAGGCCATTGCCCAGCATCACTTCTGCTGTCTGCTCTTGGTCCAAACAGATGCAGGGTTAAATGCAAGGGAAACAGTAATAGATTCTGCCTAGTGAACCATAAGAAACTGGAAGCCATCTTAAATCCACCTAGCCCAAGGCTGCTCTCCTTCCCTGGCTGTCTTTTACCCCTGGGGTACATTCCAAACTCCTTTACCCTGTGGCCTCCAGGGACATGATCTCTGCTTCCCTTTCCAGACCTATTTCATGCAATTCTGTATCTTGTGGGCTATGTCCACAGTCGTCCTCAAGTCCCTCCGTCATTCCAAGCTTTCCTACCACAGGGTCTTTTACTTTCTGTTAATCCCATTGAATTGCTGCTCCTTGCTTGGCTAGTTCTTTCTAATCCCCAGGTATTAGCAACAATGACACCATATGACCTTCTTCCTTCATTCAGTCAGCAGACATTTACTTGTGCCTACTGTATGCTGAATACCAATCTAGGGTCCATTAAAAACAGACTTCTTGGCTGGGCGTGGTGGCGCATGCCTTTAATCCCAGCACTCAGGAGGCAGAGGTAGGAGGATCGCCGTGAGTTCAAGGCCACCCTGAGACTACATAGTTAATTCCAGGTCAGCCTGGGCCAGAGTGAGACCCTACCTCAAAAACCAAAAAAAAAAAAAAAAAGGGGGCTGGAGAGATGGTTTAGCGGTTAAACGCTTGCCTATGGAGCCTAAGGACCCTGGTTCGAGGCTCGATTCTCCAGGACCCACGTAAGCCAGATGCACAAGAGGGTGCATGCATCTGGAGTTCGTTTGCAGTGGCTGGAGGCCCTGGCGCACCCATTCTCTCTCTCTCTACCTGCCTATTTCTGTATCTCTCTCTCTCTCAAATAAATAAATAAATAATAAAATATTAAAAAAAAAACAGACTTCTTGGGCTGTAGAGATGGCTTAGTGGTTAAGGCATTTGCCTGCAAAGCCAAAGGATCCCAGTTTGATTCTCCAAGATCCACGTAAGCCAGATGCACAAAGGGTGCATGCATCTGGAGTTCGTTTGCAGTGACTGGAGGCCCTGGCATGCCCATTTTCTCTCTCTCAAATAAATAAATAAATAAAATATATTTTTAAAAAAAACAGACTTCTTGCTATTCTCTATTTTAGCATCCTATTCCTTTTCTTCTTTTCTTACTTGAACGAAAGCCTGCAATTATCTTGTTTCATTTCCCACCCTCCCCCACCTCACAGGCTCTCCCTGCTTGAGTGATGGCAAGTCAGCTGGGCTTCCTCCGTAGCACATGGTCCCATCCAGAGAAAGTGCTTCACATAGATGTGCTGAGTGAATGCAAGTCAATTATTTAGTCTTATGACCTGAACCAAGTGACTTGACCTCTGTGGACTTCAGTTCCTCCATTTGTGACATGTGGTTAATAGAAAGTTATTTATGTCATGGGAGTGTTAGGAGGATAAAAATACTACAAACAAATTCCTTTGGCTTAGAGTATAGTAAGTTTCCAGAAAAATGTGTGTGGATAGTGCTATAACCATCATTATTTTATTAGAGAGAGATTTTTTAAAAATATTTTTTATTTATTATTTGAGAGAGAGAAAGAGACAGAGAAAGAGAGGGAGAATGGGCCTCCAGCCACTGCAAACAAACTCCCCCTTGTTTATCTGGCTTACATGGGGCCTGGAGAGTTGAATGGGTATCCTTTGTCTTTGTAGGCAAATGCCTTAACTGCTAAGCAATCTCTCTAGCCCAAAAGATATATATATATATATATATATATATTTTTTTTTTTTTTTGGTGCTACTGTGGCAAAGCCCAGACTATGAATTTTGAAAGAGTGAGAGGCCTTGCTGGCTACTTCCCCGTCTCATGTCAATTACCATAGGGCTGCATACCCAGGAAAATGAATCTGCTGCAATCAAACACAGGGCAGTCTGTGTGGTTCTCTCTTCAATTGTATACCATGAAGGTTGTTTCTATCATTTACATTCTAGAAGTTTCCTTCAGCAGCTGATGGCCCTTCTGCTGTGGAGCTATGTGGTTGCGCATGGCCCAGTCACTGTGCCTTGACCCCTGAGAAACAACAGTTGTATGTGTTTTACGTTATTCTTGGTCATTTTATAAAACAAAACAAAAAAACTTGTGGGCTTAAAGGATGTCAAGTGCTCTTCCTGCTTTGTGTATTTAAGCTAATTTAATCAGCCAACAAGCGATGGTCTTCACCGTGTCTCAGAGAGGTTAAGTCACTTGCCTGAGCTCCAGCCGTCAGCATCAGTCAGGTACTACTATCTCCCGTTCTTGTCCTCTGGCATACTCCCATGCCACTGTGTTCACCTCTGCTATTGTGCCTCCCCTGGGGCCACAGAGCAGGACCAGCTGCAAGGGCCTAGGGCAGCTACAATCTCCTACACTCAGAAAACACCCACGCTTGGCTTACTGCTCTGCTGTTAGCACCCTGAAATCCTTGCTAATTTTCCAAACGAGGCCCCATATTTTCACCCTACCTTGTTCCCACCCTCTCTCCTAGGCTTGGCCTGTGGTGGGAAAGGTCTGGGCAGGAACTTCTTCCCCAAGGCCCTGGCCATTTCCCCAGGTACCTGAGTTGTCTGTTGGTCCTTGTATTGGACAGAGATGTTGGTGCCCTGGGGAGAAGCAAATGTCAAAGCTGAAACCTTCAGATAGCCTTCTTCCCTGGCACCCAGGATGTACTCTCCTGCTTGGCTGGTTTACCAGCCTGTGTGTGGCGGGCCGCTGCCTCCTGGTGTGTAAATGTCACACACAGCAGAGGGCAAATATGCTCTGGCTGCCCACGCCTGTCTTTCCATTTACCTTCCCTTCGGGTCAGGGTAGGGCCAAGATACTGTATGCAAACTCCAGCCCAGGGGTCATAACAAAGGAGCCAGGGCAGCCAGGAGGAGAAATGGCAGATAGGCTCTGTCTTCTCAGAAGAAGGGACCCTCACAAGTGCTGGCATGTGGGAAGGGCAGACTCAGGCAAATGCTTTAATTCAGAGACCTGTTACCTAGTTGCACAGAGCACTTAAGAAACGTTCTTCTACTGGGGGCAATACACATAGTGATCTTTCTGACAGGTGGGTTAACTCAGCTGAGCCTCATTGTTTCCTTTTGGGTCTTCGCATCGTACCAGTGAAGAGAGACACTGAGGCACCAAGGGCAGTGTGGTGGTTTGAATGTGAAATGTTTCCCATTGTCTCATGTGTTTGTGATTAAGCCTCAAGCTGGTAGAGCCTTTGGGAGGTGGAACTTTGCTAGAGGAGGTGTCTATCACTGGAGGTGAGCCTTGAGATTTTATAGTCCAGCTCTGCTTGCCCGTGCTTAGGGAGCGTTCTTTCTACTTCCTCCCTATTGATGTGGAGATGTGATGCCTGGCTGTCTGCTCCTGCCATGCTTTTCCCTGTCATATTGAAGCTTCCTGTAAGCCATAAATAAGCCCTTTTCTTCCACAAGGTGATTCTGGTCTCGTGTTTTGTCCTAGCAATGAGAGGGTTACTGTTACAGACAGGAAGTGGCTTCTCCCTGAAAGCAGTTGGTACCACAGCAGTTGCATCGGGTCTCCTAGCTTCTGGATTCAGTTTCTCCTCTCTTGCTGGGGCCTGGCCACCTCTTTGAACTTGATCTGACCCCTCTTTCTCTGTGGTCTGTTCTGGTTGATCCCTCCCACCAACATCTTTTCCTGGTGCTGTTTCCAAGGCTGCCCATGAGTTTCTGGTACTCTCTTGATTTACAAACCCCGATCAGCCCATGAAGTGTTGTGCAGAAGCTGTGTGTATGCCAGACCTGGGTGAAGCAAGCTCCACTCTTGGTCCTTCAGTGACAGTCCCTGGCACATCCTGCTTCTCTGCTGTCTTCAAATAATTTAAGTGTGGTAGCTCATACCTGTGATCCAAACCCTTAGGAGGCAGGAAGATTGCCATGAGTTTGAAGCCAGCCTGGGCTACAGAGTAAGACTCTGTTGCAAACAAACAAACAAACCCCTCAAAACCAAAACCAGATGGTTTAATCTACAGCCTGCTTCCCTAGTGCTCCCTGGTCTTCACAGATCATAGATGAATTCCCAGACTCTGAGATGCAGCCCCATCTCTACCTGTCTACCCTGTCTCTCTGTGCTTCCCATGCAATGTCTAGCTCTGTTGTTATTCTACATGGTCTTCCAGCTATATCTTTGCATCTCTGTCTCCTTGTGTCTCTGTCTCACATCTGCCCTCATCTCTGAGCTTGGTCTATGCTAATATGTCAGATCCATTCTCTCTCTGTCTGTATCTCTCCCTGCCTCCTCTCTATTTCTCTCTCTCCTGTGTTCTGGATGGGTTTCTGTGTCTGTCCCTTTGCTACTTAGCATCCAGAATTAAGTGATGCCAACTTCTGACTGCAGGGACAAGCCTAGAGCAAGTTCTCCCAGCCAGATTACTCTCAGACAGCGGGGGCTAACCCAGGCCCCTGAGCCACACTGTTCCCACCCCTGACCCCCCTCTCGTCTTTCATGTCACGTCCAGGAAGTTTCCTGAACTCCCTGTGACACTGCTGTCAGGGCCCGACTTACCAGGAGAGCATGAATAATTAAAAGCTGTAGCCGAGGCTTGTTCCGATTTAAGCTGTATTAGTGTTGCCAACTGTCCTGACTCATTTAATATTCATGCCATTCTCGGCTCCTTTAAAGAGGGGGGAGTTTGCTACCTGATTTAAATTGTGCCTGTCAGTTTCGATTAAAGATCAGGTTGACCACAGTTGCAGGGAAATTAAATGAACATTCTCTTAAGCAATATCATAGAATTTAATGTAGCAATTAATATCTATTGCAATGTGGTGCCGTCACAAGCTCCTTGGAACGGAATGGACGGCTCATAGGGTTGGTGTGTGGCGGGCGGGTTGCGGGGGGAGACATCAGGGTTCTAAAGTCTTGATTCTCCCAAAATGAGGGTCCAGAGGGACCTGGGCTTTAGCTGGCTTCATCCTCCAAGGAAAGTGGAAAATAAAGCTGACATGCTTTTCTGTAGGGGCCTAGCTCATGCAGCCTTTGGTGAAGCTCATGTTTGGGGAAACTGAGTCAGGGGCATCACTTTTGTGGGGGGGTAGGTGAGAGTGTGTGCACCTGTGTGTGTGCTGGGGGTGCACATGTGTGCATGTGGAGGCCACACGTTGATGCTGAATGTCTTCCTGGGTCGTTTTCCAGCCCATTCATCGTGACAGAGACTGGGTCTCTCACAAGATCTCAGAGCTTGCCAGCTTGCCCTGGGGATGCCCTGTCTCAGCCTCCTAAGCACTGGGCCTACCAACGGGCTGTCATGCCCACCCAGCATCTGCGTGGGTGCGGGGTTCGGAACTGATCACGCTTGTGCAGCAAGAGCTTTCTCCACGGAGCCATCTCCCCAGCCCGGCTGAGGGCAGTTTGGACTGGTTGTGGAGATGGATTGCTAAACAGTAGGAGCCTTGATCACCAGGGCAAATGGAAAAGCGTTAGCCAAGCGGAAGTCTAGGAGCACCTCCCAGGTGGCTTTGTACTGAGGGTGGCAAATGGATCTTCTGGGCAGAAGACTGAGCATGTGCCCTGTCAGCTGGCTAGACCTGCTGGTGAAGAGAACCATGTTTCAGTGAGCTTTGGCGGCCAGAGTCTGACCTGCACAGAGACAGCCTGCAACTGCATCTCAGCCTCCTTGCCTTCATCCAGAAAATGAGGACGATCACTTGCTGAGGACCAGGATAAGAATGCAGGCAAACTGTGGGCTCAGGGGAGGTAGTGATGCCTCAGTGGTTAGGGACCCAGCCCAGGGAGCAAGGTGCATGGGTTTAGTTTCTCCATCTGCAAAGTGCAGATAGTAGAGTCCCTGAGCTCCTACTGGTTGTGTGGAGGTGGGGGGCGGGGGCAGCTATGCTAAGGTAAGCCTAGTGTTCAGAGCAGGACATGGTGCAAAGTGTCCCGTGAGCCCTTTGATCCCTATGACAACTGGGACTAAGCTGGCACATGGGTGGGAGTCATGGTTGTGACTGTGTTATGAAATTACTTGTATGACACTATTCTGGAAGAAGGCATTGGACTCTTTCGTCTCCTCTGGGGTGTGTGTGTGCGCATGTATGTCTGTGCACATGCGCAGAGGACAACCTTGGGTGTCATTGTGCAGGAATGCCATCCACCTTTTCTGAGACAGCACCTCTTGTAGGTCTGTACATCACCAATTAGGCTAGCTGGGCTGACCAGCAGGCCTCTGGGGTCCACCTATCTCCTCTCAGCACTGCAATCACAAGTGCATGCTGCTGTGCCAGGTGTTTTTACATGAGTTTGGGGGATGGAGCTCAGGTGCTCCTATTTGCAAGGCAAGCACTTTACCTCAGCCCAGTTCATCTGACCCTTATAAAAGTATTTGTATCATATATAAAACATATGTGTTATGAAGATGATAAAGTGAACACCACTACTTCCACCTTGATTGATCTAAGAACTCAATTTTCAAGACATTGAAATTCTGGGCTCTCCTCTCTCATTGCAGTCCCTACCCCCAGCTCCCAGGGTGACTCCATTGGAATTTTGCCTCCCTTGCTTTCTTTGAAAATATAACGTTTGGGCTGGGGAGATGGCTCAGTGATTAAAGGCACTTGTCTACAAAGCCTAAAGACCAGTGTTTGATTCCACAGTACCCATGTGTTGCACTCTGGTTCACATTGCTGGCAGAAATCACCCAGCCAAGAGCAGCTTTTGGGATAAAAGGGTTTATTTTGGCTTACAGACTCAAGGAGAAGCTCCACGATGGCAGGGAAAATGATGGCATGAGCAGAGGGTGGACATCACCTCCTGGCCAACATCAGGTGGACAACAGTGACAGGAGAGTGTGCCAAACACTGGCAAGAGGAAACTGGCTGTAACACCCATAAGCCCGCCCCCAACAATACACTGCCCACAGGAGGTGTTAATTCCCAAATCTCCATCAGCTGGGTGCCTAGCATTCAGAACATCTACGTTTATGGGGGACACCTGAATCAAACCACCACACTATGTAAAGCCAGATGTGCAAGGTGTTGCGTACATCTGGAATTCGTTTGCTTTGGCTAGAGGCCCTAGTGTGCTCTCTCTCCCTCTCTTTCTCTGTCTCTTTCTCTTTCAAATAAATAAAATTTAAAAAGCCATGCTTATTTTGTTTTGTAAAAACAACCAACCAAACAAACAAACAGGTATTCATTTTGCAGCTTTCCCAGTTTGCTCCCTCTGCCTGGGGGGCTGGAGTTCCTTTCCCTCCAAGGTGGCTTTCAGGACACACTGCCATGAACATTCCCACCATGCATTCAGGGACTCAGGCCCGGTGTTTCTGGAAGGTGCGTGTTTGGGGGAGGGGAGGAAGGAAGGGTAGTCATAGAATGCAACAAACCCTGGATCCAGGCACTACAGTCTCGCTCTTGATGACATCACCAGGTCTCCAGAGCCACTCTTTATCCAGGATCTGAGGAGGTCCACTAAAGGAGAAAAGCTGGAAAATTAGGGAAGAGAGTTAACAGGTACAACAACAGGTCCTATCACATGTGCCCTGCCACCACCAACCTCACGCTGGGTATGGATGGCAAAGAAATTTCAGGTGCTGTGTGACTCTCCAGCAGTGGCCACAAGAGCACCATTACTTTGGCCCCTGCCTGAGGAGTAGTGGGAAGATAGAGAGGTGGAGTCCATGGTATCTTCTAGAAGTTTTCAACACCATCTGGGGAGGAAGGTGCCCAGCGATGGGTGGAGGCATCTCAGGCCATTGTTACACATCCTACTTTCAGCTCCCTTGAGCCTCAAGCAACCTTCAAATAGGATTTGAGTTTCTTTCCCCTTGCATATATCTGTGGGACGAGGTACCCAGCCAGCTTACCCAGGGCTCCCACCTGCACAACATTTCTGTTTCTCTCCGTAAAATGACATATCAGCTCCGGTGAACAGGGCTGAGCCCTTAGGTGATTGGATGATGCTTCAAGGGAGAGTAAGAGTCCCTGGATGACTTGTCAAAATTGCAACCCCTGGGGCTCCCCCAGATCCGTGGCTCTGGGTCCTCTGAAGTGGAGATAGACGAGCAGTCCTAACACGCTATCGGGTGATCCCTGTGGGCCCAAAGCACACAGGGGAAACGGCAGGTGTGAGTGATCCTGCTGAGTCAGGCTGGGCTCTGCTCCCGTGCATCAACAAAAGCGCAGTGGTTTGCCATCCCGCTCGCTGAACTCAGCAAAGGCTAGACTTGTGTTGCTGTGTTTCTGTTGTTTTGAGACAGGGTTTCACTCTGAAGAAGTCCTTGCTGTCCTGGAACTTGCTCTGCAGCCTAGACTAGGCTGATCTCAAATGATTACTGATTCTTCCACTGTTCCTAAGTTCTAGGGTAATGGTTGTGTGCCGCAACACCCAGCTTCCAAGGCTAGGTCTGCTGTGGGTTGGGCAGTAATCATGTTACCTTCCTCCCAGTGGTGACTCTGGGATCCATGTTCCTCCTGTCTAGGGACATTGCTGTCCGTAGCTTATGGCCTCCAAGGTCACCGAAGGGGAAAAAGGGAAAAGAGATACTGAGTCCCTGGGGGCGGCAGACGGGGGTTGGTGGTGGTTATCAGTAACCTAGAAGTGATGTTTTTCATTCTGTTCACTACCCATTGGCCAGAACCCAGTCACATGGTTCCAAGTGACTGCAAGGGTGTCTGGGAAATGTAGTCTTCTTGTGTGTCTGGGAAAAAAATTGAAATGGTATTTGGGGAACAAATGGCCTTGCTTCTATCACAGAAATGGGTCCATTGTGCATTAATGCTATCAATTTTCTGTGCCTTAGGGGCTAAGGAAGATGGCTAGGATGTGTCTGTCTCCAGGGGGCTCTGTGAATCTCTCTTATGTCTCTCAGCCCCTTTTTAATGAAAGAGGCCCACTCTTCTTAGCTTGGTCATCCCTTGACCCCATCCTGTCAGATGGTGATGGACTAGGCTTTGGGATTTCACCTCTGACCGATTACAATGTTGAAGAGGATACTGGAAACTACATTTGGCCTTGGTAGCATAAGCTCTGAAATTCAGCAATGATGTCTGCCATGGGCTGGGCCAGGCTAGTACTAGTATGAATGCCACATAATCACCATTAAAAAATTGTTGACAATTTAAAAAAATATTTTATTTATTTATTTGAGAGAGAAAGAGGCAGGTAGAGAGAATGGGCATGCCAGGGCCACTGCAAATGAACTCCAGAGGCATGTGCCATCTTGTGCATCTGGCTTATGTAGGTTCTGGGAAATAGAACCTAGGTCTTTAGGCTTTACAGGCAAATGCCTTAACTGTTAAGCCATTTCTCCAGTCCCCAGTTATTAACATGTTTCCTATATGTATATAACATATTTTGATAATTCTGTAATCTTCTCTTCTCCCCTTCTCTATCCCCTTTCCACCGAACTGCTTGTTCTTTCCAAATGGTCCCTCTTCCTCTTGATGTCCTCCCCCTCCTCTACTATCCACTCTGGAATGCTGATGGCTTAGAATCGTGCGGCTCTTGTGCAGGTAACAATAGTCACGGTGTGGTCATGAATGCAGTGGCCGCTTTCTATCTCACTCACCTCATTCCAGAGCACTGGCTCTTACATTCTTTCGGGACCCTCTTCCACAAGGTTCCCTGAGCCTTGGAGAGCTCATTTACCACTGTTGTCAGGGCCAGTATGAGGATCGAGTCTGACCTTCCCCAGCCTATCCCAGCTTCTATAAGCTCAGATCAACCCTGGTTGGGAGAAAAGAGTGAAGAATAATAGGTTTGGAGTAGCTTCTGGTATACAGTAAAAGAGCCATATATGTTAGCTGTTGCCTTCCCCATGTTGGCTCTCCTGTGGACCAAGCTGCTAAGTTTGTACTCACTCATGGTCATGTTTTCCAGAATGAAATTCTGCATTGTTGATCAGCACAAAGTGGACTCTGCTGATGCCCCCATCTTTGTATACACCCTTCTCTATTAACACAGCCACAGACTGCCTTGGCCTTTTGGCCAATCTATCTCACATACATTACCATCAAGCCCCGTGTCTCAGCCTCTGTGTCTCTGCTCAGGTTCTCTTTGCTGGAGATGGGGACCTTGTGTTAACTACTGTTTCATTTCATCCTGTGAGGCTTACCTTCAAGATTGTCCAGGTCCCCTTTGTCATGCCATGAATGCCGTTTTGTCTGCTCTTAAATTGACTTTTTGTAGCCAGTGTGCAGGCTGTGTTGGCTCGCGAAGGAACCGACACATGGAACACTGCAAGCCCCCTGCTCCATCAGCATTCGCTCTGCGTCTGTAGTGTGCTCTGCTTGCAGGATCTCACCCGAGCACCACCAGGCTAGAGTGGAAGAAAGGCCAGGGCCAGGCTGAGGCTAACCCTTGGAGCAGAAATAATCCACTCCAGGAAGTTTAGGTAGGAAATGATTTGTTATATCAGAGCATTGCTGGGTAGGTCAGGAAATAGTTCTGGAAGAAATGTCCTGACCCCAAATCGAGCTGCCCTTCTGAAGCCCCCACAGCTGCTCCAGCTGCCACTCAGTGCTTATAGGTAGGCACATACTGTGCCCATCTAGTGCCTGACTTCTGGCTTTTGCCAAGCTTGTTCAGGAGACCCAGGCTCCCACATCCTGTGGCTTACGTCTCTCCTCCATCTCTCAAAGGAGTGCCCTTGGTAAAACCAGATCACATGGAATATGGAAAACGCCCCGTCACTGAGGTGTCAGGAACACAGCTTTAGGCTTTGCAGTCTCCATCATGCAGAAAGACACAACGGAGGGGTGGCAGTATGGCAACTGTCATTCTGGGGACCTGTGGCATCCTGTGTTTGGAAGACCTCACTATATTCATGAGCCACTTTTTTTGGTGAGGGTTATCTCACAGGTTGACTTGCCTTCTAGAATATTCTGCATCCACCTCTGAGACTATTCACATGTCCTTCTAGCCCCTCTGACTGGAGCTTGGCTTTTATCAGTGTCAGAGGTGGCCAGCACACTATCTATCAGAGATGGAGGCCAGAAGACCCCCTCCCCCAAAAGCCTGGGTGAGCATGCAGACTCCTTCGTGCCCAAGCTAGCTTCAGAGAGTATGTCTTGCATGGGACACTGGGGGAGGGCTGGAGTCTCTGGGTTTGAGTGCTGTCCTAAAACTTGGCCTTTCTTCCCAGAGTCATGTTTACTCCTTGCTGGACCCAAGACCCCAATGTGGGTTCACCAAGTGTCACAAACCCACCACACTGGCAGGGGATGCAAAGCAGAGAACACAGAGCTCAGGCCCTCACAGAAATTTGCACCACATGCGCCGAAGAGGACCTAGGGTCATGGCGATGTGGCATCTCAGTAGCAGCTCACGGCAGGAAACTTTATAAAAAGACGGGGGCCCCAGTCCCCTCCTCATGATGGCTCTCTGCCATGTCAGGCTCCTTCCATCACTCGGATGTCTAGCATCACATAGTGGATGTCTATGCCATCGCCCCGGGGAGCTTTCCACACTGGCAGCCAGGATCCACCCACGGGACTTCGCTTCCTCCTGAGGGTCTTTATTGTGCACTGGCAGCTCTCTGGGTCCTTGATCACAAGTGACAGAAACACAGCTTCAAAGTACAACCAGGGCTGTAGAGAACTGCTCAGCAGTTAAGGCGCTTGCCTGCAAAGCCTAGAAACCCAGGTTCAATTGCCCAGTACCCATGTAAAGCCAGATGCACAAAGTGATTCATGCATCTGGAATCCTTTTGCAGTGGCTGGAGGTCCTGGCATGCCCATTCTCTTTATATATCTGCCTCTGTCTCTCAAATAATAAATAAATAAATAATAAAATATTAAGAAAAATGAACTGGCCAGAGACAGAGGAGCTTCTATATTCTGAAGGGGCGGGCTATTTCCAGAATTCATTTGGGAGCTGGCAGGCAAGCACCAGTGTCCCTGTCCAGCCAGATTTCAAAAGAGTCCCCCATGGGCCAAGTGTGGCCTGCTTTCTGGCCCCAAGTATGCTGCTTGGAACCAGAGTGGACCTGTTCAAGGACCTGCACAGTACAGGAGGGATACAGCAAATGCCAAGGTGATTCTGCAAGGCCAGCCAAAGGGCAAGAATTCTACCTTTTAAATGGTACTTGATTTCTTTTTTTTCTTGCAATGCTGGGAATCAAATCCAGGGCCTTGTGCATGCTAGGCAATGCACTCTGCCACTGAGCCACACTTCAGCCTTTACTTACAAAGATGTTTTTAGGGGCTGGGGAGATGGCTCGGTCACTAAAGTGTTTGCCACACAAACACAAGGACCCAAGCTAAGATTTCCAGTGTCCATGTAGAAGGATGTGACTGTTTGCATGGTCCACTTAATCCCAGTGCTGGGAGGTAGAGATGAGAGGATCTCCAGAGCTTTCTGGCTGGCTAATCTAGCCAAATTAGTGATTTCTGTGTTCAGTGAGAGACACTGTCTCAAAAACTAAGGTGGAGGGCTGGAGAGGCTTAGCAGTTAAGGCGCTTGCCTGCAAAGCCAAAGGACCCAGGTTTGATGCTTTAGTACCCACATAAGCCAGATGCAAAAGATGGTGCATACGTCTGGAGTTTGTTTGCAGTGGCTGGAGGCCCTGGCGCTCCCATTCTCTATTTCTCTCTCTGCCTCTTTTTCTCTCTTTCTCAATTAAATTAAATTAAGTTAAGTTAAATATTTTACAAAAACCTAAGGTGGACTGATTGAGGAAGAAACCCAGTGCCGACCTCTGGCTTCACACACACATGTCACATGTGGATGTGTACCTGTACGCATGTGTGCCCACACACATATATACAAGTGTGCACACCACACACAAAGATGTCAAAGAAAGAGAAGATGCCTGTCAAGCAGGACTAGCAGCTAAGCTTTTACTTCTGTTCAATTGACTGGAGTGTTGGGTTGAGATCGTCTGAATCTACATGGAGTCTCAGCTAGAAAGAATGCCCTGATCCATGAGGAACATCTGCCCCAGGCCGAGGCCCCAGCACAGTGTGCTGCTCCCCCTTAAAGTGGGCAGGCCAGAGACATTTACTCCAACCAGCATTCTGAGCTCTCCTCTGGGACAGGGGGCGTGACGGGAAGCCGTGATGTAGCATTAGGAACTCCTTTCAGGAAGGGGGTTCTTGAAGCTCTGGGCATCATGGCTGTGCAGCCAAGTTCATCTCCATGTGCACCTGAGCTTACCATGCACTGGCCATAAAGCCTCAAACAGTTCTGAGCCCTGAGTCACTAGAACTTTGCAAGAAGCCCTGGAAAAATTATTTTCTGGGACTTTCTCTGGGTACAGAGCCAAATGGTCCTTCTGTGTCATATGTTGAGGTAGGGAAAGACCCTTGGCATGCCCAGGTTGTGTGTAATCAGTTGAACTAAGGCACATCAGGTCCTATGGTCTTTGCAGAGCTAGTGGCCCCTCAGGATGTCCAGCCCTCTCCCCCATTCTAACTTGTGTGGGTTCTGCTGCACCCTTGACCCTCACCCCCTTGCAGAGTTCTTGATATTTTTTTTGTTTGTTTGTTTGTTTGGGTCTCATGAAGCCCAGGCTGGCCTTTAACTTGCTGTGATAGCCAAGTGTAGCCAAGCTCCACAGTGCTGGGATGAACATCCAAACCAGACACCGTTTTGGAGAGGAAGGGGTTTATTTCAAGCTTACAGATCCAGGGGGTAGCTCCATCAGTGGTGGAAGAAGCTACTCCCATACACCCAAGCTGAGAGAAACAAGCAAGCAGCCAACAAACACCCAAAGCAACAAACACAGACAGACAGCAAGCAACAGGGACCCTGCCGGAGCTCAGATCTCTCTGCTCACCTTTTGGCTGGAATAAGATCTGCCCCCAAACAGACCTTAGGGCTAGACCCCAGGATCCACCCCCAGTGACACCTCCTCCAGCCAGGCAGCTGGAGGTCCAAGTTATAAGTTTTAGTAAAAGACTTGGGTCTGTGGGGTGCATATATTCAAACTACCACACCAAGGATGGCCTTGAACTCCTTTTAAAAAAAAATTCTTTTTTTCTTCTTCTTCTTTTTTTTGGAGAGAGAAAGAGAGAGACAGAGAGAGGGAGAGGAAGACAGATAGAGATGGGCGCGCCAGCAGTCTCTCAGCTGCTGCGAACAAAATCCAGATGCGTGCGCCCCTTGTGGTCAAGTGTGGCATTGCGCCCTTGCGTCACTTTACATCTGGCTAAACGTGGGACCTGGAGATTGGAATCGCTGGAGATTGGAACCAGCGTTCTTAGGCTTAGGAGGCAGGTGCCTTAACCGCTAAGCCATCTCACCAGCCCTAAAAAAACTTTTTATTTATCTATTATGAGAGTGAAAGTAAGAGAGAGAGAGAGAGAGTGATTTTGAATGGGTGTGCCAGGGCATCCAGCCACTACAAACAAACTCCAGACACAGGCACCCCTTTGTGTATCTGGCTTACATGGATAATGGTGAATTGAACCTGGGACCTTAGGTTTCGCAGGCAAGCACCTTAACCACTAAGCCATCTCTCCAGCCCGGCCTTGAACTCTTGATCCTGAGGCCTCCACCTCCCTGACTGGGGTCACAGGTGTGTGCCCCTGCACTGGGCTTCTTGCAGAACTTTTACTGTTTGGTGGCAGGGGTTTCTTCCCCACCTGTCCCTTGCAGCCCTGGCTCCTAGCCCTGACTTGGCTATCTTTCCTTGGAAGCAGCTTGCTTCCCACCCCAGACCTTAATCCTCACCCCCTACTGCGCTCCCTCACTCCCTCAAAGCCAATCTCCACCCACTCGCAATCTGCCTTTACTCCAACCTCATTTACACAGAGCCCTGCCTGCCTGCTTCCAATGGGAACAGGTGCGCCCTGCTATACAGCACCCCACCCCCAAGAGGCTCTGCACTTCACTCCCAGCTCCTGGCGGTGATCCTTTCTTCAAGGTGAAGCCTCCTTCTCCTTAGCTTGTTGGTATTTGCATTAAGCAGACTTGGCGGCAGAAGAGATCCCTGTGAAGTTGTGTCAGTGGAGGTCTGGTGTCCAAGACAAAGGAGCAGATGGATAGCTCTGGCCCTGCCCTTGCTGGGACATGTGGAGAGAGGGAGGGAGGAGCCTGTTTAGCATGGCAGGGACTATTGCAGTAGCTCTGGGAGAGATGTGCTGTCCCATTTTACAGATGAAGAAATGGAGATTTGTGAAGGTTCATGTACCAGGTCCAAGGTCACAAGGGTTAGTAAATGACTGATAGGGTTTGAACCCAGGAAGTCTGGTCCCCTGGCCACAGTGAGTGAGAGGACAGCAAGAAGGATGCTAAGGGCTGCTAGGGAAGCGTTGTCCTGGGTGCTCCAGGGTTCCCACACATGTGGCAGGTTTATCAATAAGGACGTTGACCCAGTAGGGCGTGGGTCAACCTGGGTCTGAGGCTTGATCCTTAGATGTTGCTGCCTTCCAATTCTATCTCTGCTCCTTTCCTGCTAGGTGACCTTGAGCAAGTTACTTAATTGTCTGAGCTTTGGGGCCATCTTTGTGAAACGCAGTCATGTCAGAGCCAACTTGTGGCTATTTTGAGGATGCCATGAGCTGATGTGTGGCACGACTGGCTCCCTAAACACAAGCTGCCCTGGGGTTGGAGTGTGTCTCTGTATTGTTCCATCCCACTCTCACTGCTGTGGAAGGCCATGCATAGGAGTCAGGGTCTGGAAGGTCCAAGTTGACAACTGCTCTTACTTTCCCACAGTGCACCTGGAAGGTACCTGAAGAAAAGTCCTTTTTTTGTTGTTGCTCTGAGGTACCTGACAAGTGTAATCACAGTTTGGCAGAAACAACAAAGTGGTTCTTGATATAGGATTTGTCACTTTTGATATGAGCAGGGTGGGTGGAAGGCACTGTCTCCAGAAGTTTCCTGTAAGAGATTCCCACCCTCCTCCCCACATCCTTGGCATCCCCTCCTTCACTGACCTCCTTCCTGCTGAGCTCAGCCTGGTCTACTGGCTGGGGACAGCACCCCAGACGTCTCCAGGCAAAAGTGGTGGTACCCTTCCCCGTGGCTCCAGTAAGAAGGAGAGATGCCTTGCGCTCCAGCCAGCCCCACTGGGAAATAAGCTTAGGAAGGAATGCTCTTCAGCGCCTCCTCCAGGCCCGTTGGGGGTCAGCTGATGAGTTGGGTCTTTATTTCCCTGAGGAGACAGAAGCTTTCAAAATGGGTTTCACTGACTCCCACCACTGCCTCTCCACACACACCCCGTGTCCACGTGACGAGTTGTCCTGGCAGAAATGACCGAGGGATATATTCTTAGGCCCTTTGCTTCGGCTATCAGGCTAGTGACACAATGGACCCCAAGGAGCTGGAGTTTCCATAGAACTCTAATGCTGGGAGAAGGAAAGGGATGAAGCCTGGTGCCAGCCAAAAGGAGGACTTTGTTTCCCTGCAAGAGATTTCATATAGTGCTGACTACTTGTGGGACCACCTTGCTTGAGACTGGAGCCCTGACCATGTTGATGGGTGGGACCATACCTTACCCAGGACTGCTTAGCGATGTATTTCTCTTGCCTTCTCTTGAAACCCACACCTCACGGTAGGACTCTGAAGAAGGACTTGAGAGCCACTGGACCTCTTTATTTGTTGCTCTTCCCAGTGTGCCCACATGGTTACTCGTGTCCTTAATGGATCCATGAGAATCCATGGCTAAACCTAGCTTGTGAGGGCTACCAGGACCTAGGCTCTGACCTACCAACTCTGGTGACACCCCTTGTTACGACAGTGGAGAAAGCGCCTGGCTTCTTACACGGTGCAGCCTACGTTGTCCGCCCAATGTCATCCCCTTGAGCAGATCCAAGGACAGGGCCCTTCGGGTGCCCTCTTCACCATCTCCTTCTCCCACCATGGAGATGCCTAACTGCATAACTCATCTTTAAAATGCCTCTCTGGCCCAGACTTCTCTGCTTGGCAGCGAAATTCCCAGAAAGAACATGCAAGGCTGGCTGTCTCCAGGCCCTCTCCTCCTGCTCTCTCAGGCTTTGATGCTCTTCCTGTCCAACATACCCCTGTCAAGGCTGTGTCCCCCACCCGCATGCTGCCAAGCCCAGGGGTCAGCCTTCACCCTCAGCAGTAGCACCTGTACTTGCTGGCCACGCCCTCCTCCTGGTTATGGGGGGGGTCTTTCTGTTTCTCCACCCCTGCTCCAATCCTGTGATGGCTGATCTTGACTGGGTTAGAACATTTCCTAAGCATACCTCCCGGTGTGCCTTTGAAGGGGTTTTCAGTGCCCACAAGGACTCTGCCCTAATGAATGATTTAATCCACGGATGGATTTAAAATTTGAACAGACCATTGGGAGGTGTTGGAACTGTGGAATGCAGGGCCTGGTTGGAAGAAGAGACCCTGGGGGCATGCCCTTAGCAGTTATATGTTGCCCTGGCTCCTTCTTGTTGCTGCAATTCCATTCTACTTCCTGCCCGCAATGATGTGAGCTGTTCCACCACACCCTCCCTGACATGATGGACTGAAACCCTGAGCAGAGTCAATTTCCTCTCTGTTCTGGTTTGGGGCTCAGATGTCCCCCACAGGCTCATGTGTTTGAACACCTGGTTTCCAGCTGTTCCTGTTGTCTGCAGGAAGTTGTTGGAATCTTTAGGGTGAGAGGCGTAGCTGGCAGAGGTGGGTTACTAGAACTGGGAATCTGAGGATTACAGCCCACTCTGCTTCAGGCCTGAACTCTCTCCTAGTCTATCTAGATATGAAAGCAGTTGCAAGTGCCAACCACTGTGGCTGGCGCCATTCTTCCATGTATTCCCCACCACAAGGGACAACCCTCTGGACTGGGAGTGAAGCCTGCCATTGCTTCTGTCAGGTATGTTCCATAGGGCTGAGAAAAGTAATGAATACCAGAACTCCTTTACATTGATTGTTTTTTATGTCTGTTATTATTATTATTAACAAGATGTTTTGTATGGATACATCAGGTGTTGGTACCCTCTTTTCCCTTGTCCTTGCCCCCATTCTGTTGGGGATGCTCCTCAGTAGGGTTGTAGTTTATGTGTTGTGGAAGCAGTATTTTAAAAATATTTTTAAAATGTATTTTATTTTGTTTATTTATTTATTTGAGAGAGAGGGAGATACAGAAATAGGCAGGTAGAGAGAGAGAGAATGGGTGTGTCAGGGCCTCCAGCCACTGCAAACGAACTCCAGATGCATGCACCCCCTTGTGCATCTGGCTGACGTGGGTCCTGGAGAATCGAGCCTCGAACCAGGGTCCTTAGGCTCCATGGGCAAGTGTTTAACCGCTAAGCCATCTCTCCAGCCCTAAAAAATATTTTTATTTATTTATTTATGAGGGGGGGCAGATAGAGAAAGAGAATGGACTCAGTAGAGCCTTAAACCACTGCAGTTGAAGTCTAGGGGTGTGCATTTGGATTTATATTGGTACTGGGGAATTGAACCTGGGTCCTCAGGCTTTGCAGGCAAGCGCTTTAACCACTGAGCCATCTCCCCAGACCCCTTTTAGTTGTTTCTATCAAGTATTTGGTTATGGCAACAGAGTCAAACCAGGAGTTGGGGGGATGGCTCAGTGGGCAAAGTGCTTGCCATGCAAGCATGGTATCTGAGTTCAGATACTCAGCACCTGTGTTAAAACCAGCTGTGATGGCTAGTGCCTGAAATTCCAGCACTGGGGAGGTGGAGACAGGAGGATTGCTGGGTCTTGCTGCCTAGTTAATCTGGCTGAACTGATGAAATTCGCTGAGAGACCCTGTCTCTAAATAAGCCAGGAGTGGTGACACACACCTTTAATCCCAGCACTTGGGAGGCAGAGGTAGGAGGATCACTGTGAGTTCAAGAGCGCCCTGAAACTACATAGTGAATTCCAGGTCAGCCTGAGCTAGAGGGAGTCCCTACCTCAAAAAACCAAAATAAATAAATAAATAAATTAATTAATTAAAAAAAGATATGGAATGCTTGGCATGGTGGTGCACACCTTTAATCCCAGAACATGGCAGGTTGAGGTAGGAGGATCATGGTGAGTTTGAGGCCAGCCTCAGGCTACAGAGTGAGTTCCAGGTCAGCCTGGACTAGACTGAGAACCTGTTTTGAAAACAACGACAAAAAGTAAGATGGGAGGCTGGAGAGATGGCTTAGCAGTTAAGATGCTTGCCTGTGAAGCCCAAGGACCCAGGTTTGATTCCCCAGTACCTACCTAAGCCAGATGCACAAGGTGGCACATGCATCTGGAGTTCATTTGCAGTGACTAAAGACCCTGACATGCTCATTCTTTCTCTCTCTCTACCTGCCTCTTTCTCTCTCTGTCTCACATAAGTGTCTTCCTCTTTCGCTCCCCATCTTACTTTAAAAAAATATTTTAGCTGGGCATGGTAGCACACATCTTTAATCCCAGCTCTCAGGAGGCAGAGGTAGGAGGATCACTGTGAGTTCGAGGCCACCCTGAGACTACGTAGTGAGTTCCAGGTCAGCCTGGATTAGAGTGAAACCCTACCTCGAAAAACAAACAAACAAAAAAAACATGTACTTATTTGTATCTACACATGTACCCACACATAGATGTGTGCATGTGGACATGCATGCATGCACACCATTCACACCAGAGAAGCTTAGATAGTACGTTGCTCTTGCGTGATTCCTTCTAGTCTGTCTGGACTAGATAGTTGGATAGCTTCCCTACTCTCCAGCACCTTCCCTCCACCACTCAGAATTAAATCCGAAGTCCCACCTTCCCCTTTGAGCCATCTCCCCTGTGGAGACTTTCACTCACATATCCTGTCTTCCATCTCCTCTCTCATTAGTTCACTCACTCAGCACTTCCATGAAGCACGCACAGGATCAGACCCTGACGCTGCACTTGTACAAAGCCGAGGGTCGAGCTCTTGTCCTTGGGCGCTAATTGTCTCCAGGGCTCAGAGCAGCCATGGCCATTTCTTGCCACTGCTCTGCCAGTGCCGAGGGAGGGCCTTTGATAGTGGTCATCCCATTTCCTCTTTCCCCAAACCTGGGGCTACAGTCCCCGTTCATTCTGTGCATGTGTAAACTGGGGAAGGGTGGAGACACAAATCCAATCCAGCTAGTTTGGTTTCACACCAAAGGTCTTCGTGGCTGTGACATTTGCCCAGGGCTCACAGCCTCCCCCCTACAATTCCAGAAGGAATCAGGCCTAGATTCTGGCTCAGGGGGAATCCATTACAAAGGCAGATATGACGGTGGGGCCTCTCAAGGCCAGCATCACTGGACACTTGGACTTCTGCTCACCTGAATGCAGGCTGAGAGGAGCAGGCTCGTACCCTGCAGATGCCCCCATAGTGGAACATCCCCGCCCACGCGACTTCTGCAGTTCCCTCTGTTCTTGTCGCATGTCACAGGTGACAGCCCGCTCCTCCCTCTCAAGGGAGCCGTGATGGGAATGAACTCTGGGCCCTCAGTTTCCTCCTGAAAGCAGGAAACCTCTGGAAACCGCCCCTCTTTCTTCTGCAGCCAGAGCCTGCTGGGCAAGCACCTTGCAAAAACACTTTGAAATAAATCCTTCTCACTGACACCCAGCGAGAGGGCCTCCTGGGACAAGGCAGGGACACACAGAGTTTAAGTTTCGCTGTCTCTTCTGCTAGCCCTCACTCACCCAGGTGGGCAAGCTGGCGTCCTGAGAATGTGTATGTTCAGGAAAGTGCATGTGAATGAAAATGCCCACATCGATGTGTGCAAGGGCTGTCCGGTGCACACTCACGTGCCTCAGGGTGCATGGGCAGGAGGCACTGACTGGTTGGCTCTTGTTGCCCAGCAAGCCACCCACCTGTCCTTGCCCACACACCTGTGCACTGGCTGGGCTCTGGGATCAACTCTGCTCTCCGTGTCATTCATCGACCTGCCGTGGCTCCCATATGCTTTTTGTCATGGGCAAAAAGCCCCTAAGACCTAGCCTTGGAGCTGACAGTTCTATCCCTGCCACCTGATTCGATTGGGCCAAGCAAGTCACACAACTAAACACAAAGTCGAGGGTAGGGAGATAGATAAATTCTATCTCGCTAGCAAGGAAAGGGGCTGGAGAGATGGCTTATCAGTTAAGGCGCTTGCCTGCAAAGCCAAAGGACTCAAGTTTGATTCTCCAGGACCTCTGTAAGCCAGATGCACAAGGTGATACATGTGTCTGGAGTTTGTTTGTGGGGTTCTGGAAGCCCTGGTGTGCCCATTCTTTCTCTCTCTGCCTTTCTACTAAATAAATTAAAAGCAGTTAAGGTGTTTGCCTGCAAAGCTCAATGACCCAGTACCCACATAAGCCAGATGCACATGGTGGCGCATATGTCTGGAGTTAATTTGCAGTGGCTAAGGCCCTGGTGTGCCCATATGAATCCCTCTCTCCCTTTCCCTCTCCCTCTCTCTCTCAAATAAGTCAAATAAATAATTTTAAAACAAAAAGGAAAGAAGGAAAGGCAAGGAACCAGGACCAATACTGTGTTCCATCACCATACGTGTTGCGTATATGTTTAGATATGTCTGTATGGGTTGATGCACAAATGCACCTGTGTGCATGAATGCTTATACATGCATACATGCTTATACATGTACATGCCATTTCATATATCTGATAAACTATGCATGCACCTGTGTTTTTGTTGTGTGTGTCTACCAGCATCCCCCAGACAGACACAGGCACACACACACACACACACACACACACACAGGCACACACATACATACACACGGATATGCAGGCAGTCCCCGGCTAGGCCACAGTGCAGGAGTGTGTGGGCCTGAGGCTGTGCAGTGAGTGTCTTAGTCCTCGCAGAGACACCTGGGGGCCCCTCGGTGAAGCTCATACCACCTGCGTGTGCTGAGGTGGATCTTGCTCCGTTAGTGGCCCTGAGAAAATTCACTGGTCAGTTGTCTTGTAGTCTATTATTACCCAGATGTCTGTGTGTTCCAAACAATTGTTTTTAGATTGCTTCATTAGTCTGTCTCGGCAGACCCAATCCTGCCACACTTGACTGGCTCAGGTTCTCTGGGACGGAGCTTGTGGGAGCTGGGCAGGCAGCTCACTTGCTGAAGCACCTCCACTCCTACAAAGTTGGCCTAGACAGAGTCCAGGGGAGATGGCTCCATCCTGCCATGAGGCAGAACGGTAAAGCTGGAAGGGTGTGAACTTTGGAACTAGAGAGAGCTGGTTTCCATCTATCATTTGGAGACTGCATGAGCCCCTGTGAGCTCGTGCAAGAAGGGATCACTGGCTGATTACTGTGGGTGGTATGAGGAAGGGGACACCACAGTGTTTGAAGCACCATGCCTGGTCCTCTCAGCCAGACACCAGAACCTGTGCCTTCTCCTCCCTTTCATCATTCCGCAATTGGGCCCTGAACATTATAGGTGGCGGCTGTGGTTCCCCAGTTTTTTTTTTTTTTTTTTTTTTTTTTTTTTTTTGGTTTTTCAAGGTAGAGTCTCACTCTAGCTCAGGCTGACCTGGAATTCACTCTGTATTCTCAGGGTGTCCTCTAACTCATGGCAATCCTCCTACCTCTGCCTCCCTGAGTGCTGGGATCAAAGGCATGTACCATCATGCCCGGGTCCCCAGGGGATCTTTTGACACAGGCAAGTCATTAAGGTTCTAAGAGGAACCTGGGCACCCATCTAATAGACTCGGCCCTGTCCAAGAACAAATCTGCAGTCAAAGTTGCAAGACCAGGCTCAAGTCCCTGCTGTCCACTTACTGGCGGTGTGATCCAGGTCTGTGTGCGCCCCTGAGAGTGAGGATGATGGGTCACAGGGACACTTTTCTTCCCCCACTGGGAAGGAGTCATCCAGCTGCCTTACTGTGTCCCTGCCTCTCAAGAGCTTGCCATAGCCTCTGTCAGTGCCTTGTGATCCTGAGGGCAGGCAGCCACCAGGAGGTGCAGAGACTGCCTTGGGCTTCTGGGGCATGTTATTTCTTCCTCTCATTAGCAGTCACTTCCAAAGCAGTCAATGGGGGGTGGCCATGCTCTGTGAGAGTGGCAACAAACTGCTCCTGTGAGGAGCAACTTGACAAAGATTCTAGATGTCATGGACTATATGTGGTCTCTACTGTGTATTCTTCTTCTCCCGTGATCTTTTCAAAATATAAATGATCTGAAGAGATGGCTCAGTGGTTAAAGGCACTCACTTGCAAAGCCTGACAGCCCAGGGTCAATTCCTCAGTTCCCACATAAAGCCAGATGCACAAAGTGATGCTAGTGCCTAGAGCTTGTTTGCAATGACAGGAGGCCCTGTATAGCTGAGAGCTTCAGGCTCGCTGAGTTGAACTTCCAGACCAGGCACAGTTATGGAGGAAGGGATATTATTTATTGAAGCTTACAGATCCAGGGGAAGTTCCATAATGGCAGAAGAAGTTGGCCTGCCTTCACAGGGCCAAGCAGAGAGAGAAAAAACCAACCAGCCACACAGCACACAGAGCAAAACAACAGCCAAAAGCCCAGCACACTTCAGGAACTCCTGCTAGGCACACTTTGCATATCTTTACAATGGAATCTCAAACCCACCATCAACACCTTAAGACCAGCCCCCAGTGACATTGCCTCTAGCAAGGTGATTGCAGATGCAAACTATAACTAATAAAATACTGAATATATTGGGGGACATATATTCAAACTACCACATTCCGCCCCTGGCCCCTAATAGATTTAGCTCCTGGCCCCCAATAGATTTATAACTATCACACATTGTAAATTGTACTCAGTCCAATTTCAAAGGTTCTTACAGTCTTGACCAACTTAAGATAGTGAGTCCTATAAAATCAAACAAGTTAAATACTTTCAACATGTAAAGGCACAGAGTAAACATTTTTAACTGTATAAGGAATAGCAAGGAGAAACTAGAACAATGCAAACTCAGCCACCATCAGCAGTCATCAAACTTCTGCAGTTCAAGTTCAATATAACCAGAGGCTGACAGTCTCCAGGTTTTCCAATTCCGCCCCTCCAGCTGGGCAGAGTCGCCAGGGAAAACTTTGACCCCAGGCCAACACTGCACTACATGGGAGTCCTTGCATAGTCCTGGTATATCCAAAACATCTTCAGGTCTCCATGCAAACCACGGTCCATCTTCCAGAGGCTCTTCCAGCCTATTCTGAGGGTTTTCCTGCCCTGCCTCATGCCGCATTTCAGCAGCAGCTCCTGGAACCATGTGCAATTCATGACCACTCCATGCATTTTTCATATTTCCAAAACTAATACCAGGTGTGCAGGACACAGCCATATTCTTAATCCAGGGATGAAATAAATCATAGCCTTGAAAAGCAGGTTCCTTCTCCAGTCAACTCTTTCCAAGAGTTTGCATTTCTAATAGTCTTTCCTCAGGCATCCTCTCCATTGTTTTAATGTAAAGCAGTCGGGCCATCTTCCTTCCACCTTCCTTAAGATTGCTAATGTGGTTGACAATAGCAGCTCCAGTAACCTAAGATCAGTCTCAGTGATTTAAACTTGCTTGAGGTTTTCCAACTTAAATCTGAAAATCTCAGTCCGATATCTTTAGCCAAGCACATCAGTCCATTACAAATTTAACCTTGATCAAACTTTCTGGGCCTGGATAGCGGAACGTAGCCATCCCTTATGCCAGTAGCCCAGTTCCAACAAAGTCCTCTGCAGTCTTTCCTTCCCCTTAGAAAACTCATAAGCCAAGCCTCGAAGTTCAGTAGTATCTGCACTTAGCATTCTCAAACTCTCATCAGAATAGTCCATAAAACTTGGCTTACCACTCCAGAAGGCATCTTCAGTTGCAACCATCAAGTCCATGCCCATTCCTCCAAAACAAAGGTTCCGAAAGACGAATATCCACACGGTCAGGTTCATCTCACCCCACACTCCTCGGTACCACTTTCCTGTAACAGACAGCTTCAGGTTCGCTGAGATGAACTTCCAGACCAGGCACAGTTATGGAGGAAGGGATATTATTTATTGAAGCTTACAGATCCAGTGTGTGTATGCACCTGGAGTTCATTCACGCCCATTCTCTCTCTCTCAAAAAAATTCTCTCTCTCAAAAAATAAATCATATGTGTGTGTGTGTGTGTGTGTGTGTGTGTATGTCAAATTAGTTAGGAAGCAAAGTTCAAAGTTCCATAATGGCAGAAGAAGTTGGCCTGCCTTCACAGGGCCAAGCAGAGATAGAAAAAGCCAACCAGCCACATAGCACACAGAGCAAAACTACAGCCAAAAGCCCAGCACACTTCAGAAACTCCTGCTAGGCACACTTTGCATATCTTTACAATGGAATCTCAAACCATCACCACACCTTAAGACCAGCCCCCAGTGACATTGCCTCTAGCAAGGTGATTGCAGATGTAAACTATAACTAATAAAATACTGAATATATTGGGGGACATATATTCAAACTACCACACCCTGGCACACTCATTCCTTCTCTCTCTCACTCTTTCTCTTTCAAATAAATAAATAAATAAATAATAAATATTTAAGAAATAAATATATAGGGCTGGAGAGATGGCTTAGTGGTTAAGGTGCTTGCCTGCGAAGCCTAAGAACTCATGTTCGAATCTCTAGGTTCCATGAAGTCAGACGCACAGATGCAAGTGTGCAATGTCACACATGTGCACCAGGGGGTATATGCACCTGGAGTTCATTCACGCCCATTCTCTCTCTCTCAAAAAAATTCTCTCTCTCAAAAAATAAATCATATGTGTGTGTGTGTGTGTGTGTGTGTGTGTGTGTGTGTGTGTGTGTGTGTGTGTATGTCAAATTAGTTATGGTTTGGATGAGAAGTACCCCCCCAAAGGTTCATGTGTTGAAAGCCTGGTCCCTTGCTGGCAAAACCAGTCATTCATTGAGTGTTCTGCCTTCATGGATGACTTGAACCCTTGATGGGTTCATAATTCAATGGTGTCATTGTGAGATGGTGGGAGATGGGACCTAGTTAGAGGCAGTTGGTCATTGGGAGTGTGTCCTGAAAAGATACACCTTGTCTCTGGTCCCCTCCTGTTCTCTCTCTCTCTCTCTCTCTGCTTCCTGGCTGCCTAAGGTAAGTAGCCTCCTCCTTCTAAAACTCCCACCGTCATGAGGCTCTGCCTCAAGCCCAAAGTAATGGAGCCTGTCCACCATAAGGGAAAACTTCTGAAACTGAGAGCTAAAATAATCTTTCCTCCTTTTAAATCATATCTCTCAGGTATTTGTCACAGTGACAAAAAATTAATATACTATTTTTAGCTCAAGAGCTACAAAAAGGCAGACCAGAGGTGGGTGGAGCTCCCTGGAGAGACAGGCGGAGGAACACATGAGTTACAAATCTGTGATAACTGAAATTATCAAGGTTCTGAGTTGTACAGGTGCTTGAGAGTATCTTCCTCGGACATCAGTGAAAGTCTGTTCCCAGGGCAACTGGGCCTTGGATCTTTCCATTTGTGTATACTTTGGGGTGTAAGTTCCACCAACTACAACATCCACTGAGCACCAAGTATGTGTGAGGTACCACCTGGGTGCCTCCCCACAGTTTATATTCATTTTTCTCTCCAACCACTCAGGAGCTGAGTTCTAATGCAGAGATTCTGTGTGTGCATTCAGTAGAGCCCCAAAGGAAGGGGAGGGAGGAAGGAGGGAAGTGAAAGACAGAGAATACAGCCAGGCCCTTTCAGCCTGTGTCCTACATTGTAAAATTGCCTAAATAGCATAATGGATTTTTTTTGGAAAAATGTTTTATTTTTTTTTTGAAAATAGAATACATGTTCATCATTATAAAAATTAGTCTCAAAAGTGAACCAAGGAGAAAGTAAGAAATCACCAGAGACTCCCCCCTCCCTCAGAAACTACCATTCCTGCTGCTTTCTGGAACATTCTGCAGACACCTCTGACTGGTCGTAAACACATATGTACATGGGTTTAAATGAGCGGGAGCAGACTCCACATGCTGTTGTATAAAATGGTTTTTCATCTCGACAATATGTTGTGGACATCTTTCCATGTCAATAAATATAGATTGGCAACGTTGTGTTAAATGGCTGTGCTATATCCGATCATGGGTGTAGAAATAGAACTTTTAAATGCCAAAGAGGCATTTGCTCTTCGCACCTCTGAAGCGGGTGTTTGGATGTACTCATATGACAGCTGGGGGGCCTGGGCCATGGGCCACCCCAGGTGCCAGAACCCATTAGAGACCAGTTCACTCCTGGGGGGGGTGCTCCAACAACCTGAAGTTCCTTATCTAAGGTTAGGGATAAGGACCAGAGGCACACCAGCCCCAGCTCTCCTAGGGGTTGTTTGGCAGTGCCCAATAAGGCGTAGCCCACCCACACTGTCCCTGGTGGGGCCTGGCTCCTTCACCTGCTGTCAAGCCCTAAAGGCAGGTGGTCCCTCCTTCTGCTAGCTCCTCTTTCTGAATCCTATTCCGCGTCTCCCAAGTTTCTGATCTTGATTAATAGAGCGAGGCTTCCACAGGCCCTTCTTGTCCTGCCCCGCTCAGCAAAGGGTCCTTCTAAGAACCTGCTTCTTCAGGTGTGCACTTGTGCTCAAATGCGTAGCTCCAGCTGCTTAATGTCACCAGCCTGAGGGTGGCTGGACGGAGCCTTCCTGCATCTCCATACCTTGGAGTACTGGTCTAAGTTCCCCTTCTCTTCTGATGCTGCTGTCTGAGGGCTGTTTGCTGTGATGGCCTCTCCTCATTGCATTGGGAATCAAGCCAGAGACAGGCCTCTGGGTGGGTCTGTGAATGTATCTCCTGAAGGATCAACTGAGAGGCAGGACCTCCCCTCACAGAGAGGGCGGGACCCTCTGGCAGGGACCACTGCCTGAGTACAAAGGGGCCCCAGGGAGAAACAGTGTTTCTTTTGCCTGGCTGCCTTTGCCCCTTGCTCATGTGCATGTCTATCTTGTTCCCACCATCCTTTGCTTGGTAGTGGGACCCAGCTTTGGCTTCTTCATGTGCACTGAAGGCCAGTGGTTTTCCAAGAATCTTCCAGGCCTTTGGCATCAGGTTGAGACCGCAAAGTGGGCTGAGCAGCTGCTGGGTTCTTTGCCTTTTCAGCCTGTAGACAGCATTGTTGGACTGCCCAGCCTGTCTTGTGAAAGCCAATCCAATAAATCCCTTTGTAATATATACTAATTTTATCATTTCTATTCCTCTTTAGGGCCCTAATACACCTCCCCCCTTCTCAACATCTATTCTGCCAGGGCCTTGTCCACTGTAACAACTACTTTCTTGCTACCGAGACAAAATACCTGACCAGGAGCAACTTAAGGAAAGAAAGGGTTTATTTTTGGCGGACACTTTTGAGGGCAAGTCCATCACGGTGGGGAAAACATGGGAGGAGCAGAAAGCCTGTCACACTGTCATATCAGCATGGAGGAAGTAGAGAGGGATGAGCGTTGGATACTTAGCTGGCTTTCTCCTTTCCTTTTTTTATGTGAGAGTGTGTGTATGTGTGTCAGAGAGAGAGAGGAGAGAGAGAGAGAGAGAGAGAGAGAGAGAGAGAGAGAGAATTGGCACACCAGGGCCTACAGCCACTAAAATCAAACTCTAAACACGTGTACCCCCTTGTGTGCATGTGTGACCTTGCACACTTGTATCACTGTACGTCTGGCTTATGTGGGACCTGGAGAGTCAAACATGAGTCCTTAGGTTTCACAGGCGAGCACCATCTCTTCAGCCCACTTTCTCCTTTTTATATGTGTTTTTAAATTTTTATTTATTTACTTATTAGAGACAGAGAAAGGAGAGAGAGAGAGAGAGAATGGGCACGCCAGGGCCTCTAGCCACTGCAAAGGAATGCCAGATGCATGCGCCACCATGTGCATCTGGCTTACGTGGGTACTGGGGAATTGAGACTTGAACTGGGGTCCTTAGGCTTCACAGGCAAGCGCTTAACCACTAAGCCATCTCTCCAGCCCCCACTTTCTCCTTTTTATACAGTTCAGAAACCCAGCCCATGGGATGGATCATCCACCCACAGTTAGTATAAGTCCTCCCACCTCAACTAGCCTATTCTAGAAAATCCTCACAGACTAGAGACTTGTTTCCATCATGATTCGATTTCTAATTCTGATTCCTGTCAAGGTGACGATCAGAGATTGACCACCATGTCCTCCATGCCCTGTGTATGGGCCAGGTCTCAGCTGTATAACAAGCCACCCCCAAATGCTAATGTCCTGTGTCTGATGATTGGCTGTGAGTCATCTCTGATCTTGGATCAAGCTGGGCTCTTGGCTTTGGGTCAGGCGTCTACCTCCTTTTGGAGCCCAGGGTATGCTCCTCTCGTGCAGGGGCTTGGGGGGGTGGCACTCAACAGCACACGGTGAAAGTAGGCACAGTCTCTCAGAGGCTTCTTTCAACAACAGCATGCCAACTTCAAAGCCAGTCACAAGACAAAGCCCAAAGTCACTGGTGGGGAGAGGGGCAGGATGACAGGCTGTGTCTACTCTCCAGAAAGTCACTGCAGGAGTCACACAGCCCCAGGCAACAGTAGGCAATGAGGGAGCCTGAATTGGGCCTCCTCATCTCAGCTCCCATGGCCATCTGCTGACCAGTCAGGCTCCAGACTGCTTTTGGTGCAAGAACAAGGATTGAGAGTGGCTGTGTACCCCTCTTTTGGACCCAGGCAAGCAGAGGGGACCAGGCAGTGTTCACAAAGTGACACACCAACTCATGGGAGCATGCCTTGGCCTTGACCATCCCCTTCCACCCTCAGCACATAATTGACAAGTAGGCATATTTCATTACATCTGTGCCATCCCAAATGCCCACAGCCTACATCATACCCTTGAGTCTGGCACTGGACCAAGGATGTGGGGGATTTCACACAGTTACTAACAGGCAGGCTAGGACTTGATCCCAGCTCTCTAGCATCAAACCCTTGACTTCACACAAAGACAGTGTGGTAGCTGATCCATGGGGCCTGGCAAGATGCACACCAGCCCCATAAAGCCATGGCTGCTATCCCCCTCCCTTAGGCCACTGAAGAGCCAATTCCTGTGTCTGCTCTCAGCTGCCTCTCGCCAGACCCCATATGCAAGAGGCCCCCATTGCGTGCAGAAGCTATGATCATCCACACTACAAATCAGCACATAGAGATGATTCTTCCTTGGGAAGGTGTTAGCCATTAAGCACAACACATGACTTTTGTGACACGGACAAGTGTTGTATGTCCAGGACGGGGATTCCCATCTCCGCACTGGAGTCCCTTAGTCAAGAGAATAGACTCAACCTCCAGACATGTCCTCTGGGGTTCAGAGTTTGGTTAGGGTCCAGTCCCCTTGCCATCCTAACCCATCCCCTCCTGCTACTCTTCATCCTTTCTGGAAACTTGCAGCTTTTTTCCCAACTCCACTCTAGATAGTAACGACCATTCTGTATAGGGACAGGGGTTTTCCAGGAATGGCTGAGGGTCCTAGGGTCAGCTAGGGGAGAGGATGGATTTGGGGGGCTCCCATCAGGGATTAAGGAAGGGCGAAAGGTACCTCTAACAATCAGTGAGGTTTCTGGAACACCACGTGACTTCAATGAGGGCAAAAGTTTCTAGTGGGAGAGAAGCTAGGATGTCTGGAGGGGCTGCAAGCTCCTGTCCCTCTGTGGCTGTGGAACTGAAGGCTGCCCAGGTCAGAGTCTTAGAGACCAGGGTCAGCTGTGCCCCTCCTCTAGTCTGACCAGCTTGATGGAGGGCACCTCAGGGGAGGCACTGTTCTCACCTGTTCCCCTGGGGTGGGAGGGGCCCAGCTGCCACCCTGCCATTTGCATTCATCCCTTGTTTCTGAGAACTCTGCATGCAGCAGCCTGCTCCTAGAGATGTGCTATTTTAAGTGCTTCCCCTCCGCCCCTAAGGGTGCCATGTGTTTATCTTGCTTTCGAGTTAAAAGGGAAAATCAATTTCACTCTTACCTTAGGAAGATTTGGGGGTGGGGGTTGGGGTGGCATCATTTCATTAAAATGAAAGTGGAAATGGGAGCAGTAAGGGCTTCACATACCCACCCCCTTGGCTGGTCATGAATAAACAATGGCCTGGTCCATAGCCTGCTCCCATTGCTCCTGCAGCCCACGTTATGGAGCCCAGGAGTCTTGGAGTTTGCTTGAGCAGTCTATGGTTTCCAATCCCACATCCCAGAGGGAGGGGAGAAGGAGGAATCAAGCTCATCACTGGTGTGTGTGTGCGTGTGTGTGTGTATGTGCCCATACATACATACATACATACATACATACATACATACATACATACATACATGTGTGTGTTGAGGTAGTTCATGAACTGTTTCATTTCTCAACCACTTGAGCCAATGGAAGCTCAGAGCTCTGGGAACTCCTGAATGGACCTGCCCTTGGCCTTGGCTCCTGACTGGTTTCAGGCTTGACTGGTTCTGGCCACTCTTCATGCCCTTCCTTGTCACTGCTCATGGTTTGTGTACCCGCCATCACTTTTGCCAATAGTCTAGTCCATAGGAACCTCCAGCTGTAGCCTGGGCCCCGGAGCTCCTCACATGTCCCCAAGACCTAGAAACAGAGGCTGGGGCAGCCCAGCGGCTCTTCCACCTCCCACAAGGCAGATCCACAACCAGAGGAGGGTCAGCTGAGGTCTCTCCTGCCGCTGTCTTGACATTTGCAGTAAAAGGGAGCTTAGCGGATAAGGATGGAAGAGGGGTTCTGTGGCAGAGTTTTGGAAATAAAAGTACAACCTGCCTTTACAGTGGTTCCTTCCAGAAGATCACCAGCCCCGGGGGCTTTGGGAACACAGACAGGCTGAGCCTGGGCTTTGGTGACTGGGTTTCTTTTCTATCCATCTGCTTATATAACTAACATTTACCAAGGATTCAGCATTTCCAAGCTATTTTAAAGTTTCCTGAGGCCTATCCATTTGCCTTCTAGTTTGAAGGACACCCGATAGGCACAACAGTAAGGCACAGAGCAAGTTCCTGCCCTCAGCTGCTCATGACCCAAAGCGAACTAGACATGAACCCACTCCATGGAGCAAGAGATCCAGGCCCTGTGAGCAGCGTTGCGGGAGTGCGTGTATCCATCAGTCATTCTGAGGCAGACCCACACGGAAAAGGCTCATGGAACAAGTGGGGTCTGCTTCCAGAAGGATGTGTGGGTTTCTAAAGGTGCCAAATCCAGTGAGGAAGGATCCAGCTGGAGTGTGGGTTTGTCAGGTTTCGCCCTCAATGGACCAGCAGGCAGAGAGAGGCGTGGAATGCATTGAGGCGCCAACAGGAGGTGGCAATGGGAGTGGGCACCAAATCCTGCTGTCCTGAGGCCACAGAGGGCTCAGCACCCTGATGAAGACCCTGCTCTTCTTTGTACATTCTGGCGACTGCATTTCAGGGCTAGCATGATCATCCCCAAAGTGCAGATAAGGAAACTGAGGCCCAGAGAGGAAAGGTGATTCGCCGAAAGTTGGTGGGATTGTAACTAGCAGAGCAGAGAGATGCAAACCTGGGTCCATCTGACCCGAGTCCATGGGGTCAAGGACGGCCTACTTGACATTGGGAGGTAGGGATGCAGAAGTGGAGCTGGGACTTGAAGTTTTCTGAGAAGAGAAACACAGAGAGATGGATTAGACCAGGAAGAGATGACAGGCCCCAGACAGGACTCTCCTACCATCTCACAGAACCAATGGGTCAGGAGGTACCCATAAGATTGTTTTACCTTTGCCATGACCCCTGAGGCTTGAAACCTCTTGGAAACTTTCTGTGCTTGAGGGATAAGGTGAACAATTCTACCAGGATTGAAAAAAACAGCATCTCCACTGCTGACCGTGTGCCTCCAGCCAAGCATGTTCACTCCTCTCTGGTTGCTGGATGGCCAACCTGTTAGACATTAAAGGGGAACTTAGCTCTCTGTGACTTCTTCCCATTGACCTGATGCTAGCAGTCTCTTGGGACGGGACAGAAGGACCCCATGTGTGTTTCACATACCTGATTATCATACATTTGATGACCGTTTTCATGTCCTCTCAACCCCTTCCCACCTCCAGGATATATGGCAACAATGATCATACTGTGGGCATTTACTGGGCATCCCTTGCTTCAGACATCGTCCTGAGAGCTTTGCAAATGTGACTGAAGCTGGCCCATGGGAACCTTTGAAAATGTCTTCCCAAGGTGTTTCACTGTAATTCCAAGGACATGGAGGCTTGTTGCAGAATGTTAAGCAGGAGAGGGAACATTTTTGGAAAAAAAAAAATCACTCCGGTGGCCAGTGTGGGGAGAGCTCTGTCGGGAGGAAGAACAAGGCTGGAAGTGCTTCTGGAATGATCCAGGTGAGAAACTTGCTAAGCTCTGAGGTTTGGTGGTGGTACAGAGCATGGTGGCAATGGGGTGGCTAGAGAAACACTTGAGGGGCCAATTAATAGGAGCTGTGGAGTAGTTGGATGTGGGAGGTGAGGTGGAGGAGAGGGGAAAATCCAGGTATGATACATTTTTGTCCCAGGTGATGCTCTATAAAGGGGAAAGTCTAAAAAGAATGCCCAAGTCACTCAGGGCATGGCCAGGAGGAGGGGTCAGAAGGAGAGATTACATGTAGCTTCGCACATAGGCAGTTGTGGGTGTCACAGGTATGTCATTCATTCAGTTGTTGGTTTTCGCATTTGAAAAGCCTTTATTGAGGATCAGCTATGTGCCAGATACTCTCCTTGGTCCCGGCATGTTGGATTTGAAGGGCTTATTATATAGGAGAAGAAGACAGAAATTGGCAGGTATATGACAACCAGGCCTGGACAGGAGAGATGGCTCCATGGTTAAGTGTGCTTCCTGTGCAAGCATGAGGGCCTAAGACTGCCCAAGTTTGAAGTGCCAGAACCGCAAATCAATAGCTGGGCATGGCCACGCATGTCCGTAATCCCAGTTCTATGGGGAGCAGTGACGGGAAAATTGCTGGTTCTCACAAATGGCAAGCCCTAGCATCAGTACCAGACTCTGTTGCAAGAAGACAGCCTTGTGAGTGATGCCTGCAGACACCTGATGTTCTCCTCTGGCCACTGCAGGTGAGCACATGGGGCACTACATTGACACATACATGTACATACACCACAAACACCACATATATGCCACACACATCATGCATACTACACACACGCGAAGAAAACAAAGATCCTCCCCTGTCAGTTTTTCATATGTACCACTCAGTAAATGCATGGATGAATAAACTATGGTATGTCCATACCGTGGAGTGTTATGTGGTATTGAAACCAATGAGCTCCCGAGCAGGAAAAGACGTGAAGGAAACTTAAGTCCATATTACTAAGTGAGACAAGCAATGTGAAAAGGCTACTCTTTGTGCGAGTGCAGTTACTTGACATTCTCAAAAAGGCAAACCTACAGCGGCAATAACAAGACCAGTGCTTTCCAGAAATAAAGGGGAGAAAGGAAGACGGGGCAGAAGAATCCAAAAACGACTGGGTGTCGTTGGATGGCAGATAAGTCATTGTAAGTTTGTCCTATCCCACAGAGTGAATGTGAACCATGGGCCTTGGTAATAATGATGCCAACGTGGGTTCACCAAGTGTAACAAACCCACCACACTGGCAGGGGATGCAGAGGGACCAGGGACTTTCTGCTCAAATTAACACAGAACCTAAAATTCCACCTTTGAAAACTAGTGTTGTAAGATGCCAAGATTGGAATCTTTCATAGAGAGCAGGGTACTGTTTTGGTTTACATGTGATGTGTCCCCTCACAAAAGGCTAGCGTGTTGGAAGTGTTGGCTTCCAGCTGGTGGCACTACGTAAGGAATGGGGTTGTGAAAGCCCTGGCTTCATCAACGGGTTAAACCACCCATGAGTTCATATTGAATGGGCATGGAGGTGAGTCCTGACGGAGGACTAGGTCAAATGCTTTTGAAAGGCATACCAGTACCACAGTGTCTGCCCTCAGTCTCTCTCTCTCTCTCTTTCTCAGCTGCCATGAGGCAAACAGCTTTCTTCTATGCAGTCACTCCCTTCCTTCATAATTCTCTACCTCACCACAGGCCCAGATACAATCGAGCCGGTGGCCATAGACTAAAACCTCTGGGAACACATGCCAAAATAAATTCTTTCTCCTCCCTTTAAGTTGGTCCTTTTTTTTGTTGTTGTTGTTCGCAATGGGAAAGCTAACATAAATCCCAAAATGTTAGGGTGGTCAGAAACAGCTTCATCATAGAGATGGTCATTGATTTGTGATGGAGAGACTGGATCTTAGTTCGTAGATCTGGCTAGGACTCTGTGGGTGGTAGCGACTTGAAGTACGTCGCATTGTTGATAAATGGCAGCCACCAAGGGAATCCAGGGAAGATGATGTTGCCAGGTATGAAGCTGCTACTGAGAGAGGCCAGTGCCAGGGGAGGGGAGAAGAGGAAGCTGAGGAAGAACGCGAGGAGAGAGATACGGGATGAATGGGGAATGCCGGGCAGAGAGGCACCTCTGTCTTCAGGACAGAATGCAGGAATTGGGACACTCGGTATATCTCTGCGAGCCGATTGGAGCCAGTGGGTCCACACACAGACCTGCTCGGTTATCTCACAAAGGAAAACAGTTTTGGGGGCAGCATTACTCAGTTGTGGCCAGTTTTTCATGCCTAAGAGATGTGACATATAGATGATGGTCAGAGGGGGTTGGCTGCAGAGCAGACGAAATGACCGTCTGATGGTGTCCATCCCTGGGCTTTCTGGAAGAGAAGCAACCTTGGTCTTTGGTCTCAGAAAGTTCTTCCCATAATCAAGATACAGTGGCCTCAAGCCATAAAGCTTTGAGTTTTCATGTCCCAATGGCAAGACCATCACAAAAGTGGACATGGCTGGGTCAGGTGGACCCTTGTCCCTGGGTTCTGCCCACCTCCTGTACTCTGAGTGTGTCTGCCCTATAGCCTTCTGGCTTCTTGGAGAAGTGCTCATATGTCAGGTCCCCAGCATGGTTTTCCCCAGTGCTAGCTAAGAGTGGGAATGCGGATGTCTGCCTGGGTTGTTCCTCAAATCCCCATGGGCCCCTCACCCAGCCTGGGACTTCACTGGCAAAATGAACCTTCTTCTCCTTTACTCCACCAGTTCTGCTTGCCTGCTGGTGTCTGGTTATAGGCATGTAGGCCTTCCGTGCCCACCATGTCCAGATTTACCATTTGTGCACTGGACTCACCCAGCTTACCCTCGAAGTACTTTCTTCTCCCCCACCCCAGATCACCCTCTGTGTAGAGGCACAGGCTGGGGACTAGCCCAGCTTTTAGACTGTCCTGTTGAGCTGTAATTCTTCTCCAAGAACCTCCCATTTCTGTGCGGTGCCCAGCAAGACATATTTAAAAAGCTATCTACAGCTACTCTAACCACTGTTCCAGCCTGGACTCTCCCCTTGACCTTTGCACCCAGGCTTCTATTCCCATTGTCCTCCTCAAACTGCTCAGGGCAAGATTTCCCAAAAGCCAGGCATGGTGGCTCATGCCTATAATTCCAGCATTTAGGAGGCTGAAGCAGGAGGATTGGCATGAGTTTGAGGATAGTTGAGTTACAGAGTAAGGCCTTTCTTTCTTCCTTCCTTCCTTCCTTCCTTCCTTCCTTCCTTTCTTCCTTCCTTCCTTCCTTTCTTTCTTCCCAGAAGAGAGAGAGAGGGAAAGGGAGTGCCAAGGTCTCTAGCTTCTGCAAACAGACTCCAGATGCATGCACTGCTTTGTGTATCCATCTTTCTGTGGGTACTGGAGAATCAAACCCAGGTTGTTAGGCCTTGCAGGTAAGCACCTTAATTGTTGAACCAGCCATAAGGCTCTTTCTTAATAAAGGAGAGCTGGGGCGATGGCTGAACAGTTAAAGGCCCTTTAAGCTAGCTGGCTCAGGTTCGACTCCCCAGTACCCACATAAAGCTAGACAAAGTGGCACATGTATATGGAGCTTGTCTGTAGGCAAGAAGCCCTGGCATACCCATTTTCTCTCCCTCTCTCTCTTTCTCTTTCTTTCTCATAAATAAATGATATAGTGTTTTAACTAAAAGAAAAAAGAAAGAAAACACATCTGGCAATGTGACTCAGTTAGAGTGCTTACTTATCATTCATAAAGTCCTGGGTATAATTCCAGCACCACCTAAACTGGGTCTGGTGACCCATGTCTGTAATCCTAGCATTTGGGAGATGGAGGCAGAAGGAACAGAAGTTCAAGTTCATCTTTGGCTACATAATGAGTGTAAGGTCAACCTGAGCTATATGAAACCCTGTCTGAAAGGAAGAAGGAGGGAAGAAAGGAAGGAGGGAAGGGGAATGTAAAAATGTGTAAAAATAATAAAAGATTCCAGTGATGGGCTGGACAGATGGCTTAGTGGTGCATGTGCTTGTCTACAAAGACAAGCCTGGGGACCCAGGTTTGATTCCCCAGTACTCACGTAAAGCCTGATGTACAAGGTAGTGCATGCGTCAGGAGTTCATTTGCAATGACTAGAGACCCTGTTGCACCTGTTTTCTCTCCCTCTCTCTCTCTCTCTCTCTCTGCCTCATTTTGCCAAAGGACTCTTTGACGCTCAGTGATCCTCATTTTGCCAAAGGACTCTTTGACGCTCACCATGACCACTACTCTCTCTTCAACAAAGCAGCTGCTCTCTGAGCTTTCAGTAACTCTCTCCCCTGTTTTCCCACCCATATTTCAGCCTCTCTTCATTGCCTTTGAATACTTGTCTTAGACTGCTTGGAGGATCCACAGCTCCCTAGACTCACACTGCCCGCTGCATGGTAGACAATGCCCCCAAGGAACTTTCTTTCCACTCAACAATCTGCTCTTCGGCGGCTGCTCCATCTCAGACCATGGCGCCATCATTAGCTGCAGCGCTCAGGCCACACATACCGGGATGGTCTTTGATTCCCTCCTTGCTCTTGCCTACAGCTGAGCCAGCCATGGGATTCACGGTTCATATGTAGAATTACGTTCTCACCACCCCATTGTCTTCATGTCCATGCTAGCCCTTGTAGTGGACATTGTGCTATGCCTAATTACACCCCAACCCTGCTGGATCCTTCTCCACTACTCCAGAGCACCCCTTTCCTGAAGCTCTGTCCCTCCCCAGGCACACACCCACATCCAGGGACTCTCCCCTGATTCAGGACAGGACCCATATAGGGCTCCTCCAACCTGAGGCTTCCCTGGCCATAGGCTGACACTCTAAAACTTAATGTCCCTCCTGCCCAGCCCTGTCATCCTCACTTCCACCGCCCAACCCCCACAGAAGTATTATTCCCAAGGACACTACCCAATAGATGCACACAAAGCACAGGACCACAGGGTCTGTCTCCTGGGAAACCTGACCTACATCCCTAATCAAAGCCACCTTGATTTCGCCCTCACACTGCTATAATTGCCATCGAACTCATCTCTCGATTTTGCCCTTGCAAAATAATCTATTCCCTATGCATGACCAGAGTGATTTTCATAAAACAAAAATCAGATCAATGACTTCCCCGTTTTCAACCTCTGCGGCTTTGTGGTAGCCCTCAAATACCAGGCACCCTCGCCAGCATGGTGCCCAGTGTCTGTGTGGCCTGGTCCAGTGGATGTTCTCTGCTGATCTACAACCCACGTGCAGCTCTACTCCAGCCTCTCTGGCCTTCTGTCTGTTCCTTCGACACTCTGGGGTGCTCCCTGTTTGACAGCTTTGGTGGGGTCTATTCCCCTAACTACCTATCCACTGCCCTGGATCTTCTCTTGGCTGGCTCCTGTTTCTGATTTTATCCAAACCCAGCTCAAATGCCACCTCTCCAAAGAAGCTCCTCTGACCACCCAGTCAAAAGCAGCACCCCTTCTTGCCAAGAAATGTATATATTGGAGAGAGACAGAGAGAGGGAGAGGAAGACAGATAGAGATGGGCAGCCAGCAGCCTCTCAGCTGCTAAGAACGAAATCCAGATGCGTGCGCTCCCCTTGTGGTCAAGTGTGGCATTGCGCCCTTGCGTCACTTTGCATCTGGCTAAAAGTGGGACCTGGAGATTGGAACCAGCATTTTTAGGCTTAGGAGGCAGGCACCTTAACTGCTAAGCCATTTCTCCAGCCCATAAAATATAATTTTAAAAGGCCACAGAGGGAGCTGGAGAGATGGCTTAACAGTTAATGCATTTACCTGTGCCTAAGGACCCATGGTCCATCTCTCTCCAGATCCCACATAAGCCAGATGCACAAAGGTGGCACAGGCATCTAGAATTCGATTGCAGTGGCTGAGGCCCTGGCATGCCAATTCTCTCTCTGTCTCTAAAAATATAAATATAAAAAATAAAAAGCAAATAAAAATAAAAAGGCCACAGAGAAGGCAAAGAAGGAAAGGACCCAAGCCATCCATCAGATGTAGTCTCGAGGGTTGACTGGTGGTGATATTAAGGAGAAGAGATTCAGGGAAGGAGCAGCCAGCGTTATGAAATGACAGCCTAGCAGCCGTGAATGGAAGGGTAGGAAGCAGACATGGAAACCCCTGGAAGACAGCTGTGAGGGAGGAAAGGGAGGAGGGTTCATTTCTTTCTGCCTGTTTCCTGAGATGGGCTTTGCTAGCTGGTTGGCAACTGCCACCAGTGCCCACCAACACTTGCCAGCTGTTGGCTGGGCCGGGCTCTCTCCTGGGTTCATTTTCTATGGCTGTGTGACGAGTTTCCACGGGTATAGCCACTTAAAACAGCACCCACTGATTTTTTTTTTTTTTTTACAGTTTGGTGCAGCTCAGTCGATTTCCTTTGTGGAATCTGCTGGGCTGTGTCTCATCTGGAGGCTTGGCTGGAGAAGAACCCCTCAGAAGATGGGCAGAACTGACTTTCCTGTGGCTGTAGCACTGAGTTTTCCTGCTGCCTGTTAGCCAGAGGTTCCCTAAGGCCACCCAGAGCACCTACAACTCCCAGAGGCCACTTTGAAGCTGTTGCTGACCACCTGCCATCACAGACGATGCAAGGGTGTTCTACTACCTGGGCTTCTCCAACATGGGCACTCACGTCATTGGGCTGCTAAGATGGAGCCTTCAATTATGACAAAAACCACGGAGTGGAACCTCATCCCACTGCTTAGAAGCAACTTGAAGGTCTCACTGTCACTCAAAGAGAGGGGGGATGATTCAAAAGTCAGGACAGCAAGAGGTTGGAGGTCATGAGGCTACCTTAGAGTCTGTCCAACCCAGCTTCAGCCCTTCATCCTGGAACAGCATGTGTAATGGTTGAACAACTTGACAGAACCTGGAATCACCAGTGAGGGGCGATCTAGATTAGGTTAGCCTCTCTGCAGCTCTGTGTAGGGATTAACTCAGCTGTGGGCTAGGGTCCCCGACTGTATAAAAAGAAACAAGATGGCTGAACACTCACATTCAGCACTCTGCCTCTTCACTGTGGATCTACCTCAGGCTCCTGACACCAGGCCTTCCTTGGCAGGATGTGCTGTAATCTGCAACTGAAAGATGGAATAAACTATTTCTCCCTTCAGCTGATTTTTGTCTGATAGTTTGTCCCAGCCAGGAGATGGTAAGTAATACAACATTAAAGGTGGGTCTTATCATTTACCCATCATGGAGAAGTGCTGGTGATATGACAGAGAGAGAAGGGACAGCTGATGGCCAATACTCCCACAGTAACAGGGAGGAAGGGGCTGCAGAACGCAGGTGAAAAATTCTATAATCGGAGTAGAGACCTCAGCCAGGGATGCTGGGGAGGAAGGGCAGAGAGATGCAGACGAGCTCACAAGATTGGAGCACCCTCCTAGGTGTCCACCCTAGAAGACAGGAGCTGTGTCCACACAGAGACTTGTGCACAGATGTTATGGTGCTGGTATTCATCAGAGCCAAGATGTGGAAAGAATCCCAACATTCCTCCATGTGCGAATACCTAAGCAAATGTGCTAGAGCCACACAATGCCGCAATAAAAAGGAACCAACTATTGATAACACGCTTCTTGGAAGAACTTCAAAGCCATTATGCTAAATGAAAGAAGTCCAACACAAAAGGCCCCATATTGCATGATTCCATTTGTATGAAATGTCCAGAAGAGGCAAACCTATAGAGTCAGAAAGCAGATTAGTAGCTGCCTGGGGTTGGGGGTGGGGAGGAAAGTGATTACAGGTAGGCACAGTGTTCTTTAAAAGGTGATGGAAATGTTCTAAGAGTGAATGTGGGTATGGTCGTGCAGCTGTGTCAGTACACTAGAAAAACCAGTGAACTGTGCACTTCAGACAAGCAGATTTGATGGCATGCGCATGACAACTCATAACACTGTTTTAGGATGAGGAAGATTTGAGCAGTATGTTGGCAGAGCGCTCCTATTCCTGCCCTAGGCCTTTTGCTCTGCCAGACACCATGGGCCCCAGTAAGGAGCACAGTGGGAGTGGGGGCAATGCAGAAGAATGAGGAACAAAAACACCACTGGGGGCCAGGTATAGTGGCCCACGCCTTTAATCCCAGCATTCAGGAGGTGGAGGTAGGAGGATCGCCATAGATTTGAGACCACCCTGAGACTACATAGTGAATTCCAGGTCAGTCTGGGTAAGAGGGAGACCCTACCTCGAAAAACCAAACACCAACAACCACAGCACACCATTGGGGTTGGGGGTGGGAGCTACAGACAAAGCTGAAATGGGGAAGGTCGTGCTGGCCCAGCAGAGGGTCCAGCCCAGAATAGAGATTGAACTGCAGACATTATAACATTCTCTAAATCTGTTCTCTCAGAAACACAGTGCCTAAGCAGAAAATAAATAAATGATAATAATAATAATAGCACAAACAGTATTAATACCTTCTTCAGAATCTGATGGGACGTGGCTATAGAGTCCCGAGTAGGATGCCTGTCTGCTGCTAATGCACCCAGGTGGCAGAGTGCTGACAATATGACATTGAGCTTGCTACTCAGGCACAGTCCTGGAGCTATGTAATAGGGGCTACTGTAAGCTGGCAGTTGGGTTTGGGAACCACCCCTCCCCCAGGGCACAATTGTACATGTATACCTAAGACATTTCATCTTGTAACCCTCAGCCTCTTGGTCTAGCCCAAGGATGTCTGAAGGATCGCAGCTCCCAGCAGCAGCTCCACAGCCTCTCACAGCTGTGTACTGTGCACTGTCTGCAAGCAGGCCCAGCTCCACATTGCTGGTAGAAATATGGTCTCTTGGACCATCGGAGCATTTCCCACTGCCTGTGGCAAGGGACCTGATGTCATTCAAGCAAGAAAGGTCCATGGGTCTTCAAGCATTTGCTAAGGGGTGGGAGGACCCCCACCTCTTCTATCTGCTTCCTCTCCAAACCCAGTATCTCCTGTCCTTGGACCACAGGCCCCGCTGGAGGTGGAGGGGAGGTGCCCCGCAGCCTTCCTGCTGGGGCGCCTTCCATTCACGCTCTGACTCCCACGGGAAGCAGGATCGATGCTTTCTGTGTCTCCTGGAGACAGACCCGCGCATTCCTGCAGAACTGTCTATCGACAACCTCGCCTCTCTCCCATCTTCCATACTTCATTTGTGAAAAGAACTGTAATTACCCTCGAGGAGTCGTTGGAGGAAAAGTGTACAAATTGAAAAGGACTGGAAATGGGCACCTCTGGCTGCGCAGAAAACGCTTTCCATATTGAGCGGTTCTCTCCTGGGGGCCTGTGCGCGCGCACTTGCCCGGCCCTTGCATCTCTGTTGCAAACTGTAGCGGGCTTTGTGCCCACCATGACAAAGAGTGTTTGACACAAGGGCAGCGAGATTAATGAAAGATCAGGATTTTCCATTCCTTCCTTCAACAGCTAACTACTTTCTTTTCAACCCCTACTGCTAAATAGTTTGGACAATTAATAAAGCTTGGGTCGTACTTTGGGTTTTAGTTTTTTTCTTCTTTTCTTCCCACCCAGCTGGTTGTTTATGCTGCTTTAACCTGACCGTGCAATGGCCTTGTTAACTGCTCTGGGACTTCAGTCTTGCCAAGTGTGGAGGGCTCTGGGATATGGGGAAGAAAAGGTTCTTGTTCTGGGGAGTTCTCTGAGGACAAGATGTTGAAAGCTTTGCTGCAGACCTTGAATGGTGACCCTGGGCAGGGGCCAATCACTGAGCCTATTTAGCTACCCAGTTGATGGGCCTTTTGGCCCCAAGGCCTTTCTGTCTTGAGAACTACACCAGAAAAAGGCTTAGGACTGTAAGAATGTCAGATAATAGAGTTCTTTTTTTCCCGATGGGAATATTTGCATAGGTTTTATAAGAGTATTTCATGTTTTGGATTTTCAGATTGAGATTAATTTTTTTTTTTTAAATTATTTGCAAGGAGAGAGAGACTGGGTACACCAGGGCCTCTAGCCACTGCAAATGAACTCCAGATGCATGCACCATTTTGTACATCTGGCTTTATGTGTGTACTAGGGAATTGAACCCAAATAGTTAGGCTTCTCAGACAAATACCTTAACAGCTGAGCCATCTCTCCAGCCCCCTTGTATTATTGGTTTTGAGGGCTGCTATTCAAGTAACTACAACAAAATTTATCCTCTCCAATTCTGGACACCAAAATCAAGGAGCCAGAAGAGTTGAGTCCTTCCCGAGGCTCTGAGGGAAGGGACTCTGTGGTCCCCAGGACTCTGGTGCTGCCAGCCATCCTTGGGCTTCCATGGTCTATGGCTGGAATTTCCAACCCTGGCCTCCACCTCTCCTTGACTTTGCCCTCTCTGACACGGTGTCCTCTCTATCACTGTGCATATGTAGCTGTCTCTGTGTGAAGGTATGTATGCATTTGTGTGTGTGAGAATAGAGGACAACCTTGGCTGTCACCCCCAGGAGCACCGTCCTCTTTTTTTTTTTTTTAATTTATTTGAGAGAGAGAAAGAGGTGGGGTGAGAGATAGAGAAAGAATGGGGGCCTTCAGCCACTGCAAAGGAACTCCAGATGCATATGCCCCCTTATGTGCATGTGTGACATTGAATAATTGCATCATTGTATGTTTGGCTTATGTGGGACCTGGAGATTTGAACATGAGTTCTTAGGCTTCTCAGGCCAACACCTTACCCACTAAGCCATCTCTCCAGCCCTGTCCACCTCTTTTGGATACAGGGCTATTGGCCTGTAACTCAACAATTAGGCTAGACTAGATGGCCAGTGAGTCCCAAGGATCCTCCTATCTCCACTTCCTCAGAGCTGGTATTACAGGCACACACCACCACACTCAAAATTTATGAGTACAAGCATCAAACGCAGGTCTTCATGCTGTGGAGGCAAACCCTTTACTGAGCTATCTCCTCTGCTCTTTCTGTCTCTTCTAGGGACATCATTGTTGGGCTTAGGGGCCCTTATTCTATGATGACAAGCTGCTTCTAGATCATTTCTTTCACTATGTCATCAATGACTTTTATTCCAAATAAAGCCACATTCTGAGGTTCCATGTGTATCTCTCATTGGAGGACACAAACAATTACAGAACCCAACATGCACATTCACGTGCACATCTATACACACATGCTCCTAACACACATGAACAAGGATATACATGTGAATGCACACTGCACATACATTCAAACACATACACAGCCTCCATTAAGTATACTCTGTGCACTGCAGTCACTTAAGTTTCACAGCAGCCCAACAAGGGTACAAGCATTTCCATTTCTATTTTAGACACAAGGAAACTGAGGCAGAGAGTTGGTTTCTTGACCTCATGGCACTGGCACTATGAGCTGACAGGTCTGAAATGGGGACAGCTTGGCACGTGGCAGAACCTTCAGCAGGCCTAGCTTGGGTCACTCCATGCCTGCAGCGAGTGGAGCACTTTGCAAACTCCTCAGCTGTGATAATCAAAGAGGCCTCCAAAGATTGTCAATTGCCCCCAGTTTGGACAAAGTCACCCCCAGTTGAGAGCCACAGGCTGAAAGTCATACATAGTTATAGACAAAGCCAAGAAGAGAGTCCAGAAGTCTAGAGTCATACCCTCTCCCATTTTCAAAATGTTTTTATTTTTAATTTTATTTATTTAAAAGAGAGAGAGAGAGAGAGTAAAAGAGGCAGCTAGAGGGAGAAAGAATGAGCATGACAGGATCTCCAGCCATGCAAATGAACTCCAGATGCATGTGCCACCTTGCGCATCTGGTTCATGTGGGTCCTGGGGAATCAAAACTGGGTCCTCTGGCTTTGCAGGCAAGCCCCTTAACCTCTAAGCCATCTCTCCAGCCCTCCCCTCTCATCTTATCAGAGCTCTCAGCTTGCGTCCATGCTGCCAAGTCCAAAGGCAGGCCAACACTGCAGCATTGCAGTCCACACGCGTGGACTTCAGGTCCACCCCAGCCTTTCACCTGGCACTACTCCAACCAGCTGGGTCCCTAGAGGAGGGTGCTGGCTTTCTTAGCCAGCATATGGCTGCTCCCTCTACAGTTCCTGGTTGTGGCCAGACTCAGCAGCTGGGCTTGAGACCACAGTCCCATGAGCACAGTGAGCCTGACCAGCAGCCAACCCTGGGCTTCAGCCTCAGCTTGTCACCTACCCGTCTCAGAACAGGAGAAAGGGACTCACTCCATAAGGCTTTCCGGAGGACAGTGAAAGGCCCCCAACCCACCTCTTTAAGGATATGACAGATTTTATACTGTGCTCACAAGGTGGGGGAGGGGACGGCTGCTCAAGTCTCTTGTACTGTGGTTGCTGCCAATTCTAGAAATGGTGAGGGTTTTGGTGTCTACAGAGAAGGTAATTAAATGCTGAGTTAATTGCCCCTGGTAGCCATGGCTTCCTGCCCTTGGCTCATGTCCACCTCCTTCCACAGAGAAGAAAGGCAGGCATTAAACTCTCTCTCCCTCTCTCTCTCTCTCTCTCTCACACACATCCAAACATGCAGATCCATACACACATGCACAACGATTGTGAACAATTGTGTAACAAGAGCTCTTCCCCATCTGATTCCAGAAGGACTGGGAGAGAGACCCCGATCATGTCATTCTGGGGGGGAGGGATACCCGCTCTTTCTAAACACACAGTATCTCCCCAGCGCTAGCTGCTTTTCATCGCCTGCTATAATCGCTCGTTTTTTATTGGCACATAAAAGGGCTTCCTGTAAAACATATTAAAGCTTCCAATTCTGAATGAAAAGCACTTGATGTAAAAATCTCTCCATGAACAAGAGCCACAGTCAAGGTGGAGCTGATGGTATCTTCCCTGTGTGGAAGGGACAAAGTCGCCTCCTACATGGCCTTTCTAAGGAACAGGACTGGGAGGGACAGAAATCTGGGTGTGTGCACCTTCACCTGCCACTGAGCATCCATCCTGAAGTGGGTGCCCACATGTGCTGAGGGGGTCCACAGCCCCAGACAAGCATGACACCTGGCTCCAGTGAACATCCATCCTGAGGTGAGCTCACGTGCAGAGGGGGCTCACGGCCTCAGGCAAGCAAGATACCCAACTCCCAAGTGCCTGGTTTATGATTTGTTCTGAATCTTTGAATTCAGATGATTGAGAAGAAAAGGGTTATTATCTTCATACACAAACAAATGTGGAAATATTAGGGAGTAGAATACAAAAGATATGTATTTGTGTGTCTGTTTGAGATGAAAACACAGCATTTCAGAGAAATTGCCTGGCTTAGCCCCTGATGCCTTTCTGGCAGGGGTTGTTTGGTTGGAAACGTTGCACAGTGTGGCTGTTTGCATCAAGGCCCTAGCTCTTCCTGGTGACATTTAGAATCTTTTATAGGGTGGCTTCATTGCTAGGGTAAAAAAAGACTTGGAATGTAAGCAGCTGCCTGAATGCAGGTTTGATGCTCTCTGCCCCCATCATGTTGCCCCTTGCACCCGCGATGGGGGACAGGCATAAAGCAGGCATTTAACAGCTGTCTATGACATTAGAGGGAGGGAACTTCAGTCCATCCCATTAACCAAGCCCAATCTCATCTCCTCCAAGAACCCCCCAGCTCCTCCAGTGGGATTCATCAGGCCTCGCTCGAGCCCCTAGTCACTCCTCCACGATGCGTATATTTTTCTGGTTAGGCATCTGTCTCTGCCTTCGGAAGGAACCTCTCTGAGGTGAGGACCAGGCTTATGCATTTTTGCACTGTTGGTACGTGCTGCTTAATAAGGGAAATTTGACTCTGCATGTCTCTGTGGCTGTAACAAAATATTAGCGCTTAGGTCATTTATGGTCAATAGAAGTTGATTTGATTCATGAGTTCCTGGCACCAGCACCTGCCTGGCACCGGGTGAGGGCCTTCCTGCTGCAACTTTGCATGGCATAGAGCATGCATAGGCCCTGGGTTCTACTCCCAGCACTGTATAACCTGGGTATGGTGAGGAGTACCTATTATCCCAACATTGGGAGGTAGAAGCAAGAGGATCAGAGTTCAAAGGTCATCCTCCATTATATAATGAGCTCAAGACCAGCCTGGGGTACATGAAACCCTGTCTCAAAAAGAAAACTAAATAGGGCTGGAGAAATGGTTCAGCAGTTAAGCCACTTGCCTGCAAAGCCAAAGGACCCAGGTTTGATTCCCCAGGAATCTAGAGTTGCAAAGGCTAGAGGCCCTGGTGCAGCCATTCTCTCCACACACACATCCCCCATGCCATGCCTTTTTTTCTCTCCTTCTTTCAAATAAATAAATTAAATTAAATTTTTAAAAAGAAGACTAAATAAATAAAAATGAACCCACTAGAGTGCTTGCCTGAGAAGCCTAAGGACCCTGGTTCGATTCCCCAGTACCCGTCCATGTAAGCCAGATGCACAAGATGCTGCATGTGTATGGAGTTTGTTTATAGTGGCTGGAAACCCTGGCATGCCCATTCTCTCTCTCTCTCTTTCTCTCTCTCAAATAAATTTTAAAAAATGTTTTTTAAATTAAGCCACAGATGCCATTGTGGAGGCAGGCCCTTCCTCTCATGACCTCATTATCGCCCTAGCTACCTGCCTGAGGACCCACCTCCAAATGCTACTCTAGGACGTGATGCGGCAGTTAGGTTTCCAGAACATGAATTTTCTTTGGGGCCCACGCCCAAACCAGAGCAATGATGAAGGTTCTGTTCTGCTCACTGGTACGATGACAGTGATCAGGCTTAGAGTTGGAGTCACCTGCTCAGAACCAGACAAAGCCTGGGGCCACTGTTGCTTTTTCCAGCAGGAAAGTGCTGGACAGACATTCATTACAGGAGGCTAGGAGGGAGCAGAGCTCAAAGCAGACAGGGGTTTGATATTTGGATTTTTTGTTTGTTTGTTTTTGTGTATGTGTGGTTTGTGGGGAGGGCACACACATACATGCATACACACACATGCATGTGGAGGTCAGAGGACAACCTTGGGCTTTTAATCCCTGCCTTCCACCTGGTCTCTTGTTTGCCTCTGGGAAGGCCAGACTCCCTGGTCCATGAGCTTCAAGATTCTCCCTCCCATGCCATAGATGTGTTCAGATCACAGATGCACACTACTCACCTCCAGCTTTATGTGGGTTCTGAATTCTGATGGCCAAGGTTAGAACAAGCACTCTTAGCCTCAGTGCCTTCTCCCAGCCCCCAAGCGTATTTTTTTAATCTTCAAGATGTGCATATCTTCTGTATTCTACCCACTTTCACCCATATGTTTCTTCCATGACCTACTGTCCAGAGTATTGTTCTCAAACAGCAGCAGAGGGTCCCACCAGAGCCCCAGGTGACGCAAAGACACATTTAGCATTGAGGACCGGAACTACACTCTCAAGGTGTCTGCTAAGCCTAGCTTTCACTTGCTGTGGTTCCCTGACTCTGTCTCCTGCATTCCAGCCAACAGTCTTGGCTTGGATCCCCATGCTGCTTCGAGGATTGGAGTCTGACGCCTCACTCAGGCATGCATTAGCCACTCCAAAGTCAGCTGTGTCCATAGGGTCCCATGGCTCAGGACATAGCCTCAGGTACACAGGCAGCCAGCACGGGGTGCCTAGAATAGTCCTTAAATGTTAATTCTTGTGTCCCAAGAAGTCCATTTTCCCTCTTATGTTGGCCCTCTTCACAGACACCATAAATGCTCTGTGGGCCCCTCCTTCTCTCCTTTCTTTCTTCCCTCTCTTCTCTCAAGCACAGCAACATTCAGAGATTGCTTCTGAAGATCTTAAGGCAATTTAACACTGTGTCTCCCTCAGTCCTAGACACCTGCCTGGTGGGTAAGGTAAGCTCAATTTTTCTCAGGGGAGAAAACTCAATCGCAGAAGAGAAAACCAGTTCCCTCCCGCATTTCCTAGAGAAAACAGTGGAAGATTCCAAACTTGAGCCTGGAGCTCCTGCCTCCGAGTCTAGTGTCACCTCTGAACATGGCTGCCCTGGCTAAACCTCCTGCCACGGGGTCTCCATCCAACCTCAGCATCACTGGACAGAGTCCAGGTTACAGTTCTGCAACGGAGAGTGGAGATGTTAAGACTCCAGGGTGAAGCAGTGGTATCGGTCAAGGTCAGGGCTGCAGGAGCTACACATGACTTCTGCTTGCTACCTGCATGAACATGGATAATGAAAAACCCATGCTGGGTCACAGGGATAAAGGGTTTATCATATGCCAGGTACTCATTCAAGAGGTTTTTTGGTTGTTGTTGTTGCTCTTGTTGTTTGTTTTTTCAAGGTAGGGTCTCTCTCTAGCCTAGGCTAACCTGGAATTCACTATGTAGTTGTAGGCTGGCCTCAAACCCATGGCAGTTTTCCTACCTCTGCCTCCCAAGTGCTGGGATTAAAGGCATGCACCATCTTCCTTCAAGAGTTTTGTGTGTGTTAATTTATTTGATCCTGGAAATTACCTCATTATTAGGATTGTGCCCATTTTTCAGATGGGGAAACTGATGCACGGAGCAGTTAGGCAACTTGTACAGGACCACAAAGTGAGGAAGTAGAGGAATGTGGGACCTGAGCTTAGGTAATCTGACTGCAGAACACAGCCTCTTGAGCATGCTTGTACCTACTTCCCTTTGGACCTGTGTTCTCAGAGTGGTCCCCAGAGCAGAAACACCAGCGTTCTCCAGGTACTGAGGAGGAGCCCATATTCTCAGACCTCACCTTAGTCATATAACTCAGAGACTCTGGGCTGGGGCCCAGCAATCTGTGGTGTTGAAACCTTTCAAGAGAGTCTGGATCCATGCTAAAGTTGGAGAACCACCCCGTTGGAGGGTTTGGTGGCAATGCTTACAAAATTCTTAACACAGCTTTCACAAAATATTAGCGAATGTCATGACCAGCTTACTTGATAAGAGGGTTAAATACCCTCCCTACAAAGCAACTTAAACTGGAAAAAAAAAAAAAGTAAGACTGCGAAGACAGCTCCATGGGTAAAATGTTTATTGCAGAGGCATGAAGACCCGAGTTTGGATCCCCAATTCCCACAGAAATTGACAGGTGTGGAGGCACATGCCTGCAATCCCAGCACTGGGGAAGTGGAGGCAGGAGGATCCCTAAGATTGCTGGCTGAGTGGATGAGCTCTAAGCTCAGTGAGGGACACTGGCTCAAAAAAAAAAAAAAAAAAAAAAAAAAGGAAGCATGATTAAGGAAGAGACAGGATGTTGACCTCCGGTCCCCACATACCCACATGCACTCACACACATATGAACATGCATGCACATAAGCATGGGCCCACATGGATGCTGAAGGGGCGGAGTCCGTGGCCTCCCTGGAGGGACTCTGTGACCTCCCCCATGAGCCGTATGTTGTATGATCCAACAGCCAACTTTGGAGCCCAACCCAACCCAGCTGTTTTCCTGGATGGCCCAGCAACCCACATGGCCTCGTGGTCAGCCCCCAGCCTCCTGTGCATGCTCAGGAGTCACCTCTCAGTAGGCCTGACCTACCCCCTTGTCACCTCACCACATGCGAGTCACCCTTCATCACCAGGAGCCTTTCCCTTCCCCCGGGGGCCGGGTACATAATTGGCCTGGCATTCCCCAGCAGTCTCCGGGGGAATTGCTTCTGTCAGGAGCATAACAAGCTTATCTGTTTAGCCTGAGTTATGTCACCATGTGCTCGGTGTAAATCTGACCGCCTTCCTGGTGCACTGGGCCTGGATGGATTTGTGAATAATTTCACCACCACAATTATTTTACAATTTTGAATCTTCCCTGGCAATTTAATACATAGTTTGCAGGGAGAAGCTGTATAAATCAGGACTCTAAACAAAGGCTCTCCAGCCAGGCCAGGGTGCCCTAGTCACTCCCAAGAAAGGCAGGGAGGCAGGGCACATGGTGGACACAGAGCTGAACTGCGACCTCCAGTCCCTAGGCCAGGACCTCAGCTTGGGACAGCTCTTTCCCAGCCTTTACAAAGGCTCCCAAGCAGCCTGTTCTCCTCTGTATCTTGGTGGCTTCAGCTGATTTCCACTTTTATAAATGGGGGTGAGGGGCACCTCCTTTTTAGCCTCTAGATCCACTCCCCCTCTACCACAACCTTCAGTGCTCAGGATGACAGAGCAGCGGAGCCAGTGTGGTTCATCTAGTCAAGCATTTTTCAGAGTCGGTCTACAGAGGGGTTTCAGGGGCTGCCTTGGGGAGGGCAGTGAATAGGCAGAGAGGAGCAAGGCTCTACCCACCTATCAATCTGAGGAGCAACCTTTTGATTTATTTATTTCATGCACTGGGCTCCTGTTGGAATGAAAGGGTTAAAGTCCCTGATCTCATCTAACCCCATGTTTTTTTGTTTTTTTTGAATAGGAGTTTGAGGCTTAGGCATTTCGAAGTGATTGATTGACTGACTAGTGGCAGTGCTGGGAGGGGACCCAGGGCCTTGAGAAGCCAAGCTAAATCACTGTGCTGTGAGGCTGTGGGTTAGAAACACAGTCTCTGGAGTAGATCCCCAAGTCCACTTCCTTTCGTTCACTAACTTGTGTGTGATCTTGAACTAAAACTGCTTAAACCAGCCAGGCGTGGTGGCGCACTCGGGAGGCAGAGGTAGGAGGATCGCAGAGTTCGAGGCCACCCTGAGACTGCATAGTGAATTCCAGGTCAGCCTGAGCCAGAGTGAGACCCTACCTTGAAAAACCAAAAAAAAAAAAAAAAAAACAAAACAAAACAAAAAAAACTACTTAAACCCTTCTAAGCCTCCATTTCTTCATCTATTAAATGGACACTAAGGGGAGTTGTGGTGTGAATTCAATAAGGTGATATGTAAAGTGTCAGCCTGGCATCTGGCATATAATACCCACTCCGTATATCAATAAACATGAGCTAATATCATCAACTCAGGTCTGTGCAGCCCCAAGCTAAGAGAACATACATGGTGAACTATTCTGCAATAAGGAAAAAAGAACCTAGCATGGACTGAGCACCTCGTTCCTGCCAGGTTCCTGTCATTTCGTCTTCACAGGAAGCACACGGGGAAGATGCCTTCCAAAGCCGTGGCTTCAAGTGGAAGAGTGGCCCACCTTCCTCAGATAAGGCGCAGCTACAGGGCCCTCCACAGCCATTCTGGCTGACAGCATTCCGCAGGCCTTCTACCAGGCTGTTAGCAGCTCTTTAAACCATGTGAGCTGTTTTTCCCAAGAATGTCTTACTAGCAGACTTTTATTTCGGCTTTATGTTGCCTTTTCACAGTGTTTGCCTTTGCAGCCTTCTACTATTTTATGAGCTACCTTTTTGCCTAGTTGAGTTTCGTTTTCTTGAAGCTTCTGTAAGTGATAAAAGGTTCCCAGGGCCTGGCAAGGGTGGGGGTGGGAGAAGCCCATGGGTGAGTGGGTTGTGCTGCTCCCAGGAGGTCTGGAAGTGAACTTACACTTCCTCTGGACATGTGGGGAAGGACTGGGTACTCCCTCATTCATTTATATGCATTCATTCTTTTCTTTTTTTTTTCAGACTTCCCTTTTTTTTAATGTTGTGTGTGGGGGAGAGAGAATTGGTGCACCAGGGCCTCCAGTCACTGCAATCAAACTCCAGACACATGTGCCCCCCTTGTGTGCATGTGCAACCTTGTGCGTCTGGCTTACATGGGACCTGGAGAGCCGAACATGAGTTCTTAGTCTTTACAGGCAAGTGCCTTAACCACTAAGCCATCTCTCCAGCCCACACTCATCCTTTTTTAATGGAGATTCTTTAAGCTCCTCCCCTAGGTCCTGAGGACACCATGGGGAATGGTTTGGAAAGATCTCTGCCCTCTTGGAGCTCAGAGCTCAGTGGGGCAGGGGTCTCCCAGCTCTGCTAGCTGTGGGAGGGGTATCTGTCTTTGTGGATTGGGGAGCATCTTGCTGGACCTGGTCTCAGAACCCAGCTCAGGACACAGTCCACAGGAAGGCTCTGTCAAATCTACTGAGTCAGGAATGATTGCCAACAGGACTGGGGCACCTACTCAGCACGTGTGCCCAGTCCTTTCTCAGGGCCATGTGGTCTCCAGTCTGCACTCCCATGACCACCCATGCTCCCTTCCTCACTGGCGCTGCAGGGTGGCCAGGTGGGTCTGTTGCCATCTCCCTTGTTTTCATCACAGTGTCTCATTACCAGGCCCACGTTCCTCTCCTAGAGTCCTTCTAGGACCCCAGATAGCTCAGCAGAACAAAAAGCTACACACTCGCCACTCACTTATGCATGCATGCGCACACGCATGCTCACATGCATGCACTGCATAGACACATCCAGTCACCAAATAATTGTCGGGTAGACAGCCTGATCCATATCACACACTGCAAGGCTCTAAGGATAGACAATGGCATTGGAAAGAGACCTAGCCCCTATGTCTTGGAGCAGAGTGCTAGGTAGGCAAAGAAGAGACGATTTAGTACAAAAGTAAATACATATTAAATGGGAGCAAGTACACTGTAGGAAATCAACAACCTTATGAGAAAGAACAGCATAGTAGACATCTTGAGATGTCAGGAGGAGGCAAATAGCAGCAGAAAGAGGGTCTGAATTATGGGACACACTAGTACAGAAACCCAGAGAAGGAAAAGAACTTGACACATTCCATGACTCAAAAGATAGCAGTCGAGCTAGAAAGATGGCTCAGCAGTTAAGGTGTTTGCCTACAAAGCTTAACAACCCAGGTTTGATTCCCCAATGCCCATGTAAATCCAGATACATAAAGAGGCACATGTGCCTGGAGTTCATTTGCAGCAGCTGGAGGCCCTTGGTGTGCCCATTTTCTCTGTCTCTATCTGCTTGCAAATAAATTTTAAAAAATCTTTTACAAAAATGGCAGTTGCCTTTAATCCCAGCACTCAGAAGGAAAAGTAGGAGGATTACCATGAGTTCAAGGCCAGCCTGAGACCACAAAGTAAATTCCAGGACAGCCTGGGCTAACGCAAGACCCTACCTTGAAAACTAAAAAAAAAAAATTTTTTTTAAAGATGGCAGTCAATGTAGGAGCACATTTCCCACATATGCATATATACAGAGAATTTTCACACAGACAGGCATGTACATAAGCATGTACACTATATGCCCATAGAAGTATGTTGAGCTCACACACGCATGCATGAATGTATGTGTATAAACACACACAGCAAGGTCAGCAGCACACAGAGCTGTGCATAAACACAACGGCCCAGGGGAATGCACAGAGACACACTGTGCACGTGCTTGGCCACACAGGTGAGTGTTGGTGCATGAAGATGCTTACACTTTGTCCTCTTATGGACATGGACTAGGTAAGTGTGCTCCAGGTATGCACAGAAGGGTGTCCCCACACACCCCCCACAGGGTGGCATGCACTCGCATGTACACCAGAGCTTCTGAAAGCTCGGGATTGCTGCGCTGTAGATGACTAAAGTCAAATGGCTGTTAAGCAGCTAATCCCTCATTCAAGTCTCTGAACACTTGGGGGCATAATCCTTGCCTTCCTCCATTTCTTTGTGGCTTTGAAAGGATTCTGAGGAAGAGGACAAGGGATGGGAGATTGGGGTCTTAGAGTCCTTGACGTGGTCGTTAAGCCCCTTCTCAGCAGCGGCTTCTCCTCCTCAGGGCCGTGGACAGCTGCGGATCTCTTGCCATAGAGGGGTCTTTGCTCTGTAATCCGTTTTCCTCTGCCTTTCTTTGCAGATTAGACAAGTTCCCTGCTAGCCACCATGGCCAGCCTGAGCTCTCTGGGCCCTGGAGGCGCTGTCTCCAGCAAGAGAGGGATTTGTGAGAGTCTGTCTGCACTGCTGGGTGGACAGGACGGACTGGGCACTCTGCTCTCCGAGGAGATGAAGCCCAACCATGGGGCCAAGAGATGTGGCCAAAGTAAAGAGAAAAAAAAAAAAAAGTAATAAGCCTTAAAATGGAAACCAAATGAGGCCTGTGTGGGAGCAACAAGTTGAGCATCAACTGAACCACATAGACAGAAAGTCTCCTCATGCTTCTGAGCCTCTGTTTGGTCATCTGTATAATGGGCTGGAAGCCACCCTGGCTCTCACTTCCCTGGGTAACTTGGAATAAAGTGAGAATAATGACCTCTAGCTTCTTCTCAGAGCCCTCCAGGCCTCCCTAAGACTCCTTTTACTATCTTCCTAACCACATTAGTGCCCCCTCCCTGTTTTAGCCCCTGCTGTCATTCCAAAGACTTGGGAGTAGGCAAGGTGCCTCTTTTTTTTTGGGGGGGGGCTGCCTTTGCCTGTGCTTTTTGCTATCCTGGGAATGCCTTTCTCCACACTTGCTTGCTTAACACATTGACTAGCAAGACTCACCCATGTATAACCGACTCCATGGAGGGTGCCTGGATCAACCTGGCTGCACCAGAAGTCTCCGCCCTGGTGTTCTCACTCCTTGTTCGTGCCCCTGGTAAAACGGCTTCTCCTTGGCTGCTGTTGTGCCAACATAAGCTGCTGCCCCTTTTGGAGCCCTGTCAGGTCAGGGAATTTGTCCCAACCCTCCCTGTCTCCCAAGGCCTTTGACAGAGCTTGTCAGAGGACTGCAGGGGTGACAAAGCCAGCTGAGAATGTGAGACCATGTCCATTTCTATTTTGTTTTTATTGACTTATTTATTTGCGATTATGGAGACTGAAATCGGGGTTTTGCACATGCTAAGAAAGCACTCTAACAGTAAGCGACATTTCCAAGCTCTTTTTACATTTCAGCCTTTTTAAAATCTTTGTGTGCACGTGTGTGTGTGTGAAGTCTCTCTCCATGGCACACATGTGGCGGTCAGGAGAACAAGTTCCCGTGTCTGTCATTGTCTTCCACCTTGTTTGAGGAAAGGTCTCTTTTTGTTGTTCCCAGTTGTGCACGCCAGGGCTGGCCAATGAACTTCAGGGATTCTCGTCCCTGCCTCTCATCCTGCCATAGGAGTGCTAAGATTACAGCTATGCACTGCAGGCTTTATTTGGGTTCTGGGGATCTGAACTCATATTATTATGGTTGCCCAGCAAGTGCTTTATCCACTGAGCCACCTCCGCAGCCCTTACTTTTTAAATATTTATTTATTTACTTACTTATTTACAAGAAGAGAAAGACACACACACACATACATACACAGAAAGAGAGAGTGGGAGAGAATGAGAATGGGTGTACCCTGGCCTCTAGTCACTGCAAAGGAACTCCAGATGCATGCAACATTTTGTGCATCTGGCTTTATGTAGTTACCTTAACCACTGAACCATCTCTCCAGCCCACCCTTACTCTTTATCTCAAGAGGAAGTTTCACTAAGTTGCCGAGGCTGGCCTTAAAGTTTCAAACATCCAGCCTCAGCCTCTTGAAATAGCTGGGATGAGAGACCTATACCCCAGGCCTAGTGAAGCTGACTACTCTAAGGTCAGATGCAGATCTCCTCTTAGTAGACGAGCTTCCTTTGTCCAGCAGAGCCCCTTTAAGGCTCTGGACTGAAAGGTGACATCCACTTCAGTCCTCCCAGACCAGCACATGGCCAAAATAAGCAGGAAAGCAAAAGGAAAAAGAAAACTGGCCTTGCTGACAACTCTGGTTCCATTCCCCAGTGCCCACATAAAGCCAGATGCACAAGGTGGTGCATGTGTTTGGAGTTTGTTTGCAGGGGCTAGAGGCCCTGGTGCACCCATTCTGTCTATCTCTCTCTCTCTCTCTCTCTCTCTCTCTCTCTCTCTGCTTGCAAATAAATATTAGGAAAAGAAAAGAAAAGTAAAGTAAAAGAAAAAGAGCTGGGTGTGGTGGCACACACTTTTAATCCTAGCACTCGGGAGGCAGAGGTAGGAGGATCGCCATGAGTTCAAGGCCACCCTGAGAATACAGAGTGAATTCCAGGTCAGCCCAGGCTAGAGTTAGACTCTACTTTGAAAAACAAAACAAAACAAAAAAAAAAAGAAAGAAAAAGAATCAATGAAGAAAAAGAAAACTAAGGTACAGTGCTCTGCAAAACTAAGTGGAGGAACTTAGCCTTTCAGAGCCAGGACCTCGGAGTGGGGAGCTGGTAGGGATCAAGAGGAGGGTTCTGGCAATATGAGAGGTTCTGCAGTGGCATGGCCCAGGGACTTTCAAGAGCAGATTTTCCATGTGAGCCCAGTGCCTCCCAACAGGCGATGCCTCTCTACTCCTCCAAGATGTCAGAAAGGTTGGCTTCACATGAACTCTTCCATTGTGAGGCTTACAGGAAATACTGACCACAGCAAAAAGCAGTGGGGTGAGCTGTGCAGAAGAGAGGTGTGAGCAGTCCTCCAGCCTCCCAGGAGGGCAGAAGAAGAGGCCTCTAGGAACTGGCAGGAAGCTATATAGCAAGTGCTGGGATGGCAATCGGTCAGTTGACACCATGGCAATCCCGGGCCTTTGTAAAAGTGAGGTGCGAGGGGACAGGGGTAGTTCCTGAAGCTGGAGACTTAGATTCCTGCTCAGAGCTCAAGGGGACTTGGAGGACACCTGTAGGGATGCCCAGCCATGCTGACTCGGAAGATAAGCTGACTTTTTAGGGGACACGGAGGCCTTGGGTGATTCCAGGCTGGAGCAGCCTGCAGGGACCCGTCCCTAGCCATAGTGGGTAGAAGCCCTGTTGAAGCAGTTCTGACTCCTTCTGGAGGGGGTGCTACTCTAACCACTCAGCCACATTTCTTCCCTGCTGCTGGGGGACCACATGGTACACAGGAGGCTCCAAACACGTCCATCATGTCTGCCCCTGGGGAGGCTGCACAGAGTTCACTCCAGTCGCAGCCATTCAGCTCATCTATTAAATTAGATTGAGCAATTACGCTGGGTTTACAGGCAGAGTGATGGAGCAGGAGGCAGGCATGTTGGGGAAAGAGGAATGCAAATGCAGCAACTCCAGCCACTGAGCAGCCTTGCCTCCCTAAGTGCTGAGCAGGCTGAAGCGAATATGACTAGTGGGTACTGTGGTCCTCGGTGACTCAGGTGTGAGCTGGGAGAGAACTCTTAGAGAAGGGAGTGTGGGAAAGCAGGACTAACTGAGGGCAAGACCTGGGACATTAGATGCTGGCTGATGGGAGAGGGAGCTACAGAGTGGTCTGCAAAGTCCTCAGGGCCCACATTCCCAGCAGAGGGAGAAGAATGGCGAATTCATCCAGTCAGCAGATATTTACTGGACGTCTGCTAGGTGCCAATGCTGGGGCTTCTTGGGAGAGTTCGGGAGGGCAATTAGGTTGGAAAGTAAATGTCAGGACAAAGGGTAGAGTCCTGAATCTGAATGTGAACTTGGAGCCCCAAGTTCAAGTGCCTTTTATTTCCTCTTAATCAAGAGAACTTGGAGGAAACATCCTTGAGTTGACAGGGAGGTGGGGACAGGGAGACAAGCCAGAGGTGGAAGTAGGAAATGAACTTGGAAGTGTCAGCAGAAGCCTGACTAATGAGCCTTCCGTGCCAACCCAGCGGATCCGCCTGTGCCCACGGCTGGCACCAGCCACCTTTGTTAGACAGTGATGGAAGCCTTTTGCACTCTGACCAGCTGAGTGAGACCATGTGTGTGCTGAAGTTGCTGAGAGGAGCCGATTGGGGGAGGGGAGTAAGAGAATAGGGGTGGGGGAAGACAAATAAACCTAGGGCTTGCATGCACCTGAGGGTCTGAGGCAGTGTTTAACAGAAGCATGGGGACGAGATGCTCTGGGGTCTGCCCTTGCTGGTCTCCTTCAAACATTTGGAGGGTCCCAGCAAGCAGCATCCAGAGGGGCTGCAGGCCAGGGCATGCAGCACCTTGGGGAACAGAACTTGTCCTGGCCTGTATGTGGTTCCTGTTCTTCCCTCCCATAAGGACCAGCCCTGTTAGTTGGGAGCAGAAGCCAGGCGAGTGCATTGGAGGGAAAGAGGAAGGCCAGTCCCTCGGGCAGAGAAATGTGGTCTATAGAAAAAGCACAGAAGAGTGTGAGTTGCACCCCCACCCCAATGCTGCTTAGAAGGATCCAGGGGCAAGGAGTCTCTCCCCCTAGCTTAAGCTTGGCCTGTCATCATGGCAATGCTTAATTTGGGTTCAAGAAGGTATGGAGGTGACCACAACAAGAGGGACTTATGGCTCCTGTGCAGGGAGTAAAGAGAAAGAGCCAGAAGAGGAGGGGGCTTTTCAGGGCAGCCTGCCCTGAGTTGGTGCGGCCTGGGTGGACCCGTCCGGTCAAGGATTGCAGGTGAAGCTAGGCAGTATCGGTGAGATTTTAGAAAAACAGACTTGAGCACTCCACTGCCGTGTTGGTGGCAGAACCGTGAAGGTGGAGAGAATGGTGAAGACTCTGGGGGAACAACTACACTTTGGTCTCATTTTGGTCCATTCAACTGTAAAAACAAAGAAACATAATGCTTCAGTGTGTGGAAGAGGGTGGGGATTCAAGCAAAACCATTGCTGGAAAGACACAATTGGCACCACTACCCTGACACAGCGACACTGCCTTGTAAAACCCGAACAACCTAAATGCCTTAGGCTCCCGCAGTTCTCCTCCTAGGTAGAGATGCCTAGAAAGCCTGGCTCCTGGGCCCCAGGGAATGCACGCTCGGGGGCTCAGAGCAGCACTGTTCCTCACGGTAAGCACGAACACATCTGCTCTTTTAAAAATCTGCTCTAACACATAAAAACACTAGCGCCTGGAAACAGCCCAAATGTCCAAGGCTGGGAGAATGTTGGATGGATTGTGGTGAAACTCCCCACAATAGAACCATAGAGAGCAATGAAAAATGAATGCATTGAGACTCCACACAATAACCTTGATAAATCCTAGAAACCTAACAGAGTGGAAAGGGAACCCTCTGAAGACTGGAACAAAAATAAGTGAAACTTAAAGATAATTGCTCAGGTCTGCAGGTGTCTGTTTGTGGGAGGGAGGGAGAGAAAAAGGGATGGAGGGAGGGAGGGAGGGAAAAGGAGACAGAGAAAAAGGATAGGAAAGAGAGGATGGGAGGGAGTAAAAGAGGGAAGAAAGGAAGGGAAAGGAGAAAAATAAAGTAGGCAAGCTTCCTGTAGAATGGTCTGTAGGGAATTCAGGACATACAATGAGAGGAAAGTACCCAGGCAAGACCAAGCTGCCGGCCACATTCTAACTCATGGGTTGAGTAGGGGGTTGAGGGGGGGGGTCCATCATTGTTTGCTTTTAAATCAAAGCAAAAAATAAATAAATAAGAAGAGGCTCATGACTGAACACAGCATGTCCTGCATAAAATTTTATGACTGATACAGTCCTGGGATGTGAAGTATAAGGACTTCATTCGGAATCTTCTTAGAGGTCCCCTTTGAGGTCTGTCCCAGCCTGACTTTGTCCTCAAGTGTCCCAGGCCCTCACCCTGCTCCCTTGACACTGTTGTCCTCCTCCTACTGGTGCTTCTCTGGCATCTCTCAGCACTCAGCTTGGAGGGGGCAGTAACGTGTAAGGGTTGAGGCTATAGTTCACTTGGTTGAGTTTTTGCCTAGCGTGCACAAAGCCCTGAGCTCGATCCCCAGTACTGTGTAAACTAGGCATGGCAATGTAGCCCTATCATCTCTATATCTGGGAGATGGAGGCAGGAGGATCAGGAGTTCAAGGTCATCCTCAATGGCAAGTTCCAGGCGAACCTGGGGGCTATCTCATATAAAAATGTGGTGACATGGCAAGGGAGGTTCCGACTTGAATTGTCACCCATCTCCAAGGCCTAGCTCAGGGAGGGCTGCAAGACCCAGTCCAGAGTCGGGGAAGGGCTGGCTGCTCTGTGCACAGATCCAGGCAGGTTTGGCGCCCCATTGCTCTTGCCCCATCCTAGACAACTTGCTGCAGCTTTCTGTCCATGCTGGGGTTGGGGAGCGGATGTCAAGTGCCTATAAGCTGGGAAATCATAGACTTGCCACCTCCTGGCCCTCCTCTGTCCCCCACCTGGCCACATGCATCTTGTTGAGGGGATTTGCTGAAAGGCTGCTCTGTGCCTGATGTTGGTCAGGACACAGACGCAGGCACAGCGAGCTGTCCCCAGGGAGATTGTATTCTGGGTGGGAAAGAGACAAGGTGGGGAGACAGACAAGAAGCAAGCTAGCATGCAGGTAAGTGTTATGAAGGCAAGGGAGGAGAGAATGGATCTGAAGCCAGAGTGGAGAGGGCTGCAATTTTACACAGAGGCCTCAGGACACCTCCTTGCAGAGGCGACAGAGTAAGGAGCTAAAGGAGTCAAGAGTGCCCAGGAGGGCCACCGGGATGAGCACAGGTGAAGCAGAGGACAGCAGCCCAAGGCCTGTGACAGCCACGTTCTTGGCTGAGTGGAGGGGAGGAGAAAGAGAGAGGGCCACGAAGGACTGTGGCTTTGACTCTGAGTGACACAGGAGTCATGGGGGGGTTGTTGAGCAGAGGCCTCACTTCAGCTAATGCCACAGGATTACTTTGTCCACTGGGCTAGCCAGGCCATGGGGGTTAAGGTGACACTGAGCAGGGATGGGTGGCAGCCAGGACCAGCAATGGCTATGGACGTGGTGCAAAGTGTTGGGGTCTAGAGACACTTTGGAGAAAGATCAGACAGATGTTGGCATAGGGTGAGATGGTAAAGCTGTGGGTGGCACTGTCCAGGAAGAGCACGAGTTCTGAAGTTCTGTGCTAGCTGTGATCTGTGTGCAAGCAGCTGGTCAGCGTGTTGTGGAAGGAACGAGCAGGAGCAAGGGAAGACACCTGGGCTGCGGCTGGAGTACGGGGTGCCTCTGACTTCATGGATATGTCCCGAGGGCCCTACAAGAGGCAGAGGACACTTCCAGGCATCTGACTTCTCAGTGCCCACTCTAGGACCTGGCCTAGAAGCGGTGAAGTGACTGATGTATAAATGAGCAGATGAATGAGCACACAAAGAACAAAAATGACAGCCCACTGGCCTGACATCTGATGCACATAGGTGACCAAGAGGAGGAGCTACAGGAGTGTTCCCTGTGACCATTGGCACATCTTTTCTGGAGTATGCGTGTGAGCACCGGTGCATGTTTGCTATGTGCACGTGGAAGTCAGATGACAACTTGCAGGTTGCTCTTCACTTGCCCCTTATTTGAAGGTAGATCCCATGTTGTTAACTCCGTTTGCCAGGCTAGCTAGTAGGAGAGCTTCTGGGAGCTTCTCCTGTCTCTACTTCCCTTCTTCCTACAGGCATGCTGGGATTACAGAAACCCATCACAGCACAGCCTGGAGATCCAAATTCAGGCACACACGCTTGCACAGCAAGCACTTTATCCAATGAGCCATCTCCCCAGCCCAGCAGGAATATTGTCCAAAGGGTCTTTGAGAGTCAGTGACTCAGCCTCCTAGATGAGTGTCCCAAGCAGGGTCACTGGCACTGAGTGGAACCTGATAGGCAGGAGGGGGTTGAGTTGGGCTCAAGGGACTCACTTGACACCCTGTCTCTGCACCTCTTGGTCTACCTTAGAGAGGAAGCCTTATCAGATGAATGGGTCTGGCTTAGCAGTTCTAGCTGGCTGCAAAGCTGCTGTGGTTGGAATGTCACCCAGAGTGACTAAGTGGACACTTCATTCCCAGTGTCGAGGGGAGGGTGCTGTAAGAGCTGAGTAGGTGGGATTCATGTTGTTATCATGAGAGTGGCTTTGTCTCTGCCAGAGTGGGCTTGTTATTCAAGCCCAGCCCTCACTCTCTCAAATACCTTCCTCTGTGGCTTGGTGTAATGGAAGCAAGCCCCTTGCCAGAAGTAGACCACTCACTTGACCTTGGACTTCCCAATCCAGGACTATAAGAAACCAATCTCTTGTCTTTATCAATTGCCCAGGCTCAGGTATTCTGTTATAGCAACACAAGGCAGACAAAGATACAGGGGCTGCCACCAAATCTACTGTGTGTGTGTGGGGGGTGATGGGTACCCAGAGGACATCGGTGTCCCAGGACGGGTTCAGGGACACAGCAGCATTGACTGCCAGTCCCCAGCCCAGGGATCTTGAGTCAGCAGGGTTGTTTGCTTAATGGGTGTGTCCTCAGGTGTTTCTGACCTTGTTTCCTGAGGTCTGTGGGTGGAGCCAAGCACCCTCCCGCTCTGGTTCTCAGTTTCCCTCCGAGCCTCTCATGGGTAGATGAGGGGTCACCCAGACAATGTACGTGAGAAGTTAGGATTGCTCTCTGTGGTGAGGACTCCAGGCTCCTGCAGGTGCTCTGAGGCAGAGCCAGGTTTGGGGACAAGGAACAAGAAGGTCGCTACCACCCTGAGAATGCCATTGTACGATTCCACTCAGCGCTGCCTCTGTCCTCTGCTCAAGCACTTTCCCTGCAGCTGTGCGGGCCTCTCATCACCCAGCCCCTCCCTCAGACCCCAGGGAGAGGCATGCAGCTATTCTGCCTACCATCACCTGGGACACTCACAGGGGCTTTGGGGACAATGGACTTCAGGTGAACCCCATTACCCAAGGCCTTCAGAAATTAGGGGCAATCTCTAAAGATGCCGGTTTTTTTTTTTTTTTTTTTTTTTTTTTTTTTTGGCCCTGGCACTGCCAGCCCAAACAAAGGCAAAGGCATTTTCTGCTGGGAAGGCGACCATTGTTTTCTTTCAGCAAATGCTTGCTGCCAACACCAGTGTTTTCTCTTGGAAGCCAACGTTGGGTTGAGAAGACAATGCCAAGCTAAATATTTTCTCTGCATAAAAACCCCCTTAATTTTTTTTAATTATTTGGCAAACACCTCTTCCTCCCTCCCTTCGCCCTTCTGTTCCTCTTCCCCCCACTCGCTGCTCTCTGCCTCTGGCTGGGTCTCTGCGACACCCAACATCTGGGCCAGAGGAAAAGGCTTGGTGGGTCACACAGATGTTCCTGGACCCACAGATGCTGGGCTTTGTAGAGAAGCTCATCTTGCCAATGCATTGACATGGTTTTTGTAGATTTGTTTTCTTAGAACTGTTTTTTCTTTCTTTTTAAAAAATATTTATGTATTTATTTGAGAAAGAGAGAGAGAGAAAGAGGCAGAGAGAGAGAGAGAGAGAAAGAGGGTGGGGGGCAGAAAATGGGTGTGCCAGGGCCTCCAGCCATTGTGTATGAACTCCAGATACATGCTCCCCCTTGTGCATCTGGCTTATGTGGGTCCTAGAGAATCGAACCAGGATCCTTTGGCTTTGCAGGCAAACGCCTTAACCATTAAGCCGTCTCCCCTGCCCAGATTTTTTTCTTAATATTTGATTGATTGATTGAGACTCTCAAGCTCTCCATCCTCCTGCCTCACCCTCCCAAGTACTAGATATGCCTTATGTTTGAATCTGTATTCAGATACAAACCTGGACACAGATTCAGACACAACATTTTCCAGCCCCTGCCTACCCCAGCACCAATCCAGCTGTCTCCATTAAGCTCCAGTTAAGAGACCACATTGGCCACAATGAGGGGCCCCTCGTGCCAGTCAAGGGCAGGAGTAGTTCTCCATCCTCCATGCTTGATGGATCTGCACGCTCCCTCTTGCTTCGTGAGTGCCCCTGAGGAGGAAGCCACCTGCCAATACCTGTGCCAAGCTAGAGGGTCCTCAGAGACTCTGGTGTTCAAGGTCTCAGGCTTTATGGAGAAAGTGCTCCTTGCTCCTTGCCCTGGGCCCTGCCGTGTCTCCCTCCTGACACCCCTTTGCTGGGGTCCATCTCTGCTTGCTCTCATCTTCTGTGGACATTCATGCCCACTTGGAATGACTTGTCAGTGGCAAGCTTTCAATTTGAATCACATGCAGATCCCTGTATGCAAGAAACAAGTGATGGTACATGACTTTAATCTCAGCACTCTGGGGGCAGAGGTAGGAGGATCACTGTGAGTTCGAGGCCACCCTGAGACTACATAGTGAATTCCAGATCAACCTGGGCTACGGTGCAACCTTACCTTGAAAAAAACCAACCAAAAAAAAAAAAAACAAAAAAACACCCAAAATCCCAAGTGAGTGGAGCCCATCTGAGTAAGACCTGCAGAATGAATGGACACTTGGATAAATAACTCAAGTTGGGGGGATGGATCAGAGATCACATGAATGAGCCACTGAGTGCGTCAGACCAAAATGAGTCTGTCCCTGGTCCCTGTGTCCTGTGCCTAAGGGCGCAGCCTGAGTACTGTCTCAGAGGTAAGACCAATAAATGTGAATTGTGTGGAACAAGTCTGGATAGAGAATGTCACTGGCATAGGGCAATGGTGTTTTTCCCCCATCAATGACAGAAGCTCAGTCATCTGTCAAAGTCCCAGCTTTGAACCGTGGACCATCAGTCTGGGCTTGTCTCCTGGCTTGTTCACTTCTTGACTTGAAAGAGTGGCTTTGCTCCTTGGAGCCTGTTTCTTCATTTGTGAGATGGGGTACATCTGCCTTGTGGGGCTAAATGGAATGTAGGGGTTCAATCAGAAGGCACTTGCTAAGTATCATCTCCCTAAAGGAGAGGGAGGTGTTCAGGCTGGGGAATCATGAGTGACTTTGGGACTAAAAGAGGAGTGGTTAGACAGGACCTGGCTGCACAGTGAGCAAGGCTGCCTTTGGACTCCGGGGAATATCTGTCTCTCTCAGTGCAAGGTTATATGGGTGCAAGGACCGCCAACCTCCACAGAAGCATAGCCATCCCCAAAGAGCCACCAGACCCTTCTTATTTCTAATGCATCTTGGATTCAGGCCACATGGGTAGATTTAAGACTCCTTTCGGATAGGAAGGAGGAAGCTTTCTGGAAAGAGTCACCAGTGAGACGCTAATATAGGCAGACCAGAGAGGGCTCATGGGGGGTTCAGACATGGTGCCTACCTCAATCACTGGCCACTGAGTACCAGAGTGCAGACCCTGCTGGGTGGCCAGCATGATGAGCAGGAGACACCTGCTGCCTTATAGCCTTGGCCATGGTGTGATTTAACCAGCGTGCCTCAGTTTCGTTTCCCTGTCTGTGTAATACAACAACAACATCCACTACAGTGCTCCCAATAGTGTCTGGCACAGACTGAGCAGAATACAACATTTGTTAGTGCAGCAGGTAGGGTGACTGTCTACCCTCCACTCCCTGTTTTTGCAAGAGGAGTTTGCAACCTCGTCTCATTAACCTTGAGCTTGGCTGTGTGACTTGCTTTGGCCAAAGGGTAGGAGAATCCCCAGAAGAAGCTTTTCAAGAGCATTTCATCCTGTTCCCTTCGTCCAGTCTCCACCAGGAGAACCTTGTGTGCTAGGGATGGTCGTTTCTTCAGCCCTGGACCAGGGGGCATGTGCAGGCAGGCTGCCGTTCTCATTGAGGGCAAGAAGGAAATGTCATCAAAAGCTACAAGGGACTGGAGAGATGGCTTAGTGGTTAAGGTGCATGCCTGCAAAGCCAAAGGATCTTGGTTTGATTCCCCAGAACCCATGTAAGCCAGATGCACAAGGGGAGGCATGTGTCTGGAGTTTGTTTACAGTGGCTGGAAGCTCTGGCGTGCCCATTCTCTCTCTCTCTCTCTCTTTTTCTCTCTTTCTCTCATTATGCCTCTTTCCCTCTCTTAAATAAATAAATAAACATAAAAAATAGCTGGGCGTGGTGGTGCATCCTTTAATCCCAGCACTTGGGGAGGCAGAGGTAGGAGGATCGCTGTGAGTTCAAGGCCACCCTGAGACTGCATAGTGAATTCCAGGTCAGCCTGAGCCGGAGTGAGACCCTACCTCAAAAAACCAAAAAAAAAAAAAAAAAAAAAAAAAATTAAAAAAGCTACAAGATGCTGTTATTGAGGCAAATATGGACCAATATGCTATCATGGTGGCATTTCTGTATTCCACAGATGAGGAGACGAAACCTGAGAGGGGGCACTGACATGGTTACAGCGTGATTAAGCAGTGGATGCTCAAACTCAGATGCCATTGTTCATTCCGCAGGTACTCATTGGGCACCTATCCTGGGGCAGGTACAGCAAAGGCTGCCAGCCCGGCTCTCAGGAGCCATTCTTTGTGCAGAAGAAACAAAGAAATCCAAGCCTGGAGGGGGTGGGGTGGGGGTGGAGCAATGGCTCAGTAGATAAAGCACTTGCCACACAAGTGTGAGAATCTGAGTTCAGACCTCCCAGCATCCATGTAAACATCTGGGTGGATGAGGTGGCCTGCCTGTAATCCCAGCACTAGGGAGAGGGAGGTGGGGGCAGGGGGGAGGCGCTCACCAGGAACAAGTTGGCTAGCTAGACTAGAGGAATGGGTGAGCTCTGGGTTCAAGTGAGAGACCTACCTCAGCAAGTAAGATGGCGAGCAAATGAGGAAGACACCCAACGTCTGGTTTCCATATGCGTGTGCACTGTGTGTGTGTGTATCACAAATGCACCCACAAACATGAGAACATGCATACAACATGCATACAAGCATGCATGCCTAACACACACACACACACACACACACATAACACATACACAGAAGAAATACAAGTCACTCTGTAGATGATCAGAAAGTGCCAGATATTCATAAAAAGTGTGAGGACAGGGCTGGAGAGATGGCTTAGCGGTTAAGGCACCTGCCTGCTAAGCCTAAGAACCCGGTTCCAATCTCCAGGTCCCATGTTTAGCCAGATGCAAAGTAATGCAAGGGCGCAATGCCGCACTTGCCCACAAGGGGGCGCGCACATCTGGATTTCGTTCACAGCAGCTGAGAGACTGCTGGCACGCCCATTCTGTCTCTCTTTCCTCTCTCTCTGTCTCCTCTCTCTCTCTCTCTCTCTCTCTCTCTCTCTCTCTCTCTCTGTATCTCTCTGTCTGTCTCTCTGCAAAAAAATAAAAATAAATTAAAAAAAGTGTGAGGACATGAACTAGGAGAACAAGATTGCAGTTGTGGAATGGATGAGGGTAAGAGGAGGGTCCCCACAGAGGTAGCATTAAGGTTGACATGAAAGGTGAGGCGGAGCCCTCCATGGGAGGAGGCAGAGATAAGGCCCCAGGGCAAGAGCAAAACACAGGCCCAGGAACAGAAAGGGGCCCAGCGTGGCTGGAGGGAAATGAGAAGAAGAGCGGGAGAGATGAAGGTACAAAGTGAGAAAGGCAAGGCGACAGATGGCTTCATCTTCTACACTCTGTGAAGAGTTCCAAGTAGATTCTGAGTACCAGGCGTTTAAGAGTAGGGCAGTTTGGGTTTCTAGTCTGCGTGGCGAAGGATTGTAAGAGAATCTGAGACAGCTGCCAAGAGGCAGGAGGGAGATGGCAGCACTGAGTAAAGGTGAGCGGAGTGGAAGCCCATGCAACAACAGGCCAAGAGACACACCGCGGAAGACACTGGAAGAAGGGTGAGGTGAAGAGGTGACTCGGGAAAACTGAGTTTTTTTTTTTTTTTCTGAGGTAGGGTCTTACTCTAGCCCAGGCTGACCTGGAATTCACTATGTAGTCTCAGGGTGGCCTCAAACTCACGATGATCCTCTTACCTCTGCCTCCCAAGTCCTGGGATTAAAGGTGTGCACCACCACGCCCTGTGAAAAGTGAGTTTTGTGTGCACTTGGATGTGGGTGGTACACACAGTGAACCAGGAAAGGTGGGATCCAGAGTAGGTCTGGGAGGAAGGGAGGGACAAAAGCAAGCACTCTGCATTGGACACTCACTTTGAGAGGCCCGGCAACAAGCCCTGGGCAGTTCCAGGCCGGAGTCAGTGTGAGGTCAGGACTGGAGGACAGATGTGGACACCACTGGCATGTAGGGATGATTTGAAGGGTCAGGATATGGTCCCCCAATGAGTGAGGGAGAGGGCATAAGGTTGAGTCCCAAGCAATGGCATATGGACCCCAGTTGGAGGTGATGAGTATGGAGAAGGAGCCATCAGGGTATGGCTGTGGAATTCCACAGGTGAAGTTCACTGTTAGGGACGATCCCTCGGTGGTCCATGAAGGAAGAAGCCAGTGTGGCTACAGGAGCACTTGGGACATGGTAGGTCCGCACTGAGCTGAGCTGCAGGTGAATGCATGAGGCAGATTCCAATACCAGAGTGAAAAACGCAGTGGGCTGAAGAGATGGCTCAGCAGTTAAGAGTGCTTACCACACAAGCATGAGGGCTTGAGGGGACCTGAGAACCCCGAGTTTGATTCCCCAGCACTCACATAAACAGCGGGACATGACCATGCACACCTGGAGTCCCAATCCTGTGCAGAGCAGAGACCAGAGAATCACTGGGGCTCAAGAAAACAGGAAGCTTTGGAGGCAGTGAGATGCTCCATCTCAAGGAAACACGTGGATGAATGATGGAGAGGGACACCTGATGCTCTCCCCTGCCCTCTGTAGGCACACGGGATACTGCATCTTCACAGACACACACACAACACACACACACACACACACACACACATACAACAGTGCCATACATACTATACACATGCATTCACAAAACCAAAAAAGAAAATCATCACACAAAAAATCCCATGCACACTTACTTTCAAGTTGATCACATGTTAAAGCACTAATATTTCATATATGTAGAGTTAAATAAAATGTAGTAGCCAGACCAATTTAAGAAGCATCTTCCATTCCTTTTCATTTTAAAAGTGTAGAAAATTGTCATGGGGCACGTTTGTCACTAGAGAGGCTAAGGCAGAAGAATCACTGTGAATTTGAGGCCAGCTCAGGCTAAATAGTGGGTCCCGGGCCAGCCCGCATTGCAGAGTGAGACTCTCCTGCAAACAAAGCAACAATATACCAAGCGAAAGACAATTTAAATGTCTCTGAAGCTCCCATGCATGGCTTGTACTGTGATTTCTTAAGCAGCCTTGCCTTAGAAGGACCACAGTAAAGTGTCACTTCACATAATAATGTCATTGCTGAAGCAAAGGACTGTCCAGAGCTGTCCCCAAGGAGCTGGCCTTCTTGTCCTCCAGGGTCACCAGGCTTCCCCAGTGAGAAATAGGTGTCAAATTCCTCTGCAAAGACTGACAGGTTCACTCCAGCCTGGCTGGATCTGGTTCTGCACAGAAACCACGTGTAAATTTTATCAGCAACTACTGAAGAGGAGAGTGAAGACAGAGAGATTGCTCACTACATGGGGTACTGACCCATCACTGACCCATTTCCCTGAAGCTTCTTCAGACACAAAGAACTTTGACATGTTATCAACAGAATCATTTGGGAAGGTTTCTGTGGTAGTCTGAACGTATGTCCCCCATAGATTTGTGTTTTGTTAAAGCTTTTAACTTGTATCTCCAGCAGCCTGCTGGAGGAGGTGTCACTGGGTGCAAATCCTGGGGTCCAGCCCTAAGGTGTCACTGGGAGCAGATCTGAATTCCAGCCTAAAGGTTTGAAGAGAGGTTTGAGCTTTGGGGATTCCTGCTTGCTGTGGCTTTTGTGTTTACTGCTTCTGGTGTTTGCTGGCTGCTGGTGGTTTCTCTCTCAGCTTGGATTTATGAATGGAAGTCAGCTTCTTCCACCGTAGATGGAACTTCCCCCTAGATCTGTAAGCTTGAAATAAACCCCTTCCTCCTATAAACTGTGTCTAGTTTGGATGTTTGTCCCAGCAATGTGAAGCTAACTACAGCAGTATCCGAAGACCACAGTGGGTCTGTGGAGGAACCACACAGTCTTCCAGCCCCCATCCCCAGGTGATCGGTGGCCTGGGTCTGCATCAGAAGCCAATGGCCTTGCTCCCCAGCACAAAACCCTGATGTGGGCTCCTGAGTGTCCATCCTCAATACTGATCACTCTTGACTTAGAGTAAGAATCTGAGATCAGGAAGGAAGCCTTGAAGATCTTGGGAGAAGTCATCTTTTCTTGCCCAGGCAAAGTATGTCACTCTGCCCTGGGGCCACTATAAGAGGTGGACCTTCAGTCCAGAGGTGGGGGCCAAAAGACCCATGGGAAGAGTACAGACAGAGCTGGTGAGGTGGTGCACAGAACACAGAGCAAGGGGAAGCTCTGACCACTCAAAGGGCCACAACTGAAGAGCAATCAGGGAGGAGAGAGGGGAGGAAGTCATCTGTAGCAGCATTTTCACTCGCTCACCCATTCCTTCCATTCACTTGCTCACTCACTCCCATAGACGACTTCAGCCCTTCTATTCACTCATTTCACCCATTCCCACAGAATGACTCTAGTCCTCTTCCAACCCCAGGTGCTAAGCAAAGGAGCCCAAGATACAATGAAGAGCGAAGTGGACCCAGTTCCTGCCCTCCTGGGCTTAGAGGCCAGTTAGGAAGATGTGAAACAAATGAGCATGTGAATCTATTTGTCATGAGATCTGACTGTGCTATGAGGGATAGGGCTGTGGAGCTGTGAAGCTGCCAACAGAGGTGTTGGAATGAATCTGAGAGACTGGGAAAGGCTTCCCTGAGGAATGATGTTGAAGTCAGCGTCTGCACCTCAGGTAGCTGCACAGAAGGGAAGTGGCATAGGTCAAGCAGGTGAAGCTTCGTGGGCAAAGTCCCTGTGGCAGAAGGAATAGATCGGATCTGTGGGTGGGAGAGCAAGCATGGAGAACCCTGGTAGGAGACATACTTGGGACACTTGAGGCCCCGCTGACGCAGGCGGGAGCTAGAGTGGAGGCTTGGAAGTTGCAGGCTGTGAAGAACAAGGAGACTTGTCCATCACCAAAGAGGTCAGAGGATTGACACACGGCTGAGACTGAGATGGAAAACAGTTTCCAAGCATGCGATGCATGCCGATCTAGTCCGGTCACACTCCACTGTGTCTATTTCTGGCTCAGTAGGCCTCAGGCCGGGTGCATCACATCCCCAAGCCTCAATGTCCTCATCTATGGAAATCATTTTTACCTCCAGCGGGTGGCAAAATAAGGCTGGGGCAAACCTCCACAGAGCACTGGCGAGTAGCAGTGAGTGAGTCCATCTCTGAAGCTGTTCACATTGTATTGATGTTGTGGAGGTAGGAATGGGGGACCCGGACCATGGCAGAGCTGAGATTTGAAGGCCCAGTTGGTGAGAGGTAAAACAAGTGTGGGGGGGAGGAGGGGAGGTGTAAGGAACAGGGTGACATCTCATCTTCCACCAGGGGCCGGGGAGCCCAGCTCTCAGCTCTGCTGTCACCTGCAGAGCAGTGGTAGACATCACCTGAACTGTTGGCTGGTGTTTCAGAGGAGGGAGATGGAAAGGGGGGGGGTCAGTCCTGAACCTTCTTCTCTCTCAGCAAAGACCTCAATTCCAGAGGTTGAGTTAAAGAAAGAAGAGTGGGTAGGGGAGATTGCTCAGTGGTTAAAGGCACTGCTTGCAAAGCCTTGATGGCTGGGGTTTAATTCCTCAGTACCCACATAAAGCCAGATGCACAAAGTGGCCCATGCATCCGGAGTTTATTTGCAATGGCAAGAGGCCCTGGCCTGCCCATTCTCTCTCTGTCTGTCTCTCTCTCTCATAAATAAATACAACTTTAAAAGAAATGAAAGAGCCTGCTCTTCAGAAGTGACCCTGGTACCAGCTTCTGAGCCTCTTCTGTGGAACCTTGTCACTCTGGAACCTTCTGGGTGGAGCCTTCAAGGGAACTGGGAAGCCAGCTGCTAAGATTAGCATCAAAGGGCCATAGACACAGGGACTTGGAACAACAGGGGTTCTCTAAGATCCCAAGCTTTCAGTCTGCCTTTAAAAATTACTTTCCTCAACTCCAAAGGGGCAAGGTCAGTGGCTAAATCCTCCCTGTGTATGAAGAAAGCTGAGCAAAATAACTTGGGGAACTGGGGAGGTGATATTTATTGGTTTCCTCTTAATTAAGAAGGCAACACATGGTTAACCTGGAAACTTGTAACACCCAGAAAAAGACACATTTAAAAACTACGCAGATTCCCACCACTACTAATACATATGTATTTGTACTGTTATGGCAAAAATACACCAGCCACTGCTTTGGTTCGAATGTGAAATAGCCTCCATAGGGTTATTCTTTGAATCCTTGTTCCCCAGCTAAGGGCACTATTTTGGGAAGCCACGGGACCCATAAGAGATGGGGACTGGCTAGGGTAAGTAGGTCACTGGGCAGGCCTTTGAAGGCTATGCCAGCCACTGGTTCTTGCTTTCCTCTTGGCTTCTTGGTCCAGCGTGATGTGTACGGCCTCCACCATCCCATCCCACTGTCGTGAGCTGAGGTGCTCCGCTGTGACTTCCCTGCCAGGGCTTCCCTGAAGCCCTCTCAAACCAAGAGCCCACGTCAACCTCTTGTCTGTCAGGCATGGTGGCTTCAGTGAAGCAAAAGTAACCGTCAGAGCTATTGAACTGGGCCTTTTCCCTCCATGACCTGATTTGGCCCTCATAGGCACCTCCTAACATAGAACTGTTACTGATCCCAATTTGTAGATGAGGATAGCGAGGGGTCGGGCTGCTCCTCAGCCTGTACAGGGTCTCTCACTGGTTGAGAAGTGGCGGAGCTGGATGCCACACCCAGATCTCTGGTCTGGCCCTGAGCCGCTGGAAGCCCCTGCTGCTTCCTCCCCGGGTCTCGTCATGGCAGTGTGCTTTTCCTTGCGAGTGTGCGTACACTTATATTTATACTTCTGCTGACTGCGTCATCCTGGTTAGCAGCCCGTCCGCTCTACTTTGCAACATATCATGTGCATTTTCTCAAATCAATGCGTATTCTTCTAGGGCACTATTTTGAATGTCTGCATAGGATTCTGCAGTCTAGACAAGTGGCTCTTAAGCATTAGCTCAGGCGTGAACTGGGAACTTGTTGGAATGCAAATTCCCAGGCACCCCACCCCCACCCCCAGACCTTCCTGCATCAGAAATTCTGTGGACAGAGCCGAGAAGGAGGCTGTGACTTAAGGAGCCTTCCAGAGGACTCTCTGCATCCTTTAGGCATTTGTTATTCATCTGAACTAATTGCCTGGAATAGGTACTTTCAGATTTGTTCCCAGGTCTGGACTCATGATTCACAAGGTGAGGGGGCTAGGGTGTTTGCTGGGCAAACATGGCCATCTGATTTCAGATGCCCAGCACTTAGGTGAACACCAGTCACGGCAGTGCGCACCTGTAATGCCAGCGCTGGGGATGCAGAGATGGGAGGATCCTGGGGCAAGCTGGCTTGCTAACGTAGCCCAATCAGTAAGCTCTAGTTTCCGTGAGGGACACTGTTTCAAAGAATAAGGTGGAAAGTCATTGAGGAAGACAATTGACGTCATCCTCTGTCCTTTACACACACATGTACCCACATGCATATGTGTATGCATACACACATGCATTCATACTATACACACACATGCACACACATGCACAAGTGTATACACACACAACAGGCAGAGTAAGCATCATCACTTGCACATATCAGTGAAGATCCAGGGAAGGTTTTTAAAATATTTTATTTTTATTTATTTATTTATTTGACACACACAGAGAGATTGGGCGCACACCAGGGCCTCCAGCCACTGCAAACGAACTCCAGACACAAGTGCCACCTGTGCATCTGGCTAATGTGGGTCCTGAGGAATCGAATCTGGGTCCTTTGGCTTTGCAGGCACACAAGCACCTTAACCACTACGCCATCCCTCCAGCCCTAGGGAAGGTTTTTAAAATGAAGCAGGTGCCAAAATCAAATAAAATCAAAACAAACAAACAAAAAGCCCTGTAAACTAATAAATGGGATATTTATAAAGAAAAGCTGGTGAGATTTTAGTAGGACGTAAGAAAGTAATTTCTTTCCTGGGAGGAGGAATATGGCAGAAGCATTACAAATCACCTGTGGGGACAGTTCAGGCCCAGACAGCCCTGCAGGTGATATATCCCCAAAGCACTGTGATGGGCACCAGGCCTTTGCTCACTTGGAGCTAATGGCTGAGATGTTTATTAAAAAAACAGCTGTGTCCAAGCCAACCCGGCAGGGGGAGGGCAGAGGACCCGGAGTTGCCGCGGAGATAGATCAGGAGGGCAGGCTGGCCACTCGCCTCCCAGCTGGTGGGCCTGCTGTGGGGGCTGCCTCTTCAGTAACCTGTGGCAGAGCACAGACTTCCACAGCCCTTCCTGGGGGCCCTTCCCCAGTGTCTTAGAAGACACCTTCCATCTGATGCCACATGGAGCTCTGTCAGCAGGGTGCTTTGCTACCTGCTCTGAAGCCAGCCTGCTGCGACAGCAGCCTGCCTGCCAGTTCTTACTCGCTAGCCAGCCAGCTCCGCAGCCTGCCTGTTGGCAGACAAAGTTCCCTGGAATCTACACGCCTGGGCCATGGCTCCTCTCCAGACCAAGGAAAGCACTTTAAGCTTCTGGTATGTCCCTTTCCTGGCCTGTAAAATGGGAACGATGATCCCCGAACACTCAGCAAAGGCTCCCAGTGTGGGCTGTGAATGGTCAGCTTACATATTATGTGTGCTAATGTCATTGCTGTGTGCTTTGATTTGGGAATCTGCTGTTGGCTTGTGAGGAAAGCATGGATCTTGGGGGACATGGTGTTGTTACTGTGTGACCTTGACCTTGGACATTATGCCTCCTTTTTTTGTTTTGTTGTTTTTGTTTTGTGAGGTAGTGTCTCTCTCTAGACCAAGCTGACCTGGAATTCACTATGTAGTCTCAGGGTGGCCTTGAACTTACAGTGATCTTCCTACCTCTGCCTCCCGAGTGCTGGGATTAAAGACGTGCCCCACCATGCCCGGCCAGCTCCATGCTGTCTCCTTTCTGAGTTCCTACTTCTCCACCACAAAGCCTGGAGCTTGGTGCCTGCTTCGCCAGGCTTGGAACTACGTGGGATGATGTGGAGAGCTTACTCAGTGCAGGTAGTACACATAGTAGGCGGCTTAGCAGTGTTTGATGAACGTGAATCTCTATCCTGTCTTTCTGTGGGCGGAGACAGCCCTATCAGTTACCTTTCTTGTTGCTGCAATAGATACCTGAGAAAAGCAGGGTTTATTTCAGCTCACAGTTTGAGAGAGATACAGTCCCTCCCTCATGAGGGGACGCCATGGTGTCAGGAGCACAAGGTAGTTGGTTGGTCACAGCGCATCCATTGTCAGGCAGCAGAGATGAAGGCTCTTGTTCACTTCACCTTCTCTTGTTATTCAGTCCCACAATTCATGGGATAGAGTCACCCACAGAGAGGGTGGGTCTTCCCATCTCAACTTACCTCATCTAGAAACTCCCTCACAGACATGCCCAGAGATTTGTCTAAGTGATTCGAGATCCAATCAAAGTCGATTATCGAAATTAACCATCACACATATCACGATCTGCCTCGTGACGTTGGACACCTGCAGGCTCGGGTCTTGGCTCTGCCAGCTCATGTGGGCTTTGGGCAGGTTACCACATAGCTCTGTGCCTGGTTTCCTCACCTGTGAAATAGGAGAAATGAAAGCACCGGTTCTATAGGGTTTTTGTGAGACTAAAATATGAGTTAAGAATAAAATACCTGCGTGAAGTATGGTTATGACTGTGTTTCCAGATGGAGCAAAGCCTAAGTCTGTATTGTAAGAGGCGGAAGAGGTAGAAGAGTTTGGAGAAAGGACCACTTTGTTTTTCCTTTTTTATTCTTCCTGTATGTGTGCACATGCGTGCACGCGTGTGTGTTCCTCTGAGTGTGAGTGCACAAATCAAATAATACAGGGTGAAGCCGGGCGTGGTGGCGCATGCCTTTAATCCTAGCACTCGGGAGGCAGAGGTAGGAGGATCGCCATGAGTTCAAGGCCACCCTGAGACTACATAATGAATTCCAGGTCAGCCTGAACTAGAGTGAGACCCTACCTCAAAAAACCAAAAAAAAAAAAACAAAACAGGGTGTACGTGGAGGTCAGAGGACAGACTCTGGTGTAGGTCCTTGCCTTGCACCCTGTTGGAGGCAGGGCTCATTACTACATTCGCTGGCCCTCAGGCTTCCAGGTGACCGCTGCTTCCACCTCTGCTCTAGGCATACCGGGGTTACAGATATGTGTGTGGTTGATGTGGGTTCTGGCGATCTGAACTCCGGTCCTCACACTTGTGTGGCAAGTACTTTACTCACCATGCCATGTCCCCAGTGCCTGCTTTTCAGCTTTGATCAGACATTCAGTACACAGATACAATCTGAGTACCAACTCTGTGGCCAGCCAATTTCTTCCCGCCCATCATTCTTTTGCATTTGGGGTCTGTTTGTCAAGAGGACTTAGCCCTTGGGGTGCAGGAAGGTGACCACATTGAAGGTTAAAGGAGGTGGGCCACCCTGACCACCTTGCAGCCAGGAAGTCACGTCCTCATCTCCTAGAGAGAACTGTCGTATCAGTGGCCATGACACACATCCCCTCTCCCAAAAGCTCCAGAAAAGCAAAAGACCTTGGAGGTATTTTAGGTTAAAAATCAGCTCTCAAATTCCATTGTAGGTTATTCAAAGGAGAAAAAGAATAAAAATCAATGTGAACCCCGTCTCCGGTTCTGAGGAGCCGTCGCTTCTTGTTTGTAACCCGAAGAGATCGATAAGAGATGCTCCTTTGGTTCTGTTTTTTAAGCTCAATACGATGGATGCAATTTGGCTGACAATTATGAACAATCAGTTATCATGTAGGCTCGCTCCTGCCGGCCTGCTGCCCGATCAGGCAATCATGAGCTATTACCAAGGGGGTGGCGCTGTGGAGGGGCTGGTTCCTACCCCCTCACCCAGGATTGCTTAGAAATAAACGGAATTTGCCGATCAATGGAGTCATTGGGATGGAGAAGTTATGAATGCCTCAGTGCGGAAGCCTGGCTTCTCAAGTTTTCAGACCCATTAGCCAGGATGGAGGTTTCTATTGATGAAATCATCTATCTCTTTGCCTTTGAAAGTTGCTAGAGGCCAAGAGGCTGGGTTGGGACTCACAAGAGTTCAGAAAACCAGGGGCCTCTGGCTGTCATCAAGAGCCTGGAGGGACTGGGCTGGAGAGATGGCTTAATGGTTAAGGTGCTTGCCTACAAAGCCTAAGGGCCCAGATTTGATTCCCCAGGACTCATGTAAGCCAGATGCACAAGGTGGTACATGCATCTAGAGTTCGTTCATAGTGGCTAGAGACCCTGGCATACCTATTCTCTCTCTCTCTCAAATATACAAATAAAAATTTTAAAATGTATCTGGAAGGATGACTAGCTATAGCACACCTAGATCTGAATTGGGTGGATATAAAGCATGCAGGGCTCAGTTGGAGCCTAGCAAGCCACCACGGAGCAGCATTCCTCCAAGATACAAAGTGTGTGGCCACTTCTTTGCAGATCCAGCCAGGCAACCTGGCTCAGGACCTCAGTCTCTTTTGGGCCTTTGGCCATTTTGGAAAACTGATACAGGCTCTGTGCTCCCCCTCAAGAGATGCTCAGATGCCCCAAGCTTTATATATGCCTGGAGGAGGGGTATGCAATCTAGGATAACACGCTAAGGGTTTTTGGAATCAGGTAATTCTTTGTGTTTTACCATTTTCAAGCTGTAAGATCCTGAGCAAATCACCTCAGCTCTCCAAGTGAGTTTCCTCCTGGTTATGTGGACGGCAATCGTGTTTGCCATAAAGAATTGCAGGATGATCCACGAGGAACCTAATCCATCTGCCTAGCATGTTAACGGGCGTCACTGTTGGGGTGAATGATGACGACAGAAGACAGTGTGGAGTCGTGGCATGCCTCCATGTTGCAACCAGCAGATGAGGATATTTCTCCCCACGGGTACTTCTACCCACTTGTTGACGCCTAGCTCCCTCACCCAAGGGCATGCTTCGTGCAGCTGGAAGTCACGAGAGCTGGCTCACTTCACGCCTGAACTTTCCAGTTCCCAGTCTCATGATTGTCTGTATTGATTATCAGATTGACTGGGCCTAGAATCACCTGTGACCGCTTAGCTTGATTAGATTAACTGAGGTGGGAAGACACACTAACTATGCGCAGCAGCGCAATCCTAGGGGCTGGGGCCCGGGACTGTGTAAACAGGAGAGAGTTGGCTGAGCAGCAGCCTTCACGTTGCTGCTGCCTCACTGTGGCCCTGTTTCAAGCTGCTTTAAACTCCCGCCACCATGCCTTCCCAGCCTGCAACTATAAGCTCAGATGAACCCTTCCTCCCTCAAACTGATTTTTATCAGGTGTTTTGTCCCAGCGGAAGCCTGGCTTCTTAAGTTGACTGATACAGCACTCAATGAATATGTATTGGACGGATGGATGAAGACATGAAAAGGGGAATTAACAACTCTGTATAGTCAGTCCCTTATGGGTGTGAGTTCACAGAGGAAGAAAGGTGGGGGCTCAGTACTTGGGGTGTCCTAAGGAATAGCACACCGTGAATCAGAATCCGGCTCTCTTGCCAACCAGGACATTGCTTCCAGGGACAGACAGGATGGAGCCCTGGGTCCAGGATATGCTGTCACCCTGTCCCACCCTTCTCCCCACTGAACAGCTAGTGACCTTGTGACCCTGTCCTCTCACCCAAGCTATCCTGTGTTCAGGAAATGATCTGCTTCACTCAGAGCCCCTGAGATTTCACTGCATTCCATTCTTTGAGGATATTTGCATTTTAATGACCAATGATAAAAAATTTAAGTCCAAGGAGTGGTGCAGAGATGTTGAGGCAGCAAACCCTTATGCCGAAGCCTTTTCTGATGTTCAGAAAGAAGGCCTCTGGGTAAGGAGGGCTTGGTGCCTGTTAGATGATGTCCCACGGGCATATTTGTGGGACACATGGCTTTTCTTCCTGTTTCTATCCCTAACATCTACTGCTCCAATTTTTAGAATAGGGCTGGGCTGTCAATGGTAAGGAGCCTTTCAAAGCCCGGCTGCAGGCTCTCCTTAATTCTTCCTTTTCCTCCATCCCAGGGTAGAGGCCCTCTGCCTGCCCAGGCCAGTGAGTCCAACCGGGAGGCCTTACTCAGTATCTTCCAGAGATGTGGCATCTGTGAGCAGAAGCAGAGGTGGACTTGGAACAGGCTGCTAAGTCATATAGGCTTGTAGACAAACCCAACTCTTCCCTGTAATTAGGTAGGAGCCAGGGAAGGAGGGGCAGGGAAAGCAGGCCTTGGTAAAGTGCTTTAGTGCCTTTTAAATAGTCCCCCTATAGGGAGGACCAACTCCCTATGGCTACCAGGGACCCAAAGAATCCCGAAGGAGGCAAGTGAAGGGAGCTGGGTCAGAAGATAAGCCATTCTGGAGCAGGGAATGGATTCCCCAATATAAACCAGGCACACTGTGGCCCATGTGGCCAGTCTGTGCAATGCTTACATGGTGTGCACGGGCTGGCGTTAACTGTCATGGCTAAGCACTGTGGCTCTGGCTTGAAGATGCAGCCTGGCCTACTGATCCCTTTCCAGGTCATGCTGTGACTTCCCATTAGTGAAAAGAACATGCACAACTATGATTGACAGCAGCCTGGTCTGCTAGATAGAACAGGCACGCACACACACACACACACACACACACACACACTTGCACACACAGGTACAGTAGACTGGGTCCAGACTCAACGCCTGTATAAGAGTGACAGAAAAAGTACCACCAAACCCAGCTAAGGACCCTCAGTGATACATTTGGCGAGGCCTCATATGACAGGGTGCTAGAGAGCTACCGAGGAAGAGCACCATCAAGAGGCTGAAAGGTATGGCTCGGCAGTAGATCACTTGCCTAGCATGCTCAAGACTCTAAGTTCAACCCCCGGTACTATACTATAAATAGCAATGAAACAAGGTCAAGGGTTAAGTGAAACTAACAACTACCAGTGTGAGTGCATGGTCCACTGTGCTATGTGCGGAATGGGCCCTGGCCCCTCAAATTCTCATAACCAATGCACAGGTCAGTGTTCTCATCCCATCCTGTAGCCTAGGAAGCTGAGATGAGAGAACCTGCTTAGCGTCAAGGCAGGTGTGTTAGATTTCAGCCCAAACACCAAAGGATATTGCCTCCCCTCCTGTACTCCCTGACCTTGTGACTTTACAGCCTCAGTCCTCTCATCTGTAAAGTAGAAGCACTTGTCTTTGATCCTTCCTGAACAGAGTTAACGAAGGATGATAGGTTACATACATCTTTATACAGACAGACAGACAGACAGACAGGCATTCAGACAGGCAGAAGGATGGACATACAGAGTTTTTAATGTCTTTTTTTTTCTGGCTAGGGTTTCAGATTGTATGGATTAGCAGAGAGCCTTCCAGATATTCTCCCCATAAAAGTCCCACCCTAACCAACTTGAGAAATTTTCTTTTCCCTGTGACAAAGAATAGAAGAGACACATGGGGGACGAAGCAGCCCTTGCCAGACTTGGCAATGTCTGAAGAGCCTCAAGGCCTGAGATTTGTACCACTTCTACCTTGGCCTCTTAGAGCCCTGTTTCCTGCTCACTCAGGAAGCAGAGGGGCCCTCCACCCCCCCTTATATATCAGCCACCCTATGTCTGATTGGCTCTGCCTGGTGTCACCCCTGCTGAGGCCTAGGCCAAAGGACCTTCAGTGTGCTTGTCCCTGAGTCAGAGACAGCCTGAGTGGGATGTCTTGAGGACAAAGCCTGTCTGCCAAGGAGGCTGCTTGTACTGTGCACCCAAGGCCTGGGCATACAGTGGGCAAAGCTAGCAGGTCTAGCTGACCTGGGGAGAGCACGGCAGCAGAATTACCAATTTGAATTGCAGCACTTTTCTCCCATCATGCCAGGCCAGGAGAAAGCTGCCATTGAGGGTTGGCTTGGTGCCAGTGAGGGTGCCTCCCTCCCTCCGGAATGTTCCAGTCATGGGCTCTCAGAGATGAGTGCATTGGAGGGAGAGAGATGTTAGGAGATACAACAGTGTAATAAAGTTGATCTGCTAAGCCCTTTGCCCCAGAGTTGGGAGGCCACAGTGAGCATTGTGTAGGACACTGGAGGAGGGCCCAGCAGGGCTAAACGTACGCTTGGCAGGAGCCCTTGGGTGGAAGCCTCACCCTCTTGCATTCATCATCTTCTGCTTTGTTCCCAAGAGCAGAGGAGCCAGGCTCCTTCCCTTGCTTGACCTAGACATCTTTCTCTCACCTTATTTTGTGTGTGTGTGTTTTTTTTTTTTCGAGGTAGGGTCTCACTCTGGCCCAGGCTGACCTGGAATTAACTATGTAGTCTCAGGGTGGCCTCGAACTCTCGGCGATCCTCCTACCTCTGCCTCCCGAGTGCTGGGATTAAAGGCGTGCGCCACCACGCCCGGCTTGGTTTTGTTTTTAAAACAGGGTTTTATGCATCCTAGGCTGGCTTCAGACTTGCTACATAGCTGAGGATGACCTTGAACTTCTGACCCTCTGGTCTTTCCCTCCCCAGTGCTGAGATTACAGACATGGTCCACCATGTCCAATTTCATGTGATGCTGGAGATAAACCCAGGTTGTTATAGCTATGTCATCTCAGGGTGGCCTTGAACTCACGGCGATCCTCCTACCTCTGCCTCCCAAGTGCTGGGATTAAAGGCATGTGCCACCATGCCTGGCAGGACCCAGGTTTTGAATGCTAGGTAGACATTCCATCAACAGAGCCACACACCCAGCCCTCTCCTACCTTTTGTGAGAGATTCTGTGCTATCAAGTGTGCATGTATGAATATCTGTGTGTTTGTATGTATGTGCATATGCCCATATAAGCATGCTAGTGTGTGTGACAACATATACAACTGCATGCACATAGTATTTAATACCTGCATGTACTCATGTGCTTGCATCCTAACCCTCTTCCTGATTCTTTCCCATACCTGGATATCTGGCTTCCAGGGGTGTGCCTGGTGTAGGCTTTGAGAGCAGTAGAGCCTTTCTCAGCTCTCCTTGGGCTTAGCTGAGGACTTAGAGTGCTGGACACTCAATGGTCACTAGAATTTCCCAAGTCAGTGGTTCTTGGGTCTGTTGTCTCATAATCTGCAAAAAATTGACAGGTGCAAAGTAGAAGGGCAAGATGAGCAAAGCTTGATTTTTTTTTTAAATTTAAATGTTTTTAAATTTCTTTGTGTGTGTGTGTGAGAGAGAGAGAGAGAGAGAGAGAGACGGAGAGAAGGAGGGAGAGAATGGGCATGCCAGAGCCTTCAGCCACTGCAAATAGACTCCAGACACATGCACCATCTTGAGCATCTGTATTAAGTGGCTCCTGGGGAATCAAACCTGGATCTTTTGGCTTAACCACTAAGCTATCTCTCCAGCCCCAAAGCTTGATTCTTAGAAAGTAAAACAGAAAGCTCCCAATTTGGGACCAAGGGTTTTTTTTTTTTTTTTTTTTTTTTTTTTTTTCGAGGTAGGGTTTCACTCTGGTCCAGGCTGACCTGGAATTCACTATGTAGTCTCAGGGTGGCCTCGAACCGGCGATCCTCCTACCTCTGCCTCCCGAGTGCTGGGATTAAAGGCGTGCGCCACCACGCCCGGCCCCCGACCAAGGGTTTTTTTTACCCCCAAGGGTATAAAACCGGCATCAGGTCAAGGTGGATTTGATTGGTTACTCGTTTCTTCTTAAAATTTTATTTACTTATTTGAGAGAGGCAGATTATGTGTGTGGGTGTGTGTGTGTGTGAGAGAGAGAGAGAGAGAGAGAATGGGTGCACCAGGGCCTCTAGCCACTGTAAACAAACACCAGATGCATGCACCACCTTGTACATCTGGCTTACATGGGTACTGGGGTATTGAACCTGGGTCCTTAAGCTTCACAGGCAAGTGCCTTAACTGCTAAGCCATCTCTCCAGCCCTGATTGGTTACTTTGAATGTACATGGGTAATTCCACCCTTGGGGATGGACATTATGCATCAAGTCAGAGTGGACTGGATGGGTTATTTTGAATGTATATGGGGGCTCTTGATAGAAAGAAACAATGACACAGCCCAGGCTGGGGGTTAGCGGTATCTTGGTGAGTCAAGGCTTTTTTGGAATTCAGTCACTGGACTCTGTTCTGTGGACTTAGAATTAGTGATATTCTTTGAACCTGTAACCCTGACTCCCTACAAAAATGGGGTCGGACTTACTCCTAATTCCTATCATGCTCTTGCCTTCTTCCCACTGAAGCCCACTCTCTCATACGGGGGTCTTCTTCTTGTTGACAGCTTGTTTTCTCCTCCGGGTGGAGAAAACACTCAGTTCTAGACTTCGAATGCAGACCTCATGCCATGCGATCAAGCCTTCAGTGCTGAGCGTGTGTTGGGGACATCTGAAAGCCAGGGTCTCCGTTTTCGTAAATTCCCTGAATTGACATTGTCACCCTTCCAGCCTCCGCCGTCCTCTTCTCTCATCTGGCAGAGAGAGACCTGTGACTCCTTCTTGTGGGTGGTTACTTTTCCATGTTCATGCTCACCACCTCCACCCAAGACTAGGCCCTTAGCACCACAAACATGTTCCACTCACCAAGACCTTGCTGGCCTCCTAACCCATCCACTCAATTTGGGGACAATGAAGCCATTTTTTTCATTCATTCATTCATTCATTCATTCATTCATTCATTTATTACAAGGTAGGATCTCACTCTAGCCCAGGCTGGCCTGGCACTCACTCTGTAGTCCCAGGCTATCCTTAAACTCATGGCAAAACTCCTACCTCTGCTTCCCAAGTGCTGGTATTAAAAGGCATGCATCAACACGCCCTGCCTAACAAAGCCTTTTTTTTTTTTTTAAGTGCCAATGCCAGACCTGCTGGCATAACCCTGTAATTTTCAGGTACTCAGAAGGTAGATGTTGGAGCATGGCAAGTTCAAGGCCTGCCTGGGCAACTTAATGAAAACTCTGTCTCAGGATAAGTAGTAAAAAGAGGGTTGAGTGAGGCTCTGTGGTAGAGGGCTTGCCTAGCATATATCAGGCCATAGACTCAATCCACAGTTCCACAAAAACAAACACACAAGATCATCTCAGTTGCCACTCAGAGCTCTTCCTGGGTTTCTATGCTGGAAGCCAACAGCATCTGCATCCAAATCTCACCCTCTGATGATGACTACCTGTTGGGGCCATGGCTGCCTTACATGACCTCTCTGAACCCTGCAGAGATATGATGAAAACCGAGCAAGGTAACATGAGAAAGCACTGCAAAGTGGCTTTATGCAATATATATGTTGTGTAAATATGTTTTATATGTATTGTATAAATATGCATGCGCATCATATAAAATACATATTTTTTTTTTAAAAATATTTTTATTTATTTATTTGCAAGCAGAGAGAGATAGAATGAAGAGAGACAAAAGAGATAGAGAATAGGCACATCAAGGCCTCAAGTGGCTGAAAACAAACATCCCATGATTGCGGCACTGTGCATCTGGCTTTATGTGGGTACTGGGGAATTGAACTCATGTTGTCAGGCTTTGCAGGCAAGTGCCTTAGCTATGGAGTCATCTCTCTAGCCCAAACATATGTACCTTCTCAATTTCAGTGCTTTGGTTTGGGAGAAAAAAACTGTGTGTGTGTGTGTGTGTGTGTGTGTGTATTGGAAAATACATAAGGTGCTGGGCGTGGCGGTGCACACCTTTAATTCCAGCACTTGGGAGGCAGAGGTCGGAGGATCGCCATGAGTTTGAGGCCACCCTGAGACTACATAGTGAATTCCAGGTCAGCCTGAGCTAGAGTAAAACCCTACCTCAAAAAAACACAACAAAACAAAACATAAGGAAAAGAGTGTTGTGTGTAGCCACGTGCACAGTGATACTTTTATTTACCTTTCTTGTTAATTCATTCACTCTGTGTCTGTTGACACTTCTTACTTCCTAAATATTGGCACAAATATAGACAGATACAACTTTTAGACAGATACAAGAATTTGGCATCAGATACCAACTTCCTTTCACGTTGTAAACCCCGAGAAAAGTCCAGGGTTGAATCCCAACTTCTTTTCTGGGTCAGAGTATGGTTGTTATAGTGTTTCCAAGGAGGCTTGGATGGTCCTGGCCCTCCATGGCGGAGGAGAGTCTCTAGAACTACCTGTCCTGGGGTCAGCAGGTTCCATAGTCCTTTGATAACCTGGAAGATCCGTCATCTGTGTTGTATTGCTCTGCAGAGTGTGAGCCCTAGTCAGGACAGGTGATGTCAGGGCCGAGGGGCAAGAGGCCTGTGAGACCCCTGCACACAGAACCAGGAAAAGTCATGCTTGCATCTGGGGTGGGGGCAGGAGGTGGAAGTTGATGAGACTCGTCAAACTGAAGTCTCTCCAATTTACTTTCAGGAAGGAGCTCCATTAACGGGAGCGTTTGGGGAAAAAAAAACAAAAACACTAATCACCATCCGAAATGTACATGCTATTTCCCATCTGGTGTGCGGAATTGGATCATCTCGGGAGGCTCGGGGAAAATGCGGCAGATGGGCTGGGCTTGGAGCGCGTCTCCCCACAGGCAGTGTGGAGAAGAGGAAGGAGCTTGGCACGGGAAGCCGGCACAAGTGAGGGATGGTGGGCCCTATCGGGTACCCATCAACTGGGGCAGGGAGGAGGCTGCCCCACTCTCAGATGCCTGATGCGGGCAGCAGCTGCGCTGGCTGCCCCGGGGGCTTCTGGTCCATTCTGGGAAACAGCAGCTCTGGGTTTGCAGATTCTCTGGCTCGGCTGCAGTGGTGCCAAAGAAACATTCATGAGCATCAAACACTTGCTGGTATGGCTTCCTGGCCCCAGAGGTCTTGCATGACATTCACCATGCTCATAGGTGTTGATTATCAGTCACCAAGAGGCTCCCTTGAAGCCGGTGGGATGTACTCAGCACTGCCTGTATGTAACTTAGCTCAGACCCCTGATCCAGGTGTTGTAGAATTCTCCCTAGAGAACTGGGCCTGATGATAGACTCCAGCTGGAAGGAGACTCACCCTTGAACTACATCCTGCCAGGCTAAGAGCTGTCCCCATACTGCACCACTGCAAAGGCCATGCGTGTTGCAGATGACAGCTGATCTTGTAAACCTCTGAGTGGTATGGGAAAGGCAGGTGACTGGAAAGAGAGAAACTGGGAGGGAACAAGCAGGGTTAGGAACCAAGGTTCCTGGAGAACGGGGCCTGGGAGAGAATGATGCTCTGGGCTCAGGCCCCTGCCTCTCCTTCCTCTACCCATGATCATCATTCTATCGGGTAACTTGGATGCCACCAACACCTTTCTTTTCTGCGGTGACTTTCCAACTTCCTCCCTGGGGCATCCCCTCTCCCGTCATCTAATTAAAGGGAGGAAAGTAATTAAGGAAGGACATGTAACATTCCTGGTGACATTGAACCCAATAACAACCCCCGCCCCTCCCCCACTCCCAATCCATCAGTGTGACATGCTGAACAACTCGGTGCAAAAGTGCTTTGTTTCTTGCTTGCTAAGCTGGAAAGCACTTGAATTTAACCTCCTGCATAAGTGGAGTTAGGAAAGATTCAGGCGTCTTTAAGTGGAAAGAGAACACGAGCCAGACAGAGTCCTTTCAGGGAACTCAGAGGATGGGGCTTCATTCACTCCCTCTTCCACACACTCATTCACACAAGCACTTACTGAATGCCCTCTACGAGCCAGACCATGTGGTCCCACTCAGGACACTGAGAGATGCACACAGAGACTGATGTTGTCTCTGCAGCTGGAAACGTGGTCTTCTGCAGTTTTAAAAATGGCAGCTGTGGGGCTGGAGAGATGGCTTAGCGGGTAAGGTGTTTGCCTGTAAAGCCAAAGGACCCCAGTTCAATTTGCCAGGACCCATGTAAGCCAGATGCACAAGGGATGCACGCGTCTGGAGTTCATTTGTAGTGGCTGGAGGGCCTGGCGCACCCACTCTCTTTCTTTCTCTGCCTCTTTCTTGCAAATAAATAAAATAAAATATATTTAAAAATTCAAAAAAAATGGCAGCTGTGGCTCTGGGGTGGGAGTAAGAGGGTTGCTACACTGTGAGAAGCTAAAAGGAGATGCCCTTTCTCCTGCCTGGACCATGGCTGTTCATATAGTCCAGGCACTGTGGGGACTAAAGACACCAAGAAGCCACTACCCTGGATCCACAGAAGCTCATACTAATCAGAGCCTCGGGAGATCCACTCCAAACTCAAGATGCATGCAAAACGCAGGGAAAGGCTGGGGCTGGCACCGCTAGCTTTGTGTAGGGGAATTGTAGAAGAATCACCAAGGCACTGACATTGAAATTGGGATTTGAAGCATCCATGGAAATTCCCAGTGGAGGAAAGGGTATGGGAAGATCTAGGTAGAAGAAGAGGTTTGTGCAAAGGCTGAAAGGCATGAAAGAGTGGTGGTTGGATGTGGAAGAGAGTGGTGGGTTGGGGGAGGGTGTTAGGAACCGTGTTGACAACAAGGGAGCAGATCTGGTGTTGTCCATGAAATGCGATGTGGCCTAGAGGTGAAATAATGGGAGCCGGCTGCCTGGATTAAGAACCTGGTTCTACCATGATCTACCTGGTTCTCCCTTTCTCATCAGTCAGGTGGGAATCTTCACAGGATGCGCCCAACAAGGGAGTTGTGGGAATTCAAGAATTAATGCGTACTGGGGCTAGGGAGATGGCTCAGTGAACAAAATGCTCACTGCTCAAGCCGGAGCATGAAAGTTCCTATCCCAGACATCGTGTGAAAGCCATGCCAAGCTTCTGTGAGAGGAGAATGACGGACTGGAGAGGTGGCTTAGTGGTTAAGGAGCTTGTGCACAAAGCCAAAGAACCCAGGTTCAATTCTCCAGCACCCATGTAAGCCAGATGCACAAGGTGGTGCATGCGTTTAAAGTTCTTTTGCAGCAGCTGGAGGCCCTGACACACCCATTCTCTCTCTCAAATAAGTAAAAATGAAAACAACCCTTTAAAAAAAAAAAAAAAAAAGAGGAGAATGACTGCAAGATAGGAGGTGGAGGACTGACCCCTGCACCATGTGTTTGCACTTACACACATGGACAAGCACATATACATTATACACACATTAAAAAGGGGGGAAAAAAGAATTAATGTAGGCCTAAGTGCCTAGAAAACATGTAGCAAGCCCCCAGTGACTATGAGTACTATTTACCCATCTTCTTTTGTTCTTTTTGACAGGATCTAACTGTGTAGCCCAGGCTGGCTTCAAACTTGAGATTTTCCTGCCTTGGCCTCCCAAGTGCTGGGATTATAGGTGTGCATCACTGTGCCTGGCTTGTGATTTGCTTTTTACTCTCACCCATCCTGAGTGGTCTGTTGGAAGTCACTCAACAGTTAGGACAAGAGGGCCATTCCTCTCTTTATATTTTGGAATAGCCCCTCCAACCATAGCCACAAGTCCCCAAAAACAACTGCTCCAGGAAATTTGCTCAATGTGTATTCCTAAGCCTTGTTCCTAAACTGCTGAGTCAAAATCCCTCAGATAAAGGGGCACGAGGGATGTCACTGGGATGATGGGAGGACGGTTACACGACCCTGCAGAGTTCCTAGAAATGGCTGAGTTGGACACTTCAAATGCATGACGTTTATGTTGCATAAATGACGCCTGAAATATAGCCATTAAAAAACATCTCTAGGTGATTCTGGTAACTCATCTTCAGCTTGGTGGGGGGAGAGGTCTTGGCGACCAACTGCAGGGCCCGTGGGTGCGATGTGATGGAGCACAGAGACATAGAGGAAATTCTACAAGTGGCCTCCTCAGAGCTCACCTGAGATACCTGTCCAGAATCTGGAGGGTGAGGAGCAGAACACTCCCTCCCTCCCCGCCTCTGCACTTTGCATCTTAGAAAAGGCCTTCTAGCAAGAAGCTGCTTTCCTGGGTTTAAACTCCTTTCTCAACTTCGTCAAGGAAGCCCTTGGCTATCACCGGGGATCTCCTCAGCACCCATGACATGAGCATTCCCCTGCCATTACGCTGCAAGCTTGCTTCCAGACCTGCCTCTTCACTGGTCCTGAGAGTTCCTCCAGGGGAGGGACCCAGTTGCTGGGTACAACTAGGTGGAAGCTGAGCACACACTGGGTGCTCGGGGAATGCACTGTGCCTGGCTTCCTGTGTGGGGCAAGGATGGTGCCCCAAAGCTATGTGGGATCCCAGGTATCTGCCCTGCCCTTGTCTTCTCAGGGCCAGATGCTAAACTTGGCCTTTGGTTCGAGTGCTACAGCAGCTATTCATGGCAGGAACGTCTCTATCTCTTTGTCCTCTGTTTTGCCAGGTCTCCCCGTCTCTAGGGCTGAGAGCTCATCACTGTGCTGGGGAATACTCTCTTGTGTCTCTGAGTTTCCAACTTTGTCCCCTCTGCTCTCCCATGGGTCCACACAACTCCTTTTTGTCTCCCTGTAGTGCTTGCCTGAGTCCCCAAGGATTTCTGCTTTGGAGATGACCCCGAGCCTTGTGTCTTTTTGTGTGCCCTGTACATATTCCCTTGTCCTTTTCTGTGTCCCCATGAGTTCTACCTGCATCCTTTTATCCTTGCCTATGCATGCCATTGGTCCCTTCAATCCTCCTGTGACCCTGTGGTGGCTTGAATGAAGTGTCCCCCATAGACTCATGTGTTTTGAATACTTGGACCCCAGTTGGTGGCAATTTGAGAAAGTTGTTGGACCTTTGGGAGGTGGAACCTTGCTGCTGGAGGTGTGTTGCTGGGGGAAGGCTTTGAGGTAATACAGCCCAGACCCAAGCCCAGTACTTAGAATGCTTCCTTCCAACTGATGTGGAGATGTGACCCAGGCCTTTTGCTCAGGCCCGTCTTATTTTCCCTATCATGATGAAACTACTTCTCCAATTAAACCTGAATTAAACCCTTTCCCCTCATAAACTGGTAGGGTGTTTTGTCCCAGCAGTGAAAAAGACCCTGTGTTTCTTTTGTGTCCCTTTAGCCCACCTAGACAGTTGGTCTTCAGAGATGTTGGGGTGTTGGTGGGGGGGATAAAAGCATCAATGAATGGATGAGAGCAACAGCTGGGCTGATTTTTGGAGCAGATTGAATTGAATTGTGATTGGTGTTAAGGTACTTTCTCTTGAAATATCTGCAGATTCATTTCTATTCTTACTCAGTGATGTGTGTGTGTGCAGGTGTAGGCACAGCCCCCAGCTCCTCACCATGAATTATGGGATTCTCTTTCCTCCACTTGCTCTTCTGTCTCTGCTTCTGGTCACAGGAGTGAGAACAGCAAATTGCTAAGCAAGAGCTCAGGGCTCCCTGGGACACATGCCCCGAGGCTCTCTCAGGGACATACAGGAAGAGAGTATTTTAAAAAGGCTTTCTCATACGCCTCTCTCTTCTTGGGCAGCAAGGCTGCCATTGAAGGCCCAAGTCCTCTGAGCCAAACGTAAGGAACCTCCTGCCTGGGCAGGGAGGGAGTGGTCAGTTGGCCATACCAGAGTTCCTTAGATGCCTGGAGAGGAGGCAGCAGATGCTTCTTGTTCTCTGTCCCCATCGCCTGGTCCCCATCTGTCCTCGTACTGCTCTGAGCATCCTGGGCTTGGAAGGGATGTGTGTATACTCTCAAGAGTAAAGGGACTTGGCGGAGTGAGCCTATCAAATGAAATGAAGCCAAACCAGAGATGAGGCTGTGGCCACTGGCACCCAGCCCAGCCCGTGTCCTCAACCCAACCAAACCCAGGTGGAGGGTGGGAGCCTGGGATTAACTGACTGGCAAAGCTCTGTTCCAGTCACTTAGTCCTCCTGCCACCTCAGAGATAACAGAGTTGAACCTGGCTCCCATAGCACAGCCTCCTCCATCCTGGTTCAAGATTCCCACCCACCAGACCCCCCTCTCTGCCGCTTCTGCAAGCATGGTTCTCCAAGACACTGAGATTGGCATATTCAGCAGCCAGCCCTGGACCTTGGAGGAAGGGTTTTCTTTTTCTGAATATTTATTATTTATTTATTTATTTATTTATTTATTTATTTATTTATTTATTTTTCTGAGTGGCCCCTGGAGGTCAGAGATTCCACAGGTCCCTGGGGGAATGAGTAGGTCCAGGCCTGGGGGACAGAGAGAGGTTGGAAGCATCAGCACCTTAGAGGAAGCACAGGTGAGTGGCACTAAGGGCTGGATAGGGAGGGAGCCAGAAGGGAGGTCAAAAATCCTGGGGGGGGGGGGAAGCCCCAGGGTTCCTTTCTCCCTGGCAGACAGCTTGTAGAGCAAACTGGAGTACCTTCCCTCAATAGCCCTTCAGGAAACTAAAGGGACAGGTGGGCTCTCATCAGTCCTAAGCCTTCCCTCCATAGCCACAGCTTGGGAGTCAAGATCTCTGTGTGTGCACGCGTGTGTCTTGTGCATGGAAAGGCATAACACAAGTCATTCATGCATTCGCTGGTTCTCGCTTGCTCATTCTCTCCTTTCTCACGCAGGCCTGCCAGCTCCCTTCAATGCAATCTTGAGGAATTTCCCCTTCTTTCTTTTCCCCAGGGAGACTAGTTCTCCCCTTTCCAGGCTGCCACTACCTCTGGTCAGTTCCAAACACCTCAGGTCAGTCCCCCTGACTCCTTGCAAGAGAAAGGCACATCTGGATGCCAAGGTGCTCATGTGCCCAGTGGGCTCGATTCCTAGTGCCTGCTGCAGGTGAATTCTGGCCACCTCCCACCCTATTCTGGGCACGAATGCCAATTACTTTCTCCAAAATTTGTCCACTGCTAAAAATGCCTTTTTTCCCTGGAGCAAGGTGGGGTAGAGGCTGTCTCACTGGAGAAATGCTACCTGGGACTGTGAGGTGAGGGCTAGGTCTGGAACCCAGTGCCCACACTCCCCTCTGGCCCTCACCTCTTCCCACAGCCTGCTGTCCTGGTGTCCTACTAGCAGCAGCTCCTCCTCCTCCTCCATTCCCTTCTCCTCCTTCTCCAGAGTGATCAGGGCACGTGCTCCTTCTACTAACAGTCTGGCTGCCTGCCGCTCTGCCTGTCTTGCGGGCATAGAAGCACCATACCTGCGTGCCAGAGAGGCACAGGTGTGCCTGCGCCACTCACACAGTGTACCACCTGCTGGAATCTTGGCGGAAGGCGGACTTGGGATGGGATCCACGGGAGAGACAGTCTGTGGCATAATTAAGAGGGAGCAAAACAGAAAACAAAACAATGTTTTCCTTCCTCTCTCTCTTTTCTACCACTTGCCCTAATTATTTTCCCACTTTAAAATTCTACATCAACTTTAATTAAGCTGGCCTCGGGCAGGGAAGTCTGGCAAACTTGGAGAAGTTCACTTGTTTATTTTCTTATCACTCAGTGATTGGATTTTTCACGGCTCACTCTGTCCTTCTAAGGAGAGGTGATGGCAGCCTCTAGTCTGTGAGGGCGGGGACAGGTGCAGCTGGGAACTGGCGCTCTGCAGCAGAGCTCCACCCAAATCTATTGTAGGACAACTTCTGCTCTGATATTTTCCTCCCCACCCTCTCTGTGCTGCCTCTTGCAAGATCAGGGTATGATGGTGCAGTAGTAGAGAGACAGCCTTGAACTTGGGGGCCAGAGCTTTGGATTTTGTCATTGATTCCTTGGGTGCATGTCACTCACTCACGTATGCTCTCACTCTTTCATTCACTCATCCTCTAACTTCATTCATGCATTCTTTCATTCTCGCTCATCCCTCACTACTCTCTCCTCTTCACTCCAAAGAAAGTCATGTGCGTAGTTGCTTCTGTCCTCACCAGCAAGTTCCCATCAGCAAGTTCTTGGGCTCCTCTGAACCTGTTTCTCCACCCCTGCATCCCAGGATCATGTCAAGGACAAAACGAGAACCTGTACCTGGAAAGCGGTGTGATCCTAGATCAGCATGGTGGCCCTATGTGTCACTTCTGGTGCTCCATCCGTCACCAGGCATGGGTGCTGGGTCATTCTGGGTTTTTGTGTTTGGGAAAAGAGAAGCTGCTTAGACCACTTCCAGGGCCAGGGATACAAACTGAAGGTCATTTAATTTCTTTTTTTTTTTTTTTTTTTTTAAAGATTTTATTTTTATTTATTTATTAGAGACAGAGACAGAGGAGAGGAGGAGAGAGAGAGAGAGAGTGAGACAGGCATGCCAGGGCCTCTAGCCACTGCAAACGAGCTCCAGATGCATATGCCACCATGTGCATCTGGCTTACATGGGACCTGGAGAATCAAACCAGGGTCCTTAGGCTTCACAGTCATGTGCCTTAACCGCTAAGCCATCTCTCCAGCCCCCCTTTTTTCTTTATTATTTATTTATTTGAGAGAGAGAAAGAGGAAGATAGAGAGAACGGGGGCATGCCAGGGCCTCCAGCCACTGCAAATGAACTCCAGACGTATGTGCCCCTTGTGCATCTGGCTTACGTGGGTCCTGAGGAATCGAACCGGTATCCTTAGGCTTTGCAGGCAAACGCCTTAACCACTAAGCCATTTCCCCAGCCCTGAATTTCTTGATACAGTGGAAAGCACTGGAACTGGGTTCTGAAGGAACCAAGACACCTGAGTGGTTGACTGGGGAGCTTATTATATTTCTGGGGTATGCCATGGGTTCAAATGAGAGCTGAATGGTGTCTGCAGCTCAGCCTGCAAAGGCATCCTTGCTAGGTCTGTTGGCAGATAGTGTAAGAATGACAGTGGGAAGGGAATGGGTGGATGAATGGTAAGTGAGTGGGTGATTGAACAAAGGACTACTGAATGAATGCTAATGGACAAGTGAGCAAACCAAAGAGTAGATGATTACATGAGTGAGTGGATGAATGAAGAAGCAGATGACATGAGGAAGTGAATAAGAAAGTGAGGGAGGTCGTGAGTACATAAGCAAGCAAAAGCCTTGAGAATGTGGCTGTCTAAGTAGATCACTGTATGATTAGATGACTTCACTAGAAATTGACTGAATGAATGGGTCGGGGGTAAGGGATTAAGGAAACAAATCAATGGGGCTGGGGAGATGGCTTAATTGTTAAAGACATTTGTTTGCAAAGCCTGATGGCCTGGGGTTCAATTCCCCAGGACCTACATAAAGCCAGATACACAAAGTGGCACATGTGTCTGGAGTTCGTTTGCAGTGGCCCATTCTCTCCTCTTTCTCTTTCTCTCCCTTTCTCTTAAATAAATAAATAAATAAGTAAATAAGTAAAAGAGTCAATGAATGAATGAATAGCTGAGGGGATCAAATGAACGGATGGCCCCATAAACTAATGAATGAATGACTGAGTCACTCCAGGAATACCTAAACTAGGATGACTGGCTGAGTGAGTGAACCTGTGACGCTGGTTCTGTCCTCATATGTGAAGGGTGGGGTTCACTTTGGGAGCCAGGAGACCAGAAAGTGTTGGAATTCCTGTGGGCGCTTCTCCACCCTTCCCTTCCCTCCCCTCCCCTCCTCTCAGGCAGTAAAGCCCCCTGAGCACAGTGACCATGAGCAGCTGTTCCATTATGTATACATACAAAAAAAAGGGAACGCATGTGTATCATTTATTCCTCCACCAGAACTGCACCCAAGCCATTGAAACGTAGATGTCAGTTTAAAAAAAAAAAAAAACCCACATCTTTGGTGGCTTGTCTACCTGTCTCCTCGCCGCGGAGAAATAACTCTCAGCAGTGGGTTAAGCTGACAATAAACACAGGAATTGACTTCAGTGGGAATGAACTTGCCTGACTGGTGAGGCGAGAATGGAAGGTGATGCCACCTTCTCTGGGCTCGCTGCTCACTCGGTGACTGGTCACACTTCTTTCTCTCTTCGTGGGACAGGTGTGAGGAACAAAGGCCTCATGTTGCTGAACCAGTTCCTACAGCTGGCTTCTGTAAAAGGAACACATTTGACCACTAAAAGGTCACTGGGAAACAGAGTAGGGACTCGGGACAGGCCACTGCCCTCTGCTTGGGCGGTTGGCAGAGATCAAGTTAGGGCTGCCAGCTGTCTCTTTCCAGCCTGGCCCTTGGGTGAGAGAAGTACCCATCCCCCCATTCTCATCAAAGCACCCAGAAGAGCAGGCTGCTGTGCACAACCCCAGCAGGCCCTAGGGACCCTGAAGGGCGGGGCTAGAGCCCTCTGGCTGGGCGGTAGCATCCAGCCTGCCTATACCTGCCCATCGGGCAGCCAGAAGGAGCTGACAGTAGGCAGCTTCAGCAGAGGGCACTCAAGTCCTAGGAATCTGCACTTGGCGAGGCAGAGGCAAAAGCGCGCTCTGTTCAGTGGCTTCCCTGGGAAGCGGAGATCATGAATCTCAGTAACTCGAGCCCAGGGCCTCATCACTCACCATGATTGTGGGGGGGATTGAGAGCATAGTGGATCAGTCTAAACAAAATGCGTACACAGGGGACTCATCCAAATGAGCCCACTTGGCCTCCGGGGCCCCCCTCCTTAACAGCAAAAGCTAAGGGGAGGGGTCTGGAGGGGTTAGAGGGGTTGGGGGCTGACAGTGTAGTCCCCTTCTATGGAGTAAACCTCACCCCCACCTGTGAGCCAGTAGGAGACATGAATCTCACTGGCAGCGACTTGGGCCAGCTCAGGCGTTTTAGGGTATGTTAATGAAATGCGGGAGCACTTGTCCTTTCAGACAGCGGCCCCTTTTATTTGGGAATGAAAAGCTGCATTAGTCTGAATGAGGTTTTGGAGGCCTCATAAATCCAGGGCTGGCTGCCTCGTGGGGGAGCAGGGAGCTGAGGCCTGGCGGGTGGTTAGACTTGTTTACCAACAATTCCAAAAGCCAGGATTGGCTGCTCCCAATCTCCAGAGATGCAGTTTGAGATCCTGCCAGCCCTAGTGCCTGCTGGTGGCTGGGGCAGCCTGGAGAGGCATTCCAGGACTCCTGAGAGGGCCGTAGAATTAGGAGCACCTGAGCTCCCCAGCTTGCTCTAGTTAAGGGCCCCAGTCCATTCTAACTCACAGCCTATCCGCAGGCAGCCCTAGAGAGCTCAGCCCAGAGGTATAGGGCACCACAGGGGCAATGCTACAGGGGCTTAGTAGTCTGCATCTATGGACAAACTGGGGCTACTCACCTAGCACTGGCAAACAGTGATGGCCATTAGCGAAAGGAAGCAAGGGAGGGAGCATGGGAAGGTGGGGAGAAGGAAGAAAACAAATCACATTCTAGCTGTGTGTGCCTTTGGACTTCTTGACTCCTCTGGACTCAGACTCTTTATCTGTAAGGCTGAAAAATAACAAAGTCCCTATCAGGGTGGGTCATGGAGAGAGGATTGGGTGATAGGACACATACGAGATAGTGAATACTTTTTCTGGAACACATAAAACATGTAATCATATTTAGATTGTCACTGCTGCTGTTTTTCTTGTGTGAGGAAGCATACCTCCCTCCCCCAGACTAGGAGGGACCAGGCTGCTGTCAGTCTGGGGACACACCATCAAACAATGGCTTGCGGCTGAATGCGCAGAGCAAGACCCCAGCGAGACCCAGCACTGGGTTGGGGGGTAATGGCTTCCGCCAGACAACAGCGTTCCAGTGGGGCTGCCAAGCCTTGCCCGAGTCCCACAGCCTCGGCAGCTCGGAGGCTGTTCCCACCGCATCCTAGAGGAAGCTGAAGCCTCGCCTGCCTGCACAGCACCAGCTTGCTGGGGAACCCCAATCCCACTGGGATGCAGCAGCTGGGAGTGGCTGGGATGCCTGCTTCCTGGGGTGGGGGTGTGTGAAGAGGCTTGGGTGATAGGCCACACTCTCACCCCCCCCCTCCCCAGGGAGACCTCAGACTCATTTCTCCAGTACCATTCTTGTGCTAGCTTTCTGGGAACCTGCTCTTCCCCTTCCCCACCCTTCCACCCTCTCTCCCCTGGCCTCAAAGGTGCGCCTTTCTCAAGCCACACCTCCATCTTTCTGCTGCTGGTTTCTTGCTAAGACACTTGTCCCCCTACACCCCGCCCTTCTCATGTCAAGGGCCTGCCCTGTAGAACGATCCACTCAGAATTCGTCAGCCTTGGGCACTGGTGGCTGTATCTATTTAGCTGTGTCCATGGCCGAATTCAGGCCTCTTTCCCATTCTCCGCGAGGGTATGGGATTATCGTTCTTAGAAAACAGCCAGGCCCTCTTTTGGTTCCTTGGGGCAACGAAGCCAGCTGTGATAGCAGACAATGGGCAAAGGCTGCAGTGTTCATTTCCAACGAAGGTTCCCAGCTGTATCTTGGGGGCCTTTCACTCCGGTCATGGACGTTCCCCTTCTGGGCTGTCAAGGTCTTTCTAGCCTTACTCTCCATGAAAAATCCGCAGTTGCCTTGTCTGTGGCTGAGTTTGCGTGTCTTTCCCTCTGGCCCCTCGAGTTGCCCGAGCCAGTGGTTCCTTGAGAAATGGCGGGGCTCCTCCACACATCAGGGTAGGACAGATAAGGGGACCCTCCATTTGCCAGGAGCTCATAGAGAATACCTCGCAAGCAGGACTCATATCCCTTGCTTTACTGGAGGGAAGCCCAGGGATCATTTTTCCCACCCTCAGGCCACAGTCCGCTACTTCAGATGGAAAAGGAACCGTCTCCTAATTGCTAAGACTGGCCGTCCTGCCATAGTCACATCCCCATACAATGCCACAGTCCCTTGTGCCCAGACAGAGGGAAAGAAAATATGGCAAAATTAATAGGCGGGTTAGAGCTCACCTCAATATCTATTTGTAATAAAATTAAAGATGTGCTCTTCAGATGTTGGGGGCCGTGCTCTTACCAGACAGCTGGCAAATGGGAGAGATTGGAATGATAGATCAAATTATTTAAATGAGAAAAATAAATTCACACACAGCCTAGCCGCCGCTCGGTGACAGATCCGTGTATTTATCTACTGTATCGGTACTGCTTTGTCTCTGTCAAAAAGGTCATTAAACTCGCCTAGCTGCGTAATTCGCAGCCTCCTGCTCCAGCCTCGCTCCACAGCCCTTCTCTTCCCTCGACACCCAGCGCCACTTGGAAAAAAAAAATTTATTATTGGTAATAAACATTTCTTTTTAACCCTTTCGGCTTGCTCCCCTGCGGGTCCCGCTCTGTCCTATGGAAAATCAATTTCTCAGGAGGAATCCCAGAGGGGGCTCCAAGTCCCTGCTGCGTAGTTGCGGAGCGGGGCTGAGAAGGAGCCGGGCTCCAACTCGCTCGCCCCTCGGAAACCAAGGCTTTGGCGACGGTCTTTTCTCCGCAGCCCACGAAGTGATGGTGTGCGGTCAAGTCCTCCCTTCCATTCAGAGGGTCTGGCCTGGTCTCTCCCACCCCGTAAGGTCCCGCAGCTTCCCTGGTCCAGCACGGACAGTTTTCTGGATTCTATCTCCCACCAACCCTTAGCCCCTAACCCCCGTCCGCAGGGCCTAACCCTGTTGCCCCATGGACTAGAGCTAGGGAGGAAAACCAGCTCCCGGTCAGTCTCCAGCCGCCGCCGTCCAGCCAGCACAGGCCGTGTGGAAGCTGCTGGAAGGAGGCGAGATTCCACAGACGGCGGGCTCCGGGTCTCGCGGCTCCCGGGCGGGCGCATCTCCTCCAGTTGGTCGGGCCGCTGGGCCGCCCGCCGCCGCCGTCTTCCCAGCTCACGGTGCCAAGCTCTCGCGCTCCACGCTAGGCTCCCGGGCTCCGTGCCCTCCTCGCCATGGAAGGGACTCGGGGGTGGGGGCGGCGGGGCAGATGGGGACGTCTGGGCAGCGAGGAGCGTCTCGGTCCTTCGGGCGTCCTCCCCCCCCCCTACACCACTATCACCACCACCTCAAACCCGGTCCAGGGTCCCCTTCCCCGCCCCCTGCGCAGGTGTGAGCGCGCGAGTGTGCGCCTGGGCGAGTGTGAGCGGGAAGTGTGTGTGCGCGGGGGAGTGCGCGGAGGGAGCGCGGGCGGCGGGCGGCGCGGGAGGCGGGAGGCAGGGCGCGGGGGAGGGGGGTTGGGAGGGAAGTGTGTGCGCGCGTGCAACTCCACTCCGGGGCTTTGTGCGAGCCCGGGCGATAGCATCGGCGGCGGCTGGAGGAGGAGCGGCCGGAGAGACGCGTGCAGCCCGCCCGCCCGCCCAGCGCCCGGCAGCCCGGGCTGGTAGGGAACCCGCACGGGAGCCGAGCCGACGCTAGCTGGTGCCGCAGACGAGTCCGAGCGGAGCCCCGGGGTGGAGCCCAGGAGCCTCGCTCACGGGCGGCCCGTGGGCGGGCGCCGGCGGGGCGGCCCCCCAGTAAGATGTGCGCAGCGCCGCGGGGCGCCCCCCACTCGCAGAGGCGCTCGGGAGCCGGGCGACTGGGCCAGGCGGCGCCTCGGGGGCTGCAGCGCGCCCGCGCCTAGAGCTGCCGCCCCGGGGAGCCCGCCACGGCCGCGCCCCGGGCACGCTCGGCGGCGCCCAACGATGACCGCTCCCTGGCGGCGCCTCCGGAGTCTGGTTTGGGAATACTGGGCCGGGCTCCTCGTGTGCGCCTTCTGGATCCCAGACTCGCGCGGGATGCCCCACGTCATTCGGATCGGTAAGGGCTCCTTGGAGCCGCGGGGGGGGGGGTCTCTGCGCGCCCGGCCGGGGGCTGGAGTGCCGGGTGTGTGTGTGTGAAGCGGGGTTCTGAATGCGATCTCCAGAGAAATTTTCACCCCCAGCTTTTATGTAGACTGCCCGGGGCCCGGTGACTACCTAGAGCTTGTCATCGGGAGGACAAAGTTCCAAAGCCAGGGTCGCGGGCCTCCGTTTACTGGGGAGGAGGCAACGGGCAGTGGTGGGTGAAGGGGCCACTGACGCGCACCGGGGAGGGCAGCCCTGGCGGAGTGCGACGAAGGGTTCCAGCCCCCAACCCGTGCCTTGGGTTGAATTTCGCCCAGACTGCCAGCACGACTGGCCGCAGGGCGAGTTCTGGGAGCCCTGGGGAAGGCGCCAACTTCTCTCCTCTCCCCTCGTCGTCGCCCGCGGGCGCTTCGCTCCTAGCTCTCGGCCGGAGCGAGCAGCCCAGGGAGGCTGGAGCGCAGGGGACTCAATCGCATGACGAGGACAGCGGGTCTCCTCGCCCAGTAGCCGCCCTTGGCCTCGGTGGCCCCCATTGAGCCCCGCTGCGTGGAGCAGGAGAGGGGCAGTGCCCCGCTGGTCGATCCAGCGGGTCCCCCGAGGCCCAGGCCTCTCTTAACCGGGGGCCGCGGAGGTGGGAAGATGGGAGCGAAGGAGGCCGCCCCAGGGCAGCCGGAGAAGGCGGCCAAGGGATGCGAGTGTTTTTTTTAAAGTTAGCCGAAATCCCTCCGCAGCTGGCGGCGGCTGGCAGTCTGCGCGCGGCTTTCTGGGGCTCGGGCTTCTTCGCGTCTCTGGTCGCCGCAGCTTTCTTACTCGAGCTTTAACTTTGTTGTGGCCGCCCAAAGCACCCCGCGGGCACCACTCTGGGTTGGGTCGGAGCCCGTGCGTAATCCCAGGCCAGCCGACCTGCGGGGCTGGATGGAGCTGGGCCAAGCAGGAGCCTCTGTCACAGGCGGACCCTGCTCCCGCATCAGGCCAAAGACCTGGACCACCTGGGCTTGTGAGGCACTAGGATATGGTGCAAGGCCAGCAGCGCTCCACCCTACCACGACCACCTTCCTCCTCAGCGACTCTCTTCCGGGAGAGGACTTTGGGTCGCCAGCGGTATAGCTAGGGTGTAGGGAACCCATGTTGAGTTTGGATTTCTTGGGTTTTCCTAAAAGGCAATTGGAAACCCCAGAGGGTCTGACCCCTTGCTGCCTGTCTTCCTGAAACCAGACCATCTTGAATTCAAGCCATGAATGGGAGCTCAGCACAGTCCTCTGCTCGGCCGGTCCACATCTTTCAATGTGTGTCCAGGACCCTGACAGGCACACACCCAGAGGCAGAGAAGGCCAGGCATAGGGAGGGGATTCTGGGGGACAGCCCCCACAGTCCAGCTTAACCCTTTGCGGCCTAGGCTTTTCCAGACTAACGAAAAGGTGTGTTTGATCTCTGAGCTTTTTGCCTGCCCCAGCATCCAGATCGGCTACCAGTCCAGGGACAGGTATGCCCCCCTCCCTCAGTAGTGGAGCAGCACTTCCTTTATTCTTTCGGTCATTCCTTTTGTTTTTTGGGGGACCTCCATGGTATGATGTCCTTGGGAGGAAAAAAAAATGAGGACCCTAAGTCCCAGGGTTGCTGTATGTCCACCTCCGCTTTGCAAGTCCCTTTCTCAAATCTGTCCTCTACAGGGTGGGGCGGGTATGCTCCCAACCTGGCCTCTGAGACAGAAATCTTTGGAGGCCTCAAGAGACAGGTGCCAGGTGAGCACAGTCCCAGAGAGATGAGCTGCAAAGGGTCAGGATGACCTGTCCTCACCTGCCCCATGTCACTGTGGAATTGAACTGGGATAGGGGCTTCTCACGACCCCGAGGAGGTGCATATCCTCAAATCCGTTGCCCTTTCTTAGGCATGCAGAGTAATAGTGCAATTAAGGACGGCAGAGCCCTCCTCTCTTCTAATCTTCTTCGTATTAAGCCCCAGGATTAATTAGCGTGTCGGCCCAAGCCATTTATATCCAAGAGCCCTACCCCATTTGATTACCAGCCGGAGGACTGGGGTGCTGTGCCCGTGCCAAACGTGCCTGCTGGGGGGGGGCACAGATGGGTGGAGGATGGGAAGGCTTCTCCAGAGCAGCCTGGGGAGCTGAGCTTCTGTCTCTTGGGCTTGTGCTTGAACCCCAGCTGGAGCCAGTGGGCCACTGTGGATGTGATGGGGATGGAAAGAGAGGGCGATCGTTTGGGCATAGGAGAGGGAGAAAGAGAAATCTCATGATGCACCCCAGAGATGCTGCCTTGGACCGACCGGTTGCCACCTTGCTTTTCCATTCCTCTCCCATCCCTGGGATCTTAGGATTCAGGTTGGGGCTGCAGGAATTGAGGCCTGGAAAAGTGGACACCAGAGCCTACCCTGTGCTTCTATCCGAGCTGGCTAATCTTAGAGCCAAATCCCTTCTCCAGCAGCCAGGCGTCGCTGAGCACTGGCCCAGAAAGGTTTTACCTGCAGGAGCAAGCCAGGGCTCTCTGGACTGAGGAGCATGGGACCCGCCCCCTCTCTTTGTGCCTCTTTTGGGAGCTGAAATTTCCTCTTGGACAAGGAGATGGATAGCTCAGCAGTGTGACAGAGTGTTCAAACAATCTATCTTGAATAGATGAATTGCATTGCTCTGTCTTTTTGTAATTGTGTCTATCAGAGGGAGAGGTCAAGGCATTGATTGCTTGGATGGTTTGCAAGTAACAAAGGAGAGTGAGGGAGAGAGAGTAATTGGATTGTAGTCTGTGGCAAAAAAATGATCATTGATTGTTTTATATGAATATGTGGGAGATGTATTCTGTGTGTGATTATCAAGGGTTGCCACTGAAGCTTTGCAATGCATATTCTGCATTTTATTATTATTATTATCATTGTTGTCGTCATTATTATTGTTTGAATGGATCCTGATCTTAACTTACAGCAAGCTGTTTGATACAGGGTCCTCTCAACCAAAGGGGCCATAGACTTCCAGTTTGCGTGACCCAGAAGCTGAAGTGGAGGGGTGCTGAGCGTTGAGGTGGGGGTGGGTTATCTACTTACACGTGCTGCCAGTTCACTGAACCACTGTGATCAAATCATACTCTTCCTTTCCTCTCCCCATCCTCAGTTTCCCCATATGTGAACAACTTGGCTGGCATATCCTGTGGTCTTCAAAGCGTCCTTCAGTGCCAGCAGGTGGGAAGGGTTAGTGTTACATAGGTTTCATGGTTATTTCTTTCCCTGGGATTACAGATGTATGGGAGGGTATAGGACCAGCTTGGAATCTGAAAATGGGAACCAGGCAGTGGTGGCAGTATCTGGGGAAGCCTTCTGTGTGACTCAGTGGCTGGTGGTGAGCTCTGGCCAGCCAGCAGAGAAATTCAAAGCCAAATGACTGCAGAGACATAAAGCATAAAGCAGGTGTTTGGGGGAGGGGAGAGCAGGGCGGCCCAGCTCTGGACTCTGAGAACATCTATAGACAGAGAATTTGGCTGAGAAGTCCTGAGCTTCTGAATGTGCAGGGCCCAGCAGGTTCCATTAAGCAGCCCTTCCCAGGGGAGAGAGGCTCTTCCCCTAGAGTCCCCAAACTAGCCCCATCTGGGGACTCCTCTCATCAGTTCACCCACATCACCCTGAACAGTTGTCTCTGGAGTTTGTGAGCCACTGCGTATGAAACAATGAGAAATTGTCAGTGACGGGTGAGGCGCTGAAACATTGCGCTGGATAGAAACAGACAGACACTGAATGAAGATCAATAAGGTTCCCCCCCCCCAGAAGTAAATAGCTTCAGACAAGACCTGGGAGTGGCCCGAGGGGCCTTAGAAAGCATCAATTTGAGGAATTTCTGCCTCCACTTTTCAGCCCAGCTGCTCTTGTCAGCTCAGACTTCCCATCTTCTTCAGCTGGATTGGAATTTCTTCTTGATGCCATCTCACACTGCGCTAAACAGGTTTTTGACGGCAGCAGGGCAGCAGGATGACCTGAGGTTTTGAGAGGTGGGTTATGCAGGGTTAGCCAGGCCAGGCTAAGCTTTTCCAAGGTCACCTGCATTCTCCCCCACCTCCCCCCCCCCGCATGATGGGCAGGGTTGTAGAAGTCCCACCCACTGTGCTGTTTTGCAACGGATTTGGGGAACTTTTTTCTGCTTCTTACCCCTACACAATGCAAGGCTCATAGGCTGATTTTAGGATCCTTTTTATGTGTGTGGGTGTATGGGGAGGGGGAGAATCTATGTTCGCAGACACTGTCCCAGGCCTAGAAAGAAACCACTCCTTGCAGGGGCAGGACAGGTGCCCCTGTGTGGGTTGGAACTTCCCCTTCAAGGCTGCTGATGCAAGCGAGGCTGTAGGCTTTGTGTGAACTTGTCCTGGGAGATCTATGTTCTGAAGCTGGGGCCATTTCTAACCTACTGAGGTCAAGCCTCCTCCATCCTGTCAATCAGCTCCCCTTGCCTCTCCCTCCTCGCAGTCCCAGTCTTCTTATTCAGGACTCTCCAGAGGTCACTGAGATTTGATGGTTTACACCACTGGATCAAGCAGAGGGACTGGTGGGGAGAGGGAGGGGCGGTCCCCTTGTCCTGCCTGGCAACAGAGAAGACTGACGTCCAAGAACAGAGCCCTTCTCTGGGGCCAGCATCCAGCAGACTTTGGCTTGTGTTCCTGAGGCTGAAGGCCTGGTGCACAAAGGAAACCAATGCAGTTGGGGCTGGTGCCATTTGAGTGCTGTTCTCCCAGGTGCCCATTTCCTTGCAGCAGCACCAGAGGGCAGTGTGTCTGTGCTCAGATGGCGGTGGAGGCTCTCACCTGGGGCCACACTGGGTCTGGAGCAAAGTCAAAATAGGGAACCAGCAACAATGCCCTGGCCACAATTTTATCCAGTGCTTTGCTAGCCTTCAGGCTGGGTTGGGTACGTCCAAACAATAATGAGCAGTGGCGGGGGGTACGGGTAGTAAGTGCTTAATCAAGGGAGTGGCAACTTCTTTCTCTAGCATCCGATTGAGCTTTTGCAAGGCTGCAAGTATTCTCCCCATTTTGCAGATGGAAAAGCCAAGTTGGGTGAACTCACTTGCCCAGGATCACATAGCCAGGGAGTGGTGGAGGAGGACTCGAGCTGTGGCCCGACTGCCTTTAGGTCAAAGTGTGTTTAACCAGCTCTGTCGTCAGAGGATGGGAGGACAAAAGGGCTAGTGCAGGGCCTTATATCCATGGTTCTGGGAGCTGAGCGTGGCTGAACCTGAACCTAACACTGGTCTAGGCTTGTTTGGCCTGCTGTCAGGGATGAGCTCTGCCAGGTTTAACCCCATCAGTGCCCGTGTTTGGTGTCCTGGTTGCTTCCTCCAGGGAAAACAAATGGACTGTGGGACCCACGCTCTTACACTTTTTACTACCACATTCGGTCTTGGCTTCTGGATTCTGTCCAGGACTTTAATCCAAGTCCCAAGTAAAGGCTGCATTCTTCCTAGAGTGTGGCCCGTCCACTTGCAGAACTCCCTCTGTTTCAGAGTCTCCAAAATACCAGTCTGGTCTCAAAGACATTGTCCCTGCTCTGAACTCTAAGGGTCCCCAGTATGTCTCTTCCTCATCTCCAGCCCCCCCCCCATCAGCTGACAAGAGAAGGTGGCTGGGCCCTCTTTGTTCTTTCTGTTCTCTCTCACCTTCCGTTTCCTATCCTAGTCCCATCCTCTCTTCTCTCCCTGCATCACTTCCAGGCTATTGCCACTTTTCATGGTTGTTCTATTTTTAAAATTCACAGTCCCATCTTCTAAATGGACCCTATCTGATGGGGAGCTCATAAGCCTGGTGGGCAACGGATGGGGGATGGTCGTGGCTGCCAGGGACAGCCATTCTGCCAGTGGGCATGACTGCTTTGCTCACTCACTGCAGCAGTGATGGATTTGGACTTGACATGGGCAGCAGACAGATCTTGTTGTTTTTCTAGGGCCTCTGTTTCCCTGCCTGCAAAATGGGGAAATAGAAAAACACCTCTGTTCTGGGCTCAGAGAGGTGTGATATCTTAAAGAAAAATCTTAAGTGGGTGCAAAGATCAGTCTGAGAAAGTCCAGCTCAGAAAGTGGACTGGGGCTAGGCTATGGAGGTGCCAGAATTTAAGGAGGCTACCAAAAGGTGGGGAACCTGTGCTTTCGCGACTAATAGCAACAGTGAGCACGTCCTTAAATGTTGACCTGGTTCCTCCTTTTTCTTGGGCTGAGGTGTGCTGGGCAGTGTGACTGAATTCTGTGCAGTGGGGTTTGAAGAGGTGAGTAGAGGGAGGGACAGAGCACTCGAGTTGCTTATGACAGGTCATTTTGAATGTGCTGGTCTTCCCCCTTTGACACACCTCACATAAGCCAGGCCACAGAGCCCTCAGAGGCATCCCCTCGCCCTCACTTTCTTTTACTGCCTTTGAAATTACCTTGAGGGTCCAGGCTACCTCTCTTCCGAGGCTGGCATTTCCTTCTCACAGCTCAGTCTCCCTTCTCTTTGCTTGCCTTGACCTTTATACCTTGTTTGCTAGTGTTATTGACCTTGTCTGTGCTTAGGCTTGGGGAAGGATCTGGGCTTTCTGTAATGTGTGTGCGCATGCCACCTGCTTCAGACAAGGAGCTGCCCAGGGGTGCCCAGGCCATCCCTCCCCCATCACTACCAAGAAGCAAAATGGATATTTCAGAAATGAGATATGTCACGGCAACTTTGACGGGCAATTTTTTTTTGTTGTTGTTCCTTCACGTTTCCACATAGACATCAGTCTACGTCTCACACACCTTATATCCGGGTTTACTTGCAGATTTATTTTTCTTGGCGTCTTCAACTCGGGGGGTGTCTCAGGTTTGATGAAGAGCAGCTGATCCCCATTTGAGCTGGAGTCTACTTGTGGGTGCTCTCTGTGTGACCTTGGGAGAGTCACTTCCCCTCTGAGCCTCTATTTCCTCATCACTGAGATAGAGGGATTAATATTAGGTAGGCTTCTATCCCGTTGTTTTTGACCTACAAAAACTTTGCATGGTTGAGCCTTAGAGTACTCATAAGGCTGCCGGGAGGATTAAAGGAGATAAAGTGGGTAAAACTCTTCACACAGGGCCTGACGTTTAATAACTGTGAGGCAGAAAGCAGGGTTTCCCAAGGGTGGAGGCTGTGCCTCTGCCATCAGACTCAGCTCTGATGCGCGTGCTCTGTGCTTTGTGTTAACCCTGGCACCAGTCCTGCACACATCTGGTATTTGCATTGTGCATGTACCAGTGTTTCCCCAACATGGAAGAGGCAAGTCCAGCCACTGTGCCCATTACAAGAGCAAGAGAGGTGCCCTTCCTAGGACACTCCTGGACCACTATTTATCACATGACTGCAGCCTGGTACACTGCTTTGCATTTGCTGAGATTTAATTGAAATCCCCGCCCCCTTTTTCTTTTGCATGTGTTCAGAGCTAGGAGGACCCTGGAGATGGTGAGGAGACACACTCTGAAGGGGTTGGTTTGGGGGATCATGATTAGCCAGCTCCTTCCTAGATTGGGAGCCAATGGGGACCACAGAGGGTCTATGGCTGGAGGCTGGGTGCCAGGTATAGACACGGCTGACTCTTTCGGGAGACGGTAGGTAATGAAGGGCCCAGCAAAAGCTAGGGAGGAGAGAGTCTTTGTGGTGATCATACAGATGGGAGATAATGAGCCCAGCGAGATCCGGGGGGGAGTGGTGGGCCTCCACTCCAAATCCTTTGGTGCCCTGCTGAATGGTGGTTAAGGACAGCAGAGGGAGAAAAGGAGTGAGGAGCTAAGATTTCCATCTGTGTCAAGAGGGTTCCCGATCCATAGGAGACAATTAAGTCTTGAGCTATTCCAGGGAAAGATGCAGACGAGCAAGCTGCCGACGGAAGGGGGTTTATAGAGTTCTCAGAACAACTGCAGGGGTGAGCTCTTTAAATATGCTGAGGAAGACCTCTGCAAAGCCGTCCTGCCTCTGCTTTGCAGAACTGAAAGATGCTGTTCTAAAAAGCTGCCCAATTGGGTGGAAAAGTGGGAGTAAGAAGCCCAGGGCTGTGAGCGTCATGTTCCCTGTCTGCAGTGAAGAATCACAGAATCCGAGGTGCAGAGCTCCTCCCAGGTCATGCTGGGCCTCTGCTTCTCTGACCTTCACACACATTGGGACCACCCGGAGTGCTCCTTCAAACACAGACTGGGGAGCTCCACTCCAGACCTGAGAATTTGCATTTTTAATAGGTTTCCAGATTTTTGTTTTAAAAGGATGCTGTTGGTTTGAGAATCACACTTAAAATATATTTTTTTGTTTTGTTTTGAGACAGGATCTTTCACTCTGTAGCCTAGATTGACTCTGAACTATTGGCAGTCCTCCTGCCTCAGCTTCTGGAGGGTTGGGATTACAATATGCTCACCGTGGAAACCACATGTTGTTCCAGCTCCTGGGAGCACCTCCCTACATATAAGGGGGCTAGCCAATCTATAACTGAGTACCACTTGTCATAGGGAGGGTACCGCTTCTGGGCTCTGCCCATTTATTTACTTATTTTGTGTGTGTGTGTGTGTGTGTGTGTGTGTTTACACCGGGACTTCTTGCCAATGCAAAGGAGCATCAGATGCTTGGACCACTTTTTGTGTCCAGCTTATATGGGTGGCTTGGGAATTGAACCCAGCGCTGGTAGGCTTTACAAGCAAGCACCTTTTAACCACTGGGTCATCTTCCCAGCCAAGCTGTGCCCATTCTTTAGTGCAGATGTTTTAGCATACCGTAGTTTTGTCTTGAAAAGCTGAAGTGTCTCCCTGTAGCTCTGAGGAAACAGTGTAACCCAGACCTTGAGAGGGTGGGTGCTGGATTCCATCTGTCTGGGTTTTGAGTGTCTATCTTCCCTCCTGGCTGTCTGTGCAAATTTGGGTGTCTTTAGTACAGAGTCCCTTACTCTCATTTAAGTCCAGATTTCCTCACCTGTGCCATGGGGACAAGAGCTTTCTCCTTAGGAATTGCAAGAACCAGCCTGCCTCAATGATGAACCATGACATCTCCCTCTCAAAATGCTAACAGTAATGGTCGTCCCTGGGTCATGGAACGTTGGTGCACTTAGAATTTGCTCATGGTAGGCATGCAGTAATGCCTACCCCTTCTCCTACTGTTATGATCACCCTGCCCCCTGATTCTGATTGGGGTGTGCCCTTGCCCTGCCCTATGGACCTGATGAATATAAAGGAATTTCTCTATACTACAGATGCCCAATTTCACCAGCATGGTGTTGAGAACTAGCCATTAGACTGCTTCATTATGGAAATAAGTAAGTGTATCACCTCATTGGATCTCAGCTTTGGTCTCTGGTAATATAACCTCTGGTTATTTCGGGCTTTTTAGCAGCCATTTTACTCTATTGATCTGTTATGGAGCTCATGGTCTCGTGAGATCACGAGGTCTTTTCCACACGAATAACTGCCAATCTATAACTCCTCTCATCTTCCTGTTGGTGGTTAAACTTCTGAGCCTCAGGGCAGGCCTGCCATTTGTCCTCAGTGGGTTCTGTCGTTGTGTCGTAAGGCAACCAGCTCCATCCTTGGGAGGTGGTGTGAAGTCCCTGTGGCTTCCCTCCTGGGCTCCGTGGCAGAGAGGAAATGTTCTGAGCAGTGAGGAACTGGCACACTGCCATGCTGTCGTCTGGCACGTCTCACACCACTGTAGCCTCCAGTGAGCTTGTCTTTCCTTTCTTCAGTGGTGTCTGTCATGTGCAGGGCATGGCTGACGTCAGCATCTGTTGGGTTAAGCAGGTGGTCATGGATCCACTGCCCTACACCTTAATCCATTCCAAACAGGGATCAGCTTCTGGACACCTCTAGGCCTTTATTGCTCTCTTTGGTCATCATCTCTGGACTGAGGCATCATCTTTCCTTGTTTTACACCCTCTGTTCCAAGTACTGAATGCCTGGAGCCACCATAAGGCTCTGCTCCCCTCTCCTCTATGGCTTTTTCTGTTTTTATTTTATTTTTATTTTTAATTTTGTTTTCAAGGTAGGGTCTCACTCTAGCCCAGGCTGACCTGGAATTCACTCTGTAGTCTCAGGTTGGTCTTGAACTTACGGTGATCCTCCTACTTCTGCCTCCTGAGTGCTGGGATTAAAGGCGCACACCACCACGCCCAGCTTTTAAAAAAATTTTTTTAAATTCTTTCTCTGTGTGTTCATATGTATGTGTGCACGTGTCTGTATGGTGCATGCGGAGGTCAGAAGATGTTGGATGCTATCCTCAGAAACATCATCTACATTTTTTTTTTTTGAGACAGAGTCTCTCATTGGCTTCAAATTAGCCAATTAAGCTAGACTGGTTTGCCAGCAAGCTCCAGTTATCCTTTTGTCTCCACCTCCCCAATGCTGGGATTACAGGCACACACCATCATATATGGGCACTGGGAATCCAACCAAGGACCTCATGCTTGTGAGACAAGCATTTTATCAACTGAGCTTTCTTCCCAGCCTGGCTCTGCTTTTCTTTCTGGAAAAGTTTTACTCATACATATTAGCACATGTCTTTCTCCAGGAAGCCTTTGTTTGACTTCCACCCCTTCTGCAGGTTCCCAAAGCCCCTTGTACATCCCTTGTTATCAAACTCACTGTATTCTTGTTCCATTGACCTCAGAGATGGCGGTGTGTGGGCACAAACCACAGCTGCCTTCTTCGCTTTGCCTTGCGCATCTACCATAGTCGGTGTGTGGCTCGGCATAGATGATAAGTAAATATTTGTTGAGCAAATAGATACATTGATGAACATAGTCGTGTGGACAGAAGACCTAACTGCCTCATTATTCATTTTGATACTCTTCCTTTTTGCCTGTAATGATTTCATGAAAGGGCACTTACATCCTTCTACAGAGTTAAGGTACTCATGATGTCTGTGGCTTTATTCCTACATAGCTGGTTTGTCACTTCTGGGTTGAGCTGCAGTGTCTGGGGGAAGTGAGCCCTTCCTTTCCAAGGTTGATGTTGGACAGTCCATCTGCCATGTGTTTTGTATCACGACCGTCTTTTAAATTTAATTTTATATTTTTTTAAAATTTTATTTATTTATTTATTTATTTATTTATTTATTTATTTATTTATTTATGACAGAGAGAAGGAGAAAGAGAGAGAGAGAATGCGAATGGGCATGCCAGGGCCTCTAGCCACTGCAAATGAACTCCAGACGCATGCACCACCATGTGCATCTGGCTTAGTTGGGACCTGGAGAATCGAACTGGGGTTCTTAGGCTTTGTAGGCATACGCCTTAACCACTAAGCCATCTCTCCAGTTGCTATGACTTTCTTAAGAGAACAGAGAAGAGACTTGAGCTGCGGTTGTGTGATCCTCCTGTCTTTTCCCTCTTTTCCACTTGCCCCTGCTGCCTCTCAGCTGCTCCTACTGGGAGCTTGTGTCATCTGGTCTTTAAAAGGCTGATCACCCAGGACAGCTGCTAGGCACGACTGCTAGTCATAGATCATGTGTCCTTGTACTTCGCCATCACCACCTTGATGGATCCCATTAGGATGTGTAGACAACAGGCTGACATGACAGCTGAGAGGTAACAAGAGTTCAGCAGTCACCCTGGAGACTCAGAATGAGGGCGTTCAACCTGAGCCATTTAACCTGCATCGTTCCTACTGGGTGCTAGAAGTGAGAGTGTTTGCCCTTGTGAGAGATGTCCAAATGATTCCCCAAGCTGGGTTCAGCTGCTATTCTGTGCTCCAAGCCTGATGAATGACAATAGTCTTTCAGGTCGGTGGGGAAACGGAGGCCTTTTGTGATGATCCACTGTAACAGTTACCTCCTTGTTGCTGGACAAAATACCCAATCAGAAGCGGCTCATGGGAGGAAAAGGTTTGTTTCAGTTTCTAGTTTCATCATGGTGGGGAAAAGCGTGACACAAACAAGACAGCAGGGTGTCACATCTTGTCACAGCAGCTGGGAGGGAGCAGTGAACATGAGGTAGCTAAAGAAGCCTGGGCCATATTTCCATATCAGAGAGAAGAAAGCAATGAGAGAGAGAGAAAGAGAGAGAGAGAGAGAGAGAGAGAGAGAGAGCGCACTAGCTACTAGTGAACACCCAGTAGGGCAGGACTAATAAGCCTCACGGTTCACCCCCATGTACTTCCTCCAGCAAGGCTCCACTCCCAAAGGTTTCACCTGCTAGGGATTAAATATGAGGCTTAATCACACATACATGAGGCTATGGGGGACATTGCACATTCAAACTACCACATCCCCATTCCCAACTGACTGGGTGAATCTGTATACCATAGCAATATAGCTGAGAGTGACACAGGTTTGCAGTGGAATCAATCTTATCCCCTCTCCTAAACACAGCAGAACTGGACTGTCCTCCACCCGAGGCCAGCTCTCCCCTTCTCTTGTGTCCCTTCCTGGGGGAAACATGACACACTACAATCAGCAAGAGTCTGTTGTCAACATTGCCATTTTTCCTGCTCAGTCTAATAGAAGTGACAGATATCTATTTTTACTTGTCTTGTAACATCGAATCAGTAAATAAAATATGGGTGAACTCTCAGGTTCAGCTGAATTACAGCTTACGGCTAGTCCACGGGGACTGAGGGCTGGGGGAGGCTCGAACAGAGGTTGAGTCCCTAGGTTCTTATAAAAGAAACAGAGCCTTGGGTCTTCTTCCTGAATCTAGGAAGTCTTTTTGTGTGAGCAGGAGGGTCTTCACATTGGAAGCTGACAGAGTCCACAGAGGAACTGGAACACCAATAGAGGTAGCACAAATACCTCTCTATCCTCATCTATCACAGACGGGGATACCGAGAATACAGCAGGGGGAATGACCTGTTTTTTTTTTTTTTTTTTTTTTTTAACTTTTTTGGTTTATTTATTTTTATTTATTAGCAACAGACAGAGGGAAAGAGGCAGGCAGAGAGAGAGAGAGAGAGAGAGAGAGAGAGAATGGGCACACCGGGGCCTCCAGCCACTGCAAACGAACTCCAGATGCATGTGCCCCTTGTGTGTCTGGCTTACCTAAGTTCTGGAGAATTGAACTGGGATCCTTTGGCTTCACAGGCAAATGCCTTAACTGCTAAGCCATTTCTCCAGTCCCGGAAATGACCTGTTTTATGTCTCTTGGGGAGACATATGTCTCTTGGGGAGAACCATGCAGAAACAAACATTCCACTGACCTCTGTCTATTGAGAAGAGCCCAGTCTACCTTCCTTTTATACATGCATGTACGTGTGTGTGCTAACTCGAGGCTGTAAATTTGTAGATTTATTTGTCTCACTGTGTGTCCCTGACTGGCTTCGAACTCCTGAGCTTAAGTGGCACTCCTGTCTCAGTCTCCCGTATAGCTGATGCGACAGGTCCATCATCGCATGCCTGGTTAAATGAGCAGTCTTAAAAAATCCACCCAGACCATTCTTCTCTCCGTGTGGAAAAATGCCCATGGACCACATTTCCACACTGAGAGAATGCAGATTGGATTTGTATGTGCTTACGAAAATCTCTAGGTAATGGATGGACCTGCGTGACTCCCTGAGAGGCAAGGGATGAAGGAACACCCTTGACCCTGCGTTCAGCACCACGGAGAGCACCCCGCCCCTGGGATGGGAAGTGCAGCCATCTGTCGTTTCCTGACTCTTCTTTCTAGAAGAGGTGATGTGGCTATTGTAGAGTCTCACCAAACAGGCGTTCTCTTTTCCAAATGCCGTTCCTCTGGGGCTCTGGTATTCACAAATCAGACCGGGGTCTTTTATGAGGCACACAGCTGGCTAGGAAGAGGCAGAACTGTTAACGGGTGCTTGTTCAAACCCCGTAATGCACTGTTAAGGAAGATGAAGCTTATGGATAGAGTTTTCCCTCTTTTTCCCTTCCCCATAAATTGTTCTTAAATCTTCGGTGCCTTGTGCAGCTTGTCTGCTAGGGAGCAGTCGCAGATGACAAAACAGTGAACATTCCACTGTCAGATATCACACCTGATACCGAGCGCCTTTGCTCAGCTTGTTGAGTCATCTTTCACATTGCATTTGGTAAGTGGGCTTCTGTAATGTATTTTATCCTGCTAAATGCGATTTCTTTAAAAGTATTTTCTGTGTTATTATTTCCTGAGCCATGGAGCCCTGCACAGCTATAATGGAACCTTATTCTCTGCTAATAAATAAAATTACCATCCATTCAGGTGATGAGAAGTAAACGTGTCACAGCGTGGTGGCATTCCCCCAGAGAGCCCCAGATCCAGGTGCTCCAACACCTGGACAGGTTGGAGAAAGCTTGTGATGGGGGGGGGACAGAAGTATCCCCCAGATAGGAAGGTCAGACTGTGTGTGATCTCCACACGCCTCAGAGGAATAAAAGAACTATTGTCCATCTCTAAGGGACTGACAGTCTGCCAGGAGCACCTGAATTAGAAGCCAAAGAGGCAGAGGAGTCAAACTGCATCAGAATAAGGGGGGGAGTTGCCATTTGCCTCTGAATAGGAGTGAGGTTTGGTTAAGTGGGCCTCAGGGATTTCAGAGACAAGATGGCCTCCTGAAGTCTGTAGCAGCTGGAAGGACCTAGAACAGGTAGGGAGGAAGTGGGCTCTGGCACCTGGAAAGATAGGGCTGCTTCTGGGTCCTCGCTTCAGAAATGTTGGTATCAGGGAGCTTGGGACTTTTTACTGCTTTCGTTAAGATTCAAAGACCAGGGGAAAAAAGTCTGTGTTGGAAATGTGGCTATTTTTATGCTGTTTGTAATTTTGTGTTTATTTCCTGTCTTTTCACATGGCTTCTGGGGCTGAGTCATTGACACACCAAGCATTTATGGAACAGCCACTCTATGCTTCATAGTACGCTGGGCAGGAGACTGTAGAGGTGGGGATGGGATGCAGTTTCCTCTCTGGGCTAAGTGACATCTCAGTGTCCACATAGTAGGTCCATAGATCTTCAATGATAAACACAGTTCCTTACATTGAAGTATGCACAGGTCACACTACAATCCTATGCTTGGCGCTTCTTCACATCCTGGGGAGAAGTCATGAGGCTCGGAGAGATTCAGAGATAAACTTAAAGTCACACAGCAGGTACAGCAGCGAAGCCACATCTTTCCCTTCTACTGTTGACCACTGTCCCCCCCCACCTGCTCTCACTCCTCCCAAATAATCTTTTCATATGTAATGTTTTACCTGTGTACTCTCAACCCTATCCTCCAGACCCTCCATGGTTCATTTTGGCCAGTTTCCTATCCTTAAGTAGAATTGCATCTAACTCTTCTAGAAGAGATTAGCATCCCATTTGAGGACTCCAACAGGACATGATGGTGTTGAGATGGCTTTTCTTTCTAGCTAACTCAGGTTCTTCCCACGGCAGTGTAAATCCCTCTGGCCCATGATATGCCCTGTCCTAGAAGGTAGGGCCTCTGGTTTAAGACTCATTTGTTCCAGGCTCTTTTCTTTCTGGGCTGTCAAAGAAGCTCTCAGACAATTACATTGATATGGCTACATTTTTCCCTCACAGGGGCTTTGACAGATTTATAATATTTTCTTTTTTAAAAATTGGGCTTTTTCATGGAGACAGTGATTTATGGAATAATCAATTCTTTTATCTACCTAATACATTGGAGTGATCCGTCCATCCGTGCGGACATCAATCTCCTCCAGGGGTTGGGAGGGCCAACGGTCTTCCAGCCCGCTCATGGCCAAAGGTCGCTTTTCCCATGACCTGCTCTGCTCCCAGACACTGGATCTGAAGTGCCAGGGGAAGAAGGCTGGGGGCTTCCACACTGTTCTCCTCTAGCTTTCTTTTAAAATTATTTTATTTTTATTTTTGTTTTTGGAGAGAGACACAGAGAGAGACAGACAGAGAGAGGGAGACAGAGAATAGGCACACAAGCAGTCTCTCAGCCTGTGTGAACGAAATCCAGATGTGTGCCCCCTTGTGGTCAAGTGCGGCATTGCGCCCTTGCGTCACTTTGCATCTGGCTAAACGGGGGACCTAGAGATTGGAACTGGGTTCTTAGGCTTAGCAGGCAGGTGCCTTAACCACTAAGCCATCTCTCCAGCCCTCCTCTAGCTTTCTTCTCACCACCCTCCTCCTCCTGTCTTTTCCCCTTTTCCACTTGCCCCTGCTGCCTCTCAGCTGCTCCTACTGGGAGCTTGTGTCATCTGGTCTTTAAAGGCTGATCACCCAGGACAGCTGCTAGGCACGACTGCTAGTCATAGATCATGTGTCCTTGTACTTCGCCATCACCACCTTGATGGATCCCATTAGGATGTGTAGACAACAGGCTGACATGACAGCTGAGAGGTAACAAGAGTTCAGCAGTCACCCTGGAGACTCAGAATGAGGGCGTTCAACCTGAGCCATTTAACCTGCATCATTCCTACTGGGTGCTAGAAGTGAGAGTGTTTGCCCTTGTGAGAGATGTCCAAATGATTCCCCAAGCTGGGTTCAGCTGCTATTCTGTGCTCCAAGCCTGATGAATGACAATAGTCTTTCAGGTCGGTGGGGAAACGGAGGCCTTTTGTGATGATCCACTGTAACAGTTACCTCCTTGTTGCTGGACAAAATACCCAATCAGAAGCGGCTCATGGGAGGAAAAGGTTTGTTTCAGTTTCTAGTTTCATCATGGTGGGGAAAAGCGTGACACAAACAAGACAGCAGGGTGTCACATCTTGTCACAGCAGCTGGGAGGGAGCAGTGAACATGAGGTAGCTAAAGAAGCCTGGGCCATATTTCCATATCAGAGAGAAGAAAGCAATGAGAGAGAGAGAAAGAGAGAGAGAGAGAGAGAGAGAGAGAGCGCACTAGCTACTAGTGAACACCCAGTAGGGCAGGACTAATAAGCCTCACGGTTCACCCCCATGTACTTCCTCCAGCAAGGCTCCACTCCCAAAGGTTTCACCTGCTAGGGATTAAATATGAGGCTTAATCACACATACATGAGGCTATGGGGGACATTGCACATTCAAACTACCACATCCCCATTCCCAACTGACTGGGTGAATCTGTATACCATAGCAATATAGCTGAGAGTGACACAGGTTTGCAGTGGAATCAATCTTATCCCCTCTCCTAAACACAGCAGAACTGGACTGTCCTCCACCCGAGGCCAGCTCTCCCCTTCTCTTGTGTCCCTTCCTGGGGGAAACATGACACACTACAATCAGCAAGAGTCTGTTGTCAACATTGCCATTTTTCCTGCTCAGTCTAATAGAAGTGACAGATATCTATTTTTACTTGTCTTGTAACATCGAATCAGTAAATAAAATATGGGTGAACTCTCAGGTTCAGCTGAATTACAGCTTACGGCTAGTCCACGGGGACTGAGGGCTGGGGGAGGCTCGAACAGAGGTTGAGTCCCTAGGTTCTTATAAAAGAAACAGAGCCTTGGGTCTTCTTCCTGAATCTAGGAAGTCTTTTTGTGTGAGCAGGAGGGTCTTCACATTGGAAGCTGACAGAGTCCACAGAGGAACTGGAACACCAATAGAGGTAGCACAAATACCTCTCTATCCTCATCTATCACAGACGGGGATACCGAGAATACAGCAGGGGGAATGACCTGTTTTTTTTTTTTGTTTTTTTTTAACTTTTTTGGTTTATTTATTTTTATTTATTAGCAACAGACAGAGGGAAAGAGGCAGGCAGAGAGAGAGAGAGAGAGAGAGAGAGAGAGAGAGAGAGAGAGAGAGGGAGAGAATGGGCACACCGGGGCCTCCAGCCACTGCAAACGAACTCCAGATGCATGTGCCCCTTGTGTGTCTGGCTTACCTAAGTTCTGGAGAATTGAACTGGGATCCTTTGGCTTCACAGGCAAATGCCTTAACTGCTAAGCCATTTCTCCAGTCCCGGAAATGACCTGTTTTATGTCTCTTGGGGAGACATATGTCTCTTGGGGAGAACCATGCAGAAACAAACATTCCACTGACCTCTGTCTATTGAGAAGAGCCCAGTCTACCTTCCTTTATACATGCATGTACGTGTGTGTGCTAACTCGAGGCTGTAAATTTGTAGATTTATTTGTCTCACTGTGTGTCCCTGACTGGCTTCGAACTCCTGAGCTTAAGTGGCACTCCTGTCTCAGTCTCCCGTATAGCTGATGCGACAGGTCCATCATCGCATGCCTGGTTAAATGAGCAGTCTTAAAAATCCACCCAGACCATTCTTCTCTCCGTGTGGAAAATGCCCATGGACCACATTTCCACACTGAGAGAATGCAGATTGGATTTGTATGTGCTTACGAAAATCTCTAGGTAATGGATGGACCTGCGTGACTCCCTGAGAGGCAAGGGATGAAGGAACACCCTTGACCCTGCGTTCAGCACCACGGAGAGCACCCCGCCCCTGGGATGGGAAGTGCAGCCATCTGTCGTTTCCTGACTCTTCTTTCTAGAAGAGGTGATGTGGCTATTGTAGAGTCTCACCAAACAGGCGTTCTCTTTTCCAAATGCCGTTCCTCTGGGGCTCTGGTATTCACAAATCAGACCGGGGTCTTTTATGAGGCACACAGCTGGCTAGGAAGAGGCAGAACTGTTAACGGGTGCTTGTTCAAACCCCGTAATGCACTGTTAAGGAAGATGAAGCTTATGGATAGAGTTTTCCCTCTTTTTCCCTTCCCCATAAATTGTTCTTAAATCTTCGGTGCCTTGTGCAGCTTGTCTGCTAGGGAGCAGTCGCAGATGACAAAACGAGTGAACATTCCACTGTCAGATATCACACCTGATACCGAGCGCCTTTGCTCAGCTTGTTGGAGTCATCTTTCACATTGCATTTGGTAAGTGGGCTTCTGTAATGTATTTTTATCCTGCTAAATGCGATTTCTTTAAAAGTATTTTCTGTGTTATTATTTCCTGAGCCATGGAGCCCTGCACAGCTATAATGGAACCTTATTCTCTGCTAATAAATAAAATTACCATCCATTCAGGTGATGAGAAGTAAACGTGTCACAGCGTGGTGGCATTCCCCCAGAGAGCCCCAGATCCAGGTGCTCCAACACCTGGACAGGTTGGAGAAAGCTTGTGATGGGGGGGGGGACAGAAGTATCCCCCAGATAGGAAGGTCAGACTGTGTGTGATCTCCACACGCCTCAGAGGAATAAAAGAACTATTGTCCATCTCTAAGGGACTGACAGTCTGCCAGGAGCACCTGAATTAGAAGCCAAAGAGGCAGAGGAGTCAAACTGCATCAGAATAAGGGGGGGAGTTGCCATTTGCCTCTGAATAGGAGTGAGGTTTGGTTAAGTGGGCCTCAGGGATTTCAGAGACAAGATGGCCTCCTGAAGTCTGTAGCAGCTGGAAGGACCTAGAACAGGTAGGGAGGAAGTGGGCTCTGGCACCTGGAAAGATAGGGCTGCTTCTGGGTCCTCGCTTCAGAAATGTTGGTATCAGGGAGCTTGGGACTTTTTACTGCTTTCGTTAAGATTCAAAGACCAGGGGAAAAAAGTCTGTGTTGGAAATGTGGCTATTTTTATGCTGTTTGTAATTTTGTGTTTATTTCCTGTCTTTTCACATGGCTTCTGGGGCTGAGTCATTGACACACCAAGCATTTATGGAACAGCCACTCTATGCTTCATAGTACGCTGGGCAGGAGACTGTAGAGGTGGGGATGGGATGCAGTTTCCTCTCTGGGCTAAGTGACATCTCAGTGTCCACATAGTAGGTCCATAGATCTTCAATGATAAACACAGTTCCTTACATTGAAGTATGCACAGGTCACACTACAATCCTATGCTTGGCGCTTCTTCACATCCTGGGGAGAAGTCATGAGGCTCGGAGAGATTCAGAGATAAACTTAAAGTCACACAGCAGGTACAGCAGCGAAGCCACATCTTTCCCTTCTACTGTTGACCACTGTCCCCCCCCACCTGCTCTCACTCCTCCCAAATAATCTTTTCATATGTAATGTTTTACCTGTGTACTCTCAACCCTATCCTCCAGACCCTCCATGGTTCATTTTGGCCAGTTTCCTATCCTTAAGTAGAATTGCATCTAACTCTTCTAGAAGAGATTAGCATCCCATTTTGAGGACTCCAACAGGACATGATGGTGTTGAGATGGCTTTTCTTTCTAGCTAACTCAGGTTCTTCCCACGGCAGTGTAAATCCCTCTGGCCCATGATATGCCCTGTCCTAGAAGGTAGGGCCTCTGGTTTAAGACTCATTTGTTCCAGGCTCTTTTCTTTCTGGGCTGTCGCAAAGAAGCTCTCAGACAATTACATTGATATGGCTACATTTTCCCTCACAGGGGCTTTGACAGATTTATAATATTTTCTTTTTTAAAAAATTGGGCTTTTTTTCATGGAGACAGTGATTTATGGAATAATCAATTCTTTTATCTACCTAATACATTGGAGTGATCCGTCCATCCGTGCGGACATCAATCTCCTCCAGGGGGTTGGGAGGGGCCAACGGTCTTCCAGCCCCGCTCATGGCCAAAGGTCGCTTTTCCCATGACCTGCTCTGCTCCCAGACACTGGATCTGAAGTGCCAGGGAAGAAGGCTGGGGGCTTCCACACTGTTCTCCTCTAGCTTTCTTTTTAAAATTATTTTATTTTTATTTTTTGTTTTTGGAGAGAGACACAGAGAGAGACAGACAGAGAGAGAGGGAGACAGAGAATAGGCACACAAGCAGTCTCTCAGCCTGTGTGAACGAAATCCAGATGTGTGCGCCCCCTTGTGGTCAAGTGCGGCATTGCGCCCTTGCGTCACTTTGCATCTGGCTAAACGGGGGGACCTAGAGATTGGAACTGGGTTCTTAGGCTTAGCAGGCAGGTGCCTTAACCACTAAGCCATCTCTCCAGCCCTCCTCTAGCTTTCTTCTCACCACCCTCCTCTATGGACAGGAATAAGGTATGCTGTGTGCTGTCTCCATTTGCACAAATTTGGTGACTGAACACCCAAAAGACCCAGAATTTAGAAGGCAGGAATGATCATCTCTAAATCTCTGAGGTCTGTAGCATGGGGTGAGGGCAGTAAGCATGGCCTGAGAGGTCGCTGACGAATGGGAGCCTGTGGGTGATGGTCAGTACTAACTAGTTCATGTTTAATGCTGTCTGAAGATTCCATGAGATGCCTTGGGAGTGGGGAGTAGTAAGGAGAATGTCAACACAGCCTGGTCAGGGATGCCACAGAGGAGCTCCAGAGTCTCCCCCTTGTGAAATTATAGCCCTACCCAGCTGTACCACCAAAAATGCTGCAGATATCCAGGCTCTCCAAGTTCCCTCAAAGGCCAGAGTTGTGCCAGCTTGGGCTTCTGCAAACCCCGTGAAGGCCAAACTCAAGGTGGTGGTTGGCAAGACTGCTCAGAGCTTAGGCTATTTATTTGCCTACTTATTCTGAGAGAGAGAGAGAATGGGTGTGCCAGGGCCTCTAGCCACTGCAAATGAACTGCAGGCACATGTGCCACCTTGTGCAACTGGCTTACATCATGGGTACTAGGGAATCGAACTTGGGTCCTTAGGCTTCACAAGTGCCTTAACTGCTAAGCCATCACTCCTCAGGCTTTTTGTTTTTTTTTAAATTTTTTTTTTTTTATTGCCTGCACGCATACTCTGCAGTTCCTCTCATGGCAGAGCCATGGGTCAGCTAGGGGACCAGTGACTGTGACCAGCTGGAGCGCGAGGAGGTGTCCACAGTTCTGATCAGTGTCACGGCAAACACACCATGGACCCAAGCTTGCTCGGTTCACACCGCTCTCTGACCTGTGGGGCTTGCTTTTGCAGGTGCCGAGACGGGTATGGAAACGAGACAGAAGGCCAAGGTCACAGTCAGAGCTTCACTCTCAGGGCACTTTGTCGCTTGGTGAGGCTTTACTGTGCACCTGCTTGGTGGCAGCCCTGTGCCAGGTGCTGAGACTGCAAGGGTGAGCAAGGCAGACAGGATCTTTGTCTTCCTGAACCCTGCCATCTAGAAGGAAAGGCAGACATCAGAGAGTGTTCCAGGAAGGAAGTGCAGCCCCTAGGAAGTGACTTCGGGGCTAAGACAGGAAGCATCAGGAAGGGACATTCTGGTGCAGGTGATGGGGAGGGAGAGATGTGTTCTGGGTTAGCAGGTACAACGTGTTCATACATCCAAAGGGCAGGCAACGACACAAGCTAAACTGAAACTGCCAGCTTTTGTAGGTATGCATGGTCAAGGCCCAGCAGTTTTATATGTTTCTAACTAGTGTTGGAAACCTCCGGGAAGTCAAGGGTGAGCAAAGGGGACGGGGAACAAATGGCCCAAGTGGTCTCTCTGCAGGATCCTATGAGCTCCTAGAGACGGGGCCTTTATCCCGAGGGCACTGGGGAGCCACTGAGGACTTTATGAAGGAAAGTGATCTAACCAGACCTGCACCTCTCAGAGGTTACCTTGGTGGCTGGGTGATGGTGACTGCAGGGGTAAGAGTGGAAGCTGCTGTTTAAATGGTCCAGGGGGAGAAAGGACAGGCATGTGGTCAGAATGGCATCTCCACTCCCTGTTCAGAGCTCTCCCCCAAAGCCTGACTGTCTCTTTGCCCTGAGTGGTGGCATGTGAGAGGGCTCTGGGTCTCCTGGGATCCTGGTACCTGTGTCCCAAGACCTCCTTGAAGCCATATGCAGCATTGATGTCATCACCAGGTATAAAGGGGCCTTCTACTATATACATGGCTTCTTTCTTTGACCTGGATTGCCTTTGTAGGCATTTTCTGCCTCTGGTTGCCTGAAAGGTGGATATGCCACTCCCTTCACAGATTCCTCAGTGACCAGGCAGGGCCTTGTGTGTCTGGCCACCAACTGGGCCTGCAGCAAGTCTCAGGTCTTTCTCAGGACCTGACAGGGAGGCCGGAGAAAGAGAATGGCAGAGACCCTGTACTGTTTGACCCTTAAGGTTTCCTAGGTGTCAGGAGCTCGTGGTGGGCTGAGCAGAGCCTCTCTGTGGTCTGAGGGAGGTGGGGAACCCCTATCCACAGGGCAGGCACAAGGGTTGTACTTAGGACTTGGGGGCAGGAGCATCAGCCCCATGCCCATCTGGCTGGGCTGGCCTCCCCTCCCCTCCTGCTTTCAGTTCCCATCCCCCTTTGCAAGCACAGTGTCACTGTGTGAATGCAAACAACAGCAGGAGCCCGTTTCGGACTTACCACATGCCAAGCTTCTTCCAGACAGTCACTTCATGCCCACAGCATGTCTGAGAGCTGAGGATTCTGCCCCAGTTCACAGGGAGGAAAGTACACACAGCCTGCTTCATGTCAGCTCAATGATGGCTAATATTTTTACTATCATTATCAGCAGAAATGCGATTGTTTTTTATAATGAGAGAGGAAAAGAGAGAGAGAATTGGCATGCCAGGGCCTCTAGCCACTGCCACCGAACTCCAGAGGTGTGTGCCACCTTGTGCACATGCGTCACCTTGTGGTGTCTGTCTTATGTGGGTTCTGGGGAGTCAAACCTGGGTCCTTAGGCTTAGCAGGTGAGTGCCTTAACCACTAAGCAATCTCTCCAGCCCAGAAACATTATTGTTTGTAAGGCAAAGTATCTTTACTTATTTGCTTCAATTTTAAACATTTTTATTTACTCATTTATTTGAAAAAGTGAGAGAAAGAAGCGGGATGGAGCAAACGAGAGAGAGAGAGAGACAGGCAGACAGACAGAAAGAGTGAATGAGTGCACCAGGGCCTCCAGCCACTGCAAATGAACTCCAGACACATGCGCCAACTTGTGTATCTGGCTTACATGGGTCCTTGGGGAATTGAACCTGGGTCCTTTGGCTTAGCAGGCAAGTGCCTTAATCACTAAGCCATCTCTCCAGCCCTGCTTCAATTTTATTTGTAATTTTTAATTGAGAAATCATCATCATGTATGTGTGTGTGTGTGTGTGTGTGTGTGTGTGTGATATAATTCAATCTTCTGATACATCTGACTATTGCACGCCAAGGCCTCCTGTCCTGTGCCTGTGGTTATAAGTGCTCAGGAAGACAGGTGAATGGGCTGCATCGGCACCAGGAGAAGGGGCTTCTACTGACTCCTGATGTCCCCAGCAGCTCCTGCTTCTCTTCCCTTGCCCAGTCCTCTCTCCCCTGATCCCTGTCCTTTCCTCTTACTCCAGCCAGTTCCCCACAGTGAGAACCCCTGGTTCTCTAGACCCCCAGGACACTGCTTCCTAGCAGCTGTCACAGCTGTGGGGACTAACCCTGGTGCTCTCCCTCTAGGTGGCCAAGGGTGGGGGGGAGTGAGGGGTGAGGGTGTTGGAGGGGTAGTGACAGGACCTTCATGATTGTCTCTGTCCACTCCTCAGCCAAGGGCAGCGGACCATGCACAGCCCATCTGTTTCAACTCCGATGTGTCTGTGTTTTACACTCCCCACTTGTAATGCAGGTCCTCTTTGGCCTCCTTCTGAATCTTTTCTTTCTCTTTTTCTTTCTTCATGCCTAGCTAGTGGAAGCCCCACCTTACAAGGAAGCCCTTGGGATGCACTCAGGCAGTGGGTCCCGCCCTTTCCTGGGCCTGTCTGGAACCTTCCTGTTGATTGTTCTCATCCACAGTGAAATTCTCTCCTGTCACATCATCTCATTCCACTTGAAGCCTTGGAGCTCAGGATTCCGAAGCTTGTGGGCCTTGTTCTTGCCTTGGGCTGTTTTCCTTTTAGGTTTTCAGGATAAGATATATTTTTATTAAAACAAAGCAACACAACACCTTTTGTGGGTTCATTTTCTTGAAAACAAACCCGTGTGCTTCAATTTAAGAATTCTGTGTGTGAACTTTATCTGTGCCTCTCCCATCAATTCAATTTTAAATTGAATCAGGCTTCCTTCAGTTAGTTAGCCAGCATGCAGAAATTGATACTTGTCCATATGGTTTCTGGTTTCTTGCATCTTTTAAAAAAATATTTTATTTATTTGCAAGCAGAGAGAGAAAGAGAGAGAGGCAGGTATATATAGAGAGACAGAGAGAATGGGCACTCTAGGGCCTCTAGCCAGTGCAAACCGTGCATCTGGCTTTACCTGGGTACTGGGGAATTGAACCTGGATCGTTAGGTTTTGCATGCAAGGACCTTAACCACTGAGCAGCTGCTCCAGCCCTTGTCTTTGTGTGTCTTCACATACTGTAGTTCCCATCCTGCTTTTTAGGTGTACCCTACTCTAGGCTGCTTCCTGTTCTGCTTATGGCTAAGGGAAAGGGACAGTGTTTGTGGACCCGTGTTTTTTAAGACAGAGAGGACTTACTCTTTTGTTTTCTCCTTCTTACCTCTCCTGCATCACTTCCTGTTTCCTGTTGGCTCAAAGGAAGGGAGGGATCTGGCCTTTGGATTTGCGGATTATCCCCCAAATCCAAACTCAGGGATCCTGAGACTCCCAATATTTCCACTTTGGGATTCTAGTCTGTCATCTTCCCACTGTGTAACCAGGCCCTCGTCAATCTCAGGTAACCCTTACAATGTCCCTTCAGGGGGACTTGGATTGGTTCCACCTTCCAGGTGAGGAACTGGAGCTTCAGGTGTGGATAAGCAAGATGTTAGTACGATGATGTGTCCCCACGATCTGAATGCTGGCCTACCTAGCTGTGTCCAACTCCCCTGAGTATTCCCGTGGCTGCCCGGAAGAGGTCCATGGTAGTGATTAGTAAGTGACTGGCAAGTCAGGTTGAGTCCCAGACCCACGTAAAATGGACCAGGTGAGACACCTCCACCTTGAGTTGGCAGGGACACATTTTCAACTCTTCATTTCTGCCTGCCTCCATTGGGCGTCTGCTTGCCTACTGGCAGCTACTGTGGCTCTGGGAGGACAGCATCCCCAAGTTAAGTGAACGCATGCTGGGCAGAGAATCTATTCTGAGTCCCGTTTGCATTACTGTGTGTCTTTGAGGCAGGGGCACATGGTGCAGGCACGGGATTCAGCGGGAGCCCTGAACAACAACCTCTGTCCTTGTTCGCTCCCTGCAGTCTTCGCAGTGGCCCATCACTCCAATGCAGTCCCAGTGACTAATTGGGCCTGGATAATAGAATGTGCACATCCCGTTTCCCGTCTGGTCGACGTTCCCTCCAGGACTGTAGAATAGTTTACCAAGCCGCAGCCTTCTGTTTGGGAGTTGGGAAGAGGGGAATCATGGCATGAAGTCAGACACTGCTCCCCTGTTCCAGATAGGCACAGGCTGCTGAGCATCTTCACCCCAGCCATTGGGCCCTTATCACAGGAGTGTGGGCTGTCTGATGCCGAGTACCCTTTGAAGACATTGTGAGGAGGTGACTGCACACCAGTGACAGAGCCCTAGCTCTGGAGATCCTGCCTCACCTGGTTCTGGCACATTTGTTCATCCTGCCGGCCCCTTGGAGCAGATGGCATCAGGCAGCCTCAGACAAGCGTGGGCGGTGTTTTCCTTGCCGGACTCCCGCGCCCTGGGTTAGTGGATTAAGTTCTGGATCAAATAGGGGCTCTCACTTTCTTGGCATTCGGGGCTGGCTTTCCTTTCCTGCCTGCTGGGATATACTTTGGATATGCAGATTATCCCCCAAATCCAAACTCAGGGATCCCAAGACTCCCAACATTTCCAGTTTGGGATTCTAGACATCTGGCTTGGAAACAGGACCCTCTCTGGGGACAAAGTGAGCTTTGTCTGATGGTGTTGAATGTCAGGGCAGGTCTGTGGAGTCAATGACCTGCTCCTGACACTGCCTGGAAGGGGCATCTGGTTGCTGTCAGGCCCCAAGTGCTCAGACCCTAACCCACCATGGGAACTGACAGATCCTGACTCTAGGGAAGTGACGGTGGCCATAGAGGCCAGAGAAGGCTCAGCTTCTGGGAAAGTTTGTGTCAGCGGCCTATATTGTTCCAAGCCCCTAGGAGGTCACGCTGAGGTCACACACACACACACACACACACACACACACACACGATTACCCATAAAGCAGCATGGAAATTCCACACACCCATGCCCTTCCTGTTCCAGGGACAGCTACAGCCATGTATTGCAGCAGGAGGCGTGGCCCTGCCTTACTGGGGCCCCTCCAGGATCTAAAAAGAGAGAAGCCATTCAAATGTGTGTGACCTTTGGGGTCTCTGCTGGAGCACATGGTCCCCAGAGAGTTGTGACCTCTCTTTTTGTCTCTCTCCATGGTGATTTAACTACCTCCCCTCATTGGCTCAGGCCAACACTCAAACCAAGGAACTTGACTGAAGCCGGTCGTGTTTATCAAACATTTACTATACTGTGCCAGGTATAGTGTTTCTGGAACGTGTGTGTGTGTGTGTGTGTGTGTGTGTGTGTGTGTGTGTGTGTGTTCTGTTGGTCTTCACAATACCCCTAGTGAGATGCTATAGATGCCCAATTTTACAGTGGTGACCTCTGATCCAAGAACTTGCCCATGGTCATGCAGCCAGCAGGTGACAGAGCCAGATTCCCAGCCCAGAAGCCAAGCCTCAGAGCCTGGCCCTTAGCCATTTTCACTCCAGCACTTCTGGAAGTAGTTAGGGAAAATATAAATGGTTTTTAAGTAGCCCTGCTTTCTGGTTACAAGGTGGTGGAGATTTCCTGGGTTTCATCATGCCTTGATGCTGAAAAGATAGGCTGATGTTTCCACTTTTTTTTTTTTTTTGCTTGTATGTATACATGTGTGTTGTATGTGTGTGGTGTAAGCATGCGCGTGCACCCGTGTGTGTGCAGGCCAGAGGAGAATGTCTGGTGTCTCCTCCATTGCTCATCTGCGTTTCTTTGAGACGGAGACTCTCAGCAATTTCAGAGCTTGCCATTTTACTCCAGTCCCAGTGATCCTGTGTCTCACAGGACTGTGGTTACAACCTGCACGTGAGGACAGCATTTGCACCAAAGGGACTCACTGGTGAGACACATCTGTCCCTGCCGGCTCTAAAAAGACAGTCTACTTCATGGTGCCTTCTCTGTCTTCCCCCTGTCTCTTCCCCCTTCCTCACTCTTTCATTCAGTGTTACTCGAGGATCTACTCTGTGCCAGGTGTAGTTCTAGACATTGGGTACACAGCAATGTTCAAAGAGACAGATTTCTACTTTTGAGTTCCTGGGACCTTGTTTACTCACGGTGACAAGCAGCAGACAAATAAGTGAACACACGCAGTTGTGAATGACAGCATATGCTGGTGCGTGAACACAACCAGAAGCTTTGGTTTGGGAACCGGCAGGGTGCTGGGAGGCAGTGCTTAGGACGAAGCCTGAAGACTGGCAGGAGTTTGCCTGGTAAAGAATGTAGGGAGAAGCACATTCTGGATGGGAATTCCCATGTGTGCATCCCAGAAATGGGAGGAGCCTCTCCTGATTAAAGGACAGAAGTAGGTTCATGGGTTGAAGGTGACGGGTCCCCTTGAAGGCTAATGTTTGCAAGACTTGTCCCCCAGCATTTTGGTGGCACTGTTTTGGGAAGCTGTGGAACTTTTAGAAGACGGGGTGTAACAGTAACTGGAGGAAGTAGGTCTCTGGGAGTGGGCTCTTTGTGGGGCGTGTATAATATCGCCTGTCCCTAAGGAATGAAGACCAGCCTCCCCACCTTTCCCCGCTGCCTTGATGGGCTGTCCCAGCACATGTGGCTATGCAACCAGGGATTGAACCCTCTGAAACCATGATCTCAAACAAATCTTTCTTCCCTTAAATTGTTTTGGTGATGTCAAAGTCAGTAATACCTTGCAGTTTGGTGGGCAAGAGAGCGGGGCCTCAGATGAGGTATGGTGGAGCTGGTTTTCCATTGCTGTCCTTTGGCTCTCTCCAGGAACCACCCCGCTGTGCTGACAGTGCTGATTTGAAGCAGCAGCCAGCCTCACCCTGTAGACTAGTGTCTCTGGCCCTTTTAGGCTTCAGAGCTTTTTCCCCTCCTTTCTTTGCATCCTCCTGGGAACTTGCTTCAGCCAGGGACCCTGCAACATCTCTGCTTCATATGTGTGTTTGGTGTGTGTTGCTGGCAGAAATCACCCAACCAAGAGCAGCTTTTGGGAAAAAAGGGGGTTTATTTTGGATTATAGACTTGAGGGGAAGCTCCATGATGACCGGGGAAAACAATGACATGAGCAGAGGGTGGACATAACCTTCTGGCCAACATCAGGTGAACAACAGGAACAGGAGAGTATGCCAAACGCTGGCATGGGGAAACTGGCTATAAAACCCATAAGCTTGCCCCCAACACTACACTGCTTCTAGGAGGCATTAATTCCAAAATCTCCATCAGCTGGGAACCTAACATTCAGAACACCCAAGTTTATGGGGACTCAAACCACCACATTCTGCCCCTGGCCCCCATAAACTGATAACCATACATGATATAAAATACAATGCATTCATCCAACTTTAAAAGTCCCCATAGTTTTATCAATTCTAATGATGTTCAAATATCCCCATAACCCAAGGTCTTTTAACTGAGCCATAATAACAACAACAAAAAAAATCCCCCCAAACCCCATAATGGCACAAAATAAACACACTGCAGAAGAAGGCATTGGGCATAACAAAGAAATGTTCAACCAATACAGGATTTAAACAGGGCAAACATCAAACTCTGTAAGTCCAAGTCTTATAATTCTAACCAGCAACAAGTCTCTGGAGTTCCAATTCTGCCCCTCCAGCTAGGCTACTCACAGTTCCTGAAAATTTCATCTGGGGCCGGCAACTCTCCTTAGCAGCCATCTTGTGGTCCCAGCATCTCTACTGGGTCTGCACTGCAACCCACAGTCCATCCTTATGGCTCCATTGGGTCTTCATGCAGGCATCCAGCAAACCTGCTTCACACTGCCCATGACCATTTACAAAACACAAGACCATGTTGCAAATTCAATGACTCTCTCTTTCCTGCATTTCTTATACTCCACAATATCAGGTAGGGTGCCAATTTGTTAATTCAGGGGGGGATAAAGCAGACTTTGAGGAACAGGACATTCCTTGAGCACTCAGGCCCCTTCAAAAGAGTCCACATTCTTCCTGTTGCCCCAGTGCAGGTCAGCTGGCCCAATCTCAAAGATCATAATCTCTCAAGTGCAGCTGAACAGGCAAAAGTTTCAACCCAAAAATTTCATTTCTGTGCCATATCCCTCTGCTCATACCAGTCCATTTCTACACAAAGCAACCCTGCACAAATTCTCAGGACATGGTCATAACAGCAACTCTCTCACACAAACTGCTTCTAACCCAGTCCAGGCAAAGCTCTTTCTCACCCTCATATGCCAAACTTCACAGTCCATAGTTCTTACTGCATTCAGGTCGTTCAACTCTGACCAGAATAATCCATCAAACTGTATGCACTGCAAGGTGTCTCTTAGGCCAAGCTTTCAAATCCTTCTACATTCCTCTTGAAAATCAGCTCCAAAAGGTCAAAGCCACACTATCAGGTGTCTAGCAGCAAATGACCCCACTCTTGGTACCAACATTACTATTGCAGTCAGGTTCTTGTTGCTGGCAGAAATCACCCAACCAGGATCAGCTTTGGGGGGAAAAAGTGTTTTGGCTTACAGACTTGAATGGAAGCTCCATGATGGCAGGGGAAAATGATGGCATGAGCAGAGGGTGGACATCACTCCCTGGCCAACATAAGGTGAGTGGCTTGGGTGACTTCAAGGTGCCTGATCCCTGGAGCAAATGGGGAATTTAGCCAGGCTTTGTACCTGTTAGTGGTTCACGCATCTGGAGTTAGAGTGCCTACACTCGTCACTGCACCCAGATGTTGGGGCGGGGGGAAGACTGGATGCCAACTGGTTTGACCCACTGTTGGATCATTTAACATGTGTTTATGTCTGAGGCCAGGCTAGTAGTGAAATTCTCTTGGAGTTGCCAGGTGTCCTCATGTGGATTGGCTTGATCCATCCCCCGGCCCAGGACTCTGAGATTCCTGGGACCATGGCTGGGGGTTCTTCTGGCCTAGGGCATGGGGACTTGATGAGTGGGAATTATCTCATCTATCCAGTGAATATGGTAGGCAGGGCAAGACTGAGGACCCTTCAATTTGCACATGAAGAAACGTGGGGGAAGGGGTGCCTTAGCAGGTTACAATTGTAAGTCCAAGCTGCATCAGAGAAGCCTCCAAGTCCCATGTGGACAGAAACCGTTTCTTTGATTTGGGGACACAAAGTCAGCCTCACTTGTCTCACCTGAAAGTGCCAGTAAAAGTGGTAAATAGTGAAAGCGCTCAGTGGGGGAAGCTTGGGAAACAGTAAATGCTTAATAAATGGAAACCCATCCTTCTTGAGCATTGGTCGGCCTGGGCCTCAGGGCCTTTGTTTCTCCCACCTTCCCCTCTTCTCTGCAGTATTCACGGGGCTCCAGGTCCCTTGTTGCTATGACCTTTTGCAGGAAACATCTTGATACGTGCTGCCAGGTAGACAAAACATCTGGGAGAGTGGCCCATCTTTTTTCTTCTCCACCCAAATGTTTTTGGTGTCACGAAGATAAAGCCACAGAGATGTAACTGCCAGGGCCCAGTTCCCAGAAGGCCATAAAACACAGGCAGTCCTGCCTAGCCCTGCACACCACAACCCAGCAAAGTGTTCCTTGCAGCCAACACATGGTGATTTTTTTACAAAATCGCTGAACTAGCCATGTTTGCCGTATTGATCAATAAATTACTTTGATGAAAACTCGATAGGCAAAGGCCCCTGGCACTCATTCCCACTCAGAAGAACTGCCTTCACACTTTCTCCATCTCGAAAACCTTGCTGCTCTTTCCCGACCTATTTCTCCTGGCAGGCTACTCCCAGGGGGCTGTGGCCTGAGCCAGCACCTGCCTAGGCAGGACTCTGAGATTCCTGGGACCATGGCTGGGGGTTCTTCTGGCCTAGGGCATGGGGATTGATGAGTGGGAATTATCTCATCTATCCAGGCCCCAAACAACTGGTCTCGTAGGGAGGGATTGCGTATGCTGCCTCTGCCATGGCTGGTCATTCTGAGGCCTGTGAAACCCATAGCGGCTGCTTTTCTGGGGGAACTGACAGGTAGGTACAATGCCAGCCTCCTGTCTAGAAGAGCCAGGAATCAGAAAGGGCCTGTGCTCTGATCCAAGAGTCATTCATTCATTCTTGTCATGTCCTTTGAGCTCCTCATCCATACCAGCACTACCATATATTGTAATCTTACAAAGTCTTTACCTAAAGACTGGTTCTTGGGCTAGAGGGATGTCTTAGCAGTTAAGGCATTTGCCTGCAAAGCCAAAGGACTCAGGTTCAACTCCCTAGGACCCACGTAAGCCAGATGCACCAGGGGGTGCACGCATCTGGAGTTCGTTTGCAGTAGCTTGAGGCCCTGGTGCACCCATTCATTCTCTCTTTCTCTCTCTCTCTGCCTATTTCTGTCTCTTTCTCTCTCACTCTCAAATAAAAAAATAAAATATTAAAAAAAATAAAACTAAAGACTGGTTCTTCACATGAACGTTGTGTCTTAGCCATAACAGTAGCTTTCGTGGTGTCTGTGTGAAGCACAGGTAGTGTTAATCATCGTCTCATTGGACAGAGGCACAAGCGTGGCTTTTATGGAACCACACGTCAGTTCTCAGCCTGCCTCCTGACCTTGCCCGAGCTCTTATCCTCTCTGTGCTTCCGTTTCCCGGCCTGTGAATGAGGCTGGAAACGGTCTACCCACAGCATTGTGGAGTGGCTAGAGATCTCGTGGGAAGCCCCATGGGGGCTGCGTTTGTTGGTGAGGGTGAAGTAAACAAACAGGTAAGGTTTGCAGAGCAACATGTAGACCTCGGTGTACATAAGCTAATATCACGTGCTTGTGTCGTTGTCACAGTGCTTCGAGAAAGATCAGGATACCCCGTACTGTAGAGGACTAGGAGGCCCTGTGAGACCAGGTGGATGGGCCAGGAGAACTGAGCAGAGGGATCAGGGCATTCTGACCCCTGCCTCAGCATTTCTCTGAGATGCTGGGTTGCATGGTGTAATCACGGGGCTCTGGAGCTCGGAAGTAGCTGGAACTGGCTCAGCAGCTTGGAGGCAGTGCTATTGGGCAAACTGACTCCTGGGGAGTGAATGACTCCTTGAAAGTCCATAGCAGGTTCTGGTACTTGCAGTAATGTGGGGAGTGCAATTGACCAGTGCTGCAGTGTGCACTCTGGTCATTGTGTCGGCTGTCCCTAGTAATTGTGAATAGAGCCCTCTCCACTCCAGAAACATCTTTTGTGTTTGTTTGTTTGTTTGTTTGTTTGTTTGGTTGGTTGGTTGTTAGGACCTCATGCCAGCCTAGGATAACCTAGAACTCATTTTGTTGTACAGGCTGGCCTCAAACAGCGATCCTCCTGAGTGTTGCAATTAAAGACCTAAGCCACCACACCTGTCTTTTATTTCTTTTATTTTTATTTTTTGAGATAGGAACTCATTATGTAGTCCAGACTGGCCTTGAACTCTTAACTCTCCTGCCTCAGCTAGACTTCCAAGTGCTGGGTTATAGCTGTGTACCACCATGTCTGGCCAGAAACTTCTTTAACCCAGTTGTAACAGAGCTGTTAAGGGAGGATCTTGAGTCAGAATCTTTGAGTTGAAATCTTGGACAACCCCCTCCCCTACATTCTGACATTATGTCACTTTTCCAAGGGTCCAGTGGACTAAGATACCTCGTGTATACTCAGTGGACACTGGTGTACACTCTGTGGACACTACCTCTTATTTGTCCCCTGGTCTGTCTGCCCATCAACCCTCTGTCTGTGTGTGTGTGTGTGTGTGTGTGTGTGTGTGTGTATGACTATCTTCTATTATCTTGCTATGTAGCCCTGACTGGCCTTAAACTCACAGCAATCCTCCTGCCTCAGCCTCCAGAATGCTAGGATCACAGGTGTGTGCCACCAGTCCCATCTTCATCTCTTCTTTCATTAATACATAGAAGTGTATTGTTTATAGCTCTGAGCATATTCCCAGCTCCCATCTCATCCCAGATAATGCCAGGAGATTGTGAAGGACAGAGTTTAGCTTTCTTCACTTGTAACTGAACCCAGTGTGGGTACTTGTTCAAGGTCACATGACAAGGTAAAGACTCACTGTGAGTGCTTCATTCCTTTACCAAAGCCATCGTCTAGGTGGGCTATAGAGGATGGCCATCCTCCGGGTGCAGCTGACCTGCCTTTTGTCCCTAGCTCCTTCCTTATACATTGTCAGCTGACAGGTGAGCTATGTGTCAGTGAGGTGCAGTGGCCTCACTTGCTCCTCAGTTCCCACATCCTCCCCTTCTCCCCTTAAATGGACATCAGCCACCCCAAATGCCCAACGCCCCTGCCCCCGTTCCTTCCTGCAGCATCCCAAGACTGTGGCTGCTGGCCAAGGGACATTTTTCCCAATTACCACGATTGCCCAAGTTCCTCCAGCAGCCGGCCAGGCCTGGCTCCATTTGCATACCATTAGCTATGATGCTGTGCATTATGGATTCATATTTAATTTTAGTACTTTTTGGAGGCAACTCTAACCTAATTAAAATCTCCTTCTCCAAGAATCTGACATTTCCCCGAACTCTGGCTCCACACGAATGGACCACACACACACACACACACACACACACACACACACACTCACTCAACCCCCTCCAGCCATGGACACATAGTGCCACTTCAGCCCCAGATCTTTGGTTTTTTTTTTTTAATGAAAAGGAAAACTAAAATAAAAAATTATTTTTTCTCCAGAGGGATTTGTGTGTGGACTTAGCTTTTGCAAGCCCCTGGGGCATTGAGTTGCCTGAGTGGGCTCCATGGAGAATCCCAATCTGAGAATCCTTGGCTGGGGTGGGAGACCAGCTCTGGCCCCACCTCTGCCTGTCTCCTCTGTGAACCTGATGCCGCCTAGGTTTCTTCTCCTTCTTGAAATGGTCAGAAAATAATACCCACAGTCCCATGGCATACCATTGTCCTTGGCTCATTTCCCTTTGGGCATTATGAAATGAAGTATTTGGCCATTTTCCCCCTTAATCAAATCGAACCAAGTAGCCTACTATTTCTTATGTGCTCACTGTATGTCAATGAAGCACCTTACACGCCTTAATTGTTGGTTCTCACAGCAGCAAATTGAGGTTGGCATGGCTGTTACACATCCATTTTACAGATGAGAAGATAGAGGCTCAGAGGAATAAGTAGCTTGGCTAAAGCCACACAGCAGATGGTGGAGATTCGATTTTTTCCCCAGACTTCCCAGCTTCAAAACTTGTAGTCTTAGCTGGACCACAATGCCCTCTTTCTTTTGAAAGGAAGGACTTAGGCTGAGGGGTGGACTTGCTTCATTCTTTCAATTTCATGACTTCATTGTCCCTTGAGTCAGCCAGATCAAGGTGTGGCCACCATGCTCCCTGGCATGTCTCAGTAATCAGGTCAGCAATCTTCTGGCCCCTCCTTCCAGTGTTGCCAGAGCACAGATGGAGCCTGGGGAGCTGGGTTGGACTGCTGGAGTGGAGCTCTGAGAGCTCCTGGGAGAGACAGGTTGGGTCCATAGCTCTCCTGTGCACTTGCTGGCACCTGCCTTTCCTCCATTCTCAGCTTCCTTCTATGGGCCCAGACACATACAATAGGTTAAAGGCTTCAGCTAAGTCTCTCTGAAGGGAAGAAGATAGGGTGCTCACTTCTCCCCAACATTTAACCATGAAAGAATGTAATCATACAGGAAGAGCTGGAAGAAGTTTTGCAGTGGATGGTCCTGTCATCGCCTGCTTATCTGGTTGGCGCCTGTTGTGAGCCACATCCAACACCACTTGTGGTTGCCTCACCTTCACACTGTCACTTGGTTCTCACCCAGGCTCAGGGCAGTGGGACTTCTCACTCCCGGTGCACATCAAAGAGGCTGAGGCATAGCCAGGAGAAGGGACTTATCCAGAGGATGCAGCTGAGCAAGGTCAGGAACAAGGAGTGGCTCTAGAACTCTCTGACACCCCAGCCTCACTCGCTCCTGTCTTCCATCTTGTTATTCCCACAGGATATGGAGTCCTTGGCACATTGGAGATAGAGGTCTGTAGATGCGGGTGGGGGCAGGAGTAGGCCGAGCAAAGATGCGGGTGTTTGGGGCAAGTGCATGCTGGACACACTGGCCTGTTCAGCAAGTAACCGCCCTCTGGGCTCTGGCCCATGAATGACCCAGGGCTCCTGAGGGGAAGTGAGCCCCTGTCTGGGGGCATCCTAGGCTCCAGGTGAGGCTTACTGTCACCTCCTGCTGCTGCTGAGGCCTGCTTAGTGCACCACAGTGAAGGCCCGACCCAGAATGCATCTCATGTGTTCTCTCCTAAGACTTCTATGACTCCCCATGTACCCAGCCACCTGAGACCAACTTGCTTCTCCTCTGCTCGGATTACCATTCTTCTTTTGTGATATGGGGAAATGCCTAAACGTGCTTCAACCATGGTCCTGGCACACATTCGGCATGTTCTATGAGAGCTGTTCCTCCCTGGGTTTTCTTCTGGAACTTTATTTTTTTGTGTGTGTGTGTGTGTGTGTGTGTGTGTGTGTGTGGTCATGTGGGTACTGGCTCATATGTGTGTGCAGGTGCACATGCATGTGAAGACCAAAGGACAATTTGGGTGTCATCCCTCAGGGTCTTTCACTCTCCTGGACTTCACCAATCTGACTAACTGGCTAGCCAGCAATCCCCAGTCTCCTGTCTCCCTCTCCCCAGCACTGGGATTACAGCCCTACTATGCTTGATTTTTTAGTTTTACATGGACACTAGGGGTTCGAACTCAGGTCCTCATGCTTTCAAGGCAAGGACCTTTCTAACTGCACTATCTCCCCAGCCCCATTGTCGAGAACTTTTTTTTTCCCCTAAGGAGACCTGCACCTCTGACCCCAATTAGGCCCCACAGTTCTTTCTCATTGCCATTATGCACTCAGGCCAACTTCTCTGCATTTGGCCTTCTCTTCCCCTATTGGTCAAGACCAGGCCTGTCCTCCACAAGGTCTTCCAAGTCTCCCTGGAAGGAATGACGCTCCCCACCCCCTGCACTGAACACAGAGCCCAGACTGGGGCTAGGTATTGACCTTGGCCTCCAGATGTTTCCTACTGTCTACCTTCAGTGAGTTACCTGTCTGCTCTGTATCTCAGCTTCCTCATCTGCAAAGAAGGCGATAATGGTGCCCACCTCACCGGGAGATGGCAATGAGCTGTGATCTGGTCTAAAGAGTTCTCCCAGGGCCTGAGAGTGTGGCACTTGGTGGTGACACTTCCATCTTCACCCACTGCCTTCCTTCAGGCCCCAAAAGGAACAGGAAGCAGGAATATAGGCTTGCCCCCACCAGGCAACCTGTGTCACCCATCTTGGAGCCTTGTACACCCAGTTTTGGCAAGAGATGGCATTGCTGCTGGGCTCAGTACCACGGACAGCAGCTTGTTCCTGAGACGGCTCTGCAGGCAGGTCGACCCGAGTTTCAATCCTGGCGGTGCCACTGCATTACTGGGGGGGCCTGGCTATTCCTTAACGCAGTCTAGGCTTTGGTTGTATCATCTATAGAGTGGAGACAGTAGTGGGACCTAGATCAAGTGCTCAGTACAGCAAGACTGTAGTGTGCCCCCATTGCCTCCCTGGCTGCCAATGTTAACACTGCAGGCCCTGTCCAGACCTCTGCCTCTGCCTCTTCCCCCTCCACTGGCCTGCCAGGGACTCAGAGCAGGGTTCTGCTGCAAGAGCTGCCTCTTCCTCTTCCTTTAATGTGTAGAGAGAGCTCCATGCCCCATCCTGTGACCTGGCTGCCATGATGCTGGACACAACATGAAGTCCCTTGTGGAACGTCCCAGCCTCTGCTCCCCAATGACTCTAGCTGCACATGGCCAGGCTGCTATATTTAGGCCTCTTCAGGCCCTTGAATCCCATCCTCCCTCTGAGCATTATTAAGGCCACTGGGCCTACAGGAGGAAGTCCCTGCCCCAGTGAACCCTAGAGGGTCCCGATAAGATCTGGAACACATCACTGGCATAGCATGGAGCCTGAGTGTGGCAAAACCCAGTGGGAGAAATCCTGATAGCAGAGCTCAAGGGCTCAAGGCAGTTGGAAAAATTGGCCAGAGCTGGGGTTCTGTCATTATAGAAGCTAGAAGCTTCTAGGTGGGCATTGAGGGCTGGAGACAAAGCAGGAAGCATCTACCATGCCCAGGGCTTAAGGTTAGGTTCCAGCCAGCCAGTGGGGACCTCCCATGGTTGCCTGTCCTCTGCAATGCTGGGAAGGACTGGTTTGAGCCTTCCTCTTGCCTCCTCTGTGGCTGCATCTCTGGATCCAGTCAGCGGGGGAGGAGGGCAGCATGTGGGCGTTTTATAAGTATGGCCTGCAGCCACTGCTGGCAGTGGTTGCCTTCCAGTTGCCACCATGCCTAAGTTACAGGTAGTCACACAGAGCAGTGACCAACGATACTGGACATGGGGCAAGGGAGAAACGGAGGACCCCTCTTTGCCTCTGGAGACCCCGTCTCTGCCGACTTGACACTTGCTGATGTGAGGAAGGAGGCAGTAGGAACCTTGAGGCTGGACCTCACCCCCATTCTCCTCATCCCCAAACTCAATTTCCTCCAGGGTCCCTTAGCTGTGGAAGGGACAATTGCAGGAACAATCTCAGCTCTTTGTGTGATTCCTTATCCTTCTCACAGCCCTTTGTGTCATTTTCCCTTTGATACACCTCTGCGAGATCGCCCGGGATTATCGACTCAGCTGTACAGATAAGGAAATTGAGGCTCAAGAAGGTGCTGTGACTTGTCTGATCCCCTTGAAGGTGGGCTGGGGAGGGGGATTAGTCCGGAGCTGTGACAGGTTGTCCTCTGCTGTCTGGTATGTGGGGTTTTCTCTGGCCAGGATGCTCTGAGGCTTCCTAGAGTCTGGGGACAGGGCAAAGGCAGGGATTGGGCCACAGCTGACTCGTCCTTCCTTTCTCTCTGGGGGTCCTGACAAGTGACAGGGGCCACTTACAGCTCCCTTTCTCCTTCCTCTGCAGTGGGCAGTATCAGGAAGAGGAATGGGAGGTGAGGAGCCCATGGGTGAGGAGGGGAGGCGTGGAGATGGGAGATGCATGTGCCATCGGTTAGGAAGTGTGGCAGCTGATGGATGGACTTCAGAATTTGTGATTATTGAAAGGGTGAGGTAGATAGAAGTGGCTTTTGATTTCTTTTCTTCTTTCCCAGCAAGCTGTCTTATGCATCTTAAGGCTGGGCACACCCCCCTTTGGACATTTCTCCAAGTACACCTCGCTGCTTTGGAGAATGTCTGTGGCTGACTGAGAGCACCCTGCCGGAAGGGGTGGAGTCCAGTCTGTGCCTCATCCAAGAGTAAATGGATGCCTTTGCCAGGACCCTGCGGCAGCTTCGTGGAGGCCCCTACAGGTGGTGATGGAATTGAGCTCTAGTGGCCCACGTGGCAGTTTGCTGAGGAGGCACCTGCTCCTGGCTGCCTTCCTGTATCTACCTCACTTCCTCCCCGCCATCCCATGCACTCCCAGGCAGTGCCCAAGCCAAAAATGTGACATCAGCTCTTTCTCAACCTCTGCATCAGAAACCCAAGAAAAGGCATATTCTTTTGAGGAATTCAAGCCTACCAAGCTCCTTGTCTTCTCATTGGCAGGAGTAGGACTGGTTTTCCTTTCTCTTAAAACTCAGTACTGTGTCCCTTAATCCCCCCCCCACCTCAGTGGACAGCTCTGTGCGCCTAGAAGGATTTCTGATCAAACATTCTGGGCCCCCACCCAGAATGAAAGGAGGTCACATGGCGGCTCCCGAGGAGGTCCAGGGTTGGAGCCGTGTAGCTTCGGACTTACAGAATGTCCCCAAGTAACCGAGTTAAGTTCCCTTTGAACAGAGTCGCTGAAGATAAGCTCATTAAATTTGTGAGGACAACTGCCAAATGCAATTGATTTTTGCTTTAGGGCAATTCTTTCTGACAATAGGCAGATGAAGGGCCTCTTGTCTATGATGGCCATTCTTGGGTTGTGACAATAAGATGGAGTGCTTGGCGCTGGGAGCTCATCTTTCAGAGCACTGAGGGCAGCACACATACATATGCACATATACACACATACACACATGCACACACATATACATGTACACACATAAACACATACATGTGTGCACGCATACACACATACACATATGTGTACACACAGGAACATGCATACACATATACATGTACACACATAAACACATACATGTGTGCACACATACATGCATACACATATTGTATACTCACACAGATGTACACATACACGTACACACATGCATACACATATACATGTATGCACATACACACATATACAAGTACAGACACACACATGCATACACATGTACACATATACACATGTACACATACACACATGCATACACATATACATGTACATACACATTTGTAGCATCTATCATTTAGTTCTTTTTGAAAGTTTTTTATATATTATTTATTTATTTGAGAGAGAGAGGCAGATCAAGAGAATGGGCACACCAAGACCTCTAGCCACTGCAAACGAACTCCAGACACATATGTCACCTTGTGCATCTGGCTTCTGTGAATACTGGGGAATCGAACCTGGGTCTTTGCAGACAAGTGCCTTAACTGCTGAACCATCTCTCCAGCCCCATTTAGTTTTTTTTTAAAACAACATTTATGTCTTTAAGTTATGTGTGAGGATCACTGGCTGACAGTCTCAAGACCGTCTTTCGGTGGCTGTGGGGAGGGGTTGATGTGGAGGCCCCTCTGCATGTCACCCCCCCACACACAGGCTCTCTGCTACTCTGCCAGTGGATGGTTAACCAAAGTCAAGTGGCCATGCAGTGCTCCGTTATAGGACAGAAGATGTCCTTTGGATGTGCATTTCAGAGCAGGAAGACACTCATAAGCTTTTTAACCCACAAAAGGAAGTTAGTTTTCTTTTCTGTAAAGTAGAAATACTTGCTGGGGTCCAGTGATAGAACCCCCACAAAGCACTCAATGTGGGGGTCAGGTCCATGGCTAAGTAAGCTTGGGCGCATCATTTACCTCTTGGGACGTCATCGTCCCCATCTGACAAATTGTGTTAAGAACACCTTATGGGGTGATTGGTGGCTTGAATTAGAGTCCCCCATAAACTCATGTGTCCTGAATGCTTGAGCTTCAGCTGATGTCAGCTTGCGAGGTGGTGACCTGCTGGAGGAGGGGTCACTGGCGGTGGACCTTGAGGTTTACTAGCCCTAGCTTGCCAGTGTTCTGTGAGCTCAGCTCACTCTCCTGATGGTGTTTCCACCTGCTGTGGCAGAGGTGATGTACAGCCTGTGCTCCCCTGTCTGTCCCCTGTTATCATGGCGCTTCCCCTAGAGACCATAAGCCAAAACAAACAGCTTTCCTCCCATCAGCTGCTTTCGGTCAGGTGTTTTGTGCAGCAACTAATTGGGAAAGACAACAGGTGTATGTTACCTTTACTGCAGGGCCTGACATACAGTAAGTGCTCAATAAAAGTTATCTATCATCACTAGGCTGCGGACATGGCTCAAAGGTTAAAAGCAGTGGCTATGGAAGCCTCATAGTGGAGTTTGGCTCCCCAGAATCCATAGAAAGACAGACACAGCAGGTAGTGCATGTATTTGTAATCCCTGGGCAGGATGGGAGGTGGAGCCAGGAGACCTCCAGAAGTTTGCAGGCCAGTTAGCCTGGCATCTGTGGTGGCAAACAAGAGAGACCCTGTCTCAAGGAACCTGGAAGTAAGAACCAACGTCCCACAGTTCTCTTCTGGTGAACACATGCAAATTAGTGTAAAATAGGGAAGGAGGCTGGTCTAAGGAGACAGAACAGGTGGGGAGGGACAAGGAATGGGAGGTGGGATTGGGTCGCCAGGCCCTCAGTGGGACCTGAACCAGTTAGGGTGTGTCTTCTGCCTGCAGACTCTGTGGTTGGCCCTGCCCGCAGGTGTTTCTACAGGGTGACCCTGAGGCCCAGCGCAATGCCAGTGCCCTTGACCCAAATTGGACTGGCGCTTTTTGGGAAGGGGCTGAAATGCTGGGCCAGCATGGGCTAGGTTAACTGATGCCACCTCAGGGCCACTTTGCAGCTGCTGTGGGCCCCCGTGGGTGGGCAGTAGGAGAGACAATTGTAGTACTTTTCGGAAAGGAGTTTGAAAGACCAGATGCTGAATCCTCTGTGCTCCACCTGCCCTAGTGCTCACCTGGCTGCCTGCACCTGGCTCCTGGATGGTTCCCTTCCCACCAAGAATGCAGAGTCTGCTGCAGTGGAAGAGGAAATATTCTGTGCCATCCACCCCATGGCTGCCTCCTCCCATGTGGGTACCTGGGCCTCTCTCCTCCTCTGTTCCACAGACATTCCTCCCTGATACCTGGGTTGTTCCTTCAGGGGCCACTGACTCTCCTCACTTTACTTGAGCCCCTAACCTGGGATACCCGAGCCTTCCTCCGTTCCTTGTCTCTTACATCCTATCAATTCCCTGGAGCCCCACATCACTTCCCCCCACGGCTACACACACACATGCACGCACGCAGGCACGCACGCATGCACGCACACACATACTGCAAACACACAGGAGCCTCAGAAAGCCCTAGTCTGGACCTGGACACTTAGCCTCTTATTCCACTGTCTTGAGCTGAAAACCAAGTTGCTGTTCAGACTAGGAAACAGGCTCCCTGCAACTCTAGGGGTCCCTGGGAGGGGCAACACAGCTTCAAGTTCATGTTTTTGTAAACTGGTGATAGCATCCCCATAAAACTGTTGGGAGGGTTAGGTGAGGTGAAGTGCAGAGCGTAGGGCTTGCCATGTGATATGGAAATCCAGCAGGTGACAGCCACAGAGGAAGAAAAGGATGCTGCCACGTGGCAAAGCTGGAGGCATAGAATAACCTAGATCTCAGCTGGTTATTGTGGACGTCTCAGTGCCACGGGGTGGGGGGAGGCAATTCTAAATACGAAGTCTTGTGGTCAGAAATGCAGCAGGGTGCCAGGGAGCCTGGGGCAGGACAGAGTCAAGATGGGATTCTACTGACCCAGGTGGAGAAGTGCTCATAGTGGGTGGGGTTCTAAGCTGCCTGGCCAATGAGATACAGCACCCTGGCCAGCTTGGGTCCTGTAAGAGAAGAACCATAGACACCGTCTCATCCATCCATCTATTCATCCAGGCTTACTGTGTGTCCGGCATTGTTCTATACTTTGTACTTAACAACAGGGAACACAACATACCACTGATGCCTTGATTACTGGAGCTTAAATTCCGATGGAGGGAGAGATGGCCACTAAAATGGGCAAGGCGCTCCTACTCCCTCCAGACCCTTTCCAGGACCCAGGTTGGGCTTGTCTACCCTCGGCCCAGCCAAGGTGAAGTCTAGCCATTCCTGATTACATGGATGACCTGGGTAGGCCTGGTCATCATGTCACCTCTCAGGCAAGGGGAGCTGCCCTGGTCCCTGTTAGCTTGTCTTGGTTACTCGCTTTCCTCAGAGAAGCCCGAGACTCAGGGACTAGAGACAGCATGTGCTGACTGTTATGCATTCCCACCCGCTCACACACACACCGGCTAGGCCTTCCACCATGGCTGCTGCCTACACTCTTCCAGGCCCCAAAGCCCCTCCTGCCAGGGTCTTGGAGTGTGTGTGTGTGTGTGTGGTGAGGTGTGAGGGGATGGTGCTCCAAAATGATGTCTGCTTTAACATCTGTGCGTGTGCGCTGCAGCTTTACTGCCTTAAAAATGTTTTCTAATAACCCCCAGGTGTTTCTCTTGCATACAATAGCCTGGCTTGTTACAGCCCAATTAAATCCTTATTTGAGACGCTTAATTAAAACTCTGAACAGAACAAGCCATAAAGCTTGCTCCTTGCCAGCCTTGTGCCCAAAGTGACTGTCCCTACCCGCACTGCAGTCTCCTTTCAGGGTCTGCCACTGGTGGCTGTCTACTTCCATTTGGTACCTGGTGGGGTCTGGGCTTCCAGTTTGCCCCCTGGGGTGGCCCATGGAAGCTGAGTCAGGGACTTAGACTCAGGGATAGGTTCATAAGTTCCTAGTTCCCCATCAGACCCCTGAATCCACCTCTTCTGGCTGCCATCCCCTGGCCAGGTGACTCAGCCTGATAATAGTGTCATTTTGGACCAGGTAATTCCATGCTGGGGTTGCTGGCCTTGCACTGTAGCAACACTCCTGGCCCATTTCCATGAAGTACTAGTAGCATCTTCCCTTCCAGTAATAACAGTCAAAAATACTTCCAGGGCTGGAGAATGTTTCCAGGGCTCAGTGGTTAAGGCATTTGCCGGCAAAACCAAAGGACTCAGATTCAATTCCTCAGGACCCACGTAAAGCCAGATGCAGAAGGTGGCCTGGAGTTCATTTGCAGTGGCTAGAGGCCCTGGTGTGCCCATTCTCCCTCTCTGCCTCTCTCCAATAACTCACTAAATAAATAAATAAATAAATAAATAACTAACTAACTAAATACTTTAAAAAATGTTTTCAGACATTGCCAAATGTTCCCTGAAGAGCAACATCACTGTCTACAGGATTCCACTGTCTCAGAAGGAGGTACCATCCCTCTCTTTTTCTCATCACCATGATCTGATAGAAACAATTAAAGGAGGGAAGAATTGTCTTGGCTCACAGTTTCAGAGGGCTGAGTCCACACAGTGATGTGGCTTCCTGCACTGGGGCTGCACACCCTGGCGGGGGACAGGGAGTGTGTGGTAGAGGTTGTCCTTCTTAGCGCATTAGGAGGCTGAGAGAAAGGAAAGCTGCTGCTCGGCTGGCTTTCTCCTTTGCCTCTTGTCTTCCATCCAAGGATCCTAGCCCATGGGGTGCTGCCACAACATATTTAGGGTTATCAGGATGGATCTTACCCCCCACCATCAGTGCTCTCTGGCAATACCCTTGCAGACACTGCAAAGCTGTGCCTCACCATCTCTTGGGAGATACTAAGTCCACTACAACGTCCTCCATTGGATACCCAGGAGTTGGGGGACACACAGCATGTCCTGGAAGTGAATTCTTACCACTTCCACCCACAAACCAAGTAAATTCTAACAGATATGTGTTATATACAGAGATCTCTATTTCCTTCCAGGAGTGGGGATACCCAGGACCCCAGGAGAGTGCCAGGGTGGGGAAGCTGACTGGTGGGGGAGGGTGCCTCGGAAATCACAGCACACTTTCCTGCCCCTTAAACCCCTTTTCTGTCCTTAGCCTTGGTCTTACCTTCTCCACCTACCCCTTCTCAACCCAGTACAAACTCCAGCCAAGCCTCTTTGAGTAGTTCTGTCCTCTGGCTGGGATCTAAAGGCTGGGCAGCCAACTTGTTTCATGTGCTAGTTTAAACACCCAAACCCCAGGTCTCTGGAATCTTCTTGTCCCTGAGAAAACTGGAATGGGGATGCCAATCTCCCATTCCACCAGGTGGACTAAGACCAAACGCCATACAGTGAGTTGGTACTGATGAGCCATGTGCCCAACGTGTGGCATCTCATTTCAGCTCCCAGTTGTTGTTTCAGGGGCTCTTAGTCTCATTTGATGGGTGAAGGGCTTAGCTCAAGGACCACAGAATAAAGTACCTCCCACCAAGTTGACCCTACTTGCACCTCACCTGCTTCTCACTTGGAGGCAGTTTCCCCTAAACACCTGGAAAGCAGGCCTGGGTGTCTAGAATATTGATCCAGAAAGTGCTTTTCTGGTGCTGGATATGGTAACAGTGACTGGTGTGTTCTTGGTGCCAACTGCAGGCCCAGAGGCAGGAGGAGGGCATGATGGGATAAGTCACTCCTCCAGACCTCTTCAGCCAGAGGCAGCCTCAGCTCAGCACAGAGCCCCTAAACAGCTTTTTAGCTGATCTGGTCACAGTCTATCTCCCAGAGCACAGAGAATGTGACCTGATGAGTAGTTTGGAACCTAATTCTGGCCAACAAGAGGGTGCCTGACTGGTAAAGCAAAACTCTTGAGGAGGCCACATACAATGTCCTCGTCGAGAGAGTGCCACCAGGACCTTAGCAAGTGACGTACTGAATCTCAGACACACGAGCAGGATCCTACACTTTGGAATGAGGACCTCAGAGAGTCAAGGACGTTATGGATTTGTTTCTGGCAACGTGCTGTGAGCCCTCCACACCCAAGGTTCTGAATCTGTGGTTCAGCCAACCACAGAGTGGAAATATTTGAGACAAAATTGAGCCTGTGCTAAACATGCACAGACTTTTTTTTCTTGTATTATTCCTTAAAGAATACAGTATGACAGTTGTTGATATAGCATTTATATTGTATTGGGTATTATACATCATTTAGAGGTGATGTGAAGGGGGTTTGGGCCCTGTGCAAATAGCATGTCTTTGTCTATAAGGAACGTGAGCAGCAGCTGTGGAGTGTGGTGTCTGAGGCATTTTCTGGGACCAATGCTGTGTTAGAAATACCCGACAAAAGCATCTTAAAGGTTTACTTCAGCTCTTGGTTTCAGAGGGATCATACATGGTCTCTTGGCCCTCTGTGCCTGAGCAGAACATCATAGCAGTGGGGAGGTAGCAGGCTGTTCTTTGCCTCTTGGCAGAAAGGAAGTGGAAAATGTGACAAGAAATCACCAGAAATAATACACCCTCAGTAACTCTCCACACCCTCACTTCATCCAACCACGACTCACCTCCTAAAATTTCCGGAACCTCCCGAAATAGTGCCATCCTTTGGAGACCAAGCGCTCCAAACATGAACCCATGGGGGATATTTTGTATTCAAACCATAACAAATGCCCAGTGGTATTTTGAAGGACAATATGTAGTTGCAAAGTGATCCAAAAAGAAAGTCAGGTTTGGAGTGATTCTTGGGGGAACTGTTTTTTGGAAGAGGGTCTCCAGGGAGATTGGTTTACAGAGGAGGTATTTTCAAGGATAGGAAGGAAGGAAGGGTTGATCAAGAGGGCACACGTGCAATGACGTCTTTCCCTAGGAGGACCTTGAGGCCATCCCTCACATATGTTTACAGACAGTGTTCAGTGGTTATGTATGGAGCCCCTACTGTGCGTTGGGTGCAGCCCTGAGTGTTCTGAGGGTCACTGCTCATTATTCCTTGCAGCAGCCCCCCATAGGAAGGCGGGACGGGTTGTTCCAGTTTTCCAAATGAACTGCCCATTTTCAATAGGCAATAGTGGGCAGCCTTGGAAGAACTGCAAAGGGCTACTTTTTTCTGGACTATTCTGTGATCAGTTCTCAATCTCTCCTTTCTAGTAGTTGTGAGCAGGACCATGGGATGTATGTGTGTGCGCGCATGGTGATGAGTGTGTTCATAGTGATGAGTGTGTGGTGTATGCTCAGTCCCTTTCCTTTCCAAGCCCTGTGAGAATGCTGGTGTGTGGGTCAAGACTTGGACGGGCTATGGAACACAAGGAAAAGGCTGTAAAATCAGTGCTGAGGGAGTCAAAAGGCTTTCTGGTTTCTACTGAGAAGAAAAAGGCTTCATTTTGAATGGTGACACTACCATCCAGAGACTTCACTCATGCCTGCATTGCTTTGACCCTTGAGGGAAGGACAGGGGTGACCCAAACCACAGGAGGGGAAGCAAGTCCCAAGAAGGTAATGTGGGAGCTGCTGAGTCAGTCTGGGCACTGAGACAGTGTTCAGCTGAGCTGGAGATAAGTGACTTCTCATGACCCCAGAGATTCCTGCATGCCTGGAGACAGGAAAAAAGGGTTTCCAAAATCACACATCAGTGAGCTTGCTTGGGGCCAAAGCTTCCCCAGCCACAAGAAACACAGCTTTTATTGAAGAGCGATTTTTTTTTTTTTTTTTTTTTTTTTTGCCACAGGCTATGCTGGCTTCAAGGCCATGTTCGGCCAAGCTGAACTTTCTTCTTTGGTGGGGTTTGTAAACTTTAGGCTAGGGGAAGGCAGAATACCTAGATTCAGCGAGGCATTTGGAAAACCTGTCAACAGCTCTCCTGTGCATAGGTAGAGACACGCAAGTATCAGGGACGGTGAGGAATGGGAATATGGTTCAATGGGTAGTGAGCAATCAGCAACTCTGTGTTGGGACAAACATCCGACCAGAATCAGTTTATGGGAGGAAAGGGTTTATTTCAGGCTTACAGATCCATCAATGGCAGAAGGTGTTGGCTCACTTTCAAAGATCCAAGCAGAGAGGCATCATCAAAATCCAGTGAGCACCAAATATGAACAGCTGGCGCCTCACACTGCTCTTTTTCACACTTCAGGTGGGACTCAAGATCCACCTTCCAAACACACCTTTGGATTGTATTCCAAGATCCGCTTCCAGTGACACCTCCTCTAGCCGGACTGCTGGAGACTCAAGTTACTCAATCAAAAATACCTCAAGCGGGCTGGGGAGATAGCTTAGTGGTTAAGGCACTTGCCTGCAAAGCCAAAGGACCCAGGTGCAATTCCTCTGGACCCATGTAAGCCAGATGCACAAGGTGACGCATGCAATTGGAGTTCGTTTGCAGTGGCTAAAGGTCCTGGCATGTCCATTCCCCCTGCTCCCTCTCTAGCTGCCTCTCTCTCTCTCTCTCTCTCTCTCTCTCTCGAATAAATAAATAAATAAATAAACTATAAAAGAATACTTCAGGCTATAGGGGACATACATTCAAATTCAAACCTCCAACTTCCACCTGCAGGAGTGGCCTCCCAGCTGCCCATAGTGGTGCCCACCTCCCAGTCGGGAGGGCAAGGCAGCACTCCACATTTCTTTATCAGCTTTATAGAGTTCCCATCAGCTTTTCCCATGGTCTGTGCTCAGCTTATGGATGGCTGCCAGCCTCAGCCAATCACAAGAAGCTTTAGGGGAAGAGTGGAGGTCGATAAGAGGCCAAGCAAAGGCACATAAAGGCCGCCCTTGGACAGAGGTGTGGACGGAGCAGGTCCCCATGTAAACAATCATGATAATTAGTGGTTTTGATGGTGGCAGGAACATGCATGCTTATTAAATGCCTATGGGACCATCAGCTTTTCCCATGGGTGAATGGATGGCTGTCAGGAAATCACAAGCTTTAGGGGAAGAGTGGATGACAGCCAAGCAAAGGCATAAAGGCCGCCCTTGGACAGATCTGGACGGAGCAGGCATGGCTCTGTGGTTTGCAGGCAAATCTTTCTATCCTTTGCTCAGGCACCTGCAAGGCTCGAGGCTTCACAGCTCACTATTGGTCCTGTCTGGGGAGGACTCTGCCTGGGCTGATGCAAACTGTGCAAACACCTTGTAACAGAACCAGAACTTAGCAGGAGGCAGAAGGCAAAGATATGCTGGAGAAGACTGTGGAAAGTGTTTGGAGCTTTTATTTTTGTTTTTGCCTTAAAAAATTTTTTTTAAAGAATTTTTGTTCTGGGAAGTTTAGAATGTGCCCAGTGTGCTGTGGCAGCTGTAAAGAATTAGTCTCCAAAATTTCTGGGCAACATCATTATAAATAAGGGATGGCAGGCTGGAGGGATGGCTCAGCAGTTAAGGCATTTGCCTGCAAAGCCAAAGGACCTAGGGTTCAGTTCCCCGGTACCCACATACAGCCAGATGCATACGTACAGCCAGATGCACAAGGTGGCACATATGTCTGGAGTTTCTTTGCAGCAGCTAGAGGCCCTGGCATGCCCATTCTTCTCTCTCTCTGCCTCTTTCTCTCTGAAATAAATAAATAAATAAAATCTTGACAAAATAAATAAATAAGAGATGAAAAATCAAGATGGTGATTGTACTTCACTCTTCTACATGGAAGAGACAAGAGGCAAGAGTATTACATGCTGATCTTGGTATTACCTGATGGAAGGGATGCTCTGAAGGTCATAGGTCACATCTGTGGAGAAGCCCTGTGTGTAAGATACTGTTCTGAGTGTCACTATACACCCCCACACCCCCACACTGAGGATGATGCTATTTCATAGAAAGGAAAACCAGGAAAAGAGAGGTCTCACAACTCACTTAAAGGTCACGGAGCTTAAAATCACTTGACACTGGACTTTTGGAAATTACTTGTCCTAGGTCACTGGTCTAGAGTGGAAAAAAGGTACTAGCCCTGACTAGTGCTGCATGGTGCGCAGTCCTCAGCAGCCACTGTCGTAGCCTGTGGGCAGAGCCAGATGCGCAGCTGGCACTGTCCCCTCGTGGGCTGGGCCCCAGGAGGTAGAGTGTCTGTCTTGATGGTAGGCAGGTTTGGAGTGGAGATTTTCCAGCATCATGCTTACTGGATTGTGCTAGGGATCCAGACCCATGGAATTGACACGGACTGATACGGGAATTGACATGGAGAGCAACTGAGCCATAGCTCACTCACAACAAAGCACTTCCCACCCACAGGGAGCCCTGGAGTCGGCAGCGGGGGTCAGTTCAGTTGCACCGGGATGAGTGAGCAAGGCCATAGGATTGAGTAGTCACTGTACACAGGCTGCCTGTGGAAGGAACATGACCTTGGCTGAGGCAATCCTGAGATGGTTCTGGCTGAAGGTCCATCGGATGGCACTTGTAGCATTGGGGGAGATGATCCTGCAGATGTGCCACACTGCCCACCCTACTCCTCTCTCCATCTCAACCTTGTCCTCACACGCCTCGCCCAGAACCATCGTATTACATACTGCGAGGATTCCCCGGAGCTCTGTGAACAGCAGGCTTTGAGTGTCTGTCTCATTTCATGCTCCCCGGGGCCTCATGGACTGAATATCATGAATGTCCTGCTTCGTGGAAGAAGGGTGCAAAAATGCTCATATTTTTAAGAGGCTCTTCAAGGACATGCATCCAGCAAGAGGCCAAACAGAGATATTCCATACCCAGCCCTGGACACAGCAGCCTGCTTCTCATAGTGGCTCCCTGTGGTCCCCCAGGCAGATGGCACCTGGATTTGCCATGCTTGGGCACCTTACCCTGGTTGCTGATCTATTGAATATCCCCATTCCTTAGCCCCCACGACACTTTATAGCTTCATCTCTCATGTCTGTGCTGATGTTTCTAGAACGTCTGTTTTCTCTCAGCCTATCCTTCGACCCTGTTTCCTGCACTGCTTTACCTGCCTCCAGGGCTACAGGGCCTTCAACGTGGTGCAACTGTTCTAATGCTGGCTCCCGTTCACTCGCTGTGGGCTCAGGAAGACTTGTACCCTCTTTGGGCCTCAGCTGCAGGTCTGCAAAATGGGTACGATCACAGACTATCCACCCCATGGCACTGTTGGGGGGACCGGCCGAGCTAACCACATAAAGTGCTCAGGAGCAGCCTGGCTTACAGTGAAGCACTTTGGAACCATGAGCTATTTGGATTATCATTCCCCCCTCCCCTGAGGCTTTAACAGTCCCAGGCAGGAACACTCATCCGGTGCTTCCTCACCCTGCTCCTTGCTCATCCATAGAAGGGGTGTCTCCTCTTCACCCCTTATTCAGAGCGTACACACCCCCTGGTTTCCCTCCTCACCACCACTGAAATCCTGACCAGCACCCTCTTTTTTCTGACTCACTGTTTCCCAGGAGGCCTTCCCATCTACCTCCTGCCATTTGGTCCCCCGGTTGGACTGTACTGTGAACATTCCCTCATGGCCCCATGTCTCTCAGGAGGAGCTCCAGCTTACTCAGGTGCGCACTGGAGACCCTCTTCCGCCTACCACCAGTCAGCTTGGCCCTCTGCCTACTTCCCTGCCCCACATTCCAGGGCCACACTGAACCCCTGGCTTCTCCCTGCACATCTTCTTACCCCATGGCTTCTCTCATCGAGGCTTTGAAGATGACTTCCCCAAACTGGTGAGACTTGGATCCTAACTCTAAGTCCAGGGTACCTCTTCTTAGAGGTAGTAAGAGCACACCGGTGCCTCTTTCCAGGAATCTTGTGACACCGTCCAGGTTGCCCTCAGGTTTTGCAGCAAGGCATGTTTCCTTCTCTGAATCCGGCGACCTTATCCCAAGTGCCACATCCCCCACAGCCTGGAACTCTGGCTGCCACTCCAGGGCCCTGGACTCAGAGGGCAGTTGCCCAGTCTTTGTGCTACAGCCATCTCTGTCTCAAGCCCTCTCCCACCCGAATGAGCTGCAGAACTCCTGAACGCCTTCATTCCCATCAGAAGTGGAAGACGTGTTGTTTGCTTCCTCTGTTAGTTGGGTCGCAGCCCAAGCAGTTTCCTGGAACTCAAATATCATCAACAACACATTCATGAGAGCTGGTCTGGGGAGCAATGCCACGAGTCCAGATGCTCCTCTGGAATTTCTGGCCAGTCTTGCCTCCAGCCTCAGAACAGATCTGGAATTGGCTCCTCCCATGTCTGGAGACGCAAGCGCATGACTGGCCTTGGTGCAAGGGTACTACTGCCCTTCCAGGCTGGGGAAGAAGGCAGGTTCTTGAGACCTGGGGCTCAGATGGAATCCCAGGGGTTGTATACAGTTTGTGCAGAGAAAGCTTCACCTGGCAGACACAGAGGGGTGACATAGCAATAGGTGGACAGGGTGCTGTGACAGACAGGACTATTCTCAGAAAGGGGACCTTCAAGGAGGTGGCCAAGAGGTGTGAACAGGGTTTGAGGCTCGTTGAGACAGATCAGGAGGTTTGCATCCTGTGTAGTGAGCAGAGTTAAGGTGGGCAGCTCGCTTCTTGGAGGCATCCCGCTCTTGCACCCTGGTCAAGCTACTTAACTTACCAATCTTTGGTCCTCCCCCAGCATCTGTGAGGCTCAAAAGGGGATTACGTCTGGGAAGGGCTTGGCATGGTGCCTAATGAAGCAGTTACTTAATAAAAGAGGGCATGGATGCCAGTGAGTTAGGGCTTCTTTAGGCTGAGCCGTGGTCAGGCTGAGCTCTGGTTCTTGTAGAACACACGGAAAGAAGGACCGTGTGGACCCCAGGTCAGCTGGGAGCCTAGGGGAGCCAGGACTTTTCTGAACCAGGCTGGGCCCAGTCTGTGTCCACTGTGCTGGAGACATGATTGGCTGGAAAGGGGAGGAGCCCAGCCTTAGCTCCACGAGGTTCCCTGCGATCCAGGCATGTGATTCGGAGGGCCATTTTGCTGACAGCTCCCTCTCCCTCACCAGAATCCAAGCAATTAAACAGCCAGGCTCCAGGGAGGAGCATTCGGAGGCAATCAGGGTAACCTTGACCTCCTTTGTGCTGCACATCCAGGCTTCAAGGTGCTCCTGCACCATTGAAGGGCAGCTCCTCCCTGCACAGAGAAGTCCTCCTCCTCCCTGGCCAGCTGGAGCCATGGAGCCAGGATCCCCGGGCCCAGCCACAAACACTGGCATACAGGTCTCACGTTGAGACAGCTAACCTTATTTGGCTTTTACACACTGGAAAATTACACATGGCCCTAGCAACCTTCTGAGCTCTCTCTCTCTCTCTCTCTCTCTTTCTCTCTGTGTGTTTTGCAGGGAGAGCATTTGTGTGCTAAGTTGCAGGACTACAGTAGATGTGGTTGCGTGTAGGAATGTGAATGGGGCGCTGGCAAGTGCTTATGGGAACGCGAGGCGTGGAGTATGCTCAAGGAGGGGGCTGCAGCGTGCACGGCGAAGGGGGAGTATGTGAACCCATGTGAGTGAGGCGGAAGGGCGGTGGGCTGAGGGTGTGTAGGGCCTGGGTTTTTAGGATGTGGTGATGGATCTGCCCCCCACCACCTCCTCTCCACTAGCTCGGGCCTGTACGTTTCAAATACTTCATTGTCGGCCCTGGTAAAGCCTTTATTTATAAAGCGCGGGTGTTTCATTCAGCTTAACTGAAAAGGCCTTTAAATCACCGCAGCTGGGAAGGGCTAATTGCAGTTAGAGTTGTCAAGGACTCTCTTGTCTGCTTTTGCCATCTGTGACATAGAGAATGCAAAGATCATTTTAAACATAGGCAGTTAATGTAGAGAATCATTTGAGAGCTTTAGATATTTATGGTAAATTATTTAACTTTATAGTGAAGTTTTATTGCCTCATTATTCTATGTGTGAAGAATCTCGGCGTTTCCTGTGACTCGGCACTTTGTGGAGTTTTTCCTTTGCAAGGCTCAGGAGGAAGTTGCCCTCCCCTGCTGAGGGCTGGGTGCCCACGGAGGAGCCTTCCCGATCAATATCCATCTGGCGACTGGCCATGGCTGCTTCTAACCTTGCATCAGGGTCTCTGGGCCTGCGTGGGCGCTCAGCAAAGCTGTGGGAGCTCTTCCTTCTGGCCCACAGGTGGCCTGACTCCTGCCCTGCATGATGGGATTCTGGGAGAGTGGCACCCAGGCGTGGGTTTTCATTTTCGTCTAAGTTCTTTGGATCTCATCTCCTGGTGTCTTCCGTGTCCTGCTGCTCATCAACTCGATGTTTTCTGTGTGTTTGTCTCTTGATCAGTTACCCAGGTTATTTTTTTTGGGGGGGGGATGTCCAAAGTGGACAACTCCCCTAATCCCAGAAAATAGCCCCTTTCTCCTTGCCACTCCTTCTCTCTTGCCTTTTTGGGGACCCTGGTCCAGGTCCTGTAGCACTGATGCTCTTGTGTCTGTAGCCTCACGGGGTTTGCTGCAGACACCTCCAGGTGACAGATGCTGGACTGCTGAAGCCACAGGAGTGACCCACAGCCAACACTGCACAGGAGAGGGTGGCCAAACTCCCCAGCCCCTTTGCCCTGTGGTGGGATCATCCCTGGGCATGGGCTACGTGTGCCCTACTTCCTAGTGGGACTGAGCACAGCTCTTCCTTGGGGATGATCTACTCAGCCACCCTTCCTTCCTCCCTGCTTCACCTCCCTTTTCTTCACTAGTGCTTGCTGGGAGCAGCTCCCCCAAAACAACTTGAACTCAAACCCTGTCTCAAGTGCTCTTTCTGGGGGACAATGTGCCAGGTTGATGCAGGGTTCAGCCATGGCACTGACCACCTGATGGGCTTGGAGCTGAGACCTTGACCTCTGCCTCCTCAGGCTTGACTTTGGACATGACGTGTCCACGGCTGTGATCTTGGGGGTTCCACCTTTTCAGAATTTCCTTGAGTGGGCAAAGGGGTACTCAGCCAGCCAGGGTTAATTAAGCATGCGCCTCTAAATGAACACGTGGAGTTTCTAGAGGAAGGGTCTGTCGTTGGAAACTCAGGTGGCTATTTTCTGTGAGGTCCTATTCCTAGTTCAAGGTCTGAAATGACTACATCAAGTATGAACTTAATGTCTGGGGAGGATTTAGTTTGGACCCCAAAGTTATTAGTTGTGGAACTAAAGCTGTCACAAGACACCTCTGAGGTATGTTGGAATGAGTTCTCCTTTGTCTCTGGCTGGAAGACTGCCACTCATTCTTCAAGACTCAACTTAAATGTCATCTCCTCTGCCAAGCCTTTCTCACACTCTCCTCCAGGCTTGGGCTGAAGTGTTTTCACAGCTCTTTGTTCAGTGCTTGATAATTGCACATATCACATGGTCTGTCATTGATCTGTTGCTGTGTCTCCTTCCTGACCAGGCTGGGGAGTTCCTCGAGGGCAACAACAGTTTTGATTCATCTTCTTTGTGCCAAGGGCCTGGCACAGCCTCAGCCCAGGATGAATAATGGATGAAGGGTGGACAGATGGACAGATGGATGGATGGATGGATGGATGGATGGATGGACAGGTGGCTAGATTAGCAGATGATGGCAGATGGATAGATGGATGGATAAAAGAGAAGGTATTTCATAGACGGATGGATGGATGGATGGACGGATGGATAGATTAGCACATGGATGGGTAAATGGGAAGATGGATTGATGGGTTTATGGCTAGATGTATGGATAGAAGAGACAAGAAGAGGGATGAATGGATGGACAATCATACAGACAGATGGGTGGATGAGCAGATGGATGGATGAATTAGCAGATGAATAGATAGCTGGTTGGATAGATGTATGAACAGTTGGATAGATGAACACATGGATAGAGGATGAATTAGCAGATGGATGGGTGGATGGACAGATGGATGGATATAAGAGAAGATGGAAGGATGGACAGATGGACTGACAGATAAGCAGGTGGCTGGACAGACTGCCAGATGGGTATTGCGAAATCATGACATTCTGGCTTGTCACCCCTCAGCACCTAGAAGCTTCCTCCAGGGCTCTGTTCCTGGAAGTGGGTGCCTTACCGTTAATTTCCTAGGAAACTCAGAGAGGAGGAAGTTGTGAGTCCGAATCTCTTGGGGTAAGTCACTGGGCAAGGGGTCTCTTTTAGGCCGAAGGAACCAGCATGATGCTCCACTCTCACTCCCCACACTCGTTACAAAGGCATCACAGAGGGAGGGACGGGAAGTCCACACTCTTCATTGCTGGGAGCCTCTTTGTAGAAGTTCAGACAGAGAGGGGCTCCACATGTGACATGGCACCACGGAGCTCACACACAACTCTAGCTTTACAGCAGGAGGCCTGGGAGGTGGCAGAGGCCGACAGCAGTCTGGAGGGGCAGGAAGCACCAGGGTCTTTGAGGTTTAATGCCAGCCCATGGGGTTTGGGGCACAGCTTCTTAAAGGCCACTTTCTGCCACTTAGCAGTTGTGGGTTGTATGTGAGAAAGGCATGGAGTCCAGACCTGACCTCTGAACCTTGAGGGACATGCTATTACACCTTTTGCACAGCAGGGATAAGGAGCAGAAATGAGTGTGCGTGGCCTTTGCCACAAGAACCCTGCATGTCTGCCCTTGCAATTCCCACCCAGATGTCATTGTGGCCCCAGAAAGATTTGCTTCCAGGCCAGTGTCTCTAAGCATGGTTGTATAGGTGGGGAGATGTAAGAGGCTATGGGCTGGCCAGCAGGAGCTTGCCCTAGTTGCAGGGATCACTAGACGTCCAGGGCTTCTGGTACCATTTGGAGGGACAGATTGTCCTCTTGGGCCAGAAGAGGGGACAAGACAAGGGCAAGAATGCCGCCCACCTGCAAATTCAGCCTCAGTCCCTCCCCAGTGCTCCAAAGGTCTTGTGTTAGGCAACACCCCAACCTTTAACCCCACTGGCTTGCCCCATGTCTCCAGAGCTGGAAGCCACCCCAATTTTAATAGTCCAGAACACCCATCATGTGATGACCTCTTTCAGGTGCTGAGTGTCAAAGATACTCTTTCTGTTCTTGCCTTTCCTGTGCAGTGGCCGTGACTGCCATACAGGTCCCTGCCCAGGCTTCAAGCCACATCCCAGCCTAGGCTGGGACCTTTCTCCCTCCTGCCAGCCTGGTCCTGCTGCCTTGTCGTCTGCCCATGTTCATGCGCCAGACTCCTCCTGAGATGTCCCCGAGGCCCGGCATGTCCTGATTAACCCTGAGCCTTGTGCCTTGCTTGTTCGTGCAGGCTCTTGTGGCCGGGCTCTGCACTCACACTCCACATGGTCAGGCTGCTGGCATGAAGGTGCCCTTTCATCTGGGCTGAGGACCTCCTTCAGGCAAGTCGAGAAGGTTCCCTGAGGAAGGGGTTCAGGTAGGGTTCAAGCTGCCCCCAATAGTAATTCATTACCTTCTTCCTTCTGTCCAAGCCCCAAAAGTTTGTAGCCACCCCAGTCTCTTCCATCTCCACACCCCACCCTTTGCCTGTGAGGATGAGTAGTCTATGAGTGTGAACACTGTGTGAGAGTTCAGTGTGTTCGGTGCATATGAAAGTGTGAATGTGATGTGAGAGTTAAGAGTAACTGCACGTGTGCATACGTGATTATAAAGGTGGTGGGAGGGTTTGGGATAGTGCTGGAATGTGCGTGTGTGGGTCTGTTAGACCGTGTGTGTGTGTGTGTGTGTGTGTGTGTGTGTGTGTGCTCATGGAACAGTGCACCTGGGATGTGGTGGGAGATGAGGACAGCATGTGATTGTGGAGGCCCAGTATGTCATTGCCAGTGTTACAAGGTTTGGAAGCCAAGGGTCCTCACTTATGTGCACCGAGAGGCAAGAACGCTGCAGTGCGACTGTCTAATGCATGCACTGATATCTCACCCTTCAAGTTCTTATGGGGTACCTGCTCATGTCACGTCCGAAACAGAATCCCTACCCCACAGTGGGCAGCAATGTAAGAGACAGAGACCAGGCCCCAGCACTCAGCATGGTGCCTGGCACTGAGTAGATTCCACCTCCGCAACACCAAACCATTTCTAGAATGAAGAAGTGGAGATAAAACGGTATCACTAGTCGACTGTGATCGTCACGTCAGGCAAAAGCCCAGAGGCACTCATGAGACCACCTATCATAAGAAGCTAATTTAAACTGCAGGGTCAAGGAGGGCCTCTGCTCTGAAGGCTGCGCTCTGAGCATCATGGGATGAAGCAGTGAACAACAGGGGCTGTGGGCTTGGATTTAAGGCCCAGCTCTGCTACTCAGTAGCTGTGTGACCCTGAGCAAATGCCTTGATGTCTCTGTGCCTTCAGATGTGTCAAATGAGAATGACCATGAACCTTTCTTCCAGGTTGTGGGGAGTAGTGAAGATGTGGAAAGCCCTTAGGACAATGCCTGGTACAGAGAGAGAGAGAGAGAGAGCACTCACTGAGTGCTCCCCAACATTGTCACTCTTGGCTCCCTTTGTACCGGAAGGGGTGTGCATGCACACAGTGAGCATGCATGTGTGGTGGTGAGTAGAAGTGTGGGTGCAGGTGAGTGTGTTTGGGGCAGAGTGGGTGCCATATGCAGTTCCATACACCTTGGAGTGTGTCTGTGTGATACGTGAGACAGTGTGAGTATGTCATGTTTGCGGGGAAGTGTGTATGCTTTCCCACGTACCACACTCAAGACTAGAAGAGTCCAGAAACATAAGCAGCTCTCTGTGTGTGTGAGGCACCTGGGGAGGAGTCCCTTCTGGACACAGTGCCTCCTCCTGGCTGCCCTGTGCTATGTGCTCCCCTGAGCTATGTGCTCCCACCCCCCTGCCTCCTCACCAGCCCCTCACATCTCAGCCACTCTCCTGCTGCCCAGTGAGCAGCCTACCAAATTACTGCCTCTGACTCTCACTCCCTCATCTGCTCTCTGTTCTCCAGGGAGACTTTGTGCTGGGTCCTGTCCTCCATGCCTAGGACAACCTGGCCCCTGGTGGGCACACAGTGAGCGTGGGAGAGAAGGGTGTGACTCTGTACATCATCCCTCCTGTGGGCTCAGCCAGACAGGTTTCTTAGAGCTAAAACTGGGCTCATCAGATGTGCCTGGCTGGATTGCCCCCTGGTTTAGCCACTCCCAAGTGGGGTGCCACTGGACAAGTGCTCGCTCGCTCAGATTCAGTTTTCTCAATTGTGCAATGGGAAAACAGTCCCCACCTTACTGTGTGAGGAGTCCCAAAGCATCATGGGCATGGAACTTACGTAGTGAGTCCCTTCCCCTAGCCTTCCATTACTTTTGGCCATGGCTGTCTCATTGCCTGTCTCCCTGGTGACTCGGTGGTCAGCCCAGGGGGCATGGTCATGCACCACACTTCCTCCTAGAGATCCCAGCTGAGTCCTTGGTGATAACTGCTGGAAAGCTGCTCTCCACTCACCCGCCCTTCAGACCCTTCTGTCCCTGGAGAAGCCCCAGATTAAGTGGTGTGAACCAAGGAGTTTAGGAGAGACTGGAATAAGCATGAGCTCTATACAGTAGGACTGCCTGGGGTGGACACCCACATCATACTTACTGAGCAAAAAGATGCTTGGAACCTCCCCGAGCCTCAGTTTCTTTATCTGCCTAATGGATTGTCGTGAAGAACTAAAGATCCACAGCAAACGTTCAGCACAGTCCCTGGCTTACTTTCAACACTGATTTCATGATCAGCAGGCGCAGCCCTCAGCTCACTGTCTTTAGGACCAAACCACTGACGAACCAGCGACTGGATGGGAAGGGGGAGGAGGGGCAGAGGGACAGAGGATGGAGTTTCCTCACTTGTAAAGGGAAGGATCTAGTCCTGGGGTTTTGCGATTGCTTACCTGCTGAGTGCCAACATTTGGCCCTGTGTTCTCTCTCTTCCATGCATGGACATAGGAGGAGCCGAGTCCCACCAAGAAAACCAGACCTCGCTGGTCTTGGGGGCAGGCCGCGTTGACCACCAGGCCTGTTGCATCCCAGGTGTCCAGATGAGGCTAACCCTGAGCCTGTGCGGGAAGGGCTCAGGCAAGAAGTCATCCAGGCCTACCCAGTGTCTGCAGTGTGCGAGAGAGCGCGCGCGTGCACACACATACACACACACACACACACACACACACACACACACACACGCACGCACGACCACAGCTGCCAAGGAGGCTGATGGCCCCATAGAAGGAGAAGGGAGAGCACTGGAGCCAAGGGGAAGGGAAACAGAGTCTGTACATACTGAAGCCGGTGGGGTGGCTTACACAGTGGGGGCAGGTGCTCAGCCCGCATGTTGGCAGGGGCGGAGTGTGGCTGGGGGTGGGTGGTGTCAGGCCACACAATACTCCCCAGGTCCTTAGATGATATGGGGTTTGTCTTAAGTAGAATGGGGAGTCCCCAAGAGCTTTAAGCTGGTGATGGCCTGACCCTTCTGGCTGCTGAATGAGGAAGAAGCTGGTGTCCACGGCTTGCTTCGGTGGCAGTAAAGTCAGGAGCTTTGCTGGAAGCTAGTGAAGATATGCTGGACACGTGAGCTCGTCGAGAGCCGTGTCGGGCTTACTGAGTGGCAGCTCAAGAGGCCTTCCTCTCAAGATGTGTGCAGAGCTGGGCTGCAACTGCAAAGCCTTCTGGAATCCAGGGGCTCCTGAAAGCAGATACTCTCCTCTGAGCCTCCCTCCTCCCATCTCAAGGCACTGTAGTTTCAAGAGCCAGCTTGGCACCGCACCCCCACCTTCTGAAGTCCATGGCTGTGAGTCCCGTCACTGCTGGGCTGGCCGCAGGAGGCCCCCTTGCCCTCTCTGATCTGATGCTGCCTCATGATCTTTCAGCAGTAGCTCTGGCCACCACTGGCCAGCAACTCTTTTTTTCCCCCCCTTAGTTCAGATTCCCAAGAGAACTGATTGGATCAACTCTTCTTTATGAGCTGGGCCATAGGGCATTTGTCTTGGAGTCGTGTCTGTCCCATCATCCATCATCTCAGTCCAGGGACCATGGGGTGCTAAGCGTGGCCTCCAAGGTGCCAAGTTCCTCTGAAATAAGATAAGCAGGGTGGGCCTAGCACCACTCACCCCAGGCCAGCAGCATTTCTGCACCAGAGTGCTGAGCTCCATCCAGGCTTTCTTGATCTGATCATTCAGTGAGTTGTGCCTAGAGACCAAAACCAGTCTTAACGTGCGCGCGTGTGTGTGTGTGTTCGTTCATGTGGGTGCGTGTGTGTGCACATGCGTGAAGGCCGTAGGTTTTATTTCTTGAGACCGGGGTCTCTCACTGAACCTAAAGTTCACTGATTCAGCTGGACTGGCTAGCCAGCAAGCCCCAGGGATCCTGCTGTTTCTGCCTCCCCCATGCTGGGATTACAGGCATGTGCCACCATCCCTGGATTTTTACATGGGTCCAGGTGAGCTTGTCTGTCAAGCAGTGTACCCACCGAGCCATCTTCCCAGCTCCCTAAAACCAGTCCCTAAGTTTTAGATGCACCAGAACCAGTCAGTGAGCAGCCTGGCCTGTGGGCTCATTGACCATGACATTGGGCCTAGTCAGAGAGTGTGAATGGTTTCTCACAGGCCTATGCCACAGCCAGAGCTCACGTGATAGGAAGGTGGGCAGGGCTTCTGGAGTCCCCATCTTCCTCTGTGACCACTTCACTCTGTGGAGCTGCACGCCACCACACACTAAAGGGCAGTTCAGTTCATAGAAGTCACCAGGACCATTAGCAACCCTTCTGTCTCAGACAGACCTAGGAGACTGTCTTGCTCCAACAGGGTCGGGGCGGGGGGGGGGGAACCGAGCATGGTCAGTACAAGATCCATATACTCAAATGGCGCACTCCATCCTCCCTGGATCCACAGTCCTAGCAGGGTGACTGCAGTGTCTCTCATAACGAGGCCGAGGAGGTGACTGAGGACGTGGCTCAGCAGGTAAGAGTGCTTGCTGCACACATATGAGGACCCGAGTCGAATCCCCCGACACTTAGGTACGAGAGATGGACCCGGCTGCACATGCCAACTACATGCAGGGCTAAGAGGTGTGGAGACAAGAGGATCACTGAGGCTCCCCTCTCAGCCAGCAGAACTGGAGAAAACCAAAGAGCTCCAGTGTCTATGAGAGACTCTGGCTCAGGGAAATAAAGTAAGAGAGAGGAAGACACCAGCATCAATCTTTGGCTTCCGCCTTGTGTGCATCGGGTGTGTGTACCTGCACACACACACACACATGCACACAACACATACTGTATGCACCAAAAAAAATGAATAAATAAAAAGAAGTGGCACCTACATCGTCTCTTCTCTGACATGACTGGCCACTAGACAGATATGTAATTGGCCAATGGAACTTGATAGAAGCGGTATTGTGCCAATTCTAAACCTAGATGTTAATACTCCTTGCATGCTCTTGCTCTCTCTCTCTCCCAGGTTAACAGTTGCTTCTCACTGCTGGGCTAAATCACTTGACCAGAAGCAGCTTATGGAAGGAAAGGGTTGATTTCCATCTTACAATTTCATCAGGGTGAGGAAAGTGTGGTAGGAGCAGACAGCTGCGCGTCATAGCCCCACAGAAGTGGGAAGGAAGTCCAGAGAGTGAGCTGAGTGTAGCATGCTGGGCTGGGGCTGGGCTGTAATCCCTCCAGGCCTGCCTCCCAGTGACACATCTCCCCCAGCAAGGTTCCACAAACTTCCCAAAGGAGGTTACTAGCCGGGAATTAAATATGAGGCTCAATCACAGATGCGGCTGTGGGGGACATTTTTTTTTTCTCATTCAAATGACCACACTCAGGATCTGCCACTGCTACATGAACGAAGATGGAATGCCTGTTGTATGAGACAAGAGGTCAAGTCAGTGCCCCAGTGGATAGCCTTGCTGTGGTTAATCACTAAATAAGGCTGTCCTAAACAAGCTTTCGTTCCCTCTGCCCAGACCAGACTATTAAGCCTAGCCTAGGTCTGCCTAGCCTGGCTCAGCTCAGTAGAACCATCTCTTTGATCCACAGACTCCCGAGCAGTAGCACAGGCTGATTATTTAAGCCGCTGAGTTGTGGAGTGGTTTGTTACTCAGCGATTGCTCACTGATACACCTCCCTGTGGGGAGCCCTCAGACCATATGTTGACACTTGTTTTCTAGCTCAGTCCCAGAGCCCTGGGGAGGTCTGCTCCTCGAAAGCAATACTGAAATGTGCCTGGACTCAAGTTACAACGATGACTTGGTATATTGATGGATGCTCCGTAATCTGGGTGCGTTGCGTGCCAGGCAGCTGCACTTCCTGCCACTTACAGAGAATTTGCTGTAATGCATTGTGATGCATTAGCATAATAATTGCTAAGCATTCGCAAATGAATAGCTCACTGACTGATGGATTTTGTACAGAATCTGTGAAGGTTACATCGAGGGTGAAAACATTTCACTGTGTCAATGAACATACTTAATTTTTCTGGAAGTGCTATTTAAATTGCGTCGTGCTATGGCATTAGCATAACAAAGACATAATGCATCCGTTGATGCTGTCGTGGAGAACACTGCCATAATCAGCGGACACAACAGGATAGATTGAGAGGGGGTGTGGAGAGGGGTCTGGGAGCTGCAGAGGACAGGCCCATTGGGTCTCTTGGCCAGGCATGGGGAGGTGCTTACCTGCAGGTCCCGCCCCCAGACTGTGATCCCAATGGGGCTCTGGGGCTTCAGGCAGAGGGTGGACTCTGTTTATTGGCTTGTTTCCTTTCCACTGATTCCTCCTCTAGCAGTTCTGGCCACCACATCCTGCTAATGGGTGGGTGGGTTTTGGCTGTCAGCAAAGAAACCCTCAGGAGAATTAGAAGGCATTCAAATCTGGCAGGATTCATCCGCCCCCTTCAGTAGGGCAGGACGGCCTCTCCACAATCAACCAGCTGGTCCAGGGAGCTGCTCCTTGGGACCTTCATCTCTCCGGGCTCCCTCCCCTGCAAGTGCCATCCGAGCTGTCACAGGAAGCCTCACAGGGGAATGGCTTTATTACCTCAATTTTCTCCATGTTCTGCATATCTGGCTCTTTAAAGGGGAGTGTTTAGGGAAGAGAGAGCTTGTTAATTGAGCACCTACTGCCTGCCAGCCACTGAGCTATTTTTATCCACACCAGCTCAGCTCCACCACCAGCTGCGCGCAGGATGGTGTGGGTTGAGGGGCTCACAGTCCAGTACTGGCTTTCCTTTATGCAGAACTTCCCAGAACCTTCAGCACAATGATGCTAAGGAGGGAGGCAGAAGGGCTTCAGACCTTTAAAACAGTGGAACATAGCTTGCGAGGGGCAGGCATCATTCCATTTCTTGACTGATAAGGATTAAGTTCGTCAAATTAAAAGAGAGACTAATGGAGAGAGGGAGGGGATATGGTGGAGATTGGAGTTCTAAAGTCGAATGGGAGGAGGCGAGGGAAATATCATTTTGTATGTAAGTATAGAAGTGTCAATAAAAAAAATAATTAAAAAAATTTTTAAAAAGATTTTATTTATTCATTTGTTTGTTTATTTATTTATTTATGACAGAGAGAGGGAGAGAGAGAGAGAGTGAGAATGGGCACGCCAGGGCCTCCAGCCACTGCAAATGAAACTCCAGACGCATGTGCCATCACATGCACCTGGCTTTTGTGAGACCTGGAGAATCGAACTGGGGTCCTTAGGCTTTGCAGGCATGTGCCTTAACCGCTAAGCCATCTCTCCAGCCAAAGAATTTTCTTTATGTTTATTCAAGGGGGGGGGAGAGAAAGGGAGGGAGAATACACATATGCAAGTGGGGCCAATCCCTGATCATTGACAGTCACAACCACTTGGACTCTTCACACTCTGATTTTTGTTGTTGTTGTTTTGTTTTGTTTTTTAACTGGAATTTACTATGTAGTCTCAGGGTGGCTTCAAACTCATGGTGTTTCTCCTACCTCTGCCACCCAAATACTGGGATTAAAGGTGTGTGCCACCACACCTGGTTCAGGACCCTAATCTTTGAGAGAGACCTCTGTGTAGATTCTGAGAATGTGGCTCACAAGTGTGCAGGACTGGGTTGGGTGGAGATGAATCAGTCCTCACTGCAATGGGAAGTGGCTCACATGAGAGCCCTCCTCCCCTGCTGGGAACATATGGAGTGGAAGGGTGTAAAAGGTCTCGCCCAGGCTCAGACTCCAGGAGGGAATGAGAAATTTGGAGACCCAAGGACCACAGGAGAGATGGGATCAACTTCTCTGTCCCCTCCACCAATGGCATATAGTGAGATGCAGCTGGTTTCCTACATCTGGAGCCCAAGTTCTAATCCGGGTGGTTGTGAGATCTGGACAGTGCCTGGGCCCTTGCTTTCCCAGGTCCTGGGCCCATAGGTTTCTGCCTTCTTCTCTGAGTCAGAGGTTCTCTCTCTCCGAGGGGTTGTCAGGTACTTTCAGAACTAGATGAAAGCTAGGAAGCTTTCCTCAGAAAAATGCATATTCATATCTAATAGATTGCATGTAACTTGAGAGGTGGCAAGTGCTCTCCAACTGCAGTGGTTCCCTTCTCACTGCCAGGACAGAACACTCAGCCAGAACAGCTTAAGGAAGAAGCGTGTTTATTTTCAGCTTACACTTGCACTGCAGAGGAAGTCTGTCATGGCAAAGACAGCCTGGCAGGAGCAGACGACCAGAACCTCATCAGCAGGGAGGAAGGAGAGGGCAAGCTGGGCTAGGCTGTAATGTTCCAAGGTTTACCCTCCAGTGACATACTTCTTCTAGCAAGGCTCCAATCTTCACAACCTTCCAGAACATTGCCACCAACTGGGGATTAAGGATTCAACCCCATGAGTCTGCAGGGGGGCAGGGAACAGGGACATTTTACATTGTAGACCCACCTGTCTTGGGTAGAAAGGAGCCAAGATCTTGAAAAGGGGAAGAGGCAGAGAACTCTGCTGCTTTCCAGGGCTTCACCCCCAAACCTGAGGTCAGACCTCAGCGGCACATCGCCCATCCAGTTTTCTCTCCAACCACCCTGCTGCACATAACCCTCCCATGTCCCCACTCCCCACACTCCTCTCCCAGGGCTCTGTTCTGCCTCTGCATTGTGGTAGCAGATCCCAGCCCTCTTCCCGGAGACGACCCTGCTCACTCCTCTGATTTACTCAGCAAATCCTACTTGCTACAGGCCGGGACAAAGAGGAACACACAGACTGCTGCTGTCATGGGACCTGCAGGCCAGTTGGGAAGCAGTTAGGGAAATGGTGTTTAGTGGTGCCCCTTGTGTGGTAGAAAGCAAGGGAAGTTGCCTGAGCACACACGGTGGTAGGGTGACAGCTCCTACATGCCAGGGCATTCCCAACTTTGCTCACTGAAACGCCACCTTCCTGGTCTCCACCATGTCAGCACACCATCTGTGCTGTTGTTTCCCTGTAAAGAAACTTTGAATCGGCATGCTGATTTTCTTTGCTTCTCCTAATCCCATTGCCTGGGAAGGCAGAGGTAAAAGGAGGAACGCCGAGAGTTGTGGAGGCCACCCTGAGAATCCCAGCAGTTAAGGCCAGGTCAGAGGATCACCAGAGTGAGAGGCCACCCAAAAAACCAAAAAAAAAGTGATTTCCAGGTCAGCCTGATTTTCTTTGAGACCCTCCTAAGCAAAAAAAAAAAAAAAAATAATAATAATAATAATAAATAAATAAGAAACTTAAAGCTTTTCATTGTAGTTAACTATACATAACATAAATTGGCAGTTTCTTGAGTATACAGTTCAGTGGCAATAAGAACATTCACAGAACTGCTCTACAGTCATCACTATCCATTTCTGGAACATTTTCATCATTTCAAATGGAAACTCCCACCTACCTCCCCTTCTCCTCATCACCTAGCCCCTAGTAGCCTCTGTTCTACTTCCTGTCACTATGAGTCTGCCCATTCTAGTACTTACCACAGGTGGGCTAAGATGTGTGCGCTATTGTGGCATATATTCACATGAATATTTAAGTATTGGAGTTACATATGGTTTTCTGCAAACATCTATCCTGAAAGCAGAGGTTCAGACAAGGACTTGAGTGTGGGCATCTTATTTAGAAGGAAACAGGAGTGGAGACAGTGAGACGGGAAAGGGATCAAAGCCGATGACATACTGAGCTGGTTATTGCTGTGGGCAATTGGGGCTTTTAATATTAATAAGGCCTGAAGAATTCAGAAAAGAACACCCCAGAATTCCCCACTGAAAGCCAGGGAGGCTGGGCACACACCTGCATTTCCCAGCTCTCATTGTTTCATGAGCCCCCACCTCTCCCGTGCACTTCTGAGGGGTTGAGCCTCCTTCCCCAGACTCCAGAAACAAAGAACTAGGGGGTGCAGAGAGCTGTCCACCACAGCGGTGCTGAAATCAAGTGCTCCAAGAGGGCACGGCCCACTGCATCCTCAACGCTTGCTGTACCATCTACAGACGTTTCTGTACGTCACTCCATGCTTGGAGATGTTTGTCCTTTAAAAATGTGATGTTTGGGATGGTGCCCGAAGACAGAGCAGGAGCTGGCCAGACTGTGAGCGAAGAACAACTCAAGCAGAGGTCCAGAGACCGAGCATAGCATGAGGCTTCCTGGAAGGGACACAGGAAAACTGTTCTGCAAGCTATTGGCAGCCTTGGGGGGATCAAAAGCCAGAAGGAGGACACACGCATCACGCAACCACCTGAAGTGTTGCCTGCATGCCAGGCAGCATGGGGTATTGACCACCTGACTTAGTTCCTAGGGGACCATGGTGGAGCCCCTCAGATCTTAGCACTTTCAGAACCAAGGGGCACTTGGTACATGTTCAAAGTTGACAGGGATGTTGGTGGAAACCATGGGCGTAGCTAGGGAGGTTGAACCTTGGGGGTTCTCCATATTGAATTCAACCCATCCTTTGATCCCCAGTGTAGGCTTGCAGGGAGCTGGGTCCTATCTCTGACCAGCTAGCCAAAGGATCTTGGGAAAATCATGTCTTCAGAACTTCGGTTTGCTGGTCAGTTCAATGGAAGTAATAATATCTGATTTAAATGGTAGTTTCTTGAGAAAAAAAAGGCATTAAGAGTCTCAAGATATGGGGCTGTCCTTTCCAATACCCTACATCAAGCTTGGCTCTCTGAATAGAACGGGAGCCAGGCTGCCCAAGAGGGGGCAGAACAAGAACCTGAAGGTAGTAGAAGCCTGGTTGGGCAAAAATCCCCTAGGTCTCCCTTGTATCTCCCTCTACTGTGCAAGTAGAGGAATTCTCTCACCTAGGAGCTGGCTGGGGTGGAATGCACATGTCATGTCCTAAGATGGAAATTGGCAAGGCCTGGGCTACTGCAATTATGCCCATCCATTCCCAGCCTTGGCTGGCTCTTTGAGCCTGGAGAGGATAGGGTCCTTGTGAGCTCCAGAGCAGCTCCCACCCCAGTGAAAATCTGGTAGGCAATTCCAAGGACTCTCAGGCTCTGTCGGAGTCTCCTTCCAAAATAGCCTTGTTGAACACCGGGCACATGGAGGAGCCTCTGCCTGAGATGGATCAGGAACTTCCCAGTGGGGCCCATCTGCGATGATTACTGCCACAGAGTAAATTGTCAGTGCCTCCTCAAACCCCCTCCTGCCTGGCTTCATGATTCACTTCCGTTCACAGTTTAGTGAAACTAAAGGGGGTTTCTAGCCACAGATGGTGCCAGGCTCTGGGGAGAGGTTCTACTCTGCAGAGAGGTAAGCTGAAGGTGTTCCCCCAGCTCCCTCCAGACAGTCTCCAGGGCTCTGTGACTCCTGGCTCTGTGTGCACAATGAAGCTGCAGGAGATGGAGGCAAGGAGGCTGCACATGGGTGTTACGGCTCTGTTGAAGAGATAGCAGGCAATAGTTTCCACTCTGCCTGGAAGTTTGGGAAAAGAGGGTCAGAGCTACCTAACTTACCCAGGAACTTGCCTGGGATTTGGATAAGATTCTAGAAGCCTCCAAGAAACTTTCACAAGGCTTTTGACCTGCAAATGTAACACCCTCCAGCCCCCATCTCCTGAAATAGAGTCACTCGTTCCTCTCCCTTTCCCCACATTGGTACAGAGGAAGCCCTTAGACTTTGGATTCTCTTGATTTTAGAAGTCCAAGTCAAAATATCTTAAGTAAGACAGGAATTAGCAGGCTGTCATAATTGGAAAATGTAGGAGAAGCTTGCTTCAGACATGGTAAATCTAGGGAAATTAGATCATAAAGTCACAGCGTTGCTTCTGTGAGGCCCAGATGTAGTTTCCTTTTCTTCCTGCGGCAAGAACTTTCTTCCATTTTCATGGGAAGACTTTTCCCTGCCAACCCTAGTATAACACTCTCCAGGCTGGCATGGCCTTGGTCATGTGCCCATCCTGGAGTCCATGACTGGGCATAGAGGATGTCTATGTTGGCTTGCCAGCATGGACACTCCCTATCCCCATAGCTCCGAGAGGGTGCAGCATGATTGACAGCATCCCCCAATGTTGTGAAAGGATTGCGGAAGAACCAGACTGAGCTTGTCCTGGAAGTCCAGAGGTCAGCCCAGGTCACCCAGCACCATGCTGGGCGAGGCAAGTTATACTTGTCTAGATAGTGGTCTCTTGGGCCTTGGCATGGTTCTGCTATGAAGGCTTGTTACCAGCACCTCACTGCTTAGTGACCCTTTCCTGGGGCCCAATGGTCCTTCATGGAACAGAGCAATTTGTCTTTTAGCAGTTGCGGCTACTTGGGGGGAACGAAGCCATGAAAAAAGCAACGAAGAGAATGGAAGTGGCACACAGTGTCGTCTGCACTATGAGGCACCATTTATCACCTTGTGGGTACGGTAGACTGTCCCCAGGAACTAAGAGGCACAAGGAATCACTGTGTGGTGGGGAGGAGGCAAGGGAGGAAGGATCCCAGGGGAGCAGCGTCAGGAGCCAGTTTGCCAAGATGAGCTGGATTCGGGTAGGGTGTGCCAGGCACAACAGATGGCATGCTGGTGGAATTAACTCACTGACCCACCGATTGGATCCATTCATCCATCTTATAAAATATTTATTGTGCACAACATACGTGCCAAAAAAAGATCGAGCTTACCGTGGTGAGCAAGCCCAAAGAACCTGGGAGGCAAGTGGTGTGCGGCAGGACAACAGCTAGGTGGCAGAGAACTATAGTGGAACAAAGGCCAGAGAGAGGTGGTTTGGGAGGCTTTCCTTGGAGACTCAGGTGGTTAAGGGTCTCCTAAGGGCAGTGATGACAGGCATGGTGTGGGAGGGGGGGTTCCTACTCTCCATCTTGGAAAGCCCTGGAAATGCCCTTGTAGGTTAGACTAGAGAACATAGAGAACCCCTACAGCTCTAATTAGAGGGGGGACTTTGTTCACGTCACACATGTGGTTCAGTTGATTGGTAAGCTGCTCGCAGGCATCTCTACTCCTGTATATTCTTCTGGTTTTTTGTTTAATTTAATTTTAAGTTTGATTGATTTATTTATTTGACAGAGAAAGAGGGAGAGAGAGAGAGAGAGACAATGGGCACACCAGGGCCTCCAGCCACTGCAAACGAACTCCAGATGCGTGTGCCCCCTTGTGCATCTGGCTAACGTGGGTCCTGGGGAATCAAACATGGGTCCTTTGGCTTTGCAGGCAAATGCCTTAACTGCTAAACCATCCCTCCAGCCCTCTTCCGGGGTTTAAAAAAATATTTTATTTTTATTTCTTTATTTATTAGAGACAGAGAGAAGGAGAGAGAGAGAAAGAGTGCGAATGGATGCGCCAGGGCCTCCAGCCACTGCAAATGAACTCCAGACGCATGTGCCACCTTGTGCATCTGGCTTACATGGGACCTGGAGAATTGAGCCGGGTTCCTTAGGCTTTGTAGGCATGTGCCTTAACTGCTAAGCCATCTCTCCAGCCCTGGGGTTTTTTTGTGTGTGTTGTATGTACATGTTTCTATGTGTGTGGTCACCTGCTTGTGCATGCATGTACATGTGGATGTGGAGGCAAGAGCAACGTTAGGTGTTTTCCTCAGCTATACCACTACCTCTCTTTGGGGGCAGGGTCTCTCACTGGCCTCATTAGGCTAAAAGGCTGGCCAGTGAACTCCAGTGATCCACCTGTCTCTGCTTCCCCAGGACTGGGAATATAGGCACATATCACCAAGCCCTGCATTTGCATTGGGCACTGGAAGTTGAATTCATGTCTTCATGTTTGTGAGGTAAACACTTTACTGAGACATCTTTCCAGCCCCACTCCTGTGTATTTTTTCATGCCTTCCGTGTGCATGCACATCAGTCCCCAGGAAGCAGGAGCAGCTGACACGACCAGTGACTCTCCTATCCAGACGGTGCACGTGACATCAGGCATCTTTGTCGGCCTGTTCACCTCCCCTTTCACACTGCCATTAGGCCAAGGCTTGTGCTGTGTATTTACTTCCTGCAAAGATGGGATTTAGCAATGGTGCTTGTGTTGTTAAAAAAAAAAAATTTAAGCTGGGCATGGTGGCACACGCCTTTAATCCCAGCACTCGGGAGGCAGAGGTAGGAGGATCGCCATGAGTTTGAGGCCACCCTGAGACAACATAGTGAATTCCAGGTCAGCCTGGGCTAGATAGAGACCCTGGCTCGAAAAAAAAAAAAATTATTGGGCTGGAGAGATTGGTTAGCACTTAAGGCACATGCGTGCAAAGCCTAAGGACCCCAGTTCAATTCTCCAGGTCCCATGTAAGCCAGATGCACGTGGTGGTGCATGCATCTGGAGTTCATTTGTAGTGGCTGGAGGCCCTGGTGCGCCCATTTTCACTCTCTCTGTGTCTCTCTCTGTCTCAAATAAATAAATAAATAAATAAATAAATAAATAAATAAATAAATAAATCTTTTATAAACATTTTATTAACTTTTCCATTTTGACATGTTCACACATGTATAGAATGCATTTTGATCTTATTCCTCCAATTACCCACTCTTACCCCTCCCATTACCATCTTTCTTCCCCATTAATTCCCATCTTACTTTCCAGCTCCCCCCTTTTGAACCCATTGTTAAGTTAAGATCACTTGCATGATCATGAGTGGAAGGGTATTTACCACGGAATTGGCGACTTACAGGTGACCACACCACTGACGAACCTGACTCCCTCTCTCCCAGCAACCGCTGCCTGCTATTAACGACTCTGGGAGGCGTATGTCCTCTTTCCTCATCAACGGCGACGTATTGGCAGGCTCAGTCTTGTGCAGGAAAGCACAGCTGTGACTTCACGAGTGTAACGGTTACACCGTATCCACAAGACAGCATTTTACAGCTCTCCTCCCCATCCTCCTGCTCTCACATCCTTTCCTCCCCCTCTTCTGTGAAGTGCCCTGAGTGTTGGAAGGGGGTGTTAAGATGTCCTGTTTGAGGCTGAGCACACAGTAGTCACTGTTTGCCAGTGATGCATCTCTGCATTAACTGACTGCCCCATGAAGACGTTTCTGTGATTGAGGCTCAGGCAGTACTAATCCATGGGAACGTAGAAGGCAGTTTGACACGCTGTCTGTTTAGCATAACCACAATAGTAGGCTACTCCTAGGGTCATATTGTTATTTATTTGTTTATTGGCACATGTGTGTGTGTGTGTGTGCGTGTCTGTGTGCATGCCAGGGCCTCTTATTGCTGTAATCGAATCTTTGTTTGGATTTATGTGGGAACCTGGGCAATTGAACCCTGACCGGCAGGCTTTGAAATGGAGTGCCTTTAACTAGTAAACCGTTTCCCCAGGCCCAATGTTGTTATTTTAAAAATATTTTTTTATTTGTTTATTTGCAAGCAGAAAGAGACAGAGCAAGAGAGAAAGAGAGAGAACAAGAATGGCCCCATGGGCTGGAGAAGATGGCTTAGTGGTTAAGGAATTTGCCTGCAAAGCCAAACAACCCGGTTAGATTCCCCAGGTCCCACATAAGCCAGATAGATGCACAAGGTGGCGCATGAGTCTGGAGTTCATTTGCAGTGGCTGGAGGCCCTGGCACGCCCATTCTCTCTCTCTCTACCTCTTTCTCTCAAATTAATTAAGTAATCAACCTTTAAAAAAAAGAACGGGCACGCCAGGGCCTCCAGCCACTGCAAATGAACTCCAAATGCATGTACCACTGTCCATCTGCCTTTACATGGGTGCTGAGGAATCAAACCTGGGTCCTTAGACTTTGCAGGCAAGGACTTAAACTGCTGAACTATCTCTCCAGTCCAGTGTTGTTTTTGTTTTTTGTGTTTTTTTTTTTTTTTGGTGGCGCATGACTTTATTATTTTTTCTTTTTTATTTATTTTATTATGTTTTCTTATTGACAACTTGTTTAATTGTAGACAATATCCCATGTTATTTCCCTCCCTTCCCCCACTTTCCCCTTTGAAACTTCACTCTCCATCATATCCCCTCCCCCTCTCAATCAGTCTCTCTTTTCAGTTTGATGTCATGATCTTTTCCTCCTATTATGATGGTCTTATGTAGGTATTGTCAGACACTGTGAGGTCATGGATATCCAGGCCATTTTGTCTGGAGGAGCCCGTTGTAAGGAATCCTACTCTTCCTTTGGCTCTTACATTCTTTCCGCCCCCTCTTCCGCAGTGTTGTTATTTTTTAAAAATATTTTATTATTTATTTGTTTAGAGAGAGAGAGAGAGAGAGAATAGGCATGCCAGGGCCTCCAGCTATTGCAAATGAACTCAAGATGTATGTGACACCTTCTACATCTGGTTTACGTGGGTCCTGGGGAATGGAACCTGGGTCCTTTGGTTTTGTAGGCAAGTGCCTTAACCACTAAGCCATCTCTCCAGCCCCCAGTGTTGTTATTTTTAATATGAATATGATTTATGTTAGCTCAGTCATTCTTGGCTCACACAATTCAGTTATGTCCATGCCCATTTTCATGGGGTTCTATGGAGCACTCTGGTTTGGGGGTGTGTTGCACCCCAGATGGGTTTAATGAGACTGAAACCGAGACCCAGGGCTTCAGTGGACACTGTGGACCCCATGTCTCTCTCCTTAGAAATTCCATGTACCCTTTAGTCCTATGCCTGTCGCCATTGTAATGAAGCCCTTGCTTGCCATACTCAGGAAATAGTGGCTTCTCTCTTTACCACAGATGCCCAGGTATAATAGTTAATCTCAATCGTCAACTTGATTAGATCTCGAATCACCTAGAAGACAAACCTCTGGGCATGTTCTTGAGAGGGGGGTTCTAGGTTGCATCAATTTAAGTGGGAAGACCCACCTGAACTATGGGCAGCACCATTTCTTGGGCTGAATCAAAAGAAGAATGTGGGCTGGAGAGAAGTCTTAGCGGTTAAGGTTCTTGCCTGCCAAGCCAAAGGACCCAGGTTTGATTCCCCAGGACCCACGTAGGCCAGATGCACAAGGTGGCGCATGAGTCTGGAGTTCATTTACAGTGGCTGGAATGCCCTGACATGCCGATTCTCTCTCTATCGGCCTCTCTCTCTCTCAAATAAATAAAATACATAACCCCCCCTCTCAAATAAATAAAATACATAAAACCTTAAAGGAAAGAAGAATGCAAGCTGAGCACCAGCACTCACCTCTCCCTGCTTCCTGACCAACTATGCAGGGTGACCTCTTCCTCCATCCCCACAGTGTCCCCACCAGGATGACTGTACCCTCAAAACGAGAGCCAAAACAAGCCCTTCCTTCCTTTATTGCTTGTGTTGGGTATGTTGTCCCAGCATTGAGAAAAGTGACTAATATGTCTGGTCATCTTACACATACCTCACTCTAGTACTTCCCCACAGTGAGGGGTTTCACTTCAGAACCACCAAGGCCAGGCAACACACCTACCAGCATGGTTGATGCATAAGTATCAAATGAATGAATGAATGAATCAACTTATCGATCAATCAAGGGTTGTATATGTGGGAGAATCATTTGTCATTTTCAAATTTTTGCAAGGAAAACAAGACTCTTCTTTCCTGGTGCAGACTTGTCCCTCTCACCTGTTTAGTTAGTCCCTGGTCTCCCAAGATAAGTAATAAGAGTCAGGATGAACTAGACCCGTCCTCTATGTTGGTTACAAGGGACAGGAAGAATCTCCTGAGTTTCTGCATTCATTTTCTGTTTTTTCCCTGGCTTCTGCTTAGCCACCCTGAGAGGTCCTTGGCCAGAGACCCTCCTGAGTTGAAGGAGTAGGTAAACTGGAGGATGCTTGCCTGGCTTTCTGGAAGGATCTCTTTGTCTTGGGAGTCAGATCATTTGGGAGAGGAGTGGGTGGTGTTTGCAGTCAGTCCCATGAATCTGACCTCCTTGAGGGAGGAGGAGGAATGAGGCACGGGGGCTGACACCACAGCGGGCACTTTGATGAAGCCACTAAATTAGCTTGCTCCCCTGGGAGAGGGCTTGAAAGGCTCTCTGCCTTGGTTTTGTCTCTGGGGTGAGTCATTCTGTTTGCTCAAATTGTCGCCTGTCAACAGCAGTAGAAGTACATCCCAGGTGGGGGTGTCCGTGCCGCCTGACAGCACATCTGTCCTTGTGACACCAGCTGTTGGGGAAATGGAACATGTTGCTCTCTAGTTAGTGGCTTGAATGTCTTGGGAAGAGCCTCGTGAGCGCCTGGCTTGGTCTCACTTGGAGCTGGGGCTAGAGACAGGGAGTGGGGTGGGTGGCTACGGGAACAATGCGGAGGCCAAAAGGAGGGAGGGCTTTGAAAGGTAGGTGATGATTTCGTTAGAGCTGCCCAAAGCTCAGAAAGCCCAGAAACAAGTTACAGTGCTTCTTGATCCAAGCTCGCCCAGAAACAGGTTACAATGCTTCTTGATCCAAGCTCGCCCAGAAACAGGTTACAATGCTTCTTGATCCTCCTTTGCGAGTATCTGTACCTGGGAGAGAGCGACCCAACCAACACGTCAGCAAGACATTCAGACCTGCCTTGTATGAAGCAGGAGATGTCCCAGTGATCAGCAAAAATTCTCTCCAGCAGGTGATGGGGTAGAGAGACAAGAAGAGAGGGAGAGGGCCAAAAAGCAAATAAGAGAATATGAACAGAGGGAGAGAAAACAGAGACAGAGTTTGAGAGAAAGAAAAGGAGACAGGGAAGGGGAAGACAGAGGAAGGGAGGAAGGAGATGGAAAGGAGGGAGGCAGAAGGGGAGAAGGGCTGATGAAAAAACAGAGAGAAGAGGAGAGGAGAGGAGGGCGAAGAGAGGAGAGGAGAAAGTTTGCAGGGAGAAGAAAGGTTGCAGGAAGAGGCAGCTGGGAATCTGGGCCAGTGAGGTTGGCTCTGTCACATAACCCTGGTGCCCTTGGTGGATCTGACCTCTGTTTCAGCTTCCTGTGCCCTTCAGGACAGGTTCCCTCTCTGATGTAAGTCATCTCAATGCCCTCCATCTTCGGAGTGCCCTCTGTGGCTCCAAGTCAGCCCCATTGTAGTTGAGGAAGCTGAGCCTTAGAGAATCTAGGTAAATCACCCATGAGCGGCAAAGCTGGCTTTCTAGAGCAGGTCCACCCAGCACCCAAGTGTGTCTTCTCGAACCTTCTGCTGGTCACCTCCCGGGAGTGCTAAAGGAGCTCTTCCTGCCCATATCACTCCATGTCTGTCCAGCTGGGTTCTTCATCCCACTTCCTCTGCCTTCTGAGCTGTCCTTTCCTCACTCTTACAGACTGTGGCCCTGCATCCTGCTGTTGACCCACAATGTCTACCCATACCTTCCCAGCAATGCCCTGTGCCACAGAAGGTATGGACCCCTGGCAGAGAAGGCAGTTGGACCCTGCTGGACCTGGAGGTGGGAACACAAGGCTAGGTCAGAGGACAGCAGTGAGTGAGCAGCACTCCTCAGGGCTCTATTGGGACTAGGAAAGAGGACACAGACTAGAGCCCACGGAGGCAGGTTTGTCAGTTATCCATGGAGAAGGGAAGACAGAAGCTTGGGGTGAGAACTGAGGACCAGAAAGGCCGGTCTGCCCATCTGCAGACTCTTGAACTCTGTCTCAGAGCTGGTCTAACTGGGACACCATTATTAAATGGCAGGCCTGGAGTCAGGATGGCTGGGCCTGCTAGCTGTGGATCCTGACCTTTTAAAATTTTTGATTTTATCATATGGTATTACATAAGGATATTTTCATGCAAAAATATAATGTGCTTCAAGCATATTTCCCTCCCACACCCTGCTACCACCCTCTTCTTGCCCCTTCATTAGTTCTCTTTGTTCCCCAGTTTCATTTCTACTTTCATGTCTCTGTACATGTATGGTTTTATCTATCTATAAAGCTTGAGCCCATCAGTGAGAGAAGACGTAGGTTTTTTTTTTTAAATCTTTCTGAGACTGACTTAATTTACCTGATAATGATTATCTCCAGTTGCATCTGTTTTCATAACTTTATTCTTCATGGCTGAGAAACCTCCCATCATGCACTTAAAGCACATTTTCTTTCATCTGCTCCTCTGTTGATGGACACCCAGGTTGTTCCATAGTTCAGCTATGGAACAGTAGTGCAGTAGTAAACTTCAATGTGCAGGTATCACAGTGCGGCATCTTGCTGTCATCCACTCCGTATTGCTTCTTAGAAAGTTAAATGTGGGCCGAGGAGATGGCTCAGGGGCTAAAGACACTTGCTTACAAAGCCTATCAGCTCAGTTCAGTTCCCCAGCACCCAGGTAAAGCTGGATGCAAAGTGGCGCATGCGTCTGTGATCCCAACGTGCCTACCATTATGGGAGGTGGAGCCAGGAGAATCCAAAGCTCATGGTCCCCGGGTGGTCAGCCATTGCTTTGTAGTCTGGCAGTTTATTTTCAATGGCAAGAGACCTTGTCTCAAAGAAGGTGGACTACAAACACCTTGAAGTTGTTCCCTGACCTCCATATGTACATGGTAGCATGCATATCCATACACCCATAAATAAATAATAAATCAATTAATTAAAAAAAGAAAGTTAAATGAGACACTGTCTACAGAAAGGCTTCACGTTAGCAAGACCTGACATTTAGTAAGAATTGACCAAATATCAGTGTCTGTTGTCACCTGTTATTTCTCCTCACAGGGAAAGAGTTCCGTCCAAGATCAGAATCCAGATGAAGGAGAAAGTGCTAGAATGGGGGTTAGAAAAAGGTTCCAGTGAAGGGGGTCTTTAGACCTCAGCTACCATTGAATCTACGAGGGATTCAGTGGTTTCTTGAGACACACAGACTCATGAGGAAGGGCAACAAGACCCTTGGGTGGATGAGGACCAGTCCTCTCCACAGAAGTTAGTTTCTGCCCCTCAGGCCTGGCCTGGAATTCCCACCCCCTTCCATCTCCTGCTGGGATGACTGGCTGAATCCATCAAAGATGGGGATCATCTATGGCTTAGTCAGGAAGTGTGTTAGAAGCTGTCCCTGGTTCTGACTTTCCAGCCTCATCTCTATCCTTTAATCCAAACTGACCCAGTCCAACCAAGCTGGCTGCTGAGCCTTTGAAAACCCCTGTGGCTCTTGCAAAGTCTTTGGCTTCAGTCCAGGTCAGACTGTGGCCCTTGTGGCCAACACCCGCCTGATGCTTGTCTGATCCCATCTCCTGCTTGAGAGATCACAAATCTGCCCCAAGCTGCCACAGCCGAGGAGACAGAGGAGACTGGGACCCTGCTTTAGGACAACAGACATGATAAGGATCTGGACGCAGCAAGTACCTGGATGTCGGGCCCGCCCCCTTGGCTGTCACCTCTCACTTTCCAGTATGCCTTATGGCCCTGTGTCTTGGGACAAGGGCCGTATTTCTCTTCTAGTGTAAAACAGGTGTCGTGGGTGGGGCTGAGAAGTGCCGCCTCAGCAGGATGCTTCCTCAGCTAATATAGCACCAGGCTGGCTCATCCCTGGAAGGGCAGATTAATCTTTTCCACCCTAGAGTCACCATTCGGGCCAGATTTATGGTGGCGGGAGCATGGGAGCCCCCGACTTTATGGTCTTGTAAATTATGGAGTTGCTTGTACAAGAGGCAGGCTGGGCTGTAAATCATGTGTAATTGCTTGTAAATTGGGAAACAAATAGTATTTTTGTTTAAGTTACTCTTTTTGCAGTGGTTCTCAGGGAATTAAGCTTGCATGGTAGACCTTTAACCTCTCTGGAACTGAAATTCCCTTTGGGACTAAGTCTCATAGTCTCTTAGGCCAGGTCCCCAGCAGGTCTGGAGGCCTTTGGGTCAAATGGAGAAGAATTGACTGCCATTGTTATAATTCCTCTTTAAGGTAGGCTTAAATCACAGTCTCTTGGGACCTCCTTCCTGCCGTTTAAATTAACCTCAAGGGTCCCATATTGCCTCTGGCTATGGCCTGTCATCAGAGGCTCTGAGAAGACAAGCCCATGTGAACCCCAGAGCATCCAATTTTATTCCTCTTTTCCCTGCCACGCAGGGATAGTGAGTCATTGTAGAACAAACAGGTCTGCTTCTGTGTTAAGATGCTGTTTGCCTGCTTTTTCTCATCTTCCCTCATTTTGATGAAATTATGTTTATAATCTTTTTTTTTTTTCCTGCCTGCCATGGTCAACTTTGAGGACTCATTAAATTTGCTGATAGTCAGCCTGCTAAACTTTAATTGAATCACAAATGGCAGGCTCCTAGAAGGTTCAGCCTACAGGGGACCTTGGGGACCATATAATTCAGCTCCTTCATTTGACAGACAAGGAAATAGAAATCTGGGATGGTTAAGTGACTTGCCCAAGGTCAATCTCTGAGCGAGGGCAGCTCTGGGATGAGCACAGAGCCTCCTTTCTTGGCAACTGTGAATGCTCCATGGCGTCGGCCCCTCTGTTTGGCTGTCATTTTTGCAGCTTTGCTGTGTGATAACCCTTAATGGGATCAGCAAGCGTGTGTTGTATAACTGGACGAATCGGAGGCACTTCCAAACTGTTCTAAGAAACGGACTCGTCAAATAAGCTTGGCTGAGATGGAGAAAGCTATGACTCCTTCCTGTGGGCTCCACAGAGGACCCTTCAGATCTCCCTTGGGGACTCTACTTTACAAAGTAGCACTTGAAGCTCGAGTGTGATGCCGTTGGTGATGGCAGCATGGATCATATAACATGAGGGCAGTGGAAGGGACACTGATGGCTTTAAGTCCAGACTGTGTTGTGACTCACAGTGGACACAGTCTAGGACAGGTCACCTTGCCACACCTCGTTTTCCTTATCTGTCAGTCGGGCGCCGGGAGCTGTCTCTTGTAGGGTAGCTCAGAGACTATCAGCAGTGACGCCTGCAGTGTCTGGGTCAGAGCCTGGGACTTAGGGAGCACTGGCCCAGGCTGACTGTTATCAGAGGACAGAGGGTCCAGCTTACGGGACGTGTTTTCTGTAGGTAGTGTGTGAGGAAGGAGGCACTAGGATAATAGAGATTCTTGGGGGTCTTTGTCAGCCACCTAGATGCAAGTCTTGAGTCAGAGTTCATGGGACTGCTCCTTGAGGTCTCACATGGACCTCCAGTCCTCAGTTATGTGTGGGCCAGACGGAGGCCAGACCACATGCAAGAAGGCCAGTGCTGGCTAGGGCCTCTGAGACCCAGTAGCCCCCCATGCTCCTGCTCCATCCCTGCCCCGCCTCACTTACTACACTGTAGCCATTCTCTTTCAGGTGCGTCTGGATCATACCAACCCAGAGAGCACGCAGGAGGCCCAGGAGGCCATCTCCCTGGGGATATTCAAAATGCCCTGGGCCTTCAGAGGTGGGAAGCTCTCCACAGACAAGGCCAGTGCATTCTGATCCCTTTTTGTAGATCATAAGGAGCAGATGTGAAAAGCAAGAGCTCAAATCTGTCACTTCCTAGCTGTGCAATTTTGGGCAAGTTCCCAAGCCTCTCTGAGCCTCAGATGTTCAAAGGGAGTGAATAATGGTCTAGCGCTCAGAGATCTGTGTGTGGACTCCGGAAGAGAAAAGTATAGTAAGAACGGAGCACAGGGCTGGCCACACAGAAAGTAGTCCTTGACCTCTCGTGATTCGTGTAACTCAACTCCCAAGCCTCCTTCTGGGCACGCAGGAAGCCATCAGGAAGCGTGGCAGGTGCGACTTTCACATTCCACCTGGTGTCCCGAGTGTCCTGGTCTCAGGAGACTGGGCACGGGGGTGTTTACTCCCGGAGCTGTTTTCTCTGCTGCCTGCCTGCCCCAGACACTCTGGAAGAGCCAAGAGGGCAGGAGGCAAGGGCAAGAGTCCTGCCAGCCTGATGGAGTGGAAGGCTGAGATTAGCTCCTGTGGACAGACAGATGGGCAAAGGGACTCTGGCATGAAGACGACCCTCCCCCCAGGCCTCCCGCCTGGGGTCCCGACCCAGGGCTGGCTTGGCCCCAGCTGGCCTCTCTGTTCCTTTCTCCTCTCCTTCCACGGTCTGTCCTCTTTTTATTATTATTATTAAATAAACACCCTCTGGCTCTGTTCTTTGTTTCTTCTGCCCTTACTAATGTTCCTTCCCTGCCCTAATTCCTGGGCTTTTACTAGACAAGTCCTAGCTGCTTGGTCCTCTTTCCCTGCCCTGTCCTTTCTCCAGAATCAGAAGCATCTAGAAACACTTTTATTTCTTCCTTAAAAGGGAGTTAGAGGGGCTAGAGAGATGGCTTAGCAGTTAAGGCACTTGCCTGCGAAGCCTGAGGACCCAGGTTCGATTCCCCAGTGCTCACATCAGCCAGATGCACAAGGTGGCTTGTGATTCTGGAATTTGTTTGCAGTGGCTGGAGGTCCTGTTATGCCTATCCTGTCTATCTATCTGCCTCTCTGTCTCTCTAATACACAAATTAAATTTTTAAAGAAGGGAGTAGGAGTTGGACTGCCCTCCTGGTGGGTGTGGAGACCTTGAATCTTCAGGAGTGAAAAGGGCAGAAGGGAGTTCGGGGGCCTGAAGCCCTTGTGTGGTGGCCGTTCATTGAAGATGACTTATGCCAGGACTGTGGCTGACGAGCCATGTGCATGATCTTGCCACCTTGTTGTGGGGCAGCTAACGAGTGTAAGCTTGTTCAGAGGCCGGGATGGGATAGCTAGGGAGCAGTGACCTTCCCCCAAGATACCTGGTATCCTTAGAGTCATCTCCTCTCCACCCACTGCTGTTCTTATGAGCTGCTCCTTCCTTTGGAATGGTCCTCCGTCTTCTCACAGATCCTGGAAGAGCTGTCCTTCATCTGCATTCCCAGAGCACCCTACCCTGGTCTGGGACCAATTTTCACAGTGCAGTGAGCCCCTGGCCACTGGCACCCCCCCCACCAGATTCCATTCCCTGAGGGCAAGGGCATCTGGCTTCCTGGTTACTATTCCCAGGACCTAGCACAGTGCCTGGCCACAGTGAAGGGGCACACAGGTCCCCAGCTGTGGTTAATAAGTGTGAGGAACGAGGAGACATGACTTGTCATAAGGAAGGACATCTGTGCCTTGAGGGTCCCACATCCTTGGCACAGTCATTTTGTCTGGTTCCTCCTGCCTCTGCCGTCTCTGGCTCTGCACGTAGGAGCACGCGGGACCTTGAGGAATACTCTACCAGCCTCCTGTTTCACAGACGAGGGCCCGAGGACCACGCTGAGCCTGGCGTGCTTGGCTGTGGAGTGAAGGGGTCCTCCGTGCCTGGGTATCCTTGCTCACGCTCTGATGGCTGCCTCCTTGGAGACGCTGCCTCCTGAAGCCTGTTGCTGTCTTTGTCTCTGCCCCCAGCTGTCTCTGTCTGCCACTTCCTTGTCCTTTCCTGGTTTTCTATTTTTTTCTGTTCCTCTGATGGGATAATTATGCTAATCAGCCTGTCAGAACACAGACAGATTTGTGGTGGGCTATTTCACACTTTAGAATTCAGGCCAACCTCCTTTTCCTGCTTGCCTCTGGATGCCCTTTAACCCCAACCCAAGGCCTGAGCCAGGCAGGTCTGCTGAGGGAGGGATGGTGTGTGCTTGAAGGCAGGGGTGAGGGTGTGTGTATGTGTCTGTGTGTAATTGAGAACATGTACACAGGTAGGTTGTGTGTGTGTGTATTTTGTGTGTGTGTGTGTGTTACACAGGACCACTTCTGTGTATAGGGGACTTGCTATACCACATGGAGGGGATGACAAGAGTCCCTGTCATCTGATGTCACTGTCCTTGACTATCTCTGGAATGTCAATGCTGAGGGCAGATCCCCTCTCTGTGCTGGCTCCAGCTTTTGGAGACACCACTAACTATCCGTCCCCCCGCCCCTCGCAGCTTTACAGTCAGTGACATGTCCACTGTGGTTCCTGGCAGAGACCCATCGACACCTATGTTCTCCCATGCTGTATTCTTGCCCCACCCAGTGCAGCACCCCCCCCCCAACTGATCCTGGGTTAGAAGGGCTTGGGGCGCCTGATTCCCTGGGCATAGCCAGACATCTCTGGGTGGAGAAGGAGGGGTGCTTCTGTACCAGGTACCAGGGATGGCTAGTCAAGGCCAAAGGAGCAACTCTGAGCCAAAGGGCTTACCAGGGGTGAAGACTGTGTTTGCTAAGCATCTGTTCTTAGCAGTAGAGTCCCAGGGTGCTGACCGGAAGGACCCAGAAAGCTGGACAGAAGCTCCAAGCTGCCCGCATTGGCTGTTCTCAGAGATTCTGAAGCAGGCTGTGGGAACCTGAGCCTAGTTTGCCCAGATCTCTTTCACACAGCTCATTCTTACCCTTGGCATCTCCTGCTTCCTGAAGGGCATCTGTACTCTTCCCTGCCCACGACATTACTCAGTGATGCTTAGGACTGTCACCGGATGTCAAGGACAGGGTTAAGTCCTGAGTGGTAGACCTGGCCTTTGCTTTTAAGGCTTGTGGCCTTGGATCCTCAGAATTCTGACTCCTAACCCCAGCCCTCCCTGCAATGGGACGCTCCCTTCTCTGCTGATGACCTCACAGACTCCCAGAGCCCAGTGCAGTCTTACTCCGAACCTGTGGTCAGAGCAGGCACAAGAGGGTTTGAGGTTGGGCTCACGGTGTGTGCAAGCCACCCTGTCCTCTCCCCTCTGCCACCAGCGAGCCTCCTCAACCCGCACCCACATCCTGCTTTTATAGGAGACCTCCGCAGCCATTGTCTTGAGGGACACTCCCCTCTCCAGCCCAGTTCACTGCCTGGTACAGCCTCCTCTCCCTCTTAGCCTAAGCACCAGCTTCCTTTGTTCAGGCCACCTTCTGTGGGTGGGATACTGCTGCGACCCCTCCCCTCCACAGGCATTCCCCCTCCCAACTCGTAAGACCCATGATGATTGCTGGCAGTGGAAGCCTTGCCTCGTGCCCCATGCATGCCAGGCCTCACTCTTTTGGAATGGTAACACAAACGATGCTGTTGTTCACTCACAGGTCAGAGACCATCAGCTCTGGAGGAAGCGAGGAATTAGGTATGAACGTGTAAGTCAACGAATCAGCAGTAAGTGCTGTTTCTAGACAGATGATGCCGAGCTTTAAAATGTTGTGAAATTGGGCTGGAGGGATGGCTTAGTGGTTAAGGCGTTTGCCTGCAAAGCCAAAGGGCCCACGTTCGATTCCCCAGGACCCACATTAGCCAGATGCACAAGGTGGCATACATGTCTGGAGTTTGTTTGCAGTGGCTGGAGGCCCTGGCGCACCATTCTCTCACTGTCTGTCTCTCTTTCTCTCCCTCTTTCTCTGTGTTAAATAAATAAATAAATAAATAAATAAATAAATAAATAAATATGGTGAAATTTCCTTTGGAGGTGTGCAAAAATACACCAAGGCAGAGACAGCAGAACTGCAAGGCCAGTCCCCAGTGCCACTGTCTGTCACATGCCAGTCTTGTTTATCTTTTCACCCAGGACTCTTCTCTCTGTCTGGGATCTGCTCCGCGCTGCTCCCAGTGGTACCTAGTAGGGTTGTGCCCTTGGCGCCGGGGTATTTTCTCTCTCTTTCAAGGATTCAGCTGGGCAGTGGAAAGAAGGAGCCATTGAGAACCCTACACGGCCCCCATGGCCTTGAGCAACCTTTTATTAATGTGTACATTCTGTTGTCATTGTCATTATTATTATATGTGCACGTGTAACACGAATGGGTGTGTTATATGCATGTGAATGTGAGAATGCATGCACCCTATGTACAAATGGGTGGAGGCCAGAGGATGTCAGGTGTTCTCCTCTATAACCCTCCGCCTCTTTTCCCTGAGACCGTCTCTCCCTGAAATTGGAGCACCTAATTTTTTTTTTGTTTGTTTACACTGGCCAAATAGAGAGCCCCAGTGATTATACTGTCTCTGCCCCCGCCCCCAGTCCCCGTCACAGGCGTGTGTTGCCATGCCTGCCTGGGTTTTCCCATAGAGGCTGGGGATCTGAACTCAAGACCTAGCTGGCACAGCAAGCACACTTACCTACTGAGCCATTCCTGGGCAGCCCTTTCTTTGCTCAGGAGATGAGAAACCTGCCATCACAAGCCAATGTTCGGGTAAATGGTGACAGTTGCACCATGGAGGCTTGGAGTCATTTGAGTGGCTGTGAGGAGATGTTACACGGACTGATTTAATCTTGCGAAGGAACTTTGCTCTCTTAGACTTCTGCTTACGCAGCACCTCGGCTCCTTCATGCCATTTGCGGAAGCTCCCACCCCAGCACGCTCTTCCCAGACCCCCGCCCCTTGCTTCGCTGGCTTAGTCTTTCACAGCCCATGACTGGCTGGGATTGGTGCCGTAAAAGGGCTGGAATATGAGCTACTGGGGTCTGCCTGTCCCCAGGCTCCACTGGGACCCTCCAGCTGCTGCTTCCTACTAGCTGCTAAGGAAGCCCAGAGTCCCAAGGGTGGAGGTGTCACGGAGACTCTGGTACTTAGCTCTGTCCCCTACCAGCTCTGAGACTCCTGTTTAGATGCTGCGTCTTAGCTATACCACATCCACGCCTCGTGGTTTAGCTGGCAGAACTCAGCCTCAGCCCAACTGGCCAGGGGGGAGAGGGCAAGCAGGGAGGGGGACCCTAATCAACAGTGACAGGGCTGAGGCCATGAGCCAGAGGCTGGCGGACACCGTGGATACATGTATGCATGTGTGCACACCTTACTGTCTGAGGCATCTGTGTTCACACAGCATGTGCCAGGGTGTTTACGAGCCATCTGCCGTCATGCCATGCATGTGCTGTGTGCTGGCTGGGGCTGCCTAGATCCTGGCTGCTCGAGTGTGTGTGTGGGGGGCTTTAGGGAGCTGTCTTTGTGGGAGTGTGGATCCTGTGTCCAGGTTCTGTGTTGGGGAACTCAGTACTTACTCCTCTCTGTGTTTAAAAAAATATTTTAATTTTATTGATTTATTTGACAGAGAGAGAGGGAGAATGGGCGCACCAGGGCCTCCAGCCCTTGCAAACGAACTCCAGACGCATGCACCCCCTTGTGTATCTGGCTAACATGGGTCCTGGGGAATTGAACTTGGATCCTTCGGCTTTGCAGGCAAATGCCTTAACTGCTAAGCCAACCCTCCAGCCCACTCCTCTCTGTGGTTTTGGTGCTTGGCTCCAACCTCTGTCTCTCAGTCTCCCTGTGTCTGTCCACATGTTTATGTGCATGTCTACCATGCCCACAAGCTCATGGTCCAGCCAGGCCAGATCAAGCCCAGCCTTTCCGTTCCACCACTACCTCTTTCTGTCCGGTTGGTACTGTTGATGTTAGTGGCTCCAGGCCTGGCCGTCATCACATGGCCTGTCATCTGTCTTCACAGTTACTTCAGGAGGGGAAGCAGCTGGCCCGCTGGCTCACTTGCTCCTAAGCCTCAGTGAATCAGTGATCTGGATGTCCATTCTGAATTCCTCATCACTCCACTAGTCAGGGGCTATTAGAGATGCTGGGGGCTCGGAGGCCATGTGAGAGAAGCTTCTATTTACCCTCCACCCTGACATCACATGAAGCACTGCAGCCAGTGGCTCGGGCTTCCTGCCTGTCTCGGAAGAATAAGGCCTTCCTTACTTACTAAGAGCTCCTATGGGTCCATGTGCCCATGTTGATACACTTAGGAGGATCCCTCTGCCCATACCAGACCTGGAGGTGGTTAACCACTCTGCACTTTCACTTAGGGGGTGAAGGGCACCTCTCCTGGGATGGGCTGGCACATATGTACCTGGGTTTCTCTGGGATATCTATGTATGTGTGCATTTCAGTGTGTGTGTGTACAGATGTATGTGCTTCTGCGTGCATGGGTACACTCTTCCTCCAGCCTCTTCCGGCTCGTAGATGGAACCTTAGTTACTTGTCTCTTAAACAGAGACGTGTCTTCCTACCTGTTGTCCTGCCTCTGGCCTCAGTCCTGCAGGAGGTCACCATATACCACTCAAAGTTGCTTCACTTTTGTGTGTGTGTGTGTGTGTGTGTGTGTGTGTGTGTGGTGTAACACACAGCTTCAGGTTTGCTGAGATGAACTTCCAGACCAGGCACAGTTATGGAGAAAGGAATGTTTATTGAAGCTTACAGATCCAGGGGAAGTTCCATAATGGCAGGAGAAGCTGGCCTGCTTTCACAGGGCCAAACACCAAGAGCAAAGCCACAAGCCACACAGCACAGCACAACTCAGGAACTCCAGCTAGGCACACTTTGCATATCTTTAGATTGAAATCCTAAACCCACCAACATACGTTAAGATCCACCCAGTGACATTGCCTCCAGCCAGGTGGCTGCAGATGCAAACTATAAACTAATAAAACACTGAATATATTGGGGGCCATCTGTTCAGTTTGAGTGTTTGCAAAGTTACTTGAGAGATTTTTGGTGTGCAAGCCCACTCTTCTTCTCCAGAGAGCAATGGGTGGGGGGACTTCTCTCTGAAGTATGAATTTCCTGACTATGGGCATCTGACTTGGTTGCCAGTGCCAGTGCCAGGCATGAGTTCTCTCTCACTGAGAGGGCTTCATGTCCAATCAGAGAACACTGGGTTACCTGCAGAGGCCGGGTGCCACTGTTGCACAAGTGTGTACTTCTGCTGCCGGTTGCTGTCATAGTCTGCAGGGTCCCCTGGTTATTCATGCTGTTGGTGACCATTGTCCTCCGGCAGCTCCCATGGGCTGTCCAGCACTATGAGGGCAGGCCAGAAGGACAGTTCAGCACCTTTTGTGGCTCTCCATTGCTTCTTCTGTCAAGACCACACTGCTGCTGGCTTCCAAGGCACAGGGCTGCTGTGCTTGTCGACAGCTGGCCTCCTCCACCGAGGAACCTTTTCGGGTCCTTACTGAACACATTCTCCAACAGTGATGCTGGGCTGGGCTCTGGGAGAGGCCAGGCAGGTGTGGCGGCAAGCCCCTAGACTGGATGCAAGGAGTGCTGCGGACAGATAGGTGAGGGAGGTGAGGGACAGGTCTCCCTACAGGGGTGCCTCTCCTAGCCTCCATCTAGGCTGTAGAAGCCCCCTTGACTTCAAGAGCCCCCTGCTTAGTCATTTGCCCTGGAATTCTTCCCATTCTTCAGCTGAACAATGTCTTGGCACCCCGTGAACACTCAACATTAGAGCCCTGGGGAGGTCCCTCTCCTGCTCCAGTCTAGAGCTGGCCCCAGGCCAGCGCTTATCCAGCAGCTGGCACACAGGGGGCCAGGGTGATCTGACTGTAGAATCAGCATTCTGAGAGATAGGCCTCTCTGTGGTCCTCTACAATATGCAGAGGCCCTTTAGCTAGCCTCTCTCCAGAAGTCTTCCTCATTCAAGCCATCAGCTCCCAGGTCTCTTTTGTCCTTTCCCTTTCCGTATCATTGATGGTGGGGAAGCCGGTGACACTCCCATGAATTCTTCCTGTGCATTCCTAGACCCCAGCTGCCGCCACTCACCCCACGTGTCCACTGGGGCATCTCAAAGTCACTGAGCTCTCAGCGAAGGTCCTTTCAGGTGCCTAGTCCAAAGCCGGAAGTGCACAGGATCATTACTAACCCCTGTTTGCCTGTCTTCCCGCCATCAACCATCATTTTATCATCCTGCAATTTTACTTTCTACTTAAGTGCCCACATTTGTTCTCCCCAACCTTCTCTTCAACCAATGCACACTGGCCATGGCTACTGCCACCAGAGCTCTTCTGACATTTGTCCCAACCACACTTCTAAATCTTTTCCATCTGTGAAGTGTGTAAATGTGATTGTGGTGTGCCCCCTCCCGCCAGTATCATTAATATTAACCTTAGAATGAGACCCAGGCTCCCAGCTGAGCCTACGAACTCTTTACCCTTAAGACCTCAGCCCAGCGGCTCAGTCAGAGAGGCCTCTTGTGACCTCCCTTGTCTGCCCTCAGCTTGTGCCAGGTCATGTCCTCCTGCTTTTTGCTCTGCACATGTTGGGGACCCCATAGTAATTTGCCAGAGCTCGGGGGGAGACTAGGCTATCTCCTTGGCTTCTCCTAAGTGCTGTGTGAGGCAGGACCGGGGCTGGGCTGTCCACACAACATCAACATCATTGGAGCCATGGTGAGTCAGGCTCGCTGTCAGCTCAGAGAGGAGCTCAGCGAATGAGCTGAATGCACGGCTGAGTAGAGACAGGCTGCAGGAAGACATGCAGGTGCAGGCTCCTCCACCTCCTCCTCCCTTCTTTCCTCTTCCCTCCTCCCTTTCTTCTTTCTTCCTCCTCCTTTTTCCTCCTTTTTTCTTCCTCCCCCCCTCTCCTTTTTCAAGCAGTCCTGGGCCAGCCTGCAAAGCCATTTAAAGACCCACTGGGGACATTTGAAGGTGACCCACACTCCCTGGCACCTGCTTCATACAGTGTGCCTCATGCCCTCTCCCGAGGCGAGCTTCCCGGCCACACACTGGGTGCCTGCTCATCCTTTGCTGGTTTGAGATGTTCCACCTTGAAGAGGCTGCCCACCTCGTCCCTGAACATCAGAGCTACATGCTGACAGGCCTGTCATCCCATCCCAGCTCTTCCCTTTAGCACTGCAAGCATTGAGCACTCCTCATTCTCATGTTGCTTACTGCCTGTTGGCCTCACTAACCGACACTCTGAGGGACTGAAGGGAACAAAGACCGCCTGTGCTTCCTCTCCACTGGCTAACTAGGTGCCACACAGTAGGCTCAGTGTGCATATGACTGAGTGATCATGTTATGTGCTGATTTGTTTTTCAGTCCCACAAGGGCCCATTACAGAAATGAGAAAACTGAGGTCCAGAGAGGTCAACTCACCCGTGTTCAGTTTTCACAACTCACCAGAGCTCAGGAAAAGTGGAGTGATGAGATGATCCATCCACGTTTTTTATTTTGTATTTTTTTTTTTTCAAACTAGGGTCTCACTCTAGCCCAGGATGACCTGGTATTTACTGTATAGTCTCAGGCTGGCCTCAAACTCACGGCCATCCACTTACCTCTGCTTCCCAAGTGCTGGGATTAAAGGCATGTGTCACCACGCCCAGCTCTCCATCCAGAAAGCCTGATCTCATTCATTCAGCATCTGCTTTGTGTGGTGCCTGGCACCAGGGCTTGGGGCACATAAATGAAATGTCAGAGTCACCACCTAGGAAACAGGCTGGGCTGGCAGGGACAGGACCACAGAGGATGGTCGGTTGAGGAGCCCTGAAGAGATGCTCCCGAGGAGGGACTGTTTGAAAAGGGTTTTGGTCTCATCACTGTGCTACAGCAGAGAGCAGGTGGCAGGGTTCCAGCCATGCCCTCTCCCCATCATGCTGAGAAAGTCGCTTTCCCTCTGTAAAGCCAAGCGACTGGTCTAGCTTTGACAGGCTAGGGGCTAAAATGGCTCCTTAGCAGGACCGTCTCTGTCCCAGTGTTCCTCCTCACAAGGGAATGAAGACACCCTTCAAAAGCCCCAGAAGGGAGCAGGGTGTGGTGGTGCACACTTTTAATCCCAGCACTCAGGAGACAGAGGTAGGAGGAGTGCCATGAGTGCGAGGCCACCCTGAGGCTACACAGTGAATTCCAGGTCCACCTGGACTAGAGTGAGACCCTACCTTGAACCCGCCCCCTGCCAAAAAAAGCCCCAGGAGGGGCTGTGTGGCAGAGTGGGAACAGCTCAGAGCAGACCCTCCTCTTCCACATCCCCTCCCCTTTCTTCTTTCTCCCTTCTTTCAATCCCTTTCCTTCTCTTCTTCTTCTGTGCCTTCTCTTTCTCCCCCGTTTCCCTCCACCTGCCTTGCCCAAGGGGGAGAACACAAAGGGCAGTCAAAGTTAATTTGGGCTCAAGTACCTGGTCACCTAGAAACAAGGCCAGTCCCCCAATGCAGAGCCTCGGCTCTGGCCTCATTAATCTACACGAGGCTGGCATTGGAGGTGCCGACGTAAGTAGGGCAGAGGTGCACACTGTTGAGCTCTGGCTGTTCATCCCCCCATAGTCACTTGACCACCCTCCAATAGTGCACTGAGGAGTGAGAGACCCCCCTCCACGTGTCTGCTGCTCTGGACCCAAGGACCCTGGGCATTTGCTGTCCCTTTCTCAAGTGTGTCCTTGGCTGTCCACTCTTCCTCCCTCTGAGTCCAGGGTTATATCAGTTCTTTCCATTGGAGGGAGCTGTGGGCCTCACAATCACCCGTGCTAACCTCAGGGGACCCCGGAGCGCAGTCTGTCCACCCTCAGCTCTTGTAGCGGGCACACTGGGTGACACAGAGCTGGTTGGCTTCCTGGTCCAGGGAGTTCCTCTGCAAAGCTGCTCCCTCTCAGGTGCATAGCCAGGCATTCCCCTCTCTACTCTGTTCTAAAAAATGTTCTCTTTTAAGAGAAACAGAGAGAGACAGATAGTGAATGTGGGCATATGCCAAGGCCTCGTGCTGCTGAAAATGAACTCCAGATGCATGCTCTACTTTGTGCATCTAATTTCCCGTGGGTGCTAGAGAATCAAACCTGGGCCATCAGGCTTTGTAAGCAAGCACCTTTCACCACTGAGACATCTCTCCGACCTAGGAAAATGTTCTTTTGGGGTTTGAGGTCAGTTGTTCTGCTTTGCCTTGGATACTACTGTTTTGGAAACCCTCTCACCCCAGCCTTCAATCCAGGCTCTGCCATGCCCTCCTCCAGACTTCCTGCCCCCTTTACTGTATGGTCACAGGCCTCTGGCATCCTTGGACATCAGTACCTGATTGGTAGGTGAGAACATCAGATCATTTGATATCAGTTCCCCTAAGCTGTGACCCCCAGTAGGGAGCTATCAAGTTTAGATGGGACAGTTTAAAGATAAACAAGCCTTGGGAGAAGCTTCTTTGCCTTTATCAAGACAGACTATGCAGCAGGTCAGAGGGGCACACGGGGCCATTATACCTCTATTTCCTGGAACTTTAGCCCCCCAAACTGGCTTCTTCAAGCCCTGAAGCAGGATGTCCAGTGCCTGTTCCCACCTTGTCTTCCTGACACCTGATTTAGCTGGGCATAGAAGAAGATGGTCTCACATGCTAGCCATGGCCTGACTGGCAATCTGTTAGATTTGTCAACTACATTAAAGAGTGTATGTATTTTATTGGAAGAATATTGCTTTCTAAAGGGAGAGAAGATTGGAGGGACCTGTATGGAGACACTGATGGCGGTTTTGCTGGACAGCGTCATTGACAAGTTTGTTAATTTCTTCCCTTACGCTATTCAGTGGATGTGTCGTTAGTAAGGCGGGATGATTATATTTAAAAATCTGAGTTTGAATGCCAATTCAATTGCGACTCAGCTGTGCTATCTTTGGCAAGCCACCTTTCCTTTCAGAGTTCCAATTTCTGCATCTCTAGGACTGCAATAATAAAAATCATTTCATAGCATTGCTCCAAGAAAGAAAATGAGATGTGTGTGTGCATGCACGCATGCGTGCGCACTTCTGAATCTACATGCTCACACACTGACACAAGAAATTCCCATTTATAGCGAATCCAGCATGATGTTCGCACACAGGCACTTTATTTTAAAATATTTTGTTTGAGAGATAGAGAGAGGGAGGGAAAGAAGGAGAGTATGGGCCTTGTGCCACTACAAATGAACTCCAGACTCTTGCGCCACTTTGTGCATCTGGCTTTATGTGGGTACTGGGGAATCAAGCCCGTGCCAGCAGGCTTTGCAAGTATGCTTTTTTAATGGCTAAGCCATCTCCCCAGCCCCTAAACTTTAGAGCTAGGTGGGGTGTGGGTTCAAATCCTAATACTTCCAGCTGTTTGACTTTAGAAAGTTTGCTTGACCGGATTTTGACTCTGTTTCTTGTCTATAAAATGGGGTTGTAATAAGCAACCAAGGGATAAATATATACAAAGTATTTCACATGGTATTTATATCCAGTAACAGTATCTGCTCAATAAATGCTAGCTATTGTTCTTGCTCTTATTTTTCTATATTTTTTATAGATTTCTTTTTTAAAACTTTTTTAAAAAATTATTTATTTATATGAGAGAAACAGAGAAAGAAGCAGATAGATAGAGAATGGGTGTGCCAGGGCCTCCAGCCACTGCAAATGAACTCCAGATGCATGCGCCACTTTGTGCATCTGGCTTACTTGGGTCCTGGGGAATCGAGCCTCTAACCGGGGTCCTTAGGCATCACAGGCAAGCGCTTAACCTCTAAGCCATCTCTCCAGCCCTTATTTTTCTATTTTTTTTGTTTGTTTTTCGAGGTAGGGTCTCACTCTGGCCCAGGCTGACCTGGAATTAACTATGTAGTCTCAGGGTGGCCTTGAACTCACGGCGATCCTCCTACCTCTGCCTCCCAAGTGCTGGGATCAAAGGCGTGCGCCACCACGCCTGGCTTATTTTTCTATTTTTGAATACATCTTTTATTGTCTTACCCTCTGACCCTGACTGTCTATATAGTGACTACCCTCCAGTAGCTTCAGTCCTGGGTGGGGGTGTCCACCATGAAATTTGGGGATCATTATATAGATGGGGTCAGAGGTCAGAGAGGCTAAAGTTAAAGTTTAGTTTGAAGTCAGGTCAAGACTAACTTGAAGAAAGAACTGCATCTCTGTGTGGGACCAGGTCAGGTTGGCCTTGAACCTCCCAGCAGGGCCAGGCAGAACCTAGAACCTTCTCAGTACCACTGTGCCGAGCAGCCAGCTTTTCTCCTTGGACAAAGCCACCCACCCGTGGGCATGACTCAGCATCTTAGAAGGCCAACTAATTCCTTTCTTTTATGGTTTTTGAGGTAGGGTCTCACTCTAGCCCAGGCTGACCTGGAATTCACTCTGTATTCTCAGGCTGGCCTTGAACTCACGGTGATCCTCCTACCTCTGCTTACTGAGTGCTGGGATTAAAGGTGCGCACCACCATGCCGGCGATACCTTTCACACAGAGCAGCCCAGCAGTACTCTGAACCTGTGCTCAGTGGGTTCCAGGAGCTGCCCCTCCAGTCCCTAAACATATTCCATCCCAAGGAGCACCCAGCTCATCTGGTGCAGGAGGGAATCTTCCTCATGGCACGTGCCAAACCTCGAGTGTAATTTTTAGGGCAGTTCCTCTGCGTCTTCCTGGGGGACAGTGGCCTGGAGGGCTGAAGACAGGCAGGCTGGTTGCTCCTCTGTAGGGCATCGACAGGTTGATGGAGGGCCCGGCTGCTCCCCAGAGCAGAGCTGGGTTCCTGCACTGAGCCTGGATGGTGAAGAGCTGTGAGCACAGATGGCCCTACATGCACTCGTAATTTGCCAGAATAAATAGTTATTATTAATCTCTCCTGAGCTTCCCTTCCTCTCGTTTCCCCTGCTGCTCCTGGAGAGGACTGCAGGTAGGCGCCTTCTCTTTCTCATCTTGTGGCTCAGTGTCTGCAGGACACAGCGCACAGTAGATACACTCTTAGCACAACACCAGACACACAGTTGCCCCTTAATCACAGAGGCTTGTGCAAATAAGTCTTGTGCATGATGGGCAATGGTCCAGGAGGAAAGACAGTGGGTGCTTTTTCTGTATGGGAGACTCTCCCAGTCCAGCACTGGACCCACCCACAGAGGACTTTCAATCAGTAAGGTGTTTGGAGAACATGGACTTCAGATAGGTGTTTTCTGGGTAAAGTTTTAATTCTCCACAGTGATCAAGTATTAGCTGTTGAGCACCTGGCCTGTGCTCTGTTTGGCATCAGGTGCTGTGGGGCAGAGGTGGGTGAGCCAAGGAAGACCCCCAACCTTCCACTCTTGCCGACAAGCCCAAGACCAAGTCATGAAATAACAGGCCCTTTAAAGACAAACCACTAGGAGGCTGTAAGAATGTGTGAGGTATAAGGAGTTGGTTGCCTGTAGGAGGGGCCCTGAGGTTGTTAAGTTTCCATTCAAGAGCCCAGGTAGGAAGAGAATGAGTGGGGTGTGCTCGAAGACCAGGAAGCATCACCAATCCATTTAGCAGAGCCCAGACTGTGGTCGGCCAGCAGTCATTTGCATATCTTACTGGACCCCAGGGTGCCAGAGATGCTGGCATGCTGAGCTCCATGGATGTGGCTCTGAATGAGCCCCTGTCTTCTCTGGTGGGGATAAGAGGGTAGGACAAACAACAATGCTGGGTGGCAGCAGCTGTTGAGTGGGCCTTGAAGAAAAATACGGGGCCCTGGTGGAACGAGTGAGATCTTTTGGAATTCTCTGATCAGGCAGGGCAAGCAGATTGGGACCAGATCGAAGAGGGTCTTGGGTGCTAGGGTGAAGCTGTAGGCCACTGCTGTCACCATTGCTGCTGCTGGTATTATTTCTTATTAACAAACAGAGCCACCAACACTAAGAGATGAGTGCTTCAGAATTAAGCTGATTTGCCCATGTCAGTGAGAACGCCATCATTCAGTGACAAAAGCTCTACTTCAGACAAGGCTCCACTCTCTGGCTACCGGAAGTGGAGGCCATCTCTCTTCCTGCAAAGAGCAAGGTACACCTCCTGGAGGCTCACACTCTGACCAGGACTCCTGCCTACATTTCCCCTTGATCCTCAGACCAGATGTCCTAAGTGTTCGGAACACATTGAGCTCTGGTTCTGGTCAAGGCTGAAGCCACAGCTCTCATACCACCTGGAACTTATCTCCCAGCTGCCAGTAGACCCGACCCCAGCAGCCAGACTGGGGGCTTCCGAGCAGTGGAAGAGCAGGAAAGGCATGGTGGAGAGAGGAGAGCCGCAGGCCAGTTGTGAGCAGAGCAGAACTGAAGGCCAGAACCAGTGGGGAGAGGTGTGCCTGAGGCCCAGGAGAAAGAATGTGGACGCAGAGGCCACCGAAGTCTGAAGGTGGGATTGTCTGTTGTGAGGTCAGGGAAGGAGGACAGCGACACAGCATGAGCGAGGGTGAATCCGGCCCCATGATCAGATGCAGAAGCTTGAGGTCCAGAGTGAGTGGGGGAGCAGATGGCCCTCTCTCCCTGACCTGTCCTTTGCTCCCACTCCTTCTCCTCCCCTTGAGCTGCCTCTTTCCTTGCTCCATGCCCTCTTTCCTCCTCCTGCAATGCCAGCTGATCCAGTCTCAGAAATACCACCATCCACATCCCGGGCGCCACACGGCCTTCTGACTTCCTCCTTGTATCTCTCTCATCCTGCGGTGTCCTTCCTCACTCCTTCTGAGCCAGGATTCTTGGAAGAGATATTGAAAATCAAACTGCTCAGCTCTCAAGGTCTTTGCAGGGTATCTGACATCCTGATGGGTGGGGACAGTGCTGGGAGCAGCAAAGTGCCCTGGTTTCTGTGTCAGACCACGTCAACTTCAGATCCCAACTCTCTTGTAATGAAGGAACCCGATTTGAGGGGAGGTGTTTGACGTCAGCAATCCTGAGTCAGGGCAGGGCACAAATGAGGCACAAATGAGGGTCCATGAGGAGGGTCTGTGACGGCTGTCACTATTGCTGCCACTGCTATTGTCACTTATTAGCTAATGGCACCACCACCACTAGGAGATGAGTGCTTCAGAATTAGGCCGATCTGCCCATGTCACGGAGGATGCCATTGTCCAATGTCCGAAAGCCCTACTTCAGACAAGGCTCCAGTCTCTGGCTACTGTTTCCTCAGCTGCTGTAGGAGCAGACCATCTCTCTTCCTGCAAAGGCCCAGGCACACCTGCTGGATCCTCATACCCTGACCGGGACTCCTGCCTACACTTCCCCTTGACCCTCAGACCAGATGTCCTAACTGCTCTCCTGAACACGGTGAGCCCCGGTTCTCAGGGTCAGGGCCCCACCTTGGAGACCATGGGTATAGATTTCTATTCCTGTCGCTGGCTGAAGCCACAGCTTTCATACCACCTGGACCTTGTCTCCCAGCTCACAGTAGATAGACCTGGCCCCTGTCCTGGTGGCACTTCTCTGGTTGCTTCTTAAATCCTGTGTGCCCTCTCTCACTTCTGTCAGGAATTCTTTTTGGTGTCATCTGCCTCTTTGTCTGTCTCTGCCACCATGTAGAGGCTTTCTTGGGGCCGGGTGCTTGTCGCTAAGGAAAACCAGGAGCCTCCGAAGGTGGGTCTTCCCGGAGTACCTATCTTCCAGGATACATGGGAAGAAGAGACCCATTGGCATCCAGCACGGAGGGGTGGGAAGAGCAGAATATCCCAACCCACTGATCACCAGCTGTGTGACCTTGGGCAAGTCACCCACCCTCTCTGAGCTTCTGTTTCCTGAACTTTGAAGTACTAGTAGTAGCTCCGTGTTCTAAGGACTGATGAAAGGAGATTGCACACACTCAAAGCCTCTCTGAGGTGGTGCATGCTGGGGAATATGACTTCCCTGCTCACGGCTGAGCGGAGAAGCTCAGGCTGTCCTCTGACTTGATGGACAATTTTGAGCCATCTGCATTCTCTCCCGAATCTCTCCTGTCCTCCAGTCTGTCGCATGGAGGGTCAGTCGAAATGATGTCGCAAGTCGCTGCCAGTTTTGAAGGTCTATGATGGACTTCTGTCAGGAATTCTCACCGGTGTCGTCTGCCTTGGATTTTTCCATTCCCTGGCAGGAACCCAAAGGCCTAAGAATCCATCTTTATCCAAGCAAAAGTCCCAGGCTGGGTCTTTGAGACAGAGTCAGGTCCCCTTCCTAGCAGCCCAGCCCCAGCCCACTTCCCACTGTCCCATCTCCCCCCCTTGCGCCTTCTACCCTAAACAGATGCCTTGTCCAGAAAACTAATTGCTCAGACTCCAGTGTTTATTTGGAGACAATACAAGTCGATTGAAACTGCCGCATCAGGAAAAATATGTTCCACTTAGATGTGGAAATTGCTAGACGCCAGCCTTTGATGAGACCTGCTTGAGAGAGGCGGCCACCCGTGCTCCACTGATCATTGGCCACCGTGGGCCATTTGCTTAATGAACGGTGTGGCTGGTGGCCAGAGGTTGAGGCTAACTGGGCACACCTGCTGCCCACAGGCCGGGATGGATGGGGCAGCGTGGCTGGACAGCATGGCTGGGTGCTTCCTGGTTCGTCCCCCAGCTGGTCAAAGAAGGCACTGGGGTCACCTCGGTGGCTGCTAATGGCTTTAATATAAAGATGATGCTGTATACTGGGCTCTTCCTGGGTCCTCTGCCAGGCCTGGGCTGAGTGCCCTGCGGCCATCGCCTCTCCGAATATGAAGTCTGAGAGGTAGAGGAGCAGCTGTCATGTTGTGCAGAAGAGGAAACAGGGAGATGCATCTCTGACAGCAGAGCCCGTGGTGCTCTTAGTCACCGTACTGCACAGCCTAGGAGGCCTCAAGGAAGTAGCCGCCATGGACAGATAGCGGGCAGCACAAAGGAGGTCTTCCTTGTAAGAATGAGAGAGCGCATTGAGTAGCCTTGACCTTGTGTCTCCAGGGCCCATTCTTCCTCCATAGATGAGCTTTAGAACCAGGAGCAAGCCTCTCTCCTTCTTCCTTTCTCTGCATCCCACAAACCTGAGTTCCAGTGGGAAGTATGCAAGCTTCCCAATGTAAAAGAGCCTTCTGGAAAGGACGCCCCAGTGCAGCTCTAATGTGTGTCTCCAGGGAGCCACATTCTCCAGCTCTGAGTGCACTGTGCCTTCCAGCTGTTCTGTTTACAAGCAGAGCAAGACCTCTCCTCCATCCTTTCTTCCTCTCCTCCTCCTGTGTCCTGGGCATTGTAAGGCTATAGCTGCAGTCCTTTGAGAAGCCCTGCCCAGACCCCATGGGCTAGCTGTGTGCATCTCAGGTGGAAGCCCTTCCCCACCTACTGTGTCCTCTGCTTTCCCAAGTCCTTGATGCCCTGTGAGTGACACAGGACCCGAGTCTGGTGAGCAGGTACCCGGGATAGGAGCAGGTGTGTCAACTGCTGCTGTGTCCTTTAAACCAAGCAGAACTCCAGCCTTCACCTGCAGCCAGGTGCCTGACAGGTGCCTGAGGGACCAGGAACTGCAGGGCACAGCAGATATCTGGGGAGGACTAGCTTGGGGGTGGAGCTGGGCCTCCCCAGCTTCTCTGGCTCTTCCCTAGCCTGCAAGCCTGGAGGGCAGGGCAGAACTTGGGGACTTGAGGTCCAGAGTAGATGAGGCATAAATGAACGACTGCAGGAGAGCCAACTATCATTAATTCAGCTATTTTTCTTTTATTCATTTTGCTCGCTCCTTGTCTACCCTGGGCAGGAATTCCCTGGACCAGATTCCCAATGTGTAATTATCTCCGGGGCAAGGCCAGGGAGAGGCTAATGAGGTGCCTCAGATGCAAAGTTGAAGGAGCCGTTCATGCTTGATGCTCAACATCCAGGACGGCCTCTCTACCAGCCTGTGCCTATCAAAATGGAAACCCCCGGGCAATCGATGCTTGTTCCTAGGCACAGGTGGCTTCCATACCTTCCTTCTTTCCTCTGAATGGGCCTCGGTTTCCCTGCCTTTCCTGAACACTGAGCCAGTCCCTGGCCTGGGAGAGGAAGGAAGAGTGGTGACCACCTGCTTGCTTGTGTTTTATATTCCTCCATCCCATCTCTGCCACTGGGACACTCCCTGGTGTCCAGGGCCTCATGGTTCTCCTCTATTTGGAAGAAGGTGACCTTGGATAGATTACTTATTTCTTGGTATCACCGTGTCCTTATCTGTAAGGGAGGGACAATAATTATCCTTCTATCTTGGGTGGCAGTGAGGATTCTGATGAAGAGGATGTGGGACAGTGATGATAGCACACCTAGAACAGTATCTGCCACAGGGTGAGCTTCATAGAGCTGTAAGTGGTTATATTGAATAGCCCGATAGCCCATTATCACTTGGAACAGTGACTGTAATGGATGGATTTCTTTCACAAATGGACTTGGCCTTCCTTGTCCCATTTGCAAAGTGGAAACAGTTGGGCTGGGGGAGGGCTGGGCTAGCTGATGCTGAGTGTGACCAAGCTTGCCTTGGAAAAGCTCATTTGTGGTGGAATGAGGTCTGATCCTAATCTTGTCCTCTTTACAGTGACCCAAGCCCTCAGCCTTCCACCCCTTAAGTTCAGTCCTGACTCCCCAGCTGCAGCATAGCACCCCCTCCCCAGCTCTGAGTGTTAGCAGTTCGCAGGACACCATCTCAACTTTCCCAGGGTGGCGGGTGCCCAGTAGCCTCTGGGAGGTAGATGAAAGGGAGGAGTCAGTTTGAGCCCTGAATCCTCCGTCCTGTCCAGCTATAGGCAAGAAAGCCACCTTCCTGGCTCCTTGCAGCTCAAGCTCTCTTGGAATTCACGAGAGGGAGAGAGAGAGAATTCACACTTCAGTGAAAATGTGTTTCAAACAATTAGCAGGTCTTTACTGCAGGAGCCTTTGAAGTCAGAGCCCAGACCCATCTCTGGGAAGGATTTCCCCAGAACTGACAAGTTGGCAGACACTGCCACAGCTCGGGCCCTTGCATGAGTGCCAGCATCTCCCAGCTCTGGGCTGGCACTTTAGGGTTCAAGTAACCCTTTCCTAGGCAGCTGCTCCTGTGTGGTCCTCTCCAGCTGTTTGATGGAGAACTGAGTCTGTGCCAGTGAGACCTTGGGTCATGTGGGGAAGCCACAGTCCTGGGTATTGGGTACCAAATCCATGAACTTTTCCTGTTTTCCAAGCCCCCACCCCTCAAACCCAGGCTAGGTGGCACAAGCTCTTCACTGTAAACTTGGAACTCTTGGATTCTTTGAACAGTCCGTGGCTGTGTCTTATTAACAGCAGAATAAATGGATGGGTTTCTCTCACAATGGAGTCTGCGGACTGGAAACAGGTGGGTTGGGGAGGACTGAGCTAGCTGGCCACTAGGGCTCTGAGTCTGATCAAGATTTCCTTGGAAAGGCTCATTTGTGGTGGAATGACTTCTGGTCCTAATGCTGCCTTCCTTACAGCGAGCAGCATGGCTTCAGGCAAGTCACTTCATGTAACTCAGTTTCTCTGTCTGTGAAATGGGTCAAGCAGTCTATATTTTGCAGGGCAGTTGTAGATTACATGAGAGGGAAGTGCTTACCACAGTAAGTACACGCAGTTCATTAACAACTTAGGCCTCTTTCTGTGCTTATTCCGACTTCTTGCCAAAGTCCACCACTGGCCTTGATGGCAGGGGTGCGTTACACAACACCCTATTCCCACCCCACCCTGGAGACTGGAGGGAGGGGAAGGAGCTAGAAGCAACTGGCCCCACCCTTCTGCCCCCAGCCTGAGCCTAGAGACTTCTGTTTGATTCCTTCTCCTGACATTCCATCCATCATCATAATTGCTTCTCCTGAAAAAAATGAATTTGTAGTTGATTTCTTCAAAAGAGGGAATCAGCCAACAGATAAAAAGGTTGTTTCATTTAATTTGCATGAAGAGGCTGCCTGCTGCCGCCCAGCTGTGCCGGCAGGGCTGCTGGGAGGGCGCCCAGCTTCTGTGTTGGAGGAGGTGGGTGCTCACAGGTAGGAGCTGGCTGCCCTGGCTCAGGCGTTTTTCCTGGGTTGCCTGGGTCCTTGTCCCAGCAACGATCGAGATGTCTGTAGTGACAGTTCTAGCAGAGAGATCTGCAGCCTCTCCACACCTGTCATTTCTATGGTGGGATAAGGCTTCTAGCCAAAGAAGCTGAGATCCCACGTATTCATGGGAGCAAAACTCAGGGGGGCCAGGGCCTCTATCCAGCCAGACAGCCAGAGAGCCAGTGCACATGGTGACCACACATGGTGGCAGGGATGTGGGTGTTTAAACTGCACGCACAAGCCAGGTTGAGTGGCTCACACCTATAATCCCAGCCGTAAGGAGGCAGAGGCAAGAGGATTGTTCCAACTTCAAGATCAGCCTTGTCTCCATAGTCAGTTCCAGGTCAGACAGAGCTATATAGTGAGACCCTGTCTCAAAAACAAAACAACAGGGGCTTAGAAAGATTTCTCAGTGGGTAAAGTGCTTTCTGTACAAGGCTAGAGACCTGCGTTCAGATCTCTAGAACCCACATAAAGCTGCATGCACTAGTGCCTACTTCTGTCACCCCAGCGCTCTTATAGCAGATGGGAGGCGGACACAGGAGAAACCCTGGAAGCTCCCTGGCCAGCTATCCTGGCATTCACTGTGTTGAACAAGAGACTGCCTCAAACAAGTGGAAGGCTAGGACCAATATTGTCCTCTGACCTCCACACCTATGTTGTGGCACGTGCATGCCTGCACACACACACACACAAACACACACACAAAGGAAAAAAATAATAACTGTATGTGCATTTTGGTCAAGTTGCAAGCCCCAGGCTTCTCTCCAAGATACACTTTACTCAGGCCTGCTGTCTTCTGTTTTCAAATGAGCAACAGGATGCTCCCTTTAATCTAACCATGGCTGTGTTTTCCAGAAGCTTCTAAAGCAGCCAATGAGAGCTTTGTCTTCCAGAGAAAGCCTGTGCAGGGCAGTGATTGAAGGGCAAAGAAGGGCTGGAGAGCTGGTTCAGTGGTTAAGGCGTTTGTCTGCAAAGCCTAAGGACCCAAGTTTGATTCCCCCAGTACTCATGTAAGCCAGATGCACGAGGTGGTGCATGCATCTGGAGTTCGTTTGCAGTGGCTGAAGATCCTGGAATGCCCATTCTCTATCTATCTATCTATCTATCTATCTATCTATCTATCTATCTATGATGTATCTATGTATCTATTTATCATCTATCTATAATCTATCTCTCTTCTTTTCTATTTATTTAAAAATAAAATATTTTTTAAAAATTTAAAAGGCTGAGAAAGTGCCACAGGTGGAGGTAGAGGTGGGGTAGGGTGGGGTGGGGTGAGATCAGCCAGGCATGAGGGGCATATATGGAGATATCTTGACCTCTGCGAGGCCACTCAGGTGCTGGGGAGGGTCTGAGGAGGCAGGCCCTTGGGATTTCTGGGCAGAATACACAGGCTGCTTAATGCGCAACATGTGGCGGAGATGGCAAGCATTTCATTCTGGCGAGGGATGCTCCCAGGATCCAGAGACTGGGGCACTCCATGAATGGGGGGAGGGCCATTTAATTGGCCTCCTGAACATGAGTACTTTTGTAAGTGACAGTAGGTTCTATAAATAATTGCTCAAAGACAACAGGTGTAAACTAAGAAGGTTCCTAGCAAAGCGGGACATATTACCTTAACCAGAAACCAGAGGCAGCAGGGATAAAGGCAGATAGATCATCCTCCAGGATGTTAGTTGCCCACAGAGCATGCTCGGGACTACCAGGACCCGAGAAACAACTGGGAACTCACATCTGGTGGTGTGGCTGGGCTCCATCCTCTGGGTCGCTACTTGAGCACATCATTCAACCACTCTGGGCCCGTTTCCTGCCCGTGAGATGCTGACCATGGGAGTATCTTGTCTATTTATTACATTCCGTAATTGCCTTGCTCCTTTGTTTGTTTACTTGCTTATTGCTTACGCCCTCGCCTGTCATTTAAGTCCCCGAGGAGAGAAGCCTTGTCTGCCGTATTCACGGCTGTGTACCCAGTTCCAAGACCAGCGTCTAGAACAAGTAGACATTTGACAAATGGAGGTGGGCTGGAGGGGTCGCCCAGGGAGCTCATTTGCAGATCCTTTTCTGATATGTCAGAGATGACTGTGTCAGGAGGGTCTAAAACAGTTTTAATGGAGGAATGGAATGGAGACCAGGTCCCCCTCCAGAACCCTTCCTGTCTATTCTGTTTCTTTCTTTTTTAAAAAAATTATTTATTTATTTGAGAGAGAAAGATAGAGAGAGAGAATGAGTATGCCAGGGTCTCCAGCCACTGCAAACGAACTCCAGATGCATGTACCCCCTTGTGCATCTGGCTTACGTGGGACCTGGAGAGTCAAACCAGCATCCTTTGGCTTTGCAGGCAAATGCCTTAACTGCTAAGCCATCTCTCCAGCTCTGTTCTGTGTTTCTTTGTTGCCCTCTCTGATTTCAGTGGTACTCTTCCATCCATGTTCTATAAGAGGAGCATTCAGGCCTGTACACACCCTCTTGGTTTTAATTATTCATTAGTTTCTTAAGATGAAAAGAGGAGCCTGGGTGATGACTCCGTTGCTAAAGTACTTGCCAGGCAAGCATGGGGGCCTGAGTTTAATCACCAGAATCAAATCTCACAATCAAAAGCCACAAGTGGTGGCATGCGCTTATAATCCCAGCACTGGGGAATGGGAGATGGGTGGATCCCTGGGGTTTACTGGTTAGGCTAGTCTACTTTAAGTGGCTAATACCAGGCTCTGTCTCAAAAACAAACAAAAAAACAGTATTCCTGAGGAGTGACACACAAGGTTATTCTCTGTCCTTCACACACACAGAACTTCCTGCACACACACGAACATGCACACACATTAAGAAAAAGATGATAGGGCTGGAGAAATGGCTTAGCGGTTAAGGCTCCTGCCTGCTAAGCCTAAGAATGCTGGTTCCAATCTCCAGCGGTTCCAATCTCCAGGTCCCACCTTTAGCCAGATGCAGTAATGCAAGGGCGCAATGCCGCACTTGACCACAAGGGGGCGCACACATCTGGATTTTGTTCGCAGCAGCTGAGAGGCTGCTTGACGCACCCATCTCTGTCTTCCTCTCTCTCTCTCTCTCTCTCTGTCTCTCTACAAAAAAAAAAAAGGATGATAATAATAATGATGACACTGATGAAATGTTGCTTATATCTTTAGACCAGTAAACTCAAAAGCACTGTGGCTGGGCGTGGTAGCGCACGCCTTTAATCCCAGCACTTGGGAAGGTGGGAGGATCGCCATTAGTTCGAGGCCAGCTTGGGACTGCAGAGAGAGTTTCTGGACAGCTTGGGCTAGAATGAGACCCTACCTCGCAAAAAAAAAGAAAAAAAAAGAAAAAAAAAAAGAAACAAACAAACAAAAAACCACCATGGGCACCTAATGTAGTGGGTCTATGACACTCACTTCGCCTTCTTGCTTGGGTTGGTGAGACCACTGTGTCATCAATCTTGTCCTCTTCCTTGCCATCCCTCCTATGAAGTGCCCAGCCCTTCTTCTCTGCTGTTCTAGTTTCACCTTCTCCAGAGGGGATGTCAGAGCCTGTAGTGAGCAGCACGTCTGTCTGGCAGAATGAGTTGGCCCTGTGTTGGCAAAGCCATCATGCTCCTCACTGCCTCCTGTGAGAGGGTCCTTCCACACCCTTTGTCACAGCCCTCAGGGAGTGAGGCTGTGTCTCTCATGGTGGCATGTTACCAACACTGGAAATTGGGCCTCTCCTCTGGCTCCCTCTGGGGGAACATGATCACATGATCAGCTTTGCGTGCCACATTTCTGTGCATCCCAAGGACCTTAGGCTTTGATGACAAGAGTCGGAAACCTCATATGAAGGGCTGATGTGTCAATAGAGGCAAGCTTGTACAATCACAGGCCAGAAGGGCTATGTTAGCCTCGCCTTGGGGACAGCAAGAGGAAAGGTCTCAAATCCCGACTCCTCCATTTTCTTTGGGCTCATGGTTCCCACTTCTCCCTGTGAGTCAACTTCAGTCCTCTGAGAAGTCACAACCTGCAGGCGCTCCAGGCTTTCATCCCTGGTACTTTGATGTCAGAGAACATGTTTGAAAACCCCAGGGACGATCATAGTTGGCTGAACTTGTCAGCAGCTGACCCCAACCCATCACTAGAGTCAGTGGCTTGAGGGCTTAGTAAGAGGTTAGGAGACCCCCATTCAAAGCACATCCTGAAACAGGAGAGTGGAGGGCCCCCGGGGGATGATGCAGGCCTTACTGCTGGGGGTGGCGTGAGCTGAGAATAGCCTTTCCGGGTTATGATCGACACAGGGGGTGTTTCATCTCCTGGTCCTTCAGCGGGACAGAGGAGAACTTTGAGAGTCAGTCCAAGCTGAAAACACATTCTTCCTATAGTGGTAGCATGGTCCTTGATTCAATTAGTCTCTCAGGTGCTGAGTTTAGGAGAGAGCACCCCCATTCTCTTTATGAGCAAAGAAATAGGTATGTACCCTGTTGCCCAGCCAGCTTGGCTCCCAGCCCATCCTGACTCTCTGCCTGGCCTAGGTTAGAGCCTTCCACAGCGGATCAAGGAGACAATGCCGTCATTTTCCACTTTAGGGAGCCCATCCTCCAACCCCGCTCCAGCCCTTGCCCTCCTTCTCTATACTCCCATTTTTGTGAGTATATACAGCATCAAAATGATGTGTGTTTTCCTCTCCTGGCCTATGAACGTCTGAAGGGCACGGGCTAGGATTTGTCTTTGACACAAGACATAGACTGGACCTGCAGTGTGTCCTTAAGGGAAGAGTTTCTAAACAGTGTATCAGCATGGCAGCCTTGAGGTTAACAGAGGCAAGGTGTCCCACAGAGACCACTCAGTGCAGCCTGGCCCTCCAGGCTGACAACAGAAGGGCTTTTTCTCCAGCCGCAGCCACGTGAGTGAAGGGATGTAGTGGTTGCTGTGTTAAGAATGGATGTGATGCTTCATCGTTTATTACAACCCTGAAGTGATCACCATTGGAGTCACCATTTGAGCCTGCCCTAGCTCTTCAGTTGGATGGTTAATTCCACAAGGGCAAGAACACGGCCTGAGTTTTCTTAGCTCTGTACCTCTAAACCCTTCCCCAGATCATGTTAAGATGTGGGCTCATTTTGCTCTTTCAATATTTCTGTTGTGTTGAACCACAATATGCTCAGGTTTAAAGTCCGGGGCCTGTGAGATGGTGTCTGTAATAGCTATGCCCTTCTCTGTTAAGATTTGAATGTAAAGTGTCCCCCCACAGGCTCATGTTTTGAGCATTTGGTCCCCAGCTGGTGGCACTGTTTGGGGACGTTATGGGACCTCTGGGCTATGGTGCCTTGCTGGTATAGGTCAGTAAGGCGCCTCTAGTTTGGCTTCCACTTCTGGTACTACTGTCTGTTTTCTGATCAGCCACAATGTGGACAAGCTGCAAGCCCCTGCCACCCTGTCTCATGACTGATGGACTGTATCCCATGAGACCAAAACAAATTGCCCCCCCCCCCGAGTTGCTTCTCTTAGGCATTCTGTCACAGTGACTAATGAGTGTAAGTACTATCAAATTCTGGACACCTTAGAACTTGAGACCAAGTCCATCCTTGCATGCAGAGTGGAGCAAGAAACCACTTTTCTTTTAGGTCCACTTCTGCTATTATGTGGTGACATCATAGCTGCCCAGGAAGATGACTCACACTGGGCAGCCTTGTCCACTCTAGGGTGTGTCACTGAGCCATATCTTCCCATCCTGCACTGAGCTGCAAGGATGGGACTTTTGTGTCTCCTGGGGACAAGTGATTGTTTCGGCTAGCCCATGGTTCCACCTCCTTTGAGAATCTTCCTGTCAGAGCCTGTAGTGAGCAGCACGTCTGTCTGCAGAATGAGTTGGCCCTGTGTTGGCAAAGCCATCATGCTCCTCACTGCCTCCTGTGAGAGGGTCCTTCCACACCCTTTGTCACAGCCCTCAGGGAGTGAGGCTGTGTCTCTCATGGTGGCATGTTACCAACACTGGAAATTGGGCCTCTCCTCTGGCTCCCTCTGGGGGAACATGATCACATGATCAGCTTTGCGTGCCACATTTCTGTGCATCCCAAGGACCTTAGGCTTTGATGACAAGAGTCGGAAACCTCATATGAAGGGCTGATGTGTCAATAGAGGCAAGCTTGTACAATCACAGGCCAGAAGGGCTATGTTAGCCTCGCCTTGGGGACAGCAAGAGGAAAGGTCTCAAATCCCGACTCCTCCATTTTCTTTGGGCTCATGGTTCCCACTTCTCCCTGTGAGTCAACTTCAGTCCCTCTGAGAAGTCACAACCTGCAGGCGCTCCAGGCTTTCATCCCTGGTACTTTGATGTCAGAGAACATGTTTGAAAACCCCAGGGACGATCATAGTTGGCTGAACTTGGGTCAGCAGCTGACCCCAACCCATCACTAGAGTCAGTGGCTTGAGGGCTTAGTAAGAGGTTAGGAGACCCCCATTCAAAGCACATCCTGAAACAGGAGAGTGGAGGGCCCCCGGGGGATGATGCAGGCCTTACTGCTGGGGGTGGCGTGAGCTGAGAATAGCCTTTCCGGGTTATGATCGACACAGGGGGTGTTTCATCTCCTGGTCCTTCAGCGGGACAGAGGAGAACTTTGAGAGTCAGTCCAAGCTGAAAACACATTCTTCCTATAGTGGTAGCATGGTCCTTGATTCAATTAGTCTCTCAGGTGCTGAGTTTAGGAGAGAGCACCCCCATTCTCTTTATGAGCAAAGAAATAGGTATGTACCCTGTTGCCCAGCCAGCTTGGCTCCCAGCCCATCCTGACTCTCTGCCTGGCCTAGGTTAGAGCCTTCCACAGTGGATCAAGGAGACAATGCCGTCATTTTCCACTTTAGGGAGCCCATCCTCCAACCCCGCTCCAGCCCTTGCCCTCCTTCTCTATACTCCCATTTTTGTGACTATATACAGCATCAAAATGATGTGTGTTTTCCTCTCCTGGCCTATGAACGTCTGAAGGGCATGGGCTAGGATTTGTCTTTGACACAAGACAGAGACTGGACCTGCAGTGTGTCCTTAAGGGAAGAGTTTCTAAACAATGTATCAGCATGGCAGCCTTGAGGTTAACAGAGGCAAGGTGTCCCACAGAGACCACTCAGTGCAGCCTGGCCCTCCAGGCTGACAACAGAAGGGCTTTTTCTCCAGCCGCAGCCGCGTGAGTGAAGGGATGTAGTGGTTGCTGTGTTGTTAAGAATGGATGTGATGCTTCGTCGTTTATTACAACCCTGAAGTGATCACCATTGGAGTCACCATTTGAGCCTGCCCTAGCTCTTCAGTTGGATGGTTAATTCCACAAGGGCAAGAACACGGCCTGAGTTTTCTTAGCTCTGTACCTCTAAACCCTTCCCCAGATCATGTTAAGATGTGGGTTCATTTTGCTCTTTCAATATTTCTGTTGTGTTGAACCACAATATGCTCAAGTTAAAAGTCCGGGGCATGTGAGATGGTGTCTGTAATAGCTATGCCCTTCTCTGTTAAGATTTGAATGTAAAGTGTCCCCCCACAGGCTCATGTTTTGAGCATTTGGTCCCCAGCTGGTGGCACTGTTTGGGGACGTTATGGGACCTCTGGGCTATGGTGCCTTGCTGGTATAGGTCAGTAAGGCGCCTCTAGTTTGGCTTCCACTTCTGGTACTACTGTCTGTTTTCTGATCAGCCACAATGTGGACAAGCTGCAAGCCCCTGCCACCCTGTCTCATGACTGATGGACTGTATCCCATGAGACCAAAACAAATTGCCCCGAGTTGCTTCTCTTAGGCATTCTGTCACAGTGACTAATGAATGTAAGTACTATCAAATTCTGGACACCTTAGAACTTGAGACCAAGTCCATCCTTGCATGCAGAGTGGAGCAAGAAACCACTTTTCTTTTAGGTCCACTTCTGCTATTATGTGGTGACATCATAGATGCCCAGGAAGATGACTCACACTGGGCAGCCTTGTCCACTCTAGGGTGTGTCACTGAGCCATATCTTCCCATCCTGCACTGAGCTGCAAGGATGGGACTTTTGTGTCTCCTGGGGACAAGTGATTGTTTCGGCTAGCCCATGGTTCCACCTCCTTTGAGAATCTTCCCTTCTGATCAGCAGCCCAACCTCCTGGCTCTATCACCTGCCTCAGTTTGGACAGTCCTGTCTTTTGAGACTTAAACTCCATCAGCAAGAATGGTGGTGGAGAGGGGGCTGGAGAAATGGCTTAGCGATTAAGGTGTTTGCATGCAAAGCCAAAGGACCCCGGTTCAATTGTCCAGGAGCCATGTAAGCCAGATGCACAAGGTAGTGCATGCATCTGGAGCTCGTATGCAGTGGCTGGAGGCCCTGATGCACCTATTTTCTCTCTCTCTCTGTGCATCTTTCTCTCTCATAAATAAATAAATAAATAAATAAATAAATAAATAAATAAATAAATAAAAGTTAAAAAGAAAAGAATGGTGGTGGAGAGAACAGGCTTGCCTACACAACCCAATGCCTCCCTGGTGTTTCTACAGAGCTCCTATGGTCACACACAGGACTGTGGACCTCCTAGACATGATCACACACAGCACTATTTATCCCCACCCGCTCTCATGTCCAGCTCCCGCCCTCCATCTTTTCTGCAGTACTGGAAGAAATGCTGTCTGAAATACATAACTGCTGAATTCTCCGAATCTTCCCATCTTCCCCTTGTTCCCTTGAGACAGGAAATGAGATAGAAGTCATATGTCTTCCTCATTCAACAGATTTCTGGAGCCCTGACCGGGTGCCAGAATGTTCCACACAGGACAATATCCTCAATCACTTCTTCATGGAGCTTCTCTTCCAACAAGAGGAGAGAAAATAAATAAACAAATAGGTAGGATTTGGAGGTTTCCACTCATAACCCCAGCATGTAGGAGGCTGGAGTAAGAAGGCTGCCATGAATTTAGGCCAGGCGGGGCTACAGATTCTGTCTCAACATCTCCCAAAGCCCCCAAGTAAAGAAATGTTTGTGTGTTAGCCGGGCGTGGTGGTGCACGCCTTTAATCCCAGCACTTGGGAGGCAGAGGTAGGAGGGAGGATCGCCGTGAGTTCAAGGCCACCCTGAGACTCCATAGTGCATTCCAGGTCAGCCTGGACTAGAGCGAGACCCTACCTTGAAATACCAAAAACAAAAAAAACAAAAAAGAAGAAGAAGAAATGTATGTGTGTTGCATGATGACAACTACTGTGGAGGAAAAAATGAAGCTGGGAGGTCGACTTGGGGAGGGCTGTTTTCTCCAGGTCTACAGCAATCAACAAAGCTAACTCTCTCTCTCTCTCTCTCTCTGTGTGTGTGTGTGTGTGTGTGTGTGTGTGTGTGTGTGGCTTTTCAAGGTAGGGTCTCATTCTAGCCCAGGCTGACCTGGAATTCACTATATAGTCTCAGGGTGGCCTCGAACTCACGGCGATCCTCCTACCTCTGTCTCCCGAGTGCTGGGATTAAAGGCATGTGCCATCATGCCCAGCCAAAGATGAACTCTTAGCAAAGGCTTAGTTTCTAGTAGACCCAGGCTGTCTCTAACTAATTCTCCCTTCCTCTCTCCTTCCCTTCTCTGTGTGTGTGTGTGTGGGGGGGTCACATGTGCTACTGTATGCATGTGGAGGTCAGAGGACAACCTCAGAGTATCCAGCTTCCAGTTGCTTTGAGACGGGGTTTCTGGTTATTGTTTCTGCTGCTGGGAAGGCTGACCTGTAAGCTTCAAGATTCTCCTGACAGGGCTAGAGTGATGGCTTAGCAGTTAAGGGACTTGCCGGCCAAGCCAAAGGATGCACTAGGTGGCACATGCATCTGGAGTTCATTTGCAGTGGCTGGAGGCCCTGGCATGCCCTCTCCTTCCTTCCTTCCTTCCTTCCTTCCTTCCTTCCTTCCTTCCTTCCTTCCTTCCTTCCTTCCTTCCTCCCCCCCCTTACACACACACACACACACACACACAGTCTCGCCATGCAAGCAGGCCAGGCTATTGAACACTCAAGCCTCCTGCCTCAGCCTCTCAAGTACTGGGATGGTAGGCATACACCACTACACTTGGCTCACACCTTTCTTAAAGTTTTTTCTTTAACTGTTCTCACATGCTTTGGACTTTGTCTGGTCCCCTTTTAGAAATCCAACCCATCTCCTCTTTTTGAGTCCTTCAATCAGTCTTGTGAAACCGTATGGAGACTTCCACATGATCCCTTTTGTGAGTCCTGAGCTGAGATTTCTCCAGACAAGGGGCTTCTTCTAGCTGTGTCCTAGCAAGGCGCAGTCTTGTATTTTCTTCACTGTCACTGGCTTTGACTCTCCCCATCAAGGCTTTCTTTAGTGTTCTTTCTCTCTCCCTCTCTCTGACATACATACATACATAGAGAGAGAGAGAGAGATAAGTTCCTCTTTGCATTATTCACCCTCCCCCTGTGGCCAAAATAGCCCCATTCCTGGACTCTGCAATCTGTTTGTAGTTTTTTCTTTTTCTCCGAGACTCAAATTTCCAGGAGAGAACATTTATGAAGGGAAAAACAAGAAAAGTGCATGGCAACAGCATTTTCTTTTTTTAAATTTTCAGAAAGCAATCTGAGAGAGTCGGGGGTGGCGAGTATTCGCGCACACCATCAATTGGCGGTTAATTGGTTTAGAATTCATTAACCACATTTCCCTGCCTGCCTCTGCCTGTCTTTGGAATGGTGCTTGAGTTTTCCGATTCTCTGAGTTGCCAAACTAATAATTCACCTACTTTATTTCCTGACTCGCAGTTAGTTTGTTTTAGTCTAAATAATGCATATTCAGCTTCATTAGCATATATTTGGATCATTTCCGACTTGAATGTATTCAATCCCATCATTTTACCATTAGTGAGATCATTCAGGAGGGAAGTTTCCATGTCTTTAATGTTTGTGTCAGTCACCCCCATCCTTTCTGAGGATGGGGGTGGGACGGAGGAGAGGCAAGGGGGAGGTGGAGGAGAGAAGGGACTTGTTCTCCCCCAGACAGCTGACACAGAGACGCTAATATACTGGACATAGAGGAACCCCCCCACCCCCAACCCCCGTCTGAAAAGGACAAACACAATCCAAATGTGGCCAGGGATTCTGGAGGCTAACGCTTATGTCAGGAGAGTCAACTGGCCAGGGGCTGTGTAGCTGGAGATGGTGCCCTTCTCACTGGCCTTATGGGCACATAGCATTGGATACGGAGGGGCTCCAGAGAGCCAGAGTAAAACAAGATGAATTTCCTTAGAGAAACATGTGCCAGGCACCATGCCGGATGCTAGGTATACATGGTAACTAAATCATCCATGAGGCTATGTGTGGTGGATCCTTTTTACAAAGAGTAATGGTGACAGTTATCAGGTAAGTGTATGTAATAGAATTCAAATCAAGTTATTCTTCTCTTGCTCCTTTTTTTTTTTTTTTTGGTCTCTTGTTTGACTAGTGAATAACAGGGAGGAAGAGACTGGGAGGGACAAGAGATTTGAATTACCTCACATAGAATGGAGAATTAGAGACCTAGAAGGGAAGGGATCAGATTGGAGGAGAAAGGAGGCTGGGACACAGGGGACAGGCAAAGAGAGAGGTTAAAGAGGTGAGAGAGAACCAGCAGCTGCCTGGGGGCTCGGGACTCTGGGGAAGGAGGAAGGTTAAAGGGGCTCTTGGCGTGCTCTGCTGGGCGATGTGGTACAGGCCCACCTCTCCATCTTGCCCTGTTGAGTGTCTGCTTCTGGTGGATGTGTGGATCTGTCACCTTCGCAACTTCCTATGTAATTACAAATTGTAATAAGCTCAATGAAGGGAAAAAAACAGGGACGGGGAGGTGAAGACATGGCACTCCAGGTGAAACCTGAAGGGTGACAGTTAGCCAGAAAGGATGAATAAGACAGTCCATCAGAGAGTCCGGTTCCAAGGGACCCCTGAGGTGGGGAAGAGCTCGCCTTATTCGAGGTCAGTGTGGCCAGGGCTCAAAGAAACTGTTAGTTTAGAATCTGAAAGGAGGTGAGATTCAAAAATGTGTCTAGTTGAACAGGAAAAGAGTGGCATCACAGAAGTCTGCCAGCAGAGGAGTAGGGCAGCGGAGGGACCGCTGGATATCAGTCTGGGCTCTGTGCCAGGGAAGAGGACTCCCCAGGCTCAAGGCACATGTAGACAGAGGACAGCGTTTTTCCCAGGAAGTCCAGGATGGAAGAGCTTTGCCATCCTTTACCACCAACAGTGCCGGCCTTTAAGGCAGACTTGTTGTATGCCCACCCATTCGCAGAGGGTGGACCAAAGAGCAGAAGGGTGGCCCTGGGGATGTCAGTGCTGGGGTCCTGACTCGAAAGGCATACCATCTCTGCCCATGGTAAGTATGGCCCAGGGGACTCTGCGTATGCAAATGAACAGCTCCTTATCCCATGGCGGGCGCATAAAGATGGAGTGTTGTGGGGGGGTGGTCCTGGGAGAAGCAGAAGTAGGGCCAGGATGTCCCTTCCACACACTGAGGACCACCTACTCTAACCAGTGGAGGAAATACATCCTCCTTGGATGCAACCCCTATCATCTGGCTAGAAGTTACAGGCATTCAATCCCCTGTCCCTTCAACTGCACCTCGCTGCTGCCTCTGAACTTGAAAGTAATACTGGACAAAAGAAAGTGGGTGAGGCACACAAGGCTGCCAAAGCAGCTACAGATGCTCTCTCTCTTTTGGTTTTTCGAGGTAGGGTCTCACTCTGGTCCAGGCTAACCTGGAATTCACTGTGTAGTCTCAGGGTGGCCTCAAACTCACAGCGATCATCCTACCTCTGCCTCCCCAGTGTTGGGATTAAAGGTGTGCACCACCACGCCCAGTCAGATGCTCTCTCTTTGACTCTGATATGGTCACTCAGTTACCTTGCTGCTGCAAATGGACTCCAGATGCATTCACCACTTTGTGCTTCTGACTTTACATGGGTACTGGAAAACTGAACCAAGGCCATTAGGCTTTGCAAGTAAGTGCCTTAACCACTATGCCATCTCTCCAGCCCAGTGATGCCATTTTTATTTCAGGTGACAACTGTATGGAACTACATAGAGAGGTTAGGTCCTTGTCACGTCCTGCCTCTTGGTGGTCACTTGAGGCAGTGCACAGAGCCAGAACCATGCATGTAGACATACCTTCACCAGTGGCTCAGCCTGGCTAGCACCTGGAACCAAACACAGTCACCTGGCCCAGAGGTGGGGGATAGCAGGGGGCAGGTGTGAAGCTGCCAGGCCTAGTCACTTTGGCTCATGCAAGACTATTAGGAAGCAGAAAGCTCAACTTGTTCCATGACAAGCCGCGTTAGCGTAAGCTTTGTTCTCTGCTCACAAAAGAGGAAGATAGCTGGGATGGAAACAGACTCTAACAGACTGCAGAATGAATGGCAAATGCGTTTCTACATATTGGAGGCCACTGTAAGAGAATCAGATCGCGTTCAGTCTGTGCTTTGGCATGCTCGCTTATTAGCGGTAGCACTGATTTGGGGTTTCCCTCACCATTATCCGAGTCATGCATTCATAGTAGATTTGTAGACCAGATGTCAGATTGGAGACGCCACAGTGGATACACCAACACAGTTCCTCACTTCAAGTTTCCAGGCGAAACATTGACTGTGGATAGCCCTGGGACAACGAACGACCAGGCACAGGCACCTCTCTGCTGTCTTCAGAAAAGCTCCGAACGGGATGAGAAGACAGGGCTCATCGCAGAGTGGACAAGTGAAGTTGTGGTTTGGGATACAGCCAGGAGAGGCCAGGGGATGGAAAGTGGGCATCTCGGTTACTAAGCCATGGAGGGAACTGAAAAGCCTTGGGGTGCTGCCTCCTCCCTCTCTGATTTCTGACCTCTGGAAGGGAAGAAGGCATAGACCCCCAAGAGTCTCTGGCATAGAAAACAAAGACAGGTGAGGAAGGAAGACCTTGGCAGTGTCACAGTGTCCTCTGCACCTGCGACTTGAGTGGGACGAGTCCCCAGGGAACAGAGGACAGCATGACTTGCTTAGGAGCTTCTAGAGAGTGGGCGCTCCCCAAACTCAGGGCCAGCTTTCTATATGTAGAAGTTCTCTAGCACAATCCAAACTCCAGACACCTAGACGCTGAGGATGGCCACGTTGGAGTTCAGGGCCATCGGCAGAAGCCATCAGCATCAGAATGTCACCCTCAAGCCATATGGGACAGAGGAGGAGCAAGCTGTGAAGCCAGCAGACCCGTGAGGTGTTAAACCCTCTGAAAAGCCCACGAGACAGCAAGTTCACCCAGGAAGGGGAGGGGTGACCAATTTAGGTGTCACAGCAAACATGGAGGTCAGAGTTGGGTCATGTCTCAGAGGACCATGATGAACCAATCCCTGAAAACTGTAAGCAGGAAATAAACCCCTTCCTTCCCTAACCTGCTTCTGGTTGGATGTTTGGTCCCAGCAACAAGCCAGTGACTGCTGTTAGGCTCCCCAAAGGAGAGAGGCTCAAGCTGAGACCCACTTGTCCTCTCCACGGGGGATGGGAAGGCTGAGCTGGAGCTGTGCCACAGAAGGGTGGCAGGTGCTTCCCTTTCTTGGCAGTCTCACTCCGTGCTGGGTTTCTCTGTTGATCCTGCATTTATTAAGAGTCATCTCAGGCCGACGATGATAGTTTGACAAATTTACTTTGCGGAAATCGAACACGCTGCCACAGAAACTCATTATACACACTGAGAGTTCCAACAATCTGAGGGAGAGGAAGGTCCTGGGGTTCCACGCGCTTGCTGTGACACTGACCTGTAAGGTAGGTCCAGGCCCTAGAAGGACATAGTTCCTAGGAACAGGCTGTGTAGATCCCATCTAGGCTAAACTAGAGATTGACGGCCAGTAGGCCTCGTGGGTGAACACGCCTTGCTTTCTCAGCCCAGGCAATTGGATCAGCTACCTGTGTCGTTAGTAGAACTCGTGCAGGTGGACAAGAGTGGGTCTCGTGCTTCGAGTTCTGAAGGAGAAAGTTTATACATGCTATTGTTTCCTTAGATGGTGACGCCATAGTCACCTGGGAAAATAGGACCATTCTGAATGGGACCATAAAGGACCCATCCTATAAAATTTCTCCTAGAGCTGGGCATGGTGGCGCACACCTTTAATCCTGGCACTCGGGAGACGGAGGTAGGAGGATCACTGTGAGTTCGAGACCACCCTGAGACTTCATAGTGAATTCCAGGTCAGCCTGGGCCAGAGTGAGACCCTACCTCAAAAAAATTTTTTCTCCCATACCTAGACAAAGGTTCTACTCACAGTATGCCTAACCAGGAGCCAACCATGCCCTTGGCCCAGTGTGGTCAGGGGTCTACAGGTAGTTCAAGGCTTTGAGCAGGAATGTGATGAGCTTTAGGCCAGTGGATTCGTGGCCATGTCTTGTCAGTCATATGTGATGGAGTAGGGACACGTGAGTTGGCATGGCATGTCACGAACCTTCTCACAGAGATTCCTTTACACCTCCTTGGCCTCAGTTTCCTCATCTTCAAAATAACAGTTTAGACTCTATGAATTCTAGCTCTGATACTTGGGATTTCCGATTCCAGGAGGTGAAGAGATTCAGAAGGTCGAGAGAGGCTGGTGAGGAGGCTAAGGTGTGCAAACCAAGTAGCCAGTGGGGAAACACAATGGCTGAGGTAGCTTTAGGTAAAAGCCTGAGTGCACTGCAGGTCTCGAGAGAGTATAGACACCTATTACCGAGTTGCAGGCTCGTGGACCAGAGGCCCTTCTGCATAGCCATCCTCCAAGAAGGCTCACAGCGATCCTTGCTTCCTAGTTGTATCACACCCTGGTGCATGCTTCTCCCACCATGTATGAGTCACCCTGGGTGACCGATAAAGCTTGGCCAGGCTGTGATTCCTAATGTCAGGTCACAGACGACGTTGACCCTTTTCTTTAGCCCCTTGAATTAGTTACTCTTGGAGAGTCACCTAAGTGCCTCCAGGAAGTTCCATCCACATGGTCAGGAACCAAGCCATTCTGCCAGCAGCCAGCAGCAGCGGGGCAGCCATGGAAGCCACCATCTTGGAAGTGAATCTACAGTCTCATCCAGGCTTTCAAAAGTCTAGCATCTAGGCTGGCATCTTAACTACAACTCATGCAAGACCCTGAGGCACAATTGCCCAAGTAGGTCACACCAGAATTCCTGAATTCTACAAAGAAACTACAGGAGAGGATACTGACTATGGTCTTAAGTCACTGAGTATTGGGACAGTTTGATACACAGTCATAGATGGCTAATACACACTCCTTTAAAGGGGTGAGTCGAAGATGGCATACCCCAAATGTTCGCCAACCACGAGAACTTGAGAACCCCCGGAGTAGAGAAACTTATTTAATTTTATTTAATCCAGAGCTCCCCAAATTTACATGACTAGGGACATTCTTTTGTTCCTAACATTTCTAGGAATCCATGTGCCACAAAAATATGGTACTGGACCTTGTTTTAGGATAAATACAATGTTTGGTTTTTAGCAAGGTATCATATATAATCATACATGCTTCCTTCTCCCAGTGTCTGTTTGGGTTGGTAATGCATTCATTCATTCCTGGATGCACACATGTATCCATCCATGCGCTCAACACCATTCACAGATGTCTGTATGCTGGAACCATGCTGACACTGGGCATATAAAAGTGACCTGTAGAGCATCTGTCCTCAAGGGCTCTCAGTGCAGTGGGATTTAACACTGAGGCTTGGCTGTCGTAATAACTGCTTCTGAACCCTACCCCCCAAATCCATTATAAGTTGAATGACATAGCACAAATTTCTTCACCTCTCTATAACTCATCTATAAAACTAATAATGGGGACTGGAGAGATGGCTCAGCAGTTAAGGTGCTTGCCTACAAAGCCTAACAACCTGAGTTCGATTCCCTAGTGCTGACATGAAGCCAGATGCACTAGGTGGTGCATGAGTCTGGAGTTTGTTTGCAGTGGCTAGAGGCCCTGGTGTGCTCATTCTCTCTATCTGCCAGTTTCTCTTTCTCTAATAAATAAATAAAATATTAAAAAAACTAACAATGATTATACCTATCCCACAAAGAAGATCTTAGGATTAAGAGAAACAATATATATCTATAAGGGATTGATTATGTGTCAAATAGTAAGTGCCTATGTTAATCAGCTTTCCCCTCCTATGACAAAATATTAGAGACAGTCAACTTATATGGAGAAAAGGTTTATTTCCACTCACTGTTTCAGAGGTGTCAGCCCATGGTTTCATGGGCCTGTTGCTCTGAGGTCTGTGGTGAAACAGCACATCATGGCTGGATCTTGTGGCAGAGGAAGCTGCTCACCTCATGGTGGCCAGGAAGCAGAGAGAACAAGAGAGAGAGAAATGGAAGACTGGGGTCCCAATATTCTTTTCAAGACCAGGCTTCCCAGTGACCTCACATTCCTCCAATATGCCCCACCTCATAAAGGTTCCACTAGCTCTCAGCAGTGCCACAGGTTGGGACCAGTCCTTCAACACATAGGCCTTTAGAGGACATTTAAGATCCAAATGCTGGTAGCATACAATGAACATAAGCCATTCTCGTTTATTAACCATTCTTCAAAGTTCCATCCAAGTGCTATCTGCAGGCATGTTCCTGACACCCATGTTCCCAAGTTGAATAAAGTCTCCCCAGTCATTCCTTCCTTAAGAACATCCCTGGGCTGGACAGATTGCTCAGTGGTTAAGGCACTTGCCTGTAAAGCCTAATGATCCCAATTTCGATTCCCCAGTGCCTTTGTAAAGCCAGATGTACAAAGTGATGCATGTATCTGGAGTTCATTAGCAACGTCTAGAGGTCTTGGCTTGCCCATTCTCTGTCTCTCTCTCTCCTTCTCCCTCTCCTCCTCCTTCTCCTCCTTCTTATTCTCTCTCTCTCTCCATGGTGGCACATGCCTTTAATCCCAGCACTCAGGAGGCAGAGGGAGGAGCTTCACTGTGAGTTTGAGGCCAGCCTGAGACTCCAAACAAACAAACAAACAAACAAACAAACAAACAAACAAAAAAGAGGAGCATCTCTTGCATCATTGGGAACAGTGAGGAGTTCTACATGACGTGGCAGAGAGTATGAGAGAATGTGGCCAGAAGTGGTAGGTAGGTTTGGGAGGGTTTAAAATAATTTATTTTGAAATCTGGGCTAGATTCCTGCATGGTGGGAAGCTGTGGAGGGTCTCAGAGGAAGGCGTGGTCAGGCCCAGACCAGCTCAGCCTACTGTGGTTATAATGTTCCAGGCAGCCACAACTTCATGTACCCAAGCCTAAAACTTCTCTGAGCCCTACAGAGTAGGAAGTTGGCAGGGTCCGAATGCACAAGCAAGGACTCTATTGTGCCCACCTCCCACCTTCTTCGGGGCTGCTGCTCCCTCGCATAGACACAACTGGCAGACCTCCTCCCACACACCTTTGTTCACCAGGGCAGTCTGCAGAGAAGCTGCGATGTGAGATCTGCTTGGACTCCTGAGGCTAGATCCCCGGATAGAGGTGGCCATGACCAGCTCCTCACTGCAGGACCTCTTCCAGCTACAGCTACTTTGCATGCTCAAGGGCTGGCAAGCAGGGGCAGCTGGGAAATTTTGTTCAGCCTCTGCCTCCTCAGCCCTTGCCTCCATTCCCCTCTTCCGTCTTCCATCCACCCTCAAGTGCAGGGTCATCCTGCCTCTTCCCTGAGACAGGGCCTCAAAGAGCCCCGCGGCTAGCCTCAAGGCCTTCTCAGCTCCCCAAGGCAGATTCTTCTTCAGCTAGATAGGCTCACAGGCACCCTGACCTCCCTCCTAAGGCCCTTTTGAGCAGGACAAGAGGTCAACATGCCAGCCACTCCAGGGGAGGCCAGATGTAGCCAGGTGCCCCCCGTCCCTGCTCCCATTCCCTGCCATGCGCCTTTCCAGAGGCGGAATTCTAGACATGTTTCTTTCTAACATCTGTGGAACCAGGAATCAGAGGGCAAAGTGGGGCTCCAGGTCTCCAATTATCTCTCTCCCCCTGTCTCTCGGGGGTCCTCACACTCTCCCTGACAGCTCTGCACAGTCAACAGCCTCTCGGAACCTGTTGAAATCTATTACCGACCTTTGGTCCCATCCACCACAAAGGAGCTTTCCGCAGCACGCAGGCGGATTAAACAGAAATGAATTGGCCAGCAGAGGCTTTAAGACCCTCTGCGTTCCTGCCTCCCTCTTCTCGGATCTCCTCTTCTATCTCACTTTTATTATTTTCTTTTTCTAGGTAGCCAGCTGGGCAGAGCCAAGATAAGGCAATGTTGCCCGAGTGAACTGGAGGTCACAAACACCTGAATGGAATTCACTTTGTTCTTTTTGCAAAGTAGGGCACCGCAGTTCCTCGGCACGGGGCCTGTTAGTGCTGAATTCATCGCATCTGGCAAAAAATGAAAATAAAACAAAATGAAAAGCCCATAAAGTTGAACCGTTAAATATTTAGGGCTCGTGATGAACAGTGTGTCATAATATTTGTTGAATTGCATTTGCTATTCAATGCATCTTTTCCACTTAAAGACCCAGTTTTCAGAAGTAGATGGAGAAAACTAGAAGAATTAGGTTGCATCAAAAATGAAATGAGGGCTTTAATTTAACCTCCAAAGACAAATCTGGCTGTCTGCATGCCATGGCCTGCATGGCTGTTAGCGCTCTGGAGCCAGGGTCTCCACCTCCCCTGGAGCCTGTCTCTTAGTGTTCACACACAGCTCCGTGTGTAATTAAGCAGATGCCCTTCGATGCTGGATTTAAATGATCAGATGTCAAGACATGACACTTTATTTGTGTATGTTTCCCTTGCTTAGCAATTCAGGCAGTACCTGGGGAACAGAGCTGGGTCTGATCAGCTCTGGGAAGGGGCTTCTTTCTGTAGCTCCATCATGTCTGAATTCCACTCTTAGAGGTCACTTCTTTACCTCATGACTTCCTTTCATGCCAGTTCCCCAGGAGAACCTGCACAGAGGCAGGCATTGGCTTGCTTAATCAGAAGGAGAGCCTGAATCTTTTCTTGAGATTAAAAACAATGGGAGTTTGAGAGGCTAAAGAGATGGCTCAGCAGTTAAGGTGATTGCTTGTAAAGCCTGCCAGCCTGGGTTTGATTCCCCTGGATCCACATAAACCCAGATGCACAAAGTGGTGCATGCATCTGGAGCCCATTTGCAGCAGCAAGAGGCCTTAGTGCACCCATACTCTGTCTCACTCTCTGTGTCTGCTTTTCCTCCCTCCCTCCCTCCCTCCCTTCCTTCTTCCTCCCTTCTTCCATTCTTCCCTCCCTCCCTCCCTTCCTCTCTTCCTCCCTCTGTCCCTTCCTTCCTTCCCTCCTTCCTTCCTTTGCTTCCTTCTCTCTCTGTCTTTCTCTGTATGTTTGCAAATAAATATTTTTTTAAAATTGAGAGTTTGAGTATAAAATCCTGGGAATTTGAGAGATAGGGAAGTCCTGGCTGTGGTCCCAGAGACAATATCAGATAAGAGGGAGAAAAGGAGAGAGAGAGAGAACAAAGGAGAATCAGGAACAGAGGGATAGAGGAACAAGAGATGTAGAAGGAATCTGGCAATGTGGTGTGAGCTTCTTCCTTGGCATGCAGTCCGGGTCTTCTCCTTGCCAATCACTTCTTCCCTGTCAGCTGCATTGCTGACCAGTGGGCCAGGAAATGTGCACTGGGTTAGAGGGGCCTCCTTTATTGTCAAGAGTACCAAGGCTGGAGGCACAAAACAGAGGGTAGGGGAAGTGTTCCTAAGGTAGAGGTAGGGTCCCGGGAATGCTTGGGGCTGACCGTAGGAACAATTGTGATCTCAGAAGTCATCAGAAAATGGTATTTGAGGACTTCTGGCCATTTACTTCTGCAATTGGCACACAATGACTTTGGAACTCAGAGAGCGATGACCTTGTAAATGAGCATAAAGTTGATCTGGAGTATTGACCTTCAGTGACCCTGAGAACTGGGAGAAAGTGACTTTAGGAATTAGTGAGTAGCAGTTTTGTGGATTGCTGAGTGAGCAGACATTTAGTGGGGCTGGGAAGCTGCAGGTTAGGCACAGAAACCCAAGTGGATCGGGTTAGCAGAGGCTGCATAAGTGGGTGGTACTCAGGGCTCCCTTAGCACCCAGCACCCAGCTCAGCAGTGAACACCTTCAGGCCTCACTGCCCAGGGCTGTTAGGTCCCAGATGCCCCAAAGAGCCTTTACTGAGTAGCCAGGGTTCTAAGATGCCAAGGCCCCAGAGCTAAGCCTTCTCTTCACTATACCACCAGCAGCAGAGCCCAGGTCTTGGGGAGGGCCACTCTGCAGGGCCAGGTTGGAGCCAAGTTCTAGATTTCAGCAGGCTTGTTTGTTTCCACACAACATCTGGGGCTTACCACCACCATCTGGACCTGCTTCCCATCGAGGCCAGCTCCCTCTCCGCTGGCGGCTGCCAGCGCTGTCATCAACATCATCTAGGCAGCCTGAGCAGAGGATGGACAGCTTGCAGAGGTTCAGAGGCCATGTTCTGGGGGCTGGGCAGAGGGTTCAGCTGGTGAGAGGAAAAAGCTTGGAGTTAGGCTGCTGGGGGCTTGCTTGTGTGGTGTCCGTGCATGTAGCCACTCGAGAATGCTTCTGGGAAGGCACACGTGTGAGCTTAAGCTTATCTGTTAGTGCTGTGTCCATATCTTTGTGTACATCGAATATACACGTGTCTTTGAGTGGTCAGGTGTATATTGGTATAAGCACTAGCTATAGAGTCTGCTTGTCAGAACTTCAGTGTTTTGTTTGTTTGTTTGTTTGGTTAGTTTTTCAAGGTAGGGTCTCACTCTGGCCCACACTGACTATGTAGTCTCAGGGTGGCCTCAAACTCACAGCAATCCTCCTACCTCTGCCTCCCGAGTGCTGGGTTAAAGGTGTGTGCCACCATGCCCAGCTAGCCTCTGTTTTTATCATCTGAAAAATGGGTGCATGATAAAATGCCTGTCTTTTATGGTCATGGAGGGGGCGCTGGATTAATGCATACTAAGCCCTTGGAAAGGATGTCCAACACACAGTGAGTGCTCCATACAAATGACAGTATGCTGCCATCCTGAAAGTGTTGCTGGCATGTCCATCCCTGTGTACTGTGTAACCTGTATGTATTGTGGTACATGTGCCCCTAGACTCTAGGTTTGGGAGGTAAGTCTTCAGTGCCTGTAGCCATATGCGGAGCCACAAGCGCCTCCTTCTCCCCCACTCACTGATAGTAGGTGTGTGCACGTGTGCTCGAGAGCCAGGCTCCTGCTAAATATTTGCTTTGCTGGGCCCTGGGGAGCACAGTTGGCAGAGCTGCCAGCGTTGTGCGAGATGTTTTTGACAGCTCGAGCACGGCCTCCAGTAGTGTGAACTTTCTCAGGGTAAACAGCTAATGATACCGCGACTCCAGCGCTGACCCCCTCGCGGGCCTCCTCGCAGGCTGGGAGTCTTTAGGCAGCTCCCAGCTGGCGCCTCCCTCCCGCTCCCCAGCCTGGCATTCAAGGCTGGCAATGTGTGTGAGAGGGCAGTGAGGCCCAGCACGTTCTCCCTTCCTTTCCTCTCAGCCAGTAGACTAGCAGCAGGGAAGGAAACAGCTTCTCCTAGCCAATCCCTCAGTGCCCTCAGCCATCAGTACCTCGGAGAGCTCCCCATGCTGCTAGCCCCCCCCCCCAGGGTGCAAGAGCACACCAGCCCTAGCCTTAGTCCAGGGGCACCCAGCTCAGCCTGAACCTGTGGGTCTATAGGACTCTAGCCAATTGAGGACTTGAGGTCCGAGGAAGCCGTCCGTGCAGGGATGTGATTGGCTGGCTAATGAATGCAAAACCTCACTTTTGCCAGAATTGGGTCACAGCCTCTGGGAGCTGCTGAAGACCTGCCGTAAAACTGATTCTGTTGAGGAGAAAACTGGTCCTTGATCCTCTGCCCCAATAGTGCCCTTCTCATTCCCCTCACCCCATCACCGTCTCCGAAGTGTCCCCACTTGGCACCCTTTTGTGATGCGGCCTCCCCTTGGTACTCAGTGGTGCGAAAGCTCTGAAATTTATGTGTTTGGATTCAGGCTTGCTCATATGTAGGTGTGTTTGGGTGGGTCAGACAGAGCATGTGTGCATATATGTGTGTCCAGATATGTGTATGTGACCTAGTTCTGGGCATACATGAGTGACCTTTTGTGCCTGTGTTAAAACAGAGTTTTTAATTGTACAGGCTGGGGGGAAAGGCTCAATTGGCGAAGGCATTGCTATGCAAAAATGAGGACTTGAGTTCAATACCCAGACCCCATGGAAAAAATGCTGGACATGGTGGCACACGTTTGTAATCCTAGCAGGAGGATCCCGGGGAATCATGGACCAGCCAGTATAGCCTACCTGGCAAGCTCCAGGCCATTGACAGATTCTGTCTCTAAAAAGGTTGACAGTAGGCTGGAAAGATGGTTCAGTGGATAAGGCACTTGCCTGCAAAACCTAATGACCTGAGTTTGATTCCCCAGTACCCACATAAAGCCAGATGCACAAAGGGACATGTGCATCTGGAGTCTTGTTTGCAGCAGCTTGAGGGCTTGGCACACCCATTCTCTCCCTCTCTCTCTGTCTCTCTCTGCCTTTCTCTCTCTCTCTGCTTATAAATAAGTACACTTTTTAAAAATGTTGATAGTGTTTCTGAGGGACAACGCCAGAGGTTGTCCTCTGGCTCTACACAGATGCACACATACACACTCACATGCATGTGCACCTTCATACAATGCACACACACACACACACAAAGCGCCCAAGTACTATAGTTCAAATCCCCAGACCCCACATAAAAGCTGGAAGCTGTGGTAGGCGTCTGTAATCCCAGAACACTGATAATGAGAAGAGAAGCAGAGACAGAATTTCCCATAATCCTGCAGATCAGTGAGCCTGATGAGCACATCAGTGAACAGCAATGAGAATGAGAGAGAGAGAGAGAGAGATCTCATGCCTCAAACAAGGCAGAAGGCAACCTGGAAGTTGTCCTCTGACCTCCACATGTGTGCTGTGGCACAATCATGCCTCCCCCCTCACATACAAAGAGAAATTTCTTTAAACCATGCAAGGGTAGAGGGTATCTGGGTACAGCCCAGATGGTATTCAGCTGCTACAAGGTTATTTGTTGAGAGTATGGACAGGGTAAATGAGCACAGAGATCTATCCAGGAAGCTAGGATACGAGGCAAGCAAGAGTTAGAAGCGAGAACATTCAGGACTGTCTCATGCAGTTTAAAGATAAGAATCCTTGGGCTGGAGAGATGGCTCAGCAGTAAAGGTATTTGCCTGCGAAGCCTAAGGACCCATGTTCAACTCTCCAGATCTCACATTAGCCAGATGCACAAAGGTGAGGCAAGCGCAAGGTTGCACATGCCCACGAGGTTGCACAAGTGTCTGGAGTTCAACTGCAGTGGCTGAGGCCCTGGAGTGCCAATTCTCTATTTCCTCCCTCTCTCCCTCTCTCTCTTTAAAAATAATAATAAAAAAGAATCTTACCAGAGAGTTTACCAGATCCAGGGGAAGTTATAATGTCTAGAAATCAACCAGCCACCACAGATCCACAGCACACCAGGAATGGCACATTTCCCAATGCCCCATTAAGACCATCATTCTGCCCCTCACCCATGCAAAGTATAACTAAAACACTGATGGCTTGACATATATTGCTTTTGCTAGATCCACACCCCATGATCCCATGCCCCATTATGCATCATTCTGCCCCCAGCTCTCACATGGAGGCTTTGCATGAGATCTGAGCCTAGGAGGTCTTCATCTCAGGTCTTCAACAAAACCCTTGGGATTTTCTTCCCTACTCTTCCTGGAACCCATCAGCAGAGGTCTCTTTAACAAAAAGATCAAGCCTCTGCCACCCCCCAACCCCCTGCCGCTGTGCTGAAGATAGCGAACCTTTCCAGACAGCCCCTGTCTGTGTCTCATTACAAAGACGCAGCCATATTCCATTAATTCCTCATTTGCTGTGGGCAAAGCGCTGATATGTACATTTTTACCTGGGGTGGTTTTAATCAGTTAATTTAACCAGAAACATTAATAATGTATTTCTTTGCCACTCGACTGCCCATCTGTTGAACAACTTACCTGTTGGAAAGCAATGTCACCTCCTGTGACTCAGAGCCCTTGGCTGCCCAGGAACAAGATGAGATGTTGCATGTTTAATAGCTTTGCGGAGCAAGGGTGAGGACTGGGGGCTCTGCGTGTGCTCCCAGGCTGCATCTCTGAAGCATGGCCTCCCTGTACCCTGACAAACGCCACCTCCTACCTGTGCCTTTGATCATAGTTTTGTTGTTGCTTATGAGAGAGGCTGGGAGATTGCTCACAGTCTGGGGAGGATAAGGGGCAGGGAGAGGGAGCTGCGGAGGGTGGATCTGAGCTCTGAGCCCTTTGCACTGTTCTTGGGATAAGCAGCTCTCTTATTTCCTCATCGCCTCTTCCTACACTGGGAGGGCTCAGGGCAAAAATCTAGGTGAAGTCCCAGCACAAGACCAGGCATTGTTACTTGATCCAGGAAGGTTTCCTTTCTCCATCAATAAGCTCCCCCGCTCCCAGGTAGGGTCTCACACTAGCTGAGGCTGACCTGGAATTCACTATATAGTCTCAGGGTGACCTCGAACTCTCAGCAACCCTCCTACCTCTGCCTCCCAAGTGCTGGAATTAAAGGCACATGCCAGCACACCTGGCTTCATCAATCAGCTCTTGCTCCCACATCCTTGGAAACCATCCCAGTGGGGCTTCAAGTCTGGATGACCTTGGTGAGTCAAGGGCCAAAACAAGAAGGAGAGGCAGGAGCTAGTCCAAGACCCCCTCTGTGCTGGGTAGACTGGCTACCTAGTTGCTGGGTCATGGAAATGTTCAGGGAAGGGCTTGAAGCAGCTGAGGCAGTGGGGACCTTTTGGGAGTTGGAGGAAGAAGCTGCTAGGTCAGGGAGTAGGAGTGGTAGCCATGGGGTACAACCCATCCCCACCTTCCCTACCTCTTCTCTCTTGGGGTTCTCATTGTTTTCATCCTTCCACAAAATCTGTGAAAATTTTGAGCTCTCACACTGCAAAGCCTGCTCCCACTCAGCTCCATGTCCTGTGGATTGCTGATGAGCAGCAGAGCCAGGGCTGGCTACCACTGCACACATCTCACATGGACCTTCCACTGTCCACAGCCTGAGTAGTGGTCATGTGGCCTCCCTCTCTGTGTCTCTTGGCCAGCGAGTATCCCTGATGTGCCTGAGGATCTGTCCTGGAGACAATCCAAAACAAGGGGGACACTCTTAGGGTACAGCAGGTCACGCCTTGTCCTGCCCGAATTTGTCTTGGTTTCATAAAGCCTGCTGCTGTAAGGTACAACTTTTATGTACTTCCCTAAGAAAGCATGCCATCAATTAAACTATGACACAGTGCTTTCTTATCATCTATTGCAAGACCCATCTCGATTTCAGGGATGTTAAAATGTGAGAAAAAAAAAAGTGTGATGAGGGATCAGTGGAATATGGTAATGAAAATTGCATCAGCTCCAATTTATCAAGGGCTCTCTGTAAACCAGGCACTCGGCTGAGGGCTGTTCGTATAGCATCTCCTTGGGTCCTCACAGAATTGCATGAATGGAGATACTGTTCAGAGAGGTTAAGCAGTGTTTGAGAGGTCACACAGACAATCATAGTCATACCCCAATAGCTGTAAGTCGTCTCTCGCAGACAACAGTTAACGGACATGAAGGCTTATTGAGCTCAGTGTTGGAGGCTGTGCAACTTGCAGGTGACAGAGGACTGCTCGGTGGCCTCTCTACTGTCCTGTTATCAGCTAGAGGGGGACAGAGCTGAGCTTGCAACCCTGCTCCAATTTACAGCAACTTTCTGAGAGCAAAGGGTGGTGGGGAAGTGGACTCTGCCTCTTCTAGAACCATCCATCCACCCACAGGTCTTCTTCAGGATACTTCCACTCCTGCCCACCTCACCTCTGGGCAGGCATTTGCTTTCCCTGCTGGCTGCCTGGTGGAGGGTGTTCCCTACCTCTCCGGCCTCCTTACCATTCCTAACGGCCAGGATACGTGAGCCGAGGAGCAGCAGGCAGGCAAGGACGAAGCAGAAACTGAGAGCGAGAGCTGCCTCCGAAAGCTCACAAATTGGTCCCAGAGAGCAACGGAGCCTCTTTTTTTTTTTTTTTTTTTTTTTTTTTTTTTTTTTGCCCATCAGCTCACTTCCCCAACTATTACCAGGCAGGCAGCATGAGGCCTTATGGCTGGAGCAAAACCCAGGCGTGGGCGGGTGTGGGGAATGGCGTAGGATGGTTATGGCTACCTTCCAGAGGGGCACAGAGACCTTGGGCACTGGTCTGGCTTGGTATTCTCAGAACAGAACTGTGCTGGATCAGGGGAGCTGGTGTGCCAGGGAGGTATCCCTCAGCTAAGTCCAGGTAGAAGGGAGAGCGGGATCCACCTGGTACCTACCCTGATGGCAGACAGTGTCTTCTGGAATAAGACAGAAGATGGGACTGGACCCAGGACTTGCAGGTTCGGGAATGGACCTCATCTCAAGTGACATGTAGAAAACACAAGGAAGGGAGAGTCTGCCATCAGCAGATGCAGCCACTCTGTGTCAGGCAGCTGGGAATCTGGGGACATCCTCTTGTGCCCTGTCTACCAGGTGAATTTCCTAGTTCAGAGATGTAAAAATTAACACACAGAGGGGTTGAGAGAGACAGCGGGCTGAGCTGGAATGTGAACTGCACCAAACCAGGCTGGCGCCAGGCCGCCATGTTCTCTTCTTTCTAGGGACAATGAGGCATGGGACAAGGGAGCCAGGCCGGGCAAGGTGAGCTCAAGGAGCCGTGGCCGTCAATCTTGGAAGGCCAGTGTCAGAGATTGGTCTACCACACAGCACCTCAGTTCCGCTCTGAGCAGATCCCCACTCATAGCTGTAGCGTGCTGTCCAGCCAGGAAGGGGTGCCCTCCTCGTTTTCCTCATACCTTGTGCTCTCCTGAAGACTAGTAGATGCAGGTTCTGGAAGGCCACACAGCTTTCCCGCTGGACTCCCTCTTTGTCCATGGCAGTGCCAGTACCACCAGGCTGGGCACAGCTGGCAGAATGTGGTTCGGTCCAACTACTCTGTCCTCCCTCCTTCAGCTGTTGCTGCCCACTGGTTACCTTTTCTTTTCCTGTGCTATCCATTCCTTTGTTACTTTTCTCACTGCTGTGACAAAATGCCTGACAAAAAGCAAGCAAGGAAGGAAAGGCTGATTTGGGCTCACAGTTGGAGAAGGTTGGGCAGCAGGACCAAGAAGCAGCTGGTCACATGATATCCACCTCCAGGAAGCCGATTGGTGCATGCTGGTACTCAGCCAGCTATCATGTTTGTATTCGGCCTGAGACCTCAGCCCATGGAGTGGTGTTGCCCACAGTGACGGTGGGTCTTCCTCCCTCAACTAACCAAGAATAGAAATCCCCTCACAGATATCGGAGTTCTAGATCCAGTCAAGGTGGCGATGGAGATAACGAGAGTGCTCTTAAAGGTCCTGTGTGAGTCTTCTCATCTGAGAACCTTCTGGGCCCTGCCCTTTGTTCTTTCTTCTTGGAGCATTGTATCCATTACAACGGCGTGGCATCATCTTGTGGATTGCTCTATTTGACTGTCCTCCTCTTCAGACTATGAGGAACCCATGATAAGGATAGGCATGTGCTCACTTGCCCATCCCTCTGCAGTGCAACCAGGCCTGTGCACATTTGCTGTATGGGGCCTCCCTCTCCAATTTATTTTTTTTTTTTTTTTTGAGGCAAGCCCAATAGACTGGCTTTTTTTTTTTTTTGCAGGAGAGTGAGAGCAACAGAGAATGAGAGAGAGAGAGAGAGAGAGGGAATTAACGTGTCAGGGTCTTCAGCCACTGTAATCGAACTCAACACATACACCACCTTGTGCATCTGTGTGACTCTGCGCGCATGTGTGACTTTGCATGCTTGCCTTACCTTGGTGCATCTGGCTTACGTGGGATCTGGAGAAAGATAGAACATAGGTCCTTAGGCTTTACAGGCAAGCACCTTAACTGCTAAGCCGTCTGTCTAGCCCCTCTCTCTCCTCTTTTGATCACTGTTCCCTGCTTAGGCCTTTTCTGGCTTTTGTCACAGCGATTGCCCACCTTGAGGGCAGAGCTGGCTTGTTGAGACCGGTGCCATCTCCCTGATGCCTAGAACAGTGAGCCTATATGCAGCTGTTTTGTCTTTTGACAAAATTGCTAAATTAGTGGACAAACAGCTTCTCAGGCTTCATTCCCACCAGCTCCAACTACCCGCCATGTGCCAGGACTGAGCACACGTACCTTGAAGGCTGTACAGTCCAGTTTGGGGACAGACATGGGAACAGTGATGGGTAAGATACTGAAGATCATCAGTGAGCCATCAGTGGAGTCTGGGGGTGTGGGCAGGGAATGAAACATCTGGACACAGCTGGCTTCTAGGCATGAGCCATGAGCGGGGGGGGGGTCACTATTGTCACTGAACCTCCACTTCTCATTCATCTACTGTGAGGCTCCAACCCTTTGGAATGGTGTCCAGCTTAAACAAGACAATGCACGTAAGCGTCGGCACATTCCTTGTTGTGGTGAGAAGGGCTCAAATACTTTGCTGCCGAGAGCAAAGACATGAGGAAGTGACGGCTCTTAGCCCGGCTGAGCAAATGTGTGGTGTGGCTAACTTACATGTTACATGAAGAGCTTGAGCAGGGATCGGGCAGAATGACGGGTGGAGGCTGGATTCATGAAGGCACCGAGGATCAGGAGCAACATAGAAGCCTGGGACTTGTGAGAAGAAGAGGGGCGAGAAATAGGGCACGGGAGAGCTAGAGTCTTGTGGAGGGCAGGAGCTGGAGGGGTGGGATGGGAAAGACTCATGTGGGTGACAAGCAAGTAGCCAAATGACACCCTAGTTTCCAGCCTGGACTTCCAAAGGGTGTTGGTGTCTAGAAAACCTAGGGAAAGATAAATGCCGGGTTTGTCATATGGTGGAGAAGATTCAGACAGAGTAGCCAGAGTCTTTGACCATGGCAGAACCTGTCCTTTAGCCAGCGTCCCATCAGAGGCCACATCCGTTTGGAAGAAGATGCGGACCCCTGTCTCTTGGACAAGAGAAAGCCAAACATGGAACAAAAACCTATTTTACACTTACTTGTTCCGTCCTTTTTCTTTTCTTTTTCTTTTTCTGCATTCTCGTGGCTTAGTTCCCTTGACTTGGAAATAGGTTTTTCTGTTGTTAATTGTAAGGCAATAAAAGAATTAGCTGGAAATGACTATAGAATGAGAACCACAGGCCATGTAGTAAATAGTAAGTATAGCCTGCAAAGGTCACTGATGAAGAGCCTGCGCATCGTAGGGCTCCGCGGACTGCGCCATCAACTGCCCAAGAGCCTGCACACTCAGGGCTCTGTAGACTGTTCCATCAACTACCAGGGGAGCTGTTTCCCCAGGTACTGCTTAGGAACAAGGCTCTGTGTGGTCTCCGGAAGTGATAGCTCATCATCCGTGGGGATGTTTCCAACCTTCCATCCCTGAGTCCACCCAGAGCCTGCCTCCTGGACCTGCAGCACAAATCCTTATCTTCCCTGAGCTTCCATTTCCTCTTCTGAAAAAAAAAAAAAAAAAAAAAAAAGATAGTAGAATCTACCACACAGGGTTATAGTGAGGGCTCAATGAAATCCCAAGAAACATGAGGCTGGGTAGGTGTCTGCCCAGGCTCCTGTTTGTCTGGCTCTAGATGTGCTGTAGGTTCCCCCGGCCCGCCTCCAGCAGGTGGGTATGCAGGAAATTCTGTCTTTGCATTTGTTCAAAGTGCAGGGCTTAAGTCTTTAAACCTCAGTGTTTAAAATTCAAAGGGCTTCTGCTGCTGACAGTCCATGCAAATTTGGAGATTGCAACTTTGCTCCCTTCTGCAGATGCACCTGCTGCCTTCTATGTCATAAACTGCCTTGGGCTTTTCGTGTGGCTGTGATGAGGGGGTGGGGATTTATGGCTCTTTCTTGCTTTCAGCAATAAGGGTTCAGCTTTCTGATCTGGATGCTTCTGTGAGCAATCTCTCCCCACCCCACTTCCCACTGCTTAAAAGCCCTGGCTTATATTCTTACTTTGTGTAGTGTCCCTTTCTGCCACCCTGAGGCAGCAGCTCTGGTTCAAAGCTGTTGTCCACTTGTTACCTCCCTGGAGCTCTGCTGTTTAGCCACGGCATACTTGCTTATACATATTCATAGGGTTCATGCATATTCATATATTTGAGAAATTTTTATGGAATGCCCTCTTTGTGCCAGGCACTGTGTTATAAACAGACTAGACCTGTAGGCTCAAAGAGTTTATGTTCTAAGGTACAAGGTGAGGGACAGAGGCAGACTGTAGCTAGGTAACAAATAGATTTTTAAGATTAAGCCATTCAATTAATCTGTTTATCTGAATGTGTTTTCACAGACATTTAGAAACAACTGGCAATAGTGATGCCACTTTATGAACCTTAAGGACAACTGAGGTCATTACTGTCTCTCAAATGCCAGGCATGGTAGCACACCCAAGGTAGGAGGATCACTGTGAGTTCAAGGCCAGTCTGAGACTACATAGTGAATTCTAGGTCAGCCTTGGCTAGAGTGAGAACCTACCTCAAAAAAAAAAAATGTTTACAACATAATGCTGAAGTTTTTTCATAAGACTTAATTAAAATTTTACTGTAACTTGTTCTAAGCTGAATCAAACTTGAAAAAGTTAATAAAATACATGAAAAATCTTTTAAGATCCTTAAGATTATTGCAAACTGCAAAGCATTAAGAGCTTTTTCTGAGCTGGGGGTGGGGCATGGCATAACAGATAACGTTTTTCCACTCAAGCTGGAGTACCTGAGTTCCATCCTCAGACCTCATGTAAAAAGCTGGAAGCTGGGCTAGAGAGATGGCTTAGCAGTTAAAGCGCTTGCCTGTGACTCCTAAGGACCCAGGTTTGATTCCCCAGTGCCAACATAAGCCAGATGCACAAGATAGCACATGCATCTGGAGTTCCTTTGCAGTAGCTGGAGGCCTTGGTGTGCCCATTCTCTCTCTCTCTCTCTGCTACCACCATATCTCAAACAAGTAAATAAATAAAAAATAAAATAAGAAGCTGGAAGCCGTGGCGAGCTTCTATAATCCCAGCACCCTGATGCTGATGGCAAGATGGGAGGTGGAGACAGGAGAATTAACCAGAAGCTTGTGGCGAGCACAGCAAAGAGCCAAGCTAGACTCCAGATCAAGAAAGCCTGCCTCAAATGAGGTAGACAAGCAAGCACCAACCTGAAAGTTGTCCTCTGACCCCCACACCTATGCTATGGCTATGCATGCCCCCCTCACAAACATGCTCCCCCCACACACACAGAAGTAAACAAAAGAGCTTTGGGGGAAGAAGATGCTTTGGTAGCAGTATCCACACTGCTGATCTGCTGTATGCCAGGTGCCTGACACAGGTACCAGCTCCCTGATTGTTTGTTAAATGAGGGAAAGGCTGAAGGGCCCGATGTCTCTATCACCTGTGTTGATGGACAAGAAGGTTGCTAGAAATCCTCTGAACAGCCACAAGCTTGTGAAGAAGATTCGAGCAGCCTCATTTGCTAACGATCATAATTAAGGCAGAGTCTCTTCTTTCTTCTGAAGGCCCTGGAGAGAAAGGCACACAGCATCAGGATATAAGTTGGCTTCCCATGTCTCCCTCCCTGCTGGGTCTCCGCCTAGGCGAGATGTGTGCCCACACCTGCCCAGGTGCGTGCACACACACCGGCACGTTAATGAGAGCTGAGTGAGTAATCATGCGTCTAAAGCCGTATTGAAAGCAGCTAGCTGACGAAGCTCTGGGAACCAGCCCAGGAGAAAGCAAAACCTATCCTGCAGGACCCCACCCCGGGGCCCAAGTAGACCCCGTGTACGTTAGCCCTCATCCTTCCTCCATTCTTTCTTATGTATCTCTGGTGCTCAGGATCAGACTGAGATGTAGAGAATCTAGCCCTGGTCCTCAAATAGCTCATGGATAAGGAGTGGAAAAAGGAAAAAAGTTATTGCCCAAATCACTGTAACATGGCAATTTCTAAAGCATGTTTCTGGGGGAAATGCTCTGTCAAGAAAGGTTTCTACGGCTGTCATGTCCGTTTGGGAAACGTAGCTTACCTCTGTCTTGGCAGTTCACTGTGGCGGTGAATAGAGAGATCCTGCAGACAAAAACACCCACTCAGCTTTGTTCGTTCAACTTCTAGTTTTCCAAATGAGGGGACACTAACTTCCCACATCTTGTCTTCAGGTTCCTTTGGCTGCTGCTGTCGCAGTGACAGTTTCCCCCCAACAAGCCAAAGCTACTCCATCTTTGTTGCATCCGCGGGCTCAGAATTTACAGTCAGAGCCTTAGCTCGGGTGAGAAGAGAAACCAGAAGGACCCAGAAGTCTCTCCAAGTGACACAGGAGAGGAGATGTCCCTGTGCGGCCATAGGTTGAGTGTTAGCCTACATGCTTGGCTCCAGAAGTGTCGCAGAGCCCTTTAGATTTCAAAATATTTGCATAGACTACCTGTTGAGCATTCCTGATGTGAAATCCGAACTGCTCCAAAGTCTGAACGTTTTCCAGCCACGTAGCACCACTCAAAAAGGTTCTGATTTGGATTTTTATATATAGGCTGTGCCATGTATATTACCAGATGACAACCCGAAGCTCTCACCTCTTCCCAGATAGCATTGGGCTCCACCTGGGATCTCCCAGGCCAACTTCTCCCCAGTGGACAGGGACAGAAACCAGAAGGAATGGCAAGGTCATTACTGGGCTGTGCCTCTAATGCCAGTTTGGCCACTGCAAAGCTGAGACAGGACAGGAAGTCAGATGGACTGAGCAGGAAGTGGCCACAGCAGACTGTGGGATGGTTTTGGGGGTGCAGGTGGAGGGAGAAGTGGGAGCAGGGCAGGGAAGTTGAGTGGATTCTAGCCGGTAGGGAACAGCAACTGATGTTTGTAGCATCTTAGTCTTCTCTTTGAGGACTCCCATCTGGGAGCAGTCTGTAGGGGAGCTCCGCCTGGGAGGGTTGCTCCCAGTTCAGAGCCTTGTTGGAGGAGGGGAAACACGGTTGAATGTTGCTGTGTAGTAAAAACAACATGTGTTTTTGCTCCCCCAGGCTCCTAGCTGTCGCTGGAGCAGCATTGTCAGAGAAGAAACAGAACAAAACAGAGAGTGGAAGTTGATTCTATAATTAGTGCATTTTCTTCACTGTTCATTCAGGATCTCCAGAGATCAATTAGCTTGCTTTTAAGCTAAAAGGCATCCGAATAAGTATTTAACCTGCGTAGCAATTGATATTTAAAACCGACAAGAATGAGAACAACGATGCCAAACGCTGTGTTCTCCTTCCCTGAGTTGCCCACTGTGCTTGTGGGCCTGACCCTCATCTCTGCTCACTCCCACTTTGTGGTGGCTTTAGATTGATCTTCTCACAGCAGGCCCATGGGCCGACAGACTGGCATGGAGGGGGCCCCCCAGGGCAGCATTCACTTCTTGGTGCCAGGACCTCTGTCAAGCAGTTGTCCTATGTAGAGATGTGTACAGCTTAAGGGTGGTTATAGTACATACTTCTGGCCAAAGACAAGCAGGGCCTCTCTGCAGCCACATACCTATGTTAGTGGGCAGTGGTACCCTTTCCATGCAGACACGGGGCAGGCTGTCTTTTAAAGTGCCTGCCTCAGTTTTCTAGTAGCAGCCAATCGTGCTGGATGGGGTGGAAGAGGGCTCAGGACCTGGCTGGGCATATTCATTGCGTGATGGTCTGAAGGGTATTTGTATGTTGTCTGATTTGTCATGTAAATATCAAAGTCTTGAGCTGGAATTAGCTTCTTAAAACAAACCGGGTGTCAGTGTGTATGTGTATGTGTGTGTCAGTGTGTGTGTGTAAGCATTCGTGTAACAAATGGATCTTCACAGCTTCTCTGTGTGGTATCAGGCCTGGGCAAGATCAGGAGATGCCTAAATGACAGAGGTGTGCACTCACCCTGCAGATGAACACAGTGTAATAAGGGAGCGAGTGGAGCACACAACTTGTCACAACAGTGTGTCACCACACAACATGTGTGAGGTCCAGAGGACGATGCCCTTGGAGCTCAGATAAAGTGGTAGGAACTCCCTAATGCAAACAGAATGACAAGGACCCGGATGCAAGAAGGGAGTGACCCAAGAAACAGGGAAGAGACATGAGTAGGAAGTGAGGCGAGTCAGGGTAGGCTGGTGAGATGGTGGCTGCTTGGGCCCTTGGGGCTCCGTCTTCCTAGGCCCTCCGAGAAATGGGTGAACTGGACCATGTGCATTTAGCATGGAGCCTCTCAGGGGTGAGCAGCTGTGTGTCTGTCCACCCCCCCCCACACACATGCATTCCCTGGATGAGGCTGGCCTGGTCATTCACTGGCACCAGTAGCCTATCTCACTCACTGCCCAAGCCTGGGCCTCTTTGAGAATGTCAGGAATAGAGAAAGCCGAGGGAATGCAGAGGCAACATCTGCAGGTGACCTGAGGGTGGGACAAGGGGACAAGGACAGCGGCTGCTGCAGAGCAAGGCCATGAGCAAAGGCCCCAGCAGGGTGGGGGAGGACTGTGCGTGAGAATAGCCGGCCCTGTGGAAGGGCCAATGCTGCAGAGAGGTGGAGCTGGATCAGCCTGGAGGGGCTCAGCCTTTTCACTGTCTATAGAGGCCAGCCTGAGGAGAGTGGGCTGTAGGGCCCCTCTGTAGTCAATGGAGGAGGCAGGGCGCCCTGCTTGTGCCTCTGCGAAACAGCATGGCTGTTCTACATCTCCGATCCTGCCGCCCTTGGCAAGGGCACTCAGAACTCCCCAGACCCCCGTGGAATGCTTGCTGTGGCCCTCTCTCCCCACAACCGGGCTCTAGCCCCTCTTCCTCTTGACAGCCCATCCCTCATCAGGGTCTCTGGGCAGCGCTGAAGCCTGCAGCCATCCTCTCCACGCAGTCGATTCGGCAGTATTTGACTTGCGTGTCTCTGAGTCCTGGAGACAAAGCTCACATATCAGCAGATCAATTACAACAACTGCCACCAGGTCCCTGGACTCAATCAGGAGACACCCCCCCTTCATCCCCAGGATTCCAGGGGTAGGCACAACCCCTCTTCAGAACTGGCTCCTCTCTGGATATATTCAAATCTCAGGTGAAGATCCCCAGCTTCCCTGTCACCCCAATAGTAATGTCTTATCCTTACTGAGGCCTTTCGAATCATGGTCACTGATTTATGCCATGAGAGTCTCCAAATATCCCCGATGTGGTGAACGCCATTAATATCCCCATCACAGTCAAAGTAGCAGATACACAGGGCCACCACAGAGGGACTTGCCCAAGGTCACATGACTGGTGAAGTAATGGAGTCTGTTGAGTCCATGGACTGAATTCGACCTTGTCCTTGTTCAAACCTTAGGGTTATCTTGAACACCCCCTGCCTCTCCCAGACCCCACTCCTGCCCTCAGCTTACCACTGACCAGTCCTAGCAAAGCACACCCTGCCCTACTCCCTCCCTCCCCTCTCTGCCCACTGGTCCTGCCTGAGCACAAGTCTCTATCACTATGATGACCATCCAAGGCCAGTCTCCCCACACCTAGCTGCTCAGAGCAGGTGAAAGGTCACATTCCCCCATGAAGACATCCCCAGCACTGTCTCTTCTGTGTTCCCTGCTGTTCAAAGTGATCTTGTCACTGGAGGGCAGTAGCCTCAACTGTGCTTCTGGGTACAGCCCCCCGGTTGGTCATCTCCTGTGAGTTCCCCCAGGACTGGAACGCTGATCTCTCTCCCTCGCCTCCATGCTCAGCAGTGTGCCTTGCTCACGGTGATGTCTAGTACAAGGCTGTGAATGAATGAGTGAAGGAGCAGATGAATGAAAGAATGAATGAATGAATGAATGAATGAAAAAGGAAATTGAAGTGCCAAGACCCTCAGTCACCCAGCGAGCCACCAAGGAAGCCGAGACACTCAAATGCAAAAAACAGCAGGTTTCTTTATTGCAAGCCTAGGCCTGGGCTCTGTCCACACAGTCTGCACAGCGGTAGTGGGAGAGAGCCCCGACCCTCAGAGGGAAGAGGTTTATAAAGGGAAAAAAACACAGTGGTTACATCATATTGTGACTTTTAAATTGATTGGTTTTAAGAGGGCACGTGCAGGAACTTTGGGCGCATGCAACTTGTTTGTAGAACTTATCTTTCGCAAGAGGCCAGGGTCCTTGCAGCTGGTTGTTCCCAGAATTGGCTTGGGGTGGGGAGTTTCCAGAAGCTGGTAGGGGAACTTTTTAATCTTAACATGGTGGCTATCATAAAATGGCTGCACTATTGTCAAGGAAGCAAGCAAGTGTACAGAAGCAAAAGTAGCACATTAGTCAGCTGGTCCTTCAGAAATAAGCATTCTGTTTGTCTCCACTTCTTTGCCCAGAGCATCAGAAAGCCCATCCCTGAACTTTCTCTGTGGGGTGCTGTTCCAAAGGATTTACCAGGAGGAAGCCAAAGGTTAGGGCATGTGCTAATGTCCCTTGGCTTCCTCCTGATAAATCCTTTGGAAATTGAACTTACATGGAGCCTACTGCTTCTCCAAGCTGAGCATACAGAACACAAGAGGATCAGTCATCCCCTCTTGACCAGGGGGTGGCTGGCTAAGCCCCTTCTCACTGTTGCTCGGCATCATGAGAACATGGTTCCATGTGTCGAGTTCTAGGACAAAATCAGAATTCCACAACAGTGCCTCCTAACTGTGTCTTGCTTTCACACCCTCAGAAACTTGAAATATCATTAAGACAAGCCATCCTCAGGCAGGGTCATAGGGAAATTTGACCCCCATATCCTTCCACTGCCGACCCTCCTCTTGATGAAACAAGGACACAGAGCAGCCCGTGAAGTAAGTTCAGAGACAGCACCTGAAGGGCTCGCTGAGATCCAGGGAAGTCAGAGCCTAGTTCTCGCAGCCCAGGGAGGCACAAAGAACTGGCAGGGGCTCTGACAGGGAGATGAGAACCCTGATCAGAAGAGACGAGAGAGAGGGCCCAGGAACAGGCATTGGCAGCAGTGTCACTGATCAACGTCTCAATTAATCTGTGTGACACCCTGAGAATCTTCAGAAAGAGAACGAAGCAAACTAGACAGACTATGGCCTAAGGACAGATGGATTCTGGTGCTGGCACTGAAAACAGCTGTGCCTCTCATGGGACCTGGTTGCCTGGCAGTCAGCACGCTGCAGGCTCTGTCGGAGTCCCCAGACTCCCTGTGTTTAGGGACCTGCTGGCTCTGTTGCTTTTGAAAGGGCCAAATCCAGGAGCACAAAATTGTCAAAGAAAAAGGAAATCTCAAAGGACTACAGACAGTTCTTGAACAGTCCTGGAGCCAGCAGTTCCAGCAAGGGACTTGGCCATTGCTCCCAGCTTCCCTGGAGCCATCTTACCCATAAGGGAGTCAGGGATGTGGGGTAGTGGGTCTCCTGCAGGACACATGGCTTTGATGATGAGTTGTGAAGAGCCAGAAGATTCTCTGCTGGTATCTGAGGTCACAGGAAGCTTGACACAGACTACCACAGCAACCTCATGAGGGACACAGAGGCAATGTACCACAAGGGGACATTTCTACAGGTATAAAATGCAATCTTAAAAGTCTAGGCATTGATGGAGATGGAGAGATTGCTCAGTGGTTAAGGCACTTGGCTGTGATGCCTAATGAACAGGGTTTAGTTCCTCCGTTCCCATGTAAAGCCAGATGCACAAAGTGACACATCATGTATCTGGCATTTGTTTGCAGTGGCTGGGGACCCTGGTGTGCCATTTCTCTCTCTCTCTCTCTCTATCTTTTTCTGTCCTTGCAAATAAATAAATAAATAAATACATTGTTTTAAAATGTCTAGGCATTGAAGCAGTATAGTAGCTCATGACTTTAATCCCAGCACTGTGGAGGCTGAGGGAGGAGGATCACTGTGAGTATGAGGCCAGTCTGGATTACAGAGTGAGTTCCAGATCAGCCTGAACTAGAGTGAGACCCTGTCTTAAAAAAAAAAAAAACAAAAAACTAAACATTGGTCTATGGAGAGGGCTGAGTTGGTAAAGTACTTGATATACAAGTGTGTGGTCCTCAGTGTGTGTCTCCTGCAACCACGTGGACAATGGACATGATGGCACATGCCTGGAATCTTAGGGCTCAGAAAGGAGAGATAGGCCAGGTGGGTGTGCACACCTTTAATCCCAGCACTCATGAGGCAGAGGAGGTAGGAGAATGACAATTAGTTTAAGAACAGCCTGAGACTATGCAGTGGATTCCAGGTCACCCTGGGCTACAATGACACTCTACATTGAAAAAGAAAGGATGGAAGGGAGGAAGGAAAGAAGGAAGGAAGGGAGGGAGGGAGGGATGGATGGAGGAAGGAAGGAAGAAAAGGAGAGGAGAGAGAGAATGGGCACTCCAGGGCCTCCAGCCACTGCAAATGATGTATGGACCACTTTGTGATTCTGGCTTTACGTGGGTGCTGGGGAATTGAATCCAGGTCGTTAGGCTTTATAAGCAAGTGCCTTAACTGCTGAGCCATCTCTCCAACCCCGATCCTGCAAGTTTAACTCCCGACTCTCTATAGCTGTATGAGCCAGTTCCTGCACACCTCAGGCTTATGCAGCAGAAAAGAATTTGCCACTTGGCCATCTTAATATTCTTGTTGAAAAAAGATTTTATTTATTTTTTATTTATTTATTTATTTATTTATTTATTAGAGACAGAGAGGGAGAGAGAGAGAGAGTGAGAATGGGTGCCCCAGGGCCTCTAGCCACTGCAAACGAACTCCAGACACATGCGCCACCATGTGCATCTGGGACCTGGAGAATCAAACCTGGGTCCTTAGGCTTCGCAGACATATACCTTAACTGCTAAGCCATCTCTCCAGCCCCATCTTAATATTCTTAGCACCCTGGGCCTCACTTATTTCCTCTGCAAAATGGGGCAACAGTGGTTCCTATCTAATGGGACTATAGATATCCTGAGTGTGAAATGCAGGGGAGAAGAACTGAATAGCATCCCTCACACACCATCACTTACTACTGTGATTGTTCTTGTTTTACACATTAGGTCTCCAGGCAAGATCTCTTTGAAGGATGTATTCCAGCTGAACCCCGCTGCATCCATGCACCACATCTTCTAGACACACACACACACACACACACACGTGCATGCACAGACACCCTATCCCATTTCCTTAGCGGCCCTGGTGTCATTGCTCCATTTTATTAAAGTAGAAAGCAGTGACAATTATTTTCATAATGAACTGGCTCTTCAAATTAATGCCAATTACACTATGCAATCATGATTAAGATTATGCATTAATCAACGGTGCCAACCTACTTATTAGCCTCTTTAAATACTGATCATGAGGAATGTATGGGAAGGGAGAGAATGGAGGGGAGCCAGAGGAAGAGGGAGCTGCCTCCAAGTGGGGCAGGCACTCTCTCTCCAGAAGCCAAGCCCCAAAGCATCCTGTGCTTGATGGGGTGGAGCTGGCATTAGAACCTGGCCTGTCAGACACGTGGGCTTCTGAGCCTGAAGGTTACACAGAGATGGGTCACACCTATGGGAGAAGGGATAAGAAAGCCAATAAGAGAGAGAGTCAAGGGTGGTGACCCTTAGAGGTTTATCACAAGAGGAGAGTCAGCGTCCCCTTCCCCTCCTCCAACAGCACTCCAGGGACATGTGCTTGAGTCCTTCTTCACTGGGTAAGGTCACCTGTCATAGGTCATAACCCCTAGATGCGGAGCCCCAGGCAGGGACTAGGGCACATGGATTTTAGAGAGTGGAGCCAGGTGAGGACAGAAACAGGACTGAGCAAGGATGTGGCCTCACGTCATGGCTGCTTTTTGCCTGATGCCAGGTGGGAACGTGGGGGAAGGGAAGGAGGAGCTGTCTGGTGGAACTGTCCTCACCCTGAGCAAGAAAACACACTTTTGAGCCAGAGTAGTCATCGGTCATTGGCTGCAGGCCACCCCTAGCACCCTGTGCAGGACTTCACATGAGCAAGGGAGTTGCCCTTCCCAGTCCTGTTGCTTCCAGAATTGTTGAGCACAAATGGCAAATGGCAGTGGGCAAGCAGGTGCTGCCCATATCCAGAACCCATTCTCTGAACCCTGGGGGCTGAGATACAAGGCAAATTTGGGAGGTCACCTTTGCCCTTACATATTCACACAGAATGGCCTCTGTCTTTCACTGTGTTGGTGGGGGGGGGCAGCCTCTGTTCCTACATTGTTTCTATAATGCTTGAAAGCTTCCAGGTTTTTCTGATCACTGCTTGCTCCAGCTTCCTCTCTGCTAGATTTCCAGTCCCTCTCTTACCCCACCTCCAGACACTAAGTTCCTTTCTGTCTTGGGAACCTCTCCCTGGCTTCCCCCACCTCAGGGTTCAAGGTCATGTTCTCTCCTTCTTTCTCTATTTTTGGGGCCACTTCATGTCCATTCATTTCTCTTAGTCTTCTCCCTCTCTCTTCTCACACCCTCCCCTCTCAAACCCAACATCCCATCTCTATTTGTTTGCCGCAGCTATTTACTTATTTATTTAGCATCTGTATGCATGTGTCTATGTGTGCATGTGTATGTGTGTTTGTATATTTGTGATCACATGTGTGTGTATGTGTGTGCATGCATGTGGAGACCAGAGGCCGATACTGGGTATCTTCCTCAATTGCTCTCCACGTGATTTATTGTTCATTTATTATTTTGGCGTGTTCACATGTGTGAACCTGAGCACATATCGAGGTCAGAGGACAACTTCAGGTGTCAGTCCTTGCTGTCCGCCTTGTTTGAGGCAGGGTCTCTTAGCACTCACCATTGCACTTGCCAGACTCGCTGGCCTCAGAGCTTCTGGAGGCTTCTCCTCTCCCTGAAGGCATACCGGAACAGTGTTTAGCTTTTATATGGGTTCTGGGGACCTGAACTCAGGCACTCACACTTATACAGCAAGTGCTTTAGCCACTGAGCCATTTCCCCAGCCTTTTGTTTTGTTTTGTTTTTTTTGTTTTTTTGAGGTAGGGGCTCACTCTTGTCCAGGCTGACCTGGAATTAACTATGTAGTCTCAGGGTGGCCTCGAACTCTTGGCGATCCTCCTACCTCTGCCTCCTGAGTGCTGGGATTAAAGGTGTGCGCCACCATGCCCAGCTTGCCACCTTATCTTTTTTAAAATTTTTTTTTATTATTTTATTTATTTTTGGAGAGAGATACAGAGAGAGAGACAGACAGAGAGGGAGAGGGAGACAGATAGAGATGGGCGCGCCAGCAGTCTCTCAGCTGCTGTGAACGAAATCCAGATGCGTGTGCCCCCTTGTGGGCAAGTGCAGCATTGTGCCCTTGTGTCACTTTGCATCTGGCTAAACGTGGGACCTGGAGATTGGAACTGGGTTCTTAGGCTTAGCAGGCAGGCGCCTTAACCACTAAGCCATCTCTCCAGCCCGCCACCTTATCTTTTGAGACAGGATCTCTCACTGATTCAGCTAGTAGGTAAGTGCTTGGGATTCTCCTGTCTCTGCCTCCCCAGCCCTGGGATTACAGGTACAGGCAGCTATACCTGGCTTTTTCCATGGGTGCTGGGAATCTAAACTCAGGTCCTCATGGCATTTTACCCATCGAGCCATCTCCCCAACCTCACCATAGAAATTGGTTGCCCCCAGCCCCTATAGTGATTTTCTTAAAGAAAGAATCACTCCTTCCAAGATAAAAGTCACCCTTTCTTCATATCAGGGTGTAAACCACAGCCCAGTGGAAAATTTGGTCCACCAACCTGTTTTTGTCAATAAAGTTCTATTGAAACAGTTACACCCATTGGTTTACACATTATCTGTGGCTGCCTTTATGCTACAAATTATGTCTCACCACCATTTATTCAAGTCTTCTTTTATGTCCCCCAGTAAAGTTTCATACTTTGCTTAATAGAGGAATTTCACATTAGAGTCAATGCAACAATGATGATATGGTCCACGAGGAAAGAAAGAAAGAAAGAAAGAAAGAAAGAAAGAAAGAAAGAAAGAAAGAAAGAAAGAAAGAAAGAAAGAAAGATGGAAGGAAGGAAGGAAGGAAGGAAAGAGAAAGAAAGAAAGAAAAAGAAAGAAAGAAAGAAAGAAAGAAAGAAAGAAAGAAAGAAAGAAAGAAAGAAAGAAAGAAAAAGAAAGAAAGAAAGATTACTCTTTGGGCTCTTACAGAAAAAGGTTGTCATCCCCTGTCCTAGGGTTCAGATTCATTTCCTTTTTCTAAGTAGCATTGTTTCTCTTCTACTCACTACAGTCCACAGCATATCCATGCATTTAGTTCTCCCTCACAATCTACTTTTTGAAGTGTGCCTTACTTGGAACATGGAAAAACTGAATCTCAGAAAGATCTAGCTACTTCCCCCAGATGGAAGGAGCGAGGACTGGACTGAGGCAGGCTGCTGCTGAGGCCCACATGAATGGAGGTCCTTTCTGCTAATAGTCTGAGCGAAGCCCCCCACACATGTCAGCTGCTGTCTGGTTGCAGTCAGCTGCCCTGCTACACTGGATGCTCTTGGAGAGCAGAGGCACTGCTGACAGACAGGTCGGCACGCGGCAGAGATCAGTGGGCGATTTCTGGACTAAAACAGAGCCTATGTGGAGTCCAGTGAGAAGGGCTGTGTCCATTGGTCCTCGTTTGGGATGGGTCTTTTGACTTTTTAGTTTGGTGTGTGTGTGCGTGTTCACATGCACGTGCGCACACATGCACTTATGCATGGGTTCCATGCTATGGCACACATGTGGCGGTCAGAGAACAATGTCACTTTCCATCTTCAGACAGGATCTCTGTGAACACCAGACTAGCCAGCCTGCAAGCTTCAGGATCCTCCTGTCTCCACCTCCTATTGTCACAGGCATGTTGGTATTACAGATGTGAGTGTCATTGTGTCCAACTTTATTTACGTGCTTTTTGGAGCCTTGGAGCCATCTCCCCAGGTCCCTTGTTTTGTTTATTTTAGACAAAAATCTCGTGCTAGCCTCTAACTTACTATGTAGCTCAGGATGACATTAAACCTCTCGTCTTCCTGTCTCTACCTTGCAAATACTAGGATTACAGATTTTTTTTTAATTAAAGTAACACCCATATTGCCATAATTAATTTAGAAAATGCAAGAGAATACAATATCCAAAAACGGTGGTCCACTTAGGGCTGGAGATATGGCTTAGCAATTAAGGCACTTGCCTGCAAAGCCTATGGACCCATGTTCAACTCTCCAGATCCCATGTAAGCCAGATGCACAAAGGTGAGGCAAGCTCAAGGTTGCACATGCCCAGTAGGTAGTGCAAGTGTCTGGAGTTCCATTGACGTGGCTGAGGCCCTGGTGCACCAATTCTCTCTCCCTCTCTCAAAAAAAGGTGGTCCATTTAACTCCTCCTACCCATTCCTACTCACTAGTAATATTTTAGCACAAATCCTTCTAGTCTTTTTCCTGTAAATATAAAGAATATAAAAAACCTGCTTATTTGATAAACAAGGACTAGATGGAAGAATGGACATTTTCTATGCCATTAAATATGTTTAAGAGCATTTTATAATATTTTTTTCTTCTTATTAAAGCTTTTTTTTTTTCAGTGTGGAGGACCTACAAAATAAAAAGGAAGCACAAAATCCATTATCCCTTTCCTTTCTAGAAAGTACCTCTGTTAACATTTTGCTATGTGTCCTTCTGGTGTGTCCTTTTTGATTTTAATTGGAATTGCATTAAATTTATAAATTAATTTGAGGAGAACTGACATCTTTACAATATTGAGCCAACCCCTTCCAGGAGTAAGTTATGTCTCCCCATTTATTCAAGTCTTCTTTTATGTCCCCCAGTAAAGTTTTGTACTTTGCTTGATAGACAAATTGCACATTTATTGTAAGGCATTTTATTTATTTATTTATTTTTGCCGTTGCTTTTGTATGTAGGGTCTCTTTTATTCCTTGTAATTCCTCGCAGTTTATGGCTGATAGATAGGAAGGCTATATGGTTTGCTTTATTTGTATGCTGGCTTGAATGAGCTCTCGGCTTAGTTGCTGCCATTTTCAGCTGGTTCTCGTGAATCTTTAAGGGAACAAAACTCAGCACCTAGCAGTGTGTGTGTGTGTGTTTTTTTTTCGTTCTGATGGTGACACCATGCCTAGTTCTTTGTGTCCGATCATGACTTTAAAAGACTATTTTATCATGGAAAATGTCTGCCACACCCATAGAGAGGTTGTTCTAGGGAATCCTCATGTGCCCTTCATGTGACCTGTCACTATGGACTCAAGACCACTCCCATCCTACCTGTACTCTGCTTGAGCTCTTCCCACCCGCATGCGCGCGCCATGTGCGTGCGTGTGTGCGTGCGTGCGTGTCTCTTGCCTTCCACCTTGTTTGTGGGAGGATGTCTGGTGCTACAAGCTTCTCGGGATTCTCCTATCTCCACCTCCCTTATTTAGAGGGAGCTGTGCAGCATCGGGCTTGTTGTGGGCTCTGGGTTCTGCACTCACATACTCACCTCCCTTATTTAGAGGGAGCTCTCTAGCCTCAGGCCTGTTGTGGCCTCTGAGGATCTGACCTCAGGTCCTCACACTTGCGTAGCAAGCACTTTACCCACTGAGCCATCTCCCCAACTATCCTCCCATACTTTGAAGGGAAATTCTAGACACTATATTTCATCATTCTATACCTTCATTGTTACGGCTCACACTTGTTCTACCACGTGGGTGGCTTTTAATACACTGAGTAATCGCTTGCTTTGGCACAGTGGGTAGATTCTATTTTCTTCAATATTACATTAAAAATAGCCTTATACAAAGCTCTGCTAAGAAATGGAATTACTGTGTCATATGGTATTTTGATCATTTATTTCCCATTAAACACATAAACACAATCGTATGGTAATTCTTCTGGTTAGAAATGCAACATACATTTGCTGCAGAACTTTTGGAAAACACAAAAAGAAGGAAATGAATCATCCAGAAGCTGACACATCCAAGAAGCACCCTAATGTTCTGGTATGGGTTCTTACGTGGTTTCATGAACGTCTGCAGTGTGCTTGTGCACACCCACACAGGTTTCCAAGCACAAGCACCAAGGTGTTACAACTTGTATGCAGGCTGGAGTCCTCAGAGAAGGGACTAGATTTATTGTTTTTTTCACCTTTAAAAATGTTACTTTGTTTTTCTGCTTTTCTGCTTCTGTTTAAAAAGACGTAACTGGCTTTGGTGGTTCATACCTAGAATCCCAGGACTTGGGAGACTGAAGTAGGAGGATCACTATGAGTTTGAGGCCAGCATGGGCTACAGAATGAGTTCCAAATCAGCTTGGGCTAAAGTGAATGAGTTCCTGCTTAAAAAAAAAAAAAAAAAAAAAAAAAAAAAAAAAAAAAAAAAAACCACTTAATTTTGAAACAGTTTAGTCTCAAAGCAAAATGGAGCAGGCAGTACATAGATTTCCCACAGACTCCCTGCCCCTCCATATGCGTGGCATCCTCTGTTGTCCATATCCCGCGCAAGAGTGGTGCATTTGCTACACCTGAGGAACCACCATTGACACATCATTATCTCCCAGCATGTGACTTCCACCAGCACTCGCCATTGCTGTTGTACATTCTATGCACTTTGGCAGGTATATGATGACATGTGTTCACTATTCTAATGTCATGTGGAGTGGCCTCACTGCCCTACAGTTCCTCCGAGCTTCCCCTCTGCTCATGTCTCCTACCCCAACTCCTGGCAACCACTGATCATTTTGCTGTCTCTATTGTTAGTTAGTTTTGCTTCTTCCAGAATGTCGTATCTTTAGAATAGACAGTGCAACCTTTTCAGACAGGCTCCTAGCACTCAGTAATAGGCACACCTATGTTGCCTCCAGGTCCTTTCATTGCACTGATGGCTCATTCATTTAAGTGTGGGATGATGTTTCCTTGTGTGGATGCACCAGTTTGTTTATCCACTCATCCCGTGAAGAGTTTCTTGGTTGCTTTCAAGTTTGGGCAATCACAAATAAAAGCTGTTATAAACATCTGTGTTCAGGTTTCTGTGTAGATGTACACACACAGCTCCTTTGGGGAAATTCCACGGAGTGCATCTGCTTGATTATATGTAAATGTATGTTTACTTTTCTCAGGAGGTTGAGACCCAAGAATTGTTGTAAGTTTGAGACCAGTCTGGGATACATAGCAATTCAAGGCTAGCTTGGGCTACAGAATGAAGCCCTGTCTCAAAAGACTGGGAGGGGAAAAAAAAAAGAATACTTTTAGTTTTTTCAGAAGCTGAATAACTGTTGAAGTCACTGCACAAGGTTTTCTTTTTTTTTAAGAGAGGGAGATAGGGAGAATTAGCACTCCAGAGCCTCAGCCACTGCAATAGAAATCCAGATGCTTGCGCCACCTAGTGGGCACTTGTGACTTTGCATTTGCTTCATCTTTGTGTGGCAGGCTTACGTGGGATGTGGAGAGTCCAACATGGGTCTTTAGGCAAGTGCCTTAACTGATAAGCCATCTCTCCAGCCCCACTGCACCAGTTTTCATTCTCACCAGCAGTGAATGAGAGTTCCTGTTGCTCCACATTCTCACCAGCATTGGTGTTGTCAGTTACTTCGCTCATTGCTAGGACCAAAGACCTGACTAGTAGCAATGTGAAGGAGGAAGAGTTTATATTGGCTCACGGATTAAGAGGAATAGTCCCTCATGTGGAAAGACATGGTGGATGGAGCATGAAGCAGTTGGTCACATTATATCCAGCGTGAGGAAGCAGAAAGAGGGATAAATTCTGATACTCAAGTGGCTTCCTCCTTTCCTCATTTTATTAAGTCTCAGACCCCAGTCCATGGGATGGTGTAATCCACATTTTTGGGATGTATCTTCATCTTCAGTTAAACATCTCTGGAAACATCCTCACAGACATCCCTAGGAGTGTGTCCCTTAAGTGATTGTCAACTCAGTTAAGTGGACAAGATTAACTGTCACCTTACCAACTTGACACCCAAACACATCACTTCAAACTGTAACATCCTCTCCCTGACCCCCATAGGTTCATGATCAGCTCATACTACACAATTCATTTGTTCTAACTTCATTCTCATTTACATGCCTTCTTTGAGGAACGGTCTGTAATGTATTTGACTCATGTTCTGGTCAGTTTATTTTCTTATTGTTGTAGATTAAGAGGTCATTGTATATTTTGGTTATAGCCTTTTACCAGATGTAATTCAGTCTGTGGTTTGTCTTTCAATAGCTTTGAGTGTCTTTTACAGACTGGAAAATTTTAACTATATGAATTCCAGCTTATGCTTATTCTTATTTTATGGAGCAAGGCTCTGATAACATATCTAAAAATCATTGCCCAAAACCAAGATCTAAACTTTCTTCTATGTTATCTTCTAGGAATTTCATACTTCATAGGATTCATTTTAATTTTTGAAAGATGTAAGATCTTTTTATCTTGCATGTGGATGTCTAATTTCTCCATTACCATTTGTTTGAAAAGCTTGTTTCTTCTCCCTTGTCTTTGTTTCTACTGCAGAGATCAGCTGAATCTACTTATGTGTCTGTATTCACTTCTCTGTCCTGCTCTGGTGATCTGTGCATCTGTCCTCATGCCTATACGACCCTCTCTCCATTAGTGCAGCACTATTTTAAGTCTTGCAATGGAGTCCTGCAACTCTGTTCTTGTAATTTGCTTTTTTTTTTTTTTAAAGTTTTTTATTTTACTTTATTTTTTGTTTTGGCAGAAATAGGCAGGTAGAGAGAGATGCAGTGTGCCACAATGTACCACAGCAGCCTTGAACGGGGTCCTTAGGCTTCATAGGCAAGGTAATGTAAAGCCATCTCTCCAATGTAATTTGCTTTTAATGGACAGTTTAGAATCACTTTGTCAACAGCCACAAAATAACCTGCTAGGGAATTTTTTTAAAAAAATTTTAAACTATATTTTATGTATTTATTTATTTGACAGAGAGAAAGAGAGAGAGAGAGACAAAATGGTTGTGCCAGGGCCTCTAGCCACTGCAAACGAACTCCAGATGCATGTGCCCCCTTGTGCATCTGGCTTACGTGGGTTCTGGAGAATTGAACCGGGATCCTTTGGCTTTGCAGGCAAATGCCTTAACCGCTAAGCCATCTCTGCAGCCCGTTGCTGGGGAATTTTGATGGAGCATGCGTTGAGCCTATAGATGAAGTTGGGAGGAGGTGACGTCATGACGATACTGACTTTTCCTATCTCTATGATGGTGGCACATTTCTCCATTTATTTGGGGATCCTTTTATTTCTTATTTTGGTTTTTGAAGGCAGGGTCTTGCTGTAGCCCAGGCTGACCTGGAATTCACTATGTAGTCTCAGGGTGCCCTTGAATTCATGGCGATCCTCCTACTTCTGCCTCCTGAGTGCTGGGATTAAAAGCGTGCACCACCATGCCTGGCTCCTTTTGGTTTTTTTAGCAGAATTTTGTAGTTCTCCTTAAGTAGAACCTGTACTAATGTTGCTGGATTTATAATTATTTGTTTCCTTTGAGTGCTGATGTAGATAGTATTTTGCATGCGTGCGTACTCATGCACATGCATGTATGTTACGTATTTCAAATTCTACTTATTCATTGCTGAAAAGAAGCAGTTGATAGTGTTTGACTTTCTGTGGTTAATTTTGCTTAGCATAATGTCCTCATTATTCATCCATGTTGAAGCATATGTCAGGATTTCCTTCCCTTTATGTTTGAATAATATTCTATTATATATGCCACATCTTGCTTATCAACCCGTCCTCTGATGGACACTTGGATTGCTTCCATGTTTTTCCTATTGTGACTAAGGCTGTTCTTCATATAGGTGTTCAGATATCTGTTTGAGTCCCTGCTCTCCATTCTGGGTGTGTTCTCAGCACTGAAATGGCTGGGTCATATAATCACTTTAATAACAATAATGATTTTATTTCCACTAACTGTACCATTTGACATTTCTTCCAATAGGGCACAAGGGTTGCAATTTTTCCATATCTTCATCATTTGTGGTTTTTTTTTCTGTTTCAGTAGTAGTTTTCCTGATGAGCGTGAGACAGTTCTGTCTTTGTAGTTTTAATTTGCATTTCCCTAATGACTAGTGATGTTACACATCCTTTCCATTCATGTGCTTATTGGCCATGTGTATATCTTCTTTGAATAAAAAAAAAAGATGCCTGTTCAACTCCTCTGAACATTGTGTTATTCTCTCTGTGTGCCAGATGCTTCAGAACACATGAAGTAAGGAAGGACTTCTTTCAACTCAGGGTTTCAGAGGACCAGGGTGAGGCCCAGCATCGTGGTTGAGAGAATGTGGTATAGCAAACCAGCTCACTGCATGTCAGGCAGGAGGCAGGGAGGGGCTCCGCAATGACAGGGTCAACATACATTCCCAAGACACACTCCAGTGAGTTATATCCTCCAGTTAGGCTCCACCTCCTAAAGTTTTCAACCCATAATAGTGCCAAAGGCTGGAGAGGTAGGCTTCAACATATGAACCAAGAGGGGACATTTCATCTTTAAATTATAACATCAGATTTTGAATTGGCTTTGTGGTTAAGTTTTTAAAGTTCTCTATATATTCCAGATATTAACCTCTTATCAGATATATAAGTGGTAAAGACTTTGCCCTCCTATAGGTTACCTATTGACTCTCTTAATTCTGTCATCTAATTTTTTTTTGGAGAGAGAGACAGAGAGAGAGGGAGAGTAAGACAAATAGAGATGGGCACGCCAGCAGTCTCTCAGCTGCTGTGAGTGAAATCCAGATGTGTGCGCTCCCCTTGTGGTCAAGTGCGGCATTGCGCCCTTGTGTCACTTTGCATCTGGCTAAATGTGGGACCTGGAGATTGGAACTGGGGTTCTTAGGCTTAGGAGGCAGGCGCCTTAACTGCTAAGCCATCTCTCCAGCCCCCAAGTTTTTTTTATTAAGCCTAACTGGTCTAGTTTTTCTTCCAGTGCCTTTGATTGTCTTTTTGTTGGTTTTATTTTATTTTATTTTATTTTATTTTATTTTATTTTATTTTTTTATTTTTTTTTTTTGTGTGTGTGTGTGTGTGTGTGTGTGTGTGTGTAGTATGTGTGGTGTCATATGGCATATGCACAGAGGAGAATGCAGAGTGTAAGCCTCTGTCATTTTTCTGACTTCTTGCCTTGAGATGGAGTCTCTTACTAAACCTAGAGCTATTGCTTTTTTTTTTTCTGGTTGGTCAGTGAGCCCCAGTGACTTCACCCTCAGGACTGGGGTTACATACATGGGGACCATATTACATGTTACATATCACATATACATATACATATGGGTGCTGGGGATATAACTCAGGCCCTCTCAGACCTTCATGCTGGTGCAGCAAGCACTCTTACCTGCTGAGCCATCTCCCTAGCCCCACCTTTGGTGTTGTGATTCAAGAGGACCACTACCAACCCCAATGTCATGAAGCTTTTGCTTTTGCTCCATTTTCTTCTAAAAATCTGGAGTTGTAGAGCTTACAGAGATACATTTGGAGATAGAAAATAGGAATCTTCCAGTTTTATTCTTTTTCAAGAAAGTTTTGGGGCCGGGCGTGGTGGTGCACGCCTTTAATCTCAGCACTCGGGAGGCAGAGGTAGGAGGATCGCCGTGAGTTCGAGGCCACCCTGAGACTACATAGTGAATTCCAGGTCAGCCTGAGCTAGAGTGAGACCCTACCTCGAACCCCCCCCCCCAAAAAAAAAAAAGAAAAGAAAAGAAAGTTTTGGGTATGCAAGGTTCCTTGAAGTTCCATGGGGATATTTTGGTTTCTGGGGAAAAAAATCATTAGCATTGTGATAGGGATGGATCTATATGTGATTGGATCTATAGATCACTGGGAGGAGTATTGATATCATGGCAAGGTTAAGTCAACTGTTCCATGACCGTAGGCTGTGCTCCCATTTACTTATATTTTCCCTAATGTCATTCAGCAATGTTTGGGAGTTTTCATTATAAAAGTGTTTTATCTCCTTGGTTATAGGACTTTATAAGTATTCCATTATTTTAAAAATGATTAAGTCAGGGGTGGTGGTACACACTTTAATCCCAGCACTCAAGAGACCAAGATAGGGAGATTGCTGTGAGTTCAAGGCCAGCCTGAGACTACATACTGAATTTCAGGTCAGTCTGGGCTGGAGCAAGACCCTACTTTGAAAATCCACATACACACACAAAAAAAAATGTTCAATTGTTGGGCTGGAGAAATTGCTCAGTGATTAAGGCACTTGCCTGCAAAACCTAAAGCCAGGGATTAATTCCCCACTAAAAACATAAAGTCCGATGTACAAAATGTTGCATGCATCTGGAGATTGTTGGCAGTGGCTAGAGGCCCATTCTCTCTCTTTCTCTTTCTCTCTCTCTCTCTCTCTCTCTGTGTGTGTGTGTGTCTCACTTGTCTTTGTCTCTCTGCTTGCAAATAAATAAAAACAAAACTTAAAATTATTAATAAGGAGCTGGGGAGGTGGCTCAGTGGGTAAAGTGTTTGTCATGTAAGCACAAGGAGTTCAGATCCCTAGCACCCACATAATGTGCCCAGTGAGGTGGCATATGCCTGTAATCCCAGTGGCAAGGAAGTGGTCACTGAAAGATCCTAAGGGCTTGCTACTGACTATTCTAGATGAATAACAAGTGAGCTCTAGGTTCAACAAGAAATGCTATTCCAAAAATCGAAGGTGGCTAGCAACTGAGGAAGACACTTGGCATTGACATCTTCATGCATGTGCACACATATACACGTATACTAACACTAACATACATACACACATGCATGTATACCACACACATTTGAATATACAAAATGAAAAAAACACTATTTTATTCTCTTTGATGCTATTATAAATGGAACTGTTTTAAAAATTCCCTTTTTAGATTGTTCATTATTAGTGTATAGAAACGCAACTGTCCTGTATTAGACTCTTCTTTACTGAGTTATTAGCTCTAAGAAAGTTTTGTGAAATATTCAGTATTGTTAACACATAAAATCATATCCAAGCCGGGCGTGGTGGCGCACGCCTTTAATCCCAGCATCGGGAGGCAGAGGTAGGAGGAAAAGGCCACCCTGAGATAGATAATTCCAGGCCAGCCTGAGCCAGAGTGAGACCCTACCTAAAAAAAAAAAAAAAAAAAAAAAAAAAATTTCCAAAAGTATAGATAATTTTATATTTGTGCATATATATATATATATATATATATATATATATATAGTTAAAATATTTTTATTTATTAATTTATTTGAGAGAGACCCATCTCCTGGATATTCTGCTCTGCTGCTTTCCAGTCCTTTTCCTTCTGGTCTGTTTTCTTTGCTATTCAGTTTTGGAGGTTTCTGCTGAGATTTCCTCAAGCTCAGAGATTCTTATCTCAATCCTGACCAATCAGCTAATGAGCCTATCAAAGGCATTCTTCATTTCAGTTACAGTGTTTTTAATCTCTGGAGTCTCTTTTTCTCGGAATTCCAGTTTCTCTGCTTACATGGCTTATCTGTTCTTGCATGTTGTCCACTTCATTCAGGTGAGCCCTTCTCACATTGATCACAGCTTTTTTTTTTTTTTTTTTTTTTTTTTTGGTTTTGCAAGGTAGGGTCTCACTATGGTCCAGGCTGACCTGGAATTAACTATGTAGCTCAGGGTGGCCTCGAACTCTCGGTGATCCTCCTACCTCTGCCTCCTGAGTGCTGGGATTAAAGGCGTGCGCCACCACGCCCGGCTTTCACAGCTGTTTTTAATTTCTGTTCTGATGATTCCACCCATCTTATCTCATCTCTCTGGTTGTGATGCTTGCTCGGTTTCTTCACACTGTACTCTGCCATTTAGTACGTCCTGTGATGTTTTTTCTTTGTGATAATCAGACACAGTGGACTATGTAAAAAGAATTGATGTAAACTGGCCTTTCAAGAACCTTACATGTGTTTCTCACTCTTTTTTTCATTCCCCAGCAGGTAAGGCAGGATGGCTAGAGTTGGCTGATGTTGGGAGCCCCATTTCCCTCAGGTCAGTTAGGTTCTGATCAAGCCCCAAAGCAGGTTAGACTCCAGTTAACTAGTTTTACCTGAGAACAGAAATCTCCCTACATGTTTTGAAACTGTTTTCTTTTCCCCTCCATTGCCAAATGTACATGGGAATTTCTCCCCAGCAGTCTCCTGAAAGAGGCCCAGAGGTCTAGAAGCCTGGAGAATGGTCCCTGGAGTTTTTGCCTCTGAGGTTTATCCTCACTGAGCCTCTAGCAACTTGGCAGTTACAGTTTGGATTGTCCTACTGGTTCCCATGGCAGTTTGAGCTTACAGATCTCCTCTAGTCCTGCATTAGTGACTTTTCTCGTCAGTGGGACGTAACACCTGACAGAGGCAACTTGGGGGGAAGAAGATGCTTACTTGGACTCACAGTTTCAAAGTGGGGAAGGCCTTGCAACTGGGGCTTCATCTGCAGCCTTCCGAGCTTGCAGTACTGTGCGTTGCTTCTCCAGGGATCAGAAATGAGAGACCCCAGGCTGGAACCTAGCTAGAACCCTGTAGTCTTGCCCCTATGGTCCCAGGCCTCCCAGCTGGGTCTAAAAGGTTTCCTGGCTTCCCAAAACAATGCCACCACCTGGGGACCAGGTGTTCATACACGTGAGCTCCTGGAGGACGCTTATTTTCCCTTCAAACCCTAACAACCCAATACCTTGTGATACTCTCTGTTCATCTGGCTATCTCTCTGGTTTGGGGAGTAGTGGCTCCCCATAACTGCACCTCTCTTACAGATCCAAGAAAAGCTGTTGACTTCATTGTTTAGATTTTTATTTGTTAGGCTAGAGTGGCAACTTTCAAGCTTCCTATATGCTACACCAGAAACTGGAAGTCACATTTTTTTCATATATATATAGTTTATTTGCTTATTTGTAAGCAGAGAGAGAGAGAGAATGAGAATGGGCACACCAGGGCATCTTGCCACTGCAAACAAACTCCAGGTGTGTGTACCCCTTTGTGCATTTGGCTTTAAGTGGGTACTGGAGAATCAAACCTGGTCTGTCAGGTTTTGCAAGCAAGTGCTTTTAACTGCTGAGCCACCTCCCCAGCCTATATGTTTTCTTTCAATCCTCTAAAACAATTTAAACAACCCAAATACCAATAAGTAAGTAAATAACTAAATAAAATGTAAATGTAAATAAATAATCACAGTATTGATATTTAACAATAAAAAGGAATGAAATGACAAGACATGCTACATGCCAATAAACCTCTAACATGCTAAGTGCAAGAAGCCAGATGTAGAAGAACACATAGTGGATGATCCCCTTTTCATGATATATTCAGAAAAGAAAACTCTCTGGAGATAGAAAGTAAATTAGTGGTTTCCTAGAGCTAGGGGTGAAAGTAAAGATTGACCAGAAATTGTCACAAGGGATCTTATTGGATGATGGAAAAGTTCTACAATTGGATTGTGGCAATACTCACATGACTCATTAACTTACTAAAACAACAAAAAACAAAAAGCCAAAAAACACTGCATACTTGAAATGGGTGAGTTTTGTGCAATGTAACTACCTCAATGAGGTCGGTACCTGAAAAGAATAAAGGCTTATTTGGAAAATATAGAAAAGGCATTAAAACAAACAGGCAGTGGTTCTAGTTCTTATGTCCATGGTTTAAATTCTTCCTCCTCCACTTACTCCTATTCTTTCCCCTCAAAGGCAAGGCCTTGTTGCATTCTCACAAAAACTCGTGTTCTATTTTTTTTTTTTTTGGAGAGAGACACAGAGAGAGACAGACACAGAGAGAGGGAGACAGATAGAGAATGGGCATGCCAGCAGTCTCTCAGCTGCTGTGAACGAAACCCAGATGTGTGCGCCCCCTTGTGGTCAAGTGCGGCATTGCGCCCTTGCGTCACTTTGCATCTGGCTAAATGTGGGACCTGGAGATTGGAACCAGGTTCTTAGGCTTAGCAGGCAGGTGCCTTAACCACTAAGCCATCTCTCCAGCCCCAAACTTGTGTTCTAAAACATAGCATGGCAGTTGAGCATGGCAACATAGGCCTGGAGTCCCAGTACTTGGAAGGCTGAGGCAGAAGGATTGCTGTGCATTTGAGGCCAGCTTGGGCTTCAGAGTGAGACTCTTTTTCAAAAATAAGCACTGTGCTGGAGAGATGGCTCAATGGTTAAAGTGCTTACCTAAAGACAAAAGTTTGATTCCCCAGTACCCATGTAAAGACAGATGCATAAAGTGGCACATGAATCTGGAGTTCATTTGTTCGTTGCAGTGGATAGAGGCCCTGTATACCTATTTGCCCTCTCACTCTCTCTCTTTCTATCTTTCTCTCTCTGCTTCTTTCTGTCTTAAATAAATAAATTAATTAAATATTTAAATAAATAAACATTAAGGAAGGAAAGAAAGAGGGATGGAGAGAAGAGAGACTGTAGTCTAACTTACATATCTTTCAAATAATTGAATAATTGTCAGGACACAATTAATGAATAATTCATCCTTTCCTTTGTGATAGGAACATCCCCCTTTATTATGCTTAAATACTTGTCTCTGCCTCTGCTTGAATCTCTTTCTAGAAGCTTTTTAATCTCATTCCCTTGATCTATCTGTGTTTTCATACGCTATTACAACACTGTTTTAATTATTTTGGCTTAATGATAAATTTTTAAATCTCATAACACAAGTCACCTTTCATCATTCCTTTAAAGACTTTTTTTTGGTTATTATCTTATGATTAGTCTTCCAGATACATTTTAGAGTCATTTTGCCAACTAAAAGAGAAATCCTCCCTTGATTCCAATTGGAATTGAATTAAACTGAAAGATGACTTTGGAGAAAATTGACTTGTGGAACTTCATTTGCCAAGGAGCATGCCTGCTCATTGACGTCTGTGGCTATCTCTTGATTCATATTTTTTTCATAATTTATTTAAAAAACAGAACTTTATACCTTTCATTGGATCTATTATTTGCTACTTAACTTAACTTTCTTTTTTTTTTTTTTTTTTTTTTTTTGCAAGAATAGGGGTTTGGGGTTTTTTCTTTTTTCATATGTTTTATTTATTATTTATTTAAGAGAGAGAGGCAGCCAGAGAGAGAGAGAGAGAGAGGGAGGGAGGGAGAATGGGGCACACCAAGGCCTCCAGCCACTGCAAATGAGCTTCAGACACATGCACCACTTTGTGCATTTGGCTTACATGGGTCCTGGGGAATCAAACCTAGGCCCTTTGGCTTTGCAGGCAAACACCTTAATCGCTAAGCCATCTCTCCAGCCAGGTTCTTTCTTTCTTTCTTTCTTTCTTTCTTTCTTTCTTTCTTTCTTTCTTTCCCTTCCCTTCCCTTCCCTTCCCTTCCCTTCTCCTTCCTTCCTTCCTTCCTTCCTTCCTTCCTTCCTTCCTTCCTTCCTTTCTTTCTTTTAATGACAGAAAGAGAGATAAAGAGAGAGAGAGAGAATTAGCATGCCAGGGCCTTAGCCACTGCAATCAAACTCCAGATGCATGTGTCACCTTGTGCATCTGGCTTATGTGGGGTTCTGGAGAGTCAAATGTAGGTCCTTAGGCTTCGCAGGCAAGTGCCTTAACCTTAATTACTAAGCCATCTCTCCAGCCTGCTATTTAATATTTTTATTGACTGTGTAAAGGGAAACCTTTTGCTATTGAGATTCCTTACTGGTTGTCACTGATAGAAAGCGACACTACTCATTTGTGCTAACTGGTCATTAACTCTCCTACCAGCTCTTCCCTGTCCTCATGATTAGAGATCATTAAGGGCTATTCAGGGGAATGTTTATATCACACGTGCACAAGAACTTACACCTTTGCCAAAGTTGTGTCTCTGAATTTATTTCCCATCTTGTTTGTTAACAGTGCAGTGTGAATCTTTACCAACACCTCTCTTTGTTTTCCCTTTAACAAGAAAACCTCTCGTGTTTCATTAGGTAGTAGCTAATGTGGTTTTTAAAGGTTGGGATGAGCTAAAGGTGCTTCAAGGAAATGTCTTTCCTACAGCTATTTTATTAAGCATTCCAAGTGCAGTAGATATTGGATTTTATCAAATGCCCTCCTGCATTTTGTAAGTTGATCATATTTTTTTCTCCTTTGAACTATTGATGTAATGGAATGATATTCATAGATTTCTTGATATTGAACCAGTCTTGCGTTCATGAAATAAGATTCTATGTGGTCATGGTATGTTATCCTTGTAATATTCTGGTAGAATCTACTTGCCAGAACTCTACTGAGAATTTTCATAGCGGTATTAATAAGTTGGCAATCTTATTTTGGCCCTGTCAGATTCTTTTATCGGAAACTTGCTAGTTGGGTGAAAGGTACCATTTCTATATTTGGAAATTATCTAGGATTTATTGAACGCTGAATGGGGGGAGTCTTGTCTGTAAACCCTCCCTCCCCCCTGACACATATTCTCCCGTCTCTCACAGGAGGAATCTTCGAGTATGCTGACGGCCCCAACGCCCAGGTCATGAACGCAGAGGAGCATGCTTTTCGATTTTCTGCCAACATCATCAACAGGAACAGAACCCTGCTGCCCAACACAACCTTGACTTATGACATCCAGAGGATTCACTTCCATGACAGCTTTGAGGCCACCAAAAAGGGTGAGTGAGCAACTTCCCGACCAGCTCTCTTCCAGCCTGGGAGGTGGGGGGCAGGTGAGTGATGAAACTCCAGGTCAGGGTGGAGTTTGGAGCCTTTCCCACTTAGTCTGGAGATCTGCTTCTGTCCCAATTCAGCACAGGCTGTGACAGTCCCTCAGGAGCTGGAGCAGGGGCAGAGGCTGTCAGGACCTCCTATGCAAGCCAGACATGGTGGTGTGGCCTATAATGCCAGCACCCAGGAAGCTGAGGGAGTTCATGCATTCGAAGTCAGCCTGGGCTGTATAGCAAGTTCAGGTCCATCCCAGACTAACAGCAAGACCCTGGAAGGGAGAAAGAGGCTATGGAGAGTGGCTAATGAGTGGAGGAAATGTAGGGAGGAGCTGAGATTGGCCGAGAGGTAGTGATCAGGCCTGTCCCGGTCTCCAAAAAAGTCTGAATCAAGGTAGACAGTCTCAAAAATGGTTTGTATTTTCGACTAGGCTTTTTTTTTCTTTTTGCAGACGTATGTATGTGTGGTGTGCATGCATGTGTATGTGCTTACTTTGCATGTAGATGAGTACATGTACATATGGATGGGTTGATGTGTGTGTGCCTGTGGAGGCTGGAGGTTAACATCGGATATCTTCCTTGATCCACCTCGCTTTCTTTACTAAGGGAGGGCCTCACTTGAGCCCAGAGCTCACCAATGCAGCTAGTGGAGCTAGCCAGCCTGCTCTGAGGTGCTCCTGTCCCCACCTCCTCAGGGCTAGGATTCCTGGTGGGTTGCCATGTCCTGCCTGGCATTTACATGGGTGCCAGGGATCTGAACTCCAGTCTTTGTGCTGGCACAGCAAGGGCTTTATCCACTGAGCTCTTTCCACAGCCCCTGGTTTTATTTTTAATGGACAAACAATAATTCTACATCTTTAGGGGGTGCAATGTGCTGGTTTGATATATGCATTTTTCCTATTTTATTTTTATTTTTTATTAGAGGGAGAAAGAGGCAGAATATATATATATATGGAGAGAGAGAGACAGAAAGAGAGAGAGAGAAAGAACAGGCATGCCAGGGCTTCCAGCCACTGCAAATGAACTCCAGACACATGTACCACCTTGTGCATCTGGCTTTACATGGGTACTAGAGAATTGAACCTGAGTCCTTTGGCTTTGCAGACAAGCAGCTTAACTGCTAAGCCATGTCCCCAGGCCCTGTATACATTCTTGAGGGATCACACCGGTATCACGCATATTTACCACTTCAAGTAGGCATTTATTTGTGGTGAGAACATTTTAAATGATCTTTCATCTCTTTCAAAATATACAACACATTATTATTGACTATCTTTATCTTGCTATGAAAGCTTGTTTTGTCTTTCACTGGAAGCTTACTCAAAATATCAGTAAATAATATACAAATAAAGCAGATACTGTAATAACTCAAGTATACCGTCTGCCTGCCATGCAGAGACTTCATGAAAACAACAGGCCACTCAATGCCTACAACAACTTGACCCCAGAGGCTCTGGGTGACCCTGAGGTCTGACATTAGTCTCAGGATTTAATACGTTTCCATACTTTCTTTGGGCTGCACAATAACAAGAAAATCCTAATTCATAAAAACAAGTTGTGGGTGTGCCCAATTAACGTTTTCCCACATCTGAATTTTTAAAAGTGAGATCAAAACAACATGTCACAGCCTCCCCAATTAACAGACACCTTTAAAATGAAGTAAAACTCCAGTTATCCTGGGTCCTCAAACACATACACAAAAGGTGACTTCTGAGTACCCAAGTGAGCTACCAGTTTCCAATGTGCTATACAGCACACCTGAATATGCAAGTCTGTTTATTTTTTGTTTTTCGAGGTAATACCCCACTGTAGCCCAGGCTGACCTGGAATTCACTATGGAGTCTCAGGGTGGCCTCGAACTCATGGCAATCCTCCTACCTCTGCCTCCCAAGTGCTGGGATTAAAGGCGTGCGCCACCACACCTGGCCCTGCTTTTCCATTGCTATCTTAAAAAACAAAAATAGCTCATATACACATATCCACGCACACATGCGTGCAGTCAGCCCTCCAAGTCCACAGGCTCTCCATCAATGGAGTCAACAAACGTGAACCAAAAATATTCAGGAAAAAAAAAAGAATCAGTTATCTCAGTACTGAAGACATACAGACTTTGTTCATGTCATTTTCCTAAACAATAAGCACAATACCTATTTGCATAGCATTTGCATCGCATTGTACAGGGAGTCATCCAGAGATGGCTGGGAGCATATGGGAAGATATATAAGATATATGCAAATGCTATGCCAGTCTGCATCAGGGACTTGAGCATCTGTGAGTTTGCTGTCTGCAGGGGTCCTGAAACCAATTCCCTGTGCATCCCGAGGGAGACTGCATATCTGAACTACATTTTAACATATATATTTAATTCAAATTCCACTTAAATGCTTAGATAACTGGAAACAGCTTTCATCCAACCTTCGATTTCCATGTTTGAAAATCTCGAGCCCAGGGAATCTCATTCCCAAAATGGCTGGGTCATCCTTCCCGTAATATGATATCATAGCCCATCAAAGTCCATATCACAGTTTTTAGTTAAATAATTGTTTATGTAATGTCTTTCCCGTTCTCCTGAACATTACTGAAAGGAAAGTTGATAACTGATAGATTCCCTGGGTACCTAAAAGATTGGGGGTGTAGTAAATGCTCAATGAAATGATTTCTTAATAAATCAATGGATGGTTTGAGTTTGGGGCATGGAAACCTGAGAATCATTGTGCAGTGCCCCCGTCAGCTGAGCTTAGGGACAGCATTGTCCATGTATGCTTGGCAGGCTGAGACCCATCCACAGGTGACTCTAGTCTTTCTGAGGGGTTCCTAGTTCAGGGGTCTCAGGAACAGACCTGGAAGACTGCTCCCTGCAGCTGGTTCTGGCTTCCTAAGTCCCTCTGTGGGGGAGCATCTTAGTCCAGAATGTCAGCGGGGCACAGTGGTGGAGCCAGGCTGTCTACACTGGCAACTCAACAACTCCAATACCAAGTGTATTGGGCAAAACGTCCATGCCTCGGTTTCCTCATCTGTGAACTAATGCTCCTCTGTGAAGTACTTAGGACAGTGTCTGGCACCCTAGTAAACAAAGCTTTGCTTAAGCACACTTAAAACTTTTTAAATATTTTGTTTACAAGAGAGAAAGAGGCAGAGAGAATGAGTATGGGCACGCCAGGGCCTCTGCCATTGCATGCGAACTTCAGACACATGCATCACTTTGTGCATCTGGCTTTATGTGGGTACTGGGGAATCAAACCCAGGCCATCAGGCTTTGCAAGCAAGCACCTTTAACTGCTGAGCCATCTCTCCAGCCCACACTTGGACTCTTTGCTCCTTTTCCCCCACTGGGCCATCAAGGTAGTACCTGACACCTATGGAGGCTACCATTTCCTCCTGCTCCCCCCAGCTTGAAAATGGAAGGCCAGGGCTGGAGAGATGGCTTAGCAATTAAGGTGCTTGTCTGCAAAGCCTGAGGACCCAGGTTCAATTCCCCAGTACCCATGTAAGCTACCTGCACAAGGAGTCACATGTGTCTGGAGTTCATTTGCAGTGGCAGGAGGCCCCGGCATGCCCATTCTCTCTATATATCTGCTCTTCCTCTCTCTAATAAATAAGTAAATAAATAAATATTAAAAAAAATAAAATGGAAGAACAGTGGCTCCCTTAGGGTGAGGTTACTACTGACATTATTGAATCTCACCCTACTCTGGTTTATCCCTGAAGAGGGATCCTTTGTCCATTGGCCCTCTCCCTAGGCAGGAGCACCCTCCAGTCTTCTCGCTTGCTCCCAGCATGCCCTGCGGCCAGCACCAGACAGTGATGTATTGGCCTTTCTTCCTAGAGTCCAGGTGGACACCCTCTGCCCAGCCTCTTCTGGCTAGAAAAGGACTGAACTCAACCAGACCTGCTCACAGAAAGGTCAGGACTCAGCAAATGCCTAGAGTTGGAACACAGAGGCCCACATGGATACAGCTAGCCCCAAGGGCTGAGCTGAGGCTCCAGTCCAATTTTCCTAAAACACACAAACAATACGCCGCTTCCCTGTTGGCACACCTAGGATTCAGCCCAGGCGCCTGGCATAGTTTCAGAGCCTTCCCAGAGGTACTTCCCTCCCTCCCCCTACCTGTTCCCTCTGTGGACCTGCCAGGATGTCCACAGAAAGCAGAGCCAGAACTCTCTGCTCCCGGAAGTCTACTAAAGCCCCTCCCCTCCATACAGATCACACAACCTGCTCATGTAAAACCTTAGAGGATGTGTCCCATCCTCAGGTCATGGTCAGATCCCAGGACTGCAAGGCCTTCCAGCCACATCCACGCTCTTCGTTCTTTGGCCTCTAGAGTCTGGGCTCTAGTGATACCTTCTACCTTAGGTTTTGTTTTTTTTTTTTTTCTACATGCTGTTTTCTCTGCTTGTAATATCTACACAACACACACACACACACACACACACACCATGAGGTTGAGTTTGTAAAGTCAAGGGTTATAAATATAGAGGCAAAGAGGCCTTATCTCATCAGAATGATCTACTTAGGCAAGGGCAAGTCTGAGTGTGAGTGTGTGTGTGTGTGTGTGTGTGTGTGTGTGTGTGTGTGTGTGTGTGTGATTATCTATCTCTCCCACTAGACTGAAAGAAAGCCTTATTACCTTTTCAGTGCTATAGAACTTAGCACGGTCCTGCACCCAGGATGCACAATACTAGTGGTTAGGTCGGGAGAGAGAGAGAGAGAGAGAGAGAGAGAGAACATGAATTCTTTTTTGGGTTTTTTTTTTTTTTCATTTTTCGGTTTTTCAAGGTAGGGTCTCACTCTAGCCCAGGCTGACCTGGAATTCTCTATATAATCTCAGGGTGGCCTTGAACTCATGGTGATCCTCTTACCTTTGCCTCCTGAATGCTGGGATTAAAGGCATGTGCCACCATGCCCAGCGAAAACATGAATTCTTGATGTGCTGAACTCACTTAACAAAAATAGCTTCTAATGACCCCAGTAGGACATGAGGCTTTCCCCCTACAGGTCATGTCCATGAGAGTCAGTGACGGGACACAGCTAGACTGTCCAGAAAATGGGAGATCATCGTATGAGTGCTGACACAAGCAGGGGGGGCTTCCTGGAGGAGACGTCTAGGCTGTGCTCTGAAGGATGCTAGGGAATAAAACACAAGTTCAAGGACAAAGACAGTGAAGTAGATATGAAGGAGGACAATCTGTACACTTGACCATTCCTTGGTGAGCACCCTCTTTGTTCTCTGAGGTGGGCAAGGTAGAGGTGGCGCTCCTTGTCACCATGGAACTTACAACTAGTATGACTGAAGTGACACATGCAGGCTTGGGAGCTACAGATGGTATTGGAAAAGGACCCTAGAGACTTGGCTTGGCCAGGGAACATGTGGATATGAAACAAAACTACCAGGCCAGATGCACAAGTTGGCACATGCATCTGGAGTTCGTTTGCAATGGCTGGAGGCCCTGGTACGCCCGTTCTCTCTTTCTCTTTGCCTCTTTCTCTCTCTGTCACTCATAATAACAAAATAAACCAAAAAAAAAAATTAAAAAAAAAAAAAAAAACAAAGAAACAAAACTACCTAAGCCAGCACATGACAACATCCCCACCACCTTGAGCAAGCCATAGAGACCAGGCAAGCCTTTCTGTGACCTTGCTCGTGCCCCGACACCTTGTTACTCAGCCCGGCCACCATTGCCCCTGCTGGTGCCGTTCACTGATTTGATCTACTTTTGAACTTCATGGAGCTTAGGATCTGATTTCTTGAGCCTTGGCTCTTGGGCTCTGCTGTCCATCCATGAGAGTCACCACCCAGCGGTACTGTCTTGTCCCTCACTGATGTACAGCAGTCACGAGAGGTCAGGAAGTACCACCATTTTAAAATCCATTTCACTCTCATTGCATCCTTGAGTTGTTCCCACGTGGGGCCATTACCTGAGGTGCTTCTGTGGGGCGCACAACCTCATTCTTGTGGAGTATTCTTAGGAGTGGAAGAGTAGCGTCACTGAATGGTCTGTTCAGCCAAACAGCAGTGGCAGGGAGTTATCCCAATCTGGACTCCCCAGGAGTTCACAAGGCTGGCACGTGTTCCACTCCTGCACTAACATCTCCTAAAGCCAGTTTTGCCATTTTAAATGTTGACCGTTCTGCTGGTTCATGTAGCAGTGATCTTATGGTTTTATTCTGAATTTATCTGATGGCTAAAAAGGTTGAATATGTTTTATGCTATGTTTTTATAGATCATTTGAATATTTATTCTCTTTCTTGGAGTGCTGTTTACAACTGCTTTTTACAATTGAGTTGCTTATCATTTCTTGTTGATTTATATGATTTCTTTATATGTTCTGGATAAAAGTCCTTTGCTGTGTATGTGTGTATAAATGTGCACATATTTATGTGTGTAGCATGTCTATTACATATGAATTTGCATTTAATACTCTTCGGAATATCTTATGAGGAGCAAAGTTATTAATTTTAAAGAGCTGGCTTCAGTAATAATTTTTGTATGGTTAATGTTTTTGTGTTCTGGTTGAGAAGTTTTTATTGATCTTGAAGTCATAAAGCTATTCTCTTCTATTTTCTGCCAGAAGTTCTGTCTTTTATAGTTGGCTGTGTCTGATCTATCTCAAACTGATTCACTATGTATAATGGGAGGATAGGGGTTGAATTTTGTCTCTTCTGATGGGATGGATTTTTGGTATCCCTGGAACTGTTGGGCACTATCTACCAAATCTTTTGTCTACAAGGATGTTTCTAGACACCTTCATGATAGCAACCAAACGCTAGAAATGCATTAAGAGATCATCCAAAAGAGAATGGGTAGATTGGCATATAGTCAAACAATGGAATTTTAGTCAGCAGTAAAAAACAAACAAACAAAAAAAAAACTTGGGGCTGGAGAGGTGGCTCAGTGGTTAAGGCGCTTGCCTGCAAAGTTTAACAATCAGGGTTCAATTCCCCTGTACTCACATAACTCTACGTGCACAAAGTGGAGCATGCATCTGGAGTTTGCTTACAGCGGCTAAACACCTTGGTTTGCTCTCTCTCTCGCTTTCTCTCTCTCCCTCCCTCTCTCTTCTCTATGTCTCTCTGCATACAAATAAATAAATAATAAAATAACAACAACAACAACAAAAAAAAAACGTAAGGATATGGCTCAGTGGTAGAGAGCTTGTCTAGAATGCATATAGCCCTGGGTTCTATCCCCAGCACATGTGCGCGCACACACACACACACATTGCTTGCTACAGGCAACATCATGTCTGAACTGCCCAGACATAATGTTGGGTAAAAGACAAGTGGCTACTCTATAGCAGGGAGGAAGTATTGTTGGTTGACACTGACTAGAAAGGGCCTTCCTAGGTGTGGAAATGAATTACATCATATTGTAGATAATGCAAGAGCTTGGAGTATGTGGTGTATGAGTTATGTGTAAGAATTCATCTAAGTTATGTGCTTAAGATTAATATGCTTGGGTTAGAGAGATGGCTCAGTGGTTAAAGGTACTTGCTTGCAAAGTCTGATGGCCTGAGTTCAATTCCCCAGTGCCCACATAAAGCCATATGCACAAAGTAGCACATGTGTCTGGAGTTTGTGTGCAGTGGCAAGAGTCCCTGGCACATCCATTCTCTATCTGTCTGTCTGCCTATCTATCTACCTACCTACCTACCTACCTACCTACCTATGTCTTTCTCTCTGCCTCTCTCTCAAATAAATAAAATATTTTTTTTATTTTTGCTTCTTTTAAATTTATTTATTTGAGAGAGAAAGAGGCAGAGAGAGAGAAAGAACGGGGCCTTTAGCCACTGTAAATGAAGTCCAGATACATGCACCACCCTGTACATCTGGCTTACATGGGTACTGGGGAATCGAGCCTCAAACCAGTGTCCTTAGGCTTCACAGGCAAGCGCTTAACCACTCAGCCATCTCTCCAGCCCAGTAAAATAGTTTTAAAAGATTTGTATACTCTACTAAGTGCCTATATCTCAATTTTTAAAAACTGACAGATAGCCTCCCTTTTCTGTGAATGGGAACAGTGCTATTGGGCCAGCTCTCATTGGGCACCCATCATCCCTCCAGGAGCCCCCATGCTTCCATGCTCTTCGGTCTGGTTTTCAGGCTGTTTCTTGGGAGCATCATTAGGACTCTGGCAAGGGGGTATACTTGGGCCCAATTCTGGTGACCCCAATGACAAATTCCCCTAGATGGATGTTCCCATCACCACTCCCCACCCCCAGCCGAAAGCAGCCACCTCAGGCCGTGTGGGCCTGGGGGACACAACCACTGGGAGTCCATACTGCCTGCCCCACCAGTTCCTGGTTGAGTTAGTCCTTTCCCCACAGGAAGCCCAGGAGGCCTTTTCCCATTAAAAGGGACTTGCACTTCTTGTCTTTATTTTGAAATGTTTTGTGGAAAATTAAAATATGAATGACTCCCAAGCAGCGCCTGAGCCAGCAGTCCAGAGAGGAGAGAGCGCCTGCGTTTTCTTCTAAGGCTGGCCAGAGAGGGCTGGAATCGACCCAGTCACTCCCCAGGCTCCTCTGCCTCCACTTATTCTCTGAGCGGCTCAATTCCTTTTAAGACACGAATTGATTGGGATAATTTTGGCTATAACTACAATTGCCATGGGCGGGGGTGGGGTGCGTTCAGGCTGGGGACTTCTGCAATGACTGTTGAACCATTGAGTTACTGTAAAATGACTGGGAAAAATGGATTCAAAATTGAAGCCACAAATAACGTAATTACTGCAGTGTGCACACGGGGCTGCCAGAACCAGGTTGGCTGCGGCCCTGGAAACATCTGGAGGCAAAACTGCTCCAGGTACAGCAGTGGTGGTGGCAACAGCAACCCCTGCCCCTGGGCCTTGGGGACAGCCATGATCTTCTGGACCAGAAGATCCTCAGAGGGCGGAAGCACGGAGGGACGGGAGGGGGGAAATGTGGAGCGAGGGAACAAGGAGACAAAACAGTTGGAAGGCAGGACTAGTATCTCCTATACCCCAGCAGGGAGGTCTAGGCACTGCCTCGTTGGCAGAATGGGGTCCAGTGTGGGCATCATCGTGACATCACTCACTGCTTTTGACACTGACGTCAGCACGCATACGTCAGCAACACAGCTGCTGCCCTCCCTATCCACCCACAGCAGGCTCACCTCCATCTTCATATCCACACCCCCACCCCAACCTATGCTTCAGTCATTTCCATCTCCACTGTTGCATGAAAGCAACATCTTTGTCATCACTAGAGTCGCTGCCACACACCCCCATCCACAATAGCATCACCTCCATCTTAACAGCGTTAGCACCTCCATCCCCCCTACTACCGTCATCTCCTTCTCCATCTTCGTTACCACAGCAGTGTCTTCATCACCACTGTAGGTGCTTTCATCCTTATTCATACTGTTATTTACACTGTTAAAATAATTTTTTTTGAGGTGGGGTCTTACTCTGGCCCAGGCTGATCTGGAATTCACTATGTAGCCTCAGGCTGGCCTCGAACTCATGGTGATCCTCCTACCTCTGCCCCCCTTCCGAGTGCTGGGATTAAAAGTGTGTGCCACCACACCCAACTTAAAAAAATATTTTTTTATTAGATGGGGCATAGTGGCACACACCTTTAATCCCAACACTCGGGAGGCAGAGGTAGGAAGATCACTGTGAGTTCAAGGCTCCCCCCACCAAGACTACACAGTAAATTCCAGGTCAGCTTGGGCTAGAGTTGAGACCCTATCTCAAAAAAATATATTTTTCTTTATTTGTTTGCAAGGGGAGAGAGCGAGGATGGGTGTGGTGTGTGCCAGGGCTTCTGGCCACTGTAAACAAACTCCAGATGCATGCACCACTTTGTATATCTGGCTTTACATGGGAACTGAGGAATCAAACCTGGGCTACCAGGTTTTGCAAGTGAGTGCTTTTAACGGCTAAGCCATCTCCCCAGCCCACGATGGATGGTATCTTTACAACAACAGTACCACAATGCTTACCTCTACTGCCATCTATGAGAGCTTCATGGTTGTTGTGACAGCAACAACCTCTTCTTCATCTCCAACCCCAACACTAGCATCACCTTTCTGCTGCTCTTATCATTATTCACTGGCCCAAAAATACCTTCCTCATCACCAAACTCATCCGCAGCTTCAGCACCACCGTCCCACTGGTACCACGGTCCTCTTCAGCACAGCTGTGACCACATTCTCTCACCGGCGCTCATATCGCTGTCACCATCCCTGCCGGCCCCATCTCCGTAAGTGTGATAGCATTGACATCTTCACCTTCAGCAAACTCATCCAACATCAGCATCGCCATGCCACCATGATGCATCATGCCATCAGCAATTCCAAACTCATCCAAGCTACCACCATGATCCCCAACAGTGTCTCCACAGGACCTTCATCCTCACAGCCTCTGCCATAGTGACCTTTGTCCTGATCCTAACAGCCCAGGTCCAAAGCAATCACGTCCTTGCAGCTCACTCTTTGATTAGTCACCTGTACCACACTGTGCTCGGTCTGCTCCTTTGGCCTCCTCAAACAGCATACTCAGCCCTTCATCAGGACTGGGGACATTACTTAAGAGGTTAGGTTGCGTGAAGGTAGTAGAGGTGCCTGTTTCAAGGCTAAAGCAAAGAGCGGGCGGGGGAGGGCAAGAGGCAAATGTTTTTATACATGGTGATGGCAGGGAGCGAGGCAAGTCATTCTAGTAAGTCTTCGTTCTGAAAATCCTTGAGGGAGAGAAAGAACAGGTATAGTAGTGGGACCAAAACCAAGGACACTGAGGCACAGCTCGAAGGTTCAAGCAGAAATGGGAGGCAGCACCTGAGAGAAACCCACAGATCTTATAAGCTATCCACAGATGTTGAGGTCTGGAAAGTAATGACAGCCATCCAGGTCTGGCCACTCCCTTTTGTCCATGCCTGAAGGAAATGGGCATCTTTTCTTGGTGCGTGTGCGTGTGTATGTGCATGTGGTTATGCATATCTGTATGTACATGTGCGTGCACGTGCATGTAGAGGCCAGGGATTGACATCGGGTGTCTTCCTCGGTCGCTCTCCACCTTGTTCTTTGACACAGGGTCTCTCACTGAACCTAAACGTCACAGATTCAGCTAGACAAGCTAGCCAGCTTGCCCCAACGATTCTCCTGTGTCTGCCTCCGCAGCACTGGGCTGACAGCTCTACACTGCCATGCCTAGCATTGTATGTCGGTTCTGGGCATCTAAGTGGGGTCCTTGTATTTGCATGGCAAGCATTATATTGACTGAACCATTTCCCCAGCCCCGTGGTTCCGTGTTGCAGATGAGGAAACTCAGACATCGTGAGTCAGCACCCTCCCAGGATTCTGCTGACTCTTCCCCCCTTTGTTTATGGGATCATCACCCCGCCCCCTCCCGCCATACCCACAGCCCCTCACTCGCCCTTCACTCTGTTGCAGCCTGCGACCAGCTGGCGCTGGGTGTGGTGGCCATCTTCGGACCATCCCAGGGCTCCTGCACCAATGCTGTCCAGTCTATCTGCAATGCCCTGGAGGTGCCCCACATCCAGCTGCGTTGGAAGCACCACCCGCTGGACAATAAGGACACGTTCTACGTGAACCTCTACCCTGACTACGCCTCACTCAGCCACGCTATTCTCGACCTGGTCCAGTCCCTCAAGTGGCGGTCAGCCACCGTGGTCTATGACGACAGCACAGGTGAGTGGCAAGGGACAGAGCCCCAAGATGGTGCTGTCTGCCTAGCACAACAGGACCCTGGGGGTGGGGGAAAGCCACGTCCTACACTCACCCGCAGCATCTAGTCATATGGATGCTCATCCGGGCGCTCACACCTACATGTACACCCCCACGCCTGCCTGCGTTACTTCACTGTGCACTCCCGCCAGCACGTACAACTTACTCGCAGTGTGGCATGCTTTATAGGGCGAACATGCTGGGTGTAAATCCCAGTTCTCCTATGCAGCCTGCTGTGTAGGAGGGTATTGCTGTGTGTAGATCCCAGCTGTCTGTATACAGGAACCAACCTTGTAGGCCTGCTGTGGAGGGTGGCTGTGCTGGGTGTAAATTCCAAATCTCTGTATGCAGGAACCCGGTAGGCAGTCAGTGCTCACGGCTCACAAGAGATTAGCGATTCTTTCCTCTTTGCACCCATGCTCAGCCCAGCCCCCACCCCTGCCACCACCATCTCTATCTACACTAAGGCACAGAGACCCATACTTGCTTGGACCCCAGCCCTTAACCTACTTATGTGATGGCGAACCCCAGCCCAAGACCAAGTGTGCAGACCAAGCACTGGTTTAGGTCTCATCTTCCCAAGGCAGAGGAGGGAAAAGGGACCCGGAGGCTGGACCCCTTTGGTACAGAGCCACCCGTCGCATGCCTTGCCCAGCTGGAGCCAATACCAACATATACATTTGCCCAGAACATGCTTGGCCCAGTCCTGCCTAACCGTCCATACCTAGCAAAACCCTCTTCCAAAACCATACCCTTCCAAAACCCTCTTGGTATGATGTGTTAGCCTTTATTTCTCAACTTCTGAGCACTTAATGTGAGCCCAGAGTGGACATCCACGAACAGATCCAGTAAATGCGTCCTGGGTTCTTCTTTTGGACCTCATACGTTGCTGAGAGCTGAAGCTACCTGATGACTGAATCCCTGGCCTTGGACTCGGCGAGATGTGTGCCATGGGGGGAACTCAGAGAAGGTCCCATAGTGCTATGTATATGGGCTGTGCTAAACCATAAACGGGCCTTGACCAGCAGGGGACCAGGGGACAAGAAGAGCCACTAGCAGATCCTGCCTTCATCCTCAGTCATCCTCATGAATAACTAAAGATGGCCCAGGCCTGGAGAGTTCTCCGGTGACCAAACAGGCAAGCTTCCTAAGGTGTACGGTGGAGCGAAGATGACTGGGTGTCTACCATGCGCCAGGCAGTGTCGGGGCGAGTCTCATCTAATTCCACCCATCTCCCAGTACTCAATCAGAAATGAGGAACCAAGGTGTCAGCCCTGCCCACTGTCACCCAGCTCGTATCAGAGCCAACATGGCCCTCCATGCCTGTGTGAGCCCATAGCCTGTGCTGTGAGCCAGCATGGAAGTGGAGCTTGCTCTTCGATTTCTTTCCAAAGAGTCAAGTCCCAAGACAAATCTTGGCCCAGCCTCTTCAGAGAGAGTGACCTTGGCAAGTCACTTAACCCATCTGGCCTGGCTCTTGCCACATGTCAAAGAGTGGCAGCATCCAGCCTCAAAGAGCCCTCCAGCTCGCAGCCGCCTGTGATTCACTGTCAGGTCCTGATTGCCTCTTAATGGGGGAATGGGAATGGCAAGAGAAAAAGACAGTCAGGAAGCTGTTCATCTGCCTCGTAGCTCTGCGATCATATACAAGGTACCTGCTGGCCCCAGACCCCCAGGCTGGAGATCCTTGAAAGTGGGTCTACTGTGCTTAGTGCCCACCGAGCGGCACTCCACAGCGGCCAGTCCCCTCCAGCGTTTGTGTAGGATGATGATATTTTCTTTCTAGATGATCACTAGGAATGATCCTGGAATATGAGCCTATTTTTCTGCTTCCAGATTGAAGGATCTCTGCACTTCTAGGACTCACTCAGCCCAGGACCTGGCACAACATGGGCATTTTCAAGTGTTGGTTGAGACGACGTGGATTGGATTGAAAATCATGTTGACTTAAACTCTGAATAAATATTGCAAGAGTATAGGCGTATAGAAATGAAGGTTCTGCCATCCTCTCTGCCTTTTTTTTTTTTTTTTTTTTTTTGAATAATCATATTATAGGAGATTGGGTGCCCATCAAGAAGGAATTGCGGCCATTAGAGCTGAGAACAGAATGGCATAGTGTGCTGTCAGAGCTCTAGATGCCTGGGAGAAAGAAGGCTCTGTAGCTTTGGTCAGTGTGAGCTGATTTATCAAGGAGGAGAGAGGTTTGCTATTGACCCTTGAGAATGGAAGGACCAGAAGGGAGTGGTGAGGGTGTGATGAGTAGAGGGAACAGGGCCAGGAGGTGAGACTTCATGTGGCAGTGTTGCAGAGACACTGGCCTGTGTTGGGGAGAGAATTTAAGTATGGATCCGGGAGGCAAGAGTCAGCAGCATGTAGCTGGCTATGCAGGTCCGATGTCCTGCCTCAGGGTTCAGACTTTATGTTGTGAGTAACTGAGGTCCACTGAAGACTGTCCAGCCTAGAGGTGGAATGATGAATAAATTCCAGCAAGAGAGTCCCTGAGAACAACATGCAGGAATGGGGAGGGTCAGAGGGAGAGCATGACACAGAGATGGCTGCACTGGCCCCAGCAGGAACAAAGGAGGCCTGAGTGACCAGTAGCTGTTTGGAAGAGAACTTGGGGGCAGAGTGGAAAAGAAGAGACAGATGTGAACAGGATGTTGGCTCTATGTAGCCAGAATGTGCAGAGCAGACACCGGCTTGAACCGCTCACTGCCCAATGATGCTGGATCTCTCCACTGCGTGGGTTAGGGAAAGCTCGGCTTTGTGAGCAAAAGGAGCCAGCCATGATGACAGGCGCTGTGCTATGGTCAGAAGTGATCTGAGGCCTGGGGCTTCCTGTCTCTCAGCCTCTGGCTCCACCTGCATGCCTGTAGCACTTGATCGCCAGCTCTGAGGGGCTAGAATTACCAATGACCACCCCGCCCAGACACACACACACACACACACACACACACACACACACACTAGCTTACAAAGCGCTGGGGGGCTGGGTATCAAACCAAGCAAATACCTTTACCACTGAACTACATCCCCAGCCTATCACTCTCCTATACTATGATTAACCGTTCAAAAAGTAAATAAAACAGAAGATGGAATAACAGTGTCTTCATCTCTTCACCTCATCAGTACCTAATATATTTTTCCTACAATATTTCATTAGTGTTTAATTCGACTTGAATTTCAATTTATCTCCATTCAATTCCGTTGTAAAAACATGCTGAGACCTAGTGGGGTCAATAAGAGACGAGGTTTGGTCAAGACAGTAATTGATACTAGGGATTTGGGGTTGTATTGAACAATGATATAGCATTGAAACTGAAAAGTGGGAGGCAGGAACCTGCTCCCTGAACCAGGGATATCTTATCAGGAGGATTACTGTGGGTCATCAGAGCCATGAACTGGGAGCACAGTGTGTGGAGCAGGCTCTGGCTGTGTCTGCTGCAAGGCTGGGGCTGTGTTTTGGCGTCAAGTAATAGATGCTCCAGTTCAAATCAACTCAACGAGTAGCCATTTGGTTTTCTCATGGACAGGAAATCGAGGGCTGGGACTTCCTGGGGCTGGTTTACAAGCCTAACAATGACTGTTGGGTCCATATTGTTATGCCCCCTCCCTTGGGTTTTCCCTCCTTGTCATCATAGCGGTGCTGTGTTTCCAGGCATCAATTCTGCAAGTCATAATAACCCAAGCAGGAAGTAGGAGCCAAAGAGATTTGTCTTGATGTAACTTCTACATCTTTATCAATAAGAAAGGTCTATCCAGGAACCTTCTAGAAGACATTCCCGTACAGCTCCCTGAGTTCATGCTTACTCTTCCAGTCCCTGCCTAATGGGAATGGCATTGTCATTGACTGGCTTCTGAACATCATGAGTTTCTTGGGATTGGTGCATGGCCACCAAACAAAGCACACTCCCTTTAGCATTCCAGCCGAGGATGTATCTGTCAGCTCCTTCTACAATCAGCCACGTAACAAACCACCCTGCAAACCCAGTGGCTCAAAACAACAAACATTTGCTTAGCTCCTATGTTCAGTGGGTTAGCAGCTGCTTACTGAGCCTGGCCAGAGGCTTCTCCACTCTCAGCTGGCTTGCTTGCCTGCCTGCTGGGGCTGGAGGTCAGCCTTGGCTGTCCTCCATGTGTTTCTGTCCTCCAGCAGGCCCTTCCAGGCTTGCTGTCATGATGCTGGTGGAAAGGCAAGAGCATAAACCTGTGTGTGGTTCCATCGTGCCTGCTAACGTCCCAGTGGCCAGAGTAAATGACAGGGTTGAGTTTGGTGGGAGGGCATGGCATGTATCCACGGCCCAGAACATAGAGCTAAGGAGCTATGGGGAGTTGGATCCATCAGGGAAGTTTGCCTTGGGGGTGGGGAATGTAGCTGTGGAAGAGGAGACGTTCCAGCAGTACCATCTCTCTGACCTATTTCTACCAAAGTTGAAAGGGTTTAGAGAAAAGGACCTAGCCTAGAAGCCACAGGGGGAAAAAAAAACTGGGTCTCAAATTTTGATACTATCCATAGCATGGTGCAAAATTAAGGGAGGGTTCTTTAAACTCGATGACCCTCAGTTTCCTTACCTGTCCCACTGGGGCAATGACCCACACTCTGCGTGCCTTCTAGGATCAGGAGGTGGTTAAATAGGGCCGCGAATGCAGAAGTGCTTCGTAAGTGAAAAGCACGGTTCCAACAACCATGATCCAGTGTGGTTATTCTGGGAGGAATTGATTAGGGAGGCAGTGAGAGTGGAACTCTCGTCTCAGGCTAACAGAGACAGCCCTGTCCTCTGAGGGGTGGGTCGGGAGGAGCCTCAGGCTCCATTGGGAATACACTGATGGGAAGGAGGCCTGACGTCTGCTGCGGGAGAATGTGGGTCACCATGCATTACACGGGGCGATGTGCTTGGCTGACAAGAAGGCTCTGGTGGCCTCTGCTCCGGCATCCAGCCTGTCCCTGGTCTCATGATCTGGCCATGCTGAGCATGAGTCTGAAAACCAAGTGGGGAGGAGAAAAGGGTGCTCTGCTGGGCCTCCAGGCGGCAGGTGTGGAAGCTTGACAGCAGTGGGTAGAATGGAGAATTTCTGGAGAAGCTAGGCCTTGTGGGTGTAATGAGGCAGGACCCTCCTTTGCTGAGATCAGCTGATCCATTCCTCTCTCCCATCAAGTCTAGTATAGGGAGGCACGGAGCATGTTTGATCAAGAGCCACTCCCACCCATGCATCTTGGCAGAGGGCTGGGCATTGCTGGTGCCCATGGGTACTGCTGGTATCATGGGCTTGTCGAAGTTTATTTGAAGGTCTTTGGGAGATGAGGTTACAAGAATGAGCTTCAGCCCTCCCTGGCGCAGGGAACAATTGAAGCAAGCAGATTGATATCCCAGTGGATGGTCAGCCCTCAGGAATGGGAGAAGAGCAAGACAGTCTGCACTGGGACCAAGTGTGGCTTTGCAAATGGGGACTGGGTTAGAAGACCTCTAGTGTGCACTCCAGGAGGGGGCTCTATCCAGGTAGGAGACACCATACCAAGTGACAACAAATGTTTCTTAAAAACTATTTTTAGCCAGGCATGGTAGCACATGCCTTTAACCCCAGCAATTGGGAGGCAGAGGTAAGTGGATCATCATGAGTTCAAGGCCACCCTGAGATACAGAGTGAATTCAAGGTCAGCCTGAGCTAGAGTGAAACTCTACCTTAAAAAAACAAAGCAAAAGCAACAAAAATTTTTTATTTATCTATGTTTATTACAGAGAGAGAATGGACATACCAGGCCCTCTTGCCCCACTGTACAGGAAGTTCAGATGCATGCACCACTTTGGCTTTACATGGGTACTGGGGAATTGAACCCAGGCTGACAGGCTTTGCATGAAAGTGCTTTTAACTGCTGAGCCATCTCCCAGCTTTTGAGTCAAACGTTATTCTGGTGTAAATTAGCTTAAGAAACACAGGTGGTGGGCGTGTTGTTGGCAGCCTCAGCTGCAGGTTCTGTTTGACATACAGGCTCTATCTGGACTCCTTTTCTCCCTCTCAGTCCTCTGGGACTCCTGGCCTGGTGGCTTCCTTCTCCCATTCTCCATGGTGACCTCACTTACATCCTCCCTACCTGGAGTTGAATAGAAGGGGTGTTTCTTACTCATCACTTAACCACTCATAGAACCATTGTAGCCCATATCCATCTCTAAGTCCCTATGCCCAGAGGATGCACTAACCAGCCAGGCTGGGGCCACATGCATTGCCCCTCTGAAGTCACATTAACTGGAAATGGGAGAGGAGTTGCTCCCCTAAAGACAATCAGGGTGTAATTATTGGGGGGATGGAACGTAGCTATGTGAACAATGAGCCTGAGCTTGGGGGCGGCCTGCTGCTGGTTCAGCCCCTCCTTCAGCGGGCAGAGGTTGGGGCTGTGAAGAACAGCAAGGGGCCTCCCTCCAACTCCGCAGAGAGGAGTCAGCAAGAATGGAGCTTGAAATAGGGACGGAAATGAACTTAATTAGACCTAAGCAAGCCATTTGTCTCCAGGAAGTGACATTCAGTTTTCCCTGGAAGTCCCCAGATTAAGTGGTTTTGCAAAATGCCAAGGTGGAGGATAGATTTTTCAGCATGGAGAGAGAAAAACAGTAAGTCAATCCAATTACGGAAATGTTGCTGGAGTTCTCTCTAAGCCCCAGGCTCTGGGCCGGGGGGCAATGGGGACTCAGCCTGAATAGCAAGGTGTTTGCAGCAGAAGTGTGTGGGGTGGGTGAGGGAAGGTCAGAGGAGAATGAAGGAGGAGTCCCCTGAGCTGGTGTGTACATAGGAGGCATCCCGGGAGGGAATCTTTTCTGAACAGAGGTGTGTTGCTTCAAACCTGGAAAAGTGTGTCTACCATAGCAGCCTGCCCTACGAAGGCCACAAATCTCACCTGGCCCTCAGTAGTCCAGCGGCTGGATGGGTTGGTACAATTGAGGCCAGATCCATCTCTTTCACTTGTATCCCAGAGGCAGGCTTGCTGGAAATGTTTAGGGAAATACTTTCATCTCTCGTGGCTCTTTGAGTCTCTATCCCTGTGGTATGGGGCTGGGGGGAGCAGATGGTTGTGCTGGGTGGGAATGTGATATCTGTGCCTATTTTTGAATCAACATATATGTCTACATACATGTATCTGTGTGTGTAAGACCTTTGTCTACATGTGCATGCATATGTATAAACCCATGTGGTATGACCTATTCATACCCCACACAACGTGTGTTCACATATGCACATCTACCTGCTGTCATAGCCATGTGAATGTGCTGGCATTTCCAGCGGAGTGCGCTCAAGCCTGCCTTGGAACAATCGTGGTTGTAGCTATGGACCACTCTGTGTATCTGTGGCCAAAGGCATCCTGGCCACTCCCACCCGAGTGATGTCTGCGATGGTGTATGCACGGGCGCGCGCACACACACACCACCCACACACTCGCACACACACACTGTTGTCTTTTGTGCCCGCCGGGGCTCACAGGGCTCATCCGGCTGCAGGAGCTTATCATGGCACCTTCGAGGTACAACATCCGCCTGAAGATCCGCCAGCTCCCCATCGACTCTGATGACTCTCGGCCCCTGCTCAAGGAGATGAAGCGGGGCCGGGAGTTCCGCATCATCTTTGACTGCAGCCACACCATGGCGGCCCAGATCCTCAAGCAGGTGGGTGCACTCTGGTCAAGTTCACGCATGGTAGGTTAGAGGGCCTGCTATTGCTCCCACTGCCCCTCTCCCAGGGTATCGGTGTGATGTCAGGCAGACTTCAGTCAGCCTCCTAGCTCTCCTGCTGGCTGCATGACATTGGGGGACACTAAGCCCCATTGTGTTCTAGCTGCAGTTCTAACTGGTCCTTTTACTGATGGTGATGATGGATGTTGGCTGCCTCTTACTCCACCCATGTCAGGCGGGAGGTGACTGCCAGGAGAGGGGCGGGAAGCAGAGAACCCCCAGATGGCCTCTCCCAGTGACTAATTCCCCATAGCCTGTGGCACTTGGTGCTACTGTCCTATGACTGGGAGGTTTTTGGCCCTATCTGCTCAGCTCTGCAGCAATGGTGAGGGAGAATAGCTCTTGGGCCTGGATGGGCCTCTCTTTGCAGAGCACGGCATGCAGGGATGAGAGCCAAGGTCGGCCAGCCACTCGAGACAGTAACAGCAAAACTGTCCACAGCCCCCTCCAAGGGTGCCACAGTGGAACCCCCAGACAATGATTTGCCTTTTGATTAAAGGGCATCATAGCATCCTCAAGAGGGTCCCTGGTGGCTAGAGGAGGCATCCTGTGGGATTTTGACATGCAACCAGAGAGGCACAGGTGTCAAATAGGATTGCAGGACTTGTAAGGAGAGGGGGTTAAGTAGGGAGTAGGGCATTTTCAAAACCTTGAGGGACTCAAGCCCCACCCTCCAGTTGGGGTACCCAAGCTGAGTGGTAGTCTCCATCCTCACCACCTGCAAAGCAAGTGTCACCAAGAAGTTAAAAGACTGGTTCAAGAACCAGGCTTGAGCCCTGGCACTCCAGAGGCAGGGCAGGGAGGATCTTGTTTGATGTAGCCTGAGCTACATGGTGGTAATCTGTGTCAGAAAAAATAAAAAAAGGGAGAGAGAGAGAGAGGGAAGAAGGAAGGGAGGGAGGGAGGGAGAAAGGGAGGGAGAGGGGAAGGAAGAAAGGGGAGAAGGAAGAAAGGTGGGAGGAGGGAAAGAAGGAAGGAGAAGGGGGGAAGGAAGGAAGGAAGGAAGGAAGGAAGGAAGGAAGGAAGGAGAAAAGGAAGGAGGGAAAGAAGGAAGGGGGAAGGAAGGAAGGGGGAAAGAAGGGAGGGAGGAAAATGGACAGAGGGAGGGATGAAGGGAAGAAGGAAGGAAGGAAGGAAGGAAGGAAGGAAGGAAGGAAGGAAGGAAGGAAGGAAGGAAAAATGGACAGAGGGAGGGATGGAGGAAGGAAGGAAGGAAGGAAGGAAGGAAGGAAGGAAGGAAGGAAGGAAGGAAAAATGGACAGAGGGAGGGATGGAGGGAAGAAGGAAGGGAGGGAGGGAGGAAAATGGACAGAGGGAGGGATGGAGGGAAGAAGGAAGGGAGGGAGGGAGGAAAATGGACAGAGGGAGGGATGGAGGGAAGAAGGGAGGGAGGGAGGGAAGAAAGGGAGGAAGGAAAGAAAGTCTAGTGAGTTTGCATCCTGCCTCTTCCTTCCTATGCCTGTGCCCCAGGGTCACCCTTCCTCTGGGTGGGGGGTCAAAATCCCTCCTCCCACATCTCTGCAGGTACGAGTGAGGTACACAAGCAGAGGTGATGGTGCCAGCCTAGGGTCAGCACTGGGCCTGTGGTACACCTTATGTCACCGTGGAGGACGCCCACATAGAAGTCCTGTCCCAGCAACTGTGTCAGGGCTTCCCCATTCTTCTCTGCATGCATGACAGGGCAACAGTGTCAACAGCAACTTTGGTTTACTGAGGAGTTACTCTACAAGTACCTTTAGCTCTCCCTTGACCCAGAACCAGGTAACAGGTCATTACCACAGCCAAGGGACAGGTGAGGAGACTGAGAGTGAGGGAGCAGGGACAGGCAAAAGTCACCCATCTAGGAAGTCATATTGACTCCCAGGTCTGTCTGAGTGGAAAACTTGTAGAGTTAAAAATGAGGACTCTTGAGCTAAACACAAGGTTAAAGGAGGCCAAAGCTGAGGCCATTGCTTGCTGCTGGCCTCCTCTGAGCCCTCAAGGTGCTGATGGGGGTGACAGAGGGCATGTAGCAGTTTCAAGGTATAGGTGACGCTGGGACATTTCCCCGCTGTAGCCCTTAGTGTACCATGCTTTCTAAAGAAATATGTAGAAAATGCAGTACAGTTATTAGTATCACATATTACAGGTATCTAATAAAACACAGGAACCTTGTGGTGGTATGTAATGGTAACCCCACAGTAGCTGTGTGGCCTATTTGCAGCCTGATGGGACCAGGGAAGTTGGGCGTTCTCTGAAATTCTGGAGGGTGCTGGAGCCGAGAACAGACTCTCTCGGCTTTGGCTGCCCTAAGGAACTGGCTTTCTCTGGAAAGCACTGCAGCACTTGAGGCAGCACAGGAGTGGCAGACCCAGAGATGCTGACTGGAAATCCAGATATATGGATACCCCGACCCTGCAGAACTGGGGATCTTTGGAGAGTATGCACCCTCATCCTCTGCCCCAGATGACCTCACTGCACGATCCAGTGGGAATACACCGCCTCACGGTGCAGAGGTCTCAGAGGATGCTTTAACCAAGCCCAGCCCACTTACCTGGGCTGACTCCCAGCTTCCCCTGCCCCAGGTGAAGGAAGGAACATGGGGGTATTGCGTGCTGCTGACCGATGCTCTGCTTCCCGCAGGCCATGGCCATGGGCATGATGACCGAGTACTACCATTTCATCTTCACCACTCTGGTAATGTACCTCTGGGGCCTGGCATGGGGAGGAGGCAGGACCCACTTGGGTCAAGGGCACTGGGGCCTGTCCTGGGCTAGTCTGCTGGAGACAACTGCTATAGCTAGGGGAGACCCTTGTCTTCTTAAGGGTGTGCGTGTGGCCCCCAGGTAAGGCCATCAAGATGTCTCCATGACCTTCCCACTTTGGAAAAGCGACACTGTTAGGGTCAGGTGTGGGCTCTGGAGCTAATAGTGTGGATCACTGATCCTCTGCTGACTGGCCATGGGGCCTTGGATAAGTCATCAGACCTCCATGCCTCAGTTTCTTTGTCTGCAAAATGGGTTTCTTCCCCCTGGGCTCATTGTGAGGCCTAATGAGCTGATCAGACCCAACACAACAGAGGAGCTTGTTTCCTGCAGGGCTGGAGAAGAACTGCAGCCCCCAGCCCTCCCGTCCTGTGTCCATTGCAGGTCTCATGCAGCAGCTGGAATGGTCACTTTGGATCTTGCACGGTCTACACTGAAGTCAGCCCCTCCCTTTCCTCAGGGCCAATCCACCTGTAGGTTCCAGATGGGTCATGTCCAAACTGTAAAATCATTTAGGATCATTGAAACACATTAGGATAATTAGCGGTGGCCTGAGATCAGCAGAATCAAGACATCCTATGCCAAAGGGGCACCATCACCCAGCTTGGTTTTGCAGCCAAATCCCCTCAGACCTCCTGGGTTCCCGGGGGACTATTCCACCCCATCAAGGTCTGGGCTAGTAACAACGATATGACCCTCTTCTCGCTGAAATGTATTCTATAGCCCTGGCTGACCCTACTTCCACAGCCCTATAGACCTTTGGCTAGTTTCCTCCGTTTGTGGGCACCCGGTCAACATTTGTCACCCAAGACCTGGGTAAGCTGAGTATGTCAAGATGACTAAGCCTTCCTCTCTGTCTTCCTCCCTGTGTTTGGCTCTGATGCAGCCAGCCTGTACCCTCGAAGCAACACAGACAAATTGGCCAGGGTGGGGGTGGGGAGTACAGTGCAAGGTGACACTAATTGCTATGGGACTAGTAGAAAGGTAGGAAGTTTCAGGCAGGCTTTACAGAGAAACAGTATTTGAGGGATGAATGGGAGCTCACTGAGAGAGAGAGAGAGAGAGAGAGAGAGGAAGAAACAGCCCAGGCAGGTTAGCTCTCCGATGAGACTCTGAGACTGGCTCACTCTGAGGTGTGAGAGCCGACGTGTTCATCTCCTTGTAGCTTCACATTGTGTTTTAGCTTGAAGCCAGCTGAGGTGGGAGCCCTTATACCAGAACAATGGGTCAATGCTAACAACAAGAGCTCCTTGTCCTTCCCAGAGAACACTTGCCAGCACACCCCACTTGTCTCTGTCACCCACAGCACCCTGCACCCATGTGGAGTGCAAGGACACCCTGAGCACTCTGATCAGACCTAGACACCTGCTGAGAGCCACATGGGGAGACAGAGACCCTGGAAGCTGGAACTGAAATCAGGTGCCTTCCAATGGAGGTCTTCTGTACCCACACTGGCTTCCCTGCTCCCAGCCATGCTATATCCTGGAAAGTCAACAGAGGCTCGGCGTGAGGAACCTGGTCCTGACCGTATTCCAGGGCAAGACTGGAGAAGGCAGAACCCCAAACCGCAGGGCCCTCCATTGTCATTGTCCACTGGGACAAAGTCAAAGCTCTCAGACAAAAGACCCTGCTCCCCAGAGCCCTTCTGTAGCCCCAGGCAGTGTCCTTTCCTCTTACTGTGACTTCCTTGATGCAGGGCATTCATCAACTCATTTACCCCAAAGCCATAAACACCTACTACCCAACGTCTCAGCTCTGAGCTGGGCACATGGGTGGCAGGGCTAACAGAGAAGGGAAAGGCACAGAATTCTCATGCTCTAAGACCTCCTTTGTATGGGCAACGATTTCCATCTTCAGTGACCATGGAGTGCCATGGCAGGTGCTCCTTGATGGCCCCGTAGGGGATGGGTGAATGAGTGACCAAAGGCCATGCAAATTAGAATGTCACCAATGAAATCACCACACACCGTCACTCATCAGCAGTCAGTCAAGACTGGTGACACTGGTGCCATTCTGTCTGATTTCAGATGCTTCACCTCCTTGGGCCAGTTGCCGACCCTCTCTGTGCCTCATTTCCCCATCTCCATTATGGTGAGATAGGATTGAGGGTATAATGCATCAACAGTGGCAAGATGCTTACAACTTAGTACCATGTAAGTGTCAAATAAACTAGTTAGGTACTTCCTACTTATGTTTCTTGGGATCTCCATACCTCATCCCCTGAAAGATTCAAAATAACTCTCAGGGGCTTAGTGGTTAAGGTGCTTGCCTGCACAGTCTAAGGACTCATGTTCGACTCTCCAGATCCCATGTTAGCCAGACACACAAAGGTGAGGCAAGCACAAGGTCACACATGCCCAATAGATGGTGCAAGCATCTGAAGTTCGATTTCAGTGGCTGAGGCCCTGGCAGGCCAATTCTCTGTGTGTCTCTTTGTGCTCTCTCTACAAAAATAATAAAAATAACTCTCAGAGGAGCCATGACTCTCCTAGCTTTCTAGAACAGTAGAAACTGAGGTTCAGAGAGGTGACTAAGCAACAGACAGAACAGAGATATTTCCCAGCTGGAAGGTGTCCAAGACAAAGTACTGTGTTGACTCCCGTCATTACATTGTTCCCCGGCCTCCTCTGACCAGTATCTTCCTCAGGATGCCTAGCCCTAGTGATGGTCCCACGCAGTAGCTTACACTAATGGGCCAAGCAGAGCCCAGCAGCAGCATGCAGACTTCCAGAGCCCTCCATCTTCACCCACGCAGAGTGCGTGTTCCCCACTGAATGCTGGGAGCCTTGCGTGGGGAGATGATGCCCAAAGTCTCACAGGAGATCAGTGTATGGCTAGTCCAGGACCCTGACCTTTCTTCTTCCCCCTCTCTAAACCTTAGAATAGTCCTTTCCAGACAGTGATGTGTATTTGGGGGCAGAAGGTCTCCCGGGGTCATCCCAGCAGCCCCTACTTGTCCGAGCATCCGCTGTGTTTCCCCTCAGTCCGCTTCCCTTGTCAAGTCCTGGTTTGCAACTCCAGGACCCTCTCTCCAGCCCTATTGGCTCGGGACTCTACCTCGTGACTCTCCCTCCCTGTGCCCATTGGCTAGGGGTGGCTGTATTGAGCACAGCAATGGTATTTGGCATTTATCTCAAGAAACCCACGTCACCAACTCTTCACCTCCAAAAAATTTCTCCAAACTCGCTCCTCCCACGCAGACGACATTTTAATTACCCCAGCTGCCATTATCGGTGGCAGCCAGCTTTGAGCCATTCCCAGATAACCCTGTGCTAATCAGCCCCAGCTGAGCTGCTGGTACATGTCATGTGTAGGTAAGAGCCTGGAGGTGAAAAAAAAAAAAAGAATTATAATAAATTAATAGATAAGCAATCACAATTAATGCCACTTCCCGGCAATAACAGTTATATCATGGGGAAGATACTTTCATCTGTCACTCCTTAAGGCGATGTTTTCCAAGCTTCAGCCTCTACCCATTCAGACCCATGGGGTGCTAATGAATTAGTCTATTATGTTATGCTGAATGTTTCTAAAAGGTCCCTAGTCGATACTGAATTCAGTGTGTCAACATTTGGCATCAGAAATACATCTTTTTGCCAAGCAGCAAAGTTGCCCACAGTTCACTGTGTACAGCACTTAGGGTCTTGGCCCAGGGCAGTTTGAACCAAAAAAGAAAAGAAAAGAAAATAGGACCTGGACAAAGAGGCCTCTTCACCAGCTCCCTGTTATCCCTGGGCTCATGTCACAAGGATGGGGCCCCTCTATGTCACCAGCTCTGTAACACTTTTCAGCGAAGCCCAGACTAGAGGGTGACAGAAGGGAAAGTCACTCTCAGTGCTGCCATCCTATTAGAGCTTCTGTCATAGCTTGGATCTGAAACGTTCCCCAGAGGCTCGGGCATTTGAATGCTTGTTCCCCGGATGATGGCAGTATTGGGGGAGGCTGTGGGGCCTGGGACTAGGTCACTAAGGGCAGACCATTGGAGGTTATACCCAGCCCCTGGCCCTGTCATCCTGTCTGTTTTCTGGTTTGTCATAATGTAAATGGTTTTGGTCACACACTGCTCTGCCATGCCTTCCCCACCATGATGTACAAAAACCCATGAACCCATGAGCCAAATTGAATCTTTTCTCACTTAAGTTATTCTGTCAGATATTCTGTCACAGTGGAAGACAAAGTAACAAATCAGCTTGAGCGCCTGCGAAGCCTAAGGACCCGTGTTCGAGTCTCTAGGTCCCACATAAGCCAGGTGCACAGTGATGCAAGCACACAATGTCGCACATGTGCACAAGGAGGTGCAAGTGTCTGGAGTTTGTTTGCAGCAGCTGAAGGTCCTAGCACACCCATTTTCTCTCTCTCTCTCTCTCTCTCAAATAAACAAACAAAAGTCTTCCAGCAAGGAGGGGCATATCCTGCTGGTCACAGGGCGAGACAGTGTCTGCCAGTAACCTGGTCTCATAGACTCTTTTTGAAAAACAGTAACAAAACCTCCTCCCAGGCTGTGACTGTCTCAGCAGAACAAATGCCGCACGTGGAGAATGGGACAGTCAGCTTCACCAGTGCCCAAGCGTCACCCCCTCCACCAAACAGAGATGCCTCCCTTCACAGAGTCACTTTGACCTCTGAGCTCAGACAAGGGTCCTTGAGAGGCTACTCAGCCTTAGACATCCGGCCAGCCTGAACCTGAGGAGAGACTGATCTCCAGAGGCAAAACCAGCTTCCCTTCCACGGTCCCAGCCCAACTTGCATAGACCACTGCAAAACCGTATCTGCCCAGCTCCCGGGAGTTTTGTGAGAAAGCTCTTTCGAACATGGATCCCGAAGAAGACCCTTTCAGGGTCTCATCCTCTACCCCAGGCAATTCCCCAAACTGCATGCAACTTCCACCCTCACAGCAAACCGTCTCTCCCCTAGAAGAAAAATGTTGAAGTACCTCAAAAAACCACTCACCAGGATGACCCTTCTTTCCACAGTGAGGGCCAGGAATGCTCAAGGAAGGACTGACAGAAGAGCCAAACCTCAGGCCCAGATAGTTGTTACTAGTGAGGTACAAACTCAGAGGTCCCAGGATAAGAACTGAAGCCCCCTTTGACAGGTCCTGGGGTGTGTGTGTGATGAGAGAGAGAGAGAGAGAGAGAGAGAGAAGACAAGCACATGTCAAAAGACCATTCCTTAGAGAATAGCCCATCAAAATGGTCTGGTTAGGCCTTTCTTCCAGAAGCTAGGCTGAACACAAAGGTGTCACCCCAGACGAGAAGCTACTAAGGATTGGGACAGGAAAGTGAGATGTGAGAGTCCAACTCTCTGAACTATTCTAAGGAGTCTGTACTTTATTCTGGAAAGGCCATTGGGAGCCTTGGGGATATTTTGATAAAGTAGGGAAGTGAAGGGTTGGACTCGCGATGGAGAGATCCCTTTGAAGATGGCAGTGTCCAGTGAGCTGTCATTGGCATTCCTTGCTTGGTCACCTTTAGCAAAAGCTTGAACAAGCCTTGGGAATCAGGTCCTTCCTCTGAGACGTGGTGATAGCCACATCCTCCTTGCAAAGCGGGGGACAAGCGTTCACTGACCACGTCAGGGTGCTCAGAATGGGGCCTGCTGGTCTCAAGTGGGCAGTATCCAGCAAGTGTCAGCTCATAGTGATGGTGTATTGCCAAGAAGGTCAAGCAGGAAGGAGCCAACCCCTGCTCTTCTCCCCCACTTACCCAGTATGGTCCCCAGGGGCTGAATCCTGTGCTGTCACAATGTGACCCAAGACAAGACAGGTAGAATATTGTCGGGCCATCCAAAATGCTGCCCGTGAACCGGGTGTGTTCCACATGCCTTGGTTAGCCCATTTTCTTCTGATGCCAAGCATATGTGACAGGTACTGTGAGTGCAGCTGATGTAACCAATGACAGGAGACTGTCTGCTGGGATGATAGACTGCCCCAGCCTGGGTGAGTTAAACATAACAGGCTGGGGAGCCCGAGAACATGGTGCTGGCGTCTGGTAAGGGCCTTTGGGCTTCATCACAGCATGGCCGGAGGTCAAATGCGTATGTGTGAGACAGGAAATCAGCTGAATGCCTCTTCATCAGGAGCTCTTCCCTCCATAACTAATCCATTCCCACCCAGTCTGTTGTTAACCACTTCTTGTGCAAGTCACCTCCACACTCTAGCCCCCTTTCCTCACCCCATAAAATGAGATGGAGGTTGCTATGGAGTTTTTTTAAAATTTATTAGAGAGAGGGAGAGAGAGAGAATGGGCTTGCTAGGGCCTCTAACTACTACAAATGAACTGTAGATGCATGCGCCTTGTGCATCCTGCTTATGTGGGATCTGGGGAATTGAAGCTGGGTCCTTAGGCTTCACGGGCAGGTCCCTTAACTGCTAAGCTACCTCTCCAGCCCTGTTGGGGGGTTAAATGGTATTAAGTGGGGTAGAAGAGACAGCTCAGTTAAGTGCTTGCCTTGTGAAAGCATGAGGACCTGAGTTTGGATCCCCTGTATGCATGTTAAATCCAGGTGCAGTGCCATGGGCCTGTCATCCCAGATCTGAGAGATGGAGACAGGAGGATCTCCCGAACTTGCCAGCCAGCTAGTCTAGCCAAATCAGTGCGCTCCGGGTTTGGTGAAAAACCCTGCCTCAAAAAAAAAAAAAAAAAAAAAAATCAAGTAGATCTGGGCATGGTGGCACATGCCTTTTATCCCAGCATGTAAGAGGCAGAGGTAGGAGAATCACTGAGTTTAAGGCTAGCCTGGGACTGCAAAGTAAGTGACAGGTCAGCCTAGTCTACAGTGAGACCCTACCTCGAAAAACCAAACAAAAAATCCAGCAGAAAGCCAATTAGGAAGACACCTGCTGTTTCTACATACGCCACAAATGTGCACATGACCTTTACACACAGATGAGCCTATGTGTGAACATGCATACGCATACACCACACACAAGCTGAGAAATGGTGGAATGTTCCTTACCCTCACACTCCCCCCCCCACTAAGACTGGTGCCATTTAGACAACACCTGTTCATCACGGCGTGGTCTCTCTCCCCTGCCTCCTTCTATCCAGCTTCTTCTCCATCTCAAATGCTGGCCTACAATCAGAGCTATATGCTGGGTCACCCTCAGAATCTGCAGCGGTTATGCCAGAACCCCCTTGATTCCAAACTCCCCAAGATGCTCAAGTCCCTTGTATAAAACTGCATAATATTTGCAGATACACTGTACACATCCTCCTATATAAATCATCTCTCGATCATTTATAATACCTAATGCATTGTAAATGCTGTGTAAATAGTGATTATACTGTATTATAAGGGAATAATGACAAGGAAAAACATCTCAGCTAGGGAGATGGCTCAGTGGTTAAAAGTGCTTGTTGCAAAAGCGTGACAACCTAGATCCGCAGAACCCACAGAAAGCCAGGCATGAGCAGATCATGGGGCTGCAGTGCCCCCACGCTGCACCTGGGGGGACATAGTCCAGGGAATCCCTGAGGTCCACTTAGGCTGTCACTTACACAACAAACGAGAGACCCTGTGAAACAAGGTGGAAGGAGACCACGGACATCTTGAGATTATCCTCTGACCTCCACATGCACACGCCCATACATGCAAGCACATATACACACACCACGCAGATGCACAAAGAAATATAAATATAAATTTTTTGTCACCTTTTTTTATTGACAACTTCTATACCTACAGACAATAAACCATGGTATTTCCCTCCCCTCCCCCCTTTCCCCTTCAGAACTTCACTCTCCATCATATCCCCTCCCTCTCTTCATTAGTCTCTCTTTTAATTTGATATCATCATTTTTTTCTCCTATTATGAGGGTCTTGTGAAGGTATTGCTAGGCACTACGAGGTCATGGATGTCCAGGCCAATTTCTGTCTGGACAGTTGCATTGTAAGGAGTCGTACCCTTCCTTTGGCTCTTACATTCTATCCTCCCCCTCTTCCACAATAGACCCTGAGCCTTGGAGGGTGTGACAGAGGTGTTTCAGTGCTGGACACTCCTCCATCCCTTTTTCTCAGCACTATGTTGCCTTTTGGGTCATCCCAGTGGTCATCGCCATCTGAAAAGAGAAGCTTCTCTAACCAGAAGTGAGAGTAGCATTAATATGTGATTATGAACAGTAAGTGTAGTGCTTTCAGGGCAGCTTGGTGGGAATAATATATACATTTAGTCAGACAAGAGCAGGCTTTATACCCCTAAGGCTTATGACCTCCCCTGCCATAGACTTTTGATTAGTTTTTTCAGTACCAGGCATGTATTCCCTCCCGTAGAGAGGGCCTTCAGTCCAATTATGGAGCAGTTGGTTTCCCCAAGAGCAGACATGCCACTATTGTACCCGTTTGGTCATTCGGCCTGTGTGGCCAAACTTGAGATTTCCAGTGTCCACTATTTTCACGACTAATGATTTCTGAATGTTACTTGTTTTGGGCCAGGTATGGTGGTGAATGCCTTTAATCCCAGCACTTGAGAGGCAAAGGTAGAAGGATCGCAATGAGTTCCAGACCACCCTGAGACTATAGAGTGAATTCTAGGTCAGCCTGAGCTAGAATGAGACCCTACCTTGAAAAACCAAACAAGAAAAATATTATGTATCTTAATCCACGGTTGTTTGAATCCACTGATGTATGTGTTTGGGCAAGGTTGGGAAGAGGCTCTCTAGGCTTAAGTCTGCCCCAAGCCCCTATTCTTTGCAACCTCCAAAGCAGAGAGCCACACAGTACCTTCCAGAAGGGAGACATGGAGAGGAGGGACAGGAGGAAGGGGAGTTTATCACACCTGAGGACCATCTGAGACTGCAAGTGCCCATACAGTGTGGATATCTGCTCTGTGGTATCTAGCCTCTGTTGTGTGATTATCCAAGGCTGGCACTGCTGGGTGGAGGGGGGTCTCTGTGGAGAGTCAAGTGCAGTCCAAGTGGTTCCCAGCCAGGGGGCAGTGACAGAGTGAGGGAGCCAGGGGCAGAGCAGGTCTAGGGTAGAAGGGCGCTCGGTGGGGGGGAAAGTAGAAAAATACATGGAAAAGAAGGAGAACGGACAGTGACCTTCAGACTCAGTTTCTCCATTCCTGGCTTGGGGCCAGTCTACACTGTCAAAGTATATGTTTCCAAAAGTCAAAAACCATGAGCCTAGCCAGGCGTGGTGGCACACGCCTTTAATCCCAGCACTCGGGAGGCAGAAGTAGGAGGATCGCTGTCAGTTCGAGGCCACCCTGAGACTACATATTGAGTTCCAGGTCAGCCTGAGCTAGAGTAAGACCCTACCTCGAAAAAAAAAAAAATCATGAGCCTGAAGTAAATGTAGATTGAACATGTGTCAGTCAAGAGGAAGCCGCCAGACACTGAGGCTGACAGGCAGCACAGTGAAGGAACCGGTATTCGTATGGACTGGGACACAAAATAAGGTTGCCGATTACATACACAATGAATTTATTTCCAACAAAGCAATGAAACCACAGCCTTAGGAATTATCTTTTGTACTGGATGCAAATCTACACGCTAACCCAAAGCCTGTGCCTTAAAAGCGAACAGCTTTTTACTGGGGAATCCTGGGTGGCCCGCCTGCCATGTTTCCTTGTACAGAAAGAACACGCTGCTTCGCTTTCGCCTGTTTCCAAGTTTGGGGTCATTTTTAACCTGCCCAGCTCTGCTTGGCTCCTGCGAAGGCTGCCTGTTCCTCCATGCCGTGTCTTCTCAGCACAGGGGAAGCTGCCTACTCCCACTGCCCTTCCTTTAGGGCTCCTTGCCTCACCAACATGCCATCTGACTGAGCTGGGGTTCCAGAAGGGGCCAAGGTTGAAGTGGCAGTCTTGAACAGTCTGTTCTCTTTGGGCTTCCAGTCGGGGCCTGGACAATACCCAGGCTGGGTGGGACCTAGCCTTAGCGAGTCCACTGGCTAGCTGCTCCTGGGAAGCAGAGTGAAGAGACCCTGGCTATGACGTGGGGATGAGGGAGGGAAGAGAATAATAGCATTTTTTCAGTCCTCTTTCTCCACCTGGGAAGGGATAAACTACTTCTGCCCTTCAGCTACCTCCGTGTAACTTGGAGATTCCCAGCCGCTGGCCCTCCCAAAGCGAGAGGATTCCATTGGGTCATGTAAAGGCTAGTGATCCCCATTTTGTAGATAAAGAAACAGGCTGAGCCCCCCCTCCAGTTGATACATGGGGTCTGTATCACAAGTTCTGAGTGGACTCCGAGTCCAGTGTTCCTTTGGGTGCTTCTGTCACCTCCTATGGACAAGGCTCTGCTGTGAGCGCAGCTCAGGAGCAGTGCTACCTAGGCTGGGAGGGTGTGGTAGGAGGGCCGGGGCTTCCAGCCGCGGCCACCCATGGACCACACAAAGCTTGCTCTCTCTCTCTCTCTCTCTCTCTCTCTCCTCTCTCCAGGATCTCTACGCACTTGACCTGGAGCCCTACCGCTACTCAGGGGTGAACCTGACTGGGTTCCGTATCCTCAATGTAGACAACCCTCACGTCTCGGCCATTGTGGAGAAGTGGTCTATGGAGAGGCTTCAGGCGGCTCCCCGAGCAGAATCTGGCCTGTTGGATGGAGTGATGATGGTACACTGGGCAGATGGGCCCCAGAGCTCGCCCTTCCTTTCTGCCTTCCTTATTTTCCTTTCCTCCTTATTCATTCCTCTCTCTCCTCTTTCCTTTTCTTCCTCCCTCTCTCCTTTCCTTCCTTCATCCCTCTCTCCATGCCTCATTCTCTTTCCTTCTCTCCTCCTTCTCCCTTTCTTTTCCTTCTTATCATCTATCCTTCCTCCCCCCTTCCATTTCTTTCTCCCACCCCCAGACCACTTCTCTTTTAAAGACCTGCCACATATCAGCCAGCCTGGGCTTGGAACTATAAGCACAAAGATAAATCAGACACCACCACACCACAGGGGCTCCCTTTAATGGGGGAACAGGACTGTAAACCACTGGTCATAGAATATTGAGCTAAGGACCACGATCTTGGGCATGGGGGGGACTTAGGCTGTGACTGACAGATGTGAGGCTGGGTGGCTAGAAAGAAGGAAAGTATGGTTGTGGCTAGGTAAAGGGTTGTGTGGAGGATCTGGCAAGAAAGTGTCTGACCTGCCAAGGATGGCTCTGGGAGTGTTGGCAAACCAACAGAATCCCCGAGCTTGGCCCCTCTCCAGGGTCTCCTCCGGACTTCAGGGTCTGTCCCATCCCAGGGACAACATAAGCTCTTAGTGGGAGGAGCAAATGGGCTGGGACCAAGGGCACAGGGGCAGCTCTCAGACAAACTCGGGCCTTCCTGCAGACTGACGCGGCCTTGCTGTACGACGCAGTCCACATCGTGTCTGTGTGCTACCAGCGGGCACCGCAGATGACTGTGAACTCCCTACAATGCCATCGACACAAGGCCTGGCGCTTTGGCGGCCGCTTCATGAACTTCATCAAGGAGGTGAGCCCCCAACCCTACCAGGAACCCCCCCTGAGGCTGGAGATGCTGTGGGCCTCAGAGCTAGAGAGCTTGAGTTTGGGAGGCAGAACTGGTTTCTGTTGTGTACAGACTTGAGCAAGGTGCCTCACATCACCGAGCCTCAGTTTCTCGGGGTGGAGTGGATGGATCTTACAGGTGATTGCGAAGCTCAAATCCTTGGCCCATGGTAAGTACCAGTGGTCAGCATTGTGGGCAGGCCACAGCGTGGGCTTCACGGGACAACAGCGGAGAATCTTTGTGAGCTGCTAGGTGGTTGGAGCAAGCGAGAAAGCTTGCTGAACCCTCGTCCCTTCATCTGCAAACGGGGATGGGACACGTGCTCAGCTCACAAGGATGTTGCGAAGACACAAGGAGATAGATGCCACATGGAAAGTGCCACTGGTGACAAACAGGTGCCTCACGAACTCATCACACCTCAGCCATCAGCCGGTCCCCATCAGGAGCCTTCCCAGGACCCTGTTCTGGCACTGTGGTCACAGAGCTGATTTCAGAGGGACAGAGCCTTTCCATGGAAACACGGTGTCTGCTTGGTATTCCTAGTCTTCTCCTATCACTGCTTTTGCCATCCTTAGGTGCCAGGGCTTCTGATTCCCTTCCACAGACAAGGAAGCTCAGGCACTGCTTGCATGCTGGTGCCGTGGTATATTTTGGGGTGAGGTAACCTGCTCTCCCACTCAGGCTACCTGGGAAGACAGTGAAAGTCTACATGCAGAGGGTGTGGCCCAGTGCTTGGCCAGAGTCCAAACCCAGTAACCAGCAGGCAAGGAAAGCCAGAGAAGGTATAGGTGAGGCTGTCCCAGGCCAGAGGGAGTGGACCACATCCAAGGCAACACCAAGGGTGATTAGGGGAAGCCTTCCAAGGAAATCCAGTTAGATGCTCTGTGACAGCCCTGGGGACCAGAAGGGAAGCAGGCTGCATTGTCCGGGAGCGCTGGAGGTCTGCCTTTCCTGCCTGGCACCGTTCTTCCTGCTATGTCTGTCATAAATCTGCTATCACTGTGACTTGTTGTTGGACAGTGAGTCGCAGCTAGAGGGTCTTCAAGATGCCACCCTGTCCACCCCTCACCCCTTGGAGCACTTGAGGCTCTGAGGGGAACAGAGTCACCAACCTAGAAAGGGGACTTGTACCTCCCCTCCCATTGCTGACCAGTGCAAGTTGGGGTGGACACTCCTGTCCCTTATAGAACATTTCTAGAAACATTCCCCTTCCTCTCTTGTTAGGGCTGTGGGGGCTAAAGCTGACAGCCAGGAGATGCCCATGGCCCACAGCTGGCCATGCGCCAAACCCAGGTGCCCCGTGGAGCCCGGCACAGCCTTCCCTCCGTCCATTTCCATGTTGCCTGTCTCGCCATCTGACTGCGTGACAGTAAATCATTTTAAAGAGCTGGCATTTCTGAGAGGAGCTGGAAAATACCAGGCCGGAGTTCAGAGCGTGTGAAGCATCTTTCATTTAGCAAGAGCCCTGAGCTGCGGCTGGAGGGGGCGGGTGGGCTGAGAAATGTCATGGGGAGGAGCTGCCCCTGGCTCCCTGCCCTGCCCCTGCCCACCCGCCTACAGACCTGCCACACCTGCTGGCATTTAATTCCTCTGTAGCTGACAGGGAGGAAGGTCTCCTCTGAAGGAGCGAGGCAGGCTCCAAGGCACCCGCTGAGATTTCCCCTGGGGGCCAGCAGATGGCCGGAGGCTGTGGGGGCTGCAGTAGGAGAGGGAAGGCCCAGGGACTGAGGAAAGCCAGCCTGAGGGAAGCGGGGCCTCCCTGTGAAGTCATAAACAAAGCTTTTCACCTTCTCTGGTGCTCTTAATCCCTGTCCCCTTGGCTCCCCTAGCTACACTTTGGGTGCCTGATCCCAAGCTCTCTTGCCATGGTACTGTAGAGAGGGAGAATCTGCCATGCCCTGCCCCACGGGTATATGTAATCTGCATGGTTCATCCCTCTTTGGACATCAGTGTCCACATCTGAGAAATGGGAGCAACAGTGGGTTCCCTTCTCCCCCAACGGGATCACAATGGAAGCTCAGTGGACTCATGCAGGGGAGGTTTGTAGCCCTCTGCAATCAGCTTCTTCCTGGAGTCCAGCCTTGCCCACAGGCCTGCTCCTCCCTCTCTAGACTAGAGCCAGATCCACTTCTAGGGAAAATCTAGCCCACAGCACACCCTCATTCCCACAGGCATTGTGCTAAGCACTTGGGCTAACTCTCTAAGTACCTGTGACAAGTGGGTAACATGTGCCCTCATGCCACACAGACAGCTGAGCTGTTGGAAAAAGCCCATTCTGTAACAACTTTGTTTTTTGTTTCTTTTAAAATACATTGGGGCAGAGAGAGAGAGAGAGAGAGAGAGAGAGTGGGTATGCCAGGGCCTCCAGCCGCTGCAAACGAACTCCAGACACATGCGCCCCCATGTGCATCTGGCTTACGTGGGTCCTGAAGAATCGAACTAGGATCCTTTGGCTTTGCAGGCAAAGGCCTTAATTGCTAAGCCATCTCCCCAGCCCCGCCTTTTGTTTTATGGTCTTCTGGGTACCTCCTGCATGCTGCCTCTGAGTCATACACCTCTTGTTTATCTATGCCTTTTTTTTTGGGGGGGGGTTTGGTTTCAGACAGGCGAGACAGGAAACTTGCTAAATTGCCTAGGCTGACCTGGAACTTGAAATCCTCCCGCCCCAGCTTCTCAAATGCTAGGATTACCAGCACGTGCCACCATTCCCAGTTACCATCTGTCCATTTGTTCAGAAAATTTTAAAGAGCCTTAGAACTTTATTTCGGATGCAAAGATAAGCCCTCCCCCCCCCCGCATCTGTATAAACCTGAGAAATGAATGTGTGTGTTATGGGTACTGAGGCACATGCAGCTGGGGATAGGCCAGGAGCCTTGCTTGGGATCTGCAGGGTGAACAGAACCCAGTGTGCCCAAACTGGTATTGAACCAGACTTCCTACATATATATATACCTTCTGCTACCCACACCTCTTCCCCTTCCCTTCCACTAACTGGCCTGACCAGACGGTGTGGGACCCTGGCTGTCCCTCTATTCCTTTGCAATCCCACGTGTGCTCCTCAGGACTCCAGGATGTGTGGTGTGCCTTCTTTTCCACAAGTTTACCTGTGATCCAGCAGCCAGCCTGAGTCTCTGGAGGAGGAAGAGGAGACAATGGGTCCAAGCCAAGAGATGGGGACTTGGGACTGGGGTTCTGGCTTGGTTCTGCCTCTTGTTCAGTGAGAGCTTTGCGACTCCCATCATCCTTCATCCTTCCTCTTGCAGTTGCCTCTGCATCTGTTAACGTTGGAATTGTGATCCTCACCTGGTCACCGCCCAGGGCTGCTGGGGAAGGTGTGACACTGGGCCCATGGGAAAGACACAGTCTAGAATGATCAACAGATCTTCTCTGTGGAGGGGCAAGTTGCAAGATTCCTCATAAACATGGAGGCATGGCTACGCATTCATTGCCTATTCACAAGCACGGGCAGCAACTAGTTTGGCCCACGTTGGCCCAGGAGATGGGCTTTGCACAGTACCACCTGCCTCTGCATTAATATACTAATAACGAGAAGAAAAAAAAATCACAGAAGCCAGGCTGGGGAGATGGCTGAGTTACATAAGTGCTTTCTGTGCAAGCATGAGGATCGGATCCCCAGAACCTATATAAAAGCTGGGTGTGGTGGTGCATGCCTGTAATCCCAGAGCTGGGGAGGTAGAGACAGAAAGGTCCCTAGAACTTGCTGGACAGCTACTGTGACGGAATGGATGTTCTCTATGTTCAGCAAGAGACCCTGTCTTGAAAAATAAAGTGGAGGGTGATTAAAGAAGACACCCAGTATCTCCAAGCCTCTACATGAATACCCACACGCGTACGTATATGCACACAAACGCATATACACATATACACACACATGCATATGGAAAAAATACTAAAATAAAATAACAGAAGGTGCTTTTTTTTTTCAAGCGCTGATGTGGCATGCTCCAATCCCGTATTTTATTTTTTTAATATTTATTTATTTATTTGCACACACAGAAAGACAGAGAGAAGTGAGCCAATCCAGTATTTCACCTGATCCACTTTATGATTGCAGCATGTTGATAAAATGGGTACCACTGGGGCTGGAGGGATGGCTTCGCAGTTAAGGCATTTGCCTACAAAGCTAAAGGACCCAGGTTTAATTTCCCAGGACCCACATGAGCCAGATGCACAAGATGACACATGTGTCCGGAGTTCGTTTGCAGTGGCTGGAAGCCCCATTTTCTCTCTCTCTCTCAAATAAATAAAAATATTTTAAAAATGGGTACCAGTGTTAGTTCCATTTTATAACTGAGAAAACTTGAAGCAAAGAGGTGAAATGGTTCGATCACTCAAGGCCACTGAGCTGTCACCAAACCCAGCAATCTGAACCCAGTGTTCCCAACTGTGGCGTGCATGGAGCCATGGCTAGGGAGCCCAGGAGACCTTGAGCTCCCTCTAGGCTTGCTGCCCCAAGAATCCATTTTATATCCACAGCCAACTGGTCCCCTTGCTGGCTCTGCTTCTGAGTGGGGTCTCAGCTGCCCCAACCTTACCTGCCTCCGTTCCCAGACCCTCCCCGGGAGATCTGACACAGTCCCTCCTTCCCGTGACTTCGGGGCTGGGGATCATTTGAGCGCGTCCAAGATCGATGTTGTACACGAGAAGGTGCGAGTGTAAAGCTGGCTAAAGAGCATAATAGAATTTATGGAAATCGCTGGCTCGCACGGCAACCCGAGCAATGATGGAGGTGATTATTAATTAATCATGGTCTTGGGGGAACAGTATCAGTGCAAGGAGTAATTAAAATGAAGCATTGTACAGTTGTACCGAATGATGATTTATGAGCCCGAGGAATTGCCGCTCTGCCCTCTCCCCTTCACAGGCTCAATGGGAAGGATTAACTGGACGGATTGTTTTCAACAAAACCAGTGGCTTGAGGACCGATTTTGATCTGGACATCATCAGCCTGAAGGAGGATGGCCTGGAGAAGGTGCGTGGCTCCCGGGAAGGCCCGGCAGAGGGGCAGGGCTGTGGTAAGTCCCCTCTGGCTGGTCCTAGGCAGAGGCACAGAAGCACAGGGCAAAGTCCACTGCAGCCATCCCCTGGAGGTTGGACATGACCCGGTGCAGCCATCAGAGGTCTGTGGGCCCAGCTGAGACCCTGAGGACTCAGTCACATGACAGGGTGCTAAGCTCAGTGATCTGGCTAAAGGAGACACCCAAACCATCACGCTGTGAGCCAGGCCCTGCAGGGCTGCTTAATCTGGGAAACATAATCAAAAGCTCATGGTACAGCCTCTCTGTAAGACCCTGCACGGCTGGCATGGCACAAGGGCACATATGCTATTGGGTAAGAGACTTTCAACCCCCCGCTTTGGGGGTAGTGAGCACATTGTCATTGGAGGTTTAAGCAAAGATGGAGTGATTGCTTGTCTTGAGTGTCCATGACTTTTCTGAGGAACTAGAGGTGATTCTCACCCACCTTGGGGAGGGTTTAGAATACAGGGGATCTGTCCGGGCTCCCCCACACCAGCTTCTCGGACTCCAGGTTCCAGAGAGTTTGGTTAAGGGAAGTAGACCCCTCTGAACCTGGGATCTCTCATCTGGACCACATACAAATGTTCTAAATCCCATCCCGATCCCTGGGAGCTTTCACAGTGTTGTGTGAAAGTCAGGATGCTGGACCAAGAAAGGCGATTTAACAGGAACCGCCACTTCTTGGCATCGCAGGGACTCAGTCACAATCATCTCATAGCAGCTGGTCTCTAGGAGCCATCCAGACACAGCTCCAAACGAGAGATGGCATGTATAAGAAGTGGGAAGTCGGGAGCAGGGGATTTGAAGGGCCCCTCTCTGCTGGTACTAGTCCCTCAGGACTGCTTCCTCTCCTCTCCTCCACTCCCTTCCCCTTTTCTCCCCTCCCCCTCCTCTCCTCTCCTCTCCTCTCTTCCTCTCCCTTTTCCTCCCCTCCTTCTCCTCTCTTCCCCTTCCCTTCCCTCCCCTCCTCCTCCTCCCCTCCCCTCCCCCTCCTCTCTTCTCCTCACCTCCCCTCCCTTCCCCTCACCCTCCTCTCTTCCCCTCTCCTCCCCTCCCCTCCCCTCTCTCTCCTCTCCTCTCCTTTCCTCCCCTCCCCTCCCCTCCCTCTCCTCTTCTCTCCTTTCCTCCCTTCTTCCTTCCACACACTCAGCTCAGCCTCCACTCTGGGTAATGATGACTCCTCCCCCTGGCTTCCTCCCTCACTCTTGAGCCCTCCAGCCATCCTGAATGTGTGCATAGATGGAACTTGCCCAGGCTCCGCTCTGCCAGGCTCCCGCTGCAACACTGCCCATCGCACCTGAGTGCTATGCTGTAGCCCTTCGTTAGAGCCTTTAAGGTTCTTCAAGGAATTCTCCAGCTGGCCTCCCTAGATCAGTTTCCACTACTCCCTGAAACATCCCATAGTAGAGTCCCACTCCCACCCTCCTGCACCTCTGGCCTGTGCCCATGCTGGTGCCCTGGCTGTAGGAAGAGAAAGACCTGTTCTCTCAGGCATGGACCTGGCTCTGCTCGGCTCACACTGCTGGCCTCGGCTTACCTGTGGCCACGGTTCCTCCACTGCCCCCTGAGTTTCTTATTCACTGCATAGGGAAGGGGTGGCCAAGAAGCATCACCATTCCTCTACAATTATTTCATTCCACATGTGGCATAAGTCCCCAAGGATGGCGGCTGAGACCTCCACTCCTAAGACCACTGGGGCAATCTACTCATCAAGTGACCCTCCATGTTCCATTAAACTCCCACAGTGCCAGAGAACAGCTTTCCTCCTCCACAGTACTTCAGCCAGTACAAAGTTCACTCAGACAGCTGTCCAGTGGTTTTGTTTTATTTTATTTTATTTTATTTTATTTTATTTTATTTTATTTTATTTTATTTTATTTGTGTGTGTGTGTGTGTGTGTGGTATAAGCAAGTGTATGTGCCCTTGTGGTACCTCATGCACTCACCCTCTCCTACAGGAGGCACACTCGCCTCTGTCGGTGTCCTGCTCCGTCAGGCCTCCTCTCATTCATATTTGAGCTGAAGCCTCCTACTATCTTGGAGCCTGTCATTCTTTTCACGAGCTCTGGAGACCCACGGGTTTCTGCTGTAGGACTGGGGTTACCGTGCGTGTGGCCACACCGAGCTATTCGACATAGGTTCGGGAGTTTTGAACTCTGGTGCTTTCAGTCCTCCTCGGATCCTCAAGCTTGTGCAGGAAGCATACTTAACCGCCGAGCCCTCTCTCCAGCCCAGCTATCATGTTTTTTTGCTTGCTCTGCATCTCATCTGGAAGGATAGCGTAAAATTCTAGGGACAGACGATAGATGGCACACCTGCCCCCGCTTTCTGCTCCTGTGCCTGTGGCAGGCATCAGTAATTGATCACCGGAGCACTCATTCCATCTGCGCCCACCTGCAGCATCCTTCTCCCAACAGTCCTCTAGGCAGCCGGTACAAATTGACCGTAGCTAACACTGGAGAAAAACTCTATTATCCCTGGACGTAGGTTGGCCTGCAGGGCACCCATAAGAAGCTCCTGGTCACAGCCACCCAGGCTGTGAGCAGAGAGCCTCCTCCCTCCTAAATGATCTTTCATTCCCCCCATACCACCCACTGTCTCGCAGGGACCGCAGTCAGATTTCAGCAGAACTTCACAAAGGAGGCTCTCTGCTAGTCCTGTACCTCTGGACAAATGTTTGCTCAGTGTCTGCTGTACCCAGTCCTGTGCTTGGCACTCTAGTACTGAGCTTGGCCCGCTTTAGAGAAAAGCCTCTTCGATACTGTCTGCCTGATTCTTCCTCTCCATGTGGTCCTGGTGATCCTTCCCAGGCTGAGCCCCCAATACAGCCCCTCCGCCTCTCACATCCTCGGTTCTGTTTGCTAAGCTGGGGCAGAGCTGATGGAGCCAGCTCCAGCCGGTGGCTTCGGGAGGATTAAGGCAGAATTACTCAGGCATAATTACATATCTCCCTGCTATCTGCTTTACACAGCTCTCTGAGTGGGCTGTTTGCACTCGGCCTCTCTGGTTAATTGATTAGGTTTCCTGAGTACCCCCAACTGGGCCAAGGACAGAGTGGGCATGCTGATGCTTTCTCTGAGAGAAAGGGGGGGTGGTGGTGGTGGTAGCAAGATGGGCCTGATGGGCAGAGTTCAGCCAGAGAGAATTTGCAAGCGGTTGCTTTAGGACATCTTTTGAACTTGACCCTTTTCTGCCCTACCTCCAGTCAGAAGTCAATAAGGATGCGATAGGAAGAGTTTCCCACGGTAACCAGGCTATCTGTCCACGTTAGAAGTAAAACCACAAAGCATATGGTCTTCAAGCCCCAGTGAGGTTTGCCCTCCTTATACTGCCATCCCCAAACAGCTTCCAAGATGGCATGCCCACTGCTCCTCCTATACTCAGTCCACACACGTGGGGCACATCTTCCTCCATCCAGACCAAGTGGGGTTTTTTTGAGGCACTGGGCCTGCAGTGGGTGCTGGAGCTGAGACACAGAGAGTAAGTAGCTAGGTGCCCAGTGTCTTGCCAGTGTCCATGGGCAGGTTCCTTGACCCCCTCCATCCCTGCCAGGCATCTGCTTCCCAAGGTCCCTAAAGCTCTCTTTACATCTTCTGTTCAGCCGAGGTGAGTGTGACACAGCAAGAGAGAGGGAAGAATTCAGGAGAGGCAACAGCTGGAGGCCTCCTTGGAAAAATACAAAGGTCTGCAGAGTCGACACCAGAACTGGTCACTCAAGACATGCAGGCAGTGACAATGGTGACAGTGATGTCTTGTTGATGTGAAGAAAGGGAGGGCAGACTGAGGACTCAGCAGCTGTCTCGCATCTGTCTGTCCATCTAGGTTGGGGTGTGGAGTCCTGCCGATGGTCTCAATATCACCGAGGTCGCCAAAGGCCGAGGGCCCAACGTCACCGACTCTCTGACAAACAGGTCGCTGGTCGTCACCACAGTCCTGGTAAGAGTTACAGCCCCTGCAAGAGGGGCTATCTGGTCTGGAGGGCAGCTGCCCATCTGGCTTGGAGAAAAGCCTCCATCCCTCACCTGCTAAATCCTGAGTGTCTTTTGGGAGGTGTCTGGGAGACCAGGAAATGGTAGCCAAGAGGCCGGGGGGGGGAGTGGAACTTCTAGGAAGTCTCAGAAAGTTCATAAAAGGCAGCGGCTCCCCAGTCCCTATGTTCGTGACACAGGAGAACCCTGTGCTTGTCGTCTCATCCCATGCACCCACCAAGCCCCTGCTCTCTCAGCAGGACCGCACGGAGGTGGAAGGAAGAAACTAAACTGCCAATCACGACAGGGGGACCAGGGGCTCCTCTTTCACCTCTGTTCCCAGGGCCAAAGCCCTTCCCTCCAGTCCTTCCTGCTGGAGTGCGCATTGTAGCCATACTGGAGACTGCCAAAATACTGGGAGCCTCTACACATGCCACACTGTGCAGGGTTTATCCCAAGATCTGGCGGCCATGCCCACTCCACCAGAATGGAGCTGCACCCACCCTCTTCTCTCAGTGCCTTCTGCTCTCCTCCCCACTCCTTTCTGCAGCAGGGCTGAACAGTCTCTCTCTCCCCCCCCTCTCCTGACCTACTTCAACAGAAAGTGGCTTGTGTGGTCTCCCAGGCTCCCCCACACCTTGCAGTTCCAGGCCATTGGGTATCCACCTTACTGCACCCATTCCTCATAGATTGCCTCTGGGGTGGCTGCAGGGTGAGCAGAGGCTTGGGACGGAACCTCATAGCATCACAGTGCTGCATTTGAGGACCCAAGTTAGGCCACCTGGAGGGAGATCACAACCCAGTCAGAACCTGATCCTCTGAGGACAATTCTAGCCCTAGCCAGCATCTCCTTAGAACACTACTACATCTGTAAGACTCGTGGCGCCTGTCACGGGCAGCCTCTGGATTGGGCGCCTTCCAGGGTACATGGACAGGATGGCTCCCATTGCCTCCCAGCAGCAGCAGCAGCTCAGCCAGACCCCACAGGACAGTTTTCTCCTTGGCACGGCTCATGTGCGTGTGTGTGGTGGTTGGATGGTGGGTGCTGTGAACCAGATAGGGAAGCACTGGTCGAATAACCCATTCTCCCGGAAATCCCAAGGACATTGGGATACTGTCCATGTTGGAGAGATTTAGTTGGTGGGTCTAAATCTCAGCCTCTGGGGTTCTGACCACTGAGAGAGCCCATTAAAGGCCGCTGAGGTGAACAGTGACTGTGGGAAGACTACTGATGGGGCTAGAGGAAGAGAGATGAGAGACACCAGCCCCCATCTTTGCACCAAGACCTCCCGAGTCTTCCCAACGACCATACATTCTTTATTGTGTGTGAGAGTGAGAGGAGAGAAAATAGGCACCAGGGCCTCCTGCCACTGCAAACAAACTCCAGACACATGGATACTGGGAAATCGAACCCAGGCCATTAGGCTTTGCAAGCAAGCACCTTTAACCACTGGGCCATCTCCCCAGACCTCTTATTGTCCTTTATGAATCCATTTTTTTTTGTTAACTAAACAAATACCAAAAAAAAACCCCAAGCTGCTAAAACATTAATTCAAAGGCTGTCAACAGGAGCAGGAGAATAACTGTAATATAAAAATATAAACGATAAAAATAAACAAGGAGCGCAATGGGATTTGAGGGCTACTGATGAGCAATTAAAGGAACAGGGATGTGGGTAAAAATAGAAATGGTAAAGGAGAGTGAAAGGAGAGCAAAAGAGAAAGGTTAAGAGAAAATAATGACGAGAAAATGAAGGTAAAGAAGGTTATAAAAAAGGAAGATATTAAGAAAGAAGAAAAATTAAATAATTTATAATGCCGACTAGACAAGGGGAAAAAACGTTAAAGCGAAATGTCAAAAAGCAAAAGGATAAAAGTGTGACAAAGCTAAAATATAAAAGTGTAAAATAAAATAATAAAAAGGTGGTAAAAGATTAAAAGCAGAGCTGCATAAAATGTGTGATATAAATAAAACACTTTTTGCAAGGCAAGATTAAAACAAGGTGAAAGGAGTATGATTTAAGAGATGAGGAGGAGAGATGATTAAATGAGCAAAGGTGAGTCAGCTACAAAGCGAGGCTCTAAATAGAGAATGGTAAGCTCAGGGTTCAACACCAGGATGCAAAACGCAGCCACCTTGAAAGGCCACAGGGTTGCATCTTGTTGAAATGACAACCGCCCCATCTCGAGGGCATGGGGCTGTTCTGCAGAGGCTCAAGGCTCCCCCCTCCAAGGAAAAGAGGCAGAATCAGACAGGCGCCTCTTGATCTTGACATTTCTTTATCAATACTCACAGCTTCTTGCAAAGGCCCCCAACCTGCTGGAAGGTCCCACTCCCAGCATTGGCTGGCTCCCAGGCATCTTGGGGAGGGTAGAGAGGGAGAGAAACTTCCCTTTGAGCATGGCCTAGACTCAGTTCCATCTGTGCCACTGCCCCTCAGCCTCAAATCAGCTGGATAGATGGGACCCAGCAGCTCTCTGGGACCTGCAGGGAGCCTGGGACTGGACTGAGCAATGGCTAAGAGGACACACTTGGCCTGAGTCCTGCTTTCTCAGTTGACTTACTGTGCAACCTGGAAACTACTTTTCTGCTCTGGGCCCGTCTGAAAGGGGAGAGCTGTTGAAAGAATGAATGGTTAACAAGCACGGCATGGCACTTGTACTAAGAGTGCTGGCTGTAATTCACGGCTATTGATCACATATCCAGAGCCCTGTCAGCTCAGGTTGAATGTACCACAGCAGGCAGAGGTTTCTCAAGAAAACTTTGAGTTCTGTCCACAGGCAAAGCCCTGAACTCCACCTGAAACTGAGCTTGGCCACGGTGGTGAGCCCTAGCAAGGGACATGAACTTTGAATTTGCACTTGAATGTTTTTCAGGGACATTGAGTTTTCCTGGGTCCCCCTTAGACACCTCCTTCCCTGGTGGTTTAACACTTGTCACTTAATATAAATGTCACTTCTGCTCAGAAAGCCCTCATAACTGTAGCCTCTTACTAACATCTAGAGCTCCAGGTTGATACTACTTCCTGTCCTTTCTGGCCTTGGTCCTGGCACCACACTAATTCCCTACCCCTAGACCCAGACCTTGACCTTTGACATGGCTGGTGTCACACTTGAATACGTCGTCCTACAGCTTATGCACTCTAACCCCATCATGAGTATCACATACTCATATGGTATGATTAATCTCTGTCCATCCCCTCCAAGCCATCACTGCAATGGAGGAGGCCTCTCTGCTTTCCCCCATGGGGAAATGACAAAAGCCTGGTCTTCCCTGGAGGCAGGGGAGGGGATGGGAGACCTTTGGAGACTTTGACACACAGCATTTACGAGTCTCCAAGAAATGCCGTGTCTGGCTGAAAATGTCCTCAGAGTCTCCAGGGAGGAAGTCACCTGCAATGATTAGCCTCGGACACCCTGAAAACCCAGAGCTGCTCCAGAGAAGGATTCTAATAGGCTCAGCGTCACCTGCATGTCCGGAGCCCTGGAGAATGCTCTCAAGGCTTGGGTTGTTGAAGGCAGCTGCCCAGGTAGTGGGGAGTGGTCCAGCGAGCCTAGCTGAAAACCCAACCCCATGCACGGCTTCCTGTAGGCAGGGCCAGAACCTCCTGTTGAGAGCACAGCCCCTCCCCCATCCCACCCCACCCCCGTTATCTGCCCTGCGTTGTCAGGGCAACTGTACTTTGACAAACAGGTGCCAAGGCACAGGACAAGAACATCAAATTACTTTGCCCCTAGGAACAGGGTCTTGGAGGTGAGGGCCCTGGTGAGAGGGGTTCCCCTCCTCTTTCTTTTCGCTGGCATGTACAGACAGCAGCAGTTCTGTGTGGTCTCCCCCTAAACCCACCTCTCAGTCTCTCCTGTTCCAAATCCACCCCGGAGGTTAGATGCTCAGGGTATTTTGCCCCAAACAGATAGATGGACAAGGGGCCTGGCTCTGCCCTCTGACACTCAGAGTAGAGCTCCATTTCCCCATTCCTGAACTGAAAGTCTGCCCTTCCATCCTCCCCTCAGGCCCAGCCTCTGTTCTGATTCTGCTCTTCCATGAGCTCATGAAAAATTCATCCGCCCCAACCTTAGCTCACATCGAGAAAGCACCGGAGATGAGCTCTTGGGGCCCTGCTTTTGAAGGGTTAGGGTTTTTTTCTTTTTTCTTTTTTGACGGTGGATATGAGCTATGGTTGGGATGCATATGGGTGGATGTGGATCTTTGAAACCAACCACTGCCGGCCTCTGGATCCACATTGATGGTGCCTTTATTCTGAGTACATATCATGTGTGACCCATATAGACTCAACTGCCAGGCAGTCTGACCGCTAGCACCCCACAGCAGAACGGGAAAGCCAAGGCCATTCTGTAGGCAGGGAAGACCATCCCAGGCCAGAGGCCCTTCCTGCTAGAGGAGCAGGATCTCCAAATGTTCTGCCTTGTTCTACTTGGCAGAAGTCTTCGGTCCAGGGTCCTTGGCCTGTGTGTCCAGGCAGGGCCAAGCAAACAGAATCTGAGTGTGCGGACCATTTTGCCAGTGGTGTTGTGTGCACATGGGTGTGTGTGTGCATGGATATGGGGGAGTTACCTATGTCAGAAAGAGGACTTGAGGGCTTAGGGAGATGGCTTTGTAGATAAAGCACTTGGGACACATACATGAGGACCAGAGTTTGGATTATCACGACCCATAGAAATGCCGGGTGAGGGCTGGAGGGATGGCTTAGCGGTTAAACGCTTGCCTATGAAGCCTAAGGACCCCGGTTCGAGGCTCGATTCTCCAGGACCCACGTAAGCCAGATGCACAAGGGGGTGCATGCATCTGGAGTTCGTTTGCAGTGGCTGGAGGCCCTGGCACACCCGTTCTCTCCCTCTCTCTCTCTCTCTCTCTCTCTCTCTCTCTCTCTCTACCTGCCTATTTCTGTATCTCTCTCTCAAATAAATAAATAAATAAATAAATAAATAAATAAATAAATAAAAAAGAAATGCGGGGTGAGCTTGGTAACAACCTGTAATCCCAACATGCAGGAAGAGGAGACAAGGAAACCCTGGGGCAAGCTGGCTAGCTAGACGGGCTGAATGTGTGCGTTCCAATGAGATCTCACCTCAGTGAAATAAACAGGACAGCGATTAAGGCAGACACCCAACATCGACCTCTGCTTCTGTGCACGCATACTCACGTACATGTGTGTGCTCATGTTCACATATAGTCACATATGAAACAAAAGGGGGACTGGAGAGATGGCTCAGTGGTGAAGAGCTTTTGTCACTTAGGCATTAGGGCCTCCCTGGCTAGAGACCAATGCCAAGTTTGACTCCCTGGAACCCACATGAAAGGCTGGGCATGGCCACGCATGTCTGTAAGCTCAGTCTGTGGAGTGTCACTGGGGCATGCTTATGGACAGCAGCTCTGAGTTGAAGGAGAGACCCAGTGAGCGATAAGGGAAGTTCAACCAAAATTGTCCTCTGGCTTACACATGCAAGCATAGGGGGCACACACCTGCACGTGCACGCACACGTACACACAGACATGCATACACCACATATCGCACGCACACATGTGTACACATAAAGTCACGCACATGCACACACACACACATGCATGCAGAAAAGAATGAATGAATAATGAATGAATGAATGAATGAATGAATGAATGAAAGGGGACTTGGAGGCACAGTTAGCGTATCGCTAATCCCCAAATCCTCCTTCTCCCAGGGATTCCCCCCACACAGCACACTTCTTTTCCTCCAGCCTCAAAGGCCCCGTCCCTGGAAGAAGCTTAGCTGTAGGCTGCCTTGCCCATTGCTTAAGTGATTGTAGGGAACACAGATAGAGAGCCCAGTGACAGAAAGTCAGAAAAGGTTATTTTTCTGGACTCCTGTTTTCTGTGACTTGTTGAGGAGAAATATTACTCCTGGTCCCACGGCTCTTCTCCCGGAGCAATAGGAGAGCGTGAAGTTATGAAATTGAGGGCACCTTCACTGAGCAATCGATTAGCAGCCGGGAGAGCTGGTGAACTGGCTGTCTGGACATTTCCAGTAATAAATTGTGAAATAGTCCATGAATAAGTAGTCGTGGAGTTCAGAATTACCCCCTAGGAAATGTTGCCGGGCTGGAGACACATTACTAAGGCGAGCACCATTTTAATGCCCTGGGCTCCGGCTGTTAAATATGTATGCCATCCGCAAAGCACTTCCTGAAATTAATGGCATTTTACAGCTGCTCCGAAGGCAGCGTATTTATATGGAGATGTATAGATTCTGGGGCTGTGGTAGCTTCACAAATGAAGTGCTAATTTTAGAGGCTAAGGCCAAGGAGGGGTGTGGAGTGAGAGTCAGGATGTGGCCTGTCTCAGGGGCCTTTCCGAAATGGTTTTCCACTCTTGCCAGCCATGGTCGTTACCCTTTGGTGACATTGGGTGTGGTCTCTAGGTGGGAAAGTCACTGCAGTACCAGGCCAACCAGAACACGGGAAGAAGGTGACAGTGGTAATAATAATAATAATGGCAGCTGACATTTGCCTGGCGCTCAGCGCTTTTCACTGGGGGGTTGTTTTACAATACCGCATTGGGATCAGTTCTGTTATTATCCCCATTTTACAGAAGGGCATGGGAATCTATGTCTGAGTTGGTGGCTCCCCTGGGAAAGATGCCACCTGCTCCCTAGTTCTTTCCTTGAACTAAATAAAGTCAAGGCTACCAGGTGGGTCACTGGACACCGAGGGCTTACTCCAAGCCCTTCTGTGGATTTCCACAAGGCCACCAGGTAAGATGGTGCAGCCTGCTCACGGCACAAGAGCACCCATCAAAAGGAAGGATGAGTCTGAAATGCTATCCCACCCTGGCCCTGGTGTCTAGACTTCCTTCTAGAGCATGGGGCAGCCTCCACCTAGAAAAAGGAGTGGATAGGCCAGCCAAAGCTCCTTTCATCCAAGGAGCCTGCATACCTGCCCTAGACTAGACCCCACCTGGACTCACCTGCATCCCTTGTTGAGCTGCTGGCTAGACTGTAGGGTGGTCACCAAAGGCTCTGAATCTAGGGTGGGACTGAGAAGTGGCATTGACAGAATCCCCCGAGAAACAGCAACCCCTCAGGAATTCAGACATTCCCTGGCTCTTTCCTTGAGGTCCCCAAAGGACTCATGAATGCTAGCGCAATTCAGACATAGGGTGGGATGGCACACTGGGAGGCTGGGGAGGAAAACCCAGCCTACCTACTAACAGGAGCCTGGCTTGAGGCTGCTGAAGGCTCTCTGCTCCAAGGACCTGCAACAAAAATCTTCACTGGAGCCTTCCGACGGCCACCCCATCCCAGGGATGCATGGGGTCAAAAGCAGGGTCCCATCAGAGAGGAGGGCAGTGAAAGAAGCCTGTGATTGCATGTGTGTCATAGTGTGAACATGCATGCTGTCAGCAAGTGGCTGTGAGCTACAGGAGAAATGCAGACACATGTAGTATCACAGAATGGCAGGCGGTAGGCAGGGGCAAAAGGGGAAGGGACCCGGGCAGGAACAAGTCAGGGCTGAAGCTCAGGGATGATGGTCTAGGAATGGCAGCTCTGGGCTGTAGAAAAGCACATTGAGGGCAGGAGAGCCCAAGTCCATGGAAGAGAAAGGAGAAGAGCCAGGGCCAAGGTGCTGATTGGCCAGGAAGGTCTGGAACGGGACCCCATCACGACCACTCTGTGATGTTGGACAGCCTGTCAACTGCCCCTGAGTCTCAGTTTCCTCGTGTTTCAGATAGGGCTCCCATCCTCTGGTTTGCAAGCTAGTGAAGCCTGAGCCAAACAGCCTGTGAGAATTGAATTTGGTACCTGGTACACATTAGGAACTCAATAAATGTTGATTTTTCTTGGACTTCAACTTGCCCATTGCAGACCATGGCATGGGAGGTGTGAGTGAGGCTGGGTGCCCACAAAAAGCAGGCCTACATGATGAGCTGAGTTCTAGTTGGCCCTGATCTTTTTTTTTTTTTTTTTTTTTTTTTTTTTTTTTTTGGTAGGGTCTCACTCTAGCCCAGAGTGACCTGGAATACACTATGAAGTCTCAGGGTGGCCTTGAACTCACGGTGATCCTCCTACCTTTGCCTCCGAGTGCTGGGATCAAAGGCGTGCACCACCACGCCTGGTTGGCCCTGATCTTGTCACATCAGAGCTCACAGGCCCTCCCATTGCTCAGCTCTAACTGGACATCCCATAGCCAGCTCTTCCCACGGGCTTTAACTAAGCCTTTCCTTCCAGTTGTGTGTGTGTGTTTTGTTGTTGCTGTTGTTGTTTGTTTGTTTTGTTTTGTTTTTATGGGACAGCCAGGGGAATGCTTCTAAATGAGAAGTCAGAAGAGCCACACCTTACTCTGAGCCCGTCACTGAATTTCTATCATCCAGAAAGAGAGTATGACACAAGACAGGTCCCCCACAAGCCACCTTCCTGAGGACCAACTGCCCTGTGGGAGAGGCACCACCAACTACAAATGCAGCTGTCACGATCATCAGTCATGGTCTACCTGGGAGACCCTAATGTAGGGAGATGGGGGATCTTGGAGATAGAGCGACGTCAAGAGTGGGGTCTAAGCTGGGAGTCAGGAGCCTGGGAGAAGTTGGGAAGGCACTTCACAAAGGGTTTTTGAGCCATGCCCTCTAACTTGAGTGGATACTGGGCTACAAATACATCCCTGAACTCCACCCACAGTTCCTAGCTCATCAGATCTCAAAGAGAACCCCAAAACATTTTTTTCTAGCAAGTTCTGAAGTGAAGCCAATGCTGCTGGCGTGGGAACCACATTCTGAGGACCTGGTCAGGGTCACAGCAGAGAGAACCGATGCTATGGAATCCCGCAGTCCCCATCCCATCACTTGCCAACTCTGTGACCAGCAGCCTCCAAGTTAGTAAGGAGCTGTAGGGGCCTGCCTTGTGCCAGGACTGCCCGGAAGTGATAGAGCCCTGCCTTGTGCCAGAGACTGCCCAGAGGTGACAGAGTCCTGCCTTGTGCCAGGACTGCCCAGAGATGATAGAGTTCTGCCTTGTACCAGGACTGCCCAGAAGTGATAGAGCCCTGCCTTGTGCCAGGGACTTCCCAGAGGTGTCAGAGTTCTGCCTTGTGCCAGGACTGCCCAGAGATGATAGAGTCCTGCCTTGTGCCAGGACTGCCCAGAGATGATAGAGTTCTGCCTTGTGCCAGGGACTTCCCAGAGGTGTCAGAGTTCTGCCTTGTGCCAGGACTGCCCAGAGATGATAGAGTTCTGCCTTGTGCCAGGGACTGCTCAGAGGTGACAGAGTCCTATCTTGTCCCAGGGACTACCCAGAGGTGATAGAGTCCTGCCTTATGCCAGGGATTTCCTGGAAGTGATAGAGTCCTGTCTTGTGCCAGAAACTGCCCAGGGGTGAGATTTGCAGGGTACTGAGTTGGCTCTGAGGATATGGGTTTGCCCTATCTCCACTGAGGGCCATTCTCCCAAGCTACTCCAAATGTCCCATGCCATGCCAAAACTTGAGAGGTAGAGGCAGGAAGGTTAGGAGTTCAAGGCCATACTCAGTTACATAGTGAGTTACAGACCAGTGTGGGCTTCATGAGACCCAGTGTCAAATAAACCAAAACAAAAGGAACCTGCCTCCACTCCACGCCAGCTACTCAGCCCGTCACCCTCTCCCGTCTGTCTGTCCTGCAGGAGGAGCCCTTTGTCATGTTCCGCAAGTCCGACCGAACCCTATACGGCAATGACCGCTTCGAGGGTTACTGCATTGACCTGCTCAAGGAGCTGGCACATATCCTGGGCTTCTCCTATGAGATCCGGCTGGTGGAGGACGGCAAGTACGGAGCACAGGACGACAAGGGCCAGTGGAACGGCATGGTCAAGGAGCTCATTGACCACGTAAGCTGGGACCGGGCCGTGGAGGTCAAGGGTGAGGGCTGGGTGCAGGGAGGTTTTCGGTGAGACCACTTGCATATCAGGGCTGGGCAACCCAGCAGGTGAGCATCCTGGGGACTGGGGAGATGGAAATAATGGTTGTGCTTTCAGGGACTAGTGGAAGCCCAAAGGGAGAAGTGTGCCCCAGTTCTATGGCGCCTGCCTTGCTCAGGCTTCACACTTCTCTGGTGACACACACACACTCACCAGCTTCTTGAATACTGAGTGGGTCAAGAGGTATCTTTGGTGAGCTTGTTTCCAAGGATTTCCAGAGCTTCTTAGGGCACTTCTGGTTCTTGAAGGATGTGCCAGGGCAAACATGCCACCCAACTCTAAGACACACAGTCAGATCTGTCACCACTGTGAGTCACTGTGAATCCAGTGGGGGAGATTGATGTCCTGGGAGCAGCATGAAGGGGTGAGCAAGGTTCTGCTGGGCAGTACTAGGAACTTCTCACTCTGTCTGGGATAGAGGCAGACCCCAGGCCATGAAGCCAGACAGGTGGGGTGGGGGTGGAGCATGTTATGGGAAGGGACTGGGGCATGTGGGACATAGGGAGAAAGACATGGATGTCACAGGCCAGGGACACCAGGACCAGAGAGGAATTGTGGTCCTCATTAGCTATGGGTACAGGGATAAGTCACTGGATCTCTGGGTTAGCTTTCTCCTCTGTTAAATGGACATAGCTGTCCCCTCTTCTGGAGAGTGCCGGGACAGTGGTGGCACAGTCAACACAATTACCAGATACCTATGGGATGCCACCAGCAACACCATTCCCCTGGATGCCCTGTCTGTGGGTCAGTGGACCCAGCATTCATGTGCCCACTTTCCTGCTTAGCAGATACATGACAGGAGAGTTCATCAGACCCCTGAGTGCCATGTCTTACTTTCTACCATAGGAATAGTTGGCAACTACTGTTGCCCACAAGGAAGGGGTGGAGATACAGCAAGGCAGCATTTGTGCAGACTCACTTGTCACAGAGTGGGAATTGCTGGCTTTCTAGCTCGGGGCCCTCAGTGGGACAGAAGCAATGTCTATCAAAAAAAAAAATCTGCCTGCAGCTAAGGGAGGCAAGGACCTGATCCATCCTGGACACCCAGCCTTAGAACAGCCCACTGCAGCAAGTGCCACAAGCAACACCCATTGTACAGATGTGGAGACTGAGGCAGAAGCAGCTGGCTTCCAGCTAGTACGTGGTGGGGCTGGATACAAAGGTGAAGAGTCTTTGGAGTCTCTGTGCCTCGATGTCCTTGGGCTGTGATCTCTCTAGAGAGCCCACCCTGGCCCCAGAGCCAGGCTGGAAGCAGGTTTGAGGCTCAGTCTTTAAAACACCATAGTCTTAGCCAGTGCCTGGAGCTCCTTGTTCCTCTGCCTCTCAGATTGGAGGCGGCAGCATCAGGCCATAGTTCAGCACCCTGCCCATTTGGAAGGTGAGGAGAGGTGCTGCATGGAGACCTCCGAGGCTGGGAGAGGAGGGAAAAATGAAGACTAGAGCAGACTCTAACTAGGTGGACCCATGTCCCAAGCCCCAGGCATGTGACTCCTACGGAAGCCCATGGTGAAGGTGTGGATTTGAACTGTGTGTCTGGACAGTCTCTGAACCGCTCTGTGCCTCCGCTTCCTCACTCATAAAGCAGGGATGGTATGAAAAGGACCGACCTCCGGAAACTCTGTGAGGACCCAGTTTAACGGATGCACTTAATCTACTTGGCAATTGGCACTTGTTTTTATTTTTGTACTTCCAGTTATTCCTTCGAGGCTGGGGAAGGATGGTTGAGGAATCCCTTTGTGTCCCCAGGCTCCAGTTTCCTGCCTGCACAGGAAAAATGATGACAACTCTCCCCTGCTTTTCCTTTGCCACTGTGGGACTTTGAGGAGATAGTAGAGACAGCGGGTGGGCAGGGGCTTCTAGCTGGTAGGCTTCTGTGTAAATGGAAGGGAGTGGTGTTGTCACTGTTATTAGTAATAGCCGTAATTATTATGGAAATTAACTAGCAGGTCCCAGTGGCACCTCCTCTTAGTTGTGCCCCTCCACCCCCGCACTGCACTCTGGGAGTGAGGCTCTAGAGTCTGGCATTTGCAGAAGGGTATGGGGCTCAGGAAGAAGGAGGCTGCAGGGAGAGGCAAGGCCATGTGCAGAATAGAGCAGGCAGAGCCAGGCCCACCACCCACAGCCCCACAGCTCTGAAGAGCTATGTAAAGAGATGCCACGAGAAAGACCAGCAGCTGCCAGACCTTTCTGGACATCCCTCAACGGGGAGACGGGGGATCACAGGGAGCCTCCTTGCTGCTGGGTCGCTCTTAGGAGGCAGCCACCAAATGTCTATCCATCAAGGCCACAAGTCTGGATGGGACATGCAGGAGACCTTGTTAAACCCCATTCCCTACAATTGATGAGCCTATTAATCCTAGCTTGGTGCCATTTTTAATAACATCATAACCATTTATTAGTGTCGTCAGATAATTAGTCTTCTCACTAGCTCATAGAAAGCGGGGTGAAGACTTGGCAATATTATTACTTCCTTATTAGGGATCTGAACGTAGGTGTAAAGATGATGAATACCTACTTTTGTAAGTGTCTACACCTCCCCAGGCCCATTTGAGGGTCCTGGGTGGAGCCTCCCACCAGCTGGACTTAAAATGTCCTTCCCTGACACCCTGCTGGCCTCTGTCCCATGCCACGTGCCCTTCTGTGCAGCCAAGGTCGTAAAGGGAGGGAAGACACCTAGAGGACGCATCACCCTCCCAGGACACTCACCTTCCTGAGGGGTAAGAAACTCCATGAGACGGAACAGGAGTGCTTGTGCACATTGCCGTGTCTTCTCTCGACTTGTCTCTCTCCACTGATGCTGCCGGCTTGTTCTTGTATCCCCTCCCCTGTCTTAAATAGGCACATTGTCCATGGCAACTGATGGGCTCAGTCCTATTCCTACAGGGACAATCCTCCCCCCCCAATGTGAAATGTCCATACTTACACATGATGCTAGTGGGAGATGTGGCTGAGCAGCCATGGGCATTCTGCAATACGGGACCTAGTGTTTCAGGACCTACCGAACCCTTACCTGGCTGAATTGAGATAGAAAGCCTGGGGAGCTGACTCACATCGATCAAATCCTGCTCTTTACATGGGACGTTAGCTGTGTTCTGACACCAGGAGCCCCCACCTGCCATCTGGACCTTTTGAGTCCTAGCACCATGGAGGCTGTTTGGTGTATGGAGGCAGAGCCCCAAGAGTAGAGAGTCTGAAGCTAGGGGGAAGGCAACTGATGGAGGAGATGAGGGACAAACCTTGAGTCTTGGGTGCTCAACTGTTATTTTACAGGTTTTTTTTTTTTAAAAAAATAAATGTATTGCATTGATTTATTTGAGAGAAAGAGAGAGGGATGGAGAGAGGGAGAGAGAGAATAGGCTCACCAGGGCCTCTAGCCACTGCAAACAAGCTTCAGATGCATGCATCACCATGTGCATCTGGCTTAATGTGGGTACTGGGGAATCAAACCTGGGTCCTTTGGCTTTGCCAGCAAGTGCCTTAACTGCTAAGCCATCTCTCTGGCCCCTAAAGTGTTATTTTCAGTACTGGGCATTGAACCTAGGGTCTCCCACATGCTGAGCAAATACTGGACCACCAAGCTCCATCTCCATCTGAGTTTTTAGTTTTTAGTTTTGTTTTGTTTTGTTTTTTCGAGGTAGAGTCTCACTCTAGCTCAGGCTGACCTGGAATTCACTATGTAGTCTCAGGCTGGCCTTGAACTCACGGCGATCCTCCTGCCTCTGCCTCCCGAGTGCTGGGATTAAAGGCGTGCACCACCACGCCCGGCTTGAGTTTTTAGTTTTAATATTAACAGCCATAGGGTACCAGTGGACAATATGTCTGAGAGTGACATTGGCTTGGCACTTGAAGAAAATCACTTCGTGGCTGGGCCAAACTGGAGCCGGACTAGACAGGGAAGCTGTGGGAAAGGAGGGAGGCGAAGGCCCAGCAAAGAGACACAAAGGCAGCAGGATGGATGGATGGATGGATGGATGGATGGATGGATGGATGGATGGATGGATGGATGGATGGATGGATGGAGGTGGTAGGGGAAGGACATGGTCAAGAACAAGACGCCCAGTTTGGGTGGACAGCCGGGGGTGGGGGGAAGAGCTGCTCCCAGGGTACGGAAGTCAGGGTCCGGGAGAAGTAAGGAGAGCCATTTGGGACTTGTTGGGATCCTGATCCCGATGGGGTGGGTGGGGGTGGCTAGCCATAGGGGAAGGAGCCAATCAGCATGAACGGAAGGAATCCCTGGCAGAGCCGCCTGGCCTGCAAAGCTGGAGAGGAAGGAAGAGAGTGCATGCGGGAAGGGAAGTTGACGCGTTCAGGCTAGTGGTTGGGATGGAAGCATAATTTCCTCTGGCTCCTAGATGGACTTAGACCAAGATGGGGACAAGGAAGGGTCACCAGTAGCTTTGGCAGTTGAGGGCAGAGGAAAAAGGCAAACTCTTGTCAGGGCAGAGGGTTGTCCTGAGGCGTGCTGAGGAAGCTCAGGAGGTGGCCACCAGGGCATGTCTGAGGAGGAGCCCGTGAGCAGGCAGGTGACACAGGAACAACAAGGGCCTTGTTGAATTTCAACACAAGAGCCATTGGATCCAGATCTCAGCAAGCAGATATGGGCCACAGAGAGGCACAGAATGAGCTAGAAATGGGTCAGAGACCAGACAGATGGGTACAGCGGAAGATGACACGAGAGAGCTTCTGGGTATGGGAGGGACACCGTGGCCAAAGAGAGAGGCAGGGAAAGACAAATTCCAGTGCGGGGAAGCACAGGTGGGCTCATTCATCCAGCCAGAAAGTCTTGAAAGCCCCCACTGTCCTGGGCTCCTAGACAACAGAGGCCTGTGCCATCGCTTAGCTAGGGAGCATGACACTGGAGAAAAGGGAAGTACGGCAGGCAAGAGGAGAAGCCAACAGTGTGACGAATGCCTCTACTCGGTGACCCTGAGCCCTGAAGAAACCCGGTACCATATCTCTTGGGACCATCATGGGCTAAGGAGGGTCATGAAGCCCGGCTAGGCTCGGTGGACATGGGAGCCATCTGGGACTCGGCGCAGGGTTCACCAACGTCCTGGGGCTAACAGTGAGATCTGGGTACCCAGGTGGACAGGAGGAGTGATGTTCCCAGATCATACCTGCCTGAAGTTGGCCAGAGCCACGGTGAACTGGTGCAGGAGGGGGTCTGAGCCCTCCAAGGTTGCCGAAGTCCCTGCGGTCATAACGTGACTAGAGCTGCAGCTGGGCACATGAAGGCCTGCGGCACTGGCAGAACTGTGTTCAGCAGGTCCTGGTGGACACTGCCCTGTGGACACCTGGCAGTAGGGAATAGGGGAGTCTTCCTTTAATCCTAGCATTTAGGAGGCAGAGATTGGAGGATGGCCGTGAGTTTGAGGCCGGCCTGAAACTACATAGTGAATTCCAGGTCAGCCTGGGCTACAGTGAGATGAAAGAAAGAACGAAAGGAAGGAAGGAAGGAAGGAAGGAAGGAAGGAAGGAAGGAAGGAAGGAAGGAAGGGAGGGAAGGAGAAAGAGGAAGGGAGAAAAGAAAAGAAAAGAAAAGAAAAGAAAAGAAAAGAAAAGAAAAGAAAAGAAAAGAAAAAGAAAAGAAAGAGTGAGAGAGAAGAAGGAAGGGAGGGAGGGAGGGAGGAAGGAAGGAAGGAAGGGAGAGAGAAAGAGGAAGGGAGAAAAGAAAAGAAAAAGCAAAAGAAAAGAAAGAGTGAGAGAGAGGAAGGAAGGAAAGAAGAAGAAAGGGAGGGAGAGAGGGAGGGAGGGAGGGAGGGAGGGAGGGAGGGAGGGAGGGGAGGGAGGGAGGGAGGGAGAGACAGTGGAGACTGTGCCCCCCACAGGGAAGCTTGTGGCGCTTTCCTCAAAGTCAGACCCATCTCTATCCCAGGGGACTGAGGAATCACCCAGCAGGAAGAGGCACATGCGTCATTCCTGTCTGTTGGTGGCCCTTAGCTTTGGAGGTTTGTACATGCACCACACACAGGACCTATCTGTTGACACTTGGGATTTTTCAGTGCCTTTGCCCTACCTATTCAGGTTTATGTACATGGTTCAGAGTGCTGAATTCTGAGGTGATCCTTGGCCTCAATACTCATTTTGTCCAGGTTGGCAGCTGGCTTGGGTTACCAGCAGACACCGTCCCAGATTCAGTGCACTTCTGAAAGAATCAACACGTCACTCCTGAGGAGGGTCTTACTGGGTGAACTCTGGAAACTTTCAGTGTTCACATGGATTAATTTATTCAAATTCAAAAAACAGACCAGAGAAATGGCTCAGTGGTTAAGCGCGCACTTCCTGCGCAAGCACGAGGGCCTGAGAGAGCCCGAGACTGCCCTAATTCAAATCGCCAGAACCCATGTAAACAGCTTGGTGGGGCCAAACATGTATGTGACCCCAGTCCTGCGGGGGAGCAGAGACCAGTGAACTGCTGGGTCTTGTGAACTGCTAGCTCCAGAATCACTAGGAAGGAGCCTCTGTTTGCAAAACAACAACAACAACAAACATCAAACAAACAAAAAACATGATAGAGTGAATGTTCTCCGGCTGCTGCAGGCAAGTACACAGGGTGCTGCATTAGCTCATACACGTGCATAGCATTCAGCATACTGTGCACATGCAAAATAAATTTTAGAAATTCTGTTCTGAGAAGCCCTGTGCTAAGTGCTGTGGATACAGAACTGAGCAACCCAGGCAAGGTCCCTGCCCTAACCCTCAGGATTTTGTGTGATAGTGGAAAAAAGCAAGCGATAGCCTAGGAGCAAATGACTGAGTTGCGTCTCCAGCCAAAGTCAATGTTAGTGGAGAAGCAGATGACTGAGTTGAGCCTCCAGCCAGGGTCAGTGTTAATCTCTCAGCAGGTGACTGGGTTGATTCTCTAGGCTGATGTTGCAAATGATGTAGATACCTGGGCAGAAATGCCTCCCAGGCTCTCAGACAGGTCCTGTGGATCAGGGAGTGGGGAGTGGCTGTGACCCATCCTAGGTAGCCCTGGAGGAAGGTTCTAGAGACTCATGCAAGGTAGGGGGAAGGCCATCGCTTCGCTGTCCCCTTGGTTAACAATGGCCAGAGAGGTCCAGACAGAGCATCTGATGCCCTGGCGTGCAGCAGATAGATAGTAACAGGAGTTAAGCTCATGAGTTTGGGCTGCTGTGTCACCACAGCAACCACAGGGCTGTGACACTGTCTCCTAGCCTCTAGGTATGGTGGTAAGATCGGGTGTGACACTATTACCGTACCATGTGCCATCTCCCACTTTGCTTGTGGCCTGTATGCTTTAGCACCAAGCCCTGCTTGCAAGGCCAGCGAAGGCTCTACCCAAGCCTGTTTCCTAGCCCTGGGCCTGGGCATTCCAATGCCAGGCTTGATGGGAACTCATCTATAGCTAGGACAGAACCCTTTCCTAGAGAAAATAGAAGGAGAAACAGACTACAAAAATGGACATCCAGTTTGCCTGGGGCAGTGACAGGAAGCTCTGTGAAGCTGAGGCCATCACCAGAACGCATCTCCCTGAGGTGGGTCATAAAGACAAGTGGTGGCTGTCCTCTGGCAGGTCAGAAAGAGAGCAGAGCAAACTGTAAAATGGCTCCTGGGGCACCAGCAGCAAGGTCCTCAGTCCGGAAAGAGTCATCCGGAAAGATGAGTGTGGATTCAGGGAGAGTGAGTATGCTGAGTGGGGAACCAGAGCAGAACTCAGCCATTAGGCTGGGGGAAGGGCAGAACAGGACCCTGTGGGGTGTGTGGATGGGTGGAAGGAATCTTCTGATGTTCATTTTTGTTTCAACAAAGCTTCACCACAGAGCTTCCATTTTATGTCTGGCCTTGTGCTAATCCCAAGAGGCACATCACTGAGGGGAACAAGCTTAATCCCTGCCCTCCTGGAGTTTATATACTGACAGGAAAGCTAGATATTAAACAATGGCTAGCAAAGAAAAACTCGCTTGTGATCAAAACACCAAGAAACAGTGTGTGGGGGGGAGGGGCTGTGGAAATGTATAACCAAGATCTAACCTACTTTGAGGGGAAGGGGTCCCTGCCTTCACACCCCTTGGGCTCCACTAGGGCAAGCAGCACCCTGTCTGTGTTGATACCACCAGCAGGACCTGTGGGACTGAGGAAGAGAGTTCAGAGTAATGGGAGCTGGAGCCCATGAGGAGGCAGGGAAGGACCTGCCATCACTCAGAAAGATAGCAGCACAGGATGGAGCCAGCTGGGATGCAAGAACAGGGCCATTCTCACAGTCCTGGGGAATGGCACACACATCATAACTCAGTCAGCCAGTGAGGCAGCCTCCGGCTCAGGAAAAACCGGCGGTGGGTCACAGGTGGAAGAATCTGGTCTGGCAACTGACACGTATGACTTCACTCACATCTATTCCCTCGGTACGAACACATGGGTGGCTCGGGATGGTGGTTCTGTTCCATGCCCAGGCCTTTTCAAGGGTACCCTGTCTCCTCAGCTTGGGCTTGGAGGGACCAGTGACGTCCCTCCCCCAGACAGGCTCCTCCTCCCAATAACACCTGGAAGTATGAATCCCCCAGTGAATTAATCCAGTGATTATATCAGGACTCTCACGATCCAGTCACCTCTCCATGACTAGGTTCACCATCTGGGGACCAAATCTTCAACCTATAGTGTTTTGGTGGGGGGGCGGGGCGACACTCCAGATCTAAACTGTAACATCTCATGCCAGAGACGTGGACAGCCGTCAGAGCCCCTGCGGCAAGTCCTTCACAGGGGCGAGAGTGAAGCGGGTCTTCTTGAGCACCGTGGGACTGCAATACCACGGGAGAAGCCTCAGTGGCAGCTGTGGTCAGGAGCTAGGGAGAAGTTCAAGTCTCTGGGAATGCAGCCCTGGGCTCGGGACACGGTCCACTGGATGCAGGTCACAAGTCCTGCCTTTGGAACAGGACAGGCACCAGAGTGAGGCTGGAGCAGGATAAGAAAGGAGTCCCATGCATCCCACACAGGGTCTGAGCGACAGGTCTATTCATTTCCTAGAACTGTCGTAACAAATGGCAACCAACCTGGTGGTCTCAACCAACAGAAATGTATTCTTTTACAGCACGGAAGTGAGAAATCAAAGTGTCCTCGGGGTAGGCCCCTTCTGAAGGCAAATCAGTTCCATCCTCACTCCAGGCTTCCGGTGTGGCCAGCAGCCCTTGGTGTTCCTTGGCTTATGTCTGCATTATTCCCACCTCTGCCTCCATCATCACGCAGCCTTATTTTTTTTTTTTTTTTAACTTTTTATTGACAGCTTTCATAATTATAGACAATAAACCATGATAATTCCCTCCCCTCCTCTACTTCCCCCTTCACAAATCCACTGTCCTTCATATCCCCTTCCCCCTCTCAATTAGTCTCTCTTTAATTTTGATGTCATGATCTTTTCCTCATATTATGATGGTCTTATGTAGGTAGTGTCAGGCACTGTGAAGTCATGGATATCCAGGCCATTTTGTGTCTGGAGGAGCATGTTGTAAGGAGTCCTACTCTTCCTTCGGCTTTTACATTCTTTCCGCCACCTCTTCTGCAGTGGACCCTGAGCCTTGGAAGGTGTGTTAGAGGTGTCTCCGTGCTGAACACTCCACCACACAGCCTCTCTTCTTACAAAGACACCAAGTGTTGGATGGGAGGGGCAATCCTGATTCGGTATGAGCGCATCCTCAGTTGATGACATCTGCAAAAGCCACGGTCACCGTCTTTGAAGGTCACTGGGGCTAGGTACACAAGCCAACCCCTTATACATGGCTTGTATGACACAGTGGTAAGATGTTGAGTTTTAGGTAACAGTGAATGGATTCCAAGCACTGACTCAGCCACTCATGAGCTTGACCAAGCCTCCCATGCTTGAGCCACCTAGACTTTAGCTGGAATGTGGTAGTGATGTTTGCTGCCTCCTGGGGTTCATGGAAGGATTGATCAAGAGGCACTTAGTGATGCTTGCTTGGCCTGTAAAAGCATCCTGTAATGTCAGTCACTTATGCTATTTTAACCATCACAGGTCACAATCTGAGCAAGCAAGTGCCCCGGGGAATTCCACCCAAGAGGCAGAACATAGAATGAAGAATCCAGTAGAGACCCTTCTAGACTCTCCCAGAAAGCTTTCTCTAGGACACTAGACCCAGGAAGCAAGCTAAACTTTGGGGAGTAGACCTTTGTCTCCAAGAAAGACCCCTGGTCCTAAGAGAAAGCTAATAAGTAATGAATTGCCAGGATTGAGGCCTTGAACCCCACCCTATGCTTAGACCCTGATAAGAGGTGGCTCAAGTTTCACTGTAGGGACCTGGTCAGCTGGATATGAATAGCCAAAATACAGAGCTGAGGCTGGGTAAGTCATTCTTCTCAGCAGACCTGGGGTTGCTGCCAAGCAGACGAGGCTACGTGGCTTTTAGCAACGATGAAGGAACAAGGTGAGGAGGATGGAGCCAGGCTAATTCTACCAGTAGATGCTTATGGGGATGAAATAACGCTCCAGGAAGCGTCCTGCCTGGTCTAGACATTTAGAAGAGGCCCAGGAAGGTCCTTGGTGAAACAGGAGAGACCAGAAATCACTTAGAAGACCATGAAGGTACAGGACAGGTCGGAGGTTGGGTATTGTTCACGGACATGATTTCTGTAAATATAAGTAAAGAGCAAGCAGCTTCTCCAAGCCTCAGTTTCCCTGTGTATTGAAATGAGGGCTTGGAACAGATGTTCCCAAAGGTCTCTCGTCCAGTTCTGACAGCCTGTGATTTCATGAATCACTCTGGAAGACACGTGCGCAAGTAGGAAGAGCCGCCAAGACTGGGCCTTTCATTCTGAGTAATGAACTGAAACGGCAAAGACTTGACATCTGTTCCGATCTTTCAAGGGAAGTTGGACAAAATAATGCCTTTTTTTCAGGGAAGTCGTTACCAACAGTGAAATATAGTATTTTCTGCCTAAGCCAAAAATGAAGTGGAGAATGCCAGCCTTCCTGAAGCCCAAGGAAGAACACACATCCAAACTCCCCACAAAGGTCACATTGGCCAATTATCTTGCTGCTGTAGGCACAGAACGCCATGGATGCCCAACCCCATGAGATCCGGGAAGTAGGAAGAATGGCAGGGAGGTGTCAAAAGGTCCTCAGATGGTCTGGGGGAAGAACAAGAGCCTGGGGCTCTGTATCTGGCTTCCTTACCTGCCCCAGGAACATTGCATAGCCTGCAAACACCTTGATCTCACTCAAGTTTCTGTCAAAAGTCCCCTCAAGGTCCTCCACCACTGACTTGGAAGCTCTGCCCAAGAACTCACTGGAAAACCCAGAGGCCATTCCTAGAGAGCAAGCCAGGTGCATTCTGGGGGATGATCATCACTTTAGAGAAAGAACAGAGCTTCTTAATGTAGTGGTCTTTGGAGAGATTGGGCTGGGGGACACCAGGTTCTGGAGTCAAAAGCCCCCACTACATCCCCATCGCATCAACATTATTGAAGACCCTAGAACTTCACGACTAAATGAGACCTCCAAGGTGCCCACCTTGGTACCCACACTATCCTCATAAGTCCTTCCTGTACCATGGCAGGGACTCACTCGATCCATTTTCAGACTCACTGCTAAATCCCAGCACAGGTAGGTTCTAAGCACAGTAGGTCTTCAGGAAATGCACCTTAGTCACTGCATCTTCTCTGGGAGTTCTGTCCCCTCTGTTACTATCCTTTGTCTGTACCTTGAGCTGAGAAGGTTCTGGGAGGGAGGACAGCAGCCCTGTTCCTCCTTCCTCTGCCTTCAAAGCTAGCTAAGTTTCAAGTCACACAGTCAGACATTTATAAAAGGAAGGTCATGATGTGATGATCGTTTGTCATTGGGTCCTCCTCGCTGTCTTCCCTGGCTCTGAAATTTACCAGCTCCTTGGGCTACAAATACCCATTTTAGGTGTGGGGGCTAACATTAGGGGAAATGTTAGCGTGAGGAACATCAGCGTTGTATGTCTCGGGCCTCCTCTGACTCTAGAGCACCCACAGAGCTCTCTAGCCCGGGGTTCCACACATGCCAGCCCTTCTCTTGTGGTCTCATTTCTACAGGGTTGCTAATTCTTATTCTGAGATAAGTGGAGGGCTAGTGCTCATTTGCCAAACAAGTTGATGAAAACCTGTCTCCCTGCTATAAATGCCAGGAGAACAGACTCCATGTCTATTAGGGTCCATTCTGTATTCTTGGTGCCTGGTAGATCTCATAAAACAGTGGGTGAGTGGATGGATGGATGAAATCAACAGGTGGCGACTTTCAGAAGCAAACCCTGCTTGGCCAAGAGTCTCTAATGCAACCCTTTACGGCTTCTTCCCCTCTGCCCTGCCTACCTGAGGAAAGAAAATAACCTGGTTAATACTTTGAGGTACAAATAACACAAGGGGTTAGCTTTCTGAGAGGAACACTATCGATTAGTCCAGAAGGTGAGAGGACACTTTGGATGGAGAAGAAGGTCATAGGTCAGCCGCAGCTGCATGAGGAACCTGCCAGCACAGAAGCCAATGTGTGTCATGTCCTGTATGCTGAGCGGATGAGGGCCTTCCCTTGGGAAAGAGCGAGCCTCAAGGGCATCTAGAACGGGAGGCTGCTGGGGAGGGTTCTGGAAGGGCCCCATGTGCATCAGAATATGCATAGCGGTCAGAATTAAACAAAGGGAGAGGTGGTCACAGATAGGGCACTGGGCAGGCCAAGCATAGAGGTGCACGAGGGGGTGTGGGACCAGCAGGTGGGTTTATGGGACCTTGAACTGGAGAACAGCAGAAGGAATGGGGAGGAAGGATTCTTGACTTGTGTGTGTATGTGTTCATGTGTGTGTGCCACATTACACACGTGGAGGTCTGAGCACATCCCCAGAGTGACTATCCTCCAGGATTCTTGGTTTCTTTCTTTCTTTCTTTTTGGTTTTACAAGGTAGGGTCTCACTCTAGCTCAGGCTGACCTGGAATTCACTATGTAGTCTCAGGGTGACCTCGAACTCCCGGCAATCCTCCTACCTCTGCCTCCCGAGTGCTGGAATTAAAGGCGTGCTCCACCACACCAGGTTAGGACCCTTGATTTTTAATCAGTGAAATTCAGACCAAAGAAATAGAACTTCAGGGGCTGGAGAGATGGCTTAGCAGTTAAGGCGTTTGCCTGTGAAGCCAAAGGACCCATGTTCGATTCCCCAGGACCCACATAAGCCAGATGCACAAGGGGCACATGCATCTGGAGTTCATTTACAGTGCCTAGAGGCCCTGGTGTGCCCATTCTCTCTCTCTGCTTGGAAATAAATTAAATAAAAATTTTTTTAAAAAGAAAGAAATAGGGGCTGGAGAGATGGCTTAGCGGTTTAGGCGCCTGCCTGCTAAGTCTAAGAACGCTGGTTCCAATGTCCAGCAGTTCCAATCTCCAGGTCCCATGTTAAGCCAGATGCAAAGTGACACAAGGGCGCAATGCCGCACTTGCCCACAAGGGGGCGCATGCATCTGGATTTCGTTCACAGCAGCTGAGAGACTGCTGGCGCTCCCATCTCTCTCTCCCTCTCTGTCTATCTCTCTCTGTCTCTCTCTCCAAAAATAAATAAATAATAATAATAAATTAAAAAAAAAAAAGAAAGAAAGAAGTAGAACTTCACCCCCTCATGAAACTTGTGATGGAGCAGCCTTTGTTAACATTGGCACATCCCTAGCCATCTAGCTTGCACCTCCCTGTCACCCCCTGCTAATGAGGTCCTTGCCCAGCCTGTTCAGTCTCTTGCCCACCCTCACACTCCAAGGACAATATCTCTGTCTAACTAGCTTGAGGGTGGCTTTTAGGATGCCGTCACTAACCAGTAGGGGCCAAAGCAGTCGAGAAGTAGATGCGAGAGGAAAGGAGATTGAAGTGAGGGTCATTGTGAATTCTGTGTTTTCTTCACAGTGTTTGCAAGACACAGGTAAAGAGCACGGGCTATTTTTAACCGCTCGCAAGTTACTTCACTGCATTCATTTCCCACGCGTCCTCTTGAGAAGGCCCTTCACGGGCTACAGCTTTAACTGGCTGTATTCTTTGCCTGTTTCCATCCCAGTCTTCTTCCTTGAGGCCAGGAGATTTTGGAGCGCAAAGGCCAAGTTGAATCCATCCTTGTCTCTCCCACACCCTGGGCCATGGCCCAGCCCAGGATTAGTCAGTGTGGAAACTAAAGAACCAGTTAAGTCACTCTGGACTCCAAGGGACTCGTACTTCCTCAGCCACTGATCCAAGAAGGGTTTCCCCGTCAACTCTAGCCCCAGGCTTTGCTCATTGTCTGTCTTTCTGCCTGTCATCTCATTGCAGAAGGCAGACCTGGCCGTGGCTCCCCTGACCATCACCCATGTTCGTGAGAAGGCCATTGACTTCTCTAAGCCCTTCATGACACTTGGCGTGAGCATACTGTATCGCAAGCCCAACGGCACCAACCCCAGCGTCTTCTCCTTCCTCAACCCGCTTTCCCCGGACATCTGGATGTACGTGCTCCTTGCCTACCTGGGTGTCAGCTGTGTCCTCTTTGTCATCGCCAGGTAAGACCATGCCTTGGCCAGAGCTCAGACAGACCCAAGCTGGAAGGCTTAGGGAACCAGGCAAGTCCCCCATCTTCAGCCCTTCAGCTAAAGGCTGTTCCTGCTGTGCTCTTTCTCTTTCTCTTTCTCCCCCTCTCTCTCTCTCCTTCTCTGTGGATCCTTCATACCCTTCAGGGAACATTCCATGGCTGCCTGGACTTGAATCACCCAATCCTCATTCAGGTCCCTCTAATTACTCTGAATTATGGTGGTTATGCCCTGGTCCCTGGAACAGGCTGGGTAAAGACAAGTCATTGAGCAAAGCTGCATATGTGGTCCAGGTACTGGTGTGGGAAGTCCAAGTGCATTGAATGGCCCAGTGGGTGGCTTACAACGTAAAAAACGGGCTGGAGAGATGGCTTAGTGGTTAAGCGCCTGCCTCCTAAGCCTAAGAATGCCGGTTCCAATCTCCAGCGGTTCCAATCTCCAGGTCCCACGTTTAGCCAGATGCAAAGTGACGCAAGGGCGCAATGCCGCACTTGACCACAAGGGGACACACACATCTGGATTTCGTTCACAGCAGCTGAGAGGCTGCTGGTGCGCCCATCTCTATCTGTCTCCCTCTCCCTCTCCCTCTCTCTCTCTCCAAAAAAAAAAAGTAAAAAACAGGCTGTATCTATGCAGTCCACAACAGTGGGGTTGGGTGGGGGGGAATCGGTCCCCAACGACTACACACAAGCCACATGTAGAAACATGGTTCACATACATACTGCCTCCCCGGGATTCGTGCTTACCTGCTACATTGGTGACATGAACTAGTGCATTCTCGCCGCTGGTGGTAGGAGGAGGTCACAAGGGAACAGACTTAGCCCGTGTTTAGTGAGCACCTGGGCTTGCCAGCATGGTGTTCTGCACCCTGCAGCTCTTCCCTTGAGGAGTAGGCACTCGAGGCTCACAGAGGTCGTGCAAGCACTAAGTGACACATCTGTCACTTGCACTTGGGTTGCCAGTGTTCTGTCTGCTACCCACACCTCTGCCTACTGCTCGCCCCTGCCCTTTGGGCCCTGTGCTCCTTCCCTTACGACCCTTTGTGGCCCCTATCTTGGATCTTTGTCTCTCTAAACCCTAACAGGGTAGAAAGAGAGACTTCTCTGGAGAGGCAATTTGAGATCCAAAGGCTTGGTGTTACAGCCTTTTTTTTTTTCCTCTCTGAGAGCCTTCTTTGAAATTCTCCCCCCACCCTGCTCCCTCCTCCCAGAGAGAGAGACCAAAGGAAGAATGTGAGAGGCGAAACCACCCTGCCTCCCTTCCGAGCCAGCCTTTGCAGCCTGGTGCTGAGGCAGCTGCCCTGCCCCATTGGCCCAGCCGGCAGCAGAGCTGCCACACAGAAGCCTTCATTATGCCTCTTGTCTCTAATGGTCTAACAAGCCTTTGAAAGCAGGAGCCACTCTCCTGTGCTCTCAGCGTAATTTTCGCAGCTCCAGTGGCCTCTCGGCGTCCCACCCCTCCGAGACAGGAGCATTTCCAGCTTTAGTTCTGTCTGTTTGATGTGTGTCCCTTCCCCCTTCAGTATGAGTCTTCCATCAGCTGCAGGCAGCCAGATCTGTGTCCAGCTCCTCCCTCCCACCTAGGAAGGCAGGAACCCCTTCCCAAGGCTCCTCAGAAAAAGTGGAAATTTCTAGAGCAGCTAGAATGATGAGAATCACCTGCAGAGAGAGGAGAGGGATAAAGGTCTTGGCCACAATGCTGGGAACATCTAAGTACTGTTGTCACTTCATGAAGCACCCACACAACACATCTCACAGCCATTGTGTCAAATCCTCGCAGTCGTCCTGCGGAGTGGACATAACTATCCCCCCACTGGAAGAAGCAGAAACCGAGGCTCAGAGAGATTAAGTCAACACCCAAAGTCAACAAAGCCTTCCTTGGTAGGGTCCCAGTTTCAATCAAGGCGGCTTAGGAAGAAAGAACAGAGCTTTGGCTGCTGGCTAGTGAACAGAAGCACACACAGCTGGCTCAAGGAGACGCCACAACTCTGCAGCCCTAGGCTGTTTATGGGGCAGAGATGCAGGGCCACGTCAGGAGTGAGTGAGCAAGACTCAGATTTTTAGGTGACATCTCATATGTATCCTGTGTAGCCAGTAATTGCACTTTAAAACAATACTGTCAAGCACAGTACATCAGAAATGTAGATACAAGGCTGGAGGGATTGCTTAGTGTCTAAGGTGCTTGCCTGCAAAGCCAAAGGACCCAGGTTCAATTCCCCAGGACCCACACAAGCCAGATGCACAAGGTGATGCATGCATCTAGAGTTGGTTGGCAGCTGCTGAAGGCCCTGGTGCACCTATTCTATCTTTCTCCCTCCTTCCTTCCCTCCCTCTCTCATAAATAATTTTTTTGAGAGTCAGAGAGAGAGAGAGAGATACAGATAGAGAATGGGCAGCCAGCAGCCTCTCAATCGCTGTGAATGAAGTCCACATGCATGCACCCCATTGTGGGCAGGTGCAGCATTGCGCCCTTGCATCACTTTGCGTCTGGCTAAACGTGGGACCTGGAGACTCAAACAGGTGTTCTTAGACTTAGCGGGCATGTGCCTTAACCACTAAGCCATCTCTCCAGCCCTCATAAATAATTTTTTTAAATTTAATGTGTAAAACAAAACAAAAAAAGAAATGTAAATACGGCCCTAGCTCCCCCCTCCATGCTACTGCTGAGGAGCTGGACAAAGTAATGGGGGTCTGCAAACAGTGGCTATGTCACTAGGCCCAGCCTGGGGTAGCTGTGGCATGGTACAGAGCCATCCCATCCTGCAAAATGGCCTGCCTGACCTGTCTGGGTCCCATCCAGCACAAGGGGCAGGGGACTGGCACTGAGCAGGGTCTTTCCTCGCTATGAACACACATGCCCCATGGGGTAGGAGGACACAGGAAAGGGACAGAGGACACCTTCTCACCACTGTGAAAACAGCTGGCCCAGGAGGTGAGGCTGGGTATGAGCTGCCAGTCCAACCCCTGGGAACCACTTCCCATCCCTTTGTTATAGATGAGTATCCCAGAGGAGAGAATGTCACAGTCACAGTGTCCCACCATGCTGGCTGGGGCTGGGGTGTCATTTTCTTCACTGAATGGACGTCGAGTGTCTTAGGCCCATGGTTTCTCATTCCCAGTTGCTGACAGGACTGGAGAGCCCCAGAAGCCACAAGCCACAAACGCAACATGCACCGTCAACTGCATGTGGCACTTTCCTTCCTTGTCCAGACCCATCCGTTCCCTCCTTTTCTCTCCTGTAGCCTGGTCTCTCTGGCCTCCCGAGTTTTAAGACCCTGGTCCCCTCTCCCACTGTAAAATGGGTATCCAGTGCTATGAACCTTTCTAGGGAGAGGGTGTCCCCAACCTACAATAGCACTTGACTACCAAAAGGCCCCTGCTGGGGACAGTTATGAGCACCACAATAAGAACGTCTGCCACTGAGACCACGTCACGTGTCCTGTTAAACCACCATCACTGACCCACACTCAAATTGAAAATTCCTTCCTGGTAGAGCCCCAGAAGACAAGGCCACCCTTTGGTGTCAGTGGCCACAGACGGGTACCCAGGGTGTTTCTTTCAGCAATGGGAAGTGGGACAACTTCAGTGCCTGGCTGCCAAGAAGTGGTTAGAACATCTATGAGTGGTTCCAGGACACAGCCTGATCCAGAAGAGCAGATCTGAAAAAGCCAGGCTTGGTGGCACACACCTTTAATCCCAGAACTTGGAAGGTAGAGGTAGGAGGGTCGCTGTGAGTTCGAGGCTACCCTGAGACTACATAGTGAATCTTCCTGGGCTAGAGTGAGACCCTACCTTGAAAAACCAAAACAAAAGGACTAAGAGCAGATCTGGAAGGAAGGCGGCCACTTACCACATGCAAAGCCAAGTTGGGTAGTATAATGGTGTGATATGATACTTCCAATATTTTTATGTTAAAAATAACCTGTGTGGGCTGGAGATAGGGCTCAGTAGGTAAAGCGCTTAATGCCTAAGCATGAGGACCTGAGTTTGGAGCCCCAAGACCCACGTAAAATCCAGGTGGGGCAACACACACTTACAATCCCACCACTGAGGAGGCAGAGAGAAGGGATCCCCAGGCTTTGCCGGCCAGCTGTCTAGCAGAATCAGTGACCTTCAGGTTCATTAAGAGACCTTGTCACCAAAAAAATGAAATGGAGGGCTGGAGAGATGGCTTAGTAGCTAAGGCACTTGCCTACAAAGCCTAATGACCAGAGTTTGATTCCCTAGTACCCATGTAAAGCCAGATGCACAAAATTGCACATGTATCTGGAGTTTGTTTGCAGTGGCTAGAGGCCCTGGTATGCCCATTCTCTTTGTCTCTCTCTCCATCTCTTTCTATGCTTGCAAATAAATAAAATAAAAATATTTTAATTAAAAAAAATGGAGAGCTGGAGAAATGACTTAGCAGTTAAGGCGCTTGCCTGTGAAGCCTAAGGACCCATGTTTGACTCTCCAGATCCCATGTAAGCCAGATGCACAAAGGTGGGGCAAACACAAGGTGGCACATGCCCACTAGGTGGCACAAGCATATGGAGACCCATTTCAGTGGCTGAGGCCCTGGCATGCCAATTCTCTCTCTGTCTCTCACAGTCTCTCTAAAATTAAAATAAGTAAATAAATAAAAATAAATAAAATGGGGCTGGAGAGATGGTTTAGTGGTTAAGGCACCTGCCTGCTAAGCCTAAGAACCGGGTTCCAATCTCCAGGTCCCACATTTAGCCAGATGCAAAGTGACACAAGGGCACAATGCCGCACTTGCCCACAAGGGGGCGCACACATCTGGATTTCATTCACAGCAGCTGAGAGACTGCTGGCGCACCCATCTCTATCTGTCTCCTTCTCCCTCTCGCTCTGTCTCTCTCTGTGTCTCTCTGTGTCTCTCTCTAAAAAAATAAAAAATAAAAAAATAAAATTTAAAAATAAATAAAATGGAGAGAAATTGAGGAAGACACCTAACATTGACCTCTGGCCTCCACATGCACACACATGAACCACACATATATGAACATGCATATACATGCATGCACACTACACGCATACATATGCAAAAAAAAACAGGTATGTGTGTAGGACCTATTAGTTCTTCTCAGCCATGAGCTTTCTTCTGCTTGCAATTCTTTCTGTCCCCCATGCAAATTGTCATGCCCCATGACTTTTGGTTCACTGCCAGATCAAAGAGTCCTCAGTCTTTCTGAACCACAAGCTCTGTTTTCATCCAGAAATGAGAAGCCTCGCTCCAGTACATTCTTCAAGGTATCATCTTCATGCACTCCTATGATTTCTCCTTCAGCCCCGAGGTGTGCCTGTGTGGCAAAGCCTCCCTCAGCAGCCCACTCCCTACTCAGCTCTAGGTCCCAGCAGCCTGTGGTGTCTGGAGTCCACTGCCTTCTAGTGTGGAGCCAAGGTGTACCCAGGCCAGGTCCTTCCTGTGTGAGCTTGGGGGGGCGAGGGGGAAGCCCCTGGCACCCTTAGCCTGGTAGACTCTAGGGTTACAGCAGGAACTCTCCTTCCATGTGTGACACATGAATCCACCAGAACCTTGCCTCTAGACTCCAGACTCCCCAGATGCACTGCCTTGCTACAGAGCTTCACAAAGTAGCCTGTGAGCCCCTGGCCCACCATTCCTCAGCTCTCCAAAGGTTTTCTCTTGAGTCACTGTCCCCAGCAGCCCCTCAGCCCGGCTCTCCTGCCCTTCTTTCTCTTCCTTGGGGGAGTCTAAAGTCTCTAACCAGTCATTTCCTTTAACAATCTGCAACTTGATTTGAGCCACATATTCCAGTCTTCTTGCCCAAAGGGGCCTCCTGCTTCATGAAAACAAAACTCTTCTCATATAAGTACTGCAGAGCATTGTGTGATAGACTCACTCTTTGAGAGGGAAGACAGAAAAGGATGTCACAACATCACACTTAAAGAATGTCACCACTGAAAAGTAAAACAAGACACACTGGACTTGTCTATCTTACTTCCTCATCCCAGCATCCCAATACACACACACACACACACACACACACACACACACCTGAACCCACCCAGGAACTTCTCCAGTCTCTCCCTCTCTCTAGCATCTTCAAACAGACACTGTCAAATGAGTTGCATTGTCAAATGAAACTCAGCCCCGCAAGCAGGACTCCCTCCCTCCTTAGAAGACAGTGGGGTGCTGTAAACAACTTTTTCCTGTCAGATATGGCTCATATATTCAAAGAGAAAGACCTAAAAGAATTAAATCCCACATTCTCTCCAAGGGGTAAGATTCTGGGGTACTTGTATTTTCTTATTGTGTTCTTGGATAATATTTAAATATTTTATAATGAGTATCTTTTACTTTTTCCATTTTGTTTTTTTTATTATATAAGAAATTCAAACACATGTTTGCATTTTCAAAAATTCATGTAATACAAATAAAGCAACAGGCTTGCTTGAGATTCTTGTGTTTTTTAATTTTTTAAATATTTTATTTATTTATTTGAGACAGAGAGAGAGAGAAAGTGAGAATGGGCGCCCCAGGGCCTCTAGCCACTGCATGCGAACTCCAGACGCATGTGCCACCATGTGCATCTGGCTTATGTGGGACCTGGAGAATCGAACCTGAGTCCTTAGGCTTCGCAGGCATACGCCTTAACCGCTAAGCCATATCTCCAGCCCGAGATTCTTTTTTTTACTTGAGAGAGACAGAGACAGAGAGAGAGAGAAAGAGGCAGAGAATGAGCACACCAGGGCCTTTTCAGCCACTGCGAACGAACTCCAGACACATGCGCCCCCTTGGGCACATGTGTGACATTGCACACTTGTGTCACTTTTGTGTGTGGCTGAAGGTGGGACCTAGAGATTTGAACAAGCGTTCTTAGGCTTCGCAGGCAGGTGCCTTAACCACTAAGCCATCTCTCCAGCCCTTGCTTGAGATTCTTTCTGCCATTCTCATCCCTTCCCAGAGGTCAACACTGATTTTTTTTAACTATATGGAACATTCTAGACCTTTTAGTATGCATTCACATACAAATGTACATATAAAGAACTCTGTAGTTGTGTCTTGGGGACCTATTTATATAATGTGATTGTATTGCTCTTATTTTATGGAGGGTATATGTATATGTGTTATGTTGTATGTGTGCATGACTGTGTGTATGGATGCGTGTGTGCCACAGCATGTACATGGAGATCAGAGACAACTTTTGGGTGTCAGTCCTTGCATTCCACCTCATCTTAGGCAGGCTCTCTCTCTCTCTCTCTCTCTCTGTCTCTCTCTCTCTCTTCCTCTGTCTCTCTCTCTTTCCTCTCCCCCTCACTGCCATCATTCATCACTGTTCGGTAGCCTATCTGGTTCATGAGCTTCCACACAAAATTCTCCTGTCTCCAGCCTCCCATCTCACTGTGCCACAGTGCACTGGGAATTGCAGAAGCCTAACACAGCTTCTGGTTTTTGGGTGGGTACTGGGGATCTGAACTCAGGTACTCAGGCATGCACAGCAAGTGCCTTATCCATTGAGCTATCTCCCCAGCCCCTGTTCCTATTTTTTTATGTTTTGTATTATATATTATTATTATTATCAACATATTTCGTATAGATACATCATGTGTTGGCACTCTCTTTTCCCTCATCCCTGCCCGCATTCCTAGATGGGGACAGATCTTCAACACAGACTATCTCGTTAAAAGATAGTGATCAAAACTAAGAACAGAGATGTTTCAACCTGAGGCTCTCTGTTCCTATTTTTGATCCCTTTCTTTTAACAAGATAGTCTGTGTTGAACTCTGTCCCCATCTAGGTACATCTGGAAGTGTCCTGTTCTCTGTAACAGCTGTGTGAGGTTGTGGCATGGCAGGTTTAGTCATTCCTCTAGTGGAGGACATTTGAGTCATTTGCAGGGGTTTTTTGGCTTACTTATTACAAACAACACTTCAATAAACATCCTTGCAGACTTCCCTTGATGCTCCTGAGCGAGGAGTTTTCCTGGAATGGATGATGAGTTGCAGCATCACTAGCCAGAAGGGCATGCACGCTTTTAATTTGAAAATAAAAAGCTTCCAGATTTCTTTTATAACCAGAACAGGGCACTCACGGTAAAGGACAAGAAGAAACGTAGCCCAGGCTAGCCTTGCCTGCCTCCTCAGCAGAACTGTGACGAGACAGATGGTTGGCATCCCGCACTGGTGCTTGCTAACCAGCACTTTCTCTGCAGCTCTGTCTCACCACCTCCCTCTGCCCGGCAGGTTCAGCCCTTATGAGTGGTACGATGCCCAACCGTGCAACCCTGGCTCCGAGGTGGTAGAGAACAACTTCACTCTGTTCAATAGCTTCTGGTTCGGAATGGGGTCTCTGATGCAGCAAGGTGCGTGCCTGTGCCTGTTTTCTTTCCTCCCCTGGGTCGGGTGGCTTCTCTCTCCCCAGGAAGTTAGTTGACCTCTCTGGCATCAACGACCCCTCAGGCAGCAGCCTCAGATCCTGCTGAGCCATTAGAAGGTTGAAGATACCCAGGATGTCCCCATGTGTGCCCTCATCCCCAGATCCTCACTCTGAGCCACTGCTCAGGCTGGAGCCAGCTCGGGATCTGAAGCGGGTCGGCAGCTCCAACCTGTGGCAAGCGAGACAGACACTGCCCCGGCGCGTGGCGCATCCTACCTCACAGAGTATCCTGCTTGCTGCACTGATCCTGGCGGCCTCTCCAGCATAGAACAGAGCTGAGCAAGCTCAGCAGGGGCTGGGAACCATAGAGGAAGGGAAGCACTGTAGGACAATGCAGGGTGCAGGATGGAAGGAACTAAGAAGACTCCAGGAAGTGGCTTAGTCAGGACTCTGTGACTACCCAGGGGTAGGAGGTGTTGGCTGAGACCACGACTTTGCCCTGAGTGCACCTGAGACAGATCCGTAGAAGACAGTTCTCTTTCATGCCATGCTGACCTGGCCCTGTGCGTGGGTTCTGCCCTTTCGAAATGTCTGTAGCTACTTGTATTTCTGGGAAGCAGCTGGGAATGGTGGCTATAATTCCAGCACTTGGGCAGCTGAAGGAGAATGATTGCCCCAAGTTCAAGGCTAGCCTGGGTGACAGTGTGAAACAATGTCACAAAGACAGAAAACTCTAGAAAAGCAAAGCACCTGCTTCAACTGCGAGGCATGAGATATCCAGTTACCCAGGGGCTGGAGAGCAGGCACAAGAGGAGGGCCAACAACAGAAGACCCCCAGAAAGAGCAGCTTCAGCCCATCATTCAGGATCTCTGTACCCACCACTGGTACCTTAGAATCTCAGGTCCAGAACCTCTTATCCCAAGAAATGGAGTGGGTGGCCAAGTCTTGGCCTGTGTTAAGAGTTCCCCTCAGGAGCCTGACTGGGGGCAGAGGAGGAGGGACTTCAAGGAACAAAGACAATGTCCTTGTTCGTCATAGTTTCCACGTGTATCGTTAAGACCCCAGTCCTCATGAGCATCCATCAGCAGGTGCCAGGTGAATGAATGAACGAAGTTAACCTGAGTGCCCATCACTAGGCACATGGGCACTCAAAGGAAGCAGAAGAGGAAGTGGATCTGTGCCACACCTGAGGTACATCTCAGTCGTGGGCTCCAGCAGCTGGGAAGTGACAAGCCACTTTCAATGGAAGTGACTCCATCTGTCCCCACTATGAACAAGCATCCCGAAGCCTCACCTTGCTTTTTTGCCCATCATCTTTGTTCAGGGACAGTTGAGAAGCACCTGGAAGCCCCTCATTGCAGTAATAACTCCTCTTCTGCCGCCTGCTGCTATTCAAAGCCCTGGCCCCCAATGCATTCCCTGCATGGTTTTGATTAGGAAAGAAAAAAAAAATAGTTACGTATTTGAAAAACTCTCCCCTGAGTGACTTCTTTGAGAGAGGGAAGAAAAAAAAAAACCCATCCATATCAAAGCAGACACTTTTCAGATTGCAAGCCCAAATATTCTGGAAAGTTCAGGAGTCACTTGCTATTTAAATCTCTTGAAAGCCGTCTAGTTAATTACTTCAGTTAGAAGGTTTCATCTGAATTGTGCTCCACACCCAAGGTCAGGAAGGAAGAGTGATATATTTCAGCAAAGAGCTTCCAAAAATGTTGGTTTTTCTCCCCCTGCCAAGTGCCGCAGAGCAATCTTATATTTGTATACCACTTATAGTTCCGACGCATCTCTCCTCAAATTATATCATTGCAGCAACAACAGTATTTCTGTGAGACTGGGACAGAGGAAGGACAATTCTCCACAGTTTTCAGAGTCCCAGACAAGGGAATCGTGTGGAATAAGATCACACAAGAGAGTTAGGAGTAGAGTTTACTCCAATACCCAGGGCTTCCGACCCCCATGCAGTGTGTGTGTGTGTGTGTGTGTGTGTGTGTGTGTGTGTGTGCGTTGTTTGAGAACAGAGGTTCTTAGATAGCAGCCTGGATCCAAAGTATGTGAAAGGCTGGTCATACATCATTGGTCCTGCCTCCCACCTCATTACTGACTCAGGAGGTCCTGGGATGGAGCCTGGGAATTTGCATTCCTAACAAGTTTCCAGTGAGGCCAATGAGTCACAGGGCTGAGATCTATTTGGTCCGAGGGCAAGGGTCTCAGCTCCTACAATAGTATCAGTGGTGTCATGACGCAGGGGAGCAGAGGTGTCCTTGCTTTGCACGTGGTAAAATGTCACCGGTCTCCTCCCTTCCCTCTCCCAGGGTCTGAACTGATGCCCAAAGCCCTGTCCACACGCATTATTGGTGGCATCTGGTGGTTCTTCACGCTCATCATCATCTCCTCCTACACGGCCAACCTGGCTGCCTTTCTGACCGTGGAGCGCATGGAGTCACCCATTGATTCTGCCGACGACCTGGCCAAGCAGACCAAAATCGAATACGGTGCTGTCAAGGACGGAGCCACCATGACCTTCTTCAAGGTGAGACTCGCTCCTCCCTGTTGCAGACCCTGAGCTGACCCTCCCCTGACCCTTGGCTGAGTGGAAGAGGAAAGGGAACAAAAACCCTCACTGCCCGGGGTCCAGGGCCTGAAACCCCAGGACTAGTCCCTCCCTGTTGGGACCAGTTGGCTCGGGGAGCCGTGATGATATGATCCATGTAGATTGCTTTCTGTACCTGAGACAAGCTGTGTAGAAGAGGGGAATGGGAGGAAGGAGGTGAGGAGCTGTCCAGACCCAAGCAGCCCTAGAATAAGCGGGCAACTGGCCCTTGGCTTGAGGGATCTCAGTGCCACCCATACCTAGGAGGTTGGCCTTAGGGTGGGACAGCCACCCAAAAGCCAGAGGGCAAGAGCAGGCACACATCCTCAAAGAACAGGAGGCGTCTACCTTCTACTCACAATGCTGACATCTTCAGAAGAAGTCCTGTCCACTGCCCACGCCACCGCTTTCATGTGTATCTGGCTGTGACTTTGTGGTGGCTCCTGCTTCAACGTGTTGGCTTGGTTCCCTTGCTTGTTTCACTCTCTATCATCATAGCTGAGAGTCAAGGAGACTTGGGCTGACCCTGAGATACAGTAGGTGCCCGCTCACTTCCAGATAAGTAACAACACTCACCGTTGCCAGCCCCAGGCGTTCACAGCGGGCCAGGCTCGTTGCTTGTCCTCACTTACCAAGCCCTGTGAGGTTAGCGCTCTGAGGACCCCATTTCAAATGTGCGGAAACCGAGGCTCAAAGCAGTCCAAGGACTCACGACTAGAGGAGTCAGATCCCGTCCTGGTCTTCTTTCCCCAAAGCTTGTGTGCTAAGACAGTCATGCGGGACTTGAGTGTGTGTCCGAGTGCCCTGGGAGTTACGTATTCAGGAGAGAGTACCGGCCCCACCCTCAGAGTGTCTGATATGGGAGGCTCGGTATGGGATCAAGAATGAGCCATCTATCAAGTTCCAGGACCCACATGCTGAGAAGTAGCACTCCTGTTACTTCTTGGAAGCATTAACATTTGAGAACTGGGCAGGTGCTTCAGGCTCCAGGGACACCTGGTCCCTCCTCCCTCCTCATTCAGCATTTGCCTCCTTCTAGATCAAGCCTTTGAGAAATGGACTGTGAACCCCTGTGGGCCCTGGGGAAAGAGAGGAGGAGATTAGGGTGGAAATGCTTCCACCCTCCCCCACCTCCACCCTCGGAGGCACCAGAGCCCCTAGCACTCTCCCTACCAGGCCCTACCCCGCCCCGTGTCCCTCCTTGAGGCAGGAAGCAGCTTCTTAGTGAAAAAGGATCCCTTTGGGTGTTGCCACTGCCACTAGAAACTGGGCACGCTGTCTGCTTCGGAGGCCACAGCTATGCACCGAGATCAGGGAAAGATAAAATGTTGTCAGAGGCATGTTAGGAGCTTGGTGGGACTCGGCGCGCGTGAGCCAATATGTGCGGTACTATGTATGCACGTGTGTGGCTGCATGGGTCAGTAGATGACAGCGTGTGAATGTATTTGTGCACAATGTTTGAAACATGTGCCGTGCACGTGTACAGCTTTTGCTTGGACATACATATTTTAGTGTGTGTGTGTGTGTGTGTGTGTGTGTGTGTGTGTGTGTACTGATAAGCATATGTGGGCAGCATCTCTGTGATCTGGGAACATAGCTATGTTTGTGATTATGCACCAATGCATGCCAGAGTGTCTGTATGTATGTGAGCAGGCAGCATATATGTGTCTGTTTGCTTGAATGTCCCCATCCGTATGCCTAGAGAAGTAGGAGGTGTGTGTGTGTGTGTGTGTGTGTGTGTGTGTGTGTGTGTTGACCTAAGAGTGTGTAGTGGCCTTCTACATGCTGGCACACGTACCTTCCTGCTCCTTGCCTGTCCCCAGGCCGTGGCCCAGCCCTTTGACTGTGCCGGAGCCTCTCATGCATTACACATGAGCCCGTCTCTAAGCAGGGCTCCCGATCAAAGGGAAGAAGCATAAATAAGCCCGATGCAGGCTCATCGCAGCTGATTGGAGGCCCTGCCTCCCTCTGTGCTAAGATGTTCAGTTTGCCTTCCCCAAGCCTAGTCCCAGCTTCCCACCGAGCTTCTGCCCTGAGCATCAAGTCGCACCTCCCGCAGCCCTCCGCCCTCACTGCCTCCCCTGCAAACTGCACAGTAAGGAGGCCAGAAGAGGGGCATGGACGCTGCCACCCAGTTGGGACTATGGGACTCAAAGGACCAGGTTGTAAGGGTCGGTTAGCCAGAAACAGTAGCTACGTGTCCTGGGGCAGAATCAGCCTTACTTCCCTGGTCTTTCCACATCAATTATTCCCTCTCTACGTTGTCCCCGCCACCTCAGTTCACATCAAGCATCTCTGGCCCAGGCTTCCTCTGGCTGGCAGCAGGAGCAATGGGACTGTGGTGTGGGCGGAGAGAACTGAATCAAGGACATTGTGGGCGTAGCTACCCCAGCTCTGAGGGTAAGCTAGAAGTACAGCATCCATAGGAACATGGATATGCCTGCCTCCTCCCACGCCTCCAGAGCTAGACTTCCCAGTCATGCCTATCCTGAGCCGGGACATGGCCTCGTGAGTATCCCAGAACACTTGCAAGTTATGGCTAGAAGGAGACCTGAGTTTAACCTAGAGAAATGGAGAGCCCCATAGGGCAAGAGGCTCTGCCCACAATCACACAGCTGACCAGTGGTGGGGCCCTTGCACAGTGCTTTCGCCACAGCCAGTCTAGATTCTTCTCCCAGAGGGGCAGCCCTCTGACCTGCCCATGAGTACATACAGCAAAGCTGTGCCAGAGCAGAATGGGGGTCCACTCCAGGAGGAGTCCAGAGGTCTAGGAGCCATTGACAGGGTCAGCAAAACTAGGAGCGCACCTACTATGTGCCAGGCATGCTCCGAGCCCTCTTTCCATTCACTTGAGTCATCTTCAGAACGACCCTAAGAAGCGGGTAACTGCGAACCTCCGTATCGTACACGATGAAAGCAAGGCTCAGAGAAGCTAACTGGCTTGCCTAATGGCACTCAGCTAGTCAGGTGCAGAGCTGAGAGTTGAGCCAAACTGTCTGTATAGTTCTTTGTCCTTTCAGTGTTGTCCTTCTAAGGACAGCTCTCAGCTGTCTCACTTGAGGAAGACGGAAGTCCACAGTCAGTTGACCCCATGCCCAGGATCCTGACATAGCGTACTGCTCAAAGAATTGTTGAGTGGATGCTACTGTGGCATTGAAAGATGGCAGAGCCCACAGGAGACAAATGTAGAAGGCAGTGTTGAGCACAGGCATAAAGCAGGCACTTCCCCCCTCTCCTCACCCCCGTGAATGTCTCAGAGTTGAAGGCAGGGGAACATTTCTGTAGTTCATATTTTCTTGCTTAAGCTGCACAGTCGTAAAAACCCCACCCCAGCCTCAGGGGTTAAAAGCAGAACACGAGGGAGGGAATCCATCTTTGTCCCAAGGTAACAACAGCAGGAAGAGGGGCATCTGGCTGGGGAGGACAGAGTGCAGACTCTTCAGCCCACAGCCTGCAGCCTGCAGGGAGTTGTGTGGCTGGAGACAACTCCTTGGCTGTGAAGGAGGTTTTGCTGGGAGAGTTGTCAGAGAGCAGCAGACATCACAAACAGCGTCTCCTGTGTTGTCCTCCCTCCGTCTTAGGAGATAAAAATTAATTAGGAGATGAAAAAGGAGGCCTTTGAAAGCACTGTTTGGCTATAAAAATATGTAGGCAAAATGTAAAGGAGGCTGTGGGGGAAGCATGCTCTTTGTGGGAAGTCTGGGCAGCTTTGAAGGAAGAGGATGCAGGAAAAGCTTCTGCAGGGATCTGGACCTCTTTGGGTGGTGGGGTTGGGAGCTCAGTACAGGGAGTGGGTGCTCTGAGATCTAGGAATGACTCTCAGATGTCAGGTTTTGTAGGCCTGAGGTATGGTTGAACCCTCTGCTTTATATAGTCTCAGTTGCAGCATTTGACCTGGAAGGCATTTAGGGTTGCTGTGCTGTACCCTGTGCCTTTCACCTGCACAGCAGGCTCTTCTCAGAGCCAGAAGGCTCCCAGTGTCTCCAACTCCTTGTCTGTCCTCTCCCAGAACCTTAGCCCTGCTTAACAGCAGAAGAAGCAACACGCCCTGACCAGGCAACAGCCAGTGTGGTCCAGCCTTGGCCCAGTCAAGGAGCAGGCTTTAGCATCACACCAAACATTGTGAGTCTTGAATGGTGTCCGTGCTGGGTGACTCTGGGCACCTGGTCACGTCAGGTCTTCAAAGCCCCAGTTTGCTCACCTGAACAACACAGACAATAATTTCCACTTTGTACCAGTTCACCAGAGGATTCAATGAGCTACAGCGCTCATGGAGCCTAGCCCAGGGTCGGGGGTGCTTTTGTCTCAAAGTTCCCTCCTGAGACAAGTGACTTCGCCAGAGCTCATGGACAAGGGCTCAGCCCATTGCACCTAGAGTTTCCTCCCCTTTCTGGTCCCTCTACACTGGACCAGTGGGGCTTTGTGGAGGACACTGGTGCTTCCTGTTGTGGAATGGCCATTGCAATGAGTGAGTGGAGAGGAAGCTGGAGTCATTACAGTGGAAGGAATAGACAGAGAACAGGCAGCAGGTCAGTGGCAGGTATAGGCAAAGGTTGAGGATGCTGGAGAGGTCACGGAAAGCTACTCAGCTTCCCAGGACAGCCCTGGGCCCTTGTTTTTCCATCTGTGAACTGGGTGTGATAATGATCCTCAACTTCACGGAGATGCTGAGATGATCAAATGAAGGAATTCATGTACACAGCCTAGGGCAATGCCTGGCACAGAGTAGACATGCCAGGAACATTACCCACCCTTCCTGTTTACCACAGCCAGACTGATGACAAATAGCCAGTCCACCCTGCAGACATGATTCTGAGGGCCACCTACTGTTGGTTTTTATGTAGAGTTTTTGTTTTTGTTTTAACTGGTTGCCAGCGATTTTAAAATTTGGCGATTTCTGCATTTAAAGCATTCTTGAGAATGTAAAGGATTTGGCATCAGGCAATGGGCTGTCCTGCAGAGAAGCACTGGATAGCTAAGGCAATGGCTGCCTCCAGTTTATAGCATCTGACCCAGCCTTTGCTTTGCCAGCCATTTTCCATTCTTGGCTTGGCTCTGCTAGCATTTGAATTTCATACCCTTAAGTATTGTGTTATTTATTTTCCATGGCCACTGTGTACCTTGCAAACGATTATTTTCTGTTTCCAAATGGGAAAACTGGGCTTTAACGAGTCTTAGGGAGTCTTAAGCAGAAGTACCGACGCCAGCCGCATCTGAAGCCTTGGGGGCTGGGCGTGCGTGTTAATAAACATCTCCCAGGTCTTTTCTTGCTGAATGTTTAAAACAACCCTACGCAGTGGACATCTTTGAAAGCCCCACTTTACAGATGTGGAAAGTAGGCTTAGCGATAGCTGGAGTTTGAGCCCAGGTTGGTGTGACAACAGAGTCTAGGAGTGGAACTGACCCATCCTGTAACCTCCACCCTGTACCTGCATCCCACACCTCCATAGTCTCCTGAAGGAGCAGCTGCAGCTCCCTCTCAGGTGAGCCCAGGGCACATGTGCAGACATCCAGGGATGCTGGGGCTAGAACAGCAGGCAGAGGTCGGGGGACTCAGAGAGGCCTCCTGGTGCCCACAGAAATAACCTGAGAAGTGATTAACTGCTCCACAGCATGGATCCGATAATGCCAATGACTCCACATCCCAGGATAGGCAAGCTAATTAATTTAGGAAAAGGTCTCTTCTCCAAGATGGAAAATGCCCAAGGTCTCCCATGGAATCACCTTGCAGCCGCCTCTCTGCACACATTCTCTGCGATCCAGCTTCCTTTGAAACTGATAGATATGTATTTATATATGTATAGAGAGGCCTATACACATTCTCTTATACAGAAATGTTAAATTTTTAAGATTAAGTATCTTCCGTTGGGGAAAATCAATTTACTTCTTTGAGGAGGCTGGAATTGAAAGTCGTGAGCCCGAAACTTACTTTCTTGCCAATTTTCCTGATAAAAAAAGCATCTTCACTCTGGCAGATCGCCCTGTGTTGGCTGCTCCAAATGATTCCATTAATTGATTTGGGTGACTGGCCCTGCAGTAATCCTTATTAAGGTCCCTACCAGAGCTGGGACAGGCCAAATGATGCAGAAGTCATGAGTATGTGGGACTCTGCTCCAAAGGGAGGTGACTGTGGCTCAGGTCAGTGATGGGAACTCAGGTGGTTAGGCCCATAGGGATGGGGAAGGGAGTGTTGGCTTGACTTCTCTCTGTGGTGGACATGGGTATGCCAGAGGAGTTAACAGAACCATCTAACTGCTCAAGGTAAAACTTAATGGGGGTGGGGCTGGAGAGATGGCTTAGCGGTTAAGGTGTTTTCCTGTGAAGCCTAAGAACCCTTGTTTGACTCCCCAGATCCCACATAAGCCAGACTCACAGAGGTGAGGCAAGTGCAAGGTTGCACATGCCCACTAGGTGGCGCAAGCATCTGGAGTCCGATTGCAGAGGCTGAAGCCCTGGCGTGCCAATTCGTGCTTACCGTCACTATCTCTCTTTCTCTTTCTCTCTCGCTTTCTCTAAAAAAAAAAAAAAATAAATTAAATTAAAACTTAATGGCTAGCAGGGAGCACTACAAGCAGATATAATCAACAGTGGTATCCAAGATAGGTCAAAGATAATTGGAAAGCCATCCTAGGGAAGCATTTGATAGAGTTCCATGCAAGTCCAGGTGGATAGAAATCATGAGCTGAGAGCTGGAAGGTGGGATTCTTCAAATCCGTGTGATGGCCAGCTTCTGCTCCTTGTCACCTCTCATCTTAACCAGCCCACATTCCTGGGTGCCCCTCCTTGTCTTTCTTACTCTGTTCCTTTACCCATTTGTCACTTTGTATGTCTGTCCTCAAAGCCCATTGGCCTGGACACCTCCTCCAGCCTCAAATGGAATTCCCGACTCTCCATGGTGCTGTGTTTCAGGGTGGGGGGGAGTGTCTCTGTTAGTGTTAGGTAGGTCAGTAGATGGGTGGAACTGGAAGGTGGAAGGGTGCAAGGCAGAGCTGAGAAAGAGATGTGGAAGTACAAGAAGGGGGGGGCTGACTCCCAGAGTGGTCCCTTGGTTATTTTTTCCCAAGCTTTAAGAGTTAGAGAAGACCAAGTGCATGAGTGAGTGAATGGGCGAGAGGGATGAGATGGTAAAAGGGTGGATGGGTGAGGAAGGAATAGATGGGGAGAAGGGTGGGCAGATGGAGAGATGATGGAAGAGCATGTGGATAAAGAAGTCACAGGGTAGGTGAACAGTTGAATGAATTAGGAGGGAGGTAGTTGTGGGGTTGAGAACAAGAGCCAATGAATGAGGAGAGGGATGGATGGATTCATGGAGTGGATGGATTGGTGGAAAGATGTGTGGATGGACAGATGGGTAGATGAGTGGATGAGTGAAGAGATGGATAGGGGCACACATGGGTGGGTGTATGTGTTAGGAGGTGTGAGGAGAGCCCTAGTGCCTTCATCCACCCCTGTCCCCACTGTGGTAGGGCAGGGAGAATTTTGGAAAGCAGGAGACAAGGAGTGAAGAGGATCCAAGGAGCTGGAGTCATTGGAGGGAGAGCAGCATGCAGGTCAGGCTCATCGAAATGGGAGCCAACGTGGGGAGCAGGTCTGTCTGGCAAGCAGAGGTGGTTAGACTTGGATAATTTGATTATAGGAATACTTGGAGTTGATGGTTATCTGAAATAACAGCTCCATCAGGAGCCTGCTCTTGGGAGCATGTAGGTGAACGGGTGTATTAGTTATCAGCTGCATGACGAATCACCTCAAACTTCCTGTCTGAAACCATCTGTTACTGGCAGCTACGGTCCAGAATCCGGCACAGCCTCTCCGAGTCCTCTGGCTCCCAGGCCCCACGGAAGGCTGTGATCCAGCTGTCAGCAAAGGCTGCAGTCACTCCCAGGTGTAGCTTCTCAGCTCACAGGGCATGCACAGGACTAAGTTCTTCCCATGTTGTTGGGCTGAGTGAGGGCTTTGATGTTTCACTGAGCATTGGCCAGACCACTGCCCTCTGTCCCTCGCCATGGACACCTCTCCTTAAGTCTCTTTACAACATGGCGGTGCACTCATCAGGGGAGAAGAGCCAGAGAGAACACAGGAAGATGAAGGCATGGTCTCTTGTCATTCAGAAGTGATGTTTCATCACGCCGAAGTAGGTCAGGAGGTCCAGTTCATACTTGGGACGATGGGGATTTGCAGGGGGATTTAAATGCCAGAAAACAGGGTCATGGGGAGCCACGCCCAGCCTGAGGAAGAGGCGTGTGGAGCAGGCACAGAGGGCCGAAGAAGCTGGGGGAAGAGAATCTGCATATTAAGAAATGAGCTGGAAAATGAGAAACATCTGGGGCATCGGGAAGGCTGGAGACAAGGATGATCTTGAAGGGAAGAGGAGCTGGTGGGGGAGCCCTTACAGAGGAGCTGAGGCAGAAGGAGGGCTGGGAGATGGCTGGCTACAGAGCAGAGGAGCGGCTGTGCAGGTGGAGCGGCAGGGGAGCAGCCTGGAGCCCCAGGCACGAGGCACTTCATTCATGCCTTTGCTTCGGGCAGGTGAGTTTGCAGGCAGAGCAGTGGCGGCTTGTCTGTGAAGGGTCTCACGCCCTGTGGCACTGGGCTGACCCATCTCAGGTAGAGCTCTGAAGGGTTCCACTTGCTACTTTGAGGCTCCCTCCTGACCATGGAACCTCCTCCTCCAGGGTGTGCTGGGGACCCCAGGAGCCAGTTTCAGAGGGCTCATCCCCTGTCAGCGCCAGAAAATACCCAGAGATAAAAAGGACATACAGGCTCCCTGCCACCTCCTGGCAGGTACAGCCTTGTCCCATCCCCCTTCCCTTTCCCAGGGCTTGTGGGAGCACACCCATGCTTTCACATGTACCAGAACTAGGCTGGGTGTCAGTCAGACAGGGTGACATCACAGGAAGTCACAGCCAGACCTGGAAACGCCCAATACAATGGAGATTGCAGAGTCACCTGCTACCCTGGGACCAATTGAGGCATGGCTGGTCCCTACTGAGACCAGCTTGCTGGCAGGCACTTAAGTTCCCAAGATAGCTCACAAACACCTTGCATGCTCAGACAGTCAGGGACACTCAGCTCCAACCCACCCCCAGGCCTACTCAGCCAGTGACCAGGCAGTTCCCTACTGTCCCAAGTTTGGAGCAGCCACAGGGGCTTGCAGACCACTTGCTCCAAGGGCCGCCCCCATTTCTCCCTTTCTGCAGTTCTCCCCTCGCCTCTCATTACTGAGGACAAACCAGAACCCATGCTTTAGACACTCCTCCTCTGACATGAGATACAAAGGGGGCCAGCTTTGAGGTGGAAATGGGGAGCCCAGGCTCACTGAACTTAGCCCTCATAAGGTTAATGGTTGCTGGGAGGGAGGCAGTGCAGCTGAGTGGTTAGGAGCATGGAGTAAAGCCAGAGGGCCAGGGTTTGAAGCCTGCCTCTGTCATTTAGTACCTGGGTAGTGGCCTTAGACAAGTTACTTCTCTGGGCCTCAGCTGTAAAATCTGTAAAATGGGGCTATTAGTACCTACCTCTCTTGTGAATGCTATGGAGAATCAATGAGTTCAAGATTTGCAGAACAAGGCCTTACCCGTGCTGATTGGTCAATAAGTGTGAGAGAAAATTCATTCTTAAGAATTCAGTCTGGGAGCTGAGGATGAGGCTGTGTTGGTAGAATGCCTGCCTAGCACACCCAAAGCCCTGGTTTCGATCTCCAGCACCACATAAAGCTGGGTGTGATGGTGTGGGCCTGGAATCCCAGTACTCTGGAGGTAGAAGCAGGAGGGTCAAGAGGTTCATGGTCAGCCTCAGCTACATAGTGAGCTCAAGAACAGTCAGGGATATATGAGACCCAGTCTTCAAAATCCAATAATTTTTAAAAAGTGAGGGCTGGGGAGATGGCACTTGGCTTGCAAAACCTGTTGGCCTGGGGGTCAATTCCCCAGCCACTCATGTAAAGCTGGACAGTCATTTGTTTGCAGTAGCAACAGACTTTGGCATGCATGCCCATATGTGCACTCACGTGCGTGTAAATTAAAAAAAAAAATGAAATGGGGCTGGAGAGATGGCTTAGCGGTTAAGGCACTTGCCTGCGAAGCCTAAGGACCCATGTTCGATCTCTCTCCAGATCCCACGTAAGCCAGACACACAAAGGTGAGGCAAGTACAAGGCCTCACATGCCCAGTAGGGGGCACAAGTGTCTGCAGTTTGATTTCACTGGCTGAGGCCCTGGCACACCAACTCACTCTCTCTCTCTCTCTCTCTCTAAAATAAAATAAAAAATTTTAACTGAAATATTTTTTTTTAAGAAGTCAAGCTGGGCATGGTGGCACATGCCTTTAATCCCAGCACTCGGGAGGCAGAGGTAGGAGGATTGCCACGAGTTCTAGGCCACCCTGAGATTCCATAGTGAATTCCAGGTCAGCCTGGACTAGAGTGAGACCCTACCTCGACAAACCAAAGGGGAAAAAAAGTTCTTCTGAAGGCAATTTATGCTGTGGCAAAGAACTAGGGTTTCCAGGATGTGGTCCAGAGTGTGACCCTCAACTTTGGCACACCGCCCCACCCCTGCTGTGTGTGTTGGCCCCTCCTCTGCCAGATGGGTCGTGAACCTTGTTAAGCATACATAGGGAGCATGGCCCCTGGCGGGGGAGGGGGCTCTATAACTTCAGCGTGTGCCTCACCTTCTCCCTCGTGCACAGAAATCCAAGATCTCCACCTTTGAGAAGATGTGGGCCTTCATGAGCAGTAAGCCCTCCGCACTGGTGAAGAACAACGAGGAGGGCATCCAGCGGACGCTCACGGCAGACTACGCACTGCTGATGGAGTCCACCACCATTGAGTATGTCACACAACGAAACTGCAACCTCACCCAGATCGGGGGCCTCATCGACTCCAAGGGCTATGGCATCGGCACGCCCATGGGTGAGTGGGACTGTGGTGGGAGGGACGGGGTGTGGACAGAGGGTCACAGGCTCTCCACCTCCACTCATGCGCATGGTCAGTCCCCTGCTCCTTCCGCCAAAGCTGCAAAGGTGGCATTCCCCCCTCCCCCCTGCCCCGCAGAGGGATGGAGCCACATACCTAGCATGGTGAGTTCTGGGGATCGCCTTCCCTCACCCCACACCTGTTGAGGCAGCCCACATACAGGGGTCTGCCCAGGCCTCACAAGGACCCATACTCAAGGAACAAGACTTCTCCCCTAAGACACTACCTGCCTTAAAGACAGGCTTCCTTCTGGGAGAGGAACTGACAGAGTAGGAAGGATAGCAACGATGGCTGGCTCTGGCCACTAACAGGCACTTCTCCCCTTGGCAGGCTCCCCCTACCGGGACAAGATCACCATCGCCATCCTACAGCTTCAGGAGGAAGACAAATTGCATATCATGAAGGAAAAGTGGTGGCGGGGAAGCGGGTGTCCAGAGGAGGAAAACAAAGAGGCCAGCGCTCTGGGCATCCAGAAGATAGGGGGCATCTTCATCGTCCTGGCCGCTGGCCTGGTCCTGTCCGTGCTGGTGGCTGTGGGCGAGTTTGTGTACAAGCTCCGCAAAACGGCAGAGCGGGAGCAGGTGAGCCGCTGCCTGGGGCTGCGCAGGAAGGAAAAATGGGGACAAGAGCGGGACATGTCGGGCACACGGAGCTGTCTTATCTCACCCTCCTGACTGGCATCCTGTATCAAGTCTAGCAGGAAGTCTGGCCAGCTCTCCCTCTGTTCTGACCAAGCATATTTTCCCATCACTGTGCTTCTACCCCAGGCTGCCATCACTTCTGTCATGGCCTCCATATTGGCCTTCTGGCCTACAGACCTCTCTTCTATGCTAAACTACTTGCCTTCACACTGGCTTCCTCTCCACACTGACCTCCCAGCCTCTACGCCTCCCCTCCATGCTGACCTGCCAGCCTCCACACCTCCCCTCCACATGACCTCCCAGCCTCCACACCTCCCCTCCACATGACCTCCCAGCCTCCACGTCTCCCTTCCACACTGACCTCCCAGCCTCCATGTCTCTCCTCCATGCTGACCTCCCAGCCTCTGCATCTCTCCCCTCCATGCTGACCTCCCAGCCTCTGCATCTCTCCTCCACGCTGACCTCCCAGCCTCCATCTCTCCTCCACGCTGACCTCCCAGCCTCCATGTCTCTCCTCCACGCTGACCTCCCAGCCTCCATGTCTCTCCTCCACACTGACCTCCCAGCCTCTGCATCTCTCCTCCACGCTGACCTCCCAGCCTCTGCATCTCTCCTCCACGCTGACCTCCCAGCCTCCAGGTCTCTCCTCCACGCTGACCTCCCAGCCTCCATGTCTCTCCTCCATGCTGACCTCACAGCCTCCACATCTCTCCTCCACGCTGACCTCACAGCCTCCATGTCTCTCCTCCACGCTGACCTCCCAGCCTCCGTGTCTCTCCTCCACGCTGACCTCCCAGCCTCCATGTCTCTCCTCCACGCTGACCTCCCAGCCTCCACATCTCTCCTCCACGCTGACCTCCCAGCCTCCATGTCTCTCCTCCATGCTGACCTCCCAGCCTCCACATCTCTCCTCCACGCTGACCTCCCAGCCTCCATGTCTCTCCTCCATGCTGACCTCCCAGCCTCCATGCTTCCTGCTCTCATATACACAAGTCACACAGCAGCCAGTAGATACCCTGTTTAAAACGTAATTCAAACCATGTCAGCTCCCTCCATAAATGCACAGGGTAATTGTTGAAACTGGGTGATGGTGGCACAGGGGTTCATTATACTGCTGTCTCTACTTTTGCATATATTGGGAAATTTCCATTATCAAAAGTTTTTTTAAAAAAAGAGAAGTTAGGAGGGCTGGTCCAAGTATGCTCACAGTGGAACTAGACTCTCCTGGCCTGATTAATTCAAGCATGCTTGGACTGAGTTCTGGGTCCCCGTGGCAAATTAGAAGCACGGGGAGAGAGTTTTAAGTGCTAATGCCCTGGCCTCGCTCCCAGAGACTCTGTTTTAATTGGCCAGTGGTGGAGCCTGGCATTGGCATTTGCAGAAAGCCTACAGGGTGATTTAAATGTGCACCTGAGCCGAGAGCCTCTAGGCTGGGGGAATCGCCTCTCCTAGAGAAGTTCAAAGGCATCCAAGCCCAGTGTGGCTGGCAGGAGCCTGCTGCTGAGTCACATGTGGAGGGCCCATTACAGCAAGCAGCTGATAGATCTATCAAAACAAGCTGGAGTGGTTGACAGCCAGCAAGCTTCCATTAGTCAAGAGGAGGGGACAGGCAGCCTGGGTGTGTGAGTTAGCTGGATGGGAGCAAAGACCCTCCCACTATTGCTGAGAAGTCCGAACAGGTGCTTTCCTGGAGGACCACTCCATGGGATATTCCATCTTTCAAAGTGGCTGCACTTTGACCAGTCCACGTGTGCTTCTAGAAGTGTGCCAGTGGAAATGGTCAAGGATATGTGTGGCTCTGTTCACAAGGATGTTTGTCCAAGTGTTAATTATTACGTGGGGAAAAAACTGGGGAAATACCCATTGGCAACGCAGAGTGGTTAGAAATTATGATACAATGAAAAAGAATAGCAAGGGCTGGGCAGGTGGCTCAGCAGCTAAAGGCTCTTGCGTGCAAGCCTACCTGCCTGAGTTCAAATGCTCAGCTCCCACACAAAACAGACACAAAGTAGCACAATCATCTGTAATTCCAAGTCATCGATGGCAATGGGAGCCAGACCTAGGAGAATCCATAAGCTTGAGGGAGGGCCAGCTAGACTGGTCCACATGGAGCAGGTGGGGAGGGAGATCCTGTCTCAAAGCGGAAGGGGAGGACGAACACCCCAAGGTCGTTCTCAGACCTCACATGAGTGCTATGGCATAAGCACATCCATACACACTTTACCCCTCCCCATACACACATTCACAAAGAAACAAAACAAAAGAAAAAGAATAACCAAATTCAGCCTTTAATCCCAACACTCGGGAGGCAGAGGTAGGAGGATCACTGTGAGTTCGAGACCACCCTGAGAATACATAAGTGAATTTCAAGTCAGCCTGGGCTAGAGCTAAACCTTACCTCAAAAAAAGAATAACCAAATTCTTTAAAAATTCCCATTATGATTGGGCTAAAAACTCTAAATTCCACGAAAACCCTTTAAAGACCTAGTCTTGAGCCACCTCTTAGACCCCCTATTCCCATCCTTCCTCCCATACTCTGCCTCGCTCACACATAGGCTTTCTTTTTTAGTCTATAACACACCAAGCATTTTATTGCCTCAGGGCCCTTGCATATCCTGTTCCATCCACCTGGACGGCTCTGTCCTCAGTGTACTGTTTCTTGACACCATCTGATCATTGAGCGTTCAGCTCACACGTCACCTTCTAGTGTGGCCTTTCCCACCTGTCCCCATTGCCAGGCCCAGTCTGTCCCACGTCATGGCTTTATTCTCTTAATAACAGTCGTCACTGTGGAAAACGGTTTACTTGTTCACATGTTTGTTATCTGTCTCCATCCCATTGTTAGGCCATAGCTCCCCGAGGCCCCAGGGGCCTCATCTGTCTTCCCTGCTCTGTGCCTAACACCTAGTCAGTGCCGGGCACAAAGGAAGTATTGCAGGATGCAGAAATGCCGGCTGAAGAGGGATCCTATCTCCATAGAGCAGACAAGAAGGTGGGTGGAGGCTTGCTGAGATCACAGCTGGAAAGAAACAGTGCCACCCTCCAAAAGCCAGGCCTCAGCTCTCCTGTAACCCATAGTCTGCATGTGGCTGCCCCTGCAGCTAATGCCCACCCTCACTGGCTGAGAGAGGGGCTAGCCACTTGTCCCCCTGTGTTTCATGCAAATTCAGGGCGGACCTCCAGTGGAGAGTCACCGGAGTCCCCGTAGTCAGATACCTGTGCAGATAGTGCACTCTTGCTCCTTCTTGGGCACCTGTAGGCACCCAAACCATACGAAGAGGAGGCCCTTGCAAGAACCTGTTCCCCAGCCCCAGTTGCCCATCTTAGAGATGGACTGGACTCTCTTAAGAGGGAGAATAGGAATTCCGCTCCTCCACTGAAAGCCGTCTTGGGATGGGCTACACCCAGTTTCTCTAGTGCTGACTCTGGGCCAGGCCTAGTGCTGGAGGAGGGCGGGTGTTTGCAAGCAGAGCCTGAGAATTAGAGGAGAATTTTAGCCAGGTAAGCATGCCAGTTGCATGCATGCCAGTCGGGCCTCAATGAGCTCATCTGTGAAATAGGGAAGTAAGACCACCTACTAAAACCTCAGTGTGTAGACAAGAATGGGCCGCTCTGTAGCCATTTTGCAGGGGGCCGAGGAATGGGGAGATGCAGGTCCCAGCACAGGTCCAGGAGAAAGAGGAGGACCTGGCCTCACTCTGCACCCCTCTCCCTCCCCCAGCGCTCTTTCTGCAGCACCGTGGCCGACGAGATCCGTTTCTCCCTCACCTGCCAGCGTCGTCTCAAGCACAAGCCACAGCCTCCCGTGATGGTCAAGACTGACGCCGTCATCAACATGCACACCTTCAATGACCGCAGGCTTCCGGGCAAGGACAGCATGACATGCAGCACCTCGCTAGCCCCTGTCTTCCCCTAGGCATGGGTGCAGCCAGGATGGCAGCCTGGCCCATACAGAGGAAAGCCAAGGAGACCTGCAGGGACATCCCATCCCATACTGGCCTTGGGGACAGAGCCACTGCCTGCATTGAGCCATGAATCCTCAGCCCTTACCTATCAGGAAACCAGCAGGCCCCAGACCAGCTCCTTGGGCTTCACCTCTTGTCTCTTCGATGGCTTCTAAATCTGCCAAGGCCAGAGGAAGCACAAACCTCTTTGAGGGTTCCACTCCCTGGCACTGTCCTCTCTTCCAGAGCCAGGCATTTCTGTTCACAGCCCTGCAGGGGCCATGGAAAACAGAAGGCTGCTCTTATTTCCCCCTCCTTTCCTGAGAGCCCAGACATCCTAGCACACAAGCCATGAGAGCAGAGACTCCAACCTTGGACACCTTACAGATGCTATAATGAGGCTGCCAATAGGAGCCCAAGGGTGGCCATCCCCTGTGGCTGGGCAGAAGAAAAGCTTCAGTCCTCAGGGGCTGTTTTCCTGGTCATCTCAATTTGGCTTCACTGGCAGTGGCCCCTTGGTAAAGCAGAAGGCTATGTGGAAAGGAGTTTGCGTATGAGAGAGAAAAGAATTCACAGGTGGAGCCTGCCACCTTGGATTCGTATGGACAGAGACTCCATGGCTGTCACTCTTCTGAAAGGTCTCTGGGAGTCTAAATGAGCTAGTAGTCACAGCAACTTCTTCTTAACTTCTGGTGAGAGGAGAGGGGAGTCCCTCAATCCTTCACAAAGGATGTCCAAAGACCTGGATGATATTAGAAGCCCAGCAGAAGAAATATGGATTCCCCAAACATCCCGTGGACCCTTGAGCCGATGGACCTGCAATGCTGTTTTCTGAACCTCGTTGGTATGGAAACCTAGGCTCTCTGCCATCTTGTCAGCAGATCCCGCCTCTGCCTAGTTGAACTTGGCCTCCTCTGTCACCTTGGAAAGAGAAGAGCTGCCCTGACTGAAGTTTAAGTCGTCACCCCCTCCCTCAACAGAGGGATCAGTGTATGGGTACACAGACTAACTTCAGGTTAGATGGGAAAAGCCAGGGGAGGTCCAAAGAACTCCTGGGTAGTTAAGTCTAAAGATGAGCCCCGGAAAAAGAAAGGGTTTCAGGGTAGGATATCAGAGCTCCAGAGGCTCCCAGGGGAGGGAGAAAGCTGCTTCCTGGAGAATTAACCAAAGACCCAACACAGGGACACAAGGCCATGCTGGCCCCTGGTCTCCATTCTGGAGCAGCTACAGCCATGGTGGGGCTCAGAAGAGACCTACTGAGAAGTGGCAGCCATCAGTGCAGGGTCAGCAGGGGTGTGACCCACATGGTCTCGGCTCCAGCTTACTTTGACGGATGCTCTAGAGGTCTGAGACTGTAAGGGGCCTAGAAAAGAATGAGACGTGAAGCATTAGGCACAAAGTGTCCTTACAGAGAGCGAGATGGGGCCACAGGCCTCCTGCACCTAAGGATGGAGGCTAGGCTCAGAGCAGGAGTCAGGGCTGGGAATTCTGGATTGAGAACCACTCCTTCCAGTGTCACCAGCAAACCAGCAGCCTGGATCGGGATAGGCTTCCCTTGGCTGTCAAGGGCCTTCTCAGCAGATGTGAAGGATCCTGTCCCGCAAAGCAGGAGATGGGTATGTGGGACTGGTCCTGTCCCTCCTCCAGATTGTGAGTGGCAGGATCCCGAATCCCAGCACCTCTGGCTGGCTGTCTCCACCCACAGGAAGAGGGAGAAGAAGGCTAGACAGACAGCAAACCCAATGACTGGAATGATAGGAAAAGCCATGCTGGCTGGCGGGAGGTCGGGGTATATGTGCGTGCACGTGTGTGCTTTTATGTGTGAGTTTCAGGGGCTGGAGGCGAAGGACAGATATGGACGTCTAACATAGTCCAGAGTCTATAATATAAGGTCCTCCTTTGAGACCTGGTGTGTGCATACGTGTGCATGCATGCGTGTGTGTACATGAGTGATTGGATAGGAGGAGATAAACCAAGAGCAGAAACAGAGCCCCATTTGTGTAAAAACAGGAGAAGCCATGTCATGATGGGGTTCTGGTGAGTATACGAATGGCTGCACATTGCATGGATATGTGTGTATACGTGTGTGTGTATACGTGTGCGTGTCTGTGTACTGAATGACAGAGGGTGGGGGCAGGACACAACCTGCAGCATAGCCAAATACGTGTAAGAGGAGAAGCCATGTCATCAGGGGTCCACACATGAGTGTGTGCACACGTGTGCAGGCTTGTGTGTCCCACAGAGTGTGGGGGGAGGAAGAACCTGACCTCTGTGCAGCATGGGTGGATGTGTGTTGTACTCAGGGGAGCCACATGGTAATGGAGATGTGAGTGTGCTCGTGCATATGTGTGTGCAGATGCACACATGTTCCAGCTCGCAGCGGGAGCATTGAGGTTCGGTCAGTCAGGAAGGCACTATCAGGGGTTGTTTGTATACCTGCTGTGAGAGGAATCGTTGGTCATAGCTTTCCCCAGACTCTGTAGGCAAGTGCCCCAGGGAGAGACGGCCAAGTGAGGGGAAGCCCTTTGAGGGCTCATGCCTGGCAACTCCTTTGCTATATACAGAACGTCCTGTTGGGAGAGAAAACATTGTGTGTGTGTGTGTGTGTGTGTGTGTGTGTGTGTGTGTGTGTGTTTCAACCCCTGCTAATAGGATTCTCTTGAAACTACTCACCAATTTGCTCTCACTCACCATGGTCATTAACCACTGTCTTACGTTGTCTGATACAATCTCCTGGCACATGGCCACATACATGCTCATTGTCCCACCTGTGTGCTTTTGTGCATGACGCTATGTGACACGTGTCATGTTCTTCTGAGGCTATGCACATACGTAGATTGTAATGGGAGGAGGAAAGGGAAGTGGTTAGGTGGAAAGGTGTTTTCATGAAAGGAATGAAGAACTGTGGGTAAATGGAGGTTCAGCTCAACTTGGGAAGTCCCCAGGAGGTACTGGAATGGTTTTTAGACTCCTGTGTGGAAAGGGGGTGGCATGCTGCCGGGTGTCTCCTTCCGCTTGAACATTATATCCGGAAGCGTGGCTGATGTTCATCCTGTAACCACTGTCCTGCGTTTGTCCCACAGACCAGATAGGTACCAAGCCCAGTGGAGGGCACCCTGCTTATCTGGGTTGAGAAGGTGGCACCCCATCTGTGAGGTGGGAGAAACAAGGCCTAGAGGGAGGGGCCTCAGCAAGGCAGGTCATTCACATGGAGGCTTGCCCCACTCTGCCAGTAGGAACTGAGCTGGGGCTGGCGTGCATGTGTGTGTGCACGCACACACAGAGGGTGCACACACACACATGGAACCCATGAAGGGCAATGGAAAGCACAAACATTGGTTTGCATGGAGCAAATTGGAACATACCTGAACAGGTACCTGGCTCTCCTTGTCTGGTCCCATGGACAGCCCCAAGTGGAGAAATATGCCACCAGGTCCTGCCCTCCAGCTGCCTACATTGGCCCAACTGTGAGGCAGCAGTGAAGAGATCCCATGCCGGGGCCCTTGGCTGTCTGACAGTGAGTGTCTTTCTGTCTCTCCCTTGGCTGGCTTCCAACCTCTGTGCTACAGACAGAGAAGAAAAGCCCGAAGCTCTGTGGCTTCTCTGGTGGCCCCAGGTTCCAGGTGTTTCACAAGAGGTCAAATGACCCCTTGGCTCATGAGTGGGATTCAGAATTTCTATGGGGTGAGAGGCTGCCTCATCCTCAGACTCTGTCCTAGCTGGAAGAGCTTCTCTGGGCTTCTGCTCCTTATGGCCCGAGATGAGGAAAGGGGTAAACAGGTTAGGCACCAGCGTGGAAGAGAAGTCAGACCAGGCCCATGTTCATCAAGAAGAGCTACTCCCTCCTCCAGGCCTTCCTTGCCAGGGAGGCTCGGGGTAGAGAGCAGCTGCCTAAAGTTGCCATGCCCTCCTGAGCACTTGTCTCTGAACATGGATGAACTCCACGGCTCACCTCTGGAATTGCCCCACGTGAATGCCCATCAGGAAGGGGCGTAGTGGTGTGAACAAACAGCTATATGGAGTTAACATCTGGGACCGGCCCATCCAGAGGACAGATGTAAGAATTGGGCTCAGCCCTATGGAGAGGTCTCCGGATGAGACACATCTGGAAGTTTGAGGTGGGGGGGCACATCTGGCATAGGCCCAGCCTATGCCACAGTGGAAGGGATCTTGCTCTCGGTCCCCATGCCAGTGTGCATCAAGCCCTCCCTTCATAGCCCTGGAGTTAAAAATTCAGAGCTGGGGTGTACGCAAAGTCACAGAACTGTTTTAGGTAGAAGGTTAATATTCTGTACAGTATATATATGAATGTAAAAAAATATATATATATATGCTGTATATATATATATATACATGCACAGTGTATATATGACCTACAGCCCCTGTGTATACAACCCTTCCCTGCACGTCTGCACACAGAGTGTACAGAACCCAGCCAGTATGGGTGGGGACCTGGTGAGAGGTGGGAGCTGTGGCATTAAGGCCGGGTAAAAAGATTTCAGAGCCCTTGGGAACTAGGGCAGTCCCTGCCTCCATCCGAGTGCTGGATAAAGAGGGCAAAACAGTGCAGGCTGGCAGGTGGGCCTGGGGATAGGTGGCTGAACAGGTGGGTGTGTCGGGGGACTAAGATCATGTGATCTGTTATCCCTAAGTCAATATCCTATTGGAGATCAAGGGTAATTACTAAGGAGCAGAAGGGCCGAGAAAGAGCAAGCCATTCCCCCCAGCCTGCTCTTACCCTTGCCTGCAGGGTTGCCAGCTGGGTGTTGGGCTCCATCTGTAACATCCCAGAAGGCAGTGGGATTGTGGTGGCAAAGGCCTCCGATGCTCACCCCACCTATGCGATGTGTTCATGGCTCACAGCCAGGAAAAGTGCCGTGTGAAGAGAAAGGCTCGAGGGCATTCCACACAGCGTCCTGATGCTACAGTTACGAACCCCGCTCTCAGTCCTCTGCCTCCTAGAACAGAGGCTTTCAAATCACCTCACAGGTTGTCTGTTTTACAAGATCAAAACTCTTGAGTCCTCCTGATGGGAGAAAGCAGCCGTAAACACAGTCAAACGTCAGGCAAGAGTCTGCCTCACCTCAGATACCCTTCCAGTTCCAGTTCCATTTGACCTAGAGGCTGGTTGTCAGGGAGCCACCAAAGAGCTGGAAAGGTGACAGATGAGAGGCAAGAAGGCAGCCCCTGTCTTTGAACCGTCCCATGCTTCTGTCTGCCCTTCCCCCTGCTCGATCTTCCCCCATAAGGCAGCAAGCCCAGAGCCCTTGGGAGGTAGGTCGCAGACCTCTGTCCCTGCCTCGCTTGGCTCCATCTGTTCCTCACAATCCCAGCCCTTCAACCCCTTCCTGGTTCTAGATATCTCTGGATTGTACAGGGGAGAAGAAACCTGGGCTGGACTTTGCTTCCATGTGGTTCACAGCCTGCCCTCTGCTTCAGCCCCAGGCCTCTGGCTATCTGTATTTTACTCCAGCCCGGCTTCTGTGGCCCTGGCCAAATGCATCTGAATCCAGCCGCCGTTGAGGAGGGTCTTGTCCTGGCTTCACATTCCAGGGGCCCTCACACCACTGTGCTCTGAAACCCCAGCCCATCCCTGACTGGGCTCATTTCCTGGCTGGGTCTCCGTGAAGGGGATCTCAGTCCCCAGCCCCTGGGCTGAACCCCTGGACAGCACCACGGGCCTCCATAAGCCCTGGCTTGTCCCACCACCCAGACCAGAGTGCCTGGACACCCCCCTACACACACTCCCACTCAACATGGTTCCCACCACACACTGGTCTCTGGGCCATTCAGGGGGTGCCCTTTGTGGACATGCAGAATTTCTATGAATATAGTTTTTTGTAAGCATTTTGTAACAATTTGGGTTTCATAGTAACTGTGTTACTTGCCAATCATTCTAGGCTAATGTAAATAAATTTCCGAACAAATTCAATTATTTTCCTTTTTAAGACACTGTGATATATCAAAGTGCACAGTTTGCTGTATGAAGTAATATGGTTTTAAATTTTAAATAAAGAAATGTTTCTAGAAAACGGGTCTCCACCCCTTGAGGTATGTTTTCTGTTTCTTGTCTTCCTTCAGTGGGCTGCTCACTTCGGCCATCTTCCTCCCAGGGATGATGGTGGTGGTGTTTGGGGCAGGATATCCTGTGTTGAAAAGGTGACTGACTCCAGTCCAGGTTCCTGGTTCCATCAGACATCAAGACTGTGTGACCTCTGTCCTCCCCTCTTTTTGGCATGCCCCTCTCCAATCTTCGCAGGCCCCTAGGGAGCTACTGTATTCTTAGGCAACCCGGTCCCTTTGGTCACAGTTGGTGAAGCCAGGTGGAGATCTATCTCATCCTAGCTTAGCCAGTCAGACCTTGCCTGAGCTTTTTCCAGTTGGAAAGGAGAAAGCTTTAAGTCAGTTATTCTCTGGAGATGGAAGCTACGTGTCAGTCTGAGTTCAGGGCAGGTCGTTTTAAGGAGGAAGGTTTGAGTTCCAGGAGAAGAGATGAGAAAGCAAGGCCAGCCTGGGCCTCCAGGAATGGCTCCCAGGACGATACAGAACTGGTTTGCCAGAAGAGTGACTTCTACACTGACACAAGAGCTGGGAGGTAGACACACACCCTAAGGTTTCCATATGGGCTTACAGAAGTCATGACCAAGAAACTGCTGCCAAGCCTGGGGAGATGACATAGTGAGAGAGGAAAGTAAGTACTTGACACCCAAGTGTGAGGACCAGAGTTCAGATCCCACACAAAATGCTAGGCAGGTGTGACAGCCCACCTGTAATCCCATTCCTCAGGAAGTAAAGATAGGGGAATCCTTGGGGAAAGCTGGCCAGTGACATTAACCAAATATGGAAAGCTGGTTTGCTAGACTAGCACAAATATGGGTTCAAGAGAGAGATCCTGTCGCAATAAATAAGGTAGAGAGTGATCAAGAAAGATACTAGGGTTGGAGAGATAGTTTAGTGGTTAATGCACTTGACTGAAAAGCCTAAGGACTCATATTCAACTCTCCAGGTCCCATGTAAGCCAGACACACGGGAAAGGTCGCACATGCACACAAGGGGGCACACGTGTCTGGAGTTCAATCACAGTGGCTGGAAGTGCTGACGTGCCAATTCTCTCTCTCCCTCTCTCTCTTACTCTCACTCTTGCATGAAAAAAAAAAAGTCAGTTTGTTGGGCTTGCCTAAAAAAAAAAAAAAGAAAGAAAGAAAGATACTTAATATTAACCTCTAGTCTACACACGCACAGATATGTACATACCCATACACATCAAACACACATACACACATGCACTCACACACCCACTACACATGTTCACCTTAAAAAATTTTTTTTTGGAGAGAGAGAGAGAGAGAGAGGGAGACAGATAGAGATGGGTGTGCCAGCAGCCTCTTAGCTGCTGCGAATGAAATCCAGATGCATGTGCCCCCTTGTGGTCAAGTGCAGCATTGTGCCCTTGCATCACTTTGCATCTGGCTAAACATGGAACCTGAGATTGGAACCACTGGAGATTAGAACCAGCGTTCTTAGGCTTAGATGCAGGCACCTTAACCCCTAAGCCATCTCTCCAGCCCAAAAAAATTTTTAAATATTTTATTTATTTCTTTATTTTCCAGGAGAGAGAGAGAGAATGGGCATTCCAGGACCTCTTGCCACTGCAAACTCCAAATGCATGTGCCATTTTGTGCATCTGGCTTTACATGAGTACTGGGGAATTGAACCCTGGACGTCAGTCTTTGCAAGCAAGCACCTTAATCACTGAGCTATCTCTAAAAGGCTGCTGTTATCACAATCCTTGTCATAATTGCTTCTAATCACCCAGGAAGTTAGAGACTCTGTGGAAAGAAACTGCAGAAAACCCCTCATGTTCTCTTGAAAGGTGGCCTCTGCACCTGCTGTGCCTCCTGGTCTCCTACAGGCAGATTCACTTAGCAGAGACTGATTTCCACCCAGAACCCTCCATGTCACCCTATGACATGATCAGGAAGTACCCAGTATGTACTGAGCACTTCCCAGAGGGGCAGGCCTGTGCTCAGCCCTCAAGTGTCCCAGCTCCAATTCCCAGAAGAGTGGCTATGGTCGGAGCATCTCAGATCAGGTGGAATTCAGGCTCAAGGCGACGAGTTAGAGAGGGAGGTGGTGAGAAATCTGGAGAATTCCAGAGACTAGTTGGTAGGCCTCCTGAAATACACACTTTCTTGTTCCACCAGCCAACAATGGTCAGGCAAGCCCACCTAAGGCCCCAGAAGCCCCTGTAGATGGACAGGAGCATGGAGACGCACGGAGCCATGTTAGAGAGTGCTTCTCAAACTTGGAGCCACAGTCCAGGAAGCGGTTTTGTTCATAGCCAGGTTAGAGGCAGAGAAAGGCCCTGGGTTAAAGGATATCTGTCTGCCAAGGGCCAGAAGTCCTGGGGTGAGCACACTGGGCTTTGGGATGGATTCCAGGTCAGATTATTGGTGGTGGAGCTGAAACTCCTCCATAAAATGTTTATTTAGGGCCTGGAGAGATGGCTTAGTGGTTAAGCACTTGCCTGTGAAGCCTAAGGACCCCAGTTCGAGGCTCAGTTCCCCAGGACCCACGTAAGCCAGATGCACAAGAGAGCATGCATCTGGAGTTCGTTTACAGTGGCTGGAGGCCCTGGCGTGCCCGTTCTGTCTCTCTGCCTCTTTCTCTCTCTGTTGGTCTGTCGCTCCCAAATAAATAAATAATAAGCAAAAAAAAATTTTTTAATGTTTATTTACGTCTTCAGTGAAGGAAGGATGGGCAAGTGCCCTGTTCCCTTACCCAAACCAGGGCCTCATTTCTACTAGCTCTCTGCTCATCCATGTCTCCCCACTTCCTACCAGACCTGGAGTCCACCCTGAAGCCCAGTGTGCTCACCACCCCAAGACCTCTGCTCTGGAACAAACAACAGAATGTTCTTGAGCCTCAGTTTCCTCATCTGCAAAATGCATGATCCCCATGCATTCTGTTGTGGGGTACCACCCCACCTCCTCAGAGAGTAACAGTGGTATTGAAGGAGGAGAACTTGGCACAGGATCAGCACGTCAGAGCTCAGCAAGAAATGACCACTGCTCTCACTAAGAAAAAGGAGGAAGTGGGCTGGAGAAACCTAGTGCTTAAGGTGCTTGCCTGCAAAGCCAAAAGACCCAGGTTCAATTCCCCAGGAGCCACGTAAACCAGATGCACAAGGTGGCACATGCATCTAGAGTTCGTCTGCAGTGGTTGGAGGCCCTGGTGTGCCCATTCTATATATTTATATGCCTCTCTCTCTCTCTCTCTCTTTCTCTTTCTCTCTCTCTCTCTCAAATAAATAAAAATAATTTAAAAGAAAAAGGAAGAAGAGGAAGAAAAGGGACTGTAGGACCTCCTGTCCCAGAATCCTCTCTGGGATACAATGGTGGCTCCCCTAGCTTGGTCCAGGTACTGAGAACTCCCTGGATATTGACATGGCCCTAATGGTCTCTGGACTGGGCCCACTGACTACAAGTGGAGACAGTACAGAAGCTGTCCTGGCTCAATTGCTGCGAGTGCCCTGAAACCCCTGGTCAGTGCCCCATGCACACCTCCTGTCTCCAAACATGGGCCTTATATGGGCTTCTAGTTCTGCTTCTAGATGGCACAATGTTCTAGAAGGTTCTTTAGTCAAAAATCACTGGGGAGCCGGGCGTGGTGGCGCACGCCTTTAATCCCAGCACTCGGGAGGCAGAGGTAGGAGGAATCACTGTCACCCTGAGGGAATTCCAGGTCAGCCTGGACCAGAGTGAGACCCTACGAAAAACAAAAAAAAAAAAAAAAAACACTGTGGGAATTCTCAGGAAAGTCCTCAAAGCTTCTCAGCTCAGCTCAAACAACCCACCGGGGAAAGGTTGGGGTCATTCAGTGTGGAACAAAGCTGACAGTCTGCATCGCCCACAGGTTCACAGGATTGTTGGGGCACTGGCCAGTGTCAGCTTCGTAAGCCACCAGGCTGCCGGAGGGGGACCACTAATGCAGCATGGTCCTTGGGGAATCTCTCTGTACCCACCTGGAAGACACAGGTCCACCCCACCCCATTGGGGAGCAGAATAGAATCTCTTCCCATCTCCCCCACCTCTTAATGAAATGCTTATAAATTGGGTTACTCATCCCACACTGCACCTTCCCTCTCCTCTGGCCCCAGAATATATGGGACCACCTGAGCAGTCACTCTGAGGACCTCTGTGCAGCCCCAAGGAAGGGCTGGGAAGCTAGAGGTTAACATTTTGTATTTCACCCTCCACTCTGTGTCTCCTTTATTCTTCAGAACTGGGAGGCCAAGAACGAAAGGGACAGTGCCTGCCTGGCACACAGTCCAGCTGAGCCAGTGATGGCTATGACCAGAGGGAAAGGGGAGAATAACTGGACCCATCCTCAATATGCCAAGGCCCATACTAGCTGGGACACAGAGGCACCAGAAAAGAAAGGGGCTCACATAGCCAGCTTTCAAGTTCAAAGGTCTACAGCCCAGAGCAAGGCCCCAAATATCTTCGAGCTCTTTCTCTTTCTTCCCATATTAGGCCAAAGAGTCCTCAGGTGGGAGGAGTAGATTGATAGGGACCACCAGGAAGAAGTGGGGTCCCCACAGAGGGACCCAGGATCTGCATGTTCAGTTGCCAGTCTGGGTGCGGGGGTGGGGGCAGGAACCCAGGGCAGTAGAACCAGTAGCATCTGCTTGTGGCTTCAGTCCAGAGCCTAGGTCACGTGCCCCAGTGATGTTCTCCTCAGAGCCTCCCAGGCACACCTTCTTGAGCTCCCCCAGTGACTCCCTGCAATGCATTTGCCCAGTTCCTTCTCCCTATGCTTGTGGCTATTAAAACTAATTCTTCAGGACTGGGGCGATAGCGCAGTGGATAACATGCTTGCCATGCATTCATGGGGACCTGAGTTGTGATTCCCCCAGAATGTACACAAAAGCCACTGGACTTGGTAGCATGAGCTTGCAATCTTAGCACTAGGGAGGTAGAGACAGGCAGATCCCTAGGCTCGATGGCCAGCCTATCTAGCCTAATTAGGTGAGCCCCAGCCAACAAGAGACCCTATCTCAAAAGAAAATACGTGGGTCTGGGAAGATACTACGTGGTTAAAGGTGCTTGCTCTGCAAACCTGCTAACCAAAGTTTGGATCTCCAGCACCCACATCCAGCTGGACACAAAGCAGCACTCTTGTCTGCAATCCCGACACATCTATTACACGGGAGGCAGAGTCAGGAGACTCCTGAAGCTCAAGGGCCAGCTAGTGCGGCCTTCCCAGCTGCCAATAATAAGAGAGACCCTGACTCAAGGTGGAAGAAGAGGACCAGCAACCTGAGGTGGTTCTCTGCCCACTCACACTCACACACACCCATGTACATACACAGACTAATCATAAAGGAAAAAAAAATAAACAGTTGGTGCTATTTGAGGAACAACACCAAAGGTCGTGCTTTGATCTCTACACACACACACATACACACACACACACAATTATTCAGTGGTACTTGTCACAACACAGTAAAGGAAACTTTATTCAGGCAATATATGCAGGGACCATTGCAGTGGGTTCTTGCACTTAACTCTGAATATCGCAGGGGCACGAGGAATTGATAGCTAAGGAGCAAGAAGAGGGGTCAGTGGGTGGAGAATGACTAAAAAGGCACATCAGTAAGGGTTGGGAGGATTTCAGTTAAACCCTTCGAACAGGATCCTTGCTGAAGACAGGCCTGGTGACCAGACTGCACCTGGCAGCACACAGGAAGATAACGAACCCATCAGATAGCAACTGTGGGAGATCCTGACTTAGCAGTGCTCTTTGCTCAACCTGAGCTCTACAAGGATGTGCCCAGACAGGTGCCAGGACAGGAGACAGGGACTCAGAAGAAGAGATGAGTCTCATGGCACCTCCACTCCTTTGATTTAAGCAGGCAACGTTGAGCAGTTCTCAAGCCTTGGCTGGCTCTCCTGTGCGATGGGAATGTTCATATGGCTGCCTCAGGGAGCTCATGTGAGAAGAAAAAGAAAGATTCCCCTGAAAGTGGGTGTTCCGCATGAGGCCTCGGGATTACTATTCACAAGAGGGGGCCTTTAATGTTCTCCAGTCACATTGCCGTTCCTTGCTTCTGGGCCCTGTGCTTGCCCAAGAGCAAGGCGGCAAGGAGAGGAGGTCAGAATCAGGGCATGGGCTTGTGGGCTGTGATTGCCAGAGCCAGGCTGAGCCAGGGTCCTGCCTCCCCTGTGGCCTTGATGGTACTTCCTTGGGAAACAGAAGCCGACTGTTTAAGAAGCATCTGTCATTATGGAAACAAAGTTGCCAGGCCATTTTTCCTTTTACTATTTTTACAGCGATTTCATTATCTTATGCAAATGAGGCCGCTGATGAAGCCTTTCTGCTGGGTGGCCCATGCTGGGCCCAGCTCCGCTGAGGGGATTTATTGCCTGCTCAAGCCTCAGACAGGATCTGGGCTGAGAAGGCCCCATGGAGACAGCTTCCAGAGCAGCAGTCCCAGATTGAACACGCCTGCCTTGAGAGAAGCTCCAAGGTCCTGCCTCTGCCCCAGCAGTGACATGTTAACCTCCAAACGCCCCAATGTCAGCCCCGTGGGACAAGGGCTTCTGTTTCCCAATAACTGAAGCTCTTGAAGACCAAGTTGCCAGTCCCCAGCAGGCTATGAGGGAAATGAAATATATCAAACATGTACAGTAGGTCCTTAGTGTTGGGAGAAAAGTACAATCCTCTAAGTATGAAAAGTATGATCCTGTAAGTTTGGGGCCCTCTTCCCTCCAAAATAGGACCTGGAGACAAGGACTCTGGGAGCACTCAAGAGTTCACATCTAAGGGGAAAGAAAGTTGGGGTATGCATCCACCAAGTCTTGACCATCTTTGATTCCCAGAGCTGGTCAATCCTGAGTACTTGCAACACGCCGCACGATGACGAGGGGTATTCTGGATCAGGACAAAACAATATGCATGTGAGCTGTGGGAAATCGAATGGTGTGCCCAGAAATGGTAAGAGCAGATGTGCCCTGCCAGCATCCATTGTGAGCCCATTTTACAGATGAAGAACAGAAGGCTCGGAGTAATCAAATAACTTGCCCAAGGTCCAGGAGTAGTGCAGAGTAGAGTCTAGCACAGGGCTCTCGACCTCACCAGCTCCTGGCTCTCTTTATTGCTCACAACTTGGACTCCAGGGCTCTTGCCCGGTCTCCTCCAGTTACTTCCAAAGCTCTGGGCTCACTGACAGCCCACACCATCCCTGCTGACTATAGGCCACCATTTGGAACCATCTTCTCCTGGTGTAAGTGTGCCAGCGGGGCACATGCGCTCCCCAGGAAGTCCAACAGATCCCACGTGCGGGTCTCTGTCTAGTCCTGCTGGTCACTGTAAAGGCAGCTTCCCTGAGTTACCATAATGAAAGATCTGAGCCAGGCTGGCTTTACAATTTAAAGAGATTTATTGAGCTCACAGTTTGGAGGTTCTGAGGCATGGTGGCTGCCCAGCCTTGGTTCTGCTGGCAAGGGACCCTCAGCCACATCACATCATGGCAGGCAGCACTGGCAAGAGTAAGTAGGGGAGGAAGGGATCACATCCGGCACCAGGAAGCTGAGAGAGCTGGATGGAGACAGGACTTAGACTCTTATGATAACTCTCTCACCAGCACTTCTCCAATACCTTCCCAGGGTCATGCCTCCCCGTGCCCCCACTGAACCAAGGACCTTCCTCTAGGACCCACCTCTTAAAGGCTCCACTTCTCAACGTGGTTCCAAACACATGATCTTTGGGGGATATTGCTGAAACCATGTCTAAGCCATGACACTTTGCTCTTCCCCCAGCTCAGCTTTAAGTCACTATGAATTTTCAAAACTCTGATGATGCATACTCTGGGACAAGCACAAAGGAAAGTATTTCCCAAGAGCCTTCTAAGCATTGTGACTTGGGTGGGTGTTTTCCTCTGCTGGGAGCTTGGCCCCAGATCTGCCCTTTCCAGAGGCTGAGCAATGATGAGATGAAAGATAGGGAAAGCCAAGAGCTTCCGGGCTCCACTGAGCTCCAGGGAAAGATGAGGTCACAACAGACCCACGGCCCAAATGTCACTGGCTCTGTGTCTTCTTGCATGACCCAGACCTCCATCCCCTGCACATTCCAATGACAGCCCCCTCTACACTCGGGATCCATCTCCTGTCTGATCACCCAAGACCTAAGAGTCCTTGGTGCACAGCTCTTTCCTTTCCAGCAGGACTTGTCATAGATGATGATGATGGTGATGACGGATAGGAGGCCTGCATGCCTCAGCCCATGGCATTCTCACCACGCTCCCATATTGCAGATGTGGAAACTGAGGGTGAGAAAAGAAGGATCACCTACAACCACCCAGTAGGCAACAGAATGAGGCTTCGGGTCAGAGACCTCCATTCCACAGATCTGATAAATGAGAGGTTGAATGGATGAAAGACTGACTCAGAAAATAGTCAGCAGCAATGCTGTTCAGACACTAGGGAACTTCTACACTTAAGGGGGGGGGCAACCCATTCAAACTTGATTGGGACAAAAAAACGTGAATTACTAATTACAGTTACTCATAGGAACGACCTACCACTTATGCCTAATTGCAGTGCAGCCCAATAACAATTATGCACATCAATAAATGTGTCAGATTAACTGGGTCGTAAGTGTTATTTGATCACAACACTAAACCCCATTTGCGGTTGCTCAGATTTGGGGGGCTGTGGTTATCACCAGCATGCATGATCCTCCCAGTCACTTCCGGCTTACCTAGGAAGACCGTTGGGACTGGGAAAGCAGCTGAAGGTGAAAGAGGAAGGAAACACCTCCTCCTTTACTCTGCAGCAGTGGGTCGGCCCTGGTGAGCTCCGGAGAGCTGTTTAGCAGGGGGTCTTCGCAGGGCCTACAGAACGCGTTGCAGGCCCCCCTCCCTCCTTCAGTGCCAAAGGCAGCTTCCTAATTAGACCATCCATAACCCTCAGCATCTGCTCCGAGAGAATTCAGCTGCTCCGAGATGGAGAAGTCCATTAACTTTATTGCACAGAACGTCGGATGTGCTTCTAGACAGAGGATCACTGCCAAGTGAGATAAACGGCCCAGACTTGCCAGAGGGATGGGCTGGAACTTCCTGTAGTCCTCAGCTGGGCCCTCGGGATTCCTTCATCTCAATCTCTCTCTGTGTCCAATGCCCTAGGAGGTACTGTGTCATCCTAGGAAGCTGGAGCCAGGCAAATGGTGACTTCCAAACACAGGTGCAGCCCAAGCACCCAGTCATCACGTGCAAACTCGCAGACTGCTGGATGTCAGCCCTAGACATCTCCATCTGACTCCCAGAATGCACCGGGACTCCCAACCATAGCCAGGCAGCTCGTTCCAACATCAGCAGGCATCGGATGAACTGTGGTCTCCAGAAGCAGTAGAACATGGTAGCTCAGAACAGGCTTTGGAAGCAGATATTTCAGCAGCTGAAGCTCAGATTTGCCATTTAGGAGTCACTGTGTGACTTTGCAAAACTGAGGGACATCTTGAGGCTATTTTATAAAATGGGGGAGTGCCCACCTTTGAGAAGGTTCACAGGGGCTGGAGAGATGGCTTAGCGGTTAAGGTGCTTGCCTGTGAAGCCTAAGGATCCAGGTTCGATTCCCCAGGACCCACATAAGCCAGATGCACAAGGTGGCACATGCATCTGGAGTTCATTTGCAATGGCTGGAGGCCCTGGTGCACCCATCATATCTATGTGCCTCTCTCTCTCTCAAATAAAGTAAATTTTTAAAGAAAAGGTTTACAGGATGACCCCTGCAACCTTTTAACACAATGCCTAGTGCAAGTGGAATGTAGTTCTTTATTTTTATTGATTTTTTTTTTACTTCGGTGGTGTCACCAAAGTGTAATTGTACATAGTGTATGCACATGTGTGTGCAGAGGAAAACACCTATGTACATGCATCTGGATACAAGGGGAGAATGCTGGCTACCCTCCTCGATCTCTCATCTATCTGCCTGTTTCCTTGAGATGAAGTCTCTCACTCAATAGGTTTTCGCAGGTTTTTTTTTTTCCCAACAGCAAGCCCCAGCTATTTTGTGGGCTCTGCCCCCACCCTCCGCAGGACTGGAGTTACAGTTTTTGTAGCCATGCCTAGCTATTTGCATGGGTGCTGGGGAAGGAACTCAAGTGGTCTCCAGTCCCCTGTCAGCTCTCATGGTTACACAGTGAAAACTCGTCACAGCTGACCCATCTCCCCAGACCCCTCGAGTAGGGTTCTTTAATGAAGATCAGCCCTTCCCAGTCTCCAAGGTGGAAACCTAAGAGAAAGACAGTGACAATGTGTGTGTGTGTGTGTGTGTGTGTGTGTGTGAGAGAGAGAGAGAGAGAGAGAGAGAGAGAGAGCTTGGAGTTGGGCAGACCCAATTGTAATCTCAGCCCTTCCATGTGACTTAGTCCCCTAGGCTTTCAGCTTCCTCATCTGTAAAATGGGGTTGATGTTCCCTCGCCTCATTTTCTCACAGGCAAATTAAGAAGACAGGGAAATGCTTGAAGATCACTCAAGGGGTGTTCTAACGAACAGCCTTCCCGCTCCAGTTACTGAGGATTGGCACCCTCATGTCTAGAATCTCCCAGGATTTGCCAGGCCCGTGGCTGGCTGCCGGTTGAGCCTTCCCCAACTCTCCAGCTTGGACTCCATTGCTGTGTGAGCACCCCATGTCCCAGCCTTCCCACTTCCTCCCGGGTGGCCCAGTCCCAGCCCTGATGGATGTTTCCCAAAGTGGGCCTCCCAGCCTCCCTTCTCAGACTCAATTCCTTCTTAATATGAATAATTAGCAGAAACACTCAGAGGGGGAGGCAGCAGCCATAGCAATCGACCCCAGTGATTTCCAAGCCTCGGGGAGAGCCCAATTTTGCTCCAATCCGGGTGCTGTAAATTCCCATCAAGCTAAGAAAATATAGTGCAATTTAGAAACACTGATACGGCAATAAAACACAGATCTGCGGCAAATGGAATTCGGCAACATCTAAAAATGGAGCCATACATTACTGGGCCTGTGACTCCCTCCGGGGACGCAGTGCTGGGAGAGGCTGGGGGAGCTTTCTGTGCAAGTGGCTCTTTCTTTTCCGGATGAAGGCAGGGCCACCCGCAGATGGCCCTGGCATCCCTCTCTGGCAGGCCTTCCTCCTTGGATTCAGCAAATGATCCCAGGAGGGCTCCCCAGCAAGAGAGGACCTAAGGCTGACCTCTGTCACTGGGGGCTGCTGGAGGAGAGGAGCACCCGCACAACTCCTGGGGGAAGGCAGGGAGAACTGCCCAGGAACCCTGTAGGTCTGTACAAGTGGATTCTGTGGGAATCAACAGCAAGCCCCAGCTATTTTGTGGGCTCTGCCCCCACCCTCCGCAGGACTGGAGTTACAGTTTTTGTGGCCATGCCTAGCTATTTGCATGGGTGCTGGGGAAGGAACTCAGGTGGTCTCAGGTCCCCTGTCAGCTCTCATGGTTGCACAGTGAGAACTCATAACAGCTGACCCATCTCCCCAGATTGTTTTCATTTATCAAGACTTGCTCAAGGTCACTGTTGGAGTGGGGAAGGGTTAAAAAGCTAAATTTCAACTTCAGCCTGGTTGCCTCTTTTGCCTGATTCAGGTCTTGGGCCTGGGCTCCACGGAGCCCAACAATGCTGTTTGCTGTTAGCTGTGCTGGCAGCAGGCCTCAAACTGAGGCAAGGTCCTCAATCCACAGATGGCTTCCTAGCTCCGCCTCCAAGATCACTGCCTTGCAAGCCTAACCCTGTCTGCAGCCCTGAAACAGAAGAAGGGAGAGCGGGGTCCTCCTGAGAGGGTGGGTAGAGTTAGGGTGACTGGACCCCTGAAGGTAAAAAGAGCAGGAAAGTTTACACTTGCTAAAATTCAAAAATGCTCTGACTTTTTATCGCTTGCCTAGTTCCCTAGACCTGTTTTTCTACAACCAGGGCCCCTCCTGGGAGGGAGCGCTTTCATAGGATTTCAACATTGAGGTTGATCAAGTTCATTCCCCCGAACTTGGGTCAGGGCTAGCCTCTTCCTGAGACAGCCTCTAGCCCTAACCAACCACCTGGACCTCTGGTTCACCTGAGCTGGAAGACAGCCCACCACCATAAGGTTATAAATACCTTTGCAAGGGGAGGGCAGGCTCTCTGACCACTTGGAAACTTCCAGCTGTGGGTAAGTTTTTCTTTTGGCTGGGGCTGGACCTGGTCCGATCCAGCCCAGGCCCAGCCAGGAGGGCCCCCTAGCCCTTGCTCTCCACATGGATCCTTTATCACCTCCAGCTCCCCCACATAGCAGAAGCTCCTTGAACTTTCTTTTCTCTTTTCTTTCCTTGCTCATTTCCAGGCCCTCCACGTGGGATCTCTAGCCACACACATGCCTTTCCTTGACTCTGTACTTCCTCAATAAATAGAATAATTTAATCATTATCCTTCTCATTCTGTTTTATTCAATTCTTTGATTGAAATTAAAAACAAACCTAGAGTTTGGGGTTCAAGGACTTTCCTGAATCCTTAACACCCTGTTATACTCCTGATGGGGATGGAGCTAAACAGTGCATGAGGACTTTATAAGGTTGATGGAAGACCCAACACCCCTACTTTTCCCTGGGGAGGTGTGGGTTGGCCTCTCTGCCTGGTACCCTTCTCCTCTTCAACTCACTCTGTCCCCTCCAGCCAGGCCAGCCTCCCTGCTGACCCCGTCCAGCCCACTCTCACTCACACATGCATATACACGTGTCCATGCACACACTTCCATTGGCTCGGGAATTCCACAGAACAGAGACCTGTACGCTTGCAGCATGTAAGTGTTGCCCACTCTTTAGACTAAGGACAGCTCAGGGCCTCTAGCCATGTTCCAGATACTCTGGAGACAGCATCCATCTGCTCCTGAACACCTAGACCCTAATATGGAAAAGCATTCAAGGAGCTTCCCTGGAATCAGTGAGTTAAAACTGACAGCTCTGGAGTCAGACAGATCTGGGGTTGAATTCCCGTGTTGTCACTGCTAGTTGTGTGATGACCTGTGGAAGGTGTTTGTCCCTCTAAACTTCAGCTTCTGCATCTTTCAATGTAGTTAACAATAGGTCCTGCTTGGAAGGCTTTAGTGAGATGAGGTGTGGATAGTATTTAAGGATAACACAGCCGGATGTGAGGGCGATCTGGCTGCGACATCTGTCACCCCATTGATCGCCAGGGTTGATTCAGCTGATCTGGCTGGCCGGGCAGCTGTCCCCTTCCTCCCTCACCTTTCCATGTGCGTCCCTCCCAAATCTGCTTGCTCGGTTGATGAGGATGACCTTCCACAAATAGAGGAGGACCGGTCTTGGGTCAAGGGTATATGAGTAGCTGTGCTCCGCTGCTAGAACCTCCAAACAAGCTCTCAAGGATAACACAGCCATCCCCAGGGTCTATGGGGATTGCCTCCAGGGTTCTCCAAATACCAACATCTGTAGATGCTCAAGTTCCTGATGCAAAGTGGCACAGCATATACTCAGAACCCACACACACCCTCCCTTTGGCTACATTCCTTATACTAGCCAGTACAATAAGTAAATGGTATGTAAATTGTTGTTCCACTATATCGTTTGGGGAGTGAGGGGGAGTCTATATATTCAATATACACACTATTTTTTTCCCTGATATCTTTGGTCTGTGATTCATTAAACCCATGGATGTCTGGCACATAGCAGCTGACTCACAAGCAGCAGTTTTACACTAGTTAAGATAGGGTAGGGTATGCTGAGCCCATGCCTGACCCCATGCCTCGTCCTGGTGGCTTAACCTAGCCATCTTTATTTCTCACATGCATACATCCATCACTCCTCCATTGAGAACATCTCATGACATCTCACCAGGAGGCTTCTCCCTCATTGCCTTAGTGGAGCTAGAGGAAATGGACTAAAGAGCCGAGTTTCTGCCTTGCCTCCATGTAGCAGGGACACAGAGTCCTTCCACTTACCCACCAGAGGTCAGAGCTGACTATGACAGAAGATGTGATCAGAAGTCCATCACCCATGTGTCCAGGAGAGAAAAGAGACTGGCTACCAATGACATCAGCAGACTTCCTGCACACTTGTTGGCACAGACCCTTCCCAGCACCCCCTCTGAGACTATAGCCACTTCTGGCCTTACCCAAAATTTCCATATTCTCCCTTTGCTTCTGCCCTGTGTCCTCCCAAAGTGTGACAGAGAAAATGCAAGCCACCACTCTCCCCAGCCACACAGTCCTTACTGGCCCAACGGGGGTGGCACCTATAGAGGAGAGGCTATTTCTTTTTTTTTTCTTTCTTTCTTTTTATTGACAACTTCTTTAATTGTAGACAATATCCCATGTTATTTCCCTCCCTCCTCCCACTTTCCCCTTTGAAACGTCACTCTCCATCATATTGAGGAGGGGCTATTTCTGAAGACGCCCCTCTGGCCCCTCTCCTATGATCTGAAGAGCCCATTATCATCAATTTGGTGGTGTCCCGGCACTGGGGCCTCCAGCATCTGATTGTAATGGCCCCCCGGATGTCAGGGACAAATGTCTCTCCTCTAAAATAGGATGTGCATTGGTGGAAGTATTGGCAGAGACTGCAGTGGAGTGCAGTGGAGTGCCTTTTTCCGAGCAAAATGTGGACAGTTGACGTATTTGCAGCCTTGCAGGGGTGGCGCGGGGGGCAGAGGGAAGGGCAGAGCAGAAACCAGAAAGGACTGGGAGGGGTTCGCTTTACGGAAGGTGTGCTTGCTGGAGCCAGCAGGCCATAGGTGAAATGACTTCTGGTTGAGAAGTGGAAGCAGATACAGTGAGGGTCCCTGAAAGCGGGATCTGGCAAGACAGGGATCACACAGGGATCACAACTTAGAAAGTTAGTCTTGAATCCTGGTTCTACCACCTGAGAGCTGTGCACCCTCAGACCAACCACTTACGACTTCTCGGTCAAAAGCTCTGCCTGGGAACTTAAGAAAACACAGGGAGACGGAGCTGAAGTGGATGGATGGCTTTCTTTGGACCACAGTGGATCGGTCGGACAGGAGAAGGCAGGACACCATTAGTGGCAGTTATGATCTCATTTCTGGAACAGAACACCCAGCCCAAAGCAGCTTATGGGAAGAAAGGGTTTATGTCAGCTCACAGTCGCAAGGGGAAGCTTCATGGCAGTGGGGGAGGCGTGCCGGGGCAAAGGCTGGGTTTCACACCTTGTCATATCAGCTGGGAGAAGCAACAATAGTGAGCGAGCTCCTGAGCACTCAGTTCAAGGTCTGTCTCTCGTGACTCACCTCCTCCAGCAAGGCTCCCCCAGCTGGGGATTGAGTATGCAAGTTAATCACAAACACATGGGGAGATGGGGGACGTTTTACATTCAAACCACCACATCATTCCAGAGGTGCAGGGCTGCTGCAGTGGGCTTGAGATGAGTCCTTTCAACCCAATCAATGTGCACTCATGTCTCTACTGCTATGATTGCTGGCTCTCCAGGACTCCCAGCTGTCCCATAAAGTTCCACTTCTCTTTCTCCATCTGCACTGCCAGGGACAGCTCAGCCAGTGGCCTATGGTGTGGCCATAGGAGAGGCTCCTGCTGCTTGAGATGAGACCAATCCTCTGGGCTCCCTGCTTGAGATCCTGATGTATGGGGTCAGCCTGAGGCTGGATACCTTTCCCACCTTAGCTCTGGCCCAGCCTCGTGGGGCTTCCCCACCCCCTCCTCCAGAGAGCCCTCCCTCCCTCAATCACGGAGCCTCCACCCACGCCCAGGCTCTGCTCTTAAAGAACCTAAAGCCACCACTGAACAGGGTTCCAAGAAATGGGCACTAAGGACCAGTGGTGACCCTGAAGTCTGCCCATGACCTCAGGTTAGTCAGGCTGAGTAGCACACTGGTCTGATGCCCAAGCACTGAGCCACACGTCCTAGGGAGAACTCTGACCCTGACCCCTGCATGAGGATCCAGCCTCAAGCTGTCGTAAGTCAGAGTTTCAGGGGGAGAGAGGGGCAAAAGAAGAAGAGGGAACAGAGCTCTCCCTATTTCTCTATTTATTGCTTATTCACAGAAGGCTTATCCCCATGTACTTAAACAGGATTTGAAGAGCTTAAAACTAAATACATTTAAAAGGAACACCAATGTAAAAGCAAAATAGCGTAGAAGCGTGTCAAAGGTATTTTATTTCCTCAGAGGCTACCCTGGATAAGGAAGGCAGAGTTCCTATGCAGGCCTCCAGGAGAGTCTGGTTGCTGGGAAAGGGGCCCCTGAAGAGTCAACAGATCACTCTGATTCACTGGAATTCTTCCTGGATGTATAGACATGCAACTGTCCTTCCCGTCTAACCCAAGAACAATGTCCAATAATAACCAACAATAACCAGAGGAGACAAGTCCAGGCCCAGCCCCTAGCACTTTGCAGGGCTTCAAGAAACCCTTCCCTTTGTGAGTCTCGGGCACCTCTGTCCAGTGACAGGGCTGATCGTGAAGGCCCTTGGGGCTCTTTCTAGGCCTGGTGCTCCAAGATACTATCTATGACAGTCAGGGTCCAGCAGCCCAGGGCCTCAGGCAGTAGACTGAACTGTGTATCCCTGGGCCTGAGTCAGGTGTGTGGGCACTAGAAGAGGCCAAGCTGAGGATCGCAGGGCAAGGACCAGGAGGCTGGAGATGAACCTGAATGAAGAATGCAGGGAAAGAGGTATGTAGTGGTTTTGAATGTAAATGTCCCTGAAGGGCTAATAGCCTTCCCTGAAAACTAGAGGAAACTAAAGAGTTAATAATTAACCTTAAGATGAGAAGACCATAAAGAATGGAGACATCCAGTCCTCCCTAGTCAATTCTGCTAAAGAGCCTATTCCGAGCAAATAACTTTGATACTTTCTCTACTGACCTTGGACCTGCAGCTTATTCAGTATGTTTGCCTTAGGATCCTCCTTACAAGGTTGAACCCCAGCCTCACTCGGTGCTTCAGCCTTCATCCCACAGGAAGGCTGCTGTCCCTCACTCTACCTCTCAATAAATAGTCTGTCTGTAGAGATCAAGTCCGGTGTTCTTTCTTGCTTTTCTCCTACACTTTCCTTACAGTTCCTGCTTGGTCCCCAGCAAGCCGAACCCTGCTGGAGAAGGTGTGTCATGGGTGGGGGGGGGGTAGATCTTGAGTTTACTGTGTGTTCAGAGCCAACTTGTGCCTGCTGTTCTCGCTCTGCTGTGGATGTGTAATGAAGTGAGTTCCTTGGGGGACTGATGTCCTTCGTTGTTCTTGGCCCTGAATAAAGAACAATCTATAGCTGTTGAGTTTAGTTTCTCTGTCTTCATTTTCATATCGTCGTCTCAGTGGGTCCCAGTCTCGATTCTGGTTCAATACCTACCAGCTCTGAAAAGAGCTGGGACAATGGATAGCAGGATGTCCCATGTGTCCTTGGCAAAGTCTTGCCTGAGCCAGGAAATAAGCAGTAGCAGAGAGCCTGGAGTATGGAGGGTAGCAAGCACAAGAGACCATCAAAATCTTGGACCCTGAGTGGAGCGAGGTCACCAGGACCCTTGGGAAGGCTCAGAGGACTGTCAGTCCAGGAAGCGAGTATCGTGCTGAGCATTTGATAGGCAGCCCCTATAGGCTGATGTGTTTTGAATACTTCGTCCCCAGCTAGTGGCAATTTGGGAAAGTTCTGGCACCTTTGGGAAGGGAAGGGGATCCTTGCTGGGGGAGGTGTGTCATAGGCACATGAGTTTGATTAGTCCAGCTCTCTCAGACTCCTTCCTTTCTGCTGATGTGGGGCTGTGACCCAGGCTTCCTGCTCGAGACCGTCATGTTTTCCCACCATGCTGGAACGTTTCTTCCACAAGCTGCTTTGGGATGTTTGGTCCCAGCAACAGGAAGGTAAACACTACAACTTCCATCTTAGCGGTGTGGCAGCTGTTAAGACCCTGGCCCAAGGTCACCTAACTGGTAGGAGGTAGAGTCAGGTTCTTTCTGGGGATGTTCTTGAGGCAGGAGACTAGGACAGAGTGAGGTCTGGAAGCCTTACAAAACCAGCATGTGTAAAACTGGCCCTCTGGAGAAGCTGACGGTGACTTATGGCGTATTACAATACTGAAACAGCAGAGATCTAAGATGCTAGTGAGACGTGTGATGCATGAAGTTGTATGTAGTATTACATGCAAGAGAGCGTGTGTAAGAAAGCCTGCACTAGGCAAATGAACTCAAAGCCCTGACTAAGGTCACATAAAGCCTCAAGTCTTTGTATAGGAGGGCCTTTGAGCTGCTAAACTTTCTCCCCGCTCAGACCCACTTCTTATCCTGGTAAATTATTTTGCTTTGCTTGGTATGATTTATGTGTCTCTGCTCACCTTCCAGTATCAGAACACAAGAACCTGGAACTCCTCCTAGGGGTGCTGTCTGAACCCCAATATCAGTGAGTATCACTCACACTGCAAGCCAGTATTCTGAACCCCCTCAGCCCTCCCTCAAGGGGACCCTCAGAGTTCCCAGTGGAGAGAGGTCCCCAAGGAAGCCAGTCCTGCTTCAGTAATGTCTTACCCTCCCCAGAGATGCCACATTTGCATTCTAATAAGGGTTTTCTGGAGCCAAGCCCTATACCCTGGGGACACTAAGGCAAGGCTAGTACAGAATAAAAGGCCTTGATTACCCTAGACACTTTTGTAAAGTGAAGTCTTTCTGTGCCCACAAATGCTGTCTGCAGAGGCTGACAGAGGCTGGTCCACCCGTCAAGACCTGAGCATCTGCACCTCTCAGGACCCATGAGGCACTCTTTGATCAGAGGGGACCATCATTGCTGGTACCAAACACCGAGATGCCCTCTTGGGCATAGATGCCATGCTACTATAAAAGCATTTCCAGGAAGTGCGAAGGCCAGGGAGCAGCAGCATCCGTGATGAGGATCAAAGGAGGCTTCATGTTGCTGGTGAGATGGAGAAAAGAGAAGAGAAAGCAAGGAACATGGGCAGTGGCTTTCTTGGGGGCTGGTGACATCAGGAGTAGTGGGCAGCTTCTCCTTCTGCAGGCGTCCTGTTCCATGTGCTCCTGGACAAATGGCATTTTCTGAGTGCCATGGTCCTGAGTATTAGCTGCCCTTGGGGAGAGCCCAGAAGTGCTCCTGGGTGAAAAGTGTCTGCTCACTGGGACGGGCGTGTTCCAGGCCAGAGAGGCAGAGATCCTGAGGACACAGAGGCAGCCGGGGCTCACACAGACTGGAGCCTGACATCAGAGGCCTGAAGAGCATGCCTGGACTCTACCTGTACTTCAGAACCCCAGAGAAATTCTGCAGTTACCCCTGTGCCAATGTGAGAGGGTGGTATTGTCATTACCCACTGGAGAAACTCAGGGTTGAAGAATGGAAAATATGCAAAGGCTGGGCATGTAGCTCAGTGGTAGAATGCTGCAAGGCCCTGGGTTTCCTCCCCCAGACACACACAGAGAGAAAGACATGGTCAAGAACATAGGTGCTGCTAAGTGTGGTGGCACATACCAGTAATCTCAGCCCTTAAGCACTTAAAATACTAAGGCAGGAGGATGGGAAGTTTGAAGCCAGCCCATGCTGCATAGTGAGATCTAAAAATAAATAAATAAGCACATGGATGCTGAATCAGTTCAATTCAAATCATAGGTCTGCCACCTTCTGTGGTGGCTCTCTTTTGCCTCTCTGAACCTCACTGTCTTCCTATAATATGAGAGAAATGACGCAGGCGTGGTGGCAAACACCTATAATCCAGCACCAAAGAGACCAAGGTAGGAAGATTGCCATAAATTCAAGGCTAGCCTAGGGTACACAGTGTATTCCCAGCTAGCCTAAACAGTCCTGTCGCAAAAACAAAACAAACAAACAGAGAGAGAATTCTTTCCTCCCATAGTTATGAGGACTCAATGACACAATGTTACTGAAACTCACACATGAAAATCCTCAACAGAGAGTAGATCTGATTCTTAGTAGATTGCCATTTAGGTCAGTTCCATTCACTATTTATTGGTGATACACATTAAAGAATATGGCCAAAATGAGCCATATCTTCATCCTCTCGGATGAAGAGAACATCAGATGCTCCCTGGTCAGCTCTGATGTAAGCTACCGGATCCTATAAAACCTTGGGAGGTGAGGGCCACCTCAGAGAAGGGACTGTCACGCCAGACCTCAGCATTGTGATGGGAGCCCCCAGGGGAGCGCAGGAGGTGGACAGCTGGAGGTCAGCATCAAATGTACAGTGAGGGAACCTGGAGGCAATCACGGCAGGCTGGGGCTGGGAAGTGAACCTCAAAAGGTGAGAGATGGAGAGGTGGACCAAATCAGGACTGGAGGAGGGAAGGGGCAGTGCTCTGAAAAGAAGAGGCTAACCCCCAGGGGTGAGGGCTAAAGTCAGAGCTTCAGTGGGCCTGGAGAATTCCACAGCTCTGGGTCAGAGTCCAGGCAAGAGAGTGGCATTGGGTGTGTCTCCGGTGTGTCAGATCTGTTTGCTAATTTTGTTACTGTAACACATTACCACAAATGCACTGGCTTTAAAAACAACCCTTCCCTTTATCTGCTACTGAGGATTGAACTCAGGACCTTGCCTCATGCTAGGCAAGTGCTCTACCACTGAGCTATGTCCACAGCCTGCTTAAAAAAAAAAAAAAAAATTCAGACAGCGTATCACTAAGTTTCCCACACTGGCCTTGAACTCATGCCGTAGTCCAAGTGGGCCTTGAACTTGGGATCCTCCTACCTCAGCTTCCCCAGAAGCTGCAATTACAGGTCTGAGCTACCAGGCTCCACAAAGCAACACAAATTTATTTTAATGACTTGGGAGGTGTTCCTTCCTCTAAACACACACACACACACACACAGAGAGAGAGAGAGAGAGAGAGAGTCACACTGTATCTTCTTACAGTTCTGGAAGACAAAATTCTCAAATCAGCTTCACAGGGCTAAAAATCAAGGTGTTGGGCATTCCATATCTATTTGTCTATCTTCCCCTTCTCCTTCCTCTCCTTCTTCCTCCCCTTCTTCCTCTCTTCCTCCCTTTCCTTATCCAGGATGACCAGGCAGCGGGAGGGCAGAGCTGCTTGGCTTTGAATCAGTCCTGCCACCAGAAAATGAATTGCAAGGGACATTTCCTGCCACCTGTTATTCATAAATTCTAGACACATTTACAGCGTGCTGAGCACTGAGCTGGGTGGAAGACCCAACAGCGAACCAGAGGCTCTCCTGCCTTCCTTCCCACACTCACGGGCCAGCAGGTGGCTCCCAGACCCAACTCTGGGGGTTGCAGAAGCATTAGACTCACACCAACCTGGGGGAGTCCACCTTTCCTTTTTCAAGGATTTTTTAAGACAGCTGTTGAACACAGCCATGATTAAAAATTCAATTTTATTAACTTACAGTTAAATACATTGTATAAGAACCAAAGGTAAAAACGCTCAAAGCCATGATGTCTTAATTATGTTGCCGTCTTCTTGCTATTACCTATGTGCTCGAAGTTGTGTGTGTATGGAATTTTCTGAATGCTGGAAATATCAGATCACCCGGTCCCACTCTGTATCTCTTCCCAACTCTGTGCTCAGTGACGGCAGCATTAGTACTTTGAAGTTGCAGGTATTTGCATCCTGGAATCTGGAACACGACACACCAGCCTTTTCTTGGCTAGCCAGGCACTAAACATTTCCAGCACGTTGCCACCTGTTCCCACTGCACAAGATCATCTCCACCATCGACTGGAAGTGGTGAGGCTGGGAAAGGGCCTTGGTGGAAAACTGAGTGCTCATTCCCTCGCTTTTCTTTGGCCTCTGGGCGGATCCTCACGTCTCCAGCTCCCAGCAGAGGCCACTTGGTGTCACCTCTCCCCCCTCCCAAAATAAAATCCAAGCCTTGCTGCTCCATCACAAAACAGCTGTTCCCCCAAAGCTTGCAGGGCTTAATTCCGATTACAGACACAGCTGGACCACAACTCCCACGCCGCCATGTAACTAACTTTCACTTTACTCACATTCTAAGGAAAATTGACGATTTTCTGCCAGTTTATTACACTTGACGATAATTTAAAAGGCAGGTTTAGTGCATCCATAAAACCGACTTTGCAACAAGCTTGTGATGGTAGAAAAATATATTTGGCCAAGACCTATTGTTTAGTGTCATAAAACAGAGGCCAAGAAGATCTCTCTAGAGTGACTTCTTCCCACTCCCAGATCCCCAGCGCCTTCATCACCCCTCATCTGAGAGGTCGAGGGGTTAGATCTGGGTCTCTTCTCGGCTGTGACCCATCTCAGGACATCCAGCCATATCCCTGAGGATGTGCATGGACCACAGAGCCGGAAACTCCGCCCAGTCCTGGGACTTATGGGAACACTCTATGGAGGCCCCTCCGAGGGCAAAGCTGGCTTCCAAAAGGGAGTTTATAGCTGGCTAATCAAAGCTTAATTACAGCCGCTCCGCAGACTCCAGCAGGAACTCAGGCTGCAGTGGTTTTGCTCTGGAACTTTTTATGAGTTTGAGCAGAAGCAGCAAATTAACCGTAAAGAGAGGGACGTCATCCTGGTGCCGTCTTCACTGCATACCCCAGAGCTGGAGATCTGCAGTCACCCCGCGGGGCAGAAGAAAGTGAAGGGCGGAGGGGGCAGCCCAGAGAGATCCCCACTGTGAGTGGGCTGGCCTTGTGTGACTCACACTCCTGAGCCCCACTGGACTGAGGGAACAAGAGACAGATTGACACCTTGCTGACCACCGCCCACGAAACAAAGAGTCACTGCTAAAGGACGCCATACTCCCTGTGCCCACTAATCTCTCCTCATTCCTAGGTACCCTCACCCTGATTCCCAACTCCTTCTAATACCTGGTAGGGGGTGTGTGTGTGTGTGTGTGTGTGTGTGTGTGTGTGTGTGTGTGTAAGCCAGAGGACAACCTGGGGTGTTGTGCTGTTCCTTAGGTACACTGCACACCTCTTTTTGAGGCAGGGTCTCTCATTGGCCTGGAGCTCACCCATTCAGCTAAAGTAGCTGGCCATCAAGCTCCAGAGATTCTCTGTCTCTGCCTCCTCAGGCCTGGGGCGATGGTTATGCCATCATACCCAGCATTTCATGTAGATACCAGGGACCGGACTCAGGTCCTCATGCCCAGGAGGTAAGCCCTTTGCTCATGGAACCATCTCCTCGGCCTCTCCTTCAACGCTTCTGAGGGATAAACTCTCCACCTCTCCCCTGCATATGTGAGCATTCATCCGCTCTGCATAAACCTCCAACTCACTACCACAAGCCTGCCTCACAGCTCCATTCACCAGAAATGGCTGTGCCTCGGGCTTTCTTCTCTGCAGCCTCCGTGCCCCCAGACACACACACCCATTTTCTGACTCCTACTCTTCTCAGAGGAAAAGTGATCTGGTAGCCATCGTGAGCCACGGCAAACCTGGCTTGGAATCTTGTCACTGCCTTGAACAGAAATGTGCTTTTAGAAAAGTAGTGTAGGCTGTCTGCGCCTCAGTGTCTCTGGCTGAAAATGGGACAATGAACTCCATCACAGGAGGGGACCAGGAGGCACCTCACTAGGTGACCCTTGAGCAGGTAAACACCACACTGGCACATTGCCAATGTTCATTTATAAAATGGAAAATAGGAATCTAAAGCTGGCGACTGAGCTCAATGGTAAATCCCTTGCTCAGTATGCATGAGGCCCTAAATTGGATGCCCAGCACCAAAAAAAAAAAAAAAAGAAAAAGAAAAGAAAAGGAAGTAGAAATCCATGAAGCAGGTCTCAACTACTCCTTAAAAAGAGGACCTGGATTGGGGGGGTAGGTAGGTAGAGAGATGCCTTTAGTGGTTAAGGTGCTTGCCTGTAAAGTCTAAAGACCCAGGCTTGATTCCCCAATATCCACATAAGTCAGTTGCACACGGTGGCATGTGTGTTTGGGCTTCATTTGCAGTGGCTAGAGGCCCTGATGTGCCCATTTTCTCTCTCTCTCTCTGCCTCTGTTTTTCTCATTAATTAATTAATTTAAAAAAACAAAAAAACAGGACCTGGGGTTCTAGAAAGAATGAGAGCCCTATCCACCCACAGGTCTGTTCCCAGCAGTCAAAGCCAAAATGCTCCAGCTTTGAGCCAGATGGGGGAGGGTCCCCCAAAGAGGGCAGAAGGGGTGAGAAGAGCATAGAAGAGAAAAGGAGGTTGGGGACAAGGACAAAAGACAGGCAGGTCCCTGCAGGCACTAGTGAGGCATGGGGACCAGGGATTCCTGTGAGAATAGATGCCAGAATGTGACCCCCAAAAGTCCAGGGCAGAGGGGAAGGGTGTGCAGGCTGATTTCAATTGTCAGTTAAAGTGGGCCTCTGGAATGAATCATTTTATTTACGAAGTACAAAGGGTCTGAACACCGCTTTGTACTCCCGCAGCCCACAGAGATGCCTCCTTTCGACTTTATGAACTTCTCTGACAATGAATAAAAGCGCTCTGGCATGACAGGCGCCTGTATTATTCTGTGCGATTTCTCATTCCTAATGTCATCAATTACAACAATCAGATCACGGTAACACGGGGCTGGAGCAGGGAGGCTGCTGGAGGGGCAGGCGTGCGAGACCACAGCCGTTCAGAACCGCTCACTCATGTTTCCAAAGCTCCGTATGATGGCTGGGAAAGTGATTGCCCTTAAGTTTTAAATTACCTGCAATCATTAAAATAATCTAGCTCATATTCATAAAGCTGTGATTATATTTTACATAACCAGTAAACACTTTATGAGAAAAACCCACAATTCTGCAACGAAATAAAGAGGCACGATCCGGCGGTGTCAGAACTGTAAGTTGTGTTGGCGTGAAATCAGCCCCAAACACCGAGCTGGGGACTGGCACACTCTCCACGGAGCATACTCTGGGGCTTGGTGGTGTGTGGTGAGGCGAGGTTGTAAAAGTACAACCGTCAGTGGAGGGAGAGAAAGGAAGGAGGCGGGGAAGACAGCCACATATCCAGGGTTCCTGGGGTGCTCCTTGGCCTATACCTGTTAGGTTAACTAGTTTTATGTATGTGTGTTGTGTATGTATGTGTGTATGCTTATTCATATGTGTGTGCATGCACATGTATGTGCATGCATGTGGAGGGCAAATGTCAATGACAGGTGTTTTTCTTAGTCCCTCTCCATCTTATTGTGTGTGTGTGTGATATGGTGTGTGTAACGTATGCTGCATGCACATGTGTGTATGTGTGTGCACAGATGGGCATACCCAATATGTGTGCATGCAGAGGCTAATCCCTCATCCAAGTATTTCCCTGGGACAGTCTCTCCCTCAACCCAGAGCTGCTGTCCATCAGCAAGCCCCTGCAATTTTCTGCTCTCTGGCCTCCCGCAGACTAAGGTTACAGGCATGTGTGGGTACGCTGTGTTCTTTACATGGGTTCTGGGGAGTCAAACTTGGAGGTGTCCATCCCAAGAGGCCCTCGTGCTTGAAGGAAAGCACTCTGAACCACTGAGCCATCTCCCCAGCACTCCACTTTATTTTCTGAGACAGGATCTGTCACTGGAGCTCAGGAACTTGGCTAGACTAGCTACCCAGCAGCCTCGGACTTGCTCCTGCCTCTGCCTGCCTACCGTGGGGATTACAGGTACACACAGGTGGCTTTTATGTGGGTACTGAGGAGCCGAAATCATTTCTGCATGCTTATACAGCAAACACTACCAACTGAGCCATCTCCCCAGCCCCCTCCCCCTGTTACATAACCTCTTTATCCATATACCACAAGCAAGGAAAGGTCACCATCCTAAATAGCATAGTATTCCCAGCATCATGGGATGCATGTGGAGGTTCCTGGAGGGTGAACTCTTGTTGTTCTTATTCGAAGGAGGGGGAAACTGAGGCTCGGGGATAATGAGTTTGCTAAGATCGCACAGAAAGAGGAAGATGGATGCCACCTCCAAGTTTATGTGACTCCCAGACCCAAACCCCACACTCACTGAAGCACCTGGCCTAAGGTTACATAGCGGTAAAGGGCAGTCTGATGCCAGGTTGGCTAGTCATTCTTGGTATTGGCGGGGTGTCCTGTGGAATGTGTCACCATCAATGCCAACTGGACACTACAAGCACTTTGGGGAAACCCTTGACTTTAAAAACATGATCCAGGGCTTCAGGGATGCCACCCAGCCTGGGCAAAGCCTTAGCTTCATCCTGGTCACAGAAGTGCATTTCAGACAAGACTCTAGAACCTCGACGTCCAATATGGGAGACATGCGTGGGTTGCTGAGCACTTGAAACGTGGCTGGTGTGAATGTGAATGTGTTTCAAGTGGCCAAGTTCAAAGATGCGGCATAACAGAAAGAATGTGGAATGTCTCCATCATTTTTTTTTTTACCTTGATGACATATTTGCTACATTTTTTTTATTTATTTATTTGACAGAGAAAGAGAGAGAGGGAGAGAATGGGGCCACCAGGGCTTCCAGCCACTGCAAATGCACTCCAGACACATGCGCCGCCTTGTGCATCTGGCTAACGTGGGTTGTGGGGAATCAAACCAGGATCCTTTGGCTTTGCAGGCAAACGCCTTAACCACTAAGCCATCCCTCCAGCCCTATTTGCTACATTTTGATCTTAAGTGCCCCTCAAAGTTCCATGTGGCAAAAATTTGATCCTTACTTAGCATGATGCTGTTGGGAAATGGTAGAAACTTTAGGGGGGCAAAGCCTTGCAGGAGGTCTTTAGATCATTGGGGCATGTCCTCAGAGGGGGTAGTGGGAACACACTCTTGCTTCTTCTATTTCCCTGGCAGACCAGGAGAACAGCAGCTTTGCTCTGCCACGCTTTCTCCGTGATGTGCTGCCACACCACAGACGGGAGAGCAATAGGCTCAGCAGACCATGTCTGACACCTCCAAAACGACGAGCCCAAATAAACCCTTTCTCTCTGCAAAGCTAATTTCTCACGATTAGAGATAGTGACAGAAAACGAACACCACTGAAATGACACAGAAGATGCGTGAAAAATGGGGAAAAAAATGGCTGCATTTGATTTCACCTGTTTTTTGTACCATTTTGTATTTTAAATTATTTATTTATTTATTTATTTATTCATTTAAGAGAGCAAGAGAGAAAGAGACAGAGAGAGAAAGAAACACACACAGAGAGAGAATGGTTGCACCAGGGCCTCAAGCCATTGCAAACGAACTCCAGACATATGTGCCGCCTTGTACATCTGGCTTACTTGGGTCCTGGGTAATTGAACCAAGGTCTTTCAGCTTTGCAGGCAAATGCCTTAACTGCTAAGCCATCTCTCCAGTCCACCATTTTGTATTTTTAAAAATATTTGTGTTTGAATATTTTATTTATTTAAGTACTTTTTTGAGAGAGACAATAGGTGCACCAGGGCCTTTTGCTGCTGCAAATGAACTCCAGACCCATGTGCCACTTTGTGCCTCTGACTTTGGGTGGCTATTGGGGAATCGAACCAGGCTGACAGGCTTTGCAAACAGCTACCTTGAAGTGCTGAGCCATCTCTCCAACTCCTCATTTTTTTTTTTTTTTGAAATAAGGTTTGGTTTTATGTAGCCCAGGCTGGCCTCAAACTCCCTATGAGAATGGCCTTGAACTCCTGATCCTGCTGCATTCACCTCCTGAGTGCTGGGATTAGAAATTTGAGCCACCATGCCTGATTTTTCTTTCATTTTTTTTTTTTTAAAACTTATGTGTGGGTCCTCCAGGGCCTCTTGCAACTGCAAATGAATACCAGACTCTTGAGCCATGTTTTGCATCCAGCTTACTTGGCTAGCTTGGGAATTGAACCTGGGCCAGAAGGCTTTGCAAGCCAAGTGCCCTTTATCAACTGAACCATCTTCCCAGCCTCATGCCTGGTTTCATGTGGTGCTGAGGCTCAATCCCAGGTCTTCCTGCATCTAGGCCTCCATTCCCTCCAACTGAGCCACATCCCCAGCCATCTTCTTACCTTTTCCAACGTAGCTACAAGAAAGCTTACAAAGGACATATGTGGCTTACCTAGGTGGCTCACACCGTATCTCTGTCAGGACAGCGTGGCCCCAGAACCTCTGACCTGTCCCAGAGGAGCACAGCAGTGAGCTTGCCACCAAGGCCACTGACCTAGCGGTGGGAATCCCTTGAGCCATGGGGTGGGGTGGGAACCAGGCACAGTCTCTAGTTTCATACCTGGCTCTGACTAAGGAGGCTCTGTCTCCTGTGGGCGCTGTGCCCCATTCCTATGTGGCCCTTGCTGGGACCTCTGACTATCTAGCACAGGCATGCTGTGGGCACGGCCAGGAACATCTCAGCCACAAGCTGCTTGCTGGGGAGTCACCGCCAAGAAGGCGCTCTCGCCTGCAGGGAAGTGTTAATAAATATTTACCAAGCCCTTTGACAGTTCCCAGGGAGAATACAAATCAACCCCAGCAGGCGCTAGACCAGCATCCCCAGGACCACATGAGGCCTCAGCCTCACAGGGCCAAGCAGTCCACTGACCTTCCCCTGCCTGCAGATGCCCTGCCCAGCCTAGCCCAGCAGCCCCGTTTACAGAAGCCATGAAATAGGACTATCTTTCACCATTGATTTTGTGCCTCTGCCCACGACCGCCGCCCTAGATAACTCTCACTGTATGGATTTTTCTATAAACCCCTAAATTAATATCTGTGGGGTGGGAATATACTACTGCTGGATATGGACTAGTCTCCTCGCTTCCGGGCTGGGGATGAGAGAACATACAGCCTGTGGCTGCCCTCCTGTACCTGAGCCCACAGGCTGACTTTTGGAAGCTGAGACAGAGAAGTATGTATTCCCTATGTGAATGAGGCCGTGTGTGCAGGGGCTGTGGGTCTCCCCAGGACTCTCCAAGCTGGCCGTGAAAGCACATAGGCCTTACATCCGCTGCTAGCTCCTCCACCAACCTGCTGTGTGACCTTGGAAAGTTGCTTCATGTCTTTGTACCTCAGTTTCCCAATCATCAAAATGGACAGACTACCGATAGTATTATAGGGTTGTCACAGAGTTCATCAGCTCATCCAACAAATGGGAAACTAAGCCACTTTCCACACATGGGAGGTTAAGTGGAAGAACGAGCAGGGTGGTGACCAAGAGATGGACCCAGGGGAGACCCCCTTGCAATAGGTGATCTGCGAAGGTGAGGTGATGACATTGAAGCACAGACCGGGAGGGGGATGACACCATCCTGGCCAAGGGCTGCAGAAGAGTGCGCCAGGCTGTGAGGCCCAGAGGCACAGCACAACAGGAGGTCCAGGGAGGACCACACCCCACACCTTCCCAGCAGAGAGCAAGCATGCAGAAGTACAAAGAGGTGATATCCTTCTTTTGCTCCAGGAGCGGCAGATGGGGTGGAATGACAGTCTAACTCTTGTCTAGTCTCTCTCTCCTCACTTCTGGGGTTCAGCCACAGACTCGCTGGGGGCCCTGTCTCCTAGGTAAGACCCTAGAGGGGGCACGGAGAGAGGTAGATGGGCAGGGCAAAAGGAAAGGGCCAGCCAGGGTGTTTAGCCAGGGGTGGCTGATTGAGAGGGGATCTGGGTAGATGAAGAAGGATTCAAGTCCCCGGGCTCAAGCCAAGTCAATACTGGCAGCAGCCGCCTCTAATCCAATTGTCTTTAATAAAACTGCTAATTGGGTTGGGAATCTCTGCAGGGCCTGGCCTAGCCAGCAGGCTGCTCTGCTGCCCCTAGTTCCTCCCTGCAGTGCCCCTTCTGTGCAGCCAGGAATTCATGGAAACTGACATTCTACCCATACAGAGGCCTACGATGGGTCAGAACCGAAGGAGCCTCCTAGCTGAGCAGGTGTGAGCATGGGTGAGTTTAGGTGTATGCGGGCTTGCCCCGGCAACAGTGACCAGGTTGCCATGTTGGCTTCTATTAGAGCACTCACAGCCGTAGGCCATGGTGCCCTCGTTTGTAAAACAGAGATGGGGATAGGGCCAAGCCTCATACTGCAACAGGAGTTCTCCAGGTCGTCCGTGCCAAGTGCTCCGTGGCTAGGAATACCTTCTGTCTGGCTGGTTCGCTGCCTGGCCCTGCCCTGTTCCAGATGTAGCCCTGGCCTCAGTTCCCTAACAAGGATCCTCTTGTATGGCCAAAGTGCTGGGCCTCACCCCTCTGCCTGGCCAGACTCCTTATACTAGTCAAGGCTGGATCTTGCTCTTAGGAGTGTCCCCACTGCTGTCCTGAGACATGCTATGGCCATATCCTTACCATCTTTCTAAAGTAGGCCAGGCTCTGCACTGTAACCTCCCCCTGCCCAACAGGTCTGGGTGACTTTGGACTTCCAACAATTGGGGAAGGACTCATTTCTCCTGTGGGAAACAGGATGCCTGTCCCTGATCTACCCACCCTGACTCAGCTCTCCCTCCCTGATCTACCCACCCTGACTCAGCTCTCCCTCCCTGATCTAACCACCCTGACTCAGCTCTCCCTCCCTGATCTACCCACCCTGACTCAGCTCTCCCTCTCTCAGCTACCAACCCTGACTCAGCTCTCCCTCCCTGAGCTATCAACCCTGACTCAGCTCTCCCTCCCTGAGCTACCAACCCTGACTTAGCTCTCCCTTCTTCTCTTCACATGAGCATCTCCTGACATGTCTCTCTACCGAGACTCTTCCAATGAGTATATGTCATGTGTGCAAGACAGCATATAGGTATGATCCATGAATGTGTGCAGGGAATGTCCAGAGAGATGGAGATACTGTCAGGGTGGGAAGGTCGATCTAGAGGCAGGCACAAACAAGAAAACAGACAATAATCACATAGGACACAGGCTGTACAGGGTGGCCTAGGAGAGCAAGCTGGACACCACCAGGAGGAGGACCATTGCTCTGCCTGGAGATGATGCCTGAGTTGAGCAGAAGGCACACTGGGAAAGGTGAAACAAGGATGTTTGAATCACATACACACACACAAAATGGAAGATAAGGTCTGGCAGTCAGAGAGGGACCTATGTAAGTGCCACCTACACTTTGGCTTTGCTGGAGCTGAAGACAAAACTGGGTGGGTGGGATCCACGGCACCGGGACCACTGAAGTCACAGCACAGGTGAGATGGCCAGCTGGGCACCACCTGAAGCGGGGAGAGTCTGTGAAGGTCCCTGGGGAGCAGTGCTCATCACCATGGAGGCAAGAACGACAGGGAGGTGAGTGAGGAGGGGGTGCAGGTTCAAGGCCAGACATGAATGTCCTATGCTTACAGTTAACTAGCCCAGCAGGACAGACAGCCAGGGTTCCCAGAGCATTGAGGACACCAGGTGTTGTAGCTGATCACGGACAAAGGCCTGGTGCTGGGTTCTGTGGTCCTGGTGAGATTTAGGCCCCACATAGGTAGATGCTGTGAATGGGATGGGTACTTGTGCCCAGGTGGTGGAGCCACTGTGTGGTAAAGGTGGGAGTAGAGGGAGTCTGCACTGGGCTGGGCTCCTCCAAGCACATGGGGAGAAGTGTGCTGAGCCTCAGTATGCCAGTGGCCAGGGCTTCAGGCCGAGTGGGAAGGGAGGGAGCCAGGCCACACAGAGCATGGAGAACGGGAAGGTAGAACCTCACGCTGAGCGGAGCCAGGAGGTGAGCCAGCTCGCATGTTAGATAGCCTCAGACCCCTGCAGAGGGAAGGAAGGGGAGCTGGGAAGGGTCAGGTGAGTCGCCTGGGATCCTAAGACTCATTATTTCTGCCTAGACACACACTAAAAGATTGCTGAATGGACAGAAGGGGATGGCAAGCAACTAAGGCTTCAAAAGGGCATCATTTTGAGTACCAAGCAGATCCCAGGCGAGGTATGGCGCAGCCACTGTGAAAATGTTCAGTGCCCCGGGGTGCTGGGCAGGCATTGTACTCAGTCACTGAGACCCTGGGATGGTGGAACTCTGGGCTAACCAAAGGTGTCATGAAATCTTCCTCTCTCCTTCCCTGTTCCCTCCCTCCTCCCGCCTTCCTTTATGTTCTTTCCCCCTCCTTTCCTTTCCTCCTCCCTTCCTTCTTTCCCATCACTCATTCTGTTTCAAGAACTCAAGTTCTGCCCACATTTTTAAAATTTTATTGACAACTTCCGTATATATAGACAATATGCCATGAACGTAATCTCCTCGCACTGCCTTCTCTCTTCCCCTTTGAGAATCTTCCTTTACTGAATCCCTTCTTCCTTCCAACTAGTCTGTCTTCTATTTTGATGACATCCCTTCCCCGTCCTATTGTGCAGGTGTTGTGTAGGTAGCCTCAGCCACTGTGAGGTCATGAATACCGTGACCACTTTGTGTCTGGAAGACAGTATTGGAAAACACTCCTCCCCTTCCTTTGACTCTTACATTCCTTCTACCACTTCTTCTGCAGTGGTCCCTGAGCCTTGGAGAATGTGATAGAGATGCCTCACTTAGTGATGAACACTCCACTGTCACTTCTCAGCACTATAGTGAGTTTTGAGTCTCCCCAGTGGTTACTGCTCTCTGAAAAGAGAAGCTTCTCTAACCAAAAGTGAGATGAGCATTTATATATGGACATAAACAGAAGCATTTAGAGGACAGTTTGGTGGGCATAACATATCCATCTAGTCAGACAACAGTAGTAGTTCCCCCACCCAGGACTTATGACCTCTCCAGCCATAGGATTTTGATTAGGTTTTCAGTACCAACTAGGAATTGCTGGCATGGAGCTGGCCTCAAATACAGTCTGAGGGTAATCGTGTTCCCCCATAACAGACATGACACCATTGCGCCAGTTGATACATTTGGCAGGGTCCACTGCTGGTTAAGAAGAACTCAATTTTATCAGGTGCTGAGGTTATCTCCCTAAAGAACTTATATTTGGAGAAGGGGATGGATATAAAAGGAAGCAAGCAAAATAATTCCAATACGTGGTAATTCCAGGAAGACAATAAATAGACACACCTGGGAGAGTGGCTGAACTGAACACAGCGAAGTCCTCCCGCCCAGCAGCCCAGCTGATGAGAAGGAGCCAGCTGTGCGAGGATCTCAGGGGGAGGTGACAGCATCCCAGGCAAAGGGCACAGGGAGACCTCTGGCAGGAAGACTGCTGGGAGGAGAGAGCTGGAGAAGTTTCCAGGGCTGGTGCTCCAAGGGTCCTGCAGGGCCAGAATCCGTGGCCATTGTGATGGGAATCCACTAGAAGCTTTTAATCAGTAAAGGCAATCAGAAGTCGATTCACGTTTTGGGAACCCCGTTCTGGAGGAAGGACCACAGGAGCCAAAAGAGGAAGCCATAGACAAGCCATGGCCCATTCAGGGGGGCAAGAGGCTAGAGGTTGGGACAAGGGACCTGGAAGTGGAAGAAGGTGATGTCACATTTGAAAGATAGGTGACCAGGAAGCTAACAATTCCATCACCTCCCTATATGCTTTGTGTCTGCATCATTCCTTCATTCATTCATTCATTCATTCATATTTACATTTAGCACCCACTATGAACTAGAGTGTTTTGGGGACAAAGCAGCAAACCAGAGACAAAACTGTCCGTTCTAGCCAGGCATGGTGGTGCACACCTTTAACCCAAGCACCCGGGAGGCAGAGGTAAGAGGATCGCCATGAGTTCGAAGCCACCCTGAGACTACATATTGAATTCCAGGTCAGCCTGGGCTACAACAACGCCCTACCTCAAAACAAACAAACAAACAAACAACAATTTTAAAAAACAGTCCATTTTAGAAGGAGGGAGGAAAACAAGCAGGTTAGAAGACAGGTAATAAGAGCTGAGGTGGGGATCAAACAGGAAGATAGCATGGGAAGGGGAGGAGAGGAGGGTTTCACTTTAGATCAGATGGCTGGGAAAGGCTTCAGAAGGATTAGATAGCTGGAGGATCCAACAATAAAGTGTAGAAGGGCCTTTCTGGTAGATGGAATAACAGGTACAAAGCACCTGAGGTGTAGATAAGCCTGGCTTGCTTAAGGAACAACCAAATGTGGCTGAAGCACAGTGAGCAAGGGGAAAGGACTGGAATTGAGATGAGAGATGTAAAAGTTCCTCACAGAATCCCCAATTAAATCATGAGGTTATTACTGCCATCCTATTTCACACAGGAAGCACAGAAAGGTGGAGGAAAGCCGCATCTGCTCCATGGTGTGGATGTAGCCTGCCTCGGAGTCAAGATTCAAGTTCAGACTGGTTCCCCAGCCAATGACCTTAGGAACTGCATACTATCATTGCTGTGTGTTCCATACAGGAAGGGACAAGATGAAGGCAGCCTCCCTGGCCACTAAGCAGAGCAGAGTATCAGGCAAGTGCCGTGACTATAGTACTGTGCATTTTACAGGGCTACAGAGCCTCAGTGCTCTTTGCCTAAGGCTGGGCTGTTGCAGAGCTGGGCTTTGAGGGCAGCTCGGCCCGGCTCCAGTGCCTGCACTGGCACCAGGCCACTTGTCAGCGGATCCTTGCATGTGGACAGGGAAGGCCCTCTGTTCAGGAAGAGGGCTAGTAGGCTTAGAGTGAGGCGCAGCCCCCATTCCCCATGCGGGGTTATAGCTTAGTGTTCCATCCACCCATCTGTCTACCTGTCCATCCATCTACCCATCTGTCAGTTCTTTCATTTATCCATCTGCTTATCCATCTATCCATCCCTCTGTCTATTCATTTATCCTTCTACCTATTCATTTGCCCATCTACCCATTCTTTCATTCATTCATTCACCCATCTGTCCATTTGTTCATCCACCCATGTGTCCAGCCAGCCACCTATCTGTCCATTAGTTCATTCGTCTATCAATCAATTCATCTGTTCATTCATCCATCCATTCCTATGTCTGTTTATCTATCCACCTGTCCATCCATCCATCCACTCACATGCTTTTCTCTACTGGGCATCTGTTCATGGTCCACTTCCAAGGACTTCCCTGCAGCTGATAGGACTGCCATTGGACCCCCTTGCCACAACTCCACTCTCCTGAGCCAAGGAGGTTGCTCCACCCACCAGCTGCCCATCAGAATGACACATCCTGGGACTTTTTGTCATTTCCCATCCATGATTCCATTACGAGGTGTGATTGCTGAAGTAATAGACAGATAGCGGATCTGTCCGAGCCTGCCTGCGTACCGGGCAGCTGCCAGGTTTTTTCCCATTAGCCACAGGGCTTGACGGACAGTAATGGATTTCATAGTGATGTGGAGCCTGCAGTGGATAATTCCGTGATAACAGTTTATCAGGCACCCACGGGAGTAATGGGTAATCACCAGGCAGAAAGCAAACCCGTCAGGGAGCCTGGCCTCTACCCAGTCTGCCGTGCCTCTGTTGTGCCTACTGTCATCTTCTCCGTCCATGTGCCAACTCTAGTCTATGTCCTGAAGGACAACAGAGCAGCTGGTCCATAGCCAAAATTGGTTGGGGCCTCTGGGACTGCCTGCAGATATTTCACATGAGAGACAATCTCCCCGAGATCCCCACTTCCTTTTAGGGATTTGTAGCAATATTGATAGAACAGGTGGGGTCTCAGAGACAAGATCTTCACAGCCCTGTGTCCAGCTGGGTCAAGATACAAAGGGACAGGCTAGAGAGATGGCTTAGCGGTTAAGGCACCTGCCTGCTAAGCCTAAGAATGCCCATTCAATTCTTCAGGTCCCACTTTTAGCCAGAGGCAGTGATGCAAGCATGCAATGCTGCGCTTACCCACAAGGGGGTGCACACGTCTGGAATGTGTTCACAGCGGCTGAGAAGCTGCTGGCTTGCCCATTCTCTATCTGTCTCACTCTCGCTCTCTCTCTCTCTCTCTCTGACTCTCTCCAAAAAGTAAAAATAAAATAAATAAAAAAAAGATACAGAGGGAGATGTCACAGTAGGGGTGCAAGGTTATCTAACTCCTTGGATTCCTGGAAACTGCTTCTTGGAGCCCACAAGTGGCCATAGAACCTGCCACCACTACTGTGGTTCCCCTCGCCCTGTCCACACATTTCCAAATGTTTCAGTGACTCATCTGTTCCTCCTAGCCAGGACTTCCCCAGAGTCTGTCCTCTCCACATCTGTAAGGAAAAGGAAATGAGTGCATAAAATTTCTCACATGTCAGGGTGCTCTCCATTTTAACTTCCTTTTTAACATCCATGTCCTCCTTCTGTCCCTGTGACTACCCAAAGAGAATTAAACCAATGAGCATGGCTGGGATGTTCCAAAGTTGTTTGAAGGGGGCCGTCTCATTAAATTGAAACTCTCTAAAACTTTTTGAATTAAAATGTGATGCACCGGGCATGGTGGTGCAGGCCTTTAATCCCAGCACTCGGGAGGCAGAGGTAGGAGGATCACCATGAGTTCGAGGCCACCATGAGTTCGAGGCCACCCTGAGACTACATAGTGAATTCCAGGTCAGCTGAGCTAGAGTGAGGAGACCCTACTACCTCGGGGGGAAAAAAAAAGTGATGCAAAACCCCTATTGTCCTGATAGAATTTGAGTTCTTAGGATTTGAGCGTCTGGGGGGACTTCCAAGGCCATCCCTATAAAGGATCCAGGTCTGGGCACAGAAGATGGGATTGCTTCAGACACTGGCTGTGTGAACTGGTGGTTGAAGTAGTTAATGAAGCACTGAAAGTTTGCTTGAAGGGTTAATAAAGTTCTAAAGCTGTTGGGCCTGAAAAAGAAACAGAAATGCCCGTTCAGCGAAAAGCCACTGTTCCATACAATAACACGCTCATCTCCTAAAGTCAGTGCAGTTTCATCTTCAAAGTGGTAACTGGCTCATCAGCAAGGGAAATGGCCTTGTTCCTATCTTGTTTTCCCTGACCCACATCTTCCTTATGCTCTTCCCGCCCCTCATTTTGTATAAAGGTCTGCTCAGCTGTAAATATGCCACTGTAGCCTCAAGCCCAAAGAGGTCTTACAGTCCTTCACTGCTTGACCCCAATAAAGCAGTCTGCAGCCGTGGAGGTCTGGTTTCCTTTCTCATTCACTTCATCCTGGTTAGTTCTGATCCCGATTCAGACCTAACAGTGATCACAGATAAAGGGAGGTCCAAGAGTCCCAGAGGAAACTTCTAGAGACCAAGGGAGGATCAAAAGAGCTGACTGGGCTTGGAGAGGGAAGAAGCCTGGGAGTAGGTGTCCTCGGCCCCGTGAGGGATGCGCAGGCCATGAGGGATGGGTAGAATACCATAGGGAAGTCACACCAGGGTGTACGTGATACTTCCTGTACGCCGGATTCCACCTTCGGTCTCTTTCGGGAGAAGGAGCTATGGAGCCACGGGGAAGAGAGGCGGCCTGCCCACAGTCACACAGCTAGTCATGCTGAGCCAGGATTCCAACCTAGGCTACCTCCCTCAGGAGCTTGGACTTCACCCTTGATACTGTGTTGCCTCCCACAACCAGCAGCAGCAACCTAAGGCCAAATGTGGTCCCTCCAGTGGGGGGACCCTAGTGCTGGTTCTGTTTATAGTGGAGCATTTAGGGGCATGGGGTGGCTGGAGCTGACTCTCACAGCTCCCAAGCATATCTTCACCCAACTAGGCACTCTGTCATGTCAGGCATATAGCTTCCTTCAGCCAACACGGCGCACTCCTGGGCGGCCCAATGTTAACAGTTTGCCAGCACACCACCAGCTCCGGGGTCTGGACGTGGCAGATTCTGCTCTGTGTCTGGGGTGGGGAAGGAAGGAGCAGTCAAATCTGAGATCCCAAGCTCCAACAGGACTGACTGACTGTCCACTCATCACGAGAGTAGTCCATTCCTGTACTGGTTCAACTGCTCACAGCAGAAAGCAGTGCCAGGAGACGTCAGGAGTAAGGAGATGAGGCTCAGGGAGGCAGGAGGCTCCCCTGGGTGCAGCACACAGGCAGCCAGGGTTCTGATCTCTTTAAAATGTAAATCTGCTTACAGCACTTGCTTTGAGGATGTCAGACTGGGATGGGCTGGAGGCCCAGGAAACCCACCCCCTGCTCCAACCTTGGGGCTGGCTTAGCCTCACCTGGCACCTGTCTCCAGACACGCAGGCCACCCATGCTGATGCTGTGCTCCCTCATCTCTGGGCCATGCTCAGAGTTCCCTCTACATGGAATGTCATGCATACACACATGTGTACACACGTGCATATGCATGCACACTCAAACGAATTCCCTCCCCCTGGCTTCCTCCCCTCATTTCAAATTTTAGCTCAAATCTCAGCTCCTTGGGGGCCCCCCTGAGTCTGCACCCTCACCTCTGCCAACCACAAGCCCCTTCTTGCCTAGAGCTACATGCTTCTCTGAGTTCATCCCAGAGACTATGATGCAATATCCATGTGTGTGACTATTTGACCAATATCTGGTGCCCACCCCTAATCCAAAAGCTCTGGAGGGCAAAGCCTTTCTCTCTTTGTGCTGGAAACCGAGCCCATACTACAGTGATCTCTTACTTGACTAATGATTGAATAAGTGGAGTGGGTAAGGAAGTGAATGAGTGAGTGAGTGAGTGAGTGAATAAATGGGTGGATGAATGAATGAATGAAGTGGCATGCAACTGTACAGGTGAAAATGTGAGGCTATAAGGAACCTCAATATAAACACAGAGAAGCAGAGAGACTGGGAGGAAGGGCTCAAGGCTGCCCTCAAAGAAGAAGCAAAGTGAGACCCTCTGTCTCCGTCCTTTAACCTTTGAGGAAAAGGGCTGGGGCACATAGATGGCCAGGTGGACACACTGGACAGACACACCAGGGCCAGCCCAACTACCTTGAAGAGTCCGGCAGCCACGCTGGAAGAGGGCTGCCCTCTTCCCCCTCCACCATGGGCCCAGCACCAGGCTAATTAAACTGGGTTTGCTCAGCCAGGCCCTAGAGGGTCAGCTCCAAACACTCCAGATGGGCTTTATTTGTCAATTTGAAAACTAATCTCTGACTATTTAAATAGCAGCTTAGCGGGGGCCCAGACCAGGGTTAGCATTTGGTCTTGGCTGAGGAAGGTAGGGAGCATTCCCAGGTGTTAGAGAAGGATTGGGGAGTGCATCTCCTGTAAGGAGAGCCCCCAGCTTCTCCTATCCTCAGGTGCATCCAGCTCCTCAGCCTAGCCTCACCAGCTCTCTGTAAGAGTTTTTTCCTATCCCAACCCAGACGCACTCCTCTTCTGGAGCCCCAGAAGCAAAATCTTCCCTAGACCTGGAAGGCATGTTATCCTGGAGACATCTTGATTTTGGCCTTGCACCCCTAGAACTGTAAGAAAAGAAACTTGTGTTTTGTGAGGATTTTTCTTTAAAGCAGGGCCTCCCTCTAGCCCAGACTGATCTGGAACTCAAATGGCCTCAAATTCATGATTATCCTCCTATCTCAGCCTCCCCTGTGCTGAGACTAAAGGCATGTGCCACCGTGCCCAGATAAACTTGTAGTGTTTTAAGCCATTGCTTCAAGTTATTTGTTCTGACAGCTCTAGGAATGTAACCCAAGTCTCTGATTATTTCCGTTCCAACCAGCTGGAGAAACCAGGTGAGATGACTGATAGCCCACAGGTAAGGGGGGAGGACTTCTCCCTCTCCCCCTAACCCCCGGTGCTGAGGACCGAACCCAGGGCCTTGCGCTTGCTAGGCAAGCGCTCATCCACTGAGCTAAATCCCCAACTACAGGGTGGGGGGACTTCTATAGTTTACATCTAAGACTCCCCTCTTTTCTCTCCATGTTCTGTCCTCAGGACCCCATCAAAGAACAAGAATGAAGCATTGGGTGTCTTCTCTAAACCGAGGATGGGTGCCTCCGGCCTTAGCCTCATCTCTGAACTTGGATCTCAGCTGGGCACCTGCTTACCCAGACCACCCCATTGGCTGAGCAGCACCCGGAGTTTTACACTACCTGTGTGAAACTGTTGTGCTTCCTCTCAAACCCTCTGTCCTGTTTCTGCAGCTCAGCATGTTATCCATATGCCCCACCAAAGCCATTGCCTTCTCCCTCCCCCCCAGTTCCAGTTTGACAAACCTGTGCCTGGACACCATATCCAGAATCAGCCCTTTCCCTACTGCAGCAGTGACTGTCCTGGCTCCGGCCACCACCGAGTCTGCCTGGATGGCTGGTTCATTTCCCTGCTTCCCAACTCTTCTCCTTTCCCACCATTATCCAGGGAAGCCAAAGGGAGCTGGCAAAAATTTGAATGCAGAAACCGGGGGGATTGCTCAGTGGATAAAGCTCTTTCTGCACAAGTGTGAGTTCCCAAGTTCAGATCCGCAGACTGCATGTAAGGCTGGACACCGTACTGGGTGTCTGTAATCCCAGTGCACCTATGTGAGGTGGTAAGTGAAGGCAGGAGAATTGCCTAGCTTCTGGCATTCACAGCAGGGAACAAAAGATTATGTTAAAACAAGGTAGAAGGGCTGAAGAGATGGCTTAGTGGTTAAGGTGTTTACCTGCAAAGCCAAAGGACCTCAGTTAGATTCTCCAGGACCCACGTAAACCAGATGCACAAGGTGGCACACGCGTCTGGAGTTCGTTTGCAGTGGCTGGAGGCCCTGGTGCACCCATTCTCTTTCTATCTGCCCCCTCTCTCAAATAAGTAAATAAAAATAATAAATTTTAAAAGTCATTATAAAAAAAAAAACAAGGTGGAAGATGAGGGCCACCACCCCAAGTTGTTCCCTGACTTCTACATGACTACCATGGCATGGGCATGCTTACACACAAACACACATGAACACACACACACACAAAATAGTATGGATGGAACCACATCACTGCAGAGATACCCTCAGTGGCTTCTCACTGGGAAACTCAATGAGAGCTGGATGGAATGACTCTCACTTGCAATCCTAGCACTTGAGGGGATGAGAAGGGGATTGACATGAGTTTGAGTTAGCCTGAACCACAAAGTGGCTCAGCAGTTAAAGGCACTCCCTTGCAAAGCCTGGTAACCCAAGTTCGAATCCCCAGTACCCATGTAAATCTAGATACACAAAGTGGCACATGCATCTGGAGTTCATTAGCATTGGCAGGAAGTCCATTCTCTGTCTTTCTCATTCTCTCATCCATTCTCCCCCACCCTCACTTGCAAATAAATAAATAAATCATTAAAAAACACCAAACAAATAAAAAGCAGAGAATTGAAGGGCTGGAGAAATAGCTCAGCAGTTAAAGTGCTTGCCTGCAAAGCTTAATGACCCAGGTTCAATTCCCCATACCCACAAAGTGGAACATGCTTCTAGAATTCATTTTTAGTGGCTAGAGGCCCTGGCACACTCATCATCATCATCCTCTCTCTTTCTCTATCTCTCTCTCTCTCTCCTTGCAAATAAATAAATTTAAAAAAATAATGTTTGGAGGTTGGAGGGATGGGTTAGAGGTTAAGGCATTTGCCTGCAAAGCCAAAGGACCCTGGTTCGATTCCCCAGGACCCACATTAGCCAGATGCACAAGGGGATGCACACAACTGGAGTTTGTTTGCAGTGGCTGGAGGCCCTGACGCGCCTATTCTCTCTCTCTTTCTCCCTCTTTCTCTGTCAAATAAATAAATAAAAATAATTTTAAAAAATATAATATAATATTTGGGGCTGGAGAGATAGCTCAGCGGTTAAGGTGCTAGCCTGCAAAACCTTACAACCTGGATTTGATTCCTCAGTACCCACATAAGCCATATGCACAAAGTGGCGCATGTGCCCGGAGTTCTTTTGCAGTGGCTAGAGACCCTGGAGTGCCCATACACTCTCTCTCTTTTCCCCCACTTGCAAATAAATAGGTAATTTTTTTTTAAGTATGTTTTTTTAAAAAACCAATGAGGGCTGGAGAGATAGCTTAGCAGTTAAGGCGCCTGTCTGCTAAGCCTAAGAACTCCAGTTCCATTCTCCAGGTCCCATGTTTAGCCAGATGCAGTGATGCAAGGGCACAATGCCACACTTGCCCACAAGGGGGTGCACACGTCTGGAGTTCATTCACAGCGGCTGAGAGGCTGCTGGCATGCCCATTCTCTATCTGTCTTCCCTCTCTTTCTGTCTCTCTCTCAAAAAAAAAAAAAAAAAAAAAAAAAAAAAAAAAAACCCAATGAGTTACAAGTCTCTATTGATCCCTGTAAAGCAGACCATCCTGCATCTCTGTGTGCTTCTGGGTCTCTAGCCCCCCCACCACCACCACTTAAGTCTCCTGCAAGCCAATCTTCTCCCCAGTTGTGCATGAACTCCTGTGCCTGAAGCTCCCCCCACAACTCTGGGTCCCTCTCCATTGTTCTCTGTCTCCCACAGACACCCACAGGCACTCCTACCCAGGATGTTCTCTGTTGGGTGTCGTCTGTGTCTGTATGCATCTGTCTTGGCACATTGTTGTGTATATCTGTGTGTTTGTTTCTCTGTGTGTGTCCATGTGTATCCATGTGCCTGTGTGTTATGTGTGTGCCTATGTCTGAATCATTGTGTCTGTAAGTATATGGGTGTGTCTCTGTGTATCCTTGTCCATGTGTGTCTGCGTGTGTGTGTGTGTGTGTGTATTTCACCTACCCTGCCTCAGGGAGTGCACAGGCTTCAACAGAGCAGTGTCTGGCATGTAATAGTAGCCCAATAACATTGGTTGAATTATTGACGGCAAGGCGGACAAGAAAGCATGTGGTGAGAAAGTAATATTTAGGCTGAGGTCTCAGAGTTAGCGAGGGGGATAGCAAGGCAGGGGAAGGGTGTGTACAGCTGAAGCACCTGTGCACAGGCTCTGGTGGGCACTGTAGAGCACATTAGAGAAACAGAGCAGGCTCATATGACTGAAATCCAGTGGTGCTCACACCTCTGAACCTGCCTCAGCCTTAGGGCCTTGAGCATCCTGTGCTAACCAGGGGCCATCCTGAGGCTACCTCAGCTGCCTTCTCCTTGATGCCTCCTGTCTCTGGGTCCTGCAGCTTCAGTGTATTACGGAGAGCAGGTAATCAGGGTTTGCCTCGTAGGTCTCACTCCCCCACCTCCCTGGAGCTAGTCCAACCACATCCTTGCTCATGACCTGAGCCCATGTGTGATCAAAGCACCACACAGTGGCCCACAGTGAAAGCCAAGGTCAAGAGCCTCAGGAGGAAACTCCCTTCCTGCTCAGGCATGTTTGGTGGTACAAGGACCTCTTAATTGGGAGTCCAGAGACCTGACTCCCTCCGCATGTGACTGGCTCTCTAGGACTCAGTTTCTCCATATGTTCTGACAAATGCAGTCTTCCAACCAAGATAGCCAATATCCCCTTCTTTCCCCAGAGGAGATCAAGGTTGATCTCCCAGCTGAGCCTTGCCACCACTGGAGCTCTTGGTACAAATGACAGAAACCCCTTAAGGTCACAGGGAACACATGGGTCATATGACTGAAAGGACATATGGTAATAAAGCTTCAGGTATGGCTGGATCCAGGTCTCAAACACAATTACTCAGGGTGTCTTTCTCTATTTCTCTCTCTTCTTCCTTCTCCTTTTTCTCCTCCTTCTCCTCTTCCTTCTCTTCCTTCTCTTCCTTCTTCTCTTTTCTCCCCTTTCTCTGTCACTCCCTCTCAACTCCTATAACTCTCCTCCTCACTTCTCTTAGGGTGTCAAGATGGCTACAGCAGCTCCCATCCCCTACATCCTACCAGATAAAAGGAAGTGTGGCCAGAGAGGACAGGGAAAAGCATGAGTGCTGAGAGATACGGGATACAGTCAAAAAGCATGTCAATCTGGAAGCAATGGAAAGTTATCAGCAGGGGGTGACCTGGTCAGGTTTGAGTCCCACAAGGCCAAAAGGACTGTGTTGCCTTCTTGTCTGAGTCTGCCAGTCACCTGCCACATGAAAGCTAGCTCTCCCTTGTAGATTTCTCCTCTGACCTCCATGCTGGCCCTGTGCCATCTCTACTGAGTCAGGATGGCTGTGCAGGTTACAGGTCTAGAACTCAGCATGGAAGGAAAAGGAGAAATGGAAGAACAGCTATTAGGGAGGTGAGCTCCATGGACTAGACACTGCCCCATCTGACCACTCAGGGGTCTGTGGCTGTCAGCAGACAGCTGCTGGTGGTTGGTCTTCTGAAGTAAGAGGCACTCACAGGGAAAGAGAAAGCTTAGACAGGAAGGCAGAGGGTTATTCCAAAAAAAAAAAAAAAAACATGGCTTTGAGGACAGAGCCATGACCAATGTAAAGTGGCAGTGATCATGGCTGGAGAGATAGCTTAGTCAGTAAAGTGCTCATGTAAAATGTCAGGTATGATGGTACACACCTATAAGCCTAACACTGGGAAGGCAAAAAACAGGATTCCGTGGGGCTCATTGGCCAGAAAATCTAGCCTAATTGGTGAGCTCCAGGTCAATGAGAGACTTTGTCTCACAGGAAGTAGATGCTGTTCCTGAAGATGACACCCAAGGTTGAACTCCTGGTCTCCACATGTATGTGTAAATACACACACACATACACATGTACACCAACATGCATACACATAAAAATTTTGGTGACCTCTTTGATCTGCCTCCCACTTGGAGGTGGAGTCTGTATTCCCCACCTTGCATTGATATGATCTGTGTGACAGCTCTGACTAGCAGGAAGTGTTGGAAATGGCCCTGTGCCACTTTCCATCCAAACCTTAAGAGATTGACAACTCCTACCTCTTGCTCTCTTGGATCCCTGAGTTGTCACAAGTATCCAACTGCCAGGCTTGGATAAACCACATGGAGATCCCCTGAGATGACAAGAAAAGGGAGAGCAAGCCAGTGGGGCCCCCAAGACACCAGGCATTAGATAAAAGCTGCCTTTGAGCTTGGGGGATGCCTTGGCAGTTAAAGGTGCTTACTTGAAAAGTCTGTCAGCCCAGGTTCAATTCCACAGCACCCATGTGCATCTGGCAGCAGCAGGGACCCTGGCTTGCACATGTACACACACACACACACAAATTAATAAATAAAAATTAGAAGAAAAGCTGCCTTGCCTCTGGCAGAACAGGTCAGCCATCTAGGCCTTCTAGAGCAGAAGAATCACCCAGCAGAGCCCTGTCCAGATTGTTTTGCCCACAAAACAAAGGTTTTAAAAAATATTTATTTATTTATTTATTTAAGAGAGAGAAAGAGGCAGATAGAGAGAGAATGGGCACACCAGGGCCACTAGCCACTGCAAACAAACTCCAGACATATGTGCCACATTGTACATCTGGCTTATGGGGGTGCTGGGGAATTGAAGCTGGGTCCTTAGGCTTTGCAGGCAAGTGCCTTACATGCTAACCCATCTTTCCAGCCCAAAACAAAGGTTGTTTTAAATCACTCTTTGTGAGAAAATTTTACCAAGTAGAAAGTATTCAGAATGGCTCGCCTGTTTTTAAGACCTGAGATAAGTGATGGTCATTTATAACATGAGGACAACATGTCTATCATAATAATCAGAAGGTAGCCAGATGTGGTGACACACACCTTTAATCCTAGCACTTTGGGAGGCAGAGGTAGGTGGGTCACTGTGCCATCCTGAGACTACATAATGAATTCCAGGTTAGCCTGGGCTAGAGAGCAAGACACTACCTTGAAAAATAAAAATAAATAAATAATCAGAATGGTGATGATGTTTCAGTAATTATCACAGTGGCTAATGTGGAGTTGAAAACTGATAACTTGTATATACTATATCTTCTATTGTTATTATGAGAGGACGCAGGGCCAAAATTGCCAATAGCCCTATATGTGAGTGGGGATGATTTTGGAACTGCCTGGTGGTATCATTTGTACAAGGAGAAAAAGCACAGGTTCTGGAAGCAAGCTGCCTGGGGTTGTCTCCCAGCTCCTCCTCTCAGCTGTGTGAACATTCTCAATGCCATGCCCTTCACTGGTAAAGTAGGGATGACCGAACCTCACTCTCAGGATGCCTAGAAGGATAAAGTGATGGATTCCATGTAAAGCGTCTAGAAAAGTAAGCGTTTTGTGAATTATCCCAACTGTTATCATTTGTGTTGTGATTGTTTTAATTATTTGGGATGAGTATAGCCTGGGATTCCCAGGCTAGAAGGAAGAAATAGTGATCACCAGGAAAGAAAGTAAAGATACTGAAAAAAATCTCATGAGTCCCTTCTTCCCAAGTCAGTATTCCAAGAGACCATGCCTCTCACAGTGACCTTCTGGAACCCTGGGGTGCAGACCCTTGGACCTTGATCTCCCCTTTGAGCAAGCCAATGTGAGGACTTGGAGGAGAATTCCTTGATCCCTGAAAAGATGATGTTGCTGAGCTTGGGTGTGGCTGTAGAGTGGTGTGCTTTCCTAGCATGTGCTTGGCCCCAGATTTGAATCCCAGCACTGCATAAAAAAAAAAAAAAAAAAAAAAAAAGGTGCAGCTGATGCTAGTTGCAGCTTCAGATAACACCCTGGCCTACATCACTACAGGGACAACATTCACTTACCAGCAACTGTAGTGGACACTATAGTATACCACTCAGGTCCCAGCTTTGGAAACCAGATACTAGCTCCCCCAGCTTCCCTGAGTACAGGGGAGTGATAGCAACTGATTGTTCACAGCTGAGTCCTGAATTACCCTTAGTCCAAAAAAAGCACCTCTCCCGAGACTCAGCTCCCTTTGGCATACCCAGTAAGATGTGATAGCTCCTTACTTCAGACAAGACAGCTCTGCAAGGTGAGGATGTCCAATTTATGTTTGCCTAGGACTTTCTTGGGTTCAGCACCTAAAGTCCCTGCCTCCCTGGGATGCCCTTGGTCCTGGGTAAACTGGATCAGCCAGTCACTCAACAACTGGTTCAACCCATATTTGGAGCTCCTGACGTTTAAGGCATTTGTTGCAACTGCATCGCCACTTAAATCTTCTCTGCAGAGTTCTCTTACATCCATCCCTGCTCCCCACAATAAGAGTATGCCTTCCTGGGAGCCCGACTCAAGCTCTCACCTCCATCATTCCATGCCCCATGCGCTTGCCTGTGTGCCCTGCCCTGCTGAGGCTTCATCAGTAGTCCTGGAAGCGGGCAGTACTGACCCCTGGAACACTGAGTCTCACACGCATGAGCTTGTTCTAATTCAATCCTTTCCACATGCACTCAGAAGTTCCAATGCCTTTGTTAACTTTCTCCTTTATGCACTTTATCTGTTTCACAACGAAACCAAATAAATTTGGGTTTGAATTCCTCTCTTTGGGCCCTTTGACCTAAAATGGACAAGAAAAGCAAGTCTGTCCCTAGTGTCCATAGTCCAGCGAGTGTGCCTGCCTGGAGAGCAGGCTGGGCAAGGCAGCTGCAGGCTGGTAGCCAACTTTGCTTACTTGCAAAGGCTGCAGTAAACTCAGGTAGCTTCTTCTTGGCCTCATGAATTATATTTCTTTCTTCCTTTCTTAGAGGAAGAAGATCTGTTCAGTCTTGGCCAATCAGTAAGCTCCTGCTTTTTACCTTCTCTTAAAAAAAAAAAAAAGTCATCTTGGGGCTGGAGGGATGGCTTAGGGGTTAAGGCATTTGCCTGCAAAGCCAAATGACCCAGGTTTGATTCTCCAGGACCCACATTAGCTAGATACACAAGGGGGTGCATGCATCTGGAGTTTGTTTGCAGTGGTTGGAGGCTCTGGCGTGCCCACTCTCTCTCTCTCTCTCTCTCTCCATCTTTCTCTGTCAAATAACTAAAAATAAAAAGTCACCTTGTAGTCTCAGTGAGAAGCAGCCACTGCCTGTCCCTGCTCCTACTTACCTCTCATTTCCTCTGAAGATCTGGGGCCAGCTGCTCTCAGGGGAAAATAAAGGCGCCTCTCCATTCCTCCATGTCTTCTGTCCATCTTCTTACCTCTCTCCTTTTGCTGCCCTTCCCTCTCTTGCTCCCTTCTCCAACTCCCATTCATCCCTTCTCACACTTTTCCCTCCTTCTTCCTCTCTTCCCTCCAGTCCACACCATCATTCCTTCCCAGATTTGTTTTACCCAGAACCCTGCGGCCCTGAAAGGACATAAGCCTCACACCCTGCTTCACACCACTTCTATTTTCTCCCCTATAAACCAGGGGCATAGGAGACCTACTTCTCAGGACAGTCATGGAAATCCGATGTCACTGTGTAGGTGGCCATTCTGCCTAGGACAGAGCACATGGGAGGCACTCCATCTCATTTCATTACCATCTCTCCAAGGTAATGACACAGCTTGGAGCTTCCTTGAGAGGAAGGAGACGGCCCAGAAAGTCTGTCTTCTCCTTATCATTCTACATTTTGCTGAGAGCAAGACTTCCACCCTCCTTCAGGCTCCACCCCACCCCACCCCCACCCAGCACGTCCCAGTCCTTCTCCTGGGGTTGGGAGCAACAGTCTGGCACGAGCTCCTCCAGCCATCAAAGTGCCACCAGCACCATCTGGTCTGCCCACATCCTCACACGGAATTTATTACCTATTCCCTCCATTAGCATAAATAATATGGAGCTTGGTTTTCATGATGGTTTACATAATAAATAAAACAGGTCAATTGCCCACAAAACTAGTCTCTGTGAACAGTAACAGATTTAATTAGATTTATCTTACCCTGGGTTTTCTGGAGTGAAGCGGATGTCTCTCGTGCCAAGGATAAACTTCCCCCATCAACTTCGATTTCTGGGAAGGCAGCTCTCATCCTCCAAGGAGACAAAAGGGAAGTGGGAATAGAAGGGAGGGAGAGAGGGGGGGAAAGGAAAGATAGGCCAAAGGAAGGACATGCAGGTCAGAAAAACGTGGTCCCATATTTCCTGATCCTTCCATCTGCTCAGTGCAGGTTTCTCACCTAAGCTACCCCAGCTACTTGACCATACCTCCGAGCGAGCCACACTCCCGCACAGACCCCTTAACTGGCTTTCCACCACCCAAGACTAAGTTCAAGCCTTTCAGATGGGCACCCTGTCATTTTGCACCTCAGAAGACACCATCCCTCCTCACTGTCCACCCTCATGGAGGAGACTGCACTTCCCTCCCTCAGCTGTCTCCTGTCTGGAATCCTCTACCTTGTGATCCAAGACAGCTTTCCTGTCTCAAGACCCCTCTCATTTCTAGAGAGCCTCTGAGTGACCTCCGTGGGAGTCCTCTGGTACTGTGACCTGCTGACTGTGGTCATACGCTCTGCCTGCACACCCATTTCGCCCACACAGAATAGAGGCTCTCGGAGACAGTTGTTGTGGGGGATCACTGTCTCATCGCTTAGGCCCGGCTTCACCCTCCATCTGGGGCTCTCAGCAGCTCCTGGCAAGTAGCATCTTCTGGTGCATATGTGGCAGATTCATGATTCTTCTGAGTGACCAGGTAGCTGGGAGTCGGCTCCCACAGCACTCTCCTCAGCTATTGAGTGGCTGCAAAGGATAAAATTGGTTAACATCCAGAGGGCTGGAATGGGCCCTGCTGGGTGGGACCTCTGTGGGGTTTCTGAGCTCCATCTCTAGGCAGCAAGGTCCTAACCTGCCTTGGGAAGCTCTTTCTCCCAGCCAATAGTCCATCCTTTGGATGGACAACACCTTTATGCTCCAGGAGGTAGTGTCCATGACCCCGTAAGACTCAGCCCAACACGTGTGTGGCTTACATATATGCAGATGGCTAAGTTGGTGAGATGTAAGCCTGGAGTTCCCAGGGGCTCCAGTAGGGAAAGGCTGCCTGGGAAGTAAAGTCACCTCAGAGAAATGTTCAACATGAGATGAGGAAGGCAAGATGAGACCAGTGACAGTGATTGGGTTCTGGACCCCACCATGATGAAGGCAACCTAACGCCCAGATTGCCCCGCTCCAAGTGAGCCACTGAAGCCAACCCTAATGTGTCTCTCTCTTTAGTAAACAGCCCAAGGGATTTCTGCTGTCACTATTTCCAGTAAGATGGTGCTGGCTGCCTCTCCCCTGACATAGAAATTTCACTTCTAGGAATTTATCTGAGGGCTGGAGAGAAGGCTTAGTGGTTAAAGGTAATTGCTTGCAAAGCCTGATCACCTGATTTCAATTCCCCAGATACACCAAGTGGAGCAATTGTGCAAGAATCTGGAGTTCATCTGCAGTGACAAGAGGCCCTGCCCATTCTCTCTCTCTCTTTCTCTCTCTCCCTTCCCTCCCTCACTGTTTCCAAATAATTTTTTAAAAAAAGAAAAAGAAAATCTGAGAGTCAAATAAAGATACATGCCCAGGGCTGGAGAGCGGTTAAAGCACTTGCCTGCAAAGCCAAAAGACTGAGGTTCAACTCCCCAGGACCGACGTAAGCCAGATGCACAAGGGGGCACAAGCATCTGGAATTTGTTTGCAGTGGCTGGAGGCCCTGGGGTGCCCATTCTCTCTCTCTCTCTTCCTGCCTATTTCTGTATCTCTCTCTCTCAAATGAATAACTAAAAATAAAAATAATTTTTAAAGAAAGATACATGCCCAAAGATAGCCACTAGTGTGCCCTCTGAAGGCCACTCAAAACACAGCCCTTCTCAAACCTTTCCTCCCCAAACAGAAACAGGTGTTCCTTCCTCCCCAAAGCTTCATGTCTCCTCCCTAAAGATCCATCGCCAGCACATCCCTCCTTCTCAGCTGCATACTGCAAAAGGGAACCATATTTCTAGGAATTTTTTTAATTCCAGTAAACGGGATGGCCCATAACCACCTTCTAGCACAGAAGACTCCCTCATCTCAAAAAAGCTTCTAGGCACAGAGGTGGGCAGATGGCTCAGACAGTAAAGCACTTGCTACCAAGCATGAGGACCTGAGCTCTGATGCCCACGTCAAAGCCGGGTGTGGCGGCACGTGCCTGTAGTCCCAATGTAGCAGAGGCAGAGACAGGAGGATGCCTGGAGCTTGCTGGCTAACGAACCTAACCAAATTGGTGAGCTCTAAGTTCAGTTTGAGACCCTGTTTCAAAAGCAATTAAGGTGGAGGGCAATAGCTCTGGCCTCCAAACATGCAGATACACTTGTGTTGACACACCTACTCACACACATATGAGCATGTGTACACGCACGTAAAAAAAAAAAAAAAAAAAAAAAAAAAAGAGCCAGGTGTGGGGTGCATGCCTTTAATCCCAGAACTCAGGAGGCAGACGTAGGATCACTGTGAGTTCAAGGCCAGCCTGGGCTAGAGTAAGACTCTACCTCAGAAAACCAAAAGAAAGAAGAAAGAAAGAAAGAAAGAAAGAAAGAAAGAAAGAAAGAAAGAAAGAAAGAAAGAGAAAAAGCCTCTGAGCGTGCCACCAACATTTACTCTGAACACACCCACCACCATGTTTTTCTAAGCCCCTTGCCCACACAGCCTCTCTGCTTCATCTGTCCCCTCTGCTGTGGCATCAGTGTCTTCTAAGCCATGAGGTGACCACCAAAGAGGCTTTGGAAAAGGAAACCCCCCTTCCACTTCACCCTTCCACCCCAAACAGGAAGGAAACTCATTAAGGCCAGACACCTGAGCCTACTCTTGCTGCACCCCGTCCAATCCCATCACCTCCTCTTCCAGTGCCCACTCGGTCCTCACCGTTCCCCTTACACACAAAGCAATGGTGAACAAGGTGACTGACGGCTGGGGGACAAACAAGGGAGCTCAGACTCAAGGCCCAGCACACACATGAACATGACCTTGAGTAGACCCTTCTGCTTGGCTTCTGTCTTCACCGCAAGGCTGAGCTCAGCCAGCTCAACTTAGTCCAGGCCCAGCTGACAGAGGAGAAAGAGGACTCTCTTCTCCCACTCCAATCTTTCTTTCTCCTCTTAGGACTGGTCACTTTCCAGAAGAAGGGAAGCTGAAACCTGATCACACACCAGCTAGGCCAAGCCGGAAGCCCCACCTCAGGAGAGCGTGTGGGAAGGTGGGCTCTACCTGCAGGGAGACCTGTGGTGTGGCAGGCAGGGTGGCATAGGCCCTGCTCTAGCCCTTCCAGGGCCTTTACCTGCCCCGTAGCATCCTCCCCACAAAGGTTAGCCCAAGGAGACCAGCAGGCTGCCTGCTTGTTCAGCACAGACCTGGGGTGGCAGGAAGTCACTGATTGCCCAGAGATAATTTTAGGAACAAGAGAAGAAATCCGGGGGCACCAGCCAAACCCATTGGCTTCCTTTGGGGAGCTCATCTCTGCGGAATGAGGCAGCCTTCTTGGCCATAACAGCTAATTATTCATGTGTTCTCTGCCTGCTACATCCCCCACCCCGTAGGGGGCAAAGAAGGCTTTAATTAGGGGGGAAATCAGCAGAGTGGAGCCCCAAGGACTGGAAGCCTGGATAGTACCCATCCTCCTTCTGCCTCACTCTCAGCCTGTTTGGGGCAAGGTCAGGGATTTCAATGTTCCTATCTGGAACTCCTTTAGTCTTGCCTCCGATGTCCCTGCAGCTTCCTCCGGCACAGTTGTTAATGAGCTCAACATCTGGAGGACTGGGCCTCTTTCGGGAGTAGAGGATCTTCTCCCGGCTCACAGAGGACATCACAGATCATCTCTCCCATCTGATTCCCTGAGGCTGGGACCTGCTGCCCTGGTACCTCAATGATGTTCTTTGACATTGTTCCTGGTATCAATATGGTCTTTAGAGATGTAGCTGCCCAGGCCCACCCAGGGATGATGAAAACAACAGTGGAGAATGCAAACCCTGTCTGAAATCAGAGAGAAAGACAGCAATTAGGTAGAATGAATAGATCTAGGGAAGAGTCACCCTCCTTATGGTTAAACACCAGATTTACATAGAAATTCTTTTTATTCAAAACTGGAAATGAGGGCTGGAGAGATGGCTTAGTGGTTAAGGCACTTTCCTGCAAAGCTCAAGGACCCATGTTCCACTGTTCAGGTCCCATGTAAGCCAGATGCACAGGTGACACAAGCATGCAAGGTTGTACATGTGCACAAGGTGGCGCACATGTCTGGAGTTCGATTGCAGTGGCTGGAGGTTCTGGCACGCCAAAACCTGGAGAGGAAAAAACCCAACCACACACAGGTTATATATGCTGTAATATAAAAGAATGGCTGTATCACTCTATGCTGCTGAGAAAAATCTTCTACGAAAACAATTTACTAAAAGAAACAAGACAGACATTTTTAGAAAGGCCTTAGCCTTTGCTTTGAATCACTTTTTTTTTTTAAATTGACTCATCTGTTCTCTGTCTTCATCTTTCCTTCTCCAGAATGTCATAACATGCAATGAGAAACTGTGTGGATTTTTTTTTTAATCTGGTTTCTTTCACTTAGGGCATGTTTTCATCTCCCTTGGGCGAGTGCCTAGGTGTAAAATTGCTGAGTCATATAGCAGATATATATTTAACTTTATAAAAGCCTGCTGTGTCACTTGTCAAAGGCAGGACAAACCATTTGGCTTCCCTGCCAGCATTGTGGGAGAGTTCCAGTTTGTCTGCACCCTCACCAGCACATGGCAACATCAGGGTTTCTGTTTGTTTTTAACTTGAGTCATTCTAATAGATATGGAATAGTACATCACAGTGGTTTTACAAAGTGTCCCTTTAAAACAAATGACAAAGAGTGAAGTGATAGGACTAATGATTAAATGTTGGGTTTGGCCACATGACCAGCTCTGGCCAATGGTTTTGGGTGTGAGTGATAAGATGTGAGTTTCCAGTGTTCCAGCTTCAGTGTATTGGAGTGTCTCTTCTCGCCTGTTAAGGTACTTTGACATGTATCATGAGAACAACATGTCCCAGGTGGCCACTAGCCCAGAATGAGATGTGGAGCAGAGCCCACAGCCTGAGGCAAGAGCACCTCAACCAACCTGCAGACTGATGAGCCAGGCATGAAACTTACTGTGCTTCTCAGGGTGTTTGGGGTGGTTTGTTACACATCATTATTGTGGCAGTAGCTAACTAATACACCAGATACTTCAAGACGTATTTCAAGATCATTGTAAGGTTTTAATATAGAGTGAAATGAATAGGCTTACTTTTATGTGCATTAAATTGAATTTAAAATGGGAAGAAAGTAAGTGTGAAAAGGATTGGATGACAAAGGAGCTTATTGGCAAGAAAGAGGCAGCAATAAAGAAAAGGGCTAGATAAGGAAGCATTATAACACTTCAATTCTCATTGTCAGCCTATAAAGATTTTTTTTTAATGGGCTGGAGAGATGGCTCAGCAATTAAAGGTACTTGCTTGCAAAGCCTGATGGCCTGGGTTTGATCCCTCAGTACTCACATAAAGCCAGATGCACAAAGTGGCACATGTATCTGGAGTTCATTTGCCCTGACAGTGTGCTCATACTCTCCCTCTCTCTTTCTCTTGTAGATAAAAAATAAATTTAAAAAAACATAGTGAAGAAATTAGTGATAAAACTTAAATGTTGCTTAGAGTACAGAATGAAAAGACATTAAAACAATGAAGGAAAAGTGCGGAAGAACTGAGACTCAATATTAAATAGTTAGCACTTCTAAAATACGTGCAAGAGCTGAGCGTGGTGACGCACGCCTTTAATCCCAGCACTTGGGAGGCAGAAGTAGGAGGATCGCCGTGAGTTCAAGGCCACCCTGAGCCTACAGAGTGAATTCCAGGTCAGCCTGGGCCAGAGTGAGACCCTACCTTGAAAAAAAATACATGCAAGAACAGAACCAGAGCAATAACCAAACACATAATAGAAGAAATGTGTCATCTGTTTTAAAAAAATGAGTTCACGATATGGGAGAACTAAATAGCAGACTAAAATATTGAAGATAATACTACTAAGACTTAAATACATCCAAAGCTTTGCAGGGGTGTTGGAGAAACAAACCCGGGTCCTTACACAATGCTGAGCACATATTCTACCACCGAGGTATATCCCTACTGCTAAATTTCAAAGGACTGTCCCCAGCCGTAGCCACTGTCTGCCAAGGTCTATCAAGCACTAGCTACACAGCCAGTCTGAGTGGAAGTGTAGCAACATGTCAGATTATGATGCCTGGCTACCAGATAAACCCTGGAAGATAGCTGTATCGTTTTCATGTTGATTATCTGTTGAGATGATAATATTTGGAATATGTTGAATCTAATCGAATCTATTAATTTCATCTGTTTCATTTTGCTTTTTTAGTGTGGGTACTAGAACATTTTCTGTGACATATGTGGCCTGTCCTGTGCGTTTAATAGAAAGTGCTGCACTGAGATCGAGGTTGGCAAACTCGGAGTCGTAGATCAAATCAGCTCACCACCTGCTTTTGTAAATAAAGTTCTGCGGGGACACAGCCATGCTCATCTGTGCGAACAAATATTGTCTGTGGCTCTTCCACACGGCGTGATGGCAGAACGGAGGAGCAGCAACAGAGACCCTGCAGCCAAAAAAGTATGAACTATGTGTCACCTGGCCATTTGTAGGAAGTTTGCCAGCCTGTGCTCAGAGTCACAAGCACTGAAAGATAATATGGATGATCAGGTTTGGCATTTAGCTCAGTGGTACAGTGCTTGCCCAGCAAGCACAAAGCCTAGTTCCATCCCCAGCACTGAAAACAAAACAAAAACATAAAAAGATCAGGCTGGAGAAATGGCATAGGGGTTAAGGTGCTTGCCTGTGAAACCTAAGGACCCAGGTTTGATTCCCCAGGACCCATGTAAGCCAGATGCATGCATCTGGAGTTCATTTGTGCTGGCTGGAGGTCCTGGTGTGCCCATTAATACTCTCTCTCTCTCTCTCTCTCTCTCTCTCTCCTTCTCTGTAATCTCTCTCAAATAAATAGTAAATAAAATAAAAACTTTTTTAAAAAGATAATATGGGGCTGGAGAAATGGCTTAGTGGTTAAGGTGCTTGCCAGCAAAGCCAAAGGACCCAAGTTTGATTCCCTAGTACCCACATAAAGCTAGATGCACAAAGTGGCACTTGCATCTAGAGTCTGTTTGCAGTAGCTAGAGGCCTTGGTGTGCCCATTTTCTCTCTCTGCCTCTTTCTCCGTCTCTCAAATAAATAAATATTTTTTAAAAGATAATATGAGAGAGCTGGTTTATCAGGTAGGAAGTGCTTCCCAAGCAAGCATGAGGAAAGACCTGGGGGAGCTTGAGACTGCCCGGGTTCGATCCCCAGAACCCACATGAACAGCTGATAGTGTATGAAATTTTATCCCTGGAGAGACACAAACACACATCTATTCACCCCAGACAGGACACAAATAGTAGACCAAAGTAGGACTACACCAAAACCAGTTTTAGTGAACCCATGAGTTTAAGGTGGTTACTTACAGAGCAGGGAGAGGAGTTACTTACTAGAACGTGGAGTCCCCAAAGCTTCCATACCACCCAGAAGTCTCATCCTAGCATGGATAATGACCTCCCCATGGCTGCAAGCAGGTTCCTGGCTCTGGATGCACCCTCTGTCCCCCATGGTACTCTTCCTTCAGCCTCAGGGTGAGGGCTGACTTACAGAGCACAGAGACGCCAAAGCAGCCGTACCACCACCGAGAAGTCTCATCCCAGCACGGATGCAAATCTCCCGTAGCTGCTTTCGTGGAGCTCCTTGTCCCTTGATGTCCCTCTATAAACTCTATCACACCCCAAGGTCCCAAGAGCTTGTGCATCATTACATACAGCTGGCACAGGGGGCGCCAGAGATCTCAAATGGGGGACTGTCCTTCCACAGGGTAATGTCAACAGATACAATCTTACACATCTCTCCTGAGTTGTCCCAGCTGCTTTTGATCAAGCTGGCAATAGATGTTTACTGTGCCACTGATGTCTGTAACTCCAGACCTGGGGAGGAGCAGAGAATCACTGGGGGCCGTGAAAATTGGCAAGCTCTGGAATCAGTAAGAGACTCCATCTCAAGAAAGCATGTGAGTGAGCAATAGGGGAGAGTCCTGATATTCTCTTCTGGCTTCGGCATGCACATACAGCATACATGCATCTGCATCCACCACACAACACACCACTCATTCAAGACACACACATGAGCATGCTCAAAGAAAGAAAAGATAACATGGAAGTTTCAGGCAAGGTCCTATAATGTCATGTCAGCGTCAAAGGCTCAGTTATAAAGGTTTTCTTCCTCTCTCATCATTTTTAACTTTTTCTTTTGAAACAGGGTCTTAGTTGCCCAGACTGGCCTTGAACTGCCTCTGGGAGCTAAACAGGCCTTGAACTTAATCTTTCCTGCCTCAGTCTCCATAGCAGCTGGGATGATAGGCCTGTGCCACCAGGTCCAGCTTATATATGTTTATTCAAGTTAGAAAAGAGATGTCTTTATTTCCTTCCTTCCTTCTTTCAAACTTTCATTTCTCTCTTTCTCTCTTTAAAATTCTTTTTATTTTTATTTATTTATTATTAGAGAGATAGAGAGAGAAAATGGGTACACCAGGGCTTCTAGCCACTGCAAACAAAACTCCAGACTCATGGGCCACTTTGTGCATCTGGCTTAGGTGGGTATGGAGGAATTGAACCTGGGTTCTTAGGCTTCACAGGCAAGTGCCTTAACCGGTAAACATTTCCCAGCCCATCCCTCTCTGTCTTTAATGATGAGCCTAGCATTGCTAAGGGCCAAGGTTAATGGACAGTTTCCTAGTACAGTGTGAAGTGTGAAATGGCCCTGCCCTGATGGCTCACTGTTTGTTACGAGCATGGACATCATAGTTCTAGAGTTCAGTGGTGGGATCCATGTGAGCTATGAATTTAATTGGGAAAAATTCACACCTCTGCTTTTACTAAATGCTTCCTGAAATTTATCATTTGTTCCAGTTACAAATGTAGCAGTTGGGCTGGAGAGATGGCTTAGTGGTTAAGACGCTTGCGTGCAAAGCTAAAGGACTCCAGGTTCGATTCCCCAGGACCCATGTAAGCCAGATGCACAAGGGGGCACATGCTTCTGGAGTTCATTTGCAGTGGCTAGAGGCCCTGGCACGCCCATTCTCTATCTGCCTCTCTCCCTCCCTCCCTCTGTCTTTCTCTCAAGCAAATGAATGAAGAAAATAAAATATTAAATAAATAAATAAATGTAGCAGTGGCCCCTGAAGATACCCGTGTCTGAAGTCCTGGAATCTGAGCATATGGAACCTAAGAAGACTATAGATGTGATTAAGTCAAGGGCTGTAAGACAGAGAGCTGACCCTGAATTAGCCAAGTGGCCCAATGTGATCACAAGGGTCCTTTCAGGAGACAGGAGAGTAAGAATCCATAAGTCGCTATGGTGTGGGAGACAGAGATCCAAGGCCACCAGGGCCACAAGCCACAGAATGGCAGTAGCCTCTGGCAGGTGGGAGACACCAGGAAACAGATCTCCCCTTGAGTCTCTGCAAGGAACCGAGGCCCACACACTCGTTAGCGTTAACCCCTTGATGCTGATTGTAGACTTCAGTCCTCCAAAACTTAAGTCTGCGGTCACTTGTTATAGCAGCCATAGGAAACTAGTACAGGAATCATCAACAACAACAACAACAACAAAATAATGACATTCTCACTTTGTCCCCAAGAGAAATCTCCTATTAGCTATTGCAGGGCGCTTAAACTACTGCTGCCAGTTAACTTGACACTTTTAGCTGTTAATAGCCAGATCCTAATAGGAAATGTATTAATAAATGTATAGCTATATCAGTACATCAGATATTTAAAAGTCTGGTAATTGCACTGATTCACTCACTTTGCAATCCTGTCTTTTATTTCATGCACTTAACACATTATGAGAAGGAACCCGTGAGCTTCACGGGATTGCAGATCAGGTTCCTGCACAATTACGGCAAAGTCCTCAGGGCTGGGGAGATGGATCAGCAGTTAAAGGTGCTTGCTGGCACCTTTAGATTCCCCAGCACCCACCTAAAGCCAGATGCAAAGTGGTGCATGCATCTTTAATACCAATGCGCCCGTGTCAATGGGAAGCAGAGTCACAAGCACCCGGATGCTCACAGGTCAGCCACACTGGTGCACAAGAAGTCACAAATCCAAAAATGAACAAGGAAGAACCTGTCTCAAGAAAAGTAGGAGAGGGCTGGAGAAATGGCTTAGTGGTTAAGGCGTTTGCCTGCGAAGCCTAAGGATCCCGATTCGATTCTCCAGGACCCACGTAAGCCAGATGCACATGGTGGCACATGCATCTGGAGTTTGTTTGCAGTGGCTAGAGGCCCTGGAGTGCCAATTCTCTCTCTATCTGCCTCTCTTCTATCTCTCTCTCTCTGCTTGCAAATAAATAAATAATTAATTTTAAAAGAAAAAGAAAAGTAGTAGAGAATATTCCAAGGTTGTCCTCCATGTGCTCCGTGGCACACACACACACACACACACACACACTAATAATAATAATAATATTAATAATAAAAATGAACCATCATTACAGCACTCGGGAGGCAGAGGTAGGAGGATTGCCAGGAGTTCAAGGCCATCCTGAGAATACAGAGTGAATTCCAGGTCAGCATGGGCTAGAGAGAGACCCTACCTCAGAAAACTGAAAAACAAAAAACAAAGACAATAAAAGTCTTTACAATTATTTTATCTTATCAGGGTTAAAAAACATCATTGCATGTTGGGGGTGGTGGCACACACCTTTAATCCCAGCACTTGGGAGGCAGAAGTAGGAGGATCGCCATGAGTTCAAGGCCACCCTGAGATTGCATAGTGAATTCCAGGTCAGCCTGGGCTAAGGTGAGACCCTACCTCAAAAAAACAAAAAACAAACATCTGTTTCTTGTTATATTTATGCAAGAGTCATTCTTGGTTTGTGCATGAGTGTATATTTGTTTATTCTCTGGATAGATGGCCAACACACTCCACATTACTATCCTTTCTTTGCTTGTTTAAATCTCCATCTTTATCCTACACTCAGCTTACATATGTTTTAATCTAATAAGCATTTACTGAGTTTGTGCTTTTTGCCTGGTACTGTTCTAGGCTGGGGAATTAGCATTGGCTACAGAGTGAGACTCTGTCTCAAAAAACTACAATAATAATAACAGCAACAACAAGAAGGGACAATCTCTATCACCCCCTCTAAGGCTCAAGGAACATTGTGGAAGAGGAGACAGAAAAACATGTAAGAGCTAGAGGATGGGGAGAAGTGCTGTGGAATGTCTTCTCATAGGACATGGTCATTGCACTGGTGAATCTGGTAACTTCACAGCAGCTGTGGTTACCTGCACGGGACAGAGTTAGTCAACCTTCCTTCATGGATGGAGGGAGGCTTATGAGGCCCCACTGCACCCTGAGGAGCTAATTGCCGTTAATGGGCAGTAGGATGGGCGAGTCATTCTCTTCAGTAGTGTAGCCACTCACAAGTGGTGGGAAAAAGAAGGGATTCAGTTAGAGTGGAAGAAGGATAAGAGAGGGGAGTGAGGGTATGTATTATCAAAAATATATACCTAATCACTTCTCAGCCTTTCGGCTAAGATCAAGTATAACATTGTATGAAATTGACCCAAAAAATTAAAGGACAGAGAAAATGTAAAAAAGGGAAAAAAAAGCATACAAGATCAGAATGCAAAATTGCACGAATGATTTTGTAACAAATATCACTGGTTTAAATTTCCCTATTGAAAAACAAAGATTCTTACTTGAGACTTAAAAAAAAAATGAACTTAGGAGCTAGAGAGATGACTTAGTGGTTAAGGAGCTTGCCTGCAAAGCCAAAGGATCCAGGTTTGACTTCCCAGGACCCATGTAAGCCAAATGTACAAGGGGGTGCATGCATCTGGGGTTTGTTTGTAGTGGCAGGAGGCCCTGGCACACCTGTTCTCTCTCTATCTCCCTCTCTCTCTTTCTCTCTCTCTCCTTGCCTATTTCTGTATCTCTCTCTCTCTAATAAATAAAAATAAAATATCTTTTTTTAAATGAACTTAACTATATTCTGGTCCAAGAATAGTCATACAGTCATTCTTCAGTATCTGTCACTGGACTGATTCCAGAATCTCTCTCAGAAAGACACCAAAATCTCTAAGTACCTTATGTTATCAAATGGCACAGTAGTTTTATATGAGCCATGCCCATCCTCCCATATACTTTAAATATATTCTAACCTCTCCTCTATATTACTTGTAATACCTAATACAATGTGCATGCTATGTTAGTAGTTGCTAGCTTGCATTGTTTAGGGAATAACAGAAGAAGAAATTCTGTACATGTCTAGTGCTGGCAGTTTGTTCCAATGTCTTCCACCCATGGTTGCTTGAAACCGCAGTGCAGAATCCATGAAAACAGAGGGTGGACTCGAGACCAGAGGAACCAATCAGAAAGCCTGGAGAAAGATCCACCCTTAAAACAACCCAGTAAGGGACTTGAGAGTAGCTCAGTGAGAGAGCACTTGCCTGGCATGTGAAAGGCCCTGGGTTCAATCCACAGCACCTCAAAAAAACAGCAAAATACAGTGAGTCAGGCTGGAGGGATGGCTTAGCAGTTAAGACGTTTGCCTGCAAAGCCAAAGGACCCAGATTCGATTCCCCAGGACCCACGTTAGCCAGATGCACAAGGGGGTACACATGTCTGGAGTTCATTTGCAGTGGCTGGAGGCCCTGGCATGCCCATTCGCTCTCTCTCTCTCTCTCTCTCTCTCTAATTAATTAATTAATAATATATTTTATAAATCCAGTGAGTCACTTTTCAAATGAGTGTTAAAAGATGAATACTCAACTCACATGATGTTGATGCAAGTAATTAACTATTTGATGAGGGAGAAACATTTGATTGTCACCTGACTTTCATCAAAAGAAATGCCAGATGGATTGAGAAAATTCAAATGGCTAAATTTGAGAACCAGAAAGAAATATGGGGGCATATTTGGCTTTGGAGTGAGCAGGGTGTCTCCATAGCACGAAGGGGAAAGGGCGAGTGTAAAACAAAAATCAAGCCATTATTTAGAGCAAAATACCACAAGCCAAATTAAAAATCAAACAACAAACTGTGCAAGTAGGAAATAGCATTTGTGACATACATGACAGGTAGGTGACTACTCAAACAAATCAATAAGAAAATCGGAGAACTCCATTAGAAAAATGAGCAAAGGACATAAATAAGAAACTTACAACAGGAAACTACAAGGGAGCAATAAATATACGAAAAAAATAGCCATCTGTAATAATAAAAGAAATTCAAATTAAAACAGTGAGGCATATATTTTTTTGCCTGTCATTTTAACCAAGCTTTTAAAAATTTATAGTACTTAGGGCTGGCAAAGATTCCAAGTGAAAGAAACTTCCATCTTATGGTGGGAGTAAAACTTGTCACAAATGTTCTGTAAGGCTATTTACTTAGATGGATCAAAAGTTTTAAGATGCATACATACCCTTTGACAAGACAATTCCATTTATAGCAATGTTTTCCTAAGGATATAATTAGAGATGTACCCAGAGATTTATTTCTAAGGAGGTTCCAGGCAGCATGATATAGAAATAAATAAATAAATAAACAAACAAACAAACAAACAAACAATGAAAACAATTCATTTCCAGCCCTCAGCACTAGGAGATTTGATAAACAGATTACACTAGAGTTATATGATGGACTGCTAGGTTGTCATTAAAAATCATTCTGAAATCATATTTAATTTTAAGGGAAAGGGCCCAAGGTGTAAAGTCAAATGGAAATAAACAGAATGCTAGGTCGCATCGATTGTTCTATGATGGATTCACAAACAAATCTGTTCAATTCCATGCAGGACTTCTGTTCCCGCCCCCAGCTCTCTGGTGCATCTGCCGGGAGCTGCTCATCTCCCTGGCACTACTCTTGCTCCTGGAAGTCTCGGCTCATCCTCCTGCTCCCATAAGGCCACCTTTGCTCAGTGACGCCCCTGCCACAGACATTCCACCATGCCCAGCCAAGCCCACTGTCAAAGCATGTGAAATCACGTAGAGTCAAGAACAGGTCGGGACTTCCAAGCTCTAGAGCCCCAACTTGACATTGCTTGAAGAAGAGCCGTGGAGAGTCGAGCAAGGAGCTTGGCTTATACAGATGACTGGATCGGGAGTTCGAACGCCCTCGCATACCTTCCCCTGCTCCACTGCCCACCCCCTGCTTCTTCTCCTGTGTTGGATTCAGAGAAGAATGTCTCTTTTTCCTGTAATCGTCTCAGGAAAGTTCCTGATTGGCTAGACTAGGTAGGTCATGTGCCTTCCAAGTGGCAAATCCTTTGATTGACAGATGCACATAAGTCATAGAGATGGAAGAGAAGAAGCCGGGAACAGGCCCAGACAGATGAGGCATATTCTTGTTCCTCTCTTTGGGGAGCGGGTTGTCACTGGAATGCTTTCAATTTCCACAAGGGTTTTTAGTCTATTATCTCTTTATTTTGCTTAACTCTTCTTCTTCTTCTTTCTAAGGTCATATATAGACAACAAGAGTCCGTGAACTTAGACAGGGGAAAAAAAAAAAGGTCTGACCTTGGGACAGGGTTGGGGTCAGGACAGAAGGGTCTCTTGCCTTCCAGGAGCCCCTAGGTGTACAGGTGTGGACTAAGCTGACTTCCTCTCTCCTTTCCTTCCTTTTGTCCTTCCTTCTTTCTTCCCACTCTATTTCCGTCTCTCCCTCCTTTTCTTCCTTTGGCTTAAGATGCTGGCGGAAGAATGAAATTACCCTTGAGTGGGGACCCCATTGCCTGTCAATCCATAGAGCCCAGGCACCAGCCCTCTGAATTCACGTGGGGACCAACTTCAGCCTCGGGGTGCTGGGCTGCATCTTCCTATTCATTAACCTGGACAGGCATCTGGAGTCAGGAGCCGCAAAGACCACTTCCTCAGCTTCTTCCTGGCTGAGATGAAGGACAGCCTGAGATTTCCCCACCAGCCACTAGAGCCCTCTCCTTTCATGTGATAGCAGTAAGGGCTTGTTTTCTTTCATTTCAGCCCTCCCAAACTTAATTTAAAGTTTCTCTTTTTTAAATATGTCCAGGCTGCACAGTGAACAGCAACGAGCCGCCGAAGGAAAAGCGATGAGGGAGAGAGATGATTGTTTGCGCAGATATTACAGTAGCTTAAATGAAAAACTGTCCCTGGAAGAGCCCGAGGGAGCCAAGAGGATGCTCTGGGACCAGGACAGGTGGAGGAGGGGCATCCTGGGGAGCCAGGCCAAGCCAAAGCCCCTGTCAGTGGGTATTTGTTCGGAGTTCGTTCTCCAATATCCATTGTTTTTAATATCACTGTGGCTTGGGGGGGTGAAGGTGAGGATTTACCTCATTATCTTGGCCAAAAGGAAATTCTAGGCAACTCACTTCTGGTCCAGACGCTGTGCCTTTCTTACTACAGCGTAGCTGGGGAGAGAGCAGAGACCTCAGCTTCCTCCCACAGAACTCTTGGAGAGATGACAGGGCAGAAGGCTGGTTAGGCTTGGTGAGGCTGTGGGAGTACATTTTGTACACCTGCCCATCACCACCATCTTCGGTCCTGTTCATGCCCAAGTGTTGGTCCCAGTGTCGTTGCCCCCTTCCCCCGTCCCCCCCCTCCCGAGTCTCCAACAACTGCAAAGACTTCCAGCCAGTGCCTTTCTGTTCAAGGTGCCAGATTTGTTGTTGTTGTTGTTGCTGCTACTTTTCAACAAAAACAAACAAACAAATAAAAAACCAGACTAGGAACTGACTGAGGACTGAGACATCCTGTTTGTTAGCTTAAACAGGCAAGGAGCCAGGTTCTCCTGTAAGGTGTGTTTACTAATGTTTGTTTTGTTCAGTTTTATTGAGATAAGATCTCACTCTGTAGTCGGAGCTGGCACTGAACGTGTCATCCCCCTGCCTCCATCTCCTCATTACTAGGTTAACAGGACTGTGTCACTGGGTTTGTTTTGAGAGCCAGTTGGTTCCTCCCAAGTAGCCATTGCCGCCCTGCCAGTGCTTCTCAAACATGTGAACTACCTTTCACCCCCTTCTGTCACACGTCCCCAGCTACTTGATTGTGGCTTCTCTTTGCTGTTTCAGGGCTCCTCCAGGTCTGCATTGTCCCTGCAACAGGTTCTGCACATCTTCCGCCTCTCCTCTCCTCTCTTCTCTTCTCCTCTGTTAACTTTAATGGGCTTCTAGACTTACTATCTGGAGGTGAGGCAGGACTAGCTTCACTTCCGGGTCCTTGCTTGCTCTGTGACCATGGGCAGATCTCTGACTTCCCATTGCCTCCCCCTCCCCCGGCACTCCGTTTTCCCCACCTGTAGAAAGATCCAGAAGTAAAGCAGGTCAGAGGATTCTATTAGTTGCCTTGGCACCTTCTAAAGACCTCTGCCTGCCTTGAGGCTCACCCTCCTTCCCATCTAGTTCTGCTGCTCCTCCACTTTCACCCACTGCACCCCGTCACCCAGACCGAGTGTGACACTGGAGCTATTTAACAACGAGAAGGGTGCTCTGGGGCAAATCATTACTGAAGCACAGGGGAGGCAGGCTGGGAGGAAGGACTTGTGGCCTGGGACAGCGTCCCTTTATAAGCGTGCACGATTTCAATTCGGAATCCACCAAAACAGCCCCGCCAGTCTGGCTTCTCTATCCTTTCTTCCCCGGCAGCCAACGCCCCACACCGAACCCCTTCTGTCTGGGATGTGGAGAGAGCTTTCTCTGTCCCTGGCCACATCCTGACTGATACACCATCTGATATCTAAATTCCTCTTAGTGAAGCAAGTGTTTTTGTATGGGAAAATACCTTGATAAGGCACTGGGGGGAGGTAACAACTCGAGGGTATGATTTGACAAGGGACGAGAAAGCTCTGTATGAAAAACCAGTGAACTGCAGGTGAAGGAGAGAGGAAGGGGGCCCGGCAGAGGGGGAAATAATAAAGGTATGCAACAGGGGAAGAAGCTCAGGTGGAAACGGCTGAGGGGCTTTTAGAAATGAAAATATCAAAGATGGGCTTTTACACTTCTGGCCCGTGTGCAATCCATAAATCCCTTCTTCTCCCCAGCTCTCGGAAATGTTGCCACCCACGGAGGCTTTGTGTATCCAGCCATGCTTTGTTTCAGAGGTGAGTCCAGGGTTTCTTATTTATTTAATTTTTTTTAAAGAAGAGTAGACCCTACCTCAAAAAAAAAAGAAAAGAAAAGAAAGAAGAAAAGGATTGAGGTCCACATCTGGGCTGACTGGGAGGGGGAGGGTGTGAAACACAACAACAGCAGGAGGTTAAAAGATGCATAAATGGAGTGAGTTCAATGCAAGCTGGCACTCAGAACTCCAAACGACAGTGGTTACGGATAAGAGCTTCTCTCTGGTGGCGCTTAGACCTTGTGCTGCCCCCACAGAAAGCATGGCATGGCATGGGAACAAATGCATTTAACTGTCACAACAACCCCGCGAAGTTAGGACTATGATTATCCAACCGTACCGGTGTGGAAATGCAGACACGGAGTGGGGGGAGCAATGTGGATGGCTCCACCATGGGGCAGAGCTGGGATTTGAACCCAGGCAGTTGCACTTCAGTCTGTTTTTCCCATCTGCCTCTGACACTGAGCTCCTCGGGGCAGAGACCATATTTTATTCCTCTGTGACCTCAGCTCTACCACAGAGCCTGGTATGGAGGAGGGAATGGCTCAAGTTCAAGTTTATTGAGAGAATATGTAGAGGAAAGGACCATACCCAAAGGGAAATTAGAAGGTTTCTCTGGACCGTTCTGGGACTGAAACCAAGACAAGGAGACACGTGTTGGCTCTGTCAACCCCTCCCCTCCCCCAGTGCTAATTGCAGAGCTGCCACCTCCCATACAGGCGTGAGGCTGTGGATCTTTCCTAATTGAGAAGGAAAACATCTTCTGTCTAGTCAAGACAGTGGCATCAAGGCAGAACTGTGCAGGCGGGGCAGCGTGAGCCAGCAGCATTTCTGAGCTGTGTTTCTCACCGCTGTGGCTGTCGTTTAACTCTCCCTGTGTTTTGGAATGTAAATGCCACCCTCTTTGAAGGTCCCAAAAGAGAGTGCTGCTGTCTCAACAGAGATGGCTCCTGAGGGAGGTGCAGAGGGGCTGGTGGGAGAGCTGCTCTCTACAGCAAAGAAGCAGTCATCGCCCCACTCTTGTTTCTCCTGGGTCTATTCCTGCATTATTTCATTTTCATGTGATAAAAATTGAGATGTACAACCCTTGTCTCGGCTAACAGGCGGCAGTCAGCTGGAAAGCGCTTTGTTCTCCCGCGTGGGAGGGCCACCACAGGAGACAGGCTTTTGGGAAGCATTTCTGGGGACCTTGGGGACAGAAGCCCTCCTTGATCATCCTTGTCTAGAGCACATGCAAACACATAATACCCACATGGTGCACATATTCACAAACGTCACATACAATACTATACAGCGTATACTCAGACACAGTATACACACACACATATGTACATACAATGCACACTCGCAAAGCTACACATGCAATACCCGTGCAATGCAAACTCACCATACAACTGCACGTACAATACCCATAAAGTACACGCTCACACACAATATCCATGCAGTGGGTGACATGTGTGCACACATATCTATGCAGGGCACACTCGTACATGCACATAGGATGCCTGTGTGGTACACACTTACATGTACACACAATACCCACACAGTGCACAACACACACACACACACACACATCCATGAAGTGTACACATGCATGTATGCACCCCCTTCTCATCAAGGACAAGGAACCAGAAGTTCATCTCTGCCCCACGTTCAGTCAGCCTCTGAGGGATGACAGTCCATTGGCCTGTTATGATAACATCTGTAGAGAGCTGGCCTCCTTGGGACAGAGCCTGCTGGTTTTGCTGGCATCTAGAGATTGCAAAGAAACTGGGACATCATCATGGGCTTCATCAGGAACCTAGGCACAAGATAAAGGCCCGCCTGCATGAGAGCACTAGTATTCATGCGCAGAAAGGTTGGCTATGCACTTCTGCGGTAGAGTGCTTGCCTGACATGAGCAAAGCTTTGGGTTCAATCCCTAAAACTGCGCGCGCGCACACACACACACACACACACACACACACACACACACACCCTGAAAAATTTTAAATATGGGGCTAGGGAGATGGCAGGAAAGTGCTTGCTGCACGAGGACCTGAGTTTGGATCTGGAGCATTCACAGAAAAGCAAGGCACGGTGCACACACCTGTAATCGCAGAGGCAGAGACAGTAAGATCCTTGGGGATTCCCGGCTAGCCACTCCAGTTGAATTGGTGAGCTAAAAGTTCAGTGAGAGACTGTCGCAAGGTGGAAAGTAATTGAAGAAGGCAGCCAACATCCACCCATGGTGTCCACATGCACGCGCCCATGCACAGGAGCACACATGGTTGTTGGAGATGACATTCCCTGACATAGAGAGCCGTAGAGGAAGATGACAAACTCAAAGTGAGCTTCAAGAGCATCCCGGAAGAGACGCCCTGCAGGCAGCTGAGCACGTGCCTTTCCTAGTCAAAGAGAGGGCCAGTGTGTCAATACTGAAGAGCCTCAGTCAAGAGAAAGACGCAGGGCTGGGGAGATGGCTTAATTGTTAAGGCACTTCTCTGCAAAGCCAAAGGACCCAGGTTAGATTCCACAGGACCTACGTAAGCCAGATGCACGAGGTGGCGCATGTGTGTAGAGTTTGATGGTAGCGGCTGGAGGACCTAGCATGCCCATTCTCTCTCCCTCTTTCTATCGGCCTCTCTCTCTCAAATAAATAATTCAAAAAGAAAAGAGAGAAAGACACAGGGAGGAGCAAGAGCAGATGGTGGCAGAAGTCCAGACCATGTTGCTTCAGGATCAAAGGCATATCAAAAGACAGTGAGGGGCTGGAGAGGTGGCTTAGTGGTTAAGGTGCTTGCCTGAAAAGTCAAAGGACCCAGGTTCCATTCTCCAGGACCCACATAAAGCCAGATGTATAAGGTGGCACAAGCATCTGGAGTTTACAGTGGCCCATCCTCCCTCCCTCCACCCCCCTCCCCCCGCTCTTTCTCGCTCTCCCAAAGAAATAAAATATTTTTTTTAAAGGCAGTGGGTATACTCACCAGTCCAAAGGTGGCTGGAAGTCAGTAAAGGGACTAAGGATGCCACCAAGGACGTCGCCCATGGCAAGGTCCAGCCGGAGCAGATGACCAACCATCCAGGCATGGAGATGAGGCAGTGTGGATGGTGACTACAGACAACTGTTCCAAAAGCTGCTTCAAGGCCATGGAGAACCAGCTCCTATGGGAGCAGCCGTGGGCTCTGGGGATGGGTTGTTTGGTTTTGTTTGTTGACTTGTTTTGTTAAACTCACTCACTCCTGGCAGGAGCATGGCTATGAGGTTAGAGAGAAGTGGAATGTGCTGGACATGTTCCTCCTGGTCAAGAGTCCCTTGGAAGCAAAGACAGGGATGGGACAAGGACCCCTGGATAGTGATCCAACAGGAAGAGGAACAGCTGCTCCTCTGCAAAGGGACATGTCCCTGTCATGCCCCATAAGCAGGGAAGCCTGACTGTCCTAGAAATAGACCCTCTGCGTAACTAGACTCTAAACACCAGCAACTATAAGTAACCCTTTATATGGGTACACATTAACCAAGCCCCATAGTGCTCAGTGCCCAGCCAGTCTAGCCAAACTGCAAGCTCTCTCAGCTCAGCAAGAGCCCTGTCTCAAAAAATTAGGTGAAGAGCTACTAAGAAAGACACTCTGTGGGCTCGGGTGCACATGCACACACACACACACACACTGCACATATACAAACGTGCATATCCATATCATATACACATGTGAAGGAAGGAGGGAGGGAGGGAGGGAAAGAGGGAGGGAGGGAGGGAGGGGGGAGGGGAGGAAAAGGAAGGAAGGAAGGGAGAGAGGGAGGGAGGGAGGGAGGGAGGGAGGAAGGAAGGAAGGAAGGAAGGAAGGAAGGAGGGAGGGGGGAGGGAAGGAAGGGAGGGAGGGAGAAAAGGGAGAGAAAGGAAGGAAAGAAGGAAGGAGAGAGGGAGGGAGGGAGGGAGGGAAGGAAGGAGGGAAGGAAAAAGAAAGGAAAGAAAACAGGAAAGAAAAGAAAGAAAGAAGGGGAGAGTGTGTGTGCCTTGGCGAGGGCACTGGTAATGTGGGGTTCTGTGGTCTGGAGCTACAAAGACAGCTTCTTGCTGAAGCTCCAGGAGCTGTCAGGAAACATCTGGAGAGGCCACATCCTAAATGGTCCCATTGGCCAAAGCTAAGAACAGGGAGAGGCCTGTGGTTGTCATGACAGAGGCTTTAGCTCACTCTAAGGAAAGAGTCCCATAGCGAGAATGGCTGCCCCATGGCAGGTCCTGTCGTTTGATGGAGTAAGTGTGGAGAGAAAGAAATGCCCACGCCTGAAAGGAACTCCCGCCACAGTTAGGGTAAAACTAAGTGACTCCAACGCCCTTCTCACTTTGAGATCCTGCAGCACCACGAAGATGCTGCATGCGGTCCACCCCGCAGCCCACGAGTCTCACACTTGGATCAGCATGCTTTCCTGACATGAATATTTAAATGTTATCTGATTACATCATGCATCACAAGTTGGAGAAAGAGTGGGGGCGGGGGGAGTCCTGAAAAGCACCTCTCCCTCACTGTCTTACAACAGTCAGAAAAGTAACTCCAGCCCTGAGCCACAGCCTTCTCCTCCCTCCCTCTCCACCTCCTTGCTCCTGGCAGCCACAAATAGGCCTGGAGTGGGAGCCACATGATCCTGAACAGCCACTAAGGGCTGCTCAGTCATCAAAAACGTGGGGCCTGCCTGGTGATGTCGGGTTTCCTTCACATAGAAAGTCCATCCATTTCAGAGTCAAGCCTCCTTTCTGCTTACATGTTGGTTTATTTTCTTTATTTGAGAGAGGAGTCGGAGACAAAAAGAGGAAGACAGAGAGAGAGAATGGGCGCGCCAGGGCCTCTAGACTCTGTAAACAAACTCCAGACGCATGCGCCTTCTTGTGCATCTGGCTTACATGGGTCCTGGGGAATTGAACCTGGATCCTTTGGCTTTTTGTTTTTGTTTTTGTTTTTTTGATACAAAGTCTCATACCATAGCTCAGACTGGCCTCAAACTCATAGCCATCCTCCTGCCTCAGCCTCCTGAGTGCTGGGTGGGCATGTGCCACCACATCCAGCTTCATGAGCCTCCTTTCAAAGGCCCTTTCCCACCATCCACCCTTCCAACCCCTCCTCTCTTCATGGTGATCCCAACTAGAAGCAGGCAGTATTCTGTCCCCAGGTCTCACCTCTCCCTCTAGCAAAGCCATCCCAGCTCCATAGCAGTTCTGGATGAGCCAGTAGGAAGAGGGCATAGTACAGCCCTATAGGAGGTCACAGATGCTCCTGGAGGTTGATCCTGAGGCTCAGGACTATAGCAAGGGGAGGGAGGGGGACAGGACTGGAGGGCAGACAGAACAGCCACGCTCCTCTCTGCTCCTCCATCTCTTCCTCTCGGGCAGAAAATGAACCGTTCTCACTTTCTCATGCAAAACCATTTAGCCAACTGGTGGTACTCACTGGCACTGCTCACTTGCCACCGTGGCTGCCAGCACTGTGCCCTCAGGATCAAACTCTCCATCCCTCACAGCCCAGCAAGGCGCTGCTCCCAAGCAAACACCACCCAGGGATCCACTGGCAAGCTGGTGAATTGTCAGCTCTCCTTTTTCTTTTTCTGTTTGGTTTGCTGGTGTTTGTTTATTATCTTAGCTGCAAGTCCCCTAAGAAAGGAATTGCCTTCCTGTTGGAGAAGCTTCTGCCTGCATCTGGAAGCAAAACATGGGCTTTGTGGCCTCTGCCAGGTCCCCATGGGCCTGGGGTGACAAGTAAAGCCCTAGGCTCCTACCACTTATCCCTCCAGAAAATGTGGGGACCACTTGGGCCCACTTCTCCAGCATCACCACTTGAAAGGCTACTCTTTTCCCATTCAGAGCTCGCCAGGGTCCCAGATGGAACCTATGCATGCTCTGGGAATTGCCCCTCTAGGTCCAGGGAGGACAGCTCTGCCCCGGAAGATAGGGCTTCCTGCTCCTCGTGGACTCCCATCTCCCTGGCCTCAGACACCAGGACCCAGGTGGCAAATGTGGCTGGTAACAAAGGCTTCCTGCTGAGGTCTGCAGTTCTGCCTCCAGGAGCCACTGCTCCAGTTAAATACCGCCTTCTCAATACTTGGCAATGACCTTTTGAAACCTCCCCTCGCTTGCCTTGGTATTTAGAGAGCAGCCTGGTCTCTGGGGAGTGGGGGAGGAATACTTATCGCTTCAGAGGGCTGGCCCCCAAAAGAGAAGAGCAAAAGTTCACCTCTCCCTCCCGAGGCAGGCGCAAACCCCAGCCAGGATTCTCCCATACTGCTGTGGGGACTGCCTCAGCCAACGCCCATCCTGCCAGTTTTGAGGACTATTCCTCAGGTTCTCCAAATGGAGATACACAGGTGCCCACGCCTTCCCATAAGAATGCCAGCGAGTACCCTTGCACATGTGTGTATCACAGAGAAGTGGGCTTCACCTATCTGGACCTGGGTAGGCAGGGGTTGAGTGGGGACACAGGATATGTGTTAGAGCCACATGCATATTCATTCATGTGCATATGCATGTGGGAAGCATAGATAGGCTGCTACACTTCTGAAGGGGGAATCAAAGGTTCTGAGTGTGTGCTTGTGCACACAGTGGGCACAGACACTTAGTGTGACTCTTACACAGTCCCTTTCCCTCAGCAAGGGAGCTGACCCCCCCAGGCAAGTGCCTGAGGCTTCTCTAAGGAGCCAATAGGGGTTACATGAGGTGGGAGGTGTCCTGCTCCACACACGTGTCTGTCATGTGAGCCTCTGACCCAGGCCTCCAGACTCACCTTTCACATCGGCCTTCCTCCACCCACATCTGGTGTCCTTCCTTAACTTACTTCCCAAGTCAGTAAGTGTGGCCTGCCTGAGTCCCAGTGGACTCTATGCTGTAACAAAGGCCTCCTGCCACCAGATCAGCCCTCCAGGAACTGGCAGAGTTTGACTCCATGCCCAAGAGCTGACTCCCAGTAAGCCCTGCATGGCAACCAGCCCAGATTCAGCACAGTGACAGCACCATGTGGGCAGGCCTTGGGGAAACAGGTAGAGCTGTGAGCAGAGACATCAGGAAGACAGTCTGAGTCGAGTACAGAGCCACTGGGCAAACAGCGAGCTGTGTTCAAGGAACTGTAGCCATGCAGGTAGGGACCTGTACCAGTAGTTGCTCGCATAACATGGACTTGCTAAAGCAAGTCAGGACTGTACATATAGACTGGGGATCAAACTGTAGGTTCTGCGGGGCCGCCCAGATCCTCCACCAAGGGCTCAGGTCATACTTAGAAGGCAGGAAAGCAAGAAGACAGATGTGGCAGTAGCTGGAAGTGATGTTATTAATTTAGCTATTATGATTGTTATTTAAGATTGGAGACAGTTCAGCACAAACCTTGAGAATCTTCCTGCCAGGAGGCTACATCCATTCATGGCCCCTGGAGACATCTCAATGTCTGCCTGTGTGGGTTTTTCTGGTGCCAAAAGCAAAATTGATCATCCTAGCCACTTAACCAAGAGAGATCCATTACTTTGAACTAAAAGGACACTTGTCACTACACGAGTACCCTATGCAGATAAAAACAGCGCGGCGGGTAACAGCCTCAGCGGAATGTTGGGGTCTTCCCGAAGGCCCTCTCCTTTCTGGTAACTGTTACAGTCATTGTGTATCTGTCATTTGGCATTGGAGGGCACTCCAGATGGAAGCTCCGAGGCCACTATTCTTTTTTTTTTTTTTTTTTTTTTTTTTTTTTTTTGGTTTTTCAAGGTAGGGTCTCACTCTAGCTCAGGCTGATCTGGAATTCACTCTGTAGTCTCAGGGTGTCCTCGAACTCATGGCGATCCTCCTACCTCTGCCTCCCCAAGTGCTGGGATTAAAGGCATGCACCATCACACCCGTCTCTCTCTCTCTCTTTTTTTTTAATGAAAGAGACAGAGAGAATTGACACACCAGGGCCTCCAGTGAGTGCAATCGAACTCCAGACACATGTACCACCATGTGTGCATGTCCATCCTTGCATGCTTGTGTCACCTTGTGTGTCCGGCTTATGTGGGACCTGGAAAGCCGACATGGGTCCTGAGGCTTTGCAGGAAAGCACCTTAACCGCTAAGTCATTTCTCCAGCCCAGAGACCACTATTGTTATAGCTGCAGTCCCTTTACCAAGGAACTCCCAAATTGCCCTTGTTAGGGTTGGTCTTGGAGTTTGGGAGTTCGGACAGAACTGGAAGGCAGCTACTGTCTCAGCAACCAGTGCGATACACGTGGCCCACTTGTCCCTGCCAGGTCAGTTGTTGAAGGCACCCCTGGGCAATGGTGGAGGTGGGATCTTCAAATGGCTGCCATCGATAGACTGCATAGAAGGCTAGGCAAGCAGGATAATGAAGAGCTAGGCTCGGATACTTCCAGGCCGACTGAATCTGCATCCTGTATAGGCTACAGAACTTGAAATCTGATTTAACACCTGTGCTTTCTTTCTCTTTTTTTTTTTTTTTTAATTTTTGGAGAGAGACACAGAGAGAGACAGACAGAAAGAGAGGGAGAGGGAGACAGAGAATGAGCACACCAGCAGTCTCTCAGCTGCTGTGAACGAAATCCAGATGTGTGCGCCCCCTTGTGGGCAAGTGCGGCATTCCACCCTTGTGTCACTTTTGCATCTGGCTGAACAGTGGGACTTGGAGATTGGAACCGGGTTCTTAGGCTTAGCTGGCAGGTACCTTAACCTCTAAGCCATCTCTCCAGCCCAACACCTGTGCTTTCTTAACTACCATCAAAGAAGCACTTTAGAATATGAGGCCAGCTGGGATTGTGGTGTGCATTCCTCAGAAAATCCAGCTCCTATCTTTCTGCTCTGATATACATGGCTTATGCCCTCAGGGTCTCTTTGTGTTCCAATATAGCTGAAAGAGCTCCAGCCATTATGTCTGCATTCCAGGCATGAGGAACGAGGACAAGAGGAAAAAGCAAAGGACTTGTCCCTCTAGTTTAAGGATGCTTTTCTTTATCCTTTTTTGTTTTTTGAAGTAAGGTCTTGCAAATGAACACTAGACAGATGTAATTGGCTTTTTGTGTCTGGCCTTACATGAGTGCTGAGGAATCAAACCCCAGCTGGCAGGCTTGGCAAGCGAGCACCTTTAATCACTGAGTCATCTTCCCAGCCCCTTTCTCATTTTTTAATTTTTTTTTATTTTAGAGAGAGAGAGAGAATTGGCATGTCAGGGCCTCAGCCACTACAATCGAACTCCAGACACATACGCCACCTAGTGGGCACATGTGACCTTGCACTTGCCTCACCTTTGTTTGTCTGGCTTACATGGTATCTAGAGAGAGATTGAATATGGGTCCTTAGGCTTTTCAGGCAAGCACCTTAACCACTAAGCCATCCCTCCAGCCCGTTTTTAAAGAAGCTAAAAGACACACACACAGCACCTGTCAGGGCTTGGGAGATATCTGTCAAGTAAAGTTTTGGCTCATAAGCATAAGGACCTGAGTTCAATTCCAGTAGCCATATAAATGTTGGATATGGTAATGCATACCTTGAATCCCAGCACTGGGAAGGTGGAGACAGGAGGGTCCCTGGGACTTGCCAGCTAACTCATCTAGCCTACATGGCAAGCTCCAGGCCAATGAGAAACTCTGTCTATCTCAGAAAAAAAAAAGTAGATGGCGTTCCTGAGAAACAACATCTGAAGTTGGCCAATCCACACACATGCGTACCCCACCTCATACAGACATGCACACTCGTAAAACTCTGTCAAAGTCAGGTACACATATGCACAGCGTGCATGGCTTTGTTAGGTGTAACTCTGGGGTGTGAGTTGTTAGGTTGCAGGACAATAGTATCACCTATATCCTCACCTTTCTTGAGACATCTTCATTTCTTCTTAGCATGATTAACCCTGGTAGCAAGGGCCTACCTGAGCCAAGGACATCATGGACAGACCATCAGAAGGTGTAATGTCAATGTCTAGGTTTGTGAGTCTCAGCACATGCACGTGCATGCTAGCAAGTTCTGCAGGCCACTGCATTCCACCCCTCACTCATTATAAGCCCAGAACACCAGGCTCAAGCAAATAAACTTGCGTGTATCATTGCCTTTTAAACAAAGGACCGTAGCACGTCAACCCAAGTTTGCACAGGAGCCCCAGGACAAATTGGCCACAATTTAGATGTGTGCCTCCAGCCATGAGACTTGATTCATATCTGTCTGTAAACTGCATTAAAGACTGATGGTGGGTCATCCAACCTCCCCAGCAGACTTCCCACACATGTCCATTCATCAATCGCCTCTTGAACCCAAGCTTGTACAGACGTAGTTGGTGCCACTTGCTAATCATCACTGTCTCTGTGTGTGTGTGTGTGTGAGCGTGTGTTATGCATGTTTATATGCATGTTCATATATCTGTAGGTGCATATTCACATATGTTAATGTGCATGCATGTAGAGGCCTCTATTTTATTTTATTTTATTTTATTTTAATTATTTTTATTTATTTTTGGAGAGAGACACAGAGAGAGACAGACAGAGAGGGAGAGGGAGACAGATAGAGATGGGCACGCCAGCAGTCTCTCAGCTGCTGTGAACGAAATCCAGATGTGTGCGCCCCCTTGTGGTCAAGTGCGGCATTGCACACTTGCGTCACTTTGCATCTGGAGATTGGAACCGGGTTCTTAGGCTTAGCAGGCAGGTGCCTTAACCGCTAAGCCATCTCTCCAGCCCTCTATTTTATTTTTTAAGATAGGGTCTCTCTGATGGCCTGATTCAGGTGTCCACCATAAACTCATGTGTTCTGGAATGCTAGGTCCCCATCTCATGGCAATTTGGGAATTGGAGCCTCCTGAAAGGGGTGTGTTGTTGGGGGCGGGCTTATGAGTGTTATAGCCAGCTTCCCCTTGCCAGGGTTTTGGCACACTCTCCTGCTGCTATTGTCCCACTTGATATTGGCCAGGAGGTGTTGCCCACCCTCTGCCCATGCCATTGTCTTCCCCTCGAGTCTGTAAGCCAAAATAAATAACTCTCCTCCCATCAGCTGCTTTTGGTTGGGTGTTTTCTGCCAGAAACACCAAGCTAACTGCAACCGTTTCTCACTGAACTTGAAGCTTACCGATTGTTCTACACTCACTAGCTAACTTTGCCCTGGGGATCCTCCTGCCTCTGTTGCCTCAGTACTAGGATTGCAGACATAGACCATCATGACGTTTATGTCCAGTTTGTCCTAACAGAGAGTGGAGGGATTTCTTTGGGCTGGCCTCTGTACATTCCATGTTTCCTACAGGCATGTTTGAAAGCATTTTGGCCTTGCGATACCAAGACATCTCCATCCCAAGGTCCAGCAAGATCCAGCATAGCGTCCTTCACCTCACAGAGCCTCGGCTTCCTTGTGCAAAGTGATTTAAAGGACTGATCCACAGACAATGGAACTGCACAGTTATGTCATGAACCCTGGGCCCGTTGCACCAGCCCGGAGGCAGCTGGAGTGGTTTCTAGCATTCAGCAGAATTTTAGCATCCTGAGTTGAGGCCGTCCTTTCTCAGTCTGCTCCAGGGTTTCTGAACGCTTCCCTATCGTGGGATGACATGTGTTTTTCATTTTGAAGCCTCCCTTGTCTTTCTATACTCTGGCTAGCTCTTTTCTCTTTTATACATGCCACACTCCTCCCAGATTCAACATATCACACTAAATGTTGTCACACCCAGCTATGTGTTGAATTAGGATGCTGCCCAAACCTCAGGAAACATCAACACCCAAATGCCAATCTGTTCATATTCTTTTACACCCCAATGCCAATCTGTTAATATTCCTCTGGGCCAATGAGCCTCGCTTGGAAGGCTCCTGCATCCCACCTCCCTTCTTTACTCCGCTTATGGTGAGCTGGTTTTTGTTTTTTTTTTTTTTTGCAAATGATGGGCTCGAGATGGTTTGTAATGGTGCCAGCTTGACTCAGGGCCCTGTCCACATGTCTTATGAAGGAATCCTCATGAGGCACTGACTACATAACACTGTTACGTTGAAAATGATCTTAGACACGATGCATTGTATCTGGCCAGCTTGGCCCAGGGCAAAGCACATTGGGTATTCCAGGCAGGTGGTGTGTGTTGGCAGCTGGGAACCTCCAGCAAACTTGGATTTTGTTGGTAGCATCTGCCCTAATGGAACCAAGCGATCGTCTCACAGCACAAAGCAGAGCGTCTCTTCTCGAAATCTCCAGCAGCTGCACATCCACCAAGAGGTAGGACAAAACTCCAAGCTCCTTGTGCTGTGCAGAAGTAGCCCTGGGCCCATCTGACAGGATCCGTCCAGGGCCACAGCCCCATCTCCTGCTCCACCCCAGCCAGAAGACCTCTGCTCCCAAGCTTGAGCATGTGAAGCAGGTCACCCCTACCCCAACCCCGTCACAGGTCCTTTTCTTGTCCTGTTCCCTTGGCCTAGCAGGCTCTTGCTCTAATGCACACACTGCCAACACTGTGCTGTCACTCACCGTCACCTCCTAAGAGACACCTTGCTGATCACCCGGAAAGATCCCATGACCATGCTCTACAGAACCCCACAATTCCTGAGGCTTTGCTTGCTTATTGTGTGGGACCGGATCTTGGGGGACTTGCTCATTGCCGGCAAGTGGTGATGATCCACAATTATTGGTGGATGGGCTGGGTGGATGGTCGGAAGAATGCAAGAAGGAACCAGGGGAGAAGAATCATGTCTGGCCATTGTTGGCCGTGCGGTGAGCAGGAGCAGACAGCCTGGAACAGTCTCAGAGAACAGCAGACATCAGGCTCAAAGCCTGCGAGGTCCCATCTTCCGGAGTGGCCCCAATCACGGCACTCATGCCCAGCCCTGCCCATGGCTAGAGTGGTCCCAAAGGCATTTGGCAGGCCCATCCTGCTCTCTGATCCATCTCCCCTGAGCCAGACTCACCTCCCCTGGCAGCAAGCGGTGGAATAGAGCCTCGCGGAGCCAGCGCCATCCATCACTCAAAGGGAAGAGCCACAAATTCTGAGGTCTCTGTTTGTACCTGTCACACTCAAGGGTAAACTTGCCATGGTCATGGTGCACAGCCACTCCTCCCCCTGACAGCTGTGCTGGCTCAGTGACTTGCCCAGTGACAAATCTGTTGTCTGCTCAACAGCATTTACTAGCCGCACCTGGGGCCGGGGCCAGGGCCAGGTGGCTGTTGGAGGTGGCAAGATTTACAGCCAGGAACTCCTTGAAGAAACTTTGCTGGGAACCACACAGAGAAATCCTACTGTGGCCATATGCAGGGGCCACTCTAGCAAGGAACATTGGCACAGTTTCCCAATGGTGCCACTCTTTTAGGGTTCGACCCCCAATAGGCTCCTGTGGTTTGAACACTTGATCCTCAGCTGGTGTTGGTATTTTGGGAGGTTATGGAACCTTTGGGAGGTGAGGCCTAACTGAAAGAAGTGCATCCCTGGAGGCAAGCCTTGAGGTTTATAGCCCACCCTCACATCCTGTCTCCTCTGTGCTTTTTGTTCCAATGAGATTCACTGGAGACCCAGTGGGAGATGTAGCAGGATTATTTACAAAGTGCTGGCATTGGGGAACTCTACGGGGTGTGGGGGTTGCTCTGGATCCTTTTTGCCTTGTTGATTCCAAGGACCCATGCATCTATTAAAACCAATGGAGGGCTTGAGGATGGCTTAGTGGTTGAGGCGCTTGCCTGCAAAGCCAAAGGACCCAGGTTCAATTCCCCAGGACCCATGTAAAACCAGATGCACAGGTGGCACATGTGTCTGGAGTTTGTTTGCAGTGGCTGGAGGCCCTGGCATGCCTATTCTCTCTCTCTCTCTCTCTCTCTCTCTCTGTCTCTTTCTTTCTCTCTCTCAAATAAATAAAAATAAAAATAAAAATATTTCGAAAACACATGGAGCTGAATGGGGAGAAAAGTTAATTTTTACTGTATGTAAGTTTAAAATTTGTAAATATGTGGGAAATTATGAAGAAGAGGAAGAGGAAAAAGAAGAATCCATACTTGTGCTTGCATGCTCGGGAGGTGAACTGCCTGGTTCAAATCCCAGCTCTGCCATGTCCGTGGACTCTTGTGGGTTTGAGCCTGTGTGGTGTCTTCTCCCCCTCTGACATGCGTCCCCCAGTTCCCCTTCTCCTGCCATTCTTGGGCAGGGCATTGACAGGCATGGGACCAGTCCTAATCAGCATAGTCCCTCCTCCAGCCAGAGTGATTGGCTTAGGAGGCTGCACAGTATCCACATGGGCACAATATTAGTCAACCATAGGGCTCTTCCTAAGTGGGGGAAGATGTCTTACCACCGAAGAAGGCTAAAAGTCACAGCTAGTGACAGCAGTACAGACTCACCGATTGTCAAGCCATAGTCCCTTAAACTCAAAAATTCATCTAATCTTCACAACACCCCACATTTATTTATTTATTTATTTATTTATTTATTTATTTATTTATTTATTTAAGAGAGAAAGAGTTAGAGAGAAAGAGAGAATGGACATGTCAGGACCTCCAGCCACTGCAAACGAACTCCAGACCTGTGCATCTGGCTAACATGGGTACTGGGGAATCGAACCTGGGTCCTTAGGCCTCTCAGGCATGCACCTTAACCACTAAGACATCTTTCCAGCCTGTGAGTACTGCTCTTAAACTTCATTTCACAGACAGGTAAACAGGTCAGACTGGCTGATGAACCTACCCAAGGCGCTACCCAGACAGAGAGCAGCAGGGTCACAGCTAGGCCCAGGGAATCTTATCTCAGAAACCGTCCTGGAGCCTCCACACACTCTTCCTTCTTGCAGCAAGAGTCCTGGCTGTCAATAGTTGCATTGAGGAAGAGGAGAGGCAGGAATTTCTGCAATCGTCAGTTTTGCTCTTGGAACCAGCCATCTGAAGACTTTTCATCTACATGAACAGTGAGCTCTCCTTTAGCTGCATGCCTGAAGGAGTGACATTTTAAAATTTGTTGTTATTTATTTGTGTGTGTGCACATTCATGAATATGTGCACATGTTCGTGCGTGAGTGTGGGTACGTGCGTGAGTGTGGGTACATGGGTGAGTGTGGGTATGTGCTCACCACGGCACATGTGTGGGGTTCCTCACTCTGGGTTCTCACTGCAGCTGTCCTTTGCTGGGAGGACCTTGAGCTTCCAGGAAAGTCTCCCGTCTCTGCCTCCCACCCTGCCATCAGCATCAGCATGCTGGGATTGCAGAAGCCCACCATGACTTCCTGTGTTCTGGGCAATGAACTTGAGTGCTCCACCTTGACCAGCGAGCACTTTCTCTCCGGAGCCATCTCTCCAGCCCAGGAGTTACATTTCTGTCACAGCAGCTGCAAGGGTCCTATACACTCTGGCTGGGTGATATCGGACAAAGTATATGACCTTCCTGTGCCTTGATTTTCGCCTCTGTAAATGGGGACTGGCAGCAGCTTGGACATTAAACAAGCATGAAAATTCAGCTAGACAATGTGTGGCAGTTACTTAACACTGCACCAGGCATAGAGCAGCCTGTGTGGCTGTCACTGTCAACATTCCAGGTTAAACTAGTCTCACCAGTCTTTCAGAAGTCACCTTCCCACCCATTCCTGTCACCACTCAGAACTGCATTTACTGCTTGGTTTATTCATAGCACATTTATGAGGGCTCTATTAAACGTCAGTCACTGTCAGATCAAAGAGGGGCCTTCAACAGCATCAAATGCCACCGCCCCATTTTACAGCTGGGAAGGGTAAGGCCATACAATGAATTGAGGATAGTGCTCCACAGTGGGCTCTTGTCACTATACCAGATAGCCTTTTTGTTTGACAGGGCCCACATTGCCACCCAGACCTGCCAATGAAGGTCACTTTCATTCGTTCTTCTCAGGACAGGAAGGGCTATCTTCAAGGTCACACTGCCGCTGACTGCCAGTCGGGTCTCAGTGGGCACAGCCAACAGTGAGGGATTTGCCCATGTGAGTCATTGTCCCCAGCGTGCCCTGCAGGGCTGGCAGCAGCCATTGAGCTTGATCATCCCCAGGCCTTGCCTCTGCAGGAAGCCCCTCCCTCCTCCACCTTCTCCATCCCTCTGAACAGCCCAGGACTAGACGGGCAGGCTCTGCAAAATTCCATTCCCCAGGCCTCTACCCATCACCTCTGGGCCACCTTCCAGACAGGGCCTCCCTGTTCCCCTCTTCTGCTGTCCCCTGGGCAGTTCCTGCCCCACGTAGCACTGTCTGGGAGCTATGGAATTGCCCAGCAGGCTTGACTTGGTCAAACCTTTTTCCCAGGTGGGGATCAGGGAGTCTTAGGGGGAATGGAGCTTTGGGGCTGGGTGGATCTGACCACCTGGTCAACCTAGAAAGGCCTGAGTCACCTTCCTCAGAGAGAGGAAAGATCATATGACCTAGAGTCAAGCCCAGGCAACACAGCCCACAGAGCTTAGGACAAATGTCTACCTCCTCACACCCTTTCCTCCTCTCCAGAATGAGACTCGTGATCCCAAACCCCTCAAGCCTGTTGGAAGTTTGACGTTTCTCAGACACCTGCTCTGTGCAAAGCCCTGTATGAACTCTGAAATGACAGATGGGCAAACCACACACAGGAAGCCTTTCCTTTCCTTCATGGGACTTGGTCAGAATTGCAACTGACACCTATCAAATATTTAGGAATTATTTGATGTGTTTTTCCCCAAGAAATATTTTAATGATATATAATTAGTGTACATGTTTATGGGGCGCAGATGGGACTGCTGAAAACATGGGCACTGGGCTAGGAAGATGGCTCAGTGCACCCACATAAAAAGCCAGACACTGTGGTGAACATCTGTAATTCCAGCATGCCTACAGTAGGAAACAGAGACAGGAAAATCTCCTTAAAGATTGTGGGCCTGCCAGCCTGGCAAAGGCAGACCCTTCCTCAAACAGGGTAGAAGGCAAGGACCGATATCCAAAGCCATCCTCTGACCCTCTCCCCACCAGCACACTGGCGTGTGTGTGTGTGTGTGTGTGCCTGCACGCATGCACATGTGCGTGTGCACACACACATGTACTGGCCAAATGAGGGCCATCAATCTTTCCATCTTCTTAAACATTTAGCATCCTTTCTTTGTGCTGAGGATGTTCAAACATCTCTCTCTCTCTCTCTCTCTCTCTCTCTCTCTCTCTCTCTCTCTCTCTCCCCTCTCTTCTCTGTGTCCATGTAGATGCACTCATATGTGTGTGCATGTGATTGTGGAGGACAACCCTGGATGTCCCTCAGGAACACTGTCCACTATTTTTGAGGCAAGGTCTGTAACAGACAACTTCAGGTTCACTGAGATGAACTTCCAGACCAGGCACAGTTATGGAGGAAGGGATTTATTGAAGCTTACAGATCCAGGGGAAGTTCCATGATGGCAGAAGAAGCTGGCCTGCCTTCACAGGACCAAACACAGACAGCAAATCCCCAAGCCAAAAGCCACACAGCACAGCACACCTCAGGAACTCCAGCTAGGCACACTTTGCATATCTTTAGACTGAAATCTCAAACCCACCACCACACCTTAAGATCCGCCCAGTGACAAGGCCTCCAGCCAGGTGGCTGCAGATGCAAACTATAAACTAATAAAACACTGAATATATTGGGGGCCATCTATTCAAACTATCACAAGGTCTCTCAATGGCCTGGAACTCACCAATTAGGCTAAACCAGCTGGCCAGTGAGCTCTAAGGATCCTCTAGTCTCTGCCTCCTCAGAGCTGGAATTACAGAGGCTCGCCCCAGGTCTGACATTTTAACATGGGACTGGGGATTGAACCTAGATCCTCGTGCTTTCAAGGCAAGTATTTACCAATTAAGCTGTCTCCCTAGCCGTTTTCTCATTTTTTTTTTTATGAACTATATAATAAGTTATTGCAAAATAGTTACCCTATTGTGCCATAGGACATACATCATTGTTTTGATACTGGTTACTGACCTCCCTCTGTTCCCCTCCCTCCCCTCCTCTTCCTTTCCTAGCCTCTGGGCACTCTATTCTGCTCCCTTTTATGGAATCCAACTTCCTAGCTTCCACAGATGAGCACAAACGTGTGCCACTTATCTGTCTGTGTGACCAGCATCTTTCTAAACCTCGTAACAACCCTGTGAGGGAGGACCTATGTTTAACCCTATAGTGAGATGGGAAAACCAAGGCCATGAAAGACAGACAGGCTAAGTAACAGTGCCAACTGTGGAGTTCCTTTGCAGAGAGAGAGCAAGGAAGTGGAGATGTCTATGCGAAAGGGAAGCTGATGTGGGTCCCGTATCAGAGGGCAAGGCTTGGGGAGCGAGAGGCTCCAGCCGAGAGGTGCAGTCTTAGCACCTGCAGGAGGCTGGGTTTGCTTTGCGATGTTTGAAAATTTTACTCCCTGATGTTATGAAAGTGCCCGAGCTTAGTGATGCCCAAGCCAAGTGACGCTGTCTGCAGTGAGGCACTTGGCAGGTGCTAGGCACCACTGTGTATTCTGCTAGTGGCTAACAACCAACCTGGAGCCCGTGTGTGGCAGAGCCTAACTTGAGAACCAGGTGACCCTGAGAGCAGTACGTTCAGTCTAACCCATCACACCCTGCATCTCATCTCCTCTGCAGCTGTCTCCCGTCATCCACGAGACTGCTTACGGCACACTCAGCCACAGCAGGAGATGGAAAGGAGGTTCACGGACCCTGGCCTCCGGCCTGACCTCAGAATGGTCTAGATCCATCACAAACTGCCTTCCCACGTGGGTGGACATTGGAACCCAACGTGTAATACAAGCACATGGGTCCACTGACAAAATGTTACTGTCATGTTATTCACAAGCCAAAAAACTAGTTTCAAAACCAAGCCGACATTATAAAACATCAGCAATGTAGAGCATAGTTTAAATATTAATGCCTAACTTTCCTTCAATTATTCATGAGATTATGTGTGTCAGATGATATGGTGCCTGAGGGGCAGAGCCGGAAATATGCTTCTTGGCCTTCACGCATGTGCATAGGTGCACATACACACAGAGAGAGATGTACGCATCCATATCGTTAATTTTAACGAAGTATTCCAAGTTCATTCTGTGCCAGGTGCTGTGCTCAGTGCTTTCCACATGTCAGCTCATGGAGTCTCCCCTAGACCAGGAGAAGTTGCATTACTATCCCCATTAGAGAGCACAAATGAGCTAGTTCCAAAAGTGAGCCAGCAATAGTGGAAACAGTCCCGAGCCCTTTGCTCCTTGCAAACTCCCTGCCTGCGTGTTAAAAAATCAAGTTTCGGGCTAGAGAGATGGCTTAGCAGTTAAAGGCGCTTGTCTGCAAAACCTAACAACCCAGGTTCTATTCCCCAGAACCCAATAAGCCAGATGCACAAAGTGGCACATGCATCTGGAGTTTGTTTGCGTTTGCATTGGCTAGAGGCCCTGGCATGCCCATTCTCTCTCTCTCTCCCTTTCTCTCTCTCTCATAAATAAATAAATTTTTTTAAAATCAAGTTTTGCTCTTGTTCAAAGCCCAGAAGATGGTGAAACAGAGTGTTTCTCGGGGAAACTGGAGAAATCTTGCCAGAGGCACTGCCAAGAGCTAGCTTTGGCCCCACAAAAATCTTTACCACCATTTCACCCCAGAGCTATAGTAGAAGGTAAATAAATAAATAAATATGACAATAATCTTCAATGTGGGAGAGCAATGTTTCCTCAATCTTGCATGACTTACAAAATCATCTTTATAAAATGTTTGCCAGACTGGAGAGATGATGTAGTGGTTAAGGTACTTCCTTGTGAAGCCTAAGGACTCAGGTTCAATTCCCCACTACCCACGTAAGCCAGATGCACAAGGTGGCACATGCATTTGGAGTTTGTTTGCAGTGGCTGGGGGCCCTGGTGCACCCATTCTCTCTCTCTCTCTCTCTCCATCTGCCCTTTTCTTTCTCTCTCAAATAGATAAATTTTAAAATTCTTTCCAATTTGATCTGTTGCCTGAAACACGAGTTAAAACTACAAGGTTATAATTATTTTCTTTTGTTGTTGTTGTTATTGTTGATTTTGATTTTTTTTTTTTATTTTAGAGAGAGAGAGAATTGGCACACCCTGAGCTTCAGCCACTGCAATCGAACTCCAGACACTTGCGTCACCTATTAGGCATGTGAGACCTTGAGCTTGCCTCACCTTTGTGCGTCTGGCTAACATGAGATCTGAAGAGTCAAACATGGGTCCTTGGGCTTTGCAGGCAAGTGCCTTAACTGCTAAGCCATTTCTCCAGGCCTGATGTTGAATTTTGAGACAGGGTCTCTGTAGCCCAAGTGGACTTCAAAGATGGCAATCTCATGCCTCAGCCCTCTGGATACTGGGACTACAGGTGGGAGCCACCACACACTGCTTCTGCACACTTCCTATGCATATGCAACTGCCACCCCATCCCTGAACCTACCAAAATCTGCTTCCAATCTGGTGGTACATCCCTCCCTCCCAGAAAGAGACTTTGCAGAGACACAAGAATGAAGCCCACCCTTGCCTAGGCAAAACCGGGTTAGAGTTCATGAGAAGCACTTGGATATTTTAAGCCACTCCTGGGCTTCTGTCCCATCCAACTACTGTGAAAAGAACACCAGGGAAGCACTTTGCCATGGGCAAAATATCATGAAGGCAAAGAGCTGGGTGCAGGATGGGCAAGACCTCAGGCCAAGAGGTAGCTCTGCCACACTCCAAGGTGCGGCATCCCCAGTGGTGACTTGGGTTGAGCTGCCCTGTGTGGTTGGGAGGAGAGGGTCATGGGGCTGAAGGAGGAGCTGTCACAGATTCAGACACCTGAGCAGGTTGAGAATAACCCCAACCTGGAAATTCCAGTTACACTGTCTAGTTGTAGCCCAGCACAGGTGCATTCCGAGATGTCATCGCTGGGTAACTGTCAAGGGGAGCCCTTTGCCCTGGGGACACATGAACACATGTCTATTCATCCCAGCCTGGGTTAAGACCAAAGTATAATGGCACCAAAATCAGCTTTGGGTGAGCCAATGAGTTTATTGGGGTTCCTTACAGAGCAGGGTGAGGAGTCACTTAGAGGAGGAATAGATGGCGCAAAGGCAGCTACATCTCCAAAACTCCACTCCAGCATCAGGGACAATGCTCTGGAGCCCACTCTACACCCCACAGGCAGTTTGGCTGGTTGGAGTCTCCACCATATTAAAGGACTCCCAGGCAGCTGGGCACAGGAGGTAGGAGGTCTCTCCTCAAGCAGTTGGTTACCCTTTGTAACTTCAGAGAGGGGTCTTGCAACTTTTTTGCCCAGACTTGTTGATCTCCCTTCAAGAGGCAATGTTTTTTTGAGAGAGAGACACAGAGAGAAACAGAGATAGGAAGAGGCAGAGAGAGAGAGAGAGAATGGGCCTGTCAGCAGCCTCTCAGTCACTGTGGATGAATTCCAGATGCTTGCGCCCCCTTATGGGTAAGCACAGCATTGCGTGCTTGTGTCACTTGCATCTTGCTAAACGTGGGACCTGGAGAATCTAACGGGCATTCCTAGGCTTAGCAGGCAGGCACCTTAACCACTAAGCCATCTCTCCAGCCCAAGAGGCAATATTTTAATTGGGGGGAATTTGCTATACAACAATAATCCAAGCACAATGTTAGTCCCGAAATCTGCACTAAGAGAGACCCATGGAAGCTATGGGTTATGACTGGTGAATAAAGACTTGGAGTCAGGTGGGAAAGGTAATGCTGTTTGAAGGCAAAATGTCCTGCATAGACACATGGGTTTGAGTGCTCGGTCCCCAGCTGGTGGCACTGTTTGGGACAGTTGTGGAACCTTTAGCCTTGCTGGAGGAACTGGTCACTGGGGAAGGGCCTTAAGGCCTGGTAGCTTGGCCCCACTTGTGTTTGTCTTCTTTTTCTTGTCTCTGAATGTCATGTGACTGGCCAGCCTCCTCCTGCTGCTGCCATGCCATCTCCACCATGATGAAATGTTTTCCCTTGAAACTCACAGTGATCCTCCTACCTCTCCCTCCCGGGTGCTGGGATTTAAGGCAGGCGCCACCACACCCAGCTGAAACTGTCAACCAGAATAAACACTTTCCTTCCAGAAGATGCTTCCTGCCAGGTATTTTGGTCACAGCCACGGGTAAAGTAACTAGTCCTTAGTGGAATAATCTGTGTACATGAAACATGTACATGAATATACAAATAAGCGCAAAGGCTCAGAAGGAGAGAGTGAGGCGCTGTGTCCTTTCAGGGAGTCTTGACATGGCTTGGAAGGTCATGGAAGCTTCCATGAGATATACAGAGAGTGGAATAAGAGGGTTTCAGGCAGCTGGAAGAGCCTGTGCATAGGCTGAGAGCAGGGTGGGAAGCCTGGCACATCCTTAGCTGAGGGGACAGCTGAGCTCCTGAGGGGGACAGTAAAGTCCTCAGTGAGGCTGGGGGAGGAGGTCAAGGGGAGCTTAGACAGGCCTCCAGAATGGTGAGGAGCCACAAAAAGGCTGTAGGCCAACTTGGGCCATTTTAAAAATATTTGACATGTTCACGCCTTTAATCCCAGCACTCGGGAGGCAGAGGTAGGAGGCTTTTGTCATAGTGAATTTTGCAATGAAATTTCGAAAAACCAAAAAATATTTTACTTATTTACTTATTTGGGGAGGGGAAATAGAGAGAGAATAGGTATACCAGGGCCTCCACCCATTGCAAACAGATACATGTGCCACTTCATGCATCTGGCTTATGTGGGTCCTAGGGAATCGAACTTGGGTCGCTTCACAGGCAAGGGCCTTAATCACTCTAAGCCATCTCTCCAGCTCTGCAATTTTTTTTAATTTTTAATATATTATTTATTTACTTATTTATTTGAGAGAGAGAAAGAGGCAGAGAGAGAGAGAGAGAATGGGTGTGCCAGGGCTTCCAGCCACTGCAGACGAACTCCTGATGCATGCACCCCCTTGTGCATCTGGCTTACGTGGGTCCTGGAGAATAGAACCGGGATCCTTTGGCTTTGCAGGCAAATGCTTTAACCACTAAGCCATCTCTCCAGCCCCTTCAATATTTTTTTAATGGAGGTTTTTATGGTTCGAGTGTGAGCTATTCCCCACAGGCTTGTGTGTTTGAACCCTTGGTTCTTTGCTGGTAGTGCTATCTCAGAAGGTTGTAAAATCTTTAGGAGGTGTAGCCTTAGCTGAAGGTACGTCACTGAGGGGGTGTGTTCTTGCCAGTATATTATCCCTGGCTCCTTCCTGTCACACTCAGTTCCCTAGTTGGCCACCATGCTATAACCAGCCACTTTGCACTGACACGGACTGAACCTCTCCCACGTCCATCCATGCCTTCCCTGCCATGATGGGCTGAAACCCTCTGAAAACTGTGATCCAAAATCAATCCCTCCTCCCTTACATTGCTTCCATCAGGTATTCTGTCAACACAATGAGGAAAGTAACTAAATACAGAAATCAAATTCATATAGCACAAAGCTTGCCATTTTAAGTTGTATCATTCGGTGGTTTTTATATATTCCCAAGATAAAAACACCATCACTGTCTAATTCCAGAACATTTCCATCAACTCCCAAAGTAACCCCATACCTGTTAGCAGTCACTCCCAATTCCCTATCCCATAACCCTAACAACCGTTAATCTGCCTCCATGGAATTGCCAGTTCTGGCTGTTTTATATAGATAGGATTTTATTACATCAGATCTTTTGTGAGCAGTTTCTCTACATAACACTTTCCATGGTGTAGTGTGAACCAGTGCTTTACCCCTTTTTAGGATCAAATAGTATCCCATGTGCAGGCATGCCACACGTTGTTTATCCTCTCGCCAATGGCTGGACATTTGGGCTGTCTCCACTTCTGGTTATTGCAAGTATTGTTGTTATGAACAATCCCTGTACAATTTTATTTTTTGTGGAAGCATATGTTTTTTTTTTTAATTTTTTTTCCCTTCGATAAACACCTCTGAGTGAAATTGTTGGATCAGATGGTAATTCTATGTTTAACTTTCTGAGGAACTGCCAAACTGTTCCACATGAACGGCACCATTTTAGATTGCCACCAGCCGTGGATGAGAAGTCGGGCATCTTCACATCGTTGTCCATGCTTGTTATTTTCCATTTCGTTTTATATACATGTGGCGAGCCTAGTGGGTGAAAAGTAGTATGTCATCGTGGTCTCGTAGTCTTTATTTTCATTTCCTGAATGAGTAATGGTGTCGAGCATTTTTCCCACATGCCTATTGGCCCTTTTTAAAGATATTTTATTTCTTTATTCATTCGCAAGTACAGAGAGACAAGAGCAACAGACAGAGAGACTTGGCATGCCAGGGCCTCCAGCCACTGAAAATGAACTCCAGATGCTTGTCCTACTTTGTGCTTCTGGCTTAATGTGGGTACTGGGGAATTGAACTGGGGTCATTAGCCTTTGCAGGCAAGTGCTGAGCCATCTCTTCCAGATCCCCAAATTAATTTTTAGTAAGGGCTATGGTACAGTTCAGTGGTAATAGTGCTTGGAAGGCATATGCAAGACCCTATGTCCAATCTCTAGTATGGGATTTATAAAAATAGAGGAGGAGGATGGGAGCATCAAGTCTCTGAAAATAGCCTGCATTACTTTCTTAGTGCTTTTTTTATTATTATTAGAGAGAGGTAGAGGGAGAGTGAGAATGGATGCGTCAGTAGCCTCTCAGCTGCTGTGAACAAACTCCAGATGCATGCACCTCCTTGTGGGCAAGTGCAGCATTGCGCCCTTGCATCATTTTACTTCTGGCTAAATGTGGGACCTGGAGAATCGAACTGGCATTTTTAGGCTTAGCAGGTAGGTGCCTTAACCACTAAGCCATCTCTCTGGCCCTTAGTGCTGTTTTAATAAATTACTTTAGCTGCAAAATGGTTGAGTAGACCATTGTTTGTTAGTTGTGATCTTTGAGTGAATGTCTGGCTTATCTCAGATTCAATTTCCTTATCTATAAAAAAAAAAAAAAAAAAGAAGAATGAAGGCTGGAGAGATGGCTTAGCAGTTAAGGTGCTTGCCTGCAAAGCCAAAGGACCCAGGTTTGATTCCCCAGTACCCACGTAAGCCAGATGCACAAGGTGGCACATGCATCTGGAGATCATTTGCAGTGCCTGGAGGCCCTGGTGCACCCATTCTCTCTCTCTCTCCTTCTCTCTCAAATAGGTAAATAAAATATTTTTAAAACACGAATGATATTAGAACTTACTTTAAGGGATTTTTGTAAGGTTAATGAACCGTATAAAATGCCTACCACAGTGCTGGTGTGTAACAGGTGTTATCTCTCCAGCCCTGGCCTTTTATTTTTTTAAAAGAAATGCCTATTTAAATCATTTGCTGACTTTTTGACTGGGTTGTTTTTCTTTTTGTTGTTGAGTTGTAAGGGTTCTTTGTGTGTTTAAGATACTAGACTCTTGTCAGATACATACCTCACAAACACCTTCTACCATTTAAAGGCTGTTTATTCGCTCACTTGATAGCATCCTGCAATTGATAAATAAGTTTTTCCTGGTGAAATACAGTTTAACTGCCTTTTATTTTGCTGTCTGTGCTTTGGAGTCATATTTAAGAAGCTTGCCTAATCCAAGATCACTATGATTTAAGAATTTCCTAGGTACTGGAGAGATTGCTTAGTGGTTAAGGTGCTTTCCTGTGAAGCCTAAGGACCCTGGTTCGATTCCCTAGTACCCATGTAAGCCAGATGCGCAAGGTGGCACATGCATCTGGAGTTCAGTTACAGTGGCTGGAGGTCCTGCGGCGCCCATTCTCTCTCTTTTTCTATCTGCCTCCTTCTCCTTTCTCTCTCTCTCTCTCTCAAATAAATAAAACATAAAGAGCTTACTAGTTTACAGTCATGTCTGCTCCACTAGAGTTATTTTTATATATGCAATAAGTTAGGGTTCCAAATTTTCTCTCTCTCTCTTTGCAGGGTCCACTCTAGTCCAGGTTAACTTGGCATTCACTCCATAACTCAGACTGCCCTTGAACTCACAGAGATCCTCTCACCTCAGCCTCCTGAGTGCTGGGATCAAAGGTGTGTGTCCCCACTCCTGACACCAAGTTTCTTTTGCCTCTGATAGTGTCCCAGCACCATTCATTGAAAAGATTCTTTCCCCACTGAGTGACCTTTGTAACTGTCAGAAATCACAGGTGTATGAGGTTGTTTCTGGACTCTCATATCTAGTCTACAGATCTCTTCGTCTCTTCTCAAGACGGAACCACATTGTTTTGATTTCTGTATCTGAGAGTCCTCTGGCTTCATTTTTGTTTTTGTTTTTCAGAATTGTTTTTGACTACCCATTTGTTCATTTACTCTAGGAGAAACTAAACTACCTTCAGAGAAAGACCAGGGATCCCCTACTCCCAGGATGATGAGGAAAATGATGTGTTTCTTGATGTTGCTTCCACAGTTAAGATGCTGAGTCCCAAGAGAGTGGTTGAGGTTATAGATGCTGGGCCCAAGCTACCTAGGTTTGTGACCCTTGTTCTGTCTCTTGCTACCTGTGTGATCTTGAGCAAAATCCTGAAATGTTCAGTTCCCTTGTGCAATGTAGATCTTATACTCATCTGTGTTAGTCTGTTTTGCATGACTGCAATGGGATTCCTGAGGCAGGCTACTTATGAAGAAGAATGGTTTGTTTAGCTCAGTTTTTTAAAAATATATTTATTTACTTAAAAGAGAGAGAGAGAATGGGTACATGTCAGGGCCTCTAGCCACTGCAAATGAACTCCAGATGCACACGCCCCCTTGGGCATCTGGCTTACATGGGTCCTGGAGAATAGAACTGGGATTCTTTGGCTTTGCAGGCAAACACCTTAACCCCTAAGCCATCTCTCCAGCCCCTAGCTCACAGTTCTTGAGATTCAAGAGCATGGTACCTGCATCTGCTCAGTCTCCTGGCTGTTCCATGTCATGGAAAATGACAATGGCAGGACTATGTGTGAAAGGACAGGTCATATCTCAAAATGGGAATTTAGAGTGAGACCTGGAGTAGCCAGACTCTAGCCTTAGTAAGAACCCTGCCTAGAGCACTAACCAGGGTCCCATGAGAAGTACCTCAGTCCCTTCCAAGGACACACTTCCCAATTAACCAAAGGACTGCCTACTAGGACCTACCTCTTAAAGGTCCCACAGCACCTTCCAATGTTACCACCTTAGGGACCAAGTTCCCAGCATATGAGCCTTGGAGAAAAGGCCACATCCAAACTATAGAAATACTTCTTAAGAGTTCATGAAGATGAACTGGGCATGGTGGCACACGCCTTTAATCCCAGCACTCAGGAGGCAGAGATAGGAGGATCACAGTGAGTTAGAGACCACCCTGAGACTACAGAGTGAATTCCAGGTTAGCCTGGGCTAGAGTGAGACCCTACCTCAAAAAACCATTAAAAAAAAAAAAAGTCTATGAGGAAGAAATAATGGAATGTGCATGATGAAGTGCCTGGGGCTGGGTGTGGCCTTATAGTCACCATGACATCAGATTCCAGCAGGCCTGAATCCAAGGCCCTACCCATCAGTATGGGTCAGGAAGGTCTGACCCTCATCTCTCCCCTCTTCACAACACTTCTCTCCCCGGACTTCCCATGGCATCACATAGGGAATGATTAATAACCAAAAGCAATTATTTTCTTCTAGTTTCTTTTTAAAATAACTTGAAGGAAACATTAAATGGTGAGTGTTTTTTTTAAATTTTTCTGTCAGGCCTATTTCTGAGAACTTTATGGCATTTAATCTTTTTTTTGGAGAGAGACACAGAGAGAGAGAGGGAGAGGAAGACAGATAGAGATGCGTGCACCAGCAGCCTCTCAGCTACTGCGAACAAAATCCAGATGTGTGCGCCCCCTTGTGGTCAAGTGCGGCATTGCACCCTTCTGCCACTGTGCATCTGGCTAAACATGGGACCTGGAGATTGGAACCACTGGAGATTGGAACCAGAGTTCTTTAGGCTTAGGAGACAGGCGCCTTAACTGCTAAGCCATCTCTCCATCCCGGCATTTAATCTTTATAAAAACTCTTTTGGGGGATGGAGAGATGGCTTAGCGGTTAAGGTGCCTGCCTGCCAAGCCTAAGAATGCCCATTCAGTTCTCCAGGTCCCACATTTAGCCAGATGCAGTGATGCAAGCACGCAATGCCACGCTTGCCCACAAGGGAGCGCACACATCTGGTGTTGGTTCACAGTGATTGAAATGGCCCTGGTGTGCCCATTCTCCATTCTCTCTCTCTGTCTCTTCCTCTCCTTCTCTCTGCCCCCCCCCCAAAAAACTCTTTTGGGCTGGAGAGATGGCTTAGCCATTAAGGTGCTTGCCTGCAAAGCCTAAGGATCCAAGTTCAGCCAGATGCACAAGGCAGTGCATGTGTCTGGGGTTCATTTGCAGTGGCTGGCACACCCATTCTCTCTCTCTCTCTCTCTCTCTCTCTCTCTCTCTCTCTCTGTCAAAATCTGCCTTTTTCTCTCTCAACTCAATAAATAAAATCTTGTTAAAACTTCTTTTAGAAGCCACAATTTTGTCATCTCATTTTACAGATGAGGTAACTGAGGCACATAAAGTATCACAGCTCACAAGCAGCATAGTCAGGATTCACACTCAGGGACGTGTGACTGTGGCCTGTGCTCACACTATCTATACAGCCTGAGACTCCCATGCATGCTGGAGGCACAAAGCAGAAACCACCAGGCAGTCCCACCAGATCAAGCCTAGCAGCCCCCTTTCTACTGCTTCCGGGGGCCACATGGAGGCTGTAGTGCCCTCCCTGGAACCAGCACCTTCTTCTCAAGTGTTCCTCCTCAAAGCAAGTGGGAGTGGTTCCAAAAAACATAAATAAATATAGGGCCACCTCACCTGACTGGGCCAAACCCTAAGATCGTGTCCTCAGTAGTTACAGATGGAAGACGCACAAGAAGGGCAGAAGGAAGATGGTCATGCCAGACTTAGGACAGCCAGCCAAATCATACAAGGTGCTCTAAAATAAACCCTCGCTGTCTCATGAGCGATCTGAGATGGCTGAGGAGAATCAGGGAGCCCGCTGACATTTACTTCTAACTCAGAATAGAATTATGAAAAACCCAGAAGAATTAGAGCACACTGGATTGGAAATAGTCCCCAACCTTTGGGAGCAATGCCAGATGAAGTGGAAGCACCGTCTCATGGGTCACCTTCCATTTCCACCTGAGCCTGGGTTCCCTGCTGCAGACACTCTGGGACACCCATCCTGGTGGACACACTACAGACAGACAGACTGTTTCTCACTGTCTCCATAACAACTCCTCAACTCTGAAGGATGTGGGGCCAGAGCACCCTGCCTCTTTTGGTCACTAGTGAGTGAGGATGCTGAAGACCTGGCCATTTCCATTTCTACCCCATGAATGATCAATCCCCCTCTCTCTCTCTTCACCGTTTCTACCCCATGAATGATTCACTTTCTTCCCTTTCTCCACTCATGAACAACTCCAAGTTGTTTCTTTTCTCTCTTTTTCCTCCTTTCTTTCTTTAACAATAACATAAAAAGTTTATCATTTCAGCAGGCAAAGTGAGAGGAATAGCCCAGCAGATAGCAATTCTGGGTGCTCATAAAACGTCAATTAAGATTGACTGTGCGGCCAAGAGTTCTGGGAAGTTGATAGTTGGTGCGGATGTTTTAAAGTCTGTTTCATATGCCTTTATGTTGAGTCGTTTCATTAGGTTTATTAAGAGCCCAATTGATGCATTTCTTGTTGACTCCAAATATTCCTGAGGTGATTAATTCTGAACAATGGGGTTAATTAGTCTGCAGACTTCGGAACACTTCTCCAGGCGGGAGCTTAAGAAACCAGTTTCCAGGGAATGTAATCTCCAAAAGAATTATATTCCTTTCTTCTAGAGGAAAGAGGAAAAATTCTCCCTAGGGAAGAAAGGATGGCTGTGATCTCACAGAGAATTAAATGAGTGTTAAACTCTAACGAGCCTCGGCGGGTTGGTTTTTATTTTCTTTAATGCCCCCTTTCTTTATTGCCCTTCTGAGTTAGTAGGTAAATAGCTCGGACTTGGGAGGTTGGGTGTATCTGGGGTCTGGATACACGTCTCAGAGGAGCAGCCAATCAGAGAAGCAGAAATCAGGGATCCTTTGTCCAGTCCTCTAAACAGATGTGTGCCCGCCCCTTCCACCATCACACCCAGCCTTGTGCCTCATTCCTTCATCCATAGAATGGGGACAGTGACACCTGGCCTCCCTGACACCCCACGCATCTATGCAGGTGAGATAAGATCACATGTGTAAAAGCCCTTTGAGAATAAAACCTTTTTCTTTTCTTTTTTTAACCTTTGAGAGGTTAAAAAAAAAAAGGGACCCATTTTAGAAGTGGGCTTTTTAAAACTCTTTTTTTATATTATTATTCCCTCATGAAAGGGTTTCTTCTTGTAGCTGGGATTTTTCATCTCGTGTTAAAGAGAGAGAGAGAGGGAAAGAGTTTTAAAAATAGCTATTTTAATGAAAAGAACAGCTCCCCTGAAGAACTGGGCAGCCCTTTCTGCAGGCTTTGCTGCCGAAACTCACGGTCCAAATTGATTTTTTTCCCCTCTTCTTTAAAGGTAAGTGATGAAATACTGTGGGTTTGAAAGGGCTGACATTTTGGGTAGCAATTAAACTTGGGCCCATCTAGCCGAGCGGCAGCTGGTGGCAGCCCCTCGTTATGGTGGAAAGGCAGTCAGAGGATTATGGTGGGCCGGGCCAGTTCTCTGAAGAGCTCAGACTGCTGTCTGCAGCCAGGTAATTAGATTTAACAAGCTGGCCTGTCCCCCTGGGTCCCTCAACCACTTGGGGCAGAGTGGCCAGTGCCTAAGGACCCACCTCCCACTCCCTCACCAGGGAGATGGCAGGCAAGTTGCAAGTCGAGGATGCTAATCACCACAGTGATGGATGTGGGAGATATTAACGTTGAGTTGCTAATGACAGACCACAGGCAGTGATAGTTAAGAAGTCATGGCCAGTAGTGGTGGCAGGACCCACTGTATTATTAGAATCATCCAGAGGGTCTAATTCCAATAGGCCCGTGGGATGTGATTGGGATGTGTGTAGCGTAAGAAGGATCGGCTAAAGAGTGAGGCATGCGGGTCCATCCCTGCATTCATGGTGAGGGGAGAGTCGAGTCATACTTCCAGCATGCTCTTCTCAGAAAAAGGCAGGCCCTGGGCTGGAGAGATGGCTTAGCCATTAAGGCTAAGCCAAAGGGCCCAGCTTCAATTCCCCAGCACCCAGGTAAGCCAGATGCACAAGGTGGCGCATGCATCTGGAGTTCACTTACAGTGACCCTGGTGCACCCATTCTCTCTCCCTCGCCCCTCCTTCTTTCTCTGTCCCTCTTGAATAAATAAATAAATGAAAATTAAAATTAAAAAGGCAGGCCCCAGGCTCCTCCAGGGATTTGGGGTCTCTGCATGGAGCCCCAGGACCAGTTTGAATGGAGGGAATCCCCTGGGGCATGGTGGGACAGAGACTTGAGTTGGGCTGGCTTGCTTTTACCCCAATGTCAGCATGACAGTGACACGCAGTCATCCCTGGGAACCTCCTCTCTCAATGCAGGCAGAGGCTCTGGCCCAGTATCCAGACTCCAGGTGTGGACACCACACCCCACAAACCCCGGGACGTCTGTGCCACCATCCAGGGGCAGCAAGGCTCAAGGATTTGAGTTCTCCATGCCTTCCAGCATCTCAGCAACATCGCAACCCTCTATAGGTATCCATGACTTCCTTGGCTAGGGGTCAGACCTAGCGCCTTCACTGGGTATTCAAGGCCTGTGGACTTGGAGGAATCTGGAGTCATGGACCTCCGCTCTGAGCTGCTCCTAATTGCCTCTGAATGTTAGGGTCCCTGAGTCTCCATTTGTCCAGCGGCTGGGTTGGTCAGTGTAATGGCTAATCTCTAAGTTTGACAAACTATACAATCATCTAAGAGACAAATCTCTGGATGTTTTTTTGAAGAAGTTTCTAGATTAGGTTAACTGTGATGGAAACACCCAATAACTGTGCAAAGCACTATCCCATAAGCTGGGGTCCAGGGCTGAATCAGAAGGAGAAATTAGCCGAGCCCCTGCACGCATGGCTCTCTGCCTCCTCCCCATGAACTGAGTGTGAGCAGCTGCCTCGGGCTCCTGCTGCCCTGTCTTCTCCACCATGACGGCCCACAACCTCAAGCTGCAAGCCAAAACAAACCCTTCCTTCCTTAAGTTTGCTCCTTGTCAGGTCCCAGCAATGAAAAAGTAACTAATCCAGTCACATGGAACTCTCCATCCCTCTTGCTCGAGATTCCTGGGCCCCGCAAACCAGCTTTCCCAGCCCCTCATGTGTGTCAGTCACCCCTCACTTGAGAACTATCACCACCAGGAGATGTCGCCTCTGCTCTCCGCTCTGCACGTGAGCCTCTTCTCTTGCATGAAATGCCTTTTTCAGTGAAATACTGCCTGTCCACAGGGACCCCCCCCCAATGGGCAGAGCTCCTCACCCAAACCCTCTAGACTTAATCTAGAGCACCCCCTGCTATTATAAACTCTGTCCTCACCCAGGTCCCCTGCATCCGCTGCCTCCCACAGTGCCAGTCAAGCATCGTGACTGGTGAGAATTGTCACCGGCGATGACAGTGGCAGTGACAGACACAGTACACCTGGCTCTGCAGGGCTCCTCTTAGCCATGCTCATTGGTCTCCACCAGTAGGGAGCCATGTTGTGCCCAAGGTCCTGGAACAATGGAGCTCTTCCTGGTGAATGGACCTGCCTGAGGTCACATAGTTACTAGTGGTCAAAGGCAATCATGAGGACATTTGAGAATTCCCTCTCGTTGTTTATAAGGTTCCAGGAGTTACTAACAGTCCTGCTCTGGGGTCTTCACAGATTGTAGCCCACGCGCACGCTCACACGCATGCGTACACACGCACCCAGTAACAGCTGTTCCAGTCTTCCCCAAAATTCATTAATTATTAGACTTTGTCTCAGGTCTCTGATGACATTTAAAACTTCACTGTCAGCCGGGTGTGGTGGCGCACACCTTTAATCCCAGCACTCCGGAGGCAGAGGTAGGAGGATCACTGTGAGTTCGAGGCCACCTTGAGACTACATAGTGAATTCCAGGTCAGCCTGGGCTAGAGTGAGACCCTACCTCGAAAAAAAAAAAAAAAAAAAAAGTATAAAACTTCACTTTCACTTGAGAGGCATGGGCGGAGATGTCTGGGTTCCAAAGGTTATGATAACCAACCCCCTCAGAGCCAGCCATTTTCCAGCAAGTAAGAATGAGTATGGGGGTTGGAGAGATGGCTTAGTGGTTAAGGCACATGCCTGCGAAGCCTAAGGACCCCGGTTCGATTCTCCACATAAGCCAGATGCACATGGTGGCGCATGTGTCTGGAGTTCATTTGCAGTGGCTAGAGGCCCTAGCATACCCATTCTTACACTTTCTCTTTCTCTCTCTCTCTTGCTCACTCGCTAATAAATAAATAAAATAAAAAGAATGAGTATGAACTCAACTGGTTCCAGCCAGAGCAAGAGGGAGACAAACCTGACTTGCAGAGCAGAGGAGGGCGCTCTCCTCTCACAAGAGTGAGGGAATTGAGGCAAGGGGGGAAGAAGTAAGCCCAGGGAGTTGGAGGAGGCCAACAAGGAACAATCCCTGATGCACTGGGTCTCCCCCAGATGTACCCCTTCATACTCCTCAAGTCGAGGAAGGGACAATGGAGTGAGGAGCAGAAAGTGACCCATCTCTCAGATGCTGCAGTTGTCCTCCACGTCCCCTGCTCTCAGAGGGACTGGGAGTAAAGGATCCTATGTCACAGGACTCCAGAAGATCAGAGTAAATGAAATGGCATTATAGCAGGGCCTCGAGATAATTAGAGGAATTAAAGAGGGTGGGCTCAATTCCCATGCACATAATTTATTGAATAAATTGAGCTCTCACATCAAGCACTTTGAAAGGAGGTTATTTCTTGTTTTGTGTTGTTCTGTTCTTATTTCTTACTGGTCCAGTGATAGGGGCGTCTAATCACTATTCTTTCAACTTCACATCACGACAATGACGAAGGGAGCAGATGAATACTTAACAGGCACTTCCAGGTCACTTCACAAGTCATGTTACTCCACCCCGGGGGCCAAGAGCTCAATCCAACCCTATTCCCAGAAATATGGGACTAAAATAGCCCTCCAGACTCCATGAGGAATGATTCATCTGAGAGGAGAGACTCAGAGAGAAGGAATGAGGAATGTGGCTTGACACCTTGAGGATACACCACGGGAGAAACCCACAGCTGTCCCAACCTGCTGTCCCTAGAGGGTAAGTAAGGAGAAGGAGGTCTTTGGGGCCCACATGGCTACATTCAAGCTTCACCCTTCATGACTCATCAGAAACAAAGGTGATACCTTGATCTCCATCTGCTCAGCTGCTGTTACTGCTCAGCTGATTCCACACCAGCTTGGGGGGAGGCAGGATATGATTAATGATCATCCCAGGCACTAAAAAGTAAGTAGACAAACACGCTCTCTTGTCTCCCTGTCCCCTCAAGGTGAGGGCATGAACAAAATTGGAAGAAGAGTTCTGGGGTGATGAAGGTGGCTGGAATAAGATGGAGGGAGGTTTGCAGATAGGAAAGGGGGTGTGAGATGGGAACATAAAAGTATAGACTTGGGATGGGGTTCACTGGAGTAAGTTGGGATGCAGAAGAGTTAATTAGAATGGGACAGGATAGAACTAATTGGAATGGAATTTGATGGGATGGGAAGGGACGGGAAGGGAAAGGAAGAGAACGGAAGGGAAAAGAAGGGAAGGGAAGGGAAGGGAGGGGAAGGAAAGGGAAGAGAAGGGGACAAGACATAATGAGATGCTATAGAGGAGTCAGTCCAACTGGTTAGAAGACCCCTCTCTGTTTATAACCAGTTTCTTATCTCACCTTGTACCTTTGCAGCCCATGTCCCTGGCCAGCCTGGCTACACTAGGCAGCCCCTTCCTCAATTGTTCAGCAAGAGCCAGAGCCAGAAGCAGAAAAGAGAGAAGGAAGTGGACGGCTCTTTAGGAGGCTGGCATTGGTCCCAAGCAATCTGTTCCCAACTTCCTCCTGCGTGGGTGGCAGCGGCACATCCCCAGGCGGCCCCCGCGCCTCTCACCAGCCGTCAACGCGCCCTCACTCTCTCCTTGTGTGTTGTCAAATCTTCCCAATATAGCAGCCCAGAGTCTGTCAACAGTCTGTTCCATGCCTGCTTTCCCTCCCCAGAGGATGAAGAGCCAGCTGCCCTCCCCTCAATGGGTGTGCCTCCTGTCATGCCTCCACCACAGTGGTGCCTAGTGGAGACTTCCTGCCACCTTCCGGGAGGAAGTGTGTTTGGAGGGCCCATGCCAGCTTCCATGGTCTGGGTTTCTTGGCACAGGGTAGGACCTGTACCAAGAAATACTTAAGGGACATGAGAAAGAGAAATCCAGAGGATAAGAAAGTTGGTTAGGTGTGGAGGTCAGCAGAAGATGGAGGAGATGCTCAGCTTTCTGGGCAGCATGATTCAGGGGGAAATGTCACTCACTAACACAACAGACACCTGAGAAGGAGCAGTTTGGCAGATAGAGAAGAGCTAGCAGCTTGCACTCTAGGGCATCTGAAATGCCTATGGGCTTTCTAAGGGGGGTGTCCTTTGTAGGTGTGCACTGGACACTCAGGAGAGAGATCTGGGTGTGCAAAAGGTGCCAGGAGTTGGCTGTCACCATCCACAAGAAATGTCGACATACACCCACTTGCTCATGGGGAATGACCAGTTCAGAAACTCAAGAACTTGAGGGCTGGAGAGATGGCTTAGCGGTTAAGGTGCCTGCCTGCTGAGCCTAAGAATACCCATTCTCCAGGTCTCACATTTAGCCAGACACAAAGTGACACAAGGGCGCAATGCTGCACTTGCCCACAAGGGGACGCACGCATCTGGATTTCACTCGCAGCAGCTGAGAGACTGCTGGCGTGCCCATCCTTTCTCTATCTCTCTCTCTTTCTCTCTGTCTCTGACTCTCCAAAAAAAAAAAGAACTTACTTGAAAAAATGCCCCTGCATGTCCTGTAGAGGGAGCTTCAAGGTTTGCCCCTCCCTTCTGGACTGTTTTCTGGCTGGCTCTTCATCTTTGGGGCACTGTGACCATCCTATGTCTCTGTCCTGCCTTCCTTCCAGGGAACAGAAACCCATTCTGATCATCAGGAGTCCCAGTCCCCACTCTGCTGACTGACTTCAGGATCTGAACATTTCTCCTAGCCTCAGTCTCCTTCTCTGTAAAATGAAACCAAAGACCATTCCAGTAGATTCAAGGTAAGGCATGCCAACACTTCACTGTGGAAGAAATTCGGGAAACCTGCCTGTAGTGGTTCCTTTCTCATTGCTGGGGCAAAACACCTGACCAGAAGCAGCTTATGGAAGGAAAGGGTTGATTTCTGGCTGACAGTTTTGAGGAGAAGTTTCATCATGGCAGAGGAAGCATAACAGGAGCAGACAGCCAGTGTCACATCTTGTCACATCAGCAGGGAGGTAGCAGCAAGAGTGAGCTCCCTGACGCTGGCAAGTGGGTCTGGATTATAAAACTCCCAAGGCCCACCCCCAGTGACATACTCCTCCAGCAAGATGCCTCCTACCAAAGGCTCCCTAGCCAAGGGTTACATATGAGGCTTAATCACATCCACACGAGGTTACGGGGGACATTTTACATTCAACCACATTGGCCAGAAAGTCTGACCAGACGACCTCTGTCCTGCTCCCCAAACCCACCCACACCATGGCAGATATTGCACCATCCCCCATTCCTGCTGCTCCTCCTCCAGGAGACTCTCGGACACTGAGTGGGACTCAAAAAGCCTGCACAGTCCCCCTTGCCATCTATGATTCGCCAGATGACCCTGCAGGTCAGAAGCCACCGCTAATAGTGCTCAAATGGTGACATTTATTGCAGCGCTCGGCAGCCCCTGCTTAGCTCACGGAGCTGTCGGGAAATGTCAGGCACGAAGTGAATCACTCTTTATGGTGCGTTTCAGGCAGGATGTTTGCAGTGATCTCTTATTTGCCCATTGTCATTGAGGCTTCCGAGGAGCTCTCCTGCCCACCAGCGCAGACCAGATTGCAGGGCAACCTCAGAGTTAGGTCTATCTTCACAGGGCAACAAGACCAGAGGGGAGTCTAAGGTGAGGAGACAAGCTATAATAGGGGACGCAGTTGGAGTGGGGGTGGTATCCCCTATTATATTTGGCAGTCCCCAAAACTCTCAACCTGATGTCTCTGATGCTGGAGAGAGTGTTGCTTTCCACTGTGAGCTGTGTAGGTGCAAGTCCTTGGGTCTGCTCCTCCATATGAGACAACCCTTCATTTGTCCCCGGTCCTGTACCAGCACACCCAGTCCTGGATACCCAAGGATAGCATGCCTGGCCGCCAGAGAAAGGGATGACTCAACCCAGGATGGTGAAAAGGTCTTCCCCTGAAGATTGTCCAGTCAGGACTGAAGGAAGGCAAGGATTCAGGGAATATAAGAGCCAGGCTTGGCTCGGGGGAGATTTCTTGGGATAAGAGCCACCCAACAAGAAGAAAAGGGAAATGCCAACACAGGGAGGAGGAAGCTGCCTCGGTGGCATTGGAGTTCCAGGTTGTAGCTGTTCATGAATCCAGGCCTGTGAACCAGCAAAGTCTTTTTGCTTTAACTGCCTCCTTTTGAGTCTCTGTCACTGGCAACCAGCATCCTATGACACTACTGTGCATGTGTTCCCTCCACCAGCCCTCTGAAGGCAATCCCCATATCTTCACTCTCTAATCCTGACCAGCCCACAGGGTGTGGTAATTTGGGACAGACAGACCTAGTCACCACACCCTTCCATCCAGCCCATGCTCCCAGCAGGTGCAGCACCCCACCTCTGCCAGCCCCCTGTAGTTCTTCTTTGCCCTATGCTGCTCCCTGCTGGCCATACGCAGCTACAGAGCACATGACAGTCCTAGGGCAGGTTGAGGGCTGCAACCCAAGAATGCGAATGAACTAGAAAACAAAAGAAGCCATAGGTCTCACAACGCCAGTCCCAGGAGAAAAATTAACCATTGGAAGTGGGCGCTCAAAAAAACAAAAAATGAGCCGGGCGTGGTGGCGCACGCCTTTAATCCCAGCACTCGGGAGGCAGAGGTAGGAGGATTGCCGAGAGTTCGAGGCCACCCTGAGACTACGTAGTTAATTCCAGGTCAGCCTGGGCCAGAGAGAGACCCTACCTCGAAAAACCAAAAAAAAAAAAAAAAAATGTTTGGTCTTACACTAAGAATCCTCCTGTCTTCCCTAGGGTGATAGTAATCATAATTTACAATAGGAGTTGCACAGCTGAGACTTTTCTCAAAGCAAGAGTATGTATGTAGGTTTCTCAGGATGCAGGAATAGTGGAATATGAAGATAGAGCTTTAAGAAAGGAGACTGAGGAGAAACTGAGTCAAGAAAATAAGAGCTACAAAGACAGCACAATAATTCCAGATGCAAAAAGGCCCCTTAAAGAGCTTGAAGACATGGCTCAATGGTTAAGGCACTTGCTAGCAAAGCCCAAGGACCTGGGTTTGAATCCCCAGTACCCATGTAAAGCCAGATGCACAAAGTGACATATGTGTCTGGAGTTCATTTGCAGTGGCTGAAGGCCCTGCTGTGCCCATTCTCTATCTGCCTCTCTTTCTCAGTTTCAAAGAAATAAATAATTTTGTAAAAGAAAAAAAAAGGCCCTTAAAGAGGTAAGATTGAACTCCAAAGAGAAGCACAGCCTCTCTGGGTCTGTGTTGTTCACAAGTACTGCAGGAGGGAGGAGTCATGTACGTGTTTACAGTTTACAAAACACTTTATCACATAATACGGCATTTGATTTCACACCACCTGGTGATGTACCTGCTATTTTCTCTACAGATTTATAGAGACAAAGAAATAGAGATTCTGAGAGATTCAGTGGCCTGACCAAGACATGTTCTTGTGTGTGTGTGTGTGTGTGTGTGTGTGTGTGTGTGTGTGGTGTGCATGTGTGTATGTGTGTTCATATGCATGTAGGCACACATGTGTGTGCAGGTACATGTGGCCATGTAAATATATGCATGTGTATTTTTTGAGACAGGGTCCCTCATTGAACCTATGACTTACTGATTAAGCTAGACAAGCATGCCGGCTTGCCCTGGTAATCTGCCCATCTCCGCATACTAAGCAGTGGGATTACAAATGTGTGTCGCCATGTCTGGCATTTACATGGGTTCTGGGGATTTGAACTCAGGCTCACATGCTTGCACAGCAAGTGCTTTACCAATGGAACCATCTCCCCAGGCCCAAGACCAGTTCTTTATAAGCCAGAGAGTCCAAGTTCAGGACTAGCACCAAGTCCAAGGCTCCCTGTTAAAGGACATCATCTCCATGCAGGTAGGGATAGGTTTATCGTGGATCTAGCCATGCAAGGTGACAGCATGGGCTTGTCTGGGATCGAGGAATCGGGTACCTATGAGTAAGTTGCTTGACTACCCTGAATCTCCCCTATAGGTATAGTTCATGGGAGAGGGGGTAAAAAAATCATACTTTAGGGGCCAGGCATGGTGACACACACCTTTAATCCCAGTACTCCGGAGACAGAGATAGGAGGATTGCCATGAGTTTGAGGCCACCCTGAGACTATATAGTGAATTCCACATCAACCAGGACTAGAGTGAGACCCTACCTTGAAAAAAAAATCATACATTAGGGCTAGAGAGATGGAATGGTGGTCAAGTGCACTTCCTGTGCAAATGCGAAGGCATGGGGGGCCCGACACAGCCAGAGTTCCAATCTCCCCATCCCAGGTGAACAGCTGGGTGAGGTCACATGTGCCTGTGACTCCAGTCCCACAAAGGGGAGCAGAGACCAGGAGTCACCTGGGCTCACCAAAAAATAGAAAACTCTTGGGCTGGAGAGATGGCTTAGCGGTTGAGGCGCCTGCCTCCTAAGCCTAAGAACGCTGGTTCCAATCTCCAGCAGTTCCAATCTCCAGATCCCATGTTTAGCCAGATGCAAAGTGACACAAGGGTGCAATGCCGCACTTGACCACAAGGGGGTGTACACATCTGGATTTCATTCACAGCAGCTGAGAGGCTGCTGACATGCCCATCTCTATCTGTCTTCTTCTCCCTCTCTCTCTGTCTCTCTGTGTGTCTCTCTCAAAAAAAAAAAAAAATAGAAAACTGGTGTCAGGAAGAGACTCCAGCCCAAAATGAAACCAGGTGGAAGAGCAATGGAGCAGGACATTGGGTGTTCTTCTCCCACCACAGAAGACTGGTACATGGGGCATTGCAGGGGCACACACACATGCATACACAATACACATCGTACCACACACATACACAACAAGCAAAAAATAATCATACATTAGTCTATGTAAATCACCTAAGGCAGGGTTGACATTTAGCACATCTGATTATAATGAGCACAAAACTTAACACTTGCATGTTTCCAAAGACTGTCTCCCACAAGGCTCCATCTGATTTTGTGGCTTCCTGGTGAATTCAATCCAGGTCGATCTTAGAACCTCACCACATTCTTCAACCATAGGACAAAAGACCCTCTGGACCCCTCAGGGCAATTTGATTGCTTTAGTACTGTTTATCAGGTGACAAACTGAAGCTCAGAGAAAATAGTCATTTGTCTCCAAGGTCACACAGGCAATGCATGGAAGCACAGAACATAAACCCAGGTCTGTTTGACCCCTGCACCCTCACTCATCCCGTGACTCTCATCCACTCAGTCTGTGGCCTTTGGGAAGAGGTTAGGGCAGAGGTTAGTGTGGGTACATTGTAATGGTCCAGGTGAGAGGTGGTGGTGACTCACTAGAAGAGGAGGTGGCCATTAAAGGGAAGAATTGGGCTCTGTTTAGGAGGACAGATTACAGGCCTGACTGATGAGTTAACTTGCTGAAGGGTGTTCAGCTTGAGCAACTAGGTGAGCAGAGCTGCCGTCTCTGAAATGACAAAGGGTTGTCATTTCCTTCTCACCACTGGGACAAAACACCCTGACCAAAAGCAGCTGATGGGAGGAAAGGGTTGATTCTGGCTTACAGTCTCGAGGGAAGCTTCATGATGGCACGGGAAAGCATGGCCGGAGCAGAGGATGGACATCAGTCCTTACTACAGCAAGTTGAAGACAGCAGCAAGAGAGTGAGCCAAACTCTGGTAAGGGGAAGCTGGCTATAAAACTCCAAGACCCACCCCTAGGAACACACCTCCTCCAGCAAGGCTCTACCTCCTAAACTGCCACCAGCTGAGGACCAAACATTCAGAGCACATGATTTTATGAGGTACATCTCATTCAAACCATCACATATTACCCCTGACCCCCACAGACTCAGGACCAGCTCAAGTTGTAAAAATGCATTCAGTTCAACTCTACAAGTCCCCATAGTTTTTTAAAATCAATCGCAGCACTGTTCAAAAGTCCAAAATACAAGCTCTCATCTGAAACTCAAGACAGTCTCTTAACTGTAAGCATGTAACATTAAAACACAAGTTAATACATATAATGGCACAGAGTAAACATTCCCACTACAAAAGAAGGCATTGCAAGGGACCAATGCAAGGTCTAAAACAAGCAGGGCAAATATTAACACCTGAAGTTCTATGTCTGGCATCTGGGACTTGCAATGAAATGTTCCAAAAGATGAGTAATTCTCCCCCTCCAGCTGGACTGCTCACAGCTCAGGAGGAAAAATCCATCCCAAGCCAGCAGCTCTCCTTGGTGGCCAGTCTGTAGTCCTGGTACCTCCAAAATCCTGGGATCTCCACTGCAACCCAGGATTTATCTTCACAGCTCCATTAGGCCTTCACACAGGGGCTCTAACAACCATGCTTCACATTATCCACTGGCCATCTCCAAAAAAATGTGGCAAATCCCATGATATTTTATTTCCTACATTTGTTATACTTCCAAAGCCAGTACCAAGTGGACTACCAAAGTTGTTAATAAAGCCAATGTTGAAGAGCAGGAAAACTCCTTCAGCATCCTTCCTTCAGGCCTTCTACTTTCAAAAGAGTTAGCATTCTCCCTGCTGTAGTGGTGCAGAACAGCCAACCCAGTCTCAGTGGTGGTGACCTCTCAAACAATTGCTGTACAAGCAGGCTGCTACTACTGTAAGTTTCTCTAGCCTGAAACTTTTATTTATTTCTGTGCCATAACTTTCTACCCATACCAGTCTGTTTCTTTTAAAGTCAACCCAACTCAAGTACTCAGGACATGGGCAGAGCATCAAGCCTCTAACTCAAATTGCCTTTATCCAAGTTCTGACGAAGTGCTCTTTCCTTGGTATACCAAGCCTCACAGTCCACAGTTCTTTCTGAATTTAGGTCTTTCTTTTTATTTATTTTACTTATTATTTATTTATTTGAGAGAGAGAGAAAGAGAAAGAAGAGACAAAGAGAGACAATGGGTATGTCAGGACCTTCAGCAACTGCCAAACTCCAGATGCATGTGCCACCTTGTGCAACTGGTCCTAGGGAATCAAACCTGGGTCCTTGGGCTTCGCAGGCAAACACCTTAACTGCTAATCCATCTCTCTAGCCCTAGGTCTTTCAACTACCAACAGAATGATCCAGCAAGTTCTACTTACAGCACTACAAGGCATCTTTTAATCTAAGGTTCAGATCCTTTGACATTATTCCTGAAAATCAGTCCCAAAAGATCCAAAGCCACAGAGTCAGTTTTTAGCACAACGACTCCATTCCTCTGGTGCTAATTTTCTGTTGTCGTTACCTTCACAATGCTGGAACAAAACAGCCAACCAAAAGCAGCTAATGATAGGAAAGGGTTTATTTTGCCTTACTGTCCCAAGGGTAAGCTTCATGATGGCAGGGGAAAGCATGGCATGAGCAGAGGCTGGTCATCACCTCTGCCACAGCAGGTAAAAAATAGTAGCAAGAGGATGAGCCAAACTCTGGCAAGGGGAGGCTTGCCAAACACCCAAAGGCTCACCCCCAGGAACACACCTCCTTCATCAAGGTTTCACCTCCCAAATTGCCACCAGCTGGAGACCAAGTATTCAGAACACATGAGCTTATGGGGGACATCTGATCCTAACCACCAATGAATGTTAGAGAAGAAATTGGTGGGGAGATGAGAGTCCAGGATCTGCTTTGGCCAGGTTGGGCTTGATGCCTGATAGATCTCCACACAGAACTTGAGGAGAGACAGCTGGTAAATATATCAGGATGCAGCATGAGAGATGGCAGCATAGAGATGATACTTCAGCAAATGGGTACATGAGTTCTCCTGGAGAAGAAGCAGTCCTGGAGCAAGCCCTGGAGTCCCCCAGCATTCATAGACTCAACAGAGAGCACTGGAGAGATACCTTAGTGAGTAAAGTGCTTACTTCTCAGACATGAGGACCTGAGTTCAATCCCCAGCACCCATGTAAAAATGCCAGGCATAATACTAATGCACCTATAACCTCAACACTGGAGAAGCAGAGAGAAGAGGATCCCTAGAGCTTCCTGATCAACCAGTCTACCCTAACTGGTAAGCTCCAGGCTAATGAGCAACCCTGTCTCAAGAGGAAGTAATGGCATTTCTTTTTCTTTTTCTTTTTTCATTTTTTTTGTTTGTTTTAAAGAGAAAGAGAATGGGTGCACCAGGACCTCAGCCATTGCAATCAAACTCCAAATGCTTGTGCCACCTACTGGGTATGTGCAACCTTGCGCTTGCCTCATCTTTGTATTATGTCTGGCTTACATGGGATCTGGAGAGTCCAACATGGGTCCTTAGGCTTTGCAGACAAGCGCCTTAACCACTAAGCCATCTCTCCAGCCCCGTAGATGGTATTATTTCTGAGGATGAAAACCAGGGTCGTCCTCTGGCCTCTTTATACATTCAGACATCCATGTGCACCCCCGCCATACACATGAATACATAAACACGCATACACATACCACACACACGTATACACAAAAAAGAAAAAGCAAAAGAGAGACGCAACTTGGGAGAGCAGAAGCACCTATGAGCTGGAACATAGGTGAAATGTGGGGTCCTGGAAGCCAGAGATGAGACATCAAGAGGAAGAGGATGGTGCCGAGGAGAGGCAGAGTGAGAGGAAAACCAGGAATTGGCCAGTGGAGTCTGTGAACACACTACAGGCATCACCTGCCCCTGTGCCTAGCCAGGTCCCCATGTCCACCTCATCCTTCACCTTCTCATACTTTCAGTTTGTTTTGAAACAGGGTCTTGCTTTGTAGCTCAGGTTGGCCTTGAACTTGACGGCCTCTTTCCTCAGCCTCCCAAGTGCTAGGGTTACAGGCATGTGTCACCATACCCAGCCTGTACACTCTTTATTAGTAAGAAAAAGCAAAGGGCTGAGTTGTGAGATTCAAACCCTAGTCCTCCTGGTGTCAAATACCACTTCCGATCCTCCAGATAGCTTACCACAGAAGTAGAAAGCAAAGATAGAAACATGGAGGCTTTTTAAAAAAAAATTTCAGATCTCATTAAGAGAGGCTGTCTCACTGCTGGTTTTCACACTGAAAACATTTTGTTCCAACTCCTCTTCATGTCATTATGAGCAAATGAACATTTAGGTCCCGTGTTAGTCACTGGGGATATGACCATTAGAAAGATGTAGCTTTGACCTTGACCCTGGGGAGTTTAAAGGGAGAACAGACATGCCAGCAGTAATTATCACCATATCGTGGCCATGTCATGATAAGGGATGTACCAGGGACTCTGGGAACACAAATAAAGGGTCATAGAGGAGGTGATTCTTGGTCAAGGCCTGGAGGGAGTTTAGGGACGACAGGACTGTGATTCCTACAGAGGGACTGGGGCAAGAGCGAGCCTAATGATTGGACCAGTGCACTTGACTGAGAGGTGGGAGCCAAGCATGAACGTTGGGAATGTGGAGAGGTGCGGGAGCTCAGCTGTTACCCATGCAAACAGGGAGTAAAAACGCTTGGACTTTACTCTGTAGCTCAGCATCTCCCCTAAGAATCACCTACAGACGCGAGTCCCTACTTTTGCTCTACAAAATCAATTGATCAATAAATCCCAAGATCAAACACATGAGGGGCCTGCTACAGAACAGCCCCCTCTTCTGGGAGATTCACTATGTGTCTTAGCATCTGAAAGCTCTGAGAAGTATTGTAGTTAGGCAGGAGGGAAGGGAGGGATGAGTTTGGGGACCCACTGGACCCACAGTCAGGCAAACATTTGATCACCTGACCTCTGTAAACACCTGCTTTAATTGGAGGGCCATGATGCTGCTTGGGGGTGGGGGGTCTCCTGGAATCAATGTCATTTCAGAGCCAGTGTCCAGTGACTCTCAAGTCTGCAGACTGCTATTGTTGGTGTGCCATAAACAAACCCAATAAACTCCCTTTTGAAATCACTTCATTCTACTGCCCCTCCCGTCGTCCATGCCATGCCTGCTGGTAGCCCTGCCAACAACTCTTCCTCAGTCACCTGGGGAGGCTGAGGCAGAGCTGAGACTTTGGTTCTAAGCCAGAGATAGATGCATCAGGAGGCAGGTAGGGAGCCCCAGGAGCCCTGGAGCCCACAGGTGATGACTGAGGGGGTAGCTACCTAATGTAGCAGACAGCTTCAGGTTCACTGAGATGGACTTCCAGACAAAGTTATGGAGGAAGGGATATTTATAGAAGCTTACAGATCCAGGGGAAGTTCCATAATGGCAGAAGAAGCTGGCCTGCCAAACACAGAGAGCAAAGCAAAAGCCACACAGCACAGCACACTTCAGGAACTCCAGCTAGGCATACTTTGCATATCTTTAGATTGAAATCTCAAACCCACCACCGCACCTTAAGATCCGCCCAGTGACACTGCCTCCAGCCAGGTGGCTGCAGATGCAAACTATAAGCTAATAAAATACTGCATATTTGGGGGGCCATCTATTCAAACTACCACACCTAGTGAGCAGTTCCTCTGGCCCAGATGTGCTGTTGCTGGTCATAGAGTGGGAAAACCCGCCCTGTTCTGAAAGTCCAGGCCCTTGTTCCCATAATCACTCAGATGGAGATTTGAAGGGAAAGAACTCAGCTCTGTAAGAAAGGAATTGACCAGCGGCTTCCTGAATAAGCCCTGCCTGAGGTCTGAAGGATAGGTAGGAATTAACTACCCCAAAAGAGGAGATTTGGGAGAATAGTGGTCTGCCCAAAAGGAATAGCATGCACAAAGGCCCTGTGCATGGAAGGAAAATATTCCAGTTATTTCACAAAACAGAGAGAAAAAAATAGTCGCTTCCTAATCATCTTACTGACAATCTTGTTTAGGAGAAATGAAATGCACCCTCAGCATCTGAGCCATCTAAAGGCTCCAGAAAGAAGGCCAGCTGGGAAATTGTCCAGAGGAACATGTAGCTTGTCCTGGAGTTTCTGCTTAACAAAGGGGAGGGAGAACCCAGTGACTCACTGGATTACCACAACTATTGGCACATCAGACTTTCTGAGGCCAAGTTCCCATCACCTTGTGAGTACCCGCCTTGCACACAGACTGCTCCTCTCCAGGACCAGCATTGTGAGCCAGGCCCTGTGCGCCCAGTAGTGTGACCTTCCAGGCACCCAGCTGTCCCCACACTACACAACATTGGGGAACCACCCTTCTTTCACTCTTAAGTAAAATGGTCCCGACAGAAAAGCTTATACCCCACACAGCCAGAAACTCTGCAGCCCCCACCAGACCAGGGAGACTTCTATTTCTATTCCGTATGACTTGCATGGGGTTTTGTCCTTGGTTGAATTCTCTTGCATCTGCCACTGGAACCTTCCTCCTGCCCTGTGTTAGCCCATTGTGTTCGTGGCTGCTTATGCTTAATTCCTCAAGCAGCCATGAACACAAACCATGTGAGTGAGCATCATGAAGGTTTCAGGGTCATGGGAGGGACGACAGCCTGGCCCATGACTTAACTGACCCACTGCTCTTGGGCCTCGGCCATTGCTGGTAACAACTCGTTATTCACCTCCTGTCTTCAAGCCCATGGTTCCTGCCATGTTGCTCAGACTCTCACCTCCCAAAGCCTCTGTCCAGTTCTCCCCCTGTATCCTGAACAAACACTCCAATGGGACAGGCACGGTGGCTCTAACCAGGCATCAGGTATGTGACTAAAGGACCATATACCCTAGAAGAACATGATGCCTCTTGCCCCAAAAGGTGAAAGGTCTGCACCCAGCTCTAGTTTGAAGTGCACAGTTGCTTCCCCGGGGAGAGTGCTGTCAGCACCCCATTCATAAATCAAGAGGGAGAGGAGGCAGAGAAAGGCAGTGAAGGAGCAACAAAGCTCTGGTTAGAAGCCAGGTAGCTGTGTCTGTGTCTGAACACCTTCCTCATTACCATGCCGTGGGCCTCAGAGGAGGGGTGCCATGGGCCTGGGAGGAAGGCCTGATGTATGTAACCAGTTTTAATAAGGACACGACACACTTGTCAAGTAAACTTTGCCACCCCTGGGTGCAATGCAGGGTTTGGGGGTGCTCTTATTGTGACATCTGACTGAGAAGCAAACTGAGGCGTGGGTAGATTTAAGTCTTGTGCCCAAGTCTCCCAGAGTTGAGCTATATCTGCCACACAGCTGTTATAGCTGTCCCTTTCATGTCCGCCAAGCCCAGGGTTCCAAGTGCTTAGGTGTCTCCTGACTGGCCAGCCAAGGGTGTGACTGCACAGGAATGGGACTCAGAGCCAGGATCTTCACACAGCAGGTGACGTGTCATCTAACCATCTCATCCTCGTGCCATCACCTCCCCTAACTCAGTGGAAGCACTAGGGGCAGGCGGTGTTACGCCAACACCATGCCCTCAGAAGGAAACAGGCTCTGATGAAGAGGTGGCCGTGGCTATGAGGCGAGGCCTCGGATGGTCCTAATGCTCAGCCGGGGATGGTGGTGTGGGGAGAGCACAGGCTGTCTGAATTTGGATCCCAGCTCTGACATTAGCCAACTGTGTGAGCTTGGACAAGGTACTGAAACTCTCTGTGCCTCACTCTCCTCATCTGTAAAATGGGAATGATGTGGTGTACCTAAAGGGCTCAAGGGAAAAATTAAATGAACTAGTGTGGAAAGTCATATAGAAATGTTAGTGTTCAGGGTGAATTCCAGTCTCTTTGGGAATGGAGGGCTAAGTAGAGAAACTCAGACAGAAGATAAGGTCATATGAGGCTAAGTGAAGAAGAAGGTTGGGAGGGGTGGACCTCCCCAAGTATGTGGTCTCCAACAGCATAACCAAGGTGGCTCTTCTACCTGTTGGGACCAGTGCCCTCAAAGCCCCCTTCCTAGGAGTACCTGTGCTCAAGGACTGGGAAGGGCTCCCCAACCCTGTCTTAGCATGGCTAGTAACTGAATCTGCCTGCGTCCTAGGTGGCCAGCAGAAGCAATGAATAGACCTGCACAGTGTCTCTAGATAAGAGGCTGAGGAAAGCCACTGCATGTTGGAACTGGTGGTATGTGTGAAGTGCCCCAAGCGACATGAATCCTGGCTCCTTGTCTTGAAGGAGGGAGCTGGAGTGGGAAGGGCAGGTGCTGACAGGGACATGCTACCTCCCTCTTGTGACCTTTTCCGGAGACATTTTCTCTGAATGTCAGGTTCATTAGACATGAGTCTGGGGTGGAGGAATTGCATGCGAGCTGAATTAAAGACAGGACAGACAGGCAGACAGACGTCATCAGGCTGGTGATGGCAAGGGAGGGTGAGAAGTCACACTTTGGATCATGTATAAGGGCAGAGTCCCTTGGAACGACACCTCCATAATGTCTCCACCGCAGGGTCCCAGGACAAGCTGTCCCTGGGAAACACCTGGGGTCCAGGGTGCTCTCCCATCACCTGACCAAGCTCTGGTGCTGATTCCAGGAAGACCCAGCCACACCCTCAGACAACCTCCCCTCCCTGGGATAGTCAAAGGCCACCTCTTGGCTAGTCATCCCTTCCCCTCCCCAGTTCTATCCTATAAGCTCAGCCTACCACCAAGGACCCTCTCTGGGGCTACCACGCCGGATACTGTAGAAATAAATCAGGTATTTCTTTTCTTTACCCTCCGCCCATCCCAAGGAAGCCCATACAGGTTGGCAGACATTACCTCATGGGGGCTCTGTGCCGTGGCAGAAGCAGATTCGTACCCTGGAGGAGAGTCATGAAGGATTTCCCACAAGAAAGTAACCACCTGAGTTGGACTTTGAAGGACAAATAGGGGTTGGTCACCTTGGTTGTTCTCTCTAAGAGACATTTGCTTCTGAACATAGAATGGACTGGAAGCTTCTGGCCTGAAGGGTACAAAGTGACTCAGAGACCCTGACCTTCGTGTCAAGGCTGTCCTCAAGCAAGGAGCCCATAGCTCCTTTCTGCCTCGGGTGTTACTCCACAGCCCCTTGGCATTGTTGACAAGGAAGTAAGATATGCTGTGCCTGGGGTCTCAAAGGAACAGGTCCCTCCAGGTCTGCTATCGTCCAGCTTTCGGGAGTGCAGTAATTGCACCATCTGCTCTAGCTCTGTGTGTGGGTACCCAGGCCCATGCTGGGCTAGAGGAGGCGGGATAAATCCCACAACAGCAGGCCTTTCCTTTCTGAGCGTCCAGGCTGTACACCTTCTTCAGTGTGGCCTCCCCATGAGCCCACCCCAGGCACCAGCTCCCCAGGGATCTCAGTCCCTTCTGAACGTTGACTCACCTCGAGTGGCACAGTTCTTCCTCCTGCCCTCACAGGACCCTTCTCCCCTCAAGGACACTGCCACCCTCATCCCTGGTATGGAGCAGCCTGCTGAGCTCCTGGCTTGGCCCCTCCACAGTTCCCCGGCTGCCAGCTCCGCTTCACGCCTCCCAGAGGAGCAGCTGTCGGCATGTTCTGGTGGCCAGGATGAAGGAGAGAGTGACAGAAAGAGTTTTGCAGGGAAGGGAGGATGAGGGAGCTCCTCACAGGGAAGTGGGGAGGTTGAGACAGGGGAAGGAGAAGCAGAGGCTGCAGAACAGGGGAGCAGGGCCGACCTGGGAAGGGAGACAGACATACCTCTCTGGTCATGAGACCCTTAGTAAAGTAAAGGCAGGAGTGTTCTTAAGTCTGCCCTTTACAGTCTCCACTTGTTTAGAGATCAAAGGGTGATCTGACTTCTTATCTGTTACCTAATGGAGTCCCCTACATCTGGTTTTCCATGAACAACCCAAACCCCTGCCTAGGAAGGAGTTCCCCTTTCCTGGAATTCAAACCCAATCCTAGCATTGTGGTTGGTTCAGCTCAGCCCCCAAACCTGCCATCATGGCTGGCCTCTTCTTGAGCCAGCTTCTAGCCCAGACCAATCAGCCTTCACTCTGGCTTACCTGAGCCTGAAGGTGAAGCCCATCACAATCAGGTTATAAATAGGTGCTTACCAGGGGTCACATTCTTTTGGCCACCCAATCATCTCTCCTGAACTTCCGGGCCCTGATAAGACTCCCATGACCCCTTCTCCCACATGGGCGCTCCATCTCCTCCTGCCTTCCACATGGCAGGAGCTCTCTGCATTTTTTTCTCTTTTCTCTCAAAATCCACTTTTATGTTTCTTCCAAGCCCATCACATCGGCCCTTAGACCATGTGGGTGTATCCACTTCCCTTCCCTTAGTTTTATACTTCCCTCAATAAACGTAATAATTTAATAATCAATCTGCTTTGCCAATTCTTTAGTTAAATAAGTCATGAACTCAGGGTTTGGAGTTCAAGGACTTTCCTGAACTCCCAAACACCCCATTACAATAAGTCCTTCCCTGCTATTGGAGAAGAGCCTGAGAACACAGAAGGGGCCTGCCATGTGCAGGACATGGGCTGGGCTTGCGTGGGCCTTCTAGAATCTGTCACCAAGGACTAGGGGAATCAGGAAGACATATTTAAGGCTTAGTACATGAGCAACAAAAACACATGTGTACACACAGAGAGACAAGTACACTTGAGCACACGGACTGTGTTCAAATCCATACACAGACACATGCATGCATAAATGTACACACATAAGCACACAGACACAAATGCCCGCCCATGCTCTTCAGGGACCAAGGGCTCAGTGGTCCTGTAGTGAGAAGACTCAAGCCCATCTGTGGCCTGGGGATGGGGGGGGGTCTCTTCTCCAGAGCCTCAGAAGGGTGTCAGAAGCTAAATCAACCTAGGGACCCCACTCTTCAGAGGGCAAGTGTGCCATGCAGGGCTGCAGCGTGCCCCCAACTCAGAACTTTCTCACCATTAGGGAAAACATCACAGCAGAGCCTCAAAACCCCATGTGCAGGGCTGGAGAGATGGCTTAGTGGCTAAGGCGCCTGCCTGCTAAGTCTAAGAACACTGGTTCCAATCTCCAGCGGTTCTAATCTCCAGGTCCCACATTTAGCCAGATGCAAAGTGAGGCAAGGGCGCAATGCCGCACTTGCCCACAAGGGGGCGCACACATCTGGATTTCATTCACAGCAGCTGCGAGACTGTTGGCATGCCCATTTCTGTCTCCCTCTCCCTCTGTCTATCTCTCTCTGTCTCTCTATCCAAAAATAAATAAAAAAAAATAATAATAAAATTTTTTAAAAAAAACCCATGTGCAAAAGAATGGGAGACCCAGAGAGAGAAGGGATCTGCCCAGAGTCCCTCAGCCAAACTATACAAAGCTGACCCTGACACCAGGATACCTGGCCTGGTCCCACCTGGCTCCCCAACTTTAGGGTGGCAGAGGCAGCTGGGCAGAGAAAGGGCACAGGATCCTCTCTTCAGTCCCCACACAATGCCACACCCTATCAAAGCCCCTGTCTTACCTTCCCAGAACCCCATCTGGGTGGAGCCTAATCCACAGAGTCCCGAGGCCATGGCCCACTCCTGCTGTCAACCTGGCAGAGGCAAAGCAATCTTGACTGGGTGGGTGGATGGGAAGCCATCTTTATGCTCTGTCCCCCATGATCCTGGCTTCATTCTGCTCAGGACTGGCTTTCTGAGGAGTCAGTCAGAAGGCCCTAGAAAGAGGAACTTGTCTGTCCCTGGAGATACAAAGAAGAGAGGGACCTTCAGCGTAAAACAGGACCCAGCGCGAGGCAGGAAGATGAACAGACAAAACAGGCCAGCCACCTGCATGAAGTTTTGCCCCACAAAGATGCAGACATGGGCCCAAAAGACTTCCCTGATGGGACCACTTCCTGTCTCCATGCTGGGAGCTAGGTCAGATGCACCCATCACCCACCATATAGCCAACCCAACAACTTAAGTACCATTTGGAATCCACCAGTTTTATAGGAGAGAAAACTGCCTCAGAGAGGCAAGGAGCCAGACATGAAGTTCCAATCTGAGCAGTAACAATGTCCACCTTCTTTCTTCACTACCCCTGGCCTCCCTCTGTGTGGAGAGATAAATGAAGAAGGGGTAAGTTAGAATGGGAATTGCCCTTAAGAAACACTCCTGGGCAGGGCATGGTGGCGCACGCCTTTAATCCCAGTACTCGGGAGGCAGAGGTAGGAGGATCCCCGTGAGTTCATGGCTACCCTGAGACTACATAGTGAAATGCTGTTCAGCCTGGGCTAGAGCGAGACCCTACCTCGAAAAAACCAAAAGAAGAAGGAGGAGGAGGAGAAGAAGAAGAAAAGAAACACTCCTGGGGCTGGAGAGATGGCTTAGTGGTTAAGGCACTTGCCTGCAAAGTCTAAGGACCCAGGTTCAATTCCTCAGTGCCTATGTAAGGCCAGATTTCAAGGTTGCGCATGTGTCTGGACTTAGTCTGTGGTGGCTAAAGTCTCTGGTGCACTCTCTCTATCTGCCTCTCTTCACCTCTCTCTCTGTCTCTCAAATAAAAAATTAAGGCCAGGCATGGTGGTGCACACCTTTAATCGCAGCTCTCGGGAGGCAGAGGTAGAGGATCGCCATGAATTCAAGGCTACCCTGAGACTACATAGTGAATTCCAGGTCAGCCTGAACTAGAGTGAGATCCTACCTTGAAAAAACAAAAAGAAGCCGGGCATGGTGGTGCATGCCTTTAATACCAGCACTTTGGGAGGCAGAGGTAGGAGGATCACCATGAGTTAGAGGCCACCCTGAGACTACATAGTGAATTCCAGGTCAGCCTGGGCTAGAGTGAGACCCTACCTTGAAAAAAAAAAAAAAAAAAAAAAAAAATTAATTAAAAAAAAAGAAACACTCCTATTTTTGCTGGGAAAATAATATGTCACTGCAACAAACTACCTGAGAAAATCAACCAGAAGGAGAGATTCGTTTGAGCTTATAGTTTTGGAGGCTTGTGTCCATAATTGGTTGGCCCACTGCTTTGGAGCCTGTGGTGAGACAGCACAGCATGATGGGAACAGGTGGTGGAGCAAAGCTTCTCACTTCACAACAGCCAGAAAGCAGACAGACAAAGACAGAGATACAGAGAGATGGGGGTGGCAGGCTAGAGTCCCACGATCCCCTTCAAGGGCAACCTTCCCACGAGGCCCTGCTTACTAAAGGTTCCCCCACCTCCCCATAGCACCTCAGGCTGGGAACCAAGCCCTTTAGCAGATGAGCCTTTGGGTGACATTTAAGATCCAAACCATAACACTCATGGAGATCTACATTGAGCCCCAGAGCCTGCAATTGTGATTTCAGGAAAAGCCAGCGAGTAAACAATAGAACCAGGGCTGGACTCTGAAGCCAGCCTTCTTGGGTTGAACCTACATCTACTGTTCCCAGCTGTGGCATTCCTTTCCTTGTCCCCAAAGTGAGGACAGCAGAAACACATATGCACAGGTGTCTCATCTCATGAGGTTTGTGGAAAGCACTCAGCAGGGTTCCTGCTCCAGGAATGAAAGCTCCAGGTGTCGAGTTCCTTCAGCTTACCTGAGGGAGAATCACTTGGGGAATGGGGACAGGCAAGAGAAGGAACAACAGGAAGAGGAGCCCCCCCCACCTCCCTGACAGCGACACCTCCACTGCGTCACTGTGAATTGCCACATCTCGTGTGCTGGGTGGAAATGGATTTGTTATGAAAACACACAAACTAGCAGCTGAAGTCTCAAGGCAGGCGAGCTGGGATGGGATGGGGATGGGGTAAGTGGTGGGGACCAGAGACCTCGAGCCTCTTGGATAACATAACCATCCTGGGGAAGGAGGTGGACTGCCGCAAGGTCATAGAAATTGAGAAGCTCCAAAAACTTGTAACTCAAATGTAAGAGCAAGGAGGCGGCCAGCACAGCAAGCCGGTGCCAGGGAAACGGGTGGTGATTGCAGCAGCAGATACTGAGGGAGCATGTCTTCGTGCCAGGCATCGCTGAGAGCATTTTCCGCATGTGACTACTCCTCAAACCAGTCCTGGGAATGTGAGAGCGTGATTGGCTCCATCTCACAGACCTGGAAACCTGGGAACAGAGGGAGGGATTCAGCGACCTGTCTGAGCTTACACAGCTAATCAGAGGGCAGTCTCAGAGACTAACCAGCATGCCAGGCTCCAGAGTCCAGATATTCACCCACTACCATCACTTCATGTGGCAAGAAGCAAAGAAGAGTGGTGCAAAGCTGAAGGGAGTGACCGGAGGCTCCCAGGAACGGGGCACTTTAAGCCCAACCTCGGGCCTGCAGAAATGGCCATCGCACAAAGGTAAGATTCCTATTTCTGACCCCACGCTCAGCACCCCTCAGGAACGCCACCATCCATACTACACTGAACCACACTGGTCCACTCAAAAGGACAAGTGCAAGGTCAGTGATCGCAGCCAAAATGTCATGAGCCAGCGATTCAAAACCTGCAAGACACTATGGCTCCACCTGACCCACCCTCTCCATTGAGCATATAGCTGGCCAAGCCCGGCCCCGCTCTCTCTAGCCCCTCTTCTGGCTCTCTCCACTGCTCACTTAATGCCACCATCTGGACCCATCTGCAGGGAGACTGCTTGCTTCCATCTGCATGCCTAGGGTGACGGCAGCCTGGCACTCCATAGATCTCAGAATAGCCAGGTCCCAAAACGTGGGCCTGTTAGCGTCCTGACAGAGAAGGTGCAGGCCATGTTATTTGGGGATGTTCTGGAAAGATCCATGCAAAGGGACACCTGGTGTGGGGGAGGAGCAAGGCCTCCCGGTCATGGGGGATTGAGTTCTGGATTCATCCTCACTGCTAGGGCTTAGGGCGAGTTGGTTCAGCTCTCTGAGCCAATTACTTTCTTCATGTGTGGAGCCAAAATAGGACAGATGTCACCAGCACTCCATCTAATACCTGTAGTATCCTTTACAGTTAGAACAGGGCACAGGGAAGATGTCTGTGGAAGGAACCTACATTCAGCCTACAGGGGAGGTAGCCAACCTTCAGGCCATACTGACTTTTACCTTCCTCTCAGAGCTTCAATCCAGGCAGACAACTGTGTCTGATGACTCTAAGCCACTCATGGCCTCCTATTGCCCTTCAGGGTGATGGGTGGAATTCTGGTCACATGACCCAGTCATTGCTAAGGATTCTGGGAAAGGTTTCTATGCATGATCAAAAGAAGGAAGTGCATGCAGAGAGCACACTAGCCTCTGCAGCTTTCTTCCATGTGCACAGAAGTTGGGAGGAGGGCTTCTGAGAAGAAGTTAATGAGATGGTAGCCACAGGTGGAAAGTCGCTGTCCTCTGAGGTCCACAGATGAGGAAGAATGGAGAATGGGTCCTCAGTGCAAACTGCCAACCATGCCTGTGATCTTTTGGGAAAGTCCTTAATTAACAGCTGATGTCTGCTAGACTGGAGCCTCTTCTACTTAGGTACGTAGATTCTTGTGGCTGTACCCGTCCCCTGATACAGATATAGTAGCTAGTGAATGAATGGATGGATGAATGTCTGGTAGCCTGCACAACTTTGTGCAAAAATGTGTTGTTATTGACAGTATTCATGTGACAAACACCCCCCCACACACACACACACACTTATTTAACATTACCAGTGGCAGGCTTTTGTTCAGAAGGAAAATTTCAAGATAATTAAAGTTTACCCTTTTTAGGCTCCACAATATTGATTTGTCCTGATTAGAAAAGTAACATCTGAAATCTCTCTCTCTCTCTCTCTCTCTCTCACACACACACACACACACATCATCATCATCATCATCATCATCATCATCGTCATCTCTCTCCCTTTCTCTCTCACCATAGCACAAGCACTCACCGGTGATGCTGGTAAAATGTATTGAACTTGACTTGTGCACTGTGCTCCCCAACAAATACACATGATTGAGATGAAAATATAGCAGGTACCTTCTCCTTGTTGGGTCACACCTGACTAGAAGCAGCTGATGGAAGGAAAGGGTTTATTTCAGATCATAGACTCAAGAGGAAGCTTCCTCATCATGGGGCAAGCATGGCAGAGCAGGCAACAGGACGTCACATCTTGTCACATCAGCAGGGAGCAAAGAGCATGAGTGAACTCAAAATACCCAGGGGGACAGGACTAATAAACTTCAAGGCTCAGCCCCAGGGAGCGACACACCTCCTCCAGCAAGGCTCTACTACCCAAAGGCTCCACCAGCTAGAGATTAAGTATGAGGCCCCTCCTGGAGATAATGAGAAGTGCCCGTAAACAATGAGAAGGGGATTCGGGGCAAGATAGCTTGTCTGGCTGAAGAGGTGAGCAGCCTGGGGGTTCCGGGACTCAGAGAAGGCTCTGGGCATGAGCAGCAAGGCTAGCAGGGAGCCCAGGTCCACACTGGTTGTGAGAGGCCTGCAAGCGGGTGGACAGCTGAGTGCCCAAGGGTTTCTGTAGACACTGAATGTGTTCCTCAGCTGTCCACCCCCATGACAAAAATAACAAAGATAAGGTAACTTAAAGGAGGAAAGGCTTGTTTTCTGTTCGTGGCTTAGGTTTCCTGCTGTGGTCATTTGGATGTGTTGCCCTTGGGCCTGTGGTGAGGAAGAGCAGAATGGAAGGGAAAACAGTGGAGCACAGCTGTTCAGCTCTCAGCGGATGGGAAGCAAAGAGAGAGGAGGCGGCTAGGAGTCCCAGTGTCCCTGTGATGGACTGTCCACTTGATGGGATCTAGAATTGCCTAAGGAAATGAGCCTCGAGGCACATCTGTGGGAGTTTGTAGATAAGGTCAAGTGAGGAGGCAAGATCCACCCTGAATGTGGGTATTCCATGGGCTGGCATCTTAGACTGAATAAAAACTAGACAGTGAACTGAGTACCACCACCCATCTCTCTCTGCTTCCTGACTGTGGTGCCATGTGATCAGCTACCTCACACTTCTGCTGCCAGGCCTTCCCTGCAATCACAGACACTCGAACAGTAAGCCAAAATAAACCCTTCCTTCCTTCCTTCCTTCCTTTCTTCCCCCATCCCTCCCTCTCTCCCTTCTTTCTTCCCCTAAGTCGCATTTGTCAAGTAATGAGAAAGTTAACTAATATGACCTCCTTCCAGAGCACGCCCCCAATGGCCCCACACTCTCCCACTAGGCTCCACCTCCTAAAGCTTTCACCATCTCCCCATAGCCCCATACCTGGGTGACCACACCTTCATCATATTGCTTTTAGGGTCCACTCAGATCCAAACTGTACGATTAAGGCGATGAGTTTCAGGGAGATAGGTTAATTTTAGACCCTTCTCTCCACACCTGTAATGGGATGGGGTCTGGGCTCTCTGGACAGTCCTGGATCCATCCTTGGCTCAAAGTTTAGTGTTTGGCCCATGTAATGGAAGCCCAGCATCTTTGACCTTTTCTGTTTCAGGCAGCCCTGCAAGCCTCTACAGTACCCACCAGATACCAGCTCCATGGCATCCCCATCCCCAACTTATCTCACCAGTCACCACCCCTAACCAGTTCTTTCAAAACATACATATGCCTGCATATGGTCTATTTACTTATAAGGTATATTCTTGTTCCACTGCATTCATACTTTATATGCATTGTAAAATGTAATTGAAAATATTTAGAATTGAAATATAAGATAAAGATAAAATATTTTAAATTATCTTACTTTCATATATTTCAAAGAATTTTTGCTCTTGCAAAAAATGTTAATGAGAACCATGTGGGTGGGACAGTTCTATTTTTCAAAAATAAAGCTTCATGATACAGTGGCTCAAAGGTCTGGTTCTTAATTCAGATTATTTTTATACTGGGTTTTAATTGTTGTTATGGCTGGGAGAGAAAAGAAAACTACCTTGCAAACATGCATTGATCCAAATGGGAAAACAGCAATGCCAGGCTGTGCTTACTAAATTCTCAGTTATTTTTCATTCCCATCCACCAATTATGCAAAGTTTTTTGTTGAAATTCAGCAAGCAAATTTCCATCTTCCCTAATGTCAATCAGTGATTCTTACAAACTAATCAAAAGGTGTTACATTTTTATATTTTTAGCAAATAGGTTCTGGAACACTTTGGATGTTTTTTTTAAGCAGGTTAAAATATTCTGTTTCTAAGTTCTTAAAGTTTACACATAGGAGTTGTCATAGGTAATATATATAAAATGTTCTCTGTCAAAAAGAGTCACAAAACAATGGAAACACTTCCAAATGTTTGTTTTAAAAATACTCTCTTCTCGTTCCTCTTGGAAAATAATTTCTCTTTCAGTTGTTATTTACATGGCAGGGAAAATATGTCTAGTACAGTGTTTTGTTTTGTTTTTATTTTTCCCAAAAATCTCTGCTGCGTCAATGCAATGTGGTGTCCTAAAGTGGATTGTGGAAGAAAAAGAAGGTAAGTGGAAAAGAAACTGATGGAAATCCAACTAACATCTGGGGGACCCATTAATAATTTACCAATGCTAATTTTTAAAATTTATTTTCTTGTGTGTGGAAGGGGTAGGGGGCACCAGCCAGGGTCTCTTACTGCTGCTAAAGAATGGCAAACTCAGTTGCCACTTTGTGCATGTGGCTTTATGTGAGTGCTGGAGATTGAACCCAAGCCAACAGGCTTTGCAAGCAATCATCTTTAGCTGCTAAGCCATGGCCCCAGCTTCCAACGCTAATTGTTTTTTAACAGAATCTCATTCATACCCAGGCTGGCCTTAAACTCAAAGATCCTCCTGCCTCTGTCCCTGGATTACAGGAATGACAGTGTATGCCACAACATGTGGCTGCATTATCAATTCTTTTTTTTAAACAAATAAATAAATAAATAAATAAATAAATAAATAAATAAATATTTATTTATTTATTTATTTATTTATTTAAGAGAGAGAGAGAGATACAGAAAGAGGCAGAGAGAGAGAGAGAGGATGGGCAGGCCAGGGCCTCCAGCCACTGCAAACAAATTCCAGATGTGTGTGCCCCCTTGTGCATCTGGCTTACGTGGGTCCTGGAGAATCGAGCCTTGAACTGGGATCTTTAGGCTTCACAGGCAAGTGTTTAACCACTAAGCCATCTCTCCAGCCCAAGCATTATCAATTCTTTGTTTGTTTGAGGCATATTCTCACTCTATCCCAGGCTGACCTGGAACTCAGTGATCTTCCTCCTACCTCAGCCTCCCAAGTGCTGAGATTATAGGTGTGAGCCACATGCCCCAACTTTCCACTATCATTTCTTGGTTTGCACAGACCTGCCGTGGCTACATAAAAAATTACATTATGGCAAACGGGGCAGAGAGTACACAATTGCTCTCTGTATTGTCTCAACAATTTTCTATATGCATAAAATCATTTCAAAATAAGCCAGGCATGGAGACAGGGGTATCAGGAGTTAAAGGTCATCCTGGGCTACGTAGTAAGTTCAAGTGTGACCTTGCCTCAAAAAAAAATTAACTTAGCTGGGCGTGGTGGTGCACGCCTTTAATCCCAGCACTTGGGAGGCAGAGGTAGGAGGATTGCCATGGGTTTGAGGCCACCCTGAGATTACATAGTGAATTCCAGGTCAGCCTGATCTAGAGTGAAACCCTACCTCGAAAAACAAAACAAACAAACAAAAATTAACTTATTTTAAAATTTTGATTGCATAGTATACGTTTGACAGTCCAATTGTTATTTAAAAAGTGGTTAGTTCACAAGATAAATTAAACAGTTCAACTGCTGAGTGATATGAATATGAACTAAAACTTAACTCTGACAGGTAAAGAAAAAAATGAAAAAATGGTCAGCAAGTTTGAAACTTCTCATTTTGAAAAGGAAAAAACTCATCTAAAGTCCTCATCTCATTATTTGGCCACAAGATAACCATCAAAGCTCTATAATAAATACTGTCAGAATTTCACTGTATCTAAAGGTCTTATTTTTATAATATAAACCATATTAATGACATCCCTGCATCTTTCTGTGCTCTTCTATCCTCAACTTCTTTGTTTCAATAGCGAATCTGAGTGAATTTCATGTCTGCTATAATCTGCAGAACTTTAACCTCGAATCTTTCATGTGTTGCTGTTAAGCACCCAGCCTCTTGTGGTTATATTTATATTGTTTTTCCAGAAAACATTGTTTTCATTAAATAAGTCACTCATTATTGAAACTAAATCTTCTTCGGTGGCTCTCATAAAAAAAGTGATTCTTTGTGTATTTCATTACTGAGACCCAAATCCAGCACACACCGTCAGCTGAGACACGTTAGAAACACCCGCGCCTTCATCTCCCGTGCTGCCCAATTTGTTCTGGCCCTTGTTCCTTCATGTCTTCCGTGGTGTTCTCTTCGCCTCCTCCAGCCGCACTTGCTGACAAAGAGATGCATTTACGTTTGTCTGTGGATTGTTTTCTGTAAGTTATTTCATCTATTTTTCCTGAGGCAGGAAGAACAAGCATTTTCTTGATGGCATGCGGCTTTTTATCTGTCACGATTAAGTAAAAAAGTCTCAAAGAGGCATCCAAACATTTGTCACAAACTATCAGAACTTATGTACAGAATCAGAGGGAGCGTCACATAACTTCAGACATGACTGAAAAAAAAAATTAGCAGTTTTTCTTTGTGGTCTGGATGCTTTGTTTTTAAGAATATCATTGCATCAGTCGGGAAAGGCTAGGTTATGCTGTGATAACCAGCACCCCCAAGACCTGTGGATTAACACATCAAAGGTCAGCTATGTCATGATCTCACTATAGGACCCAGGCAGGCTGGGTGACTTCCTTCCAGAACATTGTCAGACCTTGTGCAAAAGAAAAAGAGTGTGATGGATTTCTGATTTCAATAGCCAAACAGATTGCTTAATGTCAATCAGGCCAGGAAACCAATGGTTGCACTTTTCAGAAGTACTTGGCCCCTGGAATCAATGACACCCATGCTTGCACGCTTGCTAAGTGCAGACACTTCACATTCTCATTAGCCAACGTCTCAAGGATTGTCACAATGGACACAAGTGTAATACACACCAACTTTTTTTTTTTTTTTTTTTTTGAGGTAGGGTCTCACTGTAGCTCAGGCTGACCTGGAATTCGCTATGTAGTTTCAGGGTAGCCTTGAACTCACGGTGATCCTCCTACCTCTGCCTCCCCGAGTGCTGGGATTAAAGGCGTGCACTACCACGCCCAGCTACACCACCTCTTCTTAAGGTTCTCTTCCTTTTCATCTAGTACATCTTGGGTCTGATTATGTATCATTTATTTGTAGTAGGAGAATCATCCTTCCATTTTCTAACTGTTCTTGTCCTCAAATTTCTTTATTACTATTACCTGCAATCTATGGCATCCTAGCAGTAAATTTTAAAGCTGCAAGAGTATTTGGTAGAGGTTTAGTTTAAAAAAATCAGGCTGGGGCTGGAGAGATGGCTTAGCAGTTAAGGCGCCTGCCTTCTAAGCCTAAAGAACGCCGGTTCTAATCTCCAGCGGTTCCAATCTCCAGGTCCCACGTTTAGCCAGATGCAAAGTGACACAAGGGCGCAATGCCGCACTTGACCACAAGGGGCGCACGTATCTGGATTTCGTTGGCAGCAGCTGATTGGCTGCTGGCGCGTCCATCTCTGTCTTCCTCTCCCTCTCTCTCTGTGTCTCTCTGGGTCTCTCTCCAAAAAAAAAAAATCGGGCTGGAGAGATGGCTTAGCAGTTAAGGTATTTGCCTGTAAAGCCAAAAAACCCCAGTTCAATTCCTCAGGACCCACGTAAGCCAGATACACAAGGGGCGCATGAGTCTGGAGTTCATTTGCAGTGGCTAGAGGCCCTGCCTTGCCCATTGTCTCTCTCCCCCAGTCTGTATCTCTTTCTCTCTGTCAAATAAATAAAATAAAATAAAATAAAATAAAATAAAATAAAATAAAATAAAAATCAAATTATCTCACAAGACAAGCCTATGAATGGTCTTAGTGGCACTATTTATAATATCCCAATACTGTAAGCACCAAAAATACCATTTATTTATTCATTTATTATTTACAATAGAGTGAGAAAGAGAGAGAGAATGGAGGCATCAGGGCTTCTAGCCACTGCAAACAAACTCCAGATACATGCACCACTTTGTGCATCTGGCTTTATGTGGGTATTGGGGAATTGAACCGGAGTCATTAGGCTTTGTAGGAAAGTGCCTTAATCACTGAGGCATCTCTCCAATCTCCAAAATAGTTTTGTTTTTGTTTGTTTTTCAAGGTAGGATTTCACTCTAGCCCAGGCTGACCTGGAATTCACTACATAGTCTCAGTGTGGGCGCGAACTCTCCATGATCCTCCTACCTCTGCCTCCCAAGTGCTGGGATTAAAGGTGTGTGCTGCTACACCCAGCCCCAAGATTTTTTTTTTTTTTTTTTTTTTTTTTTTTTTTTTAGGGTTGGTTTTGGTCCAGGCTGACCTGGGTAGTCTCAGGCGATTTCACCTCTGGTCCCAGGCTGGGACCTGGAATTAACTATGTAGTCTCAGGGTGGCCTATGTAGTCTCAGGGTGGCCTCGAACTCACGGCGATCCTCCTACCTCTGCCTCCCAAGTGCTGGGATTAAAGGCATGCGTCACCATGCCCGGCTCCAAGATATTTTTTAAGACATATGTGTGCAATGGAATGTTAGGCAGTGATACAAATGAACAAGTCACACTAACAGTGCAATCACCAATGCAATGCTGATGGAAGGAAATTGCTCCAATGTATTATTTCATTTACACTGTGAGAAACTCGTGTGTTCTCAAACACCAGGATGGGGTTGCCTAGGGTAGGTAGTGGCTGTTTCAGATCATCGTATCATAAAGGTGGCTGCTGGAGTGATGGAAACTTTAGGTTTCTTAATTTGGATGCTGGTTGTCTGGACATGCTCACATCATTAAAATACATTGGCCTGTACCCTTCAACTCTGTAGACTTTTCCTGTATATACATTACACTTCAATGAAAAGTTTATTTAAGGAGCTAAGATAATGGCTCAGCAGGAGAGAGGGCTCGCCACACAAGAGGGCCTGAGTTCGGTCCTGAGCACCCACATAAAAAGCTAGACAGGGCCATGGTTGCCTGTAATCCCACAGCTGGTGGCGGGGGGGGAGGGCAGGGGGGGGGAGGTGGGGCAGGTAGAGACATTAGAACTGTGGGGACTCGTTGGTCAGCTAGTCTGCCCAGAACAAACACAGCAGCTCCAGGTGCACAGAGAGACGCCACCTCAAGGAAATAACAGAAGAGAACTGGAGGACACCTGACATCCTCTGGCCTCCACATGTACATCTGCAAACACATGTGTACACTGTCCATACGTACACCACACACACTATACCACACATACTACACACACACACACACACACACACGAGGTCAGGTGCTGTGGCGCACACCTTTAATCCCAGCACTTGGGAGGCAGAGGTAGGAGGATCGCCATGAGTTTGAGGCCGCCCTGAGACTACAGAGTGAATTCCAGGTTATTCTGGGCTAGAGTGAGACCCTACCTTGAAAAACAAAAAGAAAAGAAAGAAAGAAAGAAAGAAAGAAAGAAAGAAAGAAAGAAAGAAAGAAAGAAAGAAAAGAATTTGGGGGATAGAGAGATGGCTCAGCAGTCAAGGTGCTTTCCTGCAAAGAACAACCCTGGTTCAATTCCCCAGTACCTACATAATACCAGATGCAGAGTGGCACATGCATCTGGAGTTTGTTTACAACAGCTAGAGACCCTGTGTGCCCATCCTCTCTCCCTTACAAATAAATAAATACAAGTATTTTCCAAATAAAAGAATTTATTTATCCATAACTAATATATATAATAACTAAATAAATTTCAAAGTAAAAAAAAGAATTTATTTAAGTTCAAACTAGATTACATAATCCATATACACCATAAACAGCCAGAAAAGACATTGCCATTAACCCTATTGCCTTGCAACTTTTCTTTTCTTTCTTTTTTTCTTTTTCTTTTTTTTTTTTGTTTTGTTTTTTTGTTTTTTGAGGCAGGGTCTCGCTCTAGCTCAGGCTGACCTGAAATTCACTATGTAGTCTCAGGGTGGCCTCGAACTCATGGGGATCCTCCTACCTCTGCCTCCCGAGTGCTGGGATTAAAGGCATGTGCCACCATGCCTGGCTTGCCTTGCAACTTTTCTCTTGGCATACCTCAGCCCCTCCATGTTCCTGATTACCCAATCCAATATAGGACAAAATACCACATCAATCCATATTGAATTTGGCTCTTTTTTTTTTTTTTTTTCAATGAGAGAAAGAGAGAATTGGCATGCCAGGGCCTCCAGCCACTACAATCAAACTCCAGATACTTGCACCCCCTTGTGCACATGTGCAACATTGAGCACTTGTGTCACTGTGCATCTGGTTTACATGGGACCTGGAGAGTCGAATATGAATCCTTAGGCTTCTCAGGCAAGTGCCTTAACTACTAAGCCATCTCTCCAGCCCTGAATTTGACTCTTTTAAGGAAGATAATTAATGTCAATTACAGCTCTAATATTTTCTCCTAGTTTCCAAAGGATTGCTTTAAGAAGCCCATTTGCAGACAGCTGTTCTTACAGCCCCCAAACCTGCATCAGGACCACAAACAGGGCCTCCTGCAGGGGCCTGTGAAAAGCCCGCACCCCAACTCTTCCCAGTCAGGATATGACTGGGAAGACCACATGCAACCCAATGAGCATCTCTGAGGCCTTTGCACAGATGCCCTGGAAATTTAAAGAGAGGAAAACCATGAGCTTCAATAATGCAAACCTAGGGATTCTTCTCAAAAAGAATATGCTGGGGAAATCTATCCTATGCCACCTCATTGGGAAATCAATGTTCCCATCAAGCAAATACTCTGCATATAGAATGTAAATACATGAATTATCCATATTAAAGATTGGTGTCAGGCTGAGCACATGGCTTAATGGGTAAAGGGCCAGTTGTACAAACCTGATGACCCAAGTTCACAGACTCACTTAAAGCACGATGAACAGTACAACCACATATAATCCCAGAGTGCCAACTAAGAGATGGAGGCCAGATACGAGAGAAGCCAGAAGCTCACGGGCCAGCTAGCCTGGTATATGCAGCAGCTGTCAAGGTGGAAGGCAAAGACCACCACAGGAGGTTGTCCTCTGACATCCACACATGTGCTATGGCATGCGCATACCTGCATTCACATACACGTCATATACACATGCACACACACAATTTTTTTAAGAGAACGACATCAAACGCACTTTGCTCTAATGTCACACTAGTGGCAGGAGGAAGGAGCATCTTGGATTATATAGAACATGCTACAGACTGTTAATGCTTTAAAGCATGGGCTGGGGAGATGGCTCAGCAATTAAGGCACTTGCTCGCAAAGCCTAACAACCTGGGTTTGAGTCCTCAGGACCCACATAAAGCCAGATGCACAAAGTAGCACATCCATCTGGAGTTTGTTTGCAGCCACTAGAGGCCCTGGAATGCCAATTCTGTCTCTGTCTTTCTCTCCCCCTTTCTCCTTGCAAGTAAATAAATAAATACTCACTGAGCACTAGCTTGCATTTGAATCAATACTCCAAATCTCGTATTCTTTTTCTTTCTTTCTTTTCTTTTCTTTTCTTTTTTTTTCATTTTTTTTTTCTGAGGCAAGGTTTCACTCTAGTCCAGACTGACTTGGAATTCACTATGAAGTCTCAGAGTGGACTTGAACTCACAGCAGTCCTCCTACCTCTGCCTCCCGAATGCTGGGATTAAAGGCATGTGCCACCATGCCCGGCTCATATTCTTTTTCTGCACAGCCCTGTTTGTTGCTGTTTTTTTTTTAATAAATTAACTATAAGGATATAAAAAATACAGAGATATAATCTCCAAGATCATGTAAGGAAGTGGGGACACAAGAAGGGTGTTCCCAAGGTGAGGCAGGAGGATTGCCACAAGATCCAGGTCACCCTGGGCTATACTGAGACCTTGTTTCAAGAAACAAGTCCAACTGGATGCAAAGTGACATGTGTATTTATAATCCCAATGCACCTACAGCAATGGGAAGTGGGCCAGACAAATCCAGAAGCTCACAGGCCAGATGGACTGGTTTAGACAACGCAGCAAAAACAAGCAAGAGAGACCCTGTCTCAAGCAAAGTGGAAGGAGTGGACAAACATGAGGATGTCCTGAGACCTCTACACATGCACCGTGACACACACATGCCCATACATACATACATACATACATCATATACATCCACATACATACAGACACATACTAAAATTGTAAAGTTCAAAAACCAAAAAGATATAAAATGGAAAAGGGGAGAGAACCAATCAGATGAGTTCCTGAGTGGGTTACTGCGGTGAACAATTTCCCCCATGAAATCTACATCCCAATCCCCACAGCCTGTGAAAATGCCCCCTCATGTGGCAATAGGGACTTTGGAGATGTGACTAAGAATCTTGGAGAGGGCTGGGTATGGTGGCATGTGCCTGCATTCCAAGTACTCAAGAGGCTGAGACAGGAGGGTTGAGAGTTTAAGGTCAGCCTGGGCTACAATGTGACATCCTGTCTCAAAAGGAAAAAAAAATGCCTGGTGTGGCGGCACACGGGTTTAATCCCAGCACTTGGGAGGCCTAGGTAGGAGGACTGATGTGAGTTCAAGGCCAGCCTGAGACTACCTAGTGAATTCCAGACCAGCCTGGGCTAGAGCAAGACCCTAACTTGAAAAATCAAAAAAAAAAAGAGAGAGAAAAATCAAATTTTACAAATATTTTTATTTATTTGCCAGGAGAGACAGAGAGAATGGGTACACCAGAGCCTCTCTGCGCTGCAAGAAAACTCCAGCTATATGTGCCACTTTATGCATCTGACTTCATGTGGCTACTGGAGAATTGAAACTAGGTGGTCAAAATTTGCAAGCAAATGCTTTTAACCACTGAGTCATCTCTCCAGCCCCCATAAATGCTCTTAGAAGAAAGAGACAGGAGGTCAGAGTCAAAACTAGAGAAAGAGAGGAAGACAGTTACTAGATTTAGAGATGGGAGAAGCCATGAACCAAGGAAGGCAGGTAGCTTGCAAAAAAGGCACAAAAGCAGATTCTCCCTCAGGGGACTCCAGAACAGCTCTGCAAACGCCGTTTTATCCTGTAAGACTCATTTCAGACTTCTGACCTCCACAGTAATAAAATAATAGATGTGTGTTGACTTAAGCCATTAAGTCCGTGCTAATCTGTCACAGAGCAGTGGGAACACCCCCCCCCCCGCCGCCAACACACACATACACATATTCATGTTTGCACCAGTGCATTTATGTCATGTTGATTTCTCATCCATGGAGTTGCATTCTTCAATGGCTCATGATGACCCAGCAACCTCTCCTTCAGCCGGGGAATAATTTCAGACTAGAGGCACGGAACCATCAGCCTGACTGTTGGGAACTGAGTTGTGACTGTGTGGTAACTTGGGCTGTGAGCTTCCTGGCAACCTTAAAGAGAAAATGCGTTGTAGAAGCTGAGCGTGATGGTGCACATCTTTAATCCCAGCACTTGGGATGCTAAGATAGAAGGATCAAAGTGAATTTGAGGTCAGCCTGGGGCTACAGAATGAGTTCCAAGTTGGCCTAGAAGTTTCTTGCCACTTATTTTCCGGGCTCTCTGGGCCTCTCCCCTCCCCACCCTCTCAGCTCTGCTTCCTCAGCCAACGCTTCTTATCACAGGGGCTTCCAGTCTCTGGTCTGACTTCAAGCTCCAGGACTTCAGGTCACTCAGCCCCTTGTTTGGGGAAAACCCTGCAGGGACAGGTCTCTAGAAACCAATGGGCAAGCTTGAAACAATTAGCAGAGGGAAGGCGGAGCTTATGAGGGTTTCAGATACAAAAAAAGGGGGGCTGCTGCCCATAGCGCACTAGGCTTTGGCTGTGCAGGATCAGAAATCAGCCCGAGACTCAGCCTTGGCTCTGCAGAGGGCTCCAAAGCAGAGTTGGCAGAAGCCAGGCTGCCCTCCCGCATACTTGCACCCACTGCACCCCACCAGAGCGTGTCAGCACCAGAAGCGTGACTGCAGCTTCCCTCCACCAGGAGTCACAGTGGGTTCCAGTACTTATCTGCGCTAGCCTTGTGACCTGCTTTGACTCACAGAATGTGACAGAAGTGGCATGGCCCAGCTTAAGCTGAGACCCCAAAGAACATGCTCTCTGGCTCACTCTCTGTCCTTTCCTTTCTTCCTTCCTCCCTCTCCTCTCCTTTCTCTCTCTCTCTCTCTCACTCCTGCTTTCTCCTAATGCTACCTTGGGCACATGCCTGCTGGAGGCATGTGAGGGACACCTAGAACATGCCCCCATTTACATGACTTCCTCTAGCCAATGCCATCCCCAACCAGCCAGTTAACTATAGAGGCCTAAGTATGTCCAACCAAAACCAGCCAAGCCTTTCCCACAGCAGAACAACCATCTTCTTGACCTGTCAGTCCACAAGCAATAACAAATGTGTGCTGATATAAACACAGCATTTGGGATATTTTGTTACGTGACAATAGCTGACTGATACAGCAAGGGAGGACAAACCTGTCACCGAAGAGTGACTGAGAGAAAGGCATCAGTCAGTTTGGTTTCAGGGGACCTCGGGTCCCCTTCCACTGCAGCCTCAAGCAGCAGCCAAGACCGAAACTGCCACCAACAAGCCGCCCCCGCAAAGAACAGCCAGCTATGCACCACTGGCTGCTTGGAACTGACCTTCTGGCTTTTCCGGCTATTTCTCTAAAGGGGCTTTTGTTCCGACAAAAGCTGCCAGATCTCAACACCATGATGAGAGAGAGAGAATCAGAGGGAGGGGGAAGGAGAGGTCCCTCCACCAGCATAGAGGACAGGGTCATCTAAAAGCCAGATCAAATCAGAGTCCAGTTGAGAAGACAAGGACTAATGCCCCAGGCTAGATTACAACTGGCTGGGGACTGAAGTCTGATTTCCTGAGAGATTTACTTCTCCTTGCTCTGATTCTCAAATGTCTGAGCCTGGGACACCTGAACTTATCAGAACAGAGCTAGGACACGTGGATGTAGAATCGTGCCGTTGATAAATGTCTTGGAGGATTGTGTCCCCTCTTAGAGACCCATTGCTTTTATAAAATTATATAAGGGGCTGGAGAGATGGCTTAGAGGTTAAGGCGCTTGCCTGTGAAACCTAAGGATTCAGATTTGATTCTCCTGGTCCCACATAAGCCAGATGCGCACGATGGCACATGCGTCTGGAGTTCATTTACAGTGGCTAGAGGCCTTGCGTGCCCATTCTCACTCTCTCCCCTCTCTCTCTTTCTTTCTCTCCCTCCCTGTCTCTAACAAATTAATAAAAATAAAAACTTTAAAATCATGAGATAAGCTATGACCCCAAAAACAAGAGTCTAGGGGACTGGGGAGATGGCTAAGTCAACAAAGCACTTGCCTCATAATCATGAGGACCAGAGTTCGACTCCCAGTACCCATGTAAATGCCAGGCCTGGGGGTGCACATCCATCATCCCAGCATAATCCCAGCAGAGACAGGAGGAGCCCTGGGGCTCATTGACCGGCCCATCTAGTCTAATTGGTGAACTTCAGACCAATGAGAGACTCTCAGAAAAGAAAGAAAGAAAGAAAGAAAGAAAGAAAGAAAGAAAGAAAGAAAGAAAGAAAGAAAGAAAGAAAGAAAAAAAAAAAAATGGGCAACATGCCTGAGGATAACACCCAAGGTTTTACTCTGGTCTTCACATGTGGTGCACATACACATACACACTTGTGCACACACACAGGAAAAAGAAGAAGGAGAAGGAGGAGAAGCAGGGAGAATGCTGAAACATTGACCAGCCTGTCTGTAGCAGTGTTCCTACAGGTCAACATGCATATATCATTAAGATTTCATATTTTGTGCATGTGTTATAAGTCCTACAATAAATCATTCTGTTATAGGACTCATATTTCTGTTCTCTATCTCTAGTAAGGAATGCTGGTATCTATTTTCACTCCAGGTTTACATTCCTGTATAGTACTGTATCATACATGATACTGCAGCTATCGGGTACTATGGCTCCATCACAGTGCTATTTACCTTGATGTACCTAACCATTATTCCGCATAAATAACTGTAGGTGTGTGTACTGCAATTACATTTCTATATCCGTATGTTGCTACATCCATGTAACTGGCTTTGTAAGTGAGTGTCGCTCTCTAATGGTATTGCTATAACTGTGTGTTCCAGTATTTATGTTACTGTGTCTAGGCATTATGGCATTTTGTTCTCAAGTCATGTTTTACTGCAACGACATGTTCCTGTGACTCTGTTCACTCCAATAATAAAAGAATATTAGCAACTCTTGGTTGATTGCCTGAAGGTACCTTTCAGTCTCTCCTCTGCTCCAGGCTTCACCTTCGGCTACCTTATTAAATCTTACAACATTCCTGAAAGGTAGATAGAACAATACCCATTTTATAGATGAGGGAACTAAGGTGCAAGAAGGTTGTGTATGCCCAAGGTCACACAACTGGCATATGATATGAGAAGGCAGAAGAAAAAAACCTAAAACCAGGTCTGTCTGACTAGCTGTCACAGCTGCACAGTCTCTGACCTATGCTTATCTGTGAGGGCCCAGGTACAGAAAGGTGCTCATTGCCTAAAGGTAGGAAAAGGCACTTACTTGCTCAATATAGGATAGTTTTTAAAACTATCAACATCATTTTCTGACATTTTGGTTGGGTTAGAAGTTCTGAATACCAAAACAATTAAGTTACTAAAAGAGCCTGGAATGAGTTGGCAGACAATAAGTTTAAAGAGCAATAAAAACCCATTCTGTGAACTTTCGATGAATCTTCAAGGAGAGAGGTGGCTCCAGGAGCCTAATTGTTGATGGGCTTACAAACCTGATCGATCCTAAAGTGGCTTGCAGGCTGGGAACCTTTGAGACCATAATAGGTGACCTCCCACAATGCTCTCTCCCTTTGTTCATGCTCACAGCCCTGCAAACCAGAAGGCCCTCAGATGTCCATGAGAGATACAGAAAACCCCTGGCATGGCTCCCCACTCAGCCAAGTTCTCTCAGCCACTGCTTCCTGCCTATTCTTTATGTCTGGGAAAGAACAAGGCCAGGAGCAAGGCCAGTATACCCAGGAGTTTGGGCTAAAGCCAGGGGAAAGGCATGGCCAGGAAGAAGGCTTCTGAAGGCCTAATACCATCCCCTGGGCAATGGGCTGAGCCAGCAGCAGGCACTAGGAGATTGGTTTCCGTGGTCGCATGGACTGAGACCATACTGGCTCGAGGCTTTTTAAGTTCATAGGCCACCCTTCCATGCCTGCCTGCTTCTAGCATCACATACTTATTGCTCTGACCTTCTCCCAACAATCGTCATCCTTTCACACGCTTCCCCTCCTAGGTTCCACCGCCTCCAGCCAAAGTGTCTCTTCCATTCAGGTGACCACCCACTATGCTAACAGTAGATCAAGAAAGTGGACTCTTTAGAAGTCAAGCATGTGGCTTAGAGGTGGCAAATGCAGGTCACACCCCCTTCTCCACCCAATGCCCATAAACAAGCTCAGCTTCAGTGTGCTTCTCAATCCCAGTCTCCGGAGACTGCAAGGGATTGTTAGTAGTATAGGAAATAAAATCGATTTCCCTCCCAGGCCAACTCCTTCTTCGATAGAGAAACTGAGGCCCAAAAAAAAAGCAAACTGCCCAGATTCACGCAAAACCAAGATGTGAAGCCAGAGTTCCTGGCCCCTTACCCCAGCTCTGAGGGCAGAGGATGCCGCCACGTGGCAGGGCAGAACTGGGGGTATTCCCATCTCACCCCAAAGCACAGAACAAAAAGCAGTCAATAAGAACCCTGCCTTTCCACCCCCATGGTTTCCATAGCAACCCACTGGTTCCCCTCACATAAGGTGAGGATAGGGAGTAGAGCTTTTCAAGTATTTCAGTACAAATGACACACCAAAGCCATGCCCACCTCTTTATCAAGGTGTTGTGCTCATGGTAACATTATGAGTAGACAAGATGGCTGTCCCTCCTTCACCACTGAGAAAGCAGGCGTGGAGAAAATAAGTGACGTGTCCACATCCACACAGCTGCCAAGTGCCTATGCTGGGACATACGGGACTTTTTCTATTGTCATGTGTAAGTGTAGGTGTCGGGTGTGTGACGTGGTATACTGTGTGGTGTGTGCACACGTACGTGTTGATGCTCCATGCATACAGAGACCAGAAGAGAACTTCAGGTGACCTCTCCATTGCTCACCACTTGCTTCATTGAGATGGATTCTCTTTACTGATTCTGGAGCTTGTCATTTTCATGAGCCCAGTAATCCTCCAGTCTCGGCTCCTCACAGGACTGGGGGACACACACGTGTGGCCAAACATGCCCAGCTGTTCATGTGGGTTCTTGGAAAAATCAAACTCGGATGTCTCCAGCCCTCTTGCTTCCTTAGGAAGTGCTCTTAACTGCTGAGCCATCTGTCCCACCTAATTTCTGGGACCTTAATTCCATCAGTATCAGAGTTGATTGTGCTTAAACTCTCACAACACACACACAAACCACACACACACACGTGTGCACCTACCACATGAATATACTGATTTCCCCTGCAACTCTGATAGCACCAAGCTTTTCCATTTCCTTTTACCTGGTAGGTAAACAGTGACCATTGTGGAAGACTGGCCCTCATCTCAGGACAGTCCGTGGGCTAGGCTCACCTGGGTTCAGAGACCCCAGCAAGGCACCATTCTCAAGGAGTTGGGGGATTTTACCACATGAGTGGAAGGGACAGGGCTCCTGCTAAGAGAGGCTAAGGGAGGTTTGTGCCTCTGCAGAGGAAGGCCAGTCTGCAGAGACCTAAACCAAGGACAATAGATCATCTGGTCACTAGGATTAATGTGGCTTCCCCATGTTTGTGGGGAAGTGATTAAAGAGCTTGTAGCTGTTCGCCTCCTATCAACAGAACAAAAGTCTCAGCATCCGCAGTCTTCTGAGGCTTTGGGGTGGGGATGAGGGGGGGCTCAGGGCTCCATACCTTACTCAACTTTGTGCTTTCTCAAGTAAGCACCAAGCAGCAGGCATTTGTCCCCGTCTCCACTACTGATCTAGAATTCCTCTCCCTTGCTGCCTTCTGCTCCTAAAGAGTTTATTGAGGCCCTCATTTATCCCAGTCACCGTGCCTGGTCCTGGGGATACAGAGAAAGCCAGGGCTGGGAAGCCCCAGCTCTCATGGACTTCTGAAAAGTGAAGGAGTATAGGTTATTTCTTAGACACAGTGGAGAAGCAGGAGAGACCAAGATCCACCAGAAAGGAGGAAAATGGCCAGAATCCCACTGAGGGCTTTTGTGAGCCCCTGACCCACATGATTCATGCACCTGCCCAGCACCACCCACCAGGCACCAGTGCCATGCAGAGCACAGTAGCAGCAGCAGAGACCAAACAAGGGATTTTCCAACCTCATCAGCCTCCTTGCAAAGTCAAGAAATCTGAAGGAAAGACAGCAGAGATCAGCTGAGGAGCTACTGAAAGGGATACAGGTGGGACTGCTTGAGCAACCTCCAGGCTTCCTGCATGCTCCCATCCCCAAGTATCAGAACCATGAACCTCAGGCATTTCAGCCCTTGGTGGCAATGCATCCAGCACAGCTGATCAGAACTCCAGCTCCACCGCACAACACGGAGGGATCGAGGTGGGCATTCAGCATTGGTGAGATTGGAAACCACACCAAAAGGTAACAAGGCTGACAAAAAAAAAAAAAAAAAATCAGGTACATAGGCCTGCATTGGAAGTGCTAATTTCTCTTTCCATGTCAGGGCAGGTTAGGGGTTACATATTTTGGTTGGCTTTATCAATTTCAAAGAAGCTGTATTTGGGGGTTGAATATTGTTGCCTTTTATGCTTTCAGATTTATAGGGCCTTTGTCTTTTGCTTCTGTCATTATTGGGGGCAGGGTCTGATCCAGATCCAGGCTGACCTGGAACCCAATTCAGAACAAAATTCTCTACCTCCTAACTGCCAGGATTAAGGGTGTAGAGCAAGACATGCCCAGGGGGATTTGGGCTTTATAAGACTATCTGTTTGTTACACTTGTATACTCTGTACGAGTTTTTATTGAATGTGTATATTGCTCAGTTGAAGTTTAGAATTTTCCAGTAAATTGTTTCCATCCACTAGTCCACTTGTAGCAAGCAAGCTCAACACCTAGGATTATTTCTGTGGTTGGATTGGGGTACAAGAACTACACTTGGCATCATAAACTCATATCCTGAAAGTATATAAAGTTGGATCACCACATCTAAGAACACTACAGATAACTAGAAAACCCAAGCATCAAATCTATTCAGGATGCAAAAGTTGCTACATTATAATACAAGAAACACAAAGAATCAAAAGAATAATCCCACCAAAACAATAAATCCATCAGAAATGATCACCAATGTTTTAGATGAAATGCCTGAAAAATATTTCAAAAAAAAAGATTTTATCTACCCTTGAAGAAATCAAAGGAATTAAAGAAGAAAACAAACTCCTGAAAGAGAACACAGAAAACCAGCTTAATGAAATAAGGAGGTCATTACAAGACATGAGTAAGGAAATAGAAATACTGAAGAAAAACCAGGCTGAAATTCTATTTCTGAAGAACAGTCAGTCAAATAAAAAACTCTGTGGAAACTCTCACCAATAGAATAGATGAAGGAGAGAATAGAATATCTAAACTAGAAGTCCAGGTGGCAGACAGAATACAATCCAACAAAGGGAAAACAAGCTAATAAGAAGGTATGAATGGGAATTTCAAGATATCAGGAACACTCTGAAAAGATCAAACATATGAATTCAGGGTATATGGCTGGAGAAATGGCTTAGTGGGAAGTCTCACCAGTAGAATGATGGAAGCCAAAGAGAGAACAGAATATCTAGGACCTAGAAGACCAGGTGCACAACACATAATACAGTTTCAACAAAGCTGAAAGATAAGCTAATAGGAAGGTCTGTCTGGAATTTCAAGATCTCTGCTTTCAAATAAATAAATAAATAAAAAGAAAAAATTTTTTTAAGAATTCAGGGTGTAGTAGAAGGAGAATAATTTCAATCCAGAGGCTTAGTAGGTATTTTTAACAAAATTATTGAAGAAAAATTTCCCCAAATTGGTAAAGAAATGCCAATGCAGATACAAGAAGCTTTTAGAACACCAAACAGACAAAACCTGGAAAGAACCTCTCCTCATCATGTTATAATTAAACTATTAAACATGCAAACCAAAGAAAATATATTGAAATCAGTTAGAGAGAAAAAGCAAGTCACCTACAAATGCAAGCCCATCAGAATAACAGCAGATTACTCAACACAAACTTTAAAAGCCAGAAGGGCTTGGAATGATGTATTCCAAGTTCAGAAAGATAACAACTGTCAACAAATATTACTTTACCTGCAAAGCTATCTATCCAAATTGATGGAGAAATAAGGACATTCCACAACAAAAACAGGGTAAAGGAATTTATGACAACTAAACCAGCTCTACAGAAAATAATTGAAGGAATCCTTCACACTGAAGAGAAAGCAAAACACACACAGGAGGAAATGGAAAAAAATAAACCTTACTCAAATAACACTTAAAACAAGTGAGTACAGGGAAAATAGGAAGCAGTTCAAAAGAAGAAGAATGGCTAGAATAAATACATACCTTTCAATTATAACTCTTAATATCAATGGCCTCAATGCCCCAACCAAAAGACACAGGCTTCCAGACTGGATTAAAAGGCAAGGTCCTGCCAGTTATTGTCTCAAGAAAACTCATCTCTCAATAAAAGATAGACAGTGTCTTAGGGTGAAAAGGATGGAAAATGGTATTTCAAGCAAATGGGCCTAGGAAACAAGCAGGGGTTGCCATCCTAATATTTGACAGGATAGACTTCAAACCAACATTAGTGAGGAAAGATAAAGAAGGTCATTTTATACTGATTAAGGAACACACCAACAGGAGGACATTATAATCCTAAATGTATATGCACCTAACAGGGGGGCTCCCAATTTCATCAATCAAACACTGTTAGACTTAAGGTCACAGATAATGCCAAACACAATTGTAGTACATGACTTCAATACCTCATTCTCATCAATTGACTGGTCATCCCAGCAAAAAATAAACAGAGAAACATCTGGATTAAATGATGTCATGGAACAAATGGACCTAACAGATATATACAGAACATTCCATCCAAATACTGCAGAATATACATTTTTCTCAGCAGCACATAGAACATTCTCTAAAATAGACCATATATTAGGACACAAAGCAAATCTTAACAAATACAGGAAAATTGAAATAATCCCTTGTACTCTATCTGACCACAATGGGATTAAACTGCAAATCAGCAACAAGAAAAACTACAGAGCATACACAAATTCATGGAGACTAAACAGTACACTATTGAATGATGAATGGGTCATTGAAGAAATCACAAAGGAAATCAATAAATTCATAGAATCAAATGATGATAATACAACATACCAGCAGTCCTAAAAGGGAAATTTAAAGCTCTAAGTACCTATATTAAGAAATTAGAGGGCTGGAGAAATGGTTTAGCAGTTAAGGCATTTGCCTGCGAAGCCAAAGGATCCCGGTTCAATTCTCCAGGATCCACATAAGCCAGATGCACAAGGGGCACATGCACCTGGAGTTCATTTGCAGTGGCTAGAGGCCCTGGCATGCCCATTCTCTCTCTGTGTCTGCCTCTCTTCTCTCTCTCTCTCTCTCTCTCTCTCTCTCTCTCTCTCTCGTTGCAAATAAATAAACAAAATTTTTAAAAAAAGAAAGAAATTAGAGAGCCAAGCGTGGTGGCACATGCCTTTAATCCCAGCACTTGGGAAGCAGAGGTAGGAGGATCACCGTGAGTTCAAGGCCATCCTGAGACCACATAGCAAATTACAGGTCAGCCTGAACTAGACTGAGACCCTACCGCAAAAAAAAAAAAAAATTAGAGAGTTCACAAATAAACAATTTAATGCTTCACCTTAAGGCCTTGGAAAAAGAATAACAAGGCAAACCAAAAATCAGTAGACAGGAAGAAATAATAAAGATTAGGGCAGAAATTAATGAAAAAGAAACCAAAAAAACAATCCAAAGAATCAATGAAACAAAGAGTTGGTTCTTTGAAAGGATAAACAAGATTGATAAACCCTTAGCAAATCTGACCAGAAGAAAGAAAGAAGAGACAAAAATTAATAGAATTAGATAGGAAAAAGGCACCATTACAACAGATACCAAAGAAATTCAGAAAATCATAAGGACATACTTTAAGAATATATGTGCCTCTAAGTTTGAAAATCTGAAAGAAATGGATGATTGCCTAGATTTATATAACCAACCAAAATTAAATCAAGATGAGATAAACCATTTAAATAGACCTGTAACAAATATTAAGATCCCAGCAGTTATAAAAAGTCTCCCAACTAAAAAAAGTCCAGGCCCAGATAGATTCACTGGTGAATTTTACCAGACCTTCATGGAAGAACTAACACCACTGCTTCTCAAACTTTTCCATAAAATAGAAAAGGAAAGAATTCTACCAAACTCCTTCTACGAAGCCAGCATCACCCTGATAGCAAAACCGGACAATGACAGAACAACAAAAAAAGAAAATTGCAGACCAATCTCCCTCATGAACATAGATGCAAAAATTCTGAACAAAATATCGGCAAACAGAATACAAGAATATATCAGAAAGATTATTTACCCTGACCAAGTAGGTTTGATCCCAGAGATACAGGGATGGTTCAACATATGCAAATCGATAAATGTAATACACCATATAAATGGTCAGAAGGACAAAAATCACATGATCATCTCAATGGACGCAGAAAAAGCATTCAACAAAATCCAACATCCCTTCATGATAAAAGTATTACAGAAACTGGGAATAGAAGGAACATATCTCAACATAATAAAAGCTATTTATGACAAACCTACAGCCAACATAATACTAAATGGGGAAAAACTTGAAGCTTTTCCACTAAATTCAGGAATAAGACAAGGGTGTCCACTTTCCCCACTTCTATTTAATATAGTCCTAGAAGTCTTAGCTACAGCAATAAGACAAGAGACACTCATAAAATGGATACAAATTGGAAAGGAAGAGATCAAATTATCATTATTTGCAGATGATATGATTCTATACATGAAAGACCCTAAAGACTCTACCAGCAAACTGTTAGAGCTGATAAACACTTTTAGAAATGTAGCGGGGTACAAAATAAACACACAGAAATCAGTAGCTTTTCTATATACTAACAATAAACATGCAGAGGATGAAATCAGGGGATCTCTCCCATTCACAATTGCCTCAAAAATAAATAAATAAATAAATAAATAAAGTACCTTGGAATAAACCTAACCAAGGAAGTGAAGGATCTCTGCAATGAGAACTTTAAAACACTGATGTGAGAAATTGCAGAAGACTCAAGGAACTGGAAAGACATTCCATATTCTTGGATTGGAAGAATCAATATTATGAAAATGTCAATCTTACCAAAAGCAATCTACATATTTAATTCAATCCCCATTAAAATTCCAATGGCATTCTTCACAGAAATAGAAAAAACAATCCTAAAATTCATCTGGAAGCACCAAAAAAAAAAAAACCTCGAATTACCAAAACAATTTTGAGTAACAAAAATCAGGCTGGTGGCATCACCATACCTGATTTTAAGTTATATTACAAAGCTATAACAACAAAAACAGCATGGTACTGGCACAAAGACAGACATGTAACTCAATGGAACAGAATAGAATACCCAGATATTAATCCAGGCAGCTACAGGAACCTGATTTTTGACAGAAATACCAAAAATATTCATTGGAGAAAAGATAGCCTCTTCAGCCAGTGGTTGTGGGAAAACTGGATATCTATCTGTAGAAGGATGAAAATAGATCCTTGTCTCTCTCCATGCACAAGAATCAAGTCCAAGTGGATCAGGGACCTTAATATCAGACCTGAAACTCTGAAACTACTAGAGAGGAAAAGGTAGGGGAAACCCTTCAATATACTGGCATAGGCAATGACTTTCTGAATATAACCCCAATTGCTCAGGAAATAAAACCACTAATCAGCCACTGGGATCTCATGAAATTACAAAGCTTTTGTACAGCAAAGGACACTGTGAATAGAGCAAAAAGACAACCTACAGAATGGGAGAAAATCCTTGCCAGCTATACATCTGACAGAGGATTAATATCCAGAATGTACAAAGAACTCAAAAAACAGAACAATGAGAAATCAAACAACCCAATTAAAAAATGGGCTATGAAACTAAATAGAGAGTTCTCAAAAGAAGAAATACAGATGGCATATAAACATTTTAAAAAGTGTTCTACATCCCTAGCCATCAGGGAAATGCAAATTAAAAACTACTTTGCAATTCCATCTTACTCCTGTCAAAATGGCTACCATCAAGAAAACAAATGACAATAAATGTTGGCGAGGATGCCGAAAAAAAGGAACCCTTCTACACTGTTGGTGGGAATGTAATCTGGTCCAGCCATTGTGGAAATCAGTGTGGAGGTTTTTGAGACAGCTAAAAATAGTTTTACCATATGATCCAGCTATAGCACTCCTAGGCATATATCCAAATGACTCTTCTTACTACCTTAGGGATACTTGCACAACCATGTTTGTTGCTGCTCTATTCACAATAGCTAGGAAATGGAACCAGCCTAGATGTCCCTCCACAGATGAATGGATAATAAAGATGTGGTACATTTACACAATGGAGTTCTATTCAGCGGTAAAGAAAAATGAAATTATGAAATTTTCTGGGAAATGGATGGATCTGGAAAGGATTATACTAAGTGAGGTAACCCAGGCTCAGAAAGCCAAACATCACATGTTCTCTCTCATATGTGTATCCTAGTTACAAATGTATAGACTTGTGTGTGAGCTGGAACCAAAAATCGGTAGCAGAGACCAGCAAGCTAGGAAAAGGCTATAAGGGAGGGAGGAGAGGGAAGGACTTAAGGGGATGGTATTGTATATATAAAAGTAGAAGAACAGATTACAGGCAGGGAAAAGGCCTAAGTGAGGCCAGGGAAAGCGAATGTGTAAAAGGGCAGGGGGAGGGTCAATCAAAATTCAAGATCTTCTGAATAAGACTTATGTAAACCCACTTTTTGAATAATGGCACATCCAGAAGCTATAGATTATTACTAGAAAATTTTCAGTGCCAGGTATGGGATACCTTCCAATGAGTTGTTGGCCAGGGACGTCCCTGTTGCCTCCAAAATATTACAGGCTATTTCCAAGGCCCTTGGTTTCCCTTGAGAAATAGATGTAAGACCCTATTGCTGAAGACTTCACATGCCTGAGCGGCAAGGTCACTGAGAAAGCAAGCTGGTGCTGAACAGAAAACCTTCTCCCTGTAGACCAACCAAATGAAAGCTGGAAAAAGCTGTACTGCATGCAGCCCTATGGGAGACAGAAGTCATCAGCGGTGAAATCAGTGGACACTGGAAACCTCAAGTTTGGCCAGACAGGCCCAATGACTGAATGGGTGCAATAGTGGCATGTCTACTCTGGGGGAAACCAACAGCTCTCTAATTGGACTGAAGGCCCTCTCTATGGGAGGGATTACATGCCTGGTACTGAAAAACCTAATCAAAAGTCTATGGCAGGGGAGGTCATGAGCCTTAAGGGTATAAAGCCTGCTCTTGTCTGGCTGAATGTATATATTATTCCCACCAAACTGCCCTGAAAGCACTACACTTGATGTTCACATTCATACATTAATGCTACTCTCACTTCTGGTTAGAGAAGCTTCTCTTTTCAGATGGTGATGACCACTTGGATGACCCAAAAGGCACATGGTGCTGAGAAGAAGGAACAGAGGAGTGCCCAGCACTGAAACATCTCTATCACACCCTCCAAGGCTTGGGGTCCATTGAGGAAGAGGTGTTGGAAAGAATGTAAGAGCCAAAGGAAGGTACAACTCCTTCCAGACAGAAATTGGCCTCAATATCCATGACCTCACAGTGCCTAGCAATACCTTCACAAGACTCTCATAATAGGAGAAAAAGATGATGACATCAAATTAAAAGAGACACTAACTAATGGAGAGAGGGAGGGGATATGATGGAGAGTGGAGTTGTGAAGGGGAAAGTTCGGAGGGGAGGGAAATACCATGGTTTATTGTCTGTAAGTATAGAAGTTGTCAATAAAATTTTTTTTTTTTTTAAAAAAAAGCAGAACAGGCTTGAAGGATACAGGACTGTGAGTCCAGGCACCTGTGAGTCCCTGTCTGGGATGGAAGACTTAGGGTAAGAAGACATTGTGAAGGTCACCAGAGAGTTAATGACATGCAGTTAGGTGCACTTCCAAGAAGGAGATAAAATGAGCCAAGAACTGGTCTCCAAGGAGTCATGGCAAGCAGGGAAAGACTGAGGAGAGAGGAGGCGCGTGGAGTCTGGAAAAAGTCAATGTTTCTAATCAGGGGAAGAGGGAGCTGGCAGAACAATGCAGCTGACCATGCCGAGTGCTGCAAGGAGTTCCAGCAGAGTAAGACCAAGGCATGTCACACCGGCTTGGGTAAGTGGGTCACTGGTGACCCTGACAAGAGTGGTGTAGGTGGGGAGAAAAGCAAAAATGGAGAAGAGGCAGGAAATGGGAAGGAGCCTTTTCAGAGGGGCAACGTGAAGCATGGGGAAGACATGAGCAATTGCTGAGGTGTTCCTGCCAGAACCTTGCAGGTGGGAAAGCATGAGCGTGGGGCAGGCACTGTGCCTCTGGAGAAAGAAGGGACATTGAATAGATGAATGATAAATTACCGACAGGGAAATTGAGACCCGAGGAGCTAACTGGAAGGGAGGGCTTGGGAACTGGTTGCAGGCAATCCATCTGGGGCATTCATGGAGAGCAGGGTCCTGGCCAAGAGGGTGATCTTCCTCCCTCAGGCATACAGGTGGAAGAATTACAAAGAGGGTGGTGGGAAAACAGACTGAACTCACAGCTGGTGGCCTTGGCCTCCAAAGTAAAGGGTAAGTTGAGTGTGTGATCACAGTATGGGGGGGGGGGTGAGTGAGGAATCTGAAATCTAATTTGGCCTTTGTCAGCTCTGTAAGTGGTGTTCTTTAGGGGCAATTCACTGTAAATGGAGTTGGAGTCGTCCGGGACCCGTTCTCCAGAATTCTGGGCCCTCGTCGGCAATGGACAGGTCATTGTGAAGAGTTGGAGGAGCAGGGTGCCAGTGAGGGAACGATAGAGCTAGCTATAATGATGCCCACTGGGCAGTAGGGTCCACACGGCATTGTACGCCTTTCTCATTGCCCACATTATTGCAATAGTGCCCATTCGTTGAGTGACTGTCTGTAACTCATTGCATTGTAGTAAAAGCAGAGAGAGAGAGAGGCTTCCTTATCTCTTCTGTACAAGGAAACTGAGGCTCACAGAAATGAATAACTTGGAACACCAGATAAGGTACTATAGATGCTGAGCCACAGAGCTGCAATTTGTCCCTGAGCCTATTAGATGCCACGTCCCTTTACACTGACATGTGAACCATACTGTATAGTTTATTCTCACCACCAAACAGCCCAGGAAAGGGAAGGGAAACAAACAGCGGGTCTGTCCAACTAGGGACAGGATGTCATGGGGCAGGGAAATCAAAGGACTCGTGACATCAGCAGAGAATGACTATCAGGAGGTCTGGCTGATGGAGAAGCAGGATTGCTGCTGAGGAACTGAGACAGCCTATGACAGCAAAGAAAAACAGAGGGGCTTGTGGTTACACAGAGTACCATGCAAAGGGCACAGGGCAGGGAGGGAGAAGTGCCAAAGAGCCTGGAGATGGGATCAGTGCAGATAAGACTAGGGCTGAACTGACCCAAGGGAATAATTTAGAACACCACTTAGTGACTCAGGCATATCTGGGATCTGATTCCACTCTCGTTATGATATGGATCGATCAATTTACTTAACTCTTCTGGCCTTATTTTCACTCATCTACACAATGGGAGCAATCACCCCTGTCTATACCTTATACCTAGAAAGTGAAGCGCTCCAAACATTTCTCATCCCCACTTCATCTGCAGGAGCTGGCCCTGCCTCCTGCTGCAGTCTTGTCCCAGCCCCTGGCCTGTTCACTCTGCTTCAGTCCATCTGTTTTGCTGGTACCATGGAAACGCTGTACAACAAACTATCTACGGGCTGGCTGGGGTTCTGCAGCTCTGTCTTTGCTGGTCTGGGCTCCACATTGAGTTTTGGTCTCCTGATCAAGACTCTCATTCTTCTGGGACCAGTGGGTCTCTGGGGCATTCTCTTCTCTTGACATTGACAGAGCACAAGATCGTACATGCACCCATCCCCGGTAAGAACCAGCCTTTGTAATCTGAGATGTCTGCTAACGTTTTACTGGCCCAGACAAGTCATAGGGGCAAACAGTAGAACAATGTGATTTCACCAGTGTGGGACCATGGCAAGTGTGTGGATGGTCAATGCACTTACCAGGAAGTGAAGTAAGAGTTGGCATTCATTATTCCATTTACCAAAGCCAGTCGTCTGGGTCTCCATCCGTCCTCAAAGCCAACCATGGTGCCCTGTTATCCAAGCTGTTGCCTCTATCTGGAATGTTCTAGCCAACCCACCTCCCATGCACCAGCCTGGCTTCCCTTCATCTTTTGAACTCCAACTTAAACATCACCCTTTTTAAGAGGCTGGGAAATGTCTTGAAATCTACCTAGAGAAGGAATAAAATAGGATTTGGTGAACATATTACAATGTCTCTACTATTATCCTCTGATCAAATAGAATAGGAGTCCCCATCTGCTGAATAAGACAGCCCCCCCCCCACCAAATAGAGAATAGAACAGAGCCCCAAGCAAAGAGATAGAGAAAGCCAGAGACCAGGAAACACAGTCAAGGAGAAATGGGAGGGGGGGGTTGTGAAGGACAAAAGGAGGATGATCGGAATGGAAAATGACAGACCCAGGGCAAGAGAGACAAGCCAAGAAAGGGTCCCAGAGCAGTCTGCGCAGAGAAGTTAGACCCGGATGGGCTGTGGGAAAGGGGACAACGGAGCCCTACCTCTTCACAGGAATGCCGAGTTAGCAGCTTCCCTCGCCCCGCTTCATTCCCCTCCACCGCCAGCGACCCACGCAACGGAATCTGAAATCTAATTTGGCCTTTGTCAGCCCTGTAAGTGGTGTTCTTTAGGGGCAATTCACTGGTAAATGGACGGAAATTCTAAATTGGATATCCACACTAGTCGTCCGGGACCCGTTCTCCAGAATTCTGGGCCCTCGTCGGCAATGGACAGGTCATTGTGTGAGCACTAATGCCAATGACAAATGGGAGGGTGCCCGGCTGCTTAGGCAGCGACTTCTGACAACCCACGCTGCTGGCCCCAGAGATCTCATCAGCCCTAGCCTGGCCCCTGATCGCTGTGGTAGCCAGGAAATAACTAGGCCCCAGGAGGACTAGGGCCTGAAACTAATTAGAGCAGGGAGGGGAAATTTGGGGTTCAGATGAGGACGCTCCTGCCCCCTCTTCCTGGTGGGGACAGCAATCTCCTCCTCTCCACTCCTCAGGTCCTCTTACGCTTATAATCTCATCAACAGCCATTCTGTGTACCTTTCTACTTCTGCCCCTCAACCTTTCCAAATCTTCCTCTAGCTTCGTTATAGAGCACTGCCAAAAAGTGTGAATATCCAGGACATCTTTCCACCATGAGGTTGGGCGTCAGTGGAGACCCCTCCCCAGAGGGGCCGGAGATAGATCAGTGGTCAAAGGTACAAACGTAGTGGCTGGAGTTCAGATCCCTGGCTCCCACCGAAAGCTGGACAAAGAGTGGCGCATATGACTATCATGGTAACAGAACTTCAGCAATAGGAGGCGGAGTCAGGAGAATCCTGAAGCTCCCAGGCCAGCTCGTCTGATGTTCATAGCGGCAAACAGTAAGAGAGAATTTGTCTCAAGCACGCTGGAAGGAGAAGACGAACACCCGCAGGTCCTCTGACCTCCACACACATGCCATGGCACATGCATGCCCACACTCATATAAATCATACATGCATTTGCATATATTCACACAAAAATTAAAATTAAAAAAAGAGAAATACCTCTGCAAAAATGCAGGGCCATCTTGGAAGGCCAGTGGGATTGTGGTACTATTGTCCCCAGAAGCAACCATCACCCAGCTTCCCCTCTCCTGTCTCATTTCTCTGGGCCTTCATCCCTGCTTCCTGCTCATCCTGGAGATGACCTGTCTTCTGGTCCATGTCTCAAGTCCTACTTCCAGTGTTGTGCTAACAATAGTCCTCAGAACCCCAGGGCATCTTAGGGTGTGTCTTTCTCCCACCTCACTTGCATGTACCACCTTATACATCTGGCTTACATGGGCTCTGGGGAATCGAACCTGGGTCCTTAGGCTTCTCAGGCAAGCACTAAGCCATCTCTCCCTTAATGATTGTTTAAACAAGGAACATCATATTTTCTTTTGGCATTGTACATATGGATCTGCATTTCCAGAACTGTGCCAAGCCTAGCATTTGGTCAGTGCTTAGTGGATACTGAACTAAACTGGATTCCATCAAATCAAAAGTAGTTGGGCTCTGTCCTTCCCCTCTGCCCTCAGGCTCCTGGCTCCTGCACTTTCCTCCTGACCTGGGTTTTGAAGACTGTCAGGACCCCGGGAACAAACAGAAAGGAGACAAGCACCTGGGGTTTCTTCTGGAACAGAGAGGGGCAACCGGCCTATGACATGCATCCCAGATGCACCCAAGGATAACTGGGGTACCCCTAACTCCCCATTGAGTTAGAGATCACCTATGGCCCCACCCCTGATGAGGGCTCATGCCATGTGCTCTTATCCTAAAATGTCATTGCCATTTTTAAAACGTTTAAAAGGCTGAGCGTGAGATAATTTGGAATCGCCCTAGCTCTAAACCCTGATCACAGAGAGCAGCTTTCCACAGAGTAGAGGTCGTGCACCAACACACTACAAAGACACAAGGTCAGTGGAGGACCTGGAGAATTAGACACAAATGGATTTTAGACAAGACACGGCTCCAGAGGTGGAAGGTGTGGGCAGGAGACGAGGTCAGGGGAGGAAATGCTTCTTTTAATTGAAAAAAAAAAAAAAAAAAAAAGACAGCCCCAGGAAAACAGAGCACGTGTCCCATGATCCCTGGCTCTTCCACTTTGCACCCTCAAAAGCAGAAGAGGTGGAGGCTGAAGCTCAGACAAAGGAGACCAAAGACCTTTCCAGGGATTTGCAGAAAGCAATCACAGATAAGGTTCTTTCACGGGGCAGTTAAAGCCGCAGGAAGGAATGGTGCAGGGGCGGGTTAACACCTTGTCTGGCTGACCAGAGGTCTCAGGGGCTCGGAGAAGCTAAAATTAAATTGCTTGGAGAAGGAGAGAAGAGTCAAAGTAAAATTAAGCTTAATTATTAGCAGTTAAGGGCTAATGAGGGCACCTGATTTACCTAAGTGTTGGTATTTCTACATCTTGTTCCAAATTAGCCATCCCTTTTTAATCTGTAGTCATTAGATTACACATTATGTTTTGTTATTTAATAAATTCTGCTGCACATGCAAACGCATGGTGTATCTCTCTCTCCATATATATATATATATGGAGATTCAGTTTTTGCTTCGTTTTGGTAATGCATAGACGTGACATTAAATGTCTGTAATTACCAGTACCATGGAGAAGTTTCTGTTCCTGGTGCCTATAGCACAGACCCTACAGCCCACCTAGTGGCAGCTAGCTGGACTGCATGCATTGTGGTCTGGAAAAGCCTAGCAGATTTCAGATGGGAACTATTCAGAGTGATAGGCCCTTAGACTGCTAGCAGCTTTCAATGCCAGGAAGATGGGCTGCAAATGGCCAAGGAAAGGGGAGGAGAGCCGGGCGTGGTGGCGCATGCCTTTAATCCCAGCACTCTGGAGGCAGAGGTAAATTGGAGGCCAACCTGAGACTACATAGTGAATTCCAGGAGAGCCTGGATAAGAGCAAGACCTTACCTGGGAGGAGGGAGATGAAAGGGGAGGAGTCTGCTGACCTGCAGCCTACAGTCTCAAGGGCCGGGGGTGGGGCATGAAGCCATTATTAAGAACAACTGCTCCATGGAAGGTTCTAGGGAGATTCTTAGTGGCTAGAAAGATCTGTGGGTTGGTGTAGGGTGTGATTAGAGGCTAAGAAGCCACCCAGGCCCCAAAGCAGCCTCCTTCCCTGGTCCAGGCCCAGTGGGGTGGGGGGGGGGAGCTGATGGGGTGCAGGAAGGAAAAAGGCAGTGATAGGAGCCTAGTCTGGGCCTCACCCTGGGAATCACATCACCAGGAAGTCAGCCAAGGAGGCAGAGAAACGAGAAAGGGTGCAGAAAAGTCTGAACCGGTAAGGAAACAGCCTGAGCAAGGCCAGGGCAGGAGGAAAGTGGCGCAAACCAAGTTCCTACTGACTTCAGTCAGTCAAATCAAGCACTCGCTTGGGCTAGACAGATGGAACCCAAGGCCAACGAGGAAGAGAGGGAAGAACATACCCATCTCAGGTTTCCCGCCCTCCTCGCAGTACCCCATCCCACCCTGCGCATCTTCTCCATCCAAGTGGAGGTCCCAACCCGACCCCAACCCCGAGGTGAAAAGCTGTCGTCTTGGAAACAGCTTTCTAGGTAGATGCTGCCAATTGCCTCAAAGCCTCATCTCCCACATGGTGGCTTACTGTTTGAATCTCAGTGAGTTGATCCCTGCATTGGCAACTTGGCTGAGCACCAGCAGTATGTGGGGAACGTCAGGGTGAAAGACTGAGATTGTAAGTCCGAGCCTTCTAAGCAACATGGAGTAAGAAGGCATGAACCGGGCTGGAGACGTGGCTTAGTGGTTAAATGCTTGCCTGTGAAGCCAAAAGACCCCGGTTCGAGGCTCGATTCCCCAGGACCCACGTAAGCCAGATGTACAAGGGGGCACATGCATCTGGAGTTCATTTGTAGTGGCAGGAGGCCCTGTCGTGCCCATTCTCTATCTGCCTCTTTCTCTCTGTCTGTCACTCTCAAATAAATAAACAACAAGAAAAAAAATTTTTAAAGGCACTAACCCAGGAGTCTTGTGTCACCTGACACCCCAGCATAGCACATCTCAGGGAGACATCCCCAGTTCCTGGAGGTCCAATGAACTACTCCAAAGCAACAACACGTGTTGGGGTCAAACCCAGTGAGCTGAGGAGAAGGGAAGCCTCTTCCAGCCCCCTAGCATATCTTGTCTACAAGCATCTATGGGTCCCTGGTCTAGAATGAACACAGCCCTTGCATCTGCTCTAGGGAGGCAGGCCAGATGTGTCCACGCTGATGACTGACACACTTCTGCTGGGCCCCAGGGCCCCATGCGATGTTCATCCTCAGCCACTGTAGCTATGGCCATTTCTAGTCACAGCCCTTTGGACACTTTTCCTGTGGTAAGGGGATATGGTAAGGGGCCTTGCAGAGAAGAGAGCTGAGTGTCTATCTTCATGGGAACAGCCTTGAAGCCCACGGTGAGGTGATAATGGGGCATCAGAGAAGAGGAAAATGAGGAACATGTGCAGCAGGCTGGTCAGCTTCCTCCAGCCTCACCCCCACCCCCGCCTCGCCTGGTAACCCTGTCCTGCCTCGAGATAGAAGTAATCAATCATGTACTGTCAAATATTCTCACCATTACTGTATATTGTTCTTTACTATAAAAAAATGTGAGGGCTGGGGAGATTGCTCAGTGGTTAAGACTCTTGCCTGCAAAGCCTAAGGGCCCTGCTTCAATTTCCCAGGACCCACATAAAGCCAGATGCACAAAGTGGCACATGCATCCAGAGCTCATTTGCAGTAGCTAGAGCCCTGGTGTGCTCACTCATATTCTCTCTCTCTCTCTCTCTCTCTGAAAAACCTTGAATCCAGGCCCAGGTTCTTGGTGAGGTCATGCCTCCAGAGTCTTAGCCAGCTAATAAAGCTATTTTCTTGTCATCTCGGTGCCTTGGTCTTTATTCTCCTGCTACATTCCCACTCCAGGGCAAGGTCAAGATCTCCCCCAAGGCCCACTAAGCCTTCCTTCTTGCAAGGCTATTACTCAAGTCTGAGGACCACCCACCCCCATACACAAGCACCCAAGACAAGGCTTTCTTTCCTCAGAACAGCAGGGCCCATCGAAGAGAGACCTGAATAGTCCCAGAGAGCCTCTAGGCCAACCTGGGCCCACCTGGGTGCCTCAGAAGGATGGAGAGCTCTAAGGAACCACAACTCTTTAAGAAAGGGGATCACTCACAAGTTTCACCCTGCTTTGGGGGGGGTGCTTAATACCAGTGGCATGGGGGGATGGGTAGACAGGCAGGACAGTCCACAGCCAGCATGACTGAACTCCTGCTCTAGCATCCCCTACTCCAGCCCACTCTCTTTCACCAGCCCCAAGGCAGCCTCAGGACAGATTCCCAAAAGAACCTTCTCCACCCTTACAAAGGTCACTTCCACACTCAAGAGGACAAGAGGCTGCAGCCAGACCCAGGGTGACATTCTGACCCTGTTGCTTTGGGACTGCGCTATTTGGGACAAGTTCTTTCCCTGCGTCATGTCACCTACACACTTAGCATAGTAGTTAACAGAGAGAAAGCAGTCATAGCTGCGGAGAGACAGAGAAAGGAAGAAATCATGAGAGAAGAGGGATCAGTGACACCCAAAGAGACTCTCGTGGGGAAAAAAGTGAGGACTGAAGGCCCAGAGATAGAAGCAGAGGGGGCTTGCCAGGGAAGAGCCTGCAGGAAGGTTCCAGAAGACAGCAGACTGGAGCCGGCGTCAGTTCTCACGACTGTGAATAATTCACGGTGGGTGCAGCCGGGGTGGCATATGCTTCCTCTGAACAGAAGCGCCCTCCCCGCACACCACCTCCCCCCACACCACCTCCCCCAGCTCCATTGCAATCTCCCGGGAAACAGCCCCTCCCCATGGAAGAAGGCCCACCCCAGGCCATGGAACTGGCCTAAGAGCCAAAGGGGAGGGAATCCTGAGCCACTCATTGCCAGGGATAGAAGGCAGGAAACCCAGCAAGGAGGAGACAGGGACCCAGGGACACCCTCCCTCCCACACCTACACCCACACATAACCCTCTGCCAATGGTACACAATGAAACAATGAAATGGACAGAAGCCCAAAGTGCTGGTGCTGGCAGCTCACGAATGAGATGGGTTTGGATGTTGGGTCCAGGGCAAAGGTGTGTTCAGGGGCGTGGTGTGCTTGGCCTGAGCTCTTTTTGTTTTGGCTTGGCGTCTGGCTTCCTGGTGGACCACGCGCTCCCTCTCCTGTGCATCCCTGGAGCTCTGAGGAGAATCTGCAGAGACGCAGTCCTCCCATAAGCTCACAGCCGACCATCAGCACCACCAGTTCCCTCCCAGTTCGTGCCAAACACGCCCTTCAAGGGCACACCCCAACGTCCTAAGTTCCTTCACTAGGCCTCACCTTTTGAAGTTTCCACCACACCCCAACAGTGTCATCTGCTGGGGTCTAAGCCTTCAACACATGGGCCTGTGAGGGACATTAAAGATCTGAACCAGGGCTGGAGAGATGGCTCAACAGTTAAGGCACTTGGCTGGGAAGCCTAATGGACCTAGGTTCAATTCCCCAATACCCAAGTAAGCCAGAAGCACAAGGTGGTGTATGCATCTGGAGTTCCATCTGCAGTGGCTAGAGGCCATAGTGTGCCCATTCTCTCTCTCTCTTCTCTCTCTCTCTCTCTCACACACACACACACACACACACACACACACACGTCTCTCTCTTAAAGAAATAAATAGAAAAAAATTTAAAACTTGCCATTGATTATGTTTTAACTTTCCCCAAAATTTCTATTCTTCCCCATAAAGAAAATTAAAAAGTTTGAGTTGCTTTTTTTATTATTATTTTATTTATTTTTGGAAGAGAGATACAGAGAGATTGACAGAGAGGGAGAGGGAGACAGATAGAGATGGGCACGCCAGCAGTCTCTCAGGTGCTGTGAATGAAATCCAGATACATGCGCCCTCTTTTGGTCAAGTGAGGCATTGCACCCTTGCGGCACTTTGCATCTGGCTAAACATGGGACCTGGAGATTGGAACTGGGTTCTTAGGCTTAGCAGGCAGGTGCCTTAACCGCTAAGCCATCTCTCCAGCCCTTGCTTTTTTTTTTTTTTTTTAACTCAAGCTTTTCAAGTTCCTCTGAAATGGTGTATTTCTCAGCACCATAAAGTGAAGGAAGATGCCACAAGCAAGAGTAGGGTTTCTAGGCCATCCTCAAGTATGAGGCTGAGCTGCAAGTTGGAGGTGGACCCCTTTCCTAGCCAAATGCAGGACTTCCAAACCAGAGTTGATGTTTGTCCAGCTCCACCTCCAGGCAGGCCTGGTCCCACCCTCCCTTCCTGACCAGCTTCATTTTCATACTTTTTCCTGTCTGCTGTCTCTTCTCACACCAACTACAGAAAGTTGAATAGCATCCCTCTAAAACACATACATTGAAGTCCTGTTTTCTGACATATATGAATGTGACCTTACAAATAGGGGCTATTGCTTGTTTTTTTGTTGTTGTTGTTGTGTTTATTTTTTTTAATTTTTTAATATTTATTTATTTATTTGGAATCAGAGAGAGTTAGAGAGAAGAGAGACAGAGAGAATGGGAGTGCCAGGGCCTCTAGCCACTGCAAATGAATTCCAGAGCATGTGCCACTTTGTGCATCTGGTTTACGTGGGTAAGGGGAGAATCGAACCTGGGTCCTTAGGCTTCACAGGCAAGTACCTTAACCACTAAGCAATCCCTTCAGCCCCTATTTTTTATTTTGAAAGAAGCTCTTCCTAAATTGCTCAGGCTGGCCTTGAACTCACTCTGCCCAGACAGGCCTTAAATTTTCCATCCTTCTGCCTCAGCCTCTAGAGTAGCTGAGATGGCAAGCCTGTTTACATGCAAGAAATGGGATTTCTGTAGATGACAAGTGAAGATGGTATCCATCTGGATTGGGATGGGCCTGAAATCCAATTACTGCTATTCTTAGAAGAAACGGACAGTTTAGACAGCACACACACACACACACACACACACACACACACACACACACAGGAAAGCCATGAGAAGGCCAGGAGTGGTGGCACATGCCTTTATCCCAACACTCAGGAAGAAGAGGTAGGAACCGTGAGTTCGAGGCCACCCTAAGACTACATCAGCCTGGACTAGAGTAAAACACTACCTCAGGGGAAAAAAAAAGACTAGAAAGCCATGAGAAGACAAAGGCCAGTCCTGGAAGCCACAAGCCAGGAGGTGCCAGGGATTGTGGGGGTGGCTAGGAGGTAGGAGAAGGCAGGATCAATTCCTCCCTAGAGTCCTCAGGAGGAGACAGCCCTGCTGACACTTGGATTTTAAACTTCTAGCCTCCAGACCATAAATGAATCATTTTTATGTTATTTTCCACCTCACTCATGCTCATTTGTTATGGCCACCAGGAAAGTAACACACCCAGCAACTCCCTATGGGAAGCCAACAAGCAGGACTTCCCCTCAGGTACTGAAGGAGGAGTTCCCAGGCCACCCACACCCTCCAGAAAGGTCTCCAAGCAGAGCCTACAGGTCACTTTAGGGAAGGGGGAGTGAACAAGAGACCTGAATTCCAAAAGTGAGCTCAAGTGTTACTTTCCTGCTGGTTTGGTATGATCTAAGTAAAGTCAAAGTCTCTTAGGCTCTTAAAATTTAGGTAAAATAACCTCAGATTCCTTTAGGTACTGAGTGGTTCAAAGGACCCCCAGTCTAGGCCCACCATCTATGGTCTGAGGGTTCTGCCCTTTGCCCTAACACATACAGAAAGCTCCAAATGATGACTTATAATTAATTTCAGATTTTTTTTTTTAAATTTGTGATGGTGAGGGCTGGAGAGACAACTTAGCTGTTAAGGTGCTTGCCTGTGAAGCCTAAGGACTCATGTTTGAAACTTTCCAGGTCCCACATAAGCCAAACACACAAGGTGATACAAGCATGCAAGGTCACACATGCGTACAAGATAGTACACGCATCTGGAGTTCAATTTTAGTGGCTGGAGGCCCTGGCATGCCAGTTCTCTCTCTCTTACTCTCCCATTCTCTTTCTCTCTGTCTGATAAAAATAATAATAAAAAGATTTTTTTAATGATAAATTTACAATGGTGAGAAACTAGTAAATGTTCAGTAGAAACTTAACTTCCAGTGTTGACTTTTTTTTTAATCCAACTATGACTCTATTTATATTACTATGCTTAAGTTACATGGACAAGACAACCAAGCAGTTCTTCCCCGTGTCAGAAAGTTTCCAATCAACACCAATTCTGTGGTGACGAGTAACTAGGAATGGTGACACCTTTGGGTCAAGACCGACAACGAAGAATGGGCTGTGTCTACAGTTAATCTTCAGCAAGAACATGGCACACTGGCCAGCACAGGCCATGCTAACACTGAGCCTCCAGCGCTGGGCCCAGATTCAGATCTCTTCTCTGAAGCTAGTGATTAAGTAAAATAACTGGGTTTTAAAAGGAAAAGATTTAAAATGAAGCCCAAGTAAGTTTGAAGATCATGTTCTTGACATATTCTCCACTCAAAATTTACATACGACACACTTTTTCACTCTTAGCAGCCCCAACTTTTTTCCTCACATAGCCCACCATGTGGCTGCAGACAAGACTTCTGACTCAAGATGTAAACACAGGGGAAGTTAACAGCACCTGCAAATTCTCTCTACAAACTGCTGATGGATGGAAAATACAGGGAAAAAAAAAAGAAAGAAAAAGTTTCCATCTTCGAGCCTTACAACCTCTTGTTCCACAGTTCATGAATCCGATTCTGATGCTAAGGCGGACAGTGTTTGTAAGTAGATTTGTTTGGTGAGGAAGACCTAGGGAAAGATAGATTTTTCTCTTTTTCTTCAAGAGTTATCAGATGGCACAGTGTTGACTTTTGCTCTTTCTGTTGGCTAGCACTATGGTAAGAAGCTGTCTTGAGCGACCTCCTGGGCAGCCACCCAATCAGGAAGGCAGGGGGCAACCCAGACTTCATGATCCACAGTAACTGTGATGTCCCCTAGTTAGGCGTATTCAGTGCATTTCTGAACCATAGTGTTCTCAGCTTGTCACGGGTCTGTCAGGCCTGAGCCCCGTCATATGTTGAGGAGCATCGGTTCAGAAAAAGATGTGAACAGGTGGCATGGGTGTGCCCACTCAAGGGTCCCCAGAACAGGTCTAGAGAGAGAGATGCATGCAGAGAGTTCTGTGACCCACTGGCTTATCCAGGCAGGAAGCAGGAAGTCAAGTGACCAGACCCCAGAGGAGTCAGGTACTTTGTCAAGGACAGGCAGTGGGGAGGAGGCGAGATCCAGCCATCATCCGGCACTGGGTCTAGCACCCTCAGATCCTGCAAAGAAGCTTCCACACACTGTTACCAGCCCACATATCCACTGACTGGAGACTCACTCACCCAGTTACTAATGATGTATGTGGTAACAAACCAATTCAAAATTAACCTGTATTGGGCTGGAGAGATGGCTTAGCGGTTAAGGCGTTTGCCTGCAAAGCCAAAGGATTCCTTTTCACTTCTTCAGGACCCAAGCAAGCCAGATGCACAAAGGGGCACGTGCATCTGTAGTTCGTTTGCAGTGGCTAGAGGCCTTGGCATGCCCATTCTCTCTCTCTCTCTCTCTGTCTCTCTGTGCCTCTTTCTCTCTCTCAAATAAATAAATTAAATTAAATTAATTTTTTAAAATATTTTAGGGCTGGAGAGATGGCTTAGCAGCTAAGGCACATGCCTGCGAAGCCTAAGAATCCTGGTTCAATTATCCAGGTCCCACATAAGCTAGATGCACATGGTGGCACATGCATCTGGAGTTCGTTTGCAGTGGCTAGAGGCCCTGGCGTGACCATTCTCACTCTCTCTCTCTCTCTCTCTCTCTCTCTCTCTCTCTCTCTCCCTGTGTCTAACAAATAAAAATAAAATCTAAAAATTTAAAAAATTAACCTGTATGGCATTAGCATTGTACACAAGGACCAATCTAAACAATATCAATGGTACACAAACCCCCTGATGCCTTTCCCCACTAAACCACTGCTCCAGGCACCCTGGTGCTTTTTCTCTTCCTGGTCCATGTTAGCCTCGGGGCCTTTGCACCTCTCTAGCTGGCTCCTCATCTTTATTCAACCACCACTTCCCCAGTCAGGCGGTCCCTGACCACTCCACCACATCCATTCTCTGACACAGCATCTTACTATGATGGATTAGGACAGCCCTTGCCTCCCTCTAACATCATGCTGTGTGTTCCTCGCTGTCTCTGCCCACCGCAGCAACATGGGCTCGGGAGGGCATGGGCTTTTGTCTGCTTTTGTTACCTTATTGCTGCTCCCCAGTGTCTTCTCCTAGAACAATCATTTGCATGACGGCTCCTCAAATACACACTTTTTATTTGTATGGTTTATTGATTGATTGATTTGAGAGAGAGAAAGAGAGTGTATAGGCACACCAGGGCCTGTTGCCTCTACAAATGAGCTCCAGACACATGTGCTATTTTGTACCTCAGGCTTTATATGGGTACTGGGGAATTGAACCCTGGCTGGCAGGCTTTGAAAATAAGCACCTTTAACCACTAAGCCATCTCCCCAGCCCAGTTGGGTTTTGTTTGTTTATTTGTTTGCTTGCTTGCTTGTTTTTGTTTGTTTGTTTGTTTGTTTTGTTTTTGAGACAGGGCCTCATATAACCCAGGCTGGCCTTGAACTTGCTATATAGCCAAGGATGATCTTGAACCCCTGATCATCTGCCTCGGCCTTTTTCAAGTACAGAGATTACAGGTGTGGGCCATTGTGCCCAGCTTCCAAATACACACTTTTGGGCGGGGCAGTTTCCAAGGTAGGGTCTCCCTCTAGCCCAGGCTGACCTGGAATTCACTATGTAGTGTCAGGCTAGCCTCAAACTCATGATGATCCTCCTACTTCTGCCTCCCAAGTGCTGGGATTAAAGACGTGCGCCACCACGCCCAACCCAAATACACACTTTTAAAATGAATACATCGGTCCCTTTGCCTAGACTTGTCCTGAGCCACAGGGCTACAAGGACACATGGGATATGGACACAGGCATCCAGACAAGGAAAAAAGCTGACATAAAAACACATCAAGCAGGCCCTTCTTCAGGAAGTAGGTTGATAAAGGAGGAGGGGGAGATGGGCCTCAAGAGAGAGAAACAGGTACTTGACCTTGGACTAAAGGGAAAAGCACAACAGAGAGGAGGAGACTCAAGGTCCCCAGGAGAATCTCTAGGGAAAGTAGATGGGAGGATTCACAAAGCCTGCGTGAGGCTAGGCGTCTCGGACAGGATTCAGAAAACCTGACCCTATAAGAAGTCTTATGATGAGGACACTCTGACCCTGCCACTTGTTATTTTCTCAACATCTTCATTTACTTAAAGGGGAGAGAATATGGACATACCAGGGCCTCTTGCTATTGCAAACAAACTCCAGACACATGCACCACTTTGTCCATCCGGCATTACACTGGTACTAGAGAATCAAACCCGGGGCCAGCAGGCTTTGCAAGGAAGCACCTTTAGCTACTGAGCCATCTCCCCAGCCCTCACTTGCCATTTGTTCTCACGGAGGTGAGTTTGGCTGTTGAGTGAGGTTGGTCTGGTTGGTGAGGAGAATGGGATGGAAGCAGAAGGGCTGCCATGGTGGGAGTCCTGAAGGGGGCCGCCTCCACCAGGGTAGGCACCAGATAAGGACAGAAGAGCCACTGTGCTGATCTGGGCTTTGTCCCGCGTTCTACAATCACGCTTGGACACTCGTCAGCCTGTGTGTCCTGGTTTCTGAGTGGGAAAATCTGTTGCCTGATGTATCAGTTAGGGCCTCAGCAGGGAACAGATGGCACGCTCAAATTGGGTGATTTAAGGAGAGTTTGTGAAAGGTCTGTTAACAAAGGTGTGGGAGGCTGGAGAGAGCCACAGCAATAGTGCAGGTCCCTTGGGCTTGTGGAGGACAACAGGGGCTGTTACTGTGTTATCTTCTGAGCTGAAGGGACAAGGGGAACCCCCAGAGAGCCTTGTGGAGGGAGCAGCTGACAGAGACCTTTGCCCAGCCAGCAGGAATAAACACAACACATAAACACCCAATCTCACTCCCCTCCATCTCTCAGGCTCCCGTCTTTCTTCCACAGGCTAAACTACCCTTCAGGAATCCAGATGGCAGAAGAGCCCATTTATGAGTCCTCGCGGGTCAGGAGAAGGAAAAGAACAGAGCAGGCCATCCAAGGCCAGAGAGTGGGTCTGGAGGGACAAACCCAGGACACAGATGGAGCTCCGCTGCAGGGACCCCTCCATTAGGCACTGTCCTATCCATGAAGAAGGAGAAACGTCCTTTGTGAGAGCATAAAGACTTAGACAATCCAAGGCAGGTTCCTGCATTCCTGTGTGGAGAAGGAAGGGTGTGATGCGGGAACCAGAGGTGCTTTCTCGTGGGTATCACAATCACCCCCCCCACCCTCCTCCCCCTGTCTGCACCTGATTTCTCTCCGGCTGTAAAGTGGCAGCACTCTTGGTTAGAAAGAGTTGGTGATCAGCTTCTGTGATTAGGAACCAGAGAGTGGGAGTCAGGGAGAGAGAGAGAAAGAAAATTCTGCAGGAGGTCAGAGCCTCTGGGGCTCTAGAAACAGCTGGTGGCCAAGCAGATGGACCAGACCCTCCCCCCACTCACTGACCCCTGCCCTTCTTCATGTCCCACCAAGTCCAATTGAGTCAAAGGTGCTAATAGATCTTTGAAAAAGATAGATGGAGTAATCAGGGTAAATGAAATTAACATGCACAGGGTAATCAACACTCATTAAGCCAATTTAGTCAAGTGATGACCTCAGTCAGCTTTTATTTAATCATATACTTAAATGTCAAATCAATATGCAAATCTCACCCAGGCCTTTTCCAATTATAACCCATTAAAACTTTCAAGTAAATCAATGCAACCAGACAGGGTGGGCTGGCGAGACAGAGAGAGCCCAACAGCCCGGGAGTTGGAATGGTGGTGGTGGGGGTCTTTTGTCATCCACAGCTTTCCTTTTGCACAACCCTAGATCTCTTATGCTGGCCCAAACATCTTCCATTTAGCTAATTCCCCGTGTTGTGTTCCATCCCTGCCATGAGACTACGGAAGAGCAGGCATGGGGCTGGCTCATCCCTGGAAGGTCTCAGCATCGCTTCCTTCCTCATCCTGGTGGAGCTGCCCTCAACCTCTCGTGAGGAGGACATTCCTATCCCATCCAAAAATAACCAAAAGGATGTCCAGAAGAGCCTTAGAAGCTGGGTCTGATGGCACACACCTATAATCCCAGCCCCTCTGGAAGGAGGAGGATAGAATGTAGACTGGGCTACGGAGTGAGTTCAAGGCCAGCCTGGGCAACCAAGTGAGACTCTATCTCAAAATAAAAGGTGAAAGAAAATGCTGAGGGTGTAGCTCAGTGGTAGTGTGCTTATCTAGCATGAATCAGGCAGTGAGTTCAAGGCCCAGTACCCGCTCCAGAAAATGCCTAGGTTGGTTTCAAAACACCAGTGTCCTAGAGCTGGGCCCAGCCTAGAGACAAGCCTGCCACTCCCACATTTAGACCACAGGGCAGAAGAGAGGAGCAATGGCCAGAATCTAGAGTCCTTCCAGCTCTGCCCCAGTGGAGATGAACTGTGAGCCACTGGGGCCAGAAAGGCTGGGTCAAATTTGGTTAACTTATCCCAGGCTTGCTGGAAAAGAGGTTAAACCCAGACCATCTTTGCTTATCATCATCATCATTATATTTGCTTATTATTATACCTGATGCTGGCAGATATGTAACACCAGTGAGACATGAAGTCACAGACCAAGTCTCCTAAGAATGGAAAGTGGTCAAGAACAGTCCAACTTCCCCCCAGCTTCTGGCCCCGCACCCCACTCACACTGTGCCAGGTACTTGTGCTTCTGCAGTGGTCTCATGTTCACTGCATCACCACTCCCACTCCAATGGTGCCAGAGGGAGCGGGATCAGAGAGGGTGGATAATGTCCAGGAGGCTGCACAGCGAAAGTATGGTGAATACAAGAATGAAAACGAGGTCGTCCTGAATCAAAGGCCTCAAAGCACACAAGTCATGCATGCCCAGGGACTTGCTAGCATGGGCCGTTTCCCAGGGATCTACCCCACCATCCCATACTGGGCTTAGGGGATATGGCTTCCTGAAGCTAAATGAAGGGTCCAGGGAAACAACCTGAGGTCCCGCCTAACCCTGAGACCCACCCTCAGGCTGGCACAGTTGCCATGGTAGAACCTCTCAAGCCTGCTTCCTAAGCCAGCCAAGAACTAGCAGGTGAGTCTAGAAACACAGGTACTAAGGTGTGATTGTAGCTGACCCAGATTGGAGACGTGGCCCTGGGGAGGTGTATGGTCATTGACTTGCATATGGCACAGTGGTCTGCTGGAAAATGACTGGGTGTATCAGTGACCACTGGTGTGAAAGAGCCTTCGATGGATTCAGAGCCACCAGTGTAGCCCTGACAACACCCAAGGGGGTGGAGATGGGAGACCCCAGACTGAGTGGAGGGCAGAGGAAGGAGCCCATGAACCCATTCACCAGTGCCCTGAGCCAAGGCTGCAGCTATCAACTGTAGAAGGTGCCAGCCGGTGTGCCCTGTCCCAGGTGGATCAGAAGCCGTACAGGTGGAGTTTCTGCCTGCAGAGGGCCAATGAGCAGGAGAGCAACGAATCCTGGTTTGTTTGGCACTTAACAGGGGTGAACACTGGAAGTCCATAACTCAGGAGCCCGCTCAGTTCTAAGCAAGCCCTAACGATTGCTCCACTTGAGATGAGCTGGTGGAGCTGTCCATGGATGATACTATAGTTACTATGGTGTGGCTAGGACCAAACACCCCACCCAAAGCAGCTTATGGAAGGAAAGTTTTATTGTGGCTTAGTCTTATGGGGAAGCTTCATGACGGCAGGGAAAGGATGGCAGAGCAGAGGTCGGACATCACTACATGCCACAGCAGCAGCTGGCAGGAAGCAGCAAGAGTGAGCTGAGCACTGACACGAGAAGAGCTGGGCTATAACACTTCAAAGCCTCCAGCAACACACCTCCTCCAGCAAGGCTCCACCTCCAAAGTGCCACCAGCAAGGACCAAGCATCAAAAATACATGAGGCTATGGGGGACATTCCACAAGCTACCACAGGTAAGAAGAGCTGCCTTCAATCTTCCACCTGGGAGCTTGGGCCAGGCTCAAGAGGGTCCCAAGAGCTTCGTAACCCAAAGGCAGGGGAGAAGAAGGGGAATGGCAGAAATGAAAGGGAGGCTGGGGAAGGTGGAGAGAGATGATGGTGAGCCTAGCCTGCTGGGGTCACGATCTGGGTGGGCTGAGACAGGCTATCTCATTTAATCTGTGATCAGCTTTGAAAACAGTGACCTCAAGACAGCATTAAGCTTCCTGCAAGAGCTTCAGAGGGGGAAAGGGAGAGTCCTGGTAAGGAGGGACAAGGCCTGGTATTGCAGTCAGGTTCACATTGCTGCCAGAAAACACTTGACCAACAGCAACTTGTCGGTGGGGGAAAGGGTTTATTTTGGCTTACAGGCTGGAAGGGAAGCTCCATGATGGCAGGGGGAAATGATGGCACAAAAAGAGGGTGGACATCACCCCCTGGCCAACATAAGGTGGACAATAGCAACAGGAGAGTGTGCCAAACACTGGCAAGGGGACACTGGCTATAATACCCGTGAGCCCACCCCCAACAATACACCACCTCAGGGAAGCGTTAGTTCCAAATCTTCATCAGCTGGGAACCTAGCATTCAGAACACCTAAGTTTATGGGGGACACCTGAATCAAAACACCACACCTGGTGTCCCAAGAGGTGGCTTCTTAGTACAACCGGGATTAAACAGGATCTGTAGTCATGGGGAACACTAGGCAGGGCAGAGCCACCGCCCCATGGGAACAGCCAAAGCAATGAATTGCCTAAGCTGCCACAAAGGCCAATGGGACTGAACGACGGTGGAAAAGAGCTTAGGATACCTCTCCAGAGCCCAGAGAAATCAAATCAGGAAGGCTAGAAAGGCGAGATATCGAGGAGAGCAGAAGAAAGGTGGAAGAGCTTCCTTCCACCACGCACAACGCCTTCATTTATTTCTTTTCAGCTTCCAGTGGGACAAGAGCACCTGTAAGAACATCCAGACAGCAGAGCTACTGGGTCCCAGTGGCTTGATGGGAAGGGTGACTGGATTTCCAGTGAGGGACCTGGGGCCTAGGAGTCAAAGAGGATGCCAAGGAGGAGAAAACACATGAGCAAAGGTCACAGGCTGACTTTGATACGGCTCAGCTCTGTGACTTGACTACCTGAGGATGCATACTTCTATCTTTCGCTAATAAGCGCCCGCTCCACGCCAGGCTGTTCTAGGACCTGGCACACGGCGGCACACAGGGAGGCAGCCAAAGGCCCTGCTTTCAAGGTATTTAGAGCCTCACAGAAAAGATGGTGCTGTGCATGTACTTTGAGCTCCCCTTTCCCCCAAGGAACTCTCTCCAGTCAGTCCCATGCATTTAAATGCTCACTGAAGCCTCCGAATTGGTATCTGCAAGCCCAGACCTCTCCCCCAGCTGCCAGATGCACGTCCTCAACCACTTCCTTCATATCTACATTTGCATTTCCAACAAATATTTTAAATCCAACATTTCCGAGGCAAAGCGAGTCCACACCTTCCTCCTCTGCAAAGCCTGCTTCTGCTCCTCCCCCAGCTTCCAAGCAAAACCCTGGAAATCTTCCTACATTCCTTTCATTGTGCATGGGCAGGAAAGTGCACACAGCCTAGTCCACTGCCAAGGCCTCTGGTACTGATGTAAGAAAGGAAAAGAGCATAAATCCCAAACTGGCCACTTCATCCAGCCACATACTTGTGCAGCACCTGCTTGGGACAAAGCTACCATCATCTCTCCCCCTGACCACTAAACTAGTCCTTACACCGATCTCCCCACCTCTCACCTCCAACACTGGCCCCCTGCTGTAAGTACTATCTGTCTGTTCATCTGTCTGTCTGTACACACACTCCTTAGGAAGCCCAGACTGGCCTAGAACCCTCTATGCAGTCCAGGTTGGTCTCGAACTTGTGGTCATCCTCCTGCCTATCTTCTGAGCACTGGGATCATAGGTGTATGCCACACACCAGGATCTGACTGATCTTTTTTTATAACACGAATTAGACCACTTCAGAACCTTCACCAACAGCTTGGGGAGATGGCTCAGTAGTCAAAGGCACTTGCTTACAAAGCTTGCCAGCCCAAGTTTGATTCCCCAGTACCCACATAAAGCCAGATACAAAAACAAAACCTGGTGCATTAGGCTGGAGTTCCTGTGCAGCAGCAAGAGGCCCTGGTGTACCCATTCCCTTCTCTCTCTCTCTCTCTTTCTCACTTGCTCTCTCTCTCTTTCTCTCTCTCTCTCTCTCTCTCCCTCTTTGTCTCTGTCTTCTCAATAGAAAAATAAAAATAGACTTTTAGGACTGGAGAGATGGCTCAAACTTGGGCTGGCAGGCTTTGTAGGCAAGTATGTTTATAGTGGCTAGATGCCCTGGAGCACCCATTCTCTCTGTCTGTGTCTCTTTCTCTCTCTCTCTCTGCAAATTAATGCAAATTAAATAAATAAATATGTTTTTTAAAGAAGCTAAAAAGCTGGGAATGGTGGCTCACACCTTTAATCCCAGCACTCAGGAGGCAGAGATAGGATCACTGTGAGTTCAAGGCCAGCCTGAGACTATATAGTGAAATCCAGGTCAGCTTGGGCTACAGCAAGACCCTAACTCAAAAAAAAATATATATATATATATATATATACACATACATACATACATACATACATACATACATATACATACATACATACACACACACACACACATACACACACACATACACACACATACATATACATATAGTCTTTCCCAGTGTATCCAGCCTAAAGAACATCCTGCCCTGGTGCCGGCACCCTACCCTCTCTCTCCCTTTCCACCCCTAACTTCCTCAAAAGCATTACCTTCTTTCTCATGCTCTCTGCTGCCTCACCCCCCCCCCCAGGCCCACCACCAACCACTGCACTTTGACATCCCCAATTGCTATGACCAGAGTGACTCATAGTCACCCCCTAGCCAGACCCAAGCTGACTACAATCTCTTGGGTCTTTGTTCCCTGGCACTCTGCCCATGACCCTGCTGCCCATCTACCACCTGCTGGTGTCTCTGGAAAGCAGCTGGTCTCTTTCATGGTTCTCCCCTCTGTTCTCTGAGTAACTCTCCATTATCTTCCTAGTCTTTTTCCTTGCACTGCTCCGTAACTGGGGACGCTCCCAGGGTTCCACACAGAACCCTTCCCTCTGCTTATTGTAAATAGCTTCACCTATTTTCACTAAGTCACCAATAATTCACTCTTCTTATCCTCTGAGGATTCCTCCAGTCTAGTCTTCAGCCTCGACTCAGGCCCCAGAATAAGAATTACAACTTGATTATAGCCATAGCACTGCAAACTGCCACATCGAAGCTTGTTCTTAGGGCTAAGCTGGGGAGACGGCTCAGTGGATAAGTGACTGCCTCGCAATCACGAGGACCTAATTCAACCTCCAGGACCCGTGTGAATGCTGGGTGTGACTGCGCACACCTATAGTCCCAGTACCAGCCTAACTGATGAGCTCCAGGCCAATGAGAAACCCTGAACCTGACGATGACACCCGAGGTTGTCCTCTGGCCTGCTGACCTGGAATTCCTCAAGGTGGCCTTGAACTCATGGCAATCCTCCTACTTCTGTCTCTCAAGTGCTGGGATTAAAGGCATGTGCCACCATGCCAAGATAAAAATAATTTTTTAAAAAAGCTTGTGTGAGATGGAGAGATGGCTTAGCAGTTAAGGCACTTGCCTGCAAAGCCTAAAAATTGAGGTTCAATTCCCCAGTACCTATGTAAGTCAGATGCATAAGGTGGCACATGCATCTGGAGTTCCTTTGCAGTTGATAGATGCTCTGGTATGCCCATTCACTCTCTATCTGCCCCCACTCTTGCAAATAAATAAATAAAATATTTTTTAAACTCTTGTTATTGGGCTGGAGAGATGGCTTAGCAGTTAAAGGTGCTTGCCTGTGAAGCCTAAGAACTCATGTTTGTCTCTCCAGATCCTACATAAGCCAGACACAACGTGAAGCAAGCATGCAATGTCACACATGCACACAGGGGGCACACACGTCTGGAGTTTGATTGCAGTGACTGAAGGCCTTGGCATGCCAATTCTCTCTCTCTTCTATCTCTCTCTCTCTTTCTGTTTCATATATATGTATATAAAGGTCAGTCTGTTGGGCTTGCCTCAAAAAAGAAAAGAAAAAGAAAAAACCTGGTTACTTTAACTGTGTGTAACTCCCATCCCAGTCCAGCAGCGTTTGAGCTGGGCTCTGCTGTGAGCCTGCCTCCTTGCTTTTGCTTGCGTCTCCCTCTTCCCACCCTGCTCCTACCCCCGGGGAGGCTCTGGCCACCTCTCCCCTGAGTCATACCCTCCAGACTCTCCTTCTCCAACCCCACTCTCAACACAAAGAGACTTTTCTCAACTACAGAACTGGCCATGCCCTGCTCTTCTTTGGCCCCATTATTTGCGTGTCAATTACTGATTGATTGCTGTATAACAACCCACTCCCAAGGCTCAGTGGCTCACAATCATTGTCATTTATCTCACGTATCATTACAGCTCATAGTCTATGGTTTGGCTGAGGCCACTTGACCAGGGGTGGGTCCACTTATGATCTGCAGGGACCCGAGAGTTTGGTCCTAGTCCAGGTCTCACGGGCATAACCTCCCCATGGGACCAGTAAAAATATGCAAGGCTTCTCAAGACCCAGGCTCAGAACTGACGTGTGGGAAGTTTGCATCCCTCGAGGGTCCAAAGCATTATGTGTGGTTAGTCTCATGCAGTGGGAAAATACATTATGTCCTTGATGGAAAGATCTATAAAGTCACCTAGCAACAGACATGAGGTGGACCAAAGATTTTAGGTCATTTCTGCAACTCATGACAATAGCTTCCCATTGTCTCCAGGGTCAAATGTCTACCTCCCCATGTGAAGATGCTCTGGGGACAGCCACCTTCCAGCCTCATCTCCATGCTCTGAACATTCATCTACTCTCTAGCTTCCTACAGCTCTCCAAATATTCCTCATACTTCACACACAGTTTGCCTCCATGCCTGCTGTTCTTTGGTCCCAAAGCCATCTCCTTTCCCATTTCACACTTGTTCACCCACTTAGGGAGCCCCTATAAGTCCTCAAGACCTGGTTCAGCAAGCAGTTCCTCCCCATAAAGCCTTCCAGGGCCTTCCCACAACCCCACTGGGAAGGTGGCCGTGTCACAAAGGTGTCTGCTTGCCACTGTAACAAGTTGCCACACACTTTACAGCTTAAAAGATCAACATGTTCTCATAACAGTTCTCAGAGCCAAAACTTCAAGATCACTCTCACCAGGCTACAGTCAAGGTGCTAGCAAGGCTTAGTTCCTTCTGGAAGCTCCAAAGAAAAGCTCTGTTCCTTGTCCTTCTCAGCCTTAATGGCCCACTGCGTTCCCTGGCATGTGACTCTTCTACCATGTTCAAAGAGCCCCATCATCATGCAGTCTGCTAACATCACCTCCTCTGTGTCAAAACTCCTGCCACTTCCACTTCCCAGGGAGCCTGTGATGACAGTGGTCCTAACCGGCTGTGATAGTTCATCTCTGGTGGTCAATGTGATACGATTTAGAATTACCACGGAAACAAATCTTTGGGACGTGTCTGAAGAATTTTCTAGATCGGGTGAATTGAAGTGGGAAGATCCACCCTAACTGTGGGTGGTACATTCCATGGGCTGGGATCCTGGGCTGAAGAAAAAAAGGAGACAGAGGGCTGGAGAGGTGTCTCAGCAGTTAAGTGCAATTCCTGGGCAAGCATGAGGGCCTGAGAGGACCATAGGAGTTTTTATCTCCAGATCCCAGGGAAAGAAATGGACATGGCCATGAACACCTGTAACCAGTCCTGATAAGAGAAGCAGAGATCAGGGGATGGCCGGGACTTGTGAAAAAACAGCAAACTCCAGTATCGCTAAGAGACTCCAGCTCAAAGTGAGAAGGGGCAACAGGCAGACACCCAACACTCTGCTCTGGCCACCACAGGTGAGTGTACCCCACCCCTCACCTCGGGTGAGCACCTGGGGCACACACACACACACACACACACACACACACACACACACACAAAGGAAAAAATAAAGGAGAAAGCAATGTGACTAGCAGCATTCATCACTCTGCTTCCTCACTGTGGACAAATTTAACCATTTGCCTTAAGCTCCCACTGCCATGCCTTCCATGCCATGGTGCACCATATCCTTGAACTGTAAGCTGAAATAAACCCTTCCTTCCTTAGGCTGCTGCTTGCAGGTACTTGGTCACAGCAACAAAAAGGAACTAATACACCTGGAAAGCCAGAAGAACTCCTCCACCTTAGTTTGAGCTCATCTGTAAGGTTTATCTTATCAAACAAGGTAAGAGGCACAGGTTGCAGGCATCTGAGTCAAGATAATCCACATGGGGCCTTCATCCAACCTGACACAGGAACTTTCCATGTTTGGCCTCTCTCCCTCCACCTGGACTCAGGACCTGGTGCATTACAGATGTTCAACACACCTGAAGAACAAAACAGTGGATGAAACAAGTGTGGTAGCTTGAATGTATGTTTCCCTGCATGGACTCAGGTGTTATTAAAATTGAGTTTGTAGCTTCAGCCCTTAGCAGGCACTCCTACTATGGTGGGGGAGCGGCATGTCACTGGGGGTGGATCTGAATTCCAGCCTAAGGTATGCAGGGAAGTCTGAGCTCTGGGGGTCCTACAGCAGCAGGTTCGGGTTCGTGTGTATTTGCTTGTGGTGCTGGCTGCTTCGTGGTTTGCCTCTCTGCTCGGATCTGTGAAAGGGGTCCAGCTTCTCCTTCCATTGATGGAACTTTCTGTGGATCTGTTAAGCCTGAAATAAATCACGTCCCTCCCATAAACTGTGTCTGTTTTAGAAGTTCATCCCAGCAATGTGAAACCAACTACAACAAACAAGGAATGGATGCAGTGCGGAGTGGCCATTGAAGGTGCCAGGATTCCCATCAGGCTGGCTGTAAGGTCAGCAGTGAACACTGAGCTTCCCTCAAAACTTTTCCCCCATACTCACCATGACAGAGAATATTCTCTGTAATAAATAAGAGATCAAACCAGGCAACTCTGCGCCGTGCAAGAGCCAGGCTGCCAGAGCTAAAAAAGAAGGACCTCCTCCTGGGGACTGCAGAGACAGAGCTGTGTGCTCACCACGGGGAAAGTTAACCCTTGCGCCTCGTCCAAGCTCTGCAGACTGTTGGGTGCTGCTTGTATGACAGCACTCACCCAGTGTCTCAGTAATTCACCAGAGAACTGCAGATGCTACTCTGACCTACACAACAGAAGTCCAGTCGCTAGTCCCCAAGGCAATGCCAGAGCACCTTTAAAGTGGCCCACGCTCAGCCCAGCACTAATGTCCAGACACAGAGAAGCCACCAGGAGCTCCTTACACATACAGAGCTCTTCTTGAGAGAGCCTGTCCACTCGTGTGCCAACACTGAGCACCAACGTATCCTGTATCGAACACCTTTTTCATTGTGGGGCTGGCCCTAGGTTGACATACCCCGCAGGAAATCTGCAGACATCATCTCTCCCTGGTCACTTGAGTTGGAGGTTGCCCAGGAAGTAGGGGGAGTGACCACTGGGAGGTAATGGATGACTCAAACCAGAGAGGGTTAGGCCAGGTCACCTGGAGGGAATATGTCAACTAATAGTACCTAGCACAGATAGAAATATAAGCAGGGGGGATGGAGAGATGCCTTAGTGGTTAAGGCACTTGCCTGCAAAGCCTAAGGACCCAAGTTCAATTCCCCAGTACCCAAGTAAGGGTGGAAGTGCATGCATCTAGAGTTTGTTTTTAATGGCTGGAGGTCCTGGCATGCCCATTCTCTCTCTCAAATAAATAAATTAACTAATTAATTAATTTAATTTAATATTTTTAAAAATAAAAATAGAGCTGGAGAGATGCCTTAGTGGTTAAGGCACTTGCCTGCGAAGCCTAGAGACCCATGTTCTACTCTCCAGATCCCACATTAGCCAGACACACAAAAGTGAGGCAAGCACAAGGTCACACATGCCCACAAGGTGGCCAATCTGTCAGAAATACAGCAAGCCTGGAACTTACACCTGCTGTCCAAAATAGGTGACGGTGCTAAGGACTGAGTCCTTTAACTCATGGGATCTGATGCTAATCCTGGGTAGATAATGTCAAGCTGAGTGTCCAGAAAACCAGAAAATCAGTAGTGGTGTTGGGAGGCTCCTTGGGAGTGACCACAACCATGCAGACCACTGTGAGGCAAAGATGAAAGCTTTTATTCGGGAAAAGCACGAGCTGCCAGGGCTGACTCACAAGAGAGGAGCACAGTCAACCTGAGTTTTTCAGGTAGTGGGCTTTACAGGCTTCTTCAGTTGGGGGAAGGTGAGGAAGGGAAAAGAACTCCTTTGCTCTTTATCTTAGCCATTTCAAATAGCTAGAGTGTGAGACCAGAACAGTGACCAGGCAACTTATAAGATAAGGGGGCAGGAAGCCATGACCTGGGGCATTGTTAGGCAAGGAAGGGATAATGGCTGGGCGGTTTCTTGAGGAATGTGGATAATCCGCTTCCTTGTCTCTGTCACCATCCTGCTGTCCTTGGTGACTCCATTTTGGGAGCCTGTCCGACCTACCATTCCAGCCTTTTGTTAATGATAAGAGACAAGGTTAATTTCTTTGTGCTGATGGTAGGGGCGATGAGTTCATGGAGAGGCTGGATAATGGGGTCGATGGGTCTCCCTTCAGGGCAGGTAATGAGGACACAGTTCCATGGTGGCTAGAGGTGGCCGAGTGGTGAGATTGATAGTGAGCACCCTCCGTCAGTGCCAGTGTCGCATGCTGTTACGACTTGGTCCTAAACAAAACAGAGACTTCTCTCGTACCATCCCTGAATTGAGCTGGCTTCAGGACAGTTGCTGGTGACATCTGTTATAGAGAAGGTGAGGGAGATGGGCTCTGCACACTCCTGAGAGGACAGAAGGAAGAATTAGGGAGCTTGTTATGACATCAAAACACCAGGCACAAGGGGAGGATGAACACTCAGAGGCGAGGGATAGAGGGATAGGGCAAGAGAAAGAAGGCACAGGGGCATCAGTGTTATTCAAGAGGAGTATTTGGGGATCAGGGGAAGAGTAAGAACATGGGAGAGCTTAAGTTTGAGAGTGCCCATTGGGGTGGCAGTGTACTTATCCCTGGATGAGGTAGGGTAAGGGCTAAGGAAAGATGGGGCCTGAGGAATAGCTCTGATTCTGGCTAAGGCACGTGGGAGGAGCTGGGGTCAGGCTAGGTGAAGTTAATCAGGGACAGGCAGAGGCAGAAGGCATAAGTTAATTTTAGAGTTTAGTATTGTAAGTCAGCATCAGATAAGTGAGTCTATTAGTCTGAATCTTTGTTATATCATAGTTATATTTGTAGTTATATTTTCCTTATTGGGTGATTAAGACCATGTAGGCTGCCAGAATTAACTGTATATTGTGGAGGTCAATAATGGATTTGTAGGAGAGACTTTTAGGGACCTGTGAGGAGTTCTATGACTCTCAGCATTGTCATCCGCTAGGATAAGTCAAGGCCATGCTGACCAATGGCCCTCCCTCTTTTGGGGTGCCTGGAGGACTGATTTTCCTCTGATGTGATTCTCCTGTTGCAGATACACTGACTTGGAGTTTATCTCTGGGTTTCCATATCCTCTCTGGTCAAGAAGACAGGCAACTTCCCAGAAGCTAGAAGTTAGCACTGTCCCATCATCTCCTGTGGCCTTCTGACCTGGGAGCAGGAACCAAAATATTGGTTATCCTTTTAACTCCAATGTTTCCAGTTGATTTTGGCTTCTACATATGGTTATTAATCACTCAGAGAGACTGTACATAGCAAAACAGATTAGTTTAAAAGGTGAAGAACATATCTGGTTAGCAAAGCGGATCTGGTTAGAGAATGACACAATAGTTTCAAATCATTTTGATTAATATTTAAGTTTAGTTGTCAGGTGACAGTGTAAGCTATATCTGGGACATAGAAAGAATACACATTCTATCTTTTAAGTATCTGTCAGTTATAAGTATAGGCAGAACATTTTAGTAGTCCTGAAAATATTTTATCAATTATTTTATCAGTAACTTTAAGGCAATTGATTTAATCTAGAAATTGTATGCCAGGAAAAAGACAAGACAGTATAAAAACTTAGCATCTGTATTTGAAAACAACTTTGGCTAGTCTGTGTACAAATGTAAGTACCAATTCCCCACCCCCCCGAACTGGAAGCAGAACAGAAATTTAAGATTATTTTTCTAAGGCAGGAAATGTCTTAAGTATCAATATTTTTTTTATAAACAATGAACTTAAGATACCAGAAATGAGACAATTAATTGAAACCTTGAATGAGACTGATTATACATAGCTTAAGAATGAAATAAAACTTGGTTATTGCTGAGTTAAGCAAGCCCAATTTTAAAATACATTAGAGACAATATGACAGACACAAAGTAATTTTTAAAATAAGTACCTTTTACCATTGAACAATTTTAAGGCTTAACTAAAGAAATATTTATGACTATGATATGAAGCTTAAACAAACTATATTAACATTGCTTGTATACAGTGGATTTCCCTAAGACATGGGGAGCTTTCTCAGTTTTCCTAAGAACAAGATTACAATAAGTCACTTTTTTATAAGACTTAGATTATAACCTTAATGATAATCATCCCGCAAGACCAGCATGAACAGGACAAGAACCTTAAAAATCTTAAAATTACAGAGATTTAGCCAGGCGTGGTGATGTATGCTTATTGATAGGCAAAACATCACATACTTTGTATAAACCAAATTACAATATTTTGATATCTGGAAAAGTCTAAAACTCTACAAAAAGTAGAGTTCACATAGTTAAGGCATGTGAGGCAACAGAGAGCAAACTATGAACAAGAGCTCTGCTAACAGAATTTAAAATAAACAAGAAATCTATATTATGTAGTAACATTTTTGGCTTAAATATGAAGGCATGAAAAATTTTACAATTTTTTTGTTTGGACAGAGACAGAGAGGGAGAGGAGGACAGATAGAGATGGGCGCGCCAGTAGCCTCTCAGCTGCTGCGAACGAAATCCAGATGTGTGCCCCCCCCTTGTGGTCAAGTGCAGCATTGCGCCCTTGCGTCATTTTGCATCTGGCTAAACGTGGGACCTGGAGATTGGAACCAGCGTTCTTAGGCTTAGGAGGCAGGCACCTTAACCGCTAAGCCATCTCTCCAGCCCAAAATTTTACAATTTTTAAAGTTCATCAGAGTCAGGATAACTTTATATAATATTTTATATATTTTTAATGAGGAGATTTAGCACTTTTAAAAGCTAAATAAGCTGTCTATCCAATCTACAAGTTAGGTTCTGAAATTAATTCAGTTATATCTAATATACCCAAAGATAGAGGAACTGGACTAAACTGCCACGAGCTAATGAAAAAGGAGACAAGTCTCATGGATAAAGAGGGAATGGGCATGCCAGTGCCATTTGCCACTGCAATCTCCAAATGATGCTCCACTATGTGCATCTGGCTTTGCAAACAAGCACCTTTAACTGCTGAGCCAAAAAGAAATATTTTTAACCTACTCCAAATCAATTTTATAGAACTATAGTGAATTCCAAACATAACTACTCAAACCTTAACCCACTCTACAATTTTGTCTGTGGCACTTTGGTAAACTTGCTCAATAATGATGTAAGTTAAATCTAAAATATTAAGACTGATTGTTAGAGGAATTACATCTTAAATCGCAATATAACTTTGTTTAGCATTTTTTTTTAACTGCTCACCATTAAGTAAATCGTTTCCAAGTATATGACAGATAAATACTGGTCAGCGTCTCCGAATGTAGTCTATTCACCTTATAAAATAGGAAAAAAGAGTGAGTAGATAATTTTTCCGAGATTTTTTTGAGGCAGGGTTTTAGATATAATAACCTTAGGAGAGAATTAAATATTAATGAGTCAATTTTAACCTTAAGATTTAGTTAAAAGGTTGACAAATAGAGGAATCTAGCTAACTTAGTTGGGTACTCTAAATTCAGTCTTTCATGACCATTATAACCAGATTAACATCAATGAGTTAAAGTTAAGTTTACAACCTGGATACCATAGCAACCTGCTACCAGCCAGGATCATACTTTGTTAGTCTGATGTAAGCCCTAGGCTAATAGTCATTTTATATCTCAAGAAGTCTGTAATCTGATCAAGTACTTTGTCTTTAACCTTCTGTTTAAGCTTACTCATACTTCATCCACATACTTTACTCATACCTTCATCTACATGATTTTTCCTTACAATCTATGTATCTGCTCTGTAACAATCTTTTTCATCAAACATTTAACATCCAACATTTAAAATTTTTTCTCCAGTTTATCTTCCTTAGTCAGCTCATCTTGTAACTACCAACAAAAATTTTCATTGTCCTTACCATAAGACTTTTAATAAAAGGCCTTTTTTGAAATAACTTTTTAATAAAAGAGTAGAACAGACTTGGCTTATACTATTTATCTAGAATAAACATATAGATTTTATTATTTATTGATTTTGGAACTTTGTTTCTTATAACTTTCCTGAAACACTTTTTTTAAAAATATGAAAGCAGATTCAAACATTATTAGAATTTTTTTTTTACAAATTCAGTATCAAGCACATCTAAATTTAAACATAAATCTTGAGACTGTTTTTCTGTCAGTAGTCCCACAGAAGCATAGAGAAATAAACTTAAGTAAACTTAAAACAGTTGCAAATTCTTATAAGAAGTCCCCATCTGTTTAGAGTGACTTGGCATTCACCCATTATCATGCTGGGGCCAGGATCCTGAGATTCCCTGTGCCTGCAGCCCCCTGGCTCTGCAAGGCAAGAAAGCTAAGAAAGAGCCATTAGGGATTTTCCTGGGGCAGCATAAACACCAGAGAGATCTGTGTCTTGTCTCTCTGTCCAACAATGAGATTTGTGTGTTAGGCTTCCCTCTTACTCCCAGGGCCACCTGGCCATCTACAGATCAAGCCCTTCAGGGGAAAGCACTGAGTAACACATTACAGGTACACCTGCCTGGACTGACCCAGAACTTAAATTATTTTTGATCTACTTTTTGTCCAAGGGGAATAGAGTGGGACAGCATAACACCCCAATTACTTTCAATGTTTCTTCTGGGGGACACTCAACAGTAAAAGTTGGTCATGCCACCTAGTACAGTGGGCTTGGTGGAGAACATCCCCCACAATGAAATGGCACTGTTCAGAACAGAAACCATTCTACAGCCTTAGGGCTGTGAGCCTCATATATACTCCCCCACACACATTCATTTCAATTGTACTTTTCATATAGATTCCAGACAACCATTTCCCCTCATTCATTCATTCATTCATTCAGAAGCTATGCATTTTCATTTTAAATTTCTATTCTATTTACAACTCTGGAGACAAAAACAAACCTTGTTAGTGGGAGCATGATAGAGCAGAGAGAAGGCCATGCACACAGAGTGAAAATTTTCAGACCATTTGTCTGTACATTGGCAGAAGTTTTCTAAATCAGTGAGAATTTGGAAATCAAAAGTAACATGTTTAGGCCATTTGGACCCACTGTCTAGCTTATATTGTGGCCAGGCATATTTTCAGAGAAAGATCAGACAATGAGGTTACAGGGAAAAGAGCAAAACAAGGGTGAGAGAAAGGAACCAGGGCTTAAGCTGGGTTTACACAGAACACCAATTTGACCCCTTGGCCCATTAGGGTGAATGGGACGTGCACCTCCCACGTGGGCAGAGGCTGTACAGGTTGCAACTGTTGGCCTTTTAGCCTGTTAGTGGGCAAGGTGGGCACCTGTGCTCCCAATGGTGAAGCAGCTGGCAGTGAAAGATGAGACCTCAGGAGGGAGAGGGAGAGTGTCACGAGATGGTGCACAAGAACCAAAAGGCACCCCTTAGGGGATGGAAGACCAGAGAGCTAGAGACCCAGGGTGTCAAGAGTGTGTCTTTCTCAAGACCTGGGGTTGGGGCCCAGAAGTGGCCAAGGGGTATAGCCTGGATGCCGGCATGGCTTCCACAAGGAGGGATGAACCCCGAGAGCAGGCCAGCCCAAGAGGGACACTTACCGACAAGGAGGGAGGAGATGAAAGGAAGAAGGACGAGACTGAATTGTGGTGGGTGTGAGGCCAGTATCAGGTAGAGAAGGCCCAAAGCCATCAGAGGGTAAATGGCAGCTTGGAGGTCTGGTCAGGGGAAAGGAGGTCTGGCCGCTCAAGAGTGCAACCAGAAGCCTCCTATCCGAGTCAGGGCACCAGATATAAGGTTAGGGAGTGACCACTACCACGCAGACCACTCTGAAACAAAAATGAAAGCTTTTATTCAGGAAAAGCACGAGTTGCCAGGACTGGCTCATAAGAGAGGAGCACAGCCAACCAGAGTTTCTCAGGTAGTGGGCTTTATAGGGCTTCTTCAGTTGGGGAAGGTGAGAAAGGGAAAATAACTCGTTTGTTCTTTACATTAGTCATTTCAAAGAGCTAGGGTGTGAGACCACAACAGTGACCAGGCAATTTACGAGATAAGGGGGCAGGAAGCCATGACCTGGGGCATTGTTAGGCAAGGAAGGGATAATGGCTGGGCAGTTTCTTGAGGAATGTGGGATAATCCGCTTCCTTGTCTCTGTTGCCATCCTGCTGTCCTTGGTGACTCCATTTTGGGAGCCTGTCCGACCTAACAATCAGGTTCAGGGTTTGGAATAAGAGGGGAGGGGTCTGCAAGTCACCTAGGAGAAGGAGAGAAATGGGTTTTTAGCTCTTTTGGAGAAAGGAAGGAATGAGGGAAGATTTTGCACCACACTATTATGTCAGATTCTGAGTCCCCTTCCACCTTGCTCTTCCCTTGTCCTCTTTGCTCCTGGTTTGGAGTCCCTTCTCTCTTGCTCTGAACCATGCCCACTCTCTCACCTGCCATTAAATAAAACCTTGGGCCCAGAGTCCTCTACTGGAAACACAGAATCTGACTGATGTCTGCATACCCATCAGGTGACGGTGGGCAAGGACTTTCCCAGAAAGCAGTGTGAGTGGTCAGATATTGGTCCAGTGCTTTAGGGCTGAGCAGGAGCAGTTAACATAGGGTGTGGAGGAGAGCACTGGGTAGGGAGGTAGGTGGGGTGGAGCCAAGCCTATGAGGAGGGGCATGCTGGATCAGAGTCAGAGCTGAACCAACTAGAGAGATGTGGAAATAAAGAGAGGGAAAGTACTGGAGAGGAGGTTAGAGTTAGGGTGACTAGAGCCCTGAAGGTGAAAAGCACAGGAAAGTCTGCACTTGTCAGATGACCTGATTTGTTATCTGTTGCCTAGTTCAGATCTGCTTTTCCACAAACAATCAGGACCCCTCCTGGGAGGGAGGTCTTTCATAGGATTTAAACATTGCGGTTGGTCAAGTTCAGCCCCCAGAACTTGGTACCAAATCTAACCTCTTCCTGAGGCAGCCCCTAGCCCTAACCAACCAGCTGGCCCTCTGGTTCACCTGAGCCAGAAGACAGCCCACCACCCTAAGGTCATAAATACCTTTGCAAGGAGAAAGCAGGCTGTCTGACCACTTGGGAACTTCTAGCTGTGGGTGAGTTTTTCCCTGAGCCGGCAGGGCCCCTAGCCCTTACTCTCCGCATGGGTCCTTTATCCTCCAGCTCCCCACATGGCAGGAGCTCCTTGGACTTTCTTTTCTCTTTTCTTTCCACGCTTTTTTCCCCCAGGCCTTCCACGTGGGATCTCTAGCCACGTGGGATCTCTAGCCACGTGGGTACCTTTCCTTGCTTCTACTTCCCTCAATAAATATAATAATTTAATAATTACCCTTCTCAATTTTCTTTTTGATTCAATTGTTTGATTAAAATGAGAAACAAACCTAGGGTTTGGGGTTCAAGGACTTTCCTGGACCCTTAACACCCCATTACAATACAACCTCAACAGCAGGCTGTTCTTTACTAGCGAGCAAGTGAACACCGAAGCCAGCCCCATCCGGCGGCTTTGAGGCTGCCCTTGCCCCCAGAAGCAACTGAACTAGATATTGAAAGGGACAAGCAGGGCAGAAAATGGGGGAGAGGGAGGAGAAAGGGATTAACAGGGCCATTTCCTTTGTTGACTTATTTTCCCAGGTAGGACACAGGTTTTTTTTTTTTTTTTTTTTTTTTGGTTTTGCGAGGTAGGGTCTCACTCTGGTCCAGGCTGACCTGGAATTAACTATGTAGTCTCAGGGTGGCCTTGAACTCTCGGCGATCCTCCTACCTCTGCCTCCCAAGTGCTGGGATTAAAGGCGTGCGCCACCATGCCCTGCAGGACTCAGGTTTTGACTAGTTCTTTGATGATGGAGGGGGTGTTGTATGGCCCAAAAGAATTTCCTCTGTGCTAAGGCCTGTTCCAGGGCCAGCAAGTCCCCGTAATTTCTGAGACTCTAATGATTGCTGGGACCCCAGAGTCATTAACCCTTATAGGTCACATGTGAGGACAAGCAGAATAAGGTTGCCATGGTGGGCGGGCTGCTGGAGCCTGCACTGACACACAGAGGAAGAAAGAACAGGGCCCAGCTCTTGTTAGCCGGGGGAAGTGGAAGGCTGGCTCAGCCTGACATGCAGACAGGAAGGTCAACATATGGAGAAGCCAGCAAACCCAGAGCACCAGGGATGTCCACAGGGCAAGATGTCAGAGTGGTGGAACGCAGCCGGGGTTGAGCACGGCCGCAGCTGAAGTCAGTGTTTCTCAATGTCAGCTTTGTGGCATCTTGCTGGGGTAAAATGTGAGCTAGGTTGACGGCAGACGGATCAGAATGACAGGGCGCAGAATGCCTGTGTGTCCAAGGGCGGCGTGGCGGAAGAGCTGCATATTGGAGTGTCAGCCGGTGAACGTGGCTCTGACGGGGCCTGTCTGTGGATGGGATGTCAGCAAGCCTTGACCTGTATTCCCGAGGGCCCAGCTGAGCAGCGTCAGAGGTGAGGGGCCACAGCCCCAACCAGGGCAAGCACCAGCCATATCACCCTACATTAGGGATGCAGACTAGGGAGGCAGAGAGAGTTTCTGTGGTTTGTCCTGACACAGTACCAGGGATGGAGCAGCTTAAATAGCAGAAATCTACTTCTCTACAGTTCTGGAGGCTAGACATCCAAGATAGAGGCGCGCACATGGCTGGCTCCTCCTGAAATCCCCCTCCCTGGCTTAGAGGACTGTGTTCCTCCTTAGCTGTACATAGTCTCCCCTCTGCAGATGTCTGCATCCTAATCAATGCCGTTCCTCCCTCCCGTCTGTCTTTCATCTCTCTTTCTCTCTCTCTCTCTTTCTTTCTTTTCTCTTTCTCTATTTCTTTTTCAGTGCTGGGGATCAAAATTAGGGCCTCTTTCATGCTAGCCAAGCACTCTGCCACTGAGTCCCAACCCCTTAATCTCTTCTTTAAAGATGCCAGTCATATTGGATTAGGACCTAGCCTAGTGACCTCATTGTCCTTAATTATCTCTTTAGAAACCCTATGTCCAAACACAGTCCTATCTTGAGGGGCTGGGGGTGAGGACTTCAACCTTTGGCTTTGTGGGGTGGGGCCTGATTTAACCCATCATATCAGGAAATTAAGGAGCTAGAGTTAAGGAGTTCTTTGATGCAGAACTGGGCAGGGAGAGAGACAGTCCCAGTTGTCAAAGGCTCAGCCATGGTAGACAGAATCTGCTATGGTTCCGTGGAGGCTCCAAGCAGCTCAAGGGTTCCTAGATTCCTGGAAGACAGAGACAAATGTGGCAATGAAAAATTCAGGAAGAAGAAAGCCCACAGGGAGCTGTGATTTTTTTTTTAATTTTATTATATTTTTGTAAGACAGGACCTCACTACATAGCCCAGCCTGGGATTACAAATGTGTACCACCACAACCTGCTTGGAAGGTCTTGTTTTGTTTTGTTTTTCTGAGGTAAGGTCTTGCTCACCCAGGCTGACCTAGAATTCACTATGTAGCCTCAGGGTAGCCCTGAACTCAAAGTGATCCTCCTACCTCCGGAGAGCTGGGATTAAAGGTTCCCACCACCACACCTGGCTTAGCATGGAAGCTCTGATCATAGGGCTACTTGCCAGACCTCCCAGGGGACTGAATCCAACTGTCCCCACAGGAGAGACAGGATGAAGGGAAATGATCACTTAGAAAGACTGAAGAGAATTAAGAACAGAGGGTTAGAGCATCTGACCAGTCTGGATCACTCTGAACAGTCACATCATACACATACACACCAACACTCGTAGCCTCAAATTCCTCATTTATCCCAGAAAAAGAAGCGAAACTCAGCTGACCTCCCTGGGTCTTTATAGGATTGAGACAGCACTGTGGGGACGCCCAGGACAGAATCTGGCTGGTGACTATGACCAGTAAATGGCAATGAAATGATGAGGTTGTAGGTGTTTGGCGTTAGACCCCTGACCCAACTCCAAGTCCACAGCAGGGGATCATCCCTCATCAACCTGGAGAAGCCACTGGCATCTGCCTGGCCTCTCCTTTCACCTGGATCCCCAGTCCTCCACCAGGTCTCACCTCAGATGTCCACTCCTGAGAACACATGAATACAGACTGAACAGTCCCCACCCTGCACTCCCAGCTGTATTTCTCTTCATGGAACTTGTCACCTCTCACATGCTCTCTTGTTTTACTTATCAGTGTCCCTACCTTCCAGATGGTGGCTCTAGGACTACACGGTGTTTTTTTAAAATATTTTACTTATTTAGTTAGTTAGTTGAGAGAGAGAGAGGGAGGCAGAGAGAGAGAGAGAGAGAGAGAGAGGAAGAGGCAGGGAGAGAGAGAGAGAGAGGAAGAGGCAGAGAGGAAGAGAGAATGGATGCACCAGAGCCTCCAGCCACTGCAAACGAACTCTAGATGCATGCACCCCCTTGTGCATCTGGCTTACGTGGGTCCTGGGGAATCAAACCAGGTTCCTTAGGCTTCGCAGGCAAACACCTTAACTGTTAAGCCATTTCCCCAGCCCTGAATACAAGGGTTTTTATACACTATGCTCTCTAGCACCTAGAAAGATACCTTAATTAAAATGTTTCAGACTGGGAAGATGGCCTAGTGGTTAAAAGTGCATGCCTGCAATGTCAGCCAGCTGGGATTCAATTCCCCAGCATCCAGACACAAAAAGTGATGCATGAGTCTGGCATTTGTGTGCAGTAGCAAGAGATCTGGTGTGCCAATGTGCCCGCCTGTGTGCGTGCACACATGTGCAAATAATAAAATATTTTATAAATAAGTAAATACAAAGGAAATACTTCAGAAATACTTGTTAGAGTTGGGTCTGGTTATAAACCCAGAGTTCCAGTTGCTCAGGAGACCAATGTGGGAGGATCCACCCAAGCTCAGAAGTGCAAACCCAGCCTGGGTAACTGGTGATTTGAATATAAAATGTTCCCCCACGAGCTCATGTGTTTCAATGCTTAATTCCCAGCTAGTGGTGCTATTGGAGAAGTTATGAAACCTTTAGGAGATGGCGCCTTGTCACCAGGGCCTTGGAGGTGGTAGAGCCCAGGCTCACAGGCTGTTCACTCTCTGCCCTATGCTGCGGTGTGCAGTGACACTGACTCCCCACTCCCACCTATCATGACTTTCCCACCGCAATGAAGCTTCCCCTCAAAACTGTAACAGGGATAGAGAGATGGCTCAGTGAATAAAGTACTCACCACCCAGGCCAGAGGACCTGAGTTCAATCCCCAGATGCCATGTAAAAATTCAGAATCCATAGTGGGCTTCTGTAATCCCACCTTGCTGATGCTGATGGTGAGATAGGGGAGTTTCCCAGAAGTTCAAGACGAGCCCAGCAAAGAATGGCAGATCAGGGCTGGAAAGATGGCTTAACGGTTAAGGTGTTTGCCTGCCAAGCCTAAGAATCCAGGTTCGACTCCCCGGAACCCATGCAAGCCAGATGCACAAGGTGACGCATGCACACAGGCGACACGTGCACAAGGTGGTGCACGCATCTGGAGTTCGTTTGCAGTGGCTAAGGCCATGGTGCTCCAATTCTCTCTCACTTGGTCTCTCTCACATAAATTTTTTTTTAAAAAAAGAATAGCAGAGCAATAATCCAGAGTGAGAAATCCTGCCTCAAATGAGATGGAAGGGTGAGGATTGACCTGAAAGTTGTCCTCTGACTGGCGCGCACGCACGCACGCACGCACGCACGCATGCACACACACACCACATACACAAACTCACTCACAAACATGTACACACACAAAGAAACAGTAAGCTGAATTAAACCCTTTTACCTTCTATAAACTGCTTCTGGTCAGGTGTTTATCCCAGCAATGAGAAAGCAACCGATACAATAACATAGCAAGATTTCTGTTTAAGAAATAAATTAAATAAACATTATCAAAGTGAATTGAGGTGTGGGGAGGATGATGCAGAACAAAGATACAGGATGTAGCCAGCTGCAGGAGGCCGGGGTATCCAGGGGTCTATAGGAGCTGGGGATGGGTTCCTCTCTTTTTTGGGGGGTATGGGGACATGGGACTGTACCCCCAAGTCTGCCTAGGTCTCTTCAGGCCAACCCAGTGTGCTTTGAGGGTAGGGCATGGAAAAGCAGCCATATTAAAGCCTTCAGTTGGAGCAGCTGTATCTGAAAGGCAGATCACCCTCCCCACAGCTTTCCCATTTCTGGCTCAGAGAACTGAAACGCCTCATTTCATGGCTTTTGAGTACTAGAGAACAACCCAGGCTGGGAGATGACAGCCCAGGACGTGCCTCTGCCATGACCCCTGACCCTGAGCTGGATAGAGTATAATCACCCCTCAGTATCATGCGGGATTGGCTCCAGGACCCCCTCCCTCATACCATAACCCACAATGCTCAAGCCCCATCTATGAAATGGCATAGTGTTCTCACTTAACCTATACGCATCTCCCTCCATGCTTTAAATCATGGCTAGATTACTGACAACACTGAACACAGTGTACATGCTACGAAAAAAAAAATGCTAATACTGTATTGTTTAGGGAATAAAATGAGGGAAAAGCCTGCATGTGTTCATCACAGATGCAATTTTTTTCTGAATATTTTCAGTCAGCAGTCAGTTGAATGTGAGGGTTTAGAACGGGCAGATACAGAAGCCTGCCCTCTGTACCCAGAGGGCACTGGGAGTGGACCCTTGGAGAGGTAATTGGCTCTCCTCTCTCCCTCCCTCCTCCTCCTCCACCTCTTTCTCTTCCACCTCCTTCTCCTCTCCTCCTTCTTCTCCCGCTCCCTCTTTTTCCTTCTTCTTTCTTCTTCCTTCTCCTTCTTTCCCCCCCCCACTCTCTCCCTTTCTCTTCCTAGCCAACCCAAAGGAAAACAGGTAAAACAACCAGAGACTGAAGCCTCTGAAGCCATGAGCCAAAATAAACCTTTCATTCTTTCAAGCTGATTCTCTCAGATACTGGTCACAGCAGTGGAAAGTTTAGCTAACACATCTTCCAAGTGTGGGGTGAAGGCTCTACGTGTCCTCAGGTCTCACCCTCTGAGCCCAGTCTTAGGGGCATTATCAGCTGGCAGTCAGTCAGCCCATGGCAGCCCAGTGCTGTGAGAAAAGGACTATAATAGGAGTTAGAATGCTGGATATGGCAACGGTGAAGAGGAAGCCAATATAGACGTCCCCAAGCTATGAAACTACTGGGCATGGAAAACCTTTGAGAGGTAGGGCCTAGTGGCTGGAAGTTATTTCACTGGAAGCATTGAAGGCACCCCAGCCCCCTTTCTCTGTCTCCTTCCTTGCCGTCCATCAGGGGGGTGTGCAAACCCCCCTTCAGTACGTACTTCCGCCACGATGTACTTGGCTAACTCACGCCTCAGGTCCATTGTCACAGTGAGGGAGCGCTGATCAACACAGTCAGAGAACTAAGCACTCGTCATTCAGCAGACATCTTTGTGCCTCTACTTGGTGCAGTCGCTGTTTGGGGGATCCAGAAATAAACAAACATGAAAAGACCCTGTTATGGTTCCAATGTAAAGAATGTAAATGACCCCCACAGGCTCATGGGTATGAACACTTCATGGCCAGCTGGTGGCACTGTTTTGGAAGGTCGTAGAACCGTTAGGAGGTAGGGCCTACTAGAATATATTGCTCGGGTTAGGGATGGCTGTGAAGGTTAATGACCCCACTTTCTCTGTACTTCCTGACACACCAAAATGTAGTAATTTGCACCACAAGCTCCCCACACCATGAACAGAGCCCCAGCCAATGATAAACTGTATCTCCTCAAACTGTGAGCCAAAATAAGTCCCTTCTCCCTTAAGTTCTTTCTGTCAGATATTCTGTTACAGAAATAAGAAAAGTAATTAACATACCTCTTCAGGAAGTCCCTATACTCATGGAGCTTATAATCCAGTGAAGAGAAACAAACAAAAATATTTGGGGGGGGGGGAGAGACACACACACAGAGAGACAGAGAGAGAGGGGAGAGGAAGACAGATAGAGATGGGCATGCCAGCAGCCTCTCAGCTGCTGTGAATGAAATCCAGATGTGTGCGCCCCCTTGTGGTCAAGTGCGGCATTGCGCCCCTTTGCATCTGGCTAAACATGGAACCTGGAGATTGGAACCGCTGGAGATTAGAACCAGTGTTCTTAGGCTTAGGAGGCAGGCGCCTTAACCACTAAGCCATCTCTCCAGCCCCAAGAATATTTTTTTAAATATTTTTTTAATGGGCTGGGGAGATGGCTCAGCACTTGCTCACTTGCTTACAAGTCTGCCGGCCCAAGTTCAATCCCCAGCACCCATGTAAAGCTGGATGCAAAGTGGCACCTGTATCTGTGATCCAACACACCAACTGCAGTGGGACGCAGAGCCAGGAGTACTGGGAAGCACATGGGCTGACTAGACTGACACACGAGAAGCAAATCAACAAAAACAAAATATCAACAAGAGAGATGCTGTCTCAAGCACGGTGGGGGAGAGGACAAACACCCCAAGGATGTCCTCAGACTTCCACATGTGTGTTGTGACACACGCATACACACAAATCAAATTAAGAAAACTACAGTAATAATACACATGATATGGCAGTGACTCATGCTATGGAAATACAAGTGCCAGAGGAGCCATTTGAAGCTTTCAAAATTGGTAAGAGAGCTGGAGATTTGGCTTAACAGTTAAGGCACTTGCCTGCAAAGCCAAAGGATCCCTGTTCGATTCCCCAGAACCCACGTAAGCCAGATGCACAAGGGGGTGCATGCATCTGGAGTTTATTTCCAGTGGCTGGAGGCCCTGGCGTGCCTATTCTCTCTCCCTCCCTCCCTCCCTCCCCCCCCTCTCTCTGCGCCTCTTTCTCTCAAATAAGTAAACAAAAATTTTAAAAAAATTTTAAAAAGAAGATTGGTAAAGGCATCACTGAGAAGCTGACACAGCAGGTAACAGGGGACTGGAAGGGAAAAAGGTTTGAAGGGGGCAGAATGCTCAAGACAGAGCCAAGAACAAGTGCAAAGGGTCTGAAGCAGGAATGGGCTTGGCTTGGACAATGAACATTGAGGAAACCCAGCATGGAAGAAGTAAAATAGCATACAGGGGAACGGTAGGAGCTGAGGATGGGGAGATGGAAGGGTCAGATGGTGTAAGGTCTTCAAGTCATGGTGAGGGCCTAGCTTTCTCTTTGAGTGAAACAGGAAGCCTGTGACTGGTATTTCAGCAAACATACAACGTGCTCAGAGTTGAGAATGGAATGGAAACGGGGAAGGACTGAGGCTGGGAGATGGAGACGAGGTTATGACCATGATCCACACAAGCCTCAGGAAGAAGGCGGGTGGGGAGTGGCCAGGGCCCATGAGACTTAGTGACAGCTCAGATACAGGGACAAAGGCTTTGAGAGAAAGGACGAGAAAAGGACACTCCTGAAGGTTTGGGCTGCAGAAGGGGGAAGAGATGATTTCCTATAGAGAGAAGATCATGGGAGCAGTTTAGCTGAGAATGTAATTGGGACTCCCTGTGGATGAAGGAAGACAGGAGCAGTTCTGACTGGGGGAAAACAAAGAAAGGCATGAGAACATATAGCGGGTCTGGGGACCCCTGTGACCCTGAGGGTATTCTGAGGCCTGGGGTGCATGAGAAGCCAGTGTGGGACTAGCTGAAGGTAGAACGGAAAAGAAAAATTGAGGCCAGCTTGGAAAGGTCCTGAACACCACCCAGTGGCATCTGGAATGAGTTTGTGAAGAGTCTGACCTTGTGACACCTAAACAGCAGAGCAGGGGCCAAACTTGCCTTTCAGCCCAGCTTTGCTGTGCCCGCTGGAGGCCAGGATGTTGGCTGGGTAGCAGGGCATGAAATGGCAAGTGGATGGACAGGAGATGGCGAGGCCTGAGCCAGTACAGGAGCCATGGAAGAAGAGAAGATGCTGGAAGAGTGCTGGGGGCGGGGGTCTGTGTAGAGACTCCTTGGGGCCTGACAGCTGCCTGGCCAGCAACAGAAAGAGGCAGGCAAGTTCATGTTCCAAGCTAGAGACTCCACAGTGAATGGGCTGAGACTTCAGGAAGGAAAGAGGGAGATGGGCCAGCAGTGAGGGTTCATGGAACAGAGGTGGTGACGTTTAGAAAAACCGCATGGCATTCCCTAAGATACTCATGGCCTATCCACAGGGCCAGGCAGTATCAGCTTGGGATTCAGACACAGGCAAACCCAAGAGCCCTGGCCCACCACTCCCCTCTTTGGAGGAAAGGATGCCAAACAGGCTATGGTCCACTGGAGCCTCAGCCCTGGAGAGGCCTGGGCCTACAGAAGATTCAAGATGGGGGGAGGGGGTATCCAGGGTGGAGCAGCAAATTCATTTCCAAGGGCCAGCACTGACCCCTGCAGGACCCCTCCCCTGCTTCCATCTCAGCTGATATAAAAAAAAATGGCGCTGGGCCTGTGTGCTCCCCACATCAGCACAACAAGATGCTTAGTCAAGAAAACAGTTGCGCCAAGTGAACTCAGCATGTGACTCCACGAGGACAGTTTTTGGTTTTTTTTCCAGGGGAAATGTTACCATTTTCCATTCCTGTTTAATGAATCATGGGAATTATAGCAACATTACAAATGGTTTTCAGTGCAGGCTATTACTTTGTTTCTGCAGGGTTCTAATGGCAAGCCCGCTTCGTTGGGGTTCAGCCTGCCCCTGGCTACAGAGAATGGTATTATTATTATTATTATTATTATTATTATTATTATTATTATTATTAGCAGTCCCTTTTCAAGGCTCTGCCTGGGAGCATTGGTAGCCCAGACCTTACAGACTGACTATACATTGGGAAGCTCCAAGTGATTGATCTGGGAGTTTCCTGGGGAGTCCTTACAGGGGCTCTGGGGCGCAGCTAGGCTAGGGCTCAGGCCGGCAAACCCAGGGGCTGGAAAAGGAGGAGACATGAGGGGGGCTGGGAGACTTTCCTCCAAGCTAGAAAGAGAACACATCAGACTCAATCTCCATGGGAGGGGCAGTTAAAGACAGGGTATAAACTGCAGATACATCACAGCTCCTGCCAAGGATGCCATGACCACTGGACTGGTTCCTGGTGTGGCAGACACCAAAAGGAGCCAGCTACTTCCAGCCAGGGCAAGAGCAGAAGGGAACAAGTCCAGGCCTCGCCCCAATCCCACTCAGCCATAGGTCTTGCTCTTGCTCCAGTCAAGAATACGGGGAGGGGCTGGAGAGATGGCTTAGTGTTTGCCTGCAAAGTCAAAGGATCCCGGTTCGACTCTCCAGGACACACATAAGCCAGGTGCACAAGGGGGCTCATGCTTTTGGAGTTCGTTTGCAGTGGCTGGAGGCCCTGGTGCGCCCATTCTCTCTCTCTCCCCTCTCTCTCCCCTCTCTCTCTCTCTCTCTCTCTCTCTCTCTCTCTCTCAAATAAATAAAATATATTTAAAATGTTTTTTTAAAAAAAAAAAAAAAAAAAAAAGAATGTGGGTAGCCCAGAGTAGGTGGATGGACAGGCTGCTCCTTGGGGACACTCAGTCTGTCCAGGGTGACTGTTTACTGCCTACGTGATTGGATAATGCCTTATTTAAATCCACAGCCTATTTACTGTGATGTCAATCAAGAGCTGATATGTGGTATTGTATGAGCCCTTAGATTATTGCCCTAGAGCCCGTGGCAGGTGACCTGCCTCACAACACCCCCTGGCTATATAACTGCCTGGCTTAGACATGGACACCTATCCTAAAAAAGAAGCCCAGTAGATTCTGCCCCCATCCCTCCACAATGTAAGATGTGGAAGACTTGTCTCACCGGATCACTGCTTTATCTTTAGGTTCTAGTATTCTACCTCCTGCTACACAGCAAGAGCTTAATAAACATGGAAGGAAGGAAGGAAGGAAGGAAGGAAGGAAGGAAGGAAGGAAGGAAGGAAGGAAGGAAGGAAGGAAGGAAGGAAGGAAGGAAGGAAGGAAGGAAGGAGGGAGGGGGGGGAGGGGAGGAAGGGAGGGAGGAAGGGAGGAGGGAGAAGAGAGGAGGGAGGGGGGAGAGGAGGAAGGGGAGGGAGGGAGGATCTTTGAAGGGTTTGGAATTTATAACCTGGAAACACAGACTAAGAATTTGGAAACTGACTCACATTAGCCTCATGAGCTAGAGGGGAGGAGATCCACCCCTTTCTAACTCCATTTTCCTTGGCGCCACCTCAGTTCTGAGTATCCCAAACCTGCTTGGACTCCTCTAAACTTTGAGACATTGGCCAAACACCCTCACCCTAAAAACCCCTTCTTATCCAAATCTATTTCTTTTTATTATTTATTTATTTACTTATTTGAGAAGAAGAGAGAGAGGCAGAGAGAGAGAATGGGCACACCAGGGCCTCCAGCCACTGCAAACTCCAGACGCATATGCCACCTTGTGCATACGTGGGTACTGGGGAATCGAACCTTAGGCTTCGCAGGCAAGCGCCTTAACCGCTAAATCATCTCCCCAACCCTCTTACCCAAGTCCATTTCTGTTGCAAGCCAAATCGCTTTCCCAACACAAGGAACAAATTTTGCTCCCTGATGTGTCCTGTTCCCCCTTCCCCCAGCTTCTCTTGGAGTCACACCCATTCCCCATTGCACCCTGGCTGCTCCCAGCCCTACCCGGCCCCACTGCTGTTCCCACCAGCTCTCATGGGTTGAGGCTCGGACAGATGGAGAACCAGAGCCAGGGACAGTGGCATGCTGGGATAGCAGTCCCGTGGGACAGGGGCAGGTGGAGGTACTGAGGTTCCTGTCCTTCCGTGGCCTCTCCTGACCCTGGCCTCAGCCTTCCAGGTCAGTGTGTCTGCTGTGGAAACCCAGGGCCGCGCTTGGCCATCCTGACCTTGTACACCTTCCACCCCACCTCTGCAGAGAGGAGCAGGGGCCAGTGGCCTCAGAGCCCTGGGAAACTCCTAGTTCTAAGCTGAAACAGAGGAAGGGGCACTCGCCCCCCACCATCCCCACCACCCCCCCACCACCCCACACACACTGAGGCTGCTCTCCGCCTGGCTGGATCAACTCTTTCTTGTTCTTGTCCTTCCGCCCTCGCCCCAGGTGCCCAGATACTAATTATAATGACCTGGTGAGTTACAAGACGGTGAAATTGCTTCCACCTGAGGTTGTCACGGGCTAGGAAGAAATACTAGGGCTGGAAATTAAACTGTGCCAGCAGGCTTGAAGGGGTGGGGGCAGGAGGAAGGATGGGGAGCGGGTGGGGAGAAATACCTGCAGCGTATGAAGTGGGGTTTATGGAGTGTCGACAAGAAACGTCCTTGGACAAGACACGGAAAAAAGATGGGACGCTGCCTACCCACTGCTGGTCACAGGACACAGAGGGCCACAACAGAGAGTGAAGTAACCAGGAAGGAACAGAGGCCCCAGGGCCACCTAGAGATCCAACAACAAGCAGAGTTGTGGATAATGGGTTGAGGCAGCCCAGGTACCCAGAGAGAGAAGGAGGAAAAGCCAGGGGACGTGGAGCCCAGCCTGGCTTCAGCAGTACACTAGCTCATGGCCCAGACCAGCCTAAGAAAATTCTCTCATAAGCCCAGCCCTTCATGCCCTGGGTATGGCTTGCCTATCTAGCCTTGCTGTGACCTCTCCCTCTCTGAATATGGATGTGCCAGGGCCTCCAGCTGCTACAAACAAAATTTCAGACACATGTGCCACCCTGTGCATCTGGCTTATGTGGGTACTGGGGAATTGAACCTGGGTCCTTAGACTCCACAGGCAAATGCTTTAACCGTTAAGTCATCTCTCCAGCCTCTGCTGTGACCTTTTTATTTAGAAGACTTACAGGACACCCAACATGGGGACTCAAGTGGAGAGGAAGGGCTGGGAAGCCCAACCTCTGAGGTCTTTGGTAAATTTCTCTCCTGGGCAACTGTAGGGGTCACAGAAGGACCATGTAAGTTTCTTACTGGGATCTGTCCCCACATGCCAGCCACAGGGTGAGGTTGGTCCCTCAAATCCATCTTATCTCCGGTACTACTTAAAAGTGGGACAAGGTACGGAAAAGGAAGGAAACGTCCTAGATTATGTTTATGAAATGAGCATAATGTTAATACCAACACACAACTGCAAGAACTCTTTCCCACACAAAGAACAACCCCACTGGGTCCCACTGCTACATCTCTAAATAAAATAGTGACATAGACTCTGACAGCATGGGAAGAAAAACAGTAAATATCATGACCCAGTGGAACTTAAAAAATTCTAGCTGAGGGCTGGAGAGATGGCTCAGCGGTTAAGGCACTTGCCTGCAATGCCTAGCAACCCAGGTTCGATTCCCCAGTACCCACGTATAGCCAGATGCACGAAGTGCATGCATCTGGAGTTCATTTACAGTGGCTACAGGCCCTGGTGCCCCTATTCATTCTCATTCTCTCTCTCTCCATGCACATAAATAAATAATATATATTTTTAAATGCTAGGTGAGTATTGTCAGGAAACATATTAACACATTAGAGGATTCATTCATAACTTATCTGCATAAACCAATAGTCATTCTTCATTTTTTAAAAACTTTCACTGACATAAAAATGAATAGCTACTTCTTAACATAATAAAAATATATCCATCTTGGGCTAGAGAGATGGCTTAGCAGTTAAGGTATTTTCCTGTGAAGCCTAAGGACCCAGGTTCAATTTCCTAGTACCCACATGAAGCCAGATGCACAGGGTGGCACATGTATCTGGAATTTGTTTACAGCAGCTAGAGGTCCTGGCATGCCCATTCTCTGTCTCTCACTCTCTCTCTCTAATAAATAAAAATTGTTTAAAAATTTTTTTAAAGTAAATGCATGTTTGCTTACCATATTTTCAGCTTACAATGAACCTATCAGGCTATAACTCCATCACAAGTTGAGAAGTAAATGAATAAAAATTGTGATGAGGAGTTGGAGAAATGGCGCAGCAGATATTAACGCTTACTGCTCAAGCACAAGGGTCTGATTATCCCTGGGTTTGATTCCCCAGACCTACGCAAACAGCCTGCCATGGCCTTATATACCTTTAACATCAGTCCCGTGGGGAGCAGAGACTGGAGAATCACTGGACTTGCCCAATCTGACTGGGAAAAAAAAAAATGGCAGCTCCAGCTTCATTGAGAGATTCCATCTCAATGAAACACATGGATTAGCAAAAAAAGGGAGTATAGCCCATGTTGTCCTTTAGCCTCCACACACACAGATATGCCACTTGTGCATCTGTGCACTCATATGCATACACCACAGCACATGTACTACACACACACACACAAAAAAAAATGGGCTGGAGAGATAGCTTAGCAATTAAAGGAACTTGCCTGCAAAGCCCAAAAACCCAGGTTCTATTCTCCAATACCCATATAAAGCCATATGCCCAAAGTGGCACATGCATATGGAATTTGTTTACAGTGGCTAGAGGCTCTGGCATGCCATTCTCTCTCTCTCTCTCTCTCTCTCTCTCTCTCTCTCTCTTTCTCTCTCTGTCTCTCTCTCTCTCTCTTCTCTGTCTCTCTCTGCATGCAAATAAATAAAATATTTTTTAATGTAATGGAAAGATTAAAGTGTTCATCAGCTTTCTATCACCATGACAAAAGAGTGGAGATGAGTAATTTATAAGGTGGAAAGATTTTGACCAAACAGAGCATCATAGCAGAAGTATGGCAGGGCAAAGAAAAAGGGGCTGGGGTCCTAACATCAAGGGCATCCCCCCAGTGACTACTTCCTCCAACCACGCTTACATACTAAGGCTTCCACCACCTCCCAATAGCACTACCAGCTGGAGACCAAGTGTTCAAGCCCCAGGGGGATATTCCAGATCTAAACTATTAAAGCAAAATTATCATTATTTTCAGAAGATATAAATATATATATGGTACACCAAAGAAAATCAACTAAAAGACTACTGCCACAAATAAGAAAATTCAATCATATAGGCCTGCTAAAAACATTAATATGCAAAATTCAGTGGGTTTCATATTTTAAAATGACAGCCAGTTGGAGCATGTAATGAAAAAACAGATGACATTTACAATTGCAAGTAAAAGGATAATATACCTGGGTGTATGTGATATGATGTGCTGTGTGTGTGTGTGTGTGTGTGTGTGTAAGGCTCAAAAATGCTACTGAGGGACCCAAAAGATGACTTGTCAAGACAGGTCATGATGTTGGATAAAAAGAATCAACACTGTGAAGTGATTTCAGTTTTCTCTTAATTAACCTATGACATTTCTGTGTTCCAGTAAAAATACCAATAGGCGTTTTTAATGCGCAGACGTGACTTTGAAATTCACATGGAAGAAATAAATGAGTGCGTAAAAGTAGCCGGAAAAATCCTGAAGCGTCATGTGGGGAGCTGGTTCCATCAGATACTTAAACATATTATTGAACTTCAATGATCAAAATAATAGGAGAGTAGCTGATGTGTAGAAAAACACATCATGGCACAAAACAGAAAGCACAGAAATAAAACCTAACATCTGTGATCGTGTATCAATGGCAAAGCTGGCATCCAAAATCACTGAAACCAAGAATGTAGCCTTTAATCCCAGCACTCAGTGGTGCTGAGGTAGGAGGTTCACCGTGAGTTCAAGGCCAGCCTGGACTACTGAGTGAGTGTCAGGTTACCTAGGCTAGAGTCAGAGTCTTCCTCACAAAAAAAAAAAAGAAGAAGAAGAAGAGGAGGAGGAGGAGGAGGAGCAGAAAGGGAGGGAGAGAAGAAGGAGGAGGAGAAGGAGAAAAAATGGGAGAAGGGGATTGCAGGGAAGGGATAGGGAGGAAAATCAACTAAAACAAATTGTATTATTTGAAAATACCAGAATGAATTATACCAGAATTTCTGTATGCTAATTAAAAATAGTATTTTTTAAATGCATTGACAGGGCTGGGCATGGTAGCGCACGTCTTTAATCCCAGCATTCGGAAGGCAGAGGTAGGAGGATTTCTGAGAGTTCGAGGACACCCTGAGACTACATAGTAAATTCCAGGTCAGCCTGGGCTAGAGTGAGACCCTATCTCAAAAAAAAAAAAAAAAAAAAAAGCATTGAGAAAAGATTGGGAGTGGAGCTCAGTCATAGAGCACTTGCCCAGCATGTTCAAGGTCCTGATCCCTAGTGTGTACACACACACACACACACACACACACACATACATGATCCCTGAGGATCAAAAACATATATATAAATGGCCAATATATTTGTGAAAAACAATATTCAACATCACCAATTATCCAGGAAATGCAAATTAAAACCACAGTGAGGCATTACCTCACACCTGTTAGAGAAATAACAAGTGTTAGGCTGGAGAGATGGCTTAGTGGTTAAATTCTTGCCTGTGAAGCCTAAGGACCCCAGTTCAAGGCTCAATTCCCCAGTACTCACGTAATACACAGGTGGCACATGAATCTGGAATTCGTTTGCAATGTGTGGAGGCCCTAGTGCACCCATCCTCTCTCTCCCCCCTCTCTCTCTGTCTCTGCCTCTTTCTCTGTCTGTTTCTCTCAAATAAATAAAGAAAAATAAACAAAATTTTAAAAATAGAAAATAACAAGTGTTGGCAAGAATGTGTAAAAAGAAAATGCTTATACATGGAGGGGAATGTAAATTGGCACAAACATGATAAATAATAAGGAAGTTCCTCAAAAAATAAAAACTGGGAGCTGGAGAGATGGCTCAGCAGTTAAGGTGCTTGCCTGCAAAGCCTAATGACCCCAGGTTCGATTCCCCAGGACCCACATAAGCCAGATGCACAAGGTGGTGCACATGTCTGGGATCCGTTTGCAGAGGCTGGAGGCTCTTACGCACCCATTCTCTCTCTCTCTCTTTCTCTCTCTCTCTCTACCTCTTTCTCAAATAAATATAAAAATAAAATGTTTTTTAAAACGGTGATTAGCACAAGAGTTAGCTCTGAGAGTTAGTTTTGGTTTCTTTGGATGTATACCCAGAAGTCTAAGTGCTGGGTCATGTGGCCACTCCAGTTTTCATTTTTTAATATTTTGTTTATTTTCAAGGAGGGAGAGAGAGTGGAGGGAAGAGAATGGGTGTGCCAGGGCCTCCAGCCACTGCAGATGAACTCCAGATGCATGTGCTACTTTGCACACCTGGCTTTACACACCTGCACACCTGGGTCGGCTTCGTAGGCAAGTGCCTTAACCACTAAGTTATCTTTCCAGCTCCTAATCAGAGTTTTATTCCCAGTCATCAAGATGCAGAGTCAATGTCTGCTCACAGATGAAGGATAAAGAAAATGTGATGTATAGATACGGTGGAGTAGTATATAAAATCTGTATACAAAGCAAATATTTACTGGTAATGAATCATGAAGAAATGTTTATTTTACAACAATTTGACTATCATAATCCTACCATTTCATTAAAGACAAAAGCAAACATGCATACTAATAAGCTGTGCGTGCTTACTTACTATGGTGGTTCAAATGTGAAATGTCCTCCCCGAGCTTCATGTGTTTGCGATTAAGCCTCATTCTTCAGCTTCTTGGAAGCCTTGCCAAAGGAGGTGTGTCACTGGAGTGGACCTTGAAGTTCATTAGCCCAGCTCCAAGCCCAGTTCTTACATTATTTCCACCCAGATATGTGACAAGATGTGAGCCAGCTTCCTACTCCTTCCACACTTGCCCTGCCATCCTGAAGCTTCCTCTCAGGACTGTGAGCTGAAAGAAACCCTTTCCTCCCATCAGCTGTGTCTGGTTGGGTGTTTTGTCCCAGCCAGCAGTGAGAAAGTAACTGCAATATTTGTGGTTGCATAAAGAATTAAATCTTGGGGGCTGGAGAAATGGCTTAGCAGTTAAGGCATTTACCTGTGAAGCCAAAGGATCCCAGTTCGATTCTCCAGGACCCACATAAGCCAGATGCACAAGGGGCACATGCATCTGGAGTTTGTTTGCTGTGGCTAGAGGCTCTGGCATGCCCATTCTCTCTGTGTCTGCCTCTCTTCTCCTTCTCTCTCTCTCTCTCTGCTTGCAAATAAATAAATAAATAAATAAATAAAATTTTTAAAAAAGAATTAAATCTTGGCTGAATTCTTGATACTACAGGGCATAGAGCATCTTGAATGTTTCCCAGAGTTGATCAATATTTGGATTTTATAATCATCCATGCTGAGCACACGCTTTGCATAAATTGCATAGTATAAAATGGCAGACGTATGTTTAGGACCATTTCAGAAATTGTTGGAAATTTCATCCCAAATCTGAAGCCAAAACTCATTTAATGAGTTTTATGAAACTCAAGGCAGCATCTCAAACAGCAATTTTTGAAATCAAACATTCTTCTGCAATATAGTCCAAAGGTATATTCAGCTGGTACTTACATGCTCATGAACGGCAGCAGGAGAATATTAAGTCTTTGTCTCCTGTAATTAAACCATTCTCTTTCTATAAGAGCAGAAATCTTTGTACACACAACTCACAGCATACGAAAGTCTCGAGTATGAGCCGAGGTTTTGCAGGCAGCATTTGCTGGCATTATGTGGTGTGACAGTGCACACAGGGCAGAGTGCACCTAGTATGTTCTCAGAACCAAGGCTGCGGTGAAGTCTCACAACACAACATGGGCAAGCACTGCCAGAACACCTCACATTCATTGCACATTTAATTTGGTATTAATCATTGGTCTCTTTGTGTTCAGATAAGGTTTATTTTGTTGCCAATTATTATGACCCCTCCCCCACATTCACAACCTTATATGGGATGGCGACCCAGTTTAGGAAACTAGGAACAGAAGGAATTCCTGTCATTTGCAAGATGGATAAACCCAGGGGCAGCAGGACGGTGTCAGAGAAAAGAGAGATGTTGGTTTTAAAGTGCAAAGTTGGGGCTAGGGAGATGGCTTAGCAGTTAAGGCATTTGCCTGCAAAGCCAAAGGACCTCCAGTCAATTCCCCAGGACCCATGTAAGCCAGATGCACAAAGTGGTGTATGTGTCTCGAGCTTGTTTTCAGTGGCTGGAGGCCTTGGTGTGCCCATTATCTCCTTTCTCTGTCTCTTTCTCTCTCTCTCTCTCTCCCCCTCTTTCTCTCTCAAATAAATGAAAATAAATTTTTTAAAGTGCAAAGTTGGGCTAGAGAGACAGCTTAGTGGTTAAGGCACTTGCCTGTGAAGCCTAAGGACTCAGGTTCAATTCCCCACAACCCACATAAGCCAGATGCACAAGGTAATGCGTGCATCTAGAGTTCGTTTGCAGTGGCTAGAGGCCCTGGTGTGCCCATTCTCTCTCCTTCTCACTCTCCCTCTCTTTCTCTCTAATAAATAAATGAATAGGTGTTTTTTTTTAAGTGCAAAGTTTCTTTCTAGTAGGATGAATAAGTTCTGGAACTCTATTATATAGCCTCGTGACTGTAATTTAATAATAATAATAAATGCATGCACCAGGTAACTGTTTCTTCCAGATGGAAACATTCATTCCCATTCCTGGAGGTAAGCAGAAAAGCTCAGGAAACATAAGATTCATGAGGCCCCCAAAGGTCACAGAAGAGGTAAATATTTGCTGAAGGAGAGAAGGTTGTGGAGGAATAGCTACCTGAAAGTTGTGCAGGGGACACCAGTAATGCAGTTGTCATGAGTCATCACCCATACAGAGGTGGGACTTCTCAGAGGTGCAGCTGCCTAACTCACCCAAGCTCCTGTAAGTGACCCATCACCCATGCTTCTATAAGTAACCCCCTATAAACTCATTGGTTCACTAAGCTGGACTTGGATTGTGTCTTGTCTTTGATCTCTCTGTCTGGAGGTGAATAGAAATAGATGCTCCCGGAAAAGTAATGCCACAAACATGGTATACTTGAAAGTCACCAAGAGAAGAGATCTTCAGTGCTCATACCACAAGAGTACGAGAGGGTTTATTAGCTTTATTAGTTACTTTCCTCCGTGCTGGACCTGAAAAGAAACAACTTAAGGGAGCAAGGATTTATTTGGGTCATGACAGGAGACACATGGCAATACAGGATCAGCTCCTGTGTGTGGTGGTGAGAGCTGGCAGCATGGTGTGCTCATATCTTGGCAGACCAGGAAGCAGAGTGCTCACCTGGAAGCAGGTTCAGGCTATAACCCTCAAGACCCATCATCCAGCAATCCACTGCCTCCAGTTAGGCCCTGCCTCCTAAGGTTTCCACAAGCAGTACCACCATCTGGGGAACAAGTGTTCAAACACAAAAGCCTGTGGGAGCTATTTGACATTCAAACAGCAATAGTTTCTTTTCTCATTGTCATATGACAAAAATAGCCCAGAGAACATATGCCATATTATATTTAAGAAAAGAGACCTTTATTTTCATATTGCCATGGTTTCAGGGGTTTTGGTCCCTGGTTGTTTGACAGGACATTATGGCAGCAGGGGGGCGGGGGGGGTGAGGACAGGTGCTCACATCATGGCATACAGGAAGCAGAGCACAAGACTGGAAGTAACCAGGAATCAAAGACTTCCAAAGACCTGCCCCACTAGCCTACTTCCTCCAGGTGGGCCCCACCTCCTGAAATTTTCCAGAACGTCCCAAATTAGTGGTACCAGCTGGAATCCAAGCATTCAAAGCATGAGCCCATGAGGGACATTGCATATTTTAAATAATAACAGCGAAGAGATAGGTACATTAATTGACTTGATTTAATCATTTCAGAATATTTAAATATATCAAAACATCATGTAATACATCATAAATATGTATAATCTTTATTTATTAAGTATACTTTAACAAAGCTGAGGAGAAAAGCAAGATTACTAAGGAGAAGATAAGCTATTTAAAAATGTTATTAAGGAAACTTGGCAGCCATTGAGAAAAATTAAAATTAGATCTATACTTATACCTTCTGCCAAAGTAAATTCTAGATCGATCAAAGATTGAAATCTTTTTAATGAAATAATTGACCTAGAACAAACCACAGGGAAATTTTTTAATAATTTTATTATGTGAGAGTCCTTTGACAAGGTGTCCCAAAGCCAAAAAATATTGCTAACATATAAATAGAAATTGCTATATAAAAATAGGAAAAAAAATTAGGGCAGAAAGAAGTGACCATTTCCAAAGTCAATAGACAAATGACAAACTGAGAGAGATAGCTAATGCTTATTACAGATAGAGGGATAATTTCTCATTTGAATGAAAAGCTCATACACATCAATAAATTATCAGGCATGGTGGTATATGCACCCAGCACTCAGGAGGCTGAGGCGGGAAGATTTCTGCAAGTTCAAGGCCAATCTGGACTACCTAGTGATCCTCAACAAATAACAAAGAAATCAATAACTCCACAGAAGTATGGGCAAAGGGTGTGAAGATAATTCATAGCAGGAGAAAAAAAAATGGGTCTTAAGCATTCAGCAGGACACCCAACCTCCTCTGTAGTAAGGAAAAGGAAAACTAAACTACCTGATTTTCTGGGACAAAATACCTAACAGGAAACAGCTTTTGGAAGGGAAGAGTTTATTCCTGGCTTTCAGTTTCAAGGAGAAGTATCATCAAGGTGGGAAGAGCATGGCAGGAACAGACATCCAGATTCTATATCTCCACATCAGCAGGGAGGAAGGAGAGCGAGGGAGGTGAGGTGAGCCGGCTAGCAAGCAGGACTGGACTATGAAATCCAAGGCCTGCCCCTGGTGACACATTTCCTCCAGCAAGGCTCCACCTCCCAAAGACTCCACCAAACGTGGATCAAGTGAGAAGTTTAATCACAAACGTGTGAGGCCATGAGGGACACTCCACACCCAAACTTCACACCGATCTACCATTTACTAACCACACTGGCAAAGAGCAAAACATTTGCTAACATACAGTGTGGCTGAAAGGTCAGAGGAAATGGGCATCTCATATATTACTGCTGCTACAGTCTCTTTGGGGAACAATTTAGTTGCATCTGTCAAAATCACTAATGCCACTGGGCGTGGTGGCACGGGCCTTTAATCCCAGCACTCGGGAGGCAGAGGTAGCAGGACTGCTATGAGTTCAAGGCCATCCTGAGACTACATAGTGAATTCCAGGTCAGCCTGGGCTAAAGTGAAACCTTACCTCAAAAAACGAACCAAAGAGGGCGCACGCATTTGGATTTCGTTCACAGCAGCTGAAAGACTGCTGGCGCGCCCATCTCTGTCTCCCTCTCCCTCTCTATCTCTCTCTGTCTCTCTCTCCAAAAATAAATAAATAATAATAATAAAAATTTAAAAAAACGAACCAAAAATGTCACTAATGCCTAGGCCATTTGGCACAGCAAACATTCTTCTAAGAAGTATGTGAGGGCTGGAGAGATGCCTCAGCAATTAAGGCACTTGCCTGCAGAACCTAATGATCCAGGTTTGGTTCTCCAGTACCCACGTGGAGCTGGATGCACAAAGTGTGCATGCATCTAGAATTCATTTGCAGTAGCTAGAGACCCTGGTGGGCCCATTCTCTCTCTTTATTTTCTCTCTCTCTTTACCTCCTTCTGTGTCTCTTCTTGCAAATTAATAAATAAAAATATTTTTAAAAATAAAAAAATAATTATATGGATGGTGAATGCACAAATTTAACTAGGAAAAAAGCGGGCTAAAAATACCAAATATCAACAGGTGATGGTTTCAGTAGGTAGTGACACATACAGTATATACACAAGGGATACTAGGTAGCCATTTAAAAGCATGTGGGGTGACTTAGCAATGCAACTCCACATACATACCCAAACAGAAGCCATGTTCACACAAAAACTTGTACATAAGTGTCCATAGCAGCATCATTCGTAATAGCCAAATGAAAAACGACCAAAATATTCACTAAACTACTGAATGGATAAACAGTGGTCTGTTCAAGCAGTGGAATATTATTTAGCAATATAAAGAAAGAAACGTACTCATACATGCTACAGTGTGGATCAACTTTGACAACATTGTACTAAGTAGAAGAGGCAAGTCAGTAGAGGAAGGCTGGTGGTTCTAATGGTGAGGGGAGAGAGGCGGAGGAGAGCGCTTGCTAATGATACGTGGTTTCTTTTAGGGGTAATAGAAGTACTCCACAATTAGATAGTGGTGATGGGCTTTGCAAATACACAAGGCCTTGAAAAGGGTGAGTTTTATCATGTGTGACTCTTATTTTATCTCCAAGAAAAAAAAAATGTGGAGGCTCTTTCTGTCTTGCTTTGGGGTGTTCAATGAGAAAGTAATGCAGAGCCGGGCATGGTGACACACACCTTGAATTCCAGCACTTGGGAGACAGAGCTAGGAGAATCACAGTGAGTTCAATGCCACCCTGAGACTACACAGTGAATTCCAGGTCAGCCTGGGCTACAGTGAGATCCTAACTCGAAAAATAAAAGAAAAGATAAGCCAGGTGTGGTGGCACACACCTTTAATCCCAGCACTGGGGGAGGAGGAGGATTGCTGTGAGTTCGAGGTCACTCTGAGACTACACAGTGAATTCAAGGTCAGTCTGGGTTACAGCAGAACCCTACCAAAAAAAAAAAAAAAAAGGGAGGAGGGAAAGAAAGAAAGCACTTGGGAGCAGAGAGAGGAAGGAAGGAAGGAAGGAAGGAAGGTCAAGGACTAGAAAGAAAGGAAGGAAGGAAGGAAGGAAAAAAAAAAAAAAAGAGAGAGGAGGGAAGGAAGGCACAGAACCCTGGATGCTACAGTAACATTTATGAACAAAAGAGGGGAGTATGTCTTATAGAAATGTGTATGTGTGTGTGTGTGTGTGTGTGTGTGTGTGTGTGTGTGTTCCTACATTCTCTTGAAGGGTATGCAGAAAGTGGTGACATTGTCTTGGTGAGGGACCTCAGAGTCTGGGGGATGGGGTGGAACAGAGACTTTGTACTGCAAATATCCTTGAACCACGAGGATTTATTACCTATTCAAATATTAAATTGAATTTAAATTTTAAAATGAAAGTGACCCTCTGTCAGAACATGGGGACAGAATTAATTGTATTAACAGTGGGGCTGCCACTAGTGGCCTTTAGGAAGACAAAGACCCCAGGCAGCTATACCCAAGTCCAGCCATCTTCAGGCCTGAGTGGTGGTGACTTGAAGCATGGGAACATCCAAGACGGGTGGGACTCTGGCAAGGCCCAGTGGGATTCCTACAAGGAAGTGGCCCAGGGACTGTGGAAGGAAAGAGGGGAAGGGAAGACAGGGATACTGTGTTTGGTTCCGGAAACCAGAGCCAGCTTCTAGAAACTACAGGGAAAGTGAGGACAAGGAGTAGAGAGGCTGAGAGAGAAGTTACTTTGGGACCCTTTTCTGAACCAGCTGAGTCTCTCAAACCAATGATGACAAAATCTGTTTGCCTGCCCTGGGTAGGGCTGTAATCAGCCTATCTCAAAGCCACCCATGAAGCCCTGCCCCATAAGCAAAATGAGGCATTGCTGTGCTCTCAGATGTAGCCCATAGCACTGAGAAAGATCTCACTCCAGAGGCAAAAGGAAAAGACTGTAGGGGCCTCTGGGGAGGCCTCCAGGTGTCTTCCGATGTACACGTTTCTCTCTTTTCACGTGGCTGTGAATAGAGGATGCTCTGGGAAGTTCCTGAACCACACTGATGTGGACTCCATGTCTTATCTACCATGTGCAGATGGTTGTGGGCATCTAGGAATAGAAGCCCGCCCACAGCCAGAGAGACAAAGAAGACCCTCTGTAAAAGACATGGAGAGGCCTCAAGAGTGGTCAGGAGGACAATGTTCACGCATGGGGCAGAACTAGTTACCCTCCTGCCCCATCAATTCACCATACCCAAAGCCCCAGAAGTTGTCCTGGTGCTGGTGGAGAGAGAGAGGCCTCAAAGAAAGAACGCCCACCTTGGATCGCCTAGGTTAGTACTTGGAAAAACACTACTTTGGGGCTGGAGAGATGGCTTAGCGGTTAAGGCACCTGCCTGCTAAGCCTGAGAACCCAGTTCCAATCTCCAGGTCCCACATTTAGCCAGATGCAAAGTGACGCAAGGGCACAATGCCACACTTGACCACAAGGGGCCGCACACATCTGGATTTCATTCACAGCAGCTGAGAGACTGCTGGCATGCCCATTCTCTATCTGTCTCCCTCTCTCTCTCTGTCTGTCTCTCTCTGTGTCTCTCTCCAAAAAAAAAATTAAAAAATAAAAGAAAAAAGAAAAACACTACTTTGTCCCAGTGGTGAGAAAGGAACTGCTATGGGGTCTGTGAATGTAATCACTCTCTTCTGGTGCCAAGGAAAACTAGACTCTCCTAGTATCAGGAGAATGAGAACCTCCCAGTGTCGGGAGAACTAGAACCTCCACCAGGTGAGAAGTATGGGGAGAGAGGGGCCCATATGTCCTCCAGAAGTCATCTCTGCCTAGTTCTCTTGGGAGTGACAGCCAGTTCCCAGTGTTGGGACCTGTTCCCATGCTGAATGGAAGACCTCATAGAAATTGCCCTTTTCTGGTCCCATGGCCCCAACTATAAAGCTGGCAACCAAAGTCTGACTTCGTCTCAAATGCTCCAAGCAGATGAGCAGAGAAGGGACAGGGGTGAACCACAAACAGACAGACCTGGACTTGAATTCCACCCCTAGTCTCCATGAACTTGAGCACGCCACCACACCTCTCTCAGATTCCATGTCCTTCCTATCAGTTAGGGACGTGCAGAGAAGCCATTGAATACGACCTCACAGGAAACAGATGAGATTAATGCCTCACACCTGCTGGTCACCACATTATTGCAAACTCATTGTACAGATGGAGAGTCTGAGGTCCCGAGAAGAGGGGCGGGGAAGGCAGAATAGGATCCTCTGACTTCCAGCAGAGGGACTCTCTTGCACAGGTAGGAAAGCATCCTATGGAAACCCAGGCCACAAACCTGCCTCACCTATTACTATGCCTTTGGGGGATACTTTTAGGAGCATCTTTTTTCTTGCTAGAAACATTTTTTTCTTTCAATTTGGTGCCAGTCTGGTGAGGGCTGAAGGGTGGTTAAAAAGCTCCCTGAAGCTGGGCGTGGTGGTGCACACCTTTAATCCCAGCACTCGGGAGGCAGAGGTAAGAGGATCACTGTGAGTTCGAGGCCACCCTGAGAATACAGAGTGAATTCCAGGTCAGACTGAGCTAGAATGAGACTCTACCTCGGGGGGAAGCCGCCTGGTGGCTAGAGATGCTGAGGCCGAAGCCCTGCTACCAGGGGTTGCAGAGGCCCTTGGTGGGACTTGCAGGTGAATCTTTTGTCTAAGCCTAAGGCCAGGCAGCCTACGGAAGTTGATCAAGAGATTGCCCAGCTTCCCAATGAGTCTCACTTCCTTCCCTAGGAAGTGACACCCCAGGAAGTCACAGAAGTGGGAGGGCCCATGGGAGCAGATCCAAAAGGGCTGGTTCAGGCTCTTTCCAGGGCCGTGGTGGCCTGTGTGGCCTACAGACAAGCATCTCACACTGGGGAGTGCTCATGGCGCAGCCTCAAGCGTCCATCAATTCTAGGAAGTCACCTACTCACTCCAGAGCCACTCAGCTACGTGCAAGATAGAAGGACAGAGTCAGAGAAAGATCAAGAAGCCCGCACATACCGGTGCACCAGGCACTTTATGATGGCCTTCAACTAGATGGAAAATAGTCTGACCAATGGGGGAGTTCAAGGTTAGTCAGCAATGAGGAGCTGGCCCAGAAGTGAAGGATGGTGGCAGACAGAGCAGATAGTAGGCAAGCGTCCCTGGATCAACCTTGTTCAAACATGAATGAAGCAAGAGACATATCCGCTGGACCTCCAGGTACACTTAGGACCTGAGCAAAGTGATGCATCAGTCAGCGCATTACATAGAAACTTGCAGGGCTGTCAACAAAGGGTGGCATAGAATCTCAGGCCTGTGGGAGCGGGAAGTTGTCACTAACCAAGCCCAAAGGGTAAGAAGAAAATAGGAACTTTCTGGGGCCTCTGTTACAGTTAAATTTCAATTGATCAAATCAGGAACAGCTCTTGGACAAGTCTGTGTGGACATTTCCAAGAGGGATTAACTGAGAAAGCTAGCCCTTGCCCCAGAGTGGGCAACCCTTCTAGGGGCAGCCCAGACCATGAAGAGGTTCCTAGAAAAAGCAGTATCTTTTGCCTGGCGGCCCTTACTACCTGCTGGTGTGGGTATCTACAGTGTAAAGACCGTCCTTCACTGACATTAGAACCCAGCTTCTTCAGCCTCCCAACATGGACCAAAGACCCACAGCTCTCTGGGAATCCTCCAGGCCTTCGGTGCCAGATTGGGACTGCTGAGGCATCCAGCCTCGTGGACTGAGCCAGTTACCGGGTTTTCAGGCTCTCCAGCCTGCTGACAGCCACTGTTGGACTGCCTGGCCATTATTGTGTAAGCCAGTCTAATGAATCCCCTTTCTAACGTATATTCGATGGCTTCTATTCCTCCAGAGAAATCTGATTAATACAGCCTGTGAGAGGACGGTTACAGACACATGCCACTGTGACTCTCAGAAGAATAAGGACCATCCAGGTGTCCTTAGTGACCAGCCTTCTGAAGTAAACAGCAGGGAAAGTCACCAAGGGTATATAGAAAGAAGCTGACCTTCCACCTCCATGAACTTGAGCTTCCAAAACCAGAAAATAAAGCCAATCCAGAGACACTGAAGTCAACTCCAAAACACCCCAGCTGGGGAGCCAATCTGTCCCCAGCAGCCTGGCCAAGGTGACCCGTGGCCCAGTGAGCTCATCCCCCCTGGCGCTAGGACCCAGTCCCTTACCTCCCAGGGCCCTTTTCAAAGTCAGAAGGCAGAAAGCTGAACAGTCCTCTCTGATCCCTCTGTCAATCCCATATCTGGGCCCAGGACTCATTTTCAAACCAACCAAGCATCAGAAGTCACACATCAGGCTTATCTCTCCTGCCACTCATCTTCAGAAAGCCCTTCTCCCCTTTCTCTGTCATTCCCAGACAAATAGAAATCCCTCCTCCCATCCCAAATCCTAATGAATTGTCTGAAGTCAGGGAGCAGCGCCCAGCCTTGCACAGCCCCCAGCCACCAGGGCATGCTGAGCGCAGATAGCGGATCCACCCAGGTCTGACTCTGCTGGTCCAAAATAGATGAACAGTTGGGGATTCCCCCTCCCCTACCTAGACCCAGGCTGCTAGTCCCCATCCTATCCCTGTCTCCGATACTTAAAATGGGGTCTCTGTCTCTGTTTGCTATTTGCAAGAAACTGGGGTCTTCGCTTTTATATCTCTGATTTAATGCTGTTTGTTCTAGAAACTTCCATTCCTCCCTCCCTCTCAGCTGCTTTGCCCTTGACAGTGCTGGGTGATGGCTGCAAACGAGTAGTGTTTTTTAGAACCAGACACCTGGCTGGAATCCTTGCTCAGTCGTTATTACCCATATGGCATTCATTCATTCACTCATGCATTCTCTTTCATTCAACAAATGTATTCATTGTTAGAGACATGCGAGAACCAGACAGGGACTCTGCCATCATGGTACTCACACATCAAAGGGAAAAGCAGACAATAAACAAGGTGGGAATAAAATAGCCATGGGGCTGAGGAGATGGCTCAGTGGGTAAAGTGCTTGTCTCACAAGCATGAGGACCTGAGTTTGATCCCCAGCACACATAACAATGTTAATTGTGATGGCATGTGCTTATAATCCCAGCACTGGCGAAGAGGGAGACAGACAGGTCCTGGGGGTTCACTAGTCTAGCCTAATTGACAAGTTCCAAGCCATGAAAGAACTTGCCTCGAAAGAGGTGGACAGAATCCCTGAAGATGGTACTTGAGGTTGTTCTCTGGCCTCAACATAAAAAGACACACATATGCATGTGCTCCCACCACACATTTTTTTTTTTTTTTTTTTTTGGTTTTTCGAGGTAGGGTCTCACTCTAGTCCAGGCTGACCTGGAATTCACTATGTAGTCTCAGGGTGGCCTCGAACTCACGACGATCCTCCTACCTCTGCCTCCTGAGTGCTGGGATTAAAGGCGTGCGCCACCACGCCCAGCTCATTTTTTTTATTAAGTAGAAACTTTGTATAGACACATCATAGGTTGACATCACCATTTCCCTTCTCCCTGTCCCCACTCCACTGAGGGCCCTCCTTAGAAGAATTGCTGGCATGCACCATGGAGCTGTGGGTTATGAGTTGGAAGAGCCAGAATCAGTCATTGTGGGGCAGGGCAATGCCTCTGAACATTCCCTCCCACTATGTGGCTCTTACATTCTTTCCGCCCCTCTTCTGCAACATTCCCTGAGCCTTGGTGGGTGTGGTAGTTTGAATATATGTCCCCAATATATTCAGTGTTTTATTCGTTATAGTTTGCTTCTGCAATCACCTTGCTAGAGGCAATGTCACTGGGGGCCAGTCTTAAGGTGTGGTGGTGGGTTTGAGATTCCATTGTAAAGATATGCAAAGTGTGCCTAATAGGAGTTCCTGAAGCTTGCTGTGGCTTGGCTGTAGTTTTTGCTCTGTGTGCTGTGTGGCTGGTTGGTTTTTCTCTCTTGCTTGGCCCTGTGAAGGCAGGCCAGCTTCTTCTGCCATTATGGAACTTCCCTGGATCTGCAAGCTTCAATAAATAATATCCCTTCCTTCATAACTGTGCCTGGTCTGGAAGTTCATCTCAGCGAACCTGAAGCTGTCTGCTACAGTGGGTGTGCTTTAAGTCTATATTGGCGTTGAGCTCTCAGAAGCTTCTGGATTTCTGCTTTGGTGCATTTTGAGTATCTTCAGTGTCTGCATCACCCTGGCCCAGGTTGTCAGGCTCACCATGGAGGCAGCACTCTGGTCCCACACACACATTTAAAAAGCGGTAAGATGGAGAAGCTGAGCGTGGATGAGGGGAGGGTGAGGAGTGTAATAGAAGAGGTCCTCAGGGTAGGGTTTTTAAGGAGGTGACTTTGAAATAAGATATTGAGCAATTATCCGGCCTCAGAACCCATTTGCTTAGCTTAAAAAAAAAAGAAAGAAAGAAAGAATTTTCAAGACTGTCTCTCCAAATTGATGAAGACTTAGTAAGTTAATATATGTTAAGTGCTGGCCCACAGCCTGGCATATAATAAGTGTTCAATTAATTGTAGATTCATGTCTAGCTAAGGCAAGAGGAATCCAGGAGTGGTTCCTAGCCCCAAGGGTTGCCTTCCTGGAGCAGGCTGTCCTCCATGGCCAGCCCACACCTATGAAGTGAGGAGGCCCCAGTCCTAGTTGTGAGAGATTGCCACAGCCTGGACCCATGAGGCCCATGAGCCTGGGGCAAGCCTGGGCCCTGGCATAGCCTGAACTACAGTGTTCACTCATCTCTTGCTGGCCCTCTGAGTTGCTGCCTCAGTTTCTCCTGTGAGCCCCCATATTCCTGCTCTGTCTCATCCAGAACAAGTTGAATGGAACCAGAATATTAACCAATTTAGGAGAGCTCACCCACTCAGCCCAGTTTTTGGCTGACAGTCCCCACTACAATGCCAGTTGTTCCCTGTGCACAGCCCCCTCCATCCCCCTCCTCCAGGAACTAGAACCCTGTCTCTCCTCCAGCCACCTGGAAGCACAGCTGACTTCAGGGAGCCAGTGCAGCTGAGGATGGGCAGGACAGAACATTGTCCCAAAGGGAAGGCATGGTGTGACTCTCCTACTCCGCCGGGACCTCAGCGCTGCCCTACAGACAAACACCACTCCTGACTGATGGCAGGAAATTAGCCTCCACTAAGCCCAGCTCAGGACCGATAAATACTCCTGGGGAGGGAGCCAGATAGAGTGAGGGAGAGCCGGAAGGGTTGAAAGGGGAGCAAAAGGAGAGAAGCTGTTCTTCAGAGACAAGCCCCATCACCCCAGCTCTTGAGGTCTCCCCCTCTGGCCCTACAGGAATTGGTGGTGGGGACAGTGACAGCAGATAGCCATCAATCTTCATAATTATGGCTAATTCCTCCATCAACTAAAGTCCTTTCCCATTCTTCAGGGCTTCACCGGCCTTTCTACCTCCTCCTGGAAGCCTTCCTAGATCATTCTAGTTGATGCTAGCTCCACTCCTGGCTGCTTACAGTATGCCAAACTTTATACACGGCATCTCATTCTCCCTCACCCTACCATCCTCCCCCAGGAGTAACTGTCACATTTCACAGGTGAGAAAGGGAAACTGAGAGGTGAAGTGACACACCCTGGGACACACAGTCTATCAGCAAAATGTGAGACCAGGTTTAAACCAAGCCCATCTGACTGCAAGGTCTGATGGACCCCCATGGTCATTTCTCACCCTTGACCTCTTATCAGCACCTTCAACCTCTGATTCATACCAGTCATAGAGTGCAGAATGTTCCAAGCTGCCACATCTCTGCATGCCCGCACTCCCCCATTGGACTGTGAGGTTTTCAAGGGCAGGGCCATGCTACACACCTCATCACTCCAGTCCTTCCCCATTCCCTCAGAAGCTATCTTGGGTCTACATACAGTAGACAACATTCTTCATTTAGGGATAGAAGACTTGGGTCCACACAAGTGGCCGGCACAGATCCTTCAGGGCCTCCATCTTCCTCCCAGGTCTCCTCCCAGGCAGCTCAGCTCAGTTCTGCATCTCTGTACCTGCTTAATGTTCCCCCTGGCCTCACCAAGATTCCCCTTACAGCATTCCAAAACTCTCATGAGCCTTTGCATTTCAAGCAGACACGATTGTATCAGCCTTCCACCCCGTCTTTCCAGAGGCTGAGCTCAACCCAAGTTTGATGAACTGATCGCGGTTAGATAAATCGCATCAGCTGTCGGCTTTGCTGAGGCTGGGGAATGACATTTTCCCGGTTTCGTGTGAAGGAGCCCTTCCAGCCGCCAACTCACCAAGGCCAGGTGAGACGAATCAAGAGTTTTACACAAACGTCCCGCTCCGCCCATCTGGGCTATCCAGGCTGGCTTCTAACTCCCTGTGGTTTCCGAGAGGCTAGGAGCTGGCAGACAGCAGAGCATGGAGGGCGCAGGGGACGCAGTCTCCTCTCCTGCCTTGATGGTAATTGGCAGTATTTCCATGCATTTCCATGCGGAATTATGCCATAAATTTACTTCGCTCCAAATAGGGTTGCTCCCAGCAGGGAATGCAGTGAGAGAGTAAAGGGAGAGAGGGAGAGTGGGAGAGGGTGAGGAGGTGCCCCCAGACTCTCAGCCTAACATATCAGGACAAAGCTGGCCATCGCCCAGTACCCAGAGCTCTGCTTTGGGTACATTCTCTCTGAGAGGGAGGCTTAAGGATCTATAGCTCAAAGCTCTGAGGAGCACAGGGCAGGACCGAGACACACACACACACACACACACACACACAGAGAGAGAGAGAGAGAGAGAGAGAGGGAGGGAGTAGGAGAGAGAGGACAGGAAAGACTGGAGGCTCCAGTCAGCAGGGAATAATAGGTTTTTCAAGTCCTCAAACTGGACCAAAGCTGGCCTCATTTGCCAGCAGTGGAGACATTCCTGCCCCCACCCCCAGCTGCCCAGCTGACCAGGGAAGACCTTGACACTGGGAAGATAGCTCAGTCAATCAAGTGTTTGCCCTGCAAGCCCAAGGCCTGAGTTCAATGTCCAAAGCCCATGTAAAACTGTTGAGCATGGTGACACATGCTCGTAATCCCAGGACTGGGGACATAGAAACAGGGGGATCCCTGGAACTCACTGGCCAGCCAGTCTAGCCTAATTAGTGAGCCCCAGGCCAATGAGAAACAATGTCTTAAAAAAGGTGGATAGAGGGCTGGACAGATGGCTTAGCAGTTAAGGCACTTGCTGCAGCCACAAGCATGCAAGGTCCAGGTCCCACGTAATCCAGACACACAATGTGACACAAGCGTGCAAGGTCACACACGCACACAACATGGCACATGTGTCTGGAGTTCACCAATTCTCTCTATCTCTCTGATAAAAATAATTTTTAAAAATGTTAAAGAGTGGATAGAGTTTGAGGAATAGTGTCCTCCAGGTTGTTCCAACCTCCACCACGTGCATGTGCACCACACACACAGGAATATACACAAAATACAGTCTGTCCTTGCTACTGGAAAACCAAGCTGCAGGCCCTGGGAAGCAGGTACTGGGCTCTGGGAACGGGACAAGTCAGAGCCCTAACACAGCTGAGGGATGACAGGGTGACATCACTAATGGGTCTAATAAGAATGACAAATGTCACTAATGCCTAGGCCATTTGGCACAGCAAACATTCTTCTAAGAAGTATGTGAGGGCTGGAGAGATGCCTCAGCAATTAAGGCACTTGCCTGCAGAACCTAATGATCCAGGTTTGGTTCTCCAGTACCCACGTGGAGCTGGATGCACAAAGTGTGCATGCATCTAGAATTCATTTGCAGTAGCTAGAGACCTGGTGGGCCCATTCTCTCTCTTCATTTTCTCTCTCTCTTTACCTCCTTCTGTGTCTCTTCTTGCAAATTAATAAATAAAAATATTTTTAAAAATAAAAAAATTATTATATGGATGGTGAATGCACAAATTTAACTAGGAAAAAAGCGGGCTAAAAATACCAAATATCAACAGATGGTTTCAGTAGGTAGTGACACATACAGTATATACACAAGGGACACTAGGTAGCCATTTAAAAGCATGTGGGGTGACTTAGCAATGCAACTCCACATACATACCCAAACAGAAGCCATGTTCACACAAAAACTTGTACGTAAGTGTCCATAGCAGCATCATTCGTAATAGCCAAATGAAAAACGACCAAAATATTCACTAAACTACTGAATGGATAAACATAGTGTGTGGTCTGTTCAAGCAGTGGAATATTATTTAGCAATGTAAAGAAAGAAACGTACTCATACATGCTACAGTGTGGATCAACTTTGACAACATTGTACTAAGTAGAAGAGGCAAGTCAGTAGAGGAAGGCTGGTGGTTCTAATGGTGAGGGGAGAGAGGCGGAGGAGAGCGCTTGCTAATGATACGTGGTTTCTTTTAGGGGTAATAGAAGTACTCCACAATTAGATAGTGGTGATGGGCTCTGCAAATACACAAGGCCTTGAAAAGGGTGTTTTATCATGTGTGACTCTTATTTTATCTCCAAGAAAAAAAAATGTGGAGGCTCTTTCTGTCTTGCTTTGGGGTGTTCAATGAGAAAGTAATGCAGAGCTGGGCATGGTGACACACACCTTGAATTCCAGCACTTGGGAGACAGAGCTAGGAGAATCACAGTGAGTTCAATGCCACGCTGAGACTACACAGTGAATTCCAGGTCAGCCTGGGCTACAGTGAGATCCTAACTCGAAAAATAAAAAGAAAAGATAAGCCAGGTGTGGTGGCACACACCTTTAATCCCAGCACTCGGGAGGAGGAGGATTGCTGTGAGTTCGAGGTCACTCTGAGACTACACAGTGAATTCAAGGTCAGTCTGGGTTACAGCAGAACCCTACCTCAAAAAAAAAAAAAAAGGAGGAGGGAAAGAAAGAAAGAAAGAGAGAGAGAGGAAGGAAGGAAGGAAGGAAGGAAGGAAGGAAGGAAGGAAGGAAGGAAGGAAGGAAGGAAGAAAGAAAGAGAGAGAGGAGGGAAGGAAGGCACAGAACCCCCCGGATGCTACAGTAACATTTATGAACAAAAGAGGGGGAGTATGTCTTATAGAAATGTGTATGTGTGTGTGTGTGTGTGTGTGTGTGTGTGTGTGTGTGTTCCTACATTCTCTTGAAGGGTATGCAGAAAGTGGTGACATTGTCTTGGTGAGGGACCTCAGAGTCTGGGGGATGGGGTGGAACAGAGACTTTGTACTGCAAATATCCTTGAACCACGAGGATTTATTACCTATTCAAATATTAAATTGAATTTAAATTTTAAAAATGAAAGTGACCCCTCTGTCAGAACATGGGGACAGAATTAATTGTATTAACAGTGGGGCTGCCACTAGTGGCCTTTAGGAAGACAAAGACCCCAGGCAGCTATACCCAAGTCCAGCCATCTTCAGGCCTGAGTGGTGGTGACTTGAAGCATGGGAACATCCAAGACGGGTGGGACTCTGGCAAGGCCCAGTGGGATTCCTACAAGGAAGTGGCCCAGGGACTGTGGAAGGAAAGAGGGGAAGGGAAGACAGGGATACTGTGTTTGGTTCCGGAAACCAGAGCCAGCTTCTAGAAACTACAGGGAAAGTGAGGACAAGGAGTAGAGAGGCTGAGAGAGAAGTTACTTTGGGACCCTTTTCTGAACCAGCTGAGTCTCTCAAACCAATGATGACAAAATCTGTTTGCCTGCCCTGGGTAGGGCTGTAATCAGCCTATCTCAAAGCCACCCATGAAGCCCTGCCCCATAAGCAAAATGAGGCATTGCTGTGCTCTCAGATGTAGCCCATAGCACTGAGAAAGATCTCACTCCAGAGGCAAAAGGAAAAGACTGTAGGGGCCTCTGGGAGGCCTCAGGTGTCTTCCGATGTACACGTTTCTCTCTTTTCACGTGGCTGTGAATAGAGGATGCTCTGGGAAGTTCCTGAACCACACTGATGTGGACTCCATGTCTTATCTACCATGTGCAGATGGTTGTGGGCATCTAGGAATAGAAGCCCGCCCACAGCCAGAGAGACAAAGAAGACCCTCTGCAAAAAGACATGGAGAGGCCTCAAGAGTGGTCAGGAGGACAATGTTCACGCATGGGGCAGAACTAGTTACCCTCCTGCCCCATCAATTCACCATACCCAAAGCCCCAGAAGTTGTCCTGGTGCTGGTGGAGAGAGAGAGGCCTCAAAGAAAGAACGCCCACCTTGGATTGCCTAGGTTAGTACTTGAAAAACACTACTTTGGGGCTGGAGAGATGGCTTAGCGGTTAAGGCACCTGCCTGCTAAGCCTGAGAACCCAGTTCCAATCTCCAGGTCCCACATTTAGCCAGATGCAAAGTGACGCAAGGGCACAATGCCACACTTGACCACAAGGGGCCGCACACATCTGGATTTCATTCACAGCAGCTGAGAGACTGCTGGCATGCCCATTCTCTATCTGTCTCCCTCTCTCTCTCTGTCTGTCTCTCTCTGTGTCTCTCTCCAAAAAAATTTTAAAAAATAAAATAAAAAAGAAAAACACTACTTTGTCCCAGTGGTGAGAAAGGAACTGCTATGGGGTCTGTGAATGTAATCACTCTCTTCTGGTGCCAAGGAAAACTAGACTCTCCTAGTATCAGGAGAATGAGAACCTCCCAGTGTCGGGAGAACTAGAACCTCCACCAGGTGAGAAGTATGGGGAGAGAGGGGCCCATATGTCCTCCAGAAGTCATCTCTGCCTAGTTCTCTTGGGAGTGACAGCCAGTTCCCAGTGTTGGGACCTGTTCCCATGCTGAATGGAAGACCTCATAGAAATTGCCCTTTGCTGGTCCCATGGCCCCAACTATAAAGCTGGCAACCAAAGTCTGACTTCGTCTCAAATGCTCCAAGCAGATGAGCAGAGAAGGGACAGGGGTGAACCACAAACAGACAGACCTGGACTTGAATTCCACCCCTAGTCTCCATGAACTTGAGCACGCCACCACACCTCTCTCAGATTCCATGTCCTTCCTATCAGTTAGGGACGTGCAGAGAAGCCATTGAATACGACCTCACAGGAAACAGATGAGATTAATGCCTCACACCTGCTGGTCACCACATTATTGCAAACTCATTGTACAGATGGAGAGTCTGAGGTCCCGAGAAGAGGGGCGGGGAAGGCAGAATAGGATCCTCTGACTTCCAGCAGAGGGACTCTCTTGCACAGGTAGGAAAGCATCCTATGGAAACCCAGGCCACAAACCTGCCTCACCTATTACTATGCCTTTGGGGGATACTTTTAGGAGCATCTTTTTTCTTGCTAGAAACATTTTTTCTTTCAATTTGGTGCCAGTCTGGTGAGGGCTGAAGGGTGGTTAAAAAGCTCCCTGAAGCTGGGCGTGGTGGTGCACACCTTTAATCCCAGCACTCGGGAGGCAGAGGTAAGAGGATCACTGTGAGTTCGAGGCCACCCTGAGAATACAGAGTGAATTCCAGGTCAGACTGAGCTAGAATGAGACTCTACCTCGGGGGGGGGAAGCCGCCTGGTGGCTAGAGATGCTGAGGCCGAAGCCCTGCTACCAGGGGTTGCAGAGGCTCCTGGTGGGACTTGCAGGTGAATCTTTTGTCTAAGCCTAAGGCCAGGCAGCCTACGGAAGTTGATCAAGAGATTGCCCAGCTTCCCAATGAGTCTCACTTCCTTCCCTAGGAAGTGACACCCCAGGAAGTCACAGAAGTGGGAGGGCCCATGGGAGCAGATCCAAAAGGGCTGGTTCAGGCTCTTTCCAGGGCCGTGGTGGCCTGTGTGGCCTACAGACAAGCATCTCACACTGGGGAGTGCTCATGGCGCAGCCTCAAGCGTCCATCAATTCTAGGAAGTCACCTACTCACTCCAGAGCCACTCAGCTACGTGCAAGATAGAAGGACAGAGTCAGAGAAAGATCAAGTAGCCTGCACATACTGGTGCACCAGGCACTTTATGATGGCCTTCAACTAGCTGGAAAATAGTCTGACCAATGGGGGAGTTCAAGGTTAGTCAGCAATGAGGAGCTGGCCCAGAAGTGAAGGATGGTGGCGGACAGGGCAGACAGTAGGCAAGCGTCCCTGGATCAACCTTGTTCAAACATGAATGAAGCAAGAGACATATCCGCTGGACCTCCAGGTACACTTAGCACCTGAGCAAAGTGATGCATCAGTCAGCGCATTACATAGAAACTTGCAGGGCTGTCAACAAAGGGTGGCATAGAATCTCAGGCCTGTGGGAGCGGGAAGTTGTCACTAACCAAGCCCAAAGGGTAAGAAGAAAATAGAAACTTTCTGGGGCCTCTGTTACAGTTAAATTTCAATTGATCAAATCAGGAACAGCTCTTGGACAAGTCTGTGTGGACATTTCCAGGAGGGATTAACTGAGAAAGCTAGCCCTTGCCCCAGAGTGGGCAACCCTTCTAGGGGCAGCCCAGACCATGAAGAGGTTCCTAGAAAAAGCAGTATCTTTTGCCTGGCGGCCCTTACTACCTGCTGGTGTGGGTATCTACAGTGTAAAGACCGTCCTTCACTGACATTAGAACCCAGCTTCTTCAGCCTCCCAACATGGACCAAAGACCCACAGCTCTCTGGGAATCCTCCAGGCCTTCGGTGCCAGATTGGGACTGCTGAGGCATCCAGCCTCGTGGACTGAGCCAGTTACCGGGTTTTCAGGCTCTCCAGCCTGCTGACAGCCACTGTTGGACTGCCTGGCCATTATTGTGTAAGCCAGTCTAATGAATCCCCTTTCTAACGTATATTCGATGGCTTCTATTCCTCCAGAGAAATCTGATTAATACAGCCTGTGAGAGGACGGTTACAGACACATGCCACTGTGACTCTCAGAAGAATAAGGACCATCCAGGTGTCCTTAGTGACCAGCCTTCTGAAGTAAACAGCAGGGAAAGTCACCAAGGGTATATAGAAAGAAGCTGACCTTCCACCTCCATGAACTTGAGCTTCCAAAACCAGAAAATAAAGCCAATCCAGAGACACTGAAGTCAACTCCAAAAACACCCCAGCTGGGAGCCAATCTGTCCCCAGCAGCCTGGCCAAGGTGACCCGTGGCCCAGTGAGCTCATCCCCCCTGGCGCTAGGACCCAGTCCCTTACCTCCCAGGGCCCTTTTCAAAGTCAGAAGGCAGAAAGCTGAACAGTCCTCTCTGATCCCTCTGTCAATCCCATATCTGGGCCCAGGACTCATTTTCAAACCAACCAAGCATCAGAAGTCACACATCAGGCTTATCTCTCCTGCCACTCATCTTCAGAAAGCCCTTCTCCCCTTTCTCTGTCATTCCCAGACAAATAGAAATCCCTCCTCCCATCCCAAATCCTAATGAATTGTCTGAAGTCAGGGAGCAGCGCCCAGCCTTGCACAGCCCCCAGCCACCAGGGCATGCTGAGCGCAGATAGCGGATCCACCCAGGTCTGACTCTGCTGGTCCAAAATAGATGAACAGTTGGGGATTCCCCCTCCCCTACCTAGGCCCAGGCTGCTAGTCCCCATCCTATCCCTGTCTCCGATACTTAAAATGGGGTCTCTGTCTCTGTTTGCTATTTGCAAGAAACTGGGGTCTTTGCTTTTATATCTCTGATTTAATGCTGTTTGTTCTAGAAACTTCCATTCCTCCCTCCCTCTCAGCTGCTTTGCCCTTGACAGTGCTGTGTGATGGCTGCAAACGAGTAGTGTTTTTTAGAACCAGACACCTGGCTGGAATCCTTGCTCAGTCATTATTACCCATATGGCATTCATTCATTCACTCATGCATTCTCTTTCGTTCAACAAATGTATTCATTGTTAGAGACGTGTGAGAACCAGACAGGGACTCTGCTATCATGGTACTCATACATCAAAGGGAAAAGCAGACAATAAACAAGGTGGGAATAAAATAGCCATGGGGCTGAGGAGATGGCTCAGTGGGTAAAGTGCTTGTCTCACAAGCATGAGGACCTGAGTTCAATCCCCAACACACATAACAATGTTAATTGTGATGGCATGTGCTTATCATCCCAGCACTGGGGAAGGGGGAGACATCCTGGGGGTTCACTAGTCTAGCCTAATTGACAAGTTCCAAGCCATGAAAGAACTTGCCTCGAAAAAGGTGGACAGAGTCCCTGAAGATGGTACTTGAGGTTGTTCTCTGGCCTCAACATAAAAAGACACGCATATGCATGTGCTCCCACACACATTTTTTTTTTTTTTTTTTTGGTTTTCAAGGTAGGGTCTCACTCTAGTCCAGGCTGACCTGGAATTCACTATGTAGTCTCAGGGTGGCCTCGAACTCACGGCGATCCTCCTACCTCTGCCTCCTGAGTGCTGGGATTAAAGGCGTGCGCCACCACGCCCAGCTCATTTTTTTTATTAAGTAGAAACTTTGTACAGACACATCATAGGTTGACATCACCATTTCCCTTCTCCCTGTCCCCACTCCACTGAGGGCCCTCCTTAGAAGAATTGCTGGCATGCACCATGGAGCTGTGGGTTATGAGTTGGAAGAGCCAGAATCAGTCATTGTGGGGCAGGGCAATGCCTCTGAACATTCCCTCCCACTATGTGGCTCTTACATTCTTTCCCGCCCCTCTTCTGCAACATTCCCTGAGCCTTGGTGGGTGTGGTAGTTTGAATATATGTCCCCCAATATATTCAGTGTTTTATTCGTTATAGTTTGCTTCTGCAATCACCTTGCTAGAGGCAATGTCACTGGGGGCCAGTCTTAAGGTGTGGTGGTGGGTTTGAGATTCCATTGTAAAGATATGCAAAGTGTGCCTAATAGGAGTTCCTGAAGCTTGCTGTGGCTTGGCTGTAGTTTTTGCTCTGTGTGCTGTGTGGCTGGTTGGTTTTTCTCTCTTGCTTGGCCCTGTGAAGGCAGGCCAGCTTCTTCTGCCATTATGGAACTTCCCCTGGATCTGCAAGCTTCAATAAATAATATCCCTTCCTTCATAACTGTGCCTGGTCTGGAAGTTCATCTCAGCGAACCTGAAGCTGTCTGCTACAGTGGGTGTGCTTTAAGTCTATATTGGCGTTGAGCTCTCAGAAGCTTCTGGATTTCTGCTTTGGTGCATTTTGAGTATCTTCAGTGTCTGCATCACCCTGGCCCAGGTTGTCAGGCTCACCATGGAGGCAGCACTCTGGTCCACACACACATTTTAAAAAGCGGTAAGATGGAGAAGCTGAGCGTGGATGAGGGGAGGGTGAGGAGTGTAATAGAAGAGGTCCTCAGGGTAGGGTTTTTTAAGGAGGTGACTTTGAAATAAGATATTGAGCAATTATCCGGCCTCTCAGAACCCATTTGCTTAGCTTTAAAAAAAAGAAAGAAAGAAAGAATTTTCAAGACTGTCTCTCCAAATTGATGAAGACTTAGTAAGTTAATATATGTTAAGTGCTGGCCCACAGCCTGGCATATAATAAGTGTTCAATTAATTGTAGATTCATGTCTAGCTAAGGCAAGAGGAATCCAGGAGTGGTTCCTAGCCCCAAGGGTTGCCTTCCTGGAGCAGGCTGTCCTCCATGGCCAGCCCACACCTATGAAGTGAGGAGGCCCCAGTCCTAGTTGTGAGAGATTGCCACAGCCTGGACCCATGAGGCCCATGAGCCTGGGGCAAGCCTGGGCCCTGGCATAGCCTGAACTACAGTGTTCACTCATCTCTTGCTGGCCCTCTGAGTTGCTGCCTCAGTTTCTCCTGTGAGCCCCATATTCCTGCTCTGTCTCATCCAGAACAAGTTGAATGGAACCAGAATATTAACCAATTTAGGAGAGCTCACCCACTCAGCCCAGTTTTTGGCTGACAGTCCCCACTACAATGCCAGTTGTTCCCTGTGCACAGCCCCTCCATCCCCCTCCTCCAGGAACTAGAACCCTGTCTCTCCTCCAGCCACCTGGAAGCACAGCTGACTTCAGGGAGCCAGTGCAGCTGAGGATGGGCAGGACAGAACATTGTCCCAAAGGGAAGGCATGGTGTGACTCTCCTACTCCGCCGGGACCTCAGCGCTGCCCTACAGACAAACACCACTCCTGACTGATGGCAGGAAATTAGCCTCCACTAAGCCCAGCTCAGGACCGATAAATACTCCTGGGGAGGGAGCCAGATAGAGTGAGGGAGAGCCGGAAGGGTTGAAAGGGGAGCAAAAGGAGAGAAGCTGTTCTTCAGAGACAAGCCCCATCACCCCAGCTCTTGAGGTCTCCCCCTCTGGCCCTACAGGAATTGGTGGTGGGGACAGTGACAGCAGATAGCCATCAATCTTCATAATTATGGCTAATTCCTCCATCAACTAAAGTCCTTTCCCATTCTTCAGGGCTTCACCGGCCTTTCTACCTCCTCCTGGAAGCCTTCCTAGATCATTCTAGTTGATGCTAGCTCCACTCCTGGCTGCTTACAGTATGCCAAACTTTATACACGGCATCTCATTCTCCCTCACCCTACCATCCTCCCCAGGAGTAACTGTCACATTTCACAGGTGAGAAAGGGAAACTGAGAGGTGAAGTGACACACCCTGGGACACACAGTCTATCAGCAAAATGTGAGACCAGGTTTAAACCAAGCCCATCTGACTGCAAGGTCTGATGGACCCCCATGGTCATTTCTCACCCTTGACCTCTTATCAGCACCTTCAACCTCTGATTCATACCAGTCATAGAGTGCAGAATGTTCCAAGCTGCCACATCTCTGCATGCCCGCACTCCCCCATTGGACTGTGAGGTTTTCAAGGGCAGGGCCATGCTACACACCTCATCACTCCAGTCCTTCCCCATTCCCTCAGAAGCTATCTTGGGTCTACATACAGTAGACAACACTCTTCATTTAGGGATAGGAGAAGACGTGGGTCCACACAAGTGGCCGGCACAGATCCTTCAGGGCCTCCATCTTCCTCCCAGGTCTCCTCCCAGGCAGCTCAGCTCAGTTCTGCATCTCTGTACCTGCTTAATGTTCCCCCTGGCTTCACCTAGATTCCCCTTACAGCATTCCAAAACTCTCATGAGCCTTTGCATTTCAAGCAGACACGATTGTATCAGCCTTCCACCCCGTCTTTCCAGAGGCTGAGCTCAACCCAAGTTTGATGAACTGATCGCGGTTAGATAAATCGCATCAGCTGTCGGCTTTGCTGAGGCTGGGGAATGACATTTTCCCGGTTTCGTGTGAAGGAGCCCTTCCAGCCGACAACTCACCAAGGCCAGGTGAGACGAATCAAGAGTTTTACACAAACGTCCCGCTCCGCCCATCTGGGCTATCCAGGCTGGCTTCTAACTCCCTGTGGTTTCCGAGAGGCTAGGAGCTGGCAGACAGCAGAGCATGGAGGGCGCAGGGGACGCAGTCTCCTCTCCTGCCTTGATGGTAATTGGCAGTATTTCCATGCATTTCCATGCGGAATTATGCCATAAATTTACTTCGCTCCAAATAGGGTTGCTCCCAGCAGGGAATGCAGTGAGAGAGTAAAGGGAGAGAGGGAGAGTGGGAGAGGGTGAGGAGGTGCCCCCAGACTCTCAGCCTAACATATCAGGACAAAGCTGGCCATCGCCCAGTCCCCAGAGCTCTGCTTCGGGTACATTCTCTCTGAGAGGGAGGCTTAAGGATCTATAGCTCAAAGCCATGAGGAGCACAGGGCAGGACCGAGACACACACACACACACAGAGAGAGAGAGAGAGAGAGAGAGAGAGAGAGAGAGAGAGAGAGGGAGGGAGAGGACAGGAAAGACTGGAGGCTCCAGACAGCAGGGAATAATAGCTTTTTCAAGTCCTCAAACTGGACCAACGCTGGCCTCATTTGCCAGCAGTGGAGACATTCCTGTCCGTCCCCCCCCCCCAGCTGCTCAGCTGACCAGGGAAGACCTTGACACTGGGAAGATAGCTCAGTCAGTCAAGTGTTTGCCCTGCAAGCACAAGGCCTGAGTTCAATGTCCAAAGCCCATGTAAAACTGTTGAGCATGGTGACACATGCTCGTAATCCCAGGACTGGGGACATAGAAACAGGGGGATCCCTGGAACTCACTGGCCAGCCAGTCTAGCCTAGTTAGTGAGCCCCAGGCCAATGAGAAACAATGTCTTAAAAAAGGTGGATAGAAGGCTGGACAGATGGTTTAGCAGTTAAGGCACTTGCGACACAAGCATGCAAGGTCACACACGCACACAATATGGCACAGATGTCTGGAGTTCAGTTGCAGTGGCTGGAGGCCCTGGTGCACCAATTCTCTCTCTCTATCTCTCTGATAAAAATAATTTTTAAAAATGTTAAAGAGTGGATAGAGTTTGAGGAATAGTGTCCTCCAGGTTGTCCTCCAACCTCCACCCGTGCATGTGCACCCACACACACAGGAATATACACAAAATACAGTCTGTCCTTGCTACTGGAAAACCAAGCTGCAGGCCCTGGGAAGCAGGTACTGGGCTCTGGGAATGGGACAAGTCAGAGCCCTAACACAGCTGAGGGATGTGACATCACTAATGGTTCTAATAAGAATGACAACATGGGGGCTGGAGAGATGGCTTAGCAGTTAAGGCGCCTGCCTGCTAAGCCTAAGAACGCTGGTTCCAATCTCCAGCGGTTCCAATCTCCAGGTCCCACGTTTAGCCAGATGCAAAGTGACGCAAGGACGCAATGCCGCACTTGCCCACAAGGGGGCGCACGCATCTAGATTTCATTCGCAGCGGCTGAGAGGCTGCTGGCATGCTTATCTCTATCTGTCTTCCTCTCCCTCTCTCTCTGTCTCTCTCTGTGTCTCTCTCCAAAAATAAAAAGAATAACAACATGGAAGGAAAGAGGATCCAACCCAGGGGGAAACCCTGGAAAGGGAGGAGACATGTGCACACAGCCAGGCAGCACAAACCACACATGGGCACCCCAGTCTCACTGAAACCCACTTGCACAAGTGCTTCCACTTCCCCATAACTGCCTACCCTCTCCCCACTCACACTTGCACACATAGGCACCAAAGCACTGACATCCACACCCATAAACTTCCCAAAGACCCATGTTTGATTTCTAATGAGTCTGAGGTTGTTTTTAAATGAATATTTTTTGCAAAACTAATTAAGAGGGATCGCAGCCCAGAGACAAGCTAATGAGCTATGCAGATACCCTGGCATCCGCCCCACTGCTGAGACCGAGGGAAGACACCCCACACCCGTGCTGCCTGCTGGAGCTCTCGCTTACAGTCATGCGGGCACAGCACCCCCCAGCTGAGACAGAGGGGCCGCGCAAGGGGCAGAAGAGTGACTTGGGCAGGGGATCTTAGATTTCCACCTCAGCAAGCATCATTTGAGGGATGGTCCTCCCAGCACAGTTCAGAGGTCAGAGATGAGGACCGAGGATGTATATTTCTGTAAAGCCCCCCCACACACACACACACACAGGTGATGCCGCTGTTTCAGGGCCAGGGACCACACAGTCTGAGAATTTCAACCTTAAATGCTTTGGTTGCAGCCTCTGCTCAAAGAAAGTGCCATCTGGAACTGGCACTCACAGGGCTGGCAAGGAGACACCAAAGAGCTTTCAGTCCCTGCCCTGCCTTTGACAAGAAAGAGCCTAGTATCGAAGAGGACTTAAACCCTTCCCAGGCCACTGTGAGCAGAGGCCTTCATCCTCACCTTTGTATCCTGTCCTCACAGTAGCCAAAGGTCATACACAATATTAGCTCATCTGGCCTTACCCAGCCCTGGCAGCCTGGGATCCTCTAGGAGCGGTGGGGAAACTGAGACTCAGAGACGTAATGTAAGGTGCTTAAGGTCACCAGAAGAGGGCTAAGATTCCAACTCCAGCCCCTCTCTGACCCACAAGGATTGAGGGTCCCCAAAAGTCTGCAGTTCTGATCATCTCAGGTCTCTGGGCCCTGACATTGACTTGGGAGCCCTAGGCAGGGAAAGTTCCAGGGCCTTTCCCTCCTCACCTACACTCTAAACCAGACACAGCTGGCTGAGACCCGCACTGTCTGCTTCTAAGTTAACCAGTATTGGCTGGTCATCTCAGTGAGTCAGTGAATGGTCAGGGGAGGCAGGAGATGGGAAAGACCTTAAGCCCCATGAGCAAGAGTGAGCCTGCGGAAGCTCCATCTGTGCTGACAACGTGTCAGACCCTGGCTCATGTCAGGCTTCTGAACACAGATGCCCACAAACACGAACTCTTGCTCATCATGTATTGAAGGACACGTAGCCTGTCAGGCACCTCTCATACCCAGCTACCAATCTTGTCAGTAACCCTGAAGCATCATTTGTTTCATTAGCCCCAATTCATAGGTCAAAAAACAGGGGATGGAGAGATGGCTTAGCGGTTAAGGCGCCTGCCTGTGAAGCCTAAGAATACTTGTTCAAATCTCCAGGTCCCACATTTAGCCAGCACAGTTATGCAAGCACAAGGGGGTGCACATGTCTGGAGTTCTTTCACAGCAGCTGAAAAGGCCACTGGAGTGCCCATTCTCTCTCTCTCTCTTTGTGTCTCTCTCAAATTAAAAGAAAGAGAAAGAAAGAAAGAAAGAAAGAAAGAAAGAAAGAAAGAAAGAAAGAAAGAAAGAAAGAAAGGAAGGAAGGAAGGAAGGAAGGAAGGAAGGGGTGTGCTGAATCTCGCACAGCTACTAAGGGAGCTAAGATTTGAACCTACTTCAAAGCCAGTTTCTTCCTAGTTGTCTGGCCTTTCCTCATGAATCATCTTCCTCAAGAATTCCTTTTCTTCCTTCAAACCCCAACCCTCCCCTGATTCTCCCTCTCTACCTCATCCACACAGAATTAGTCATTCTTTTGTTAAGTCTTGTTTTGATTTAGTAGGTGGCATGAGACTGGAGAGTATGCTTGCATTTTGTTCTGCTAGTTATCCCTCCCCCTTAAGCTACACGTCCAAGAACTGAGAGTAAAAGAGCTAGCTCCAGCATCTGAGGCCTCATATACCATAATTGTGTATTTCGGTGGCATTAAGTGTACTCATATTGTTCTACAGCTGTCATCACCATCCGTCTCCAGAACTGATCCTCAGCCAGCCTGTAACATTGCTCCTGTTACACAGCGACTACCTATGACCTCCCCTTAGCCCCTGGGACCTCCAATCTGTTTCTATGTAGGAATTTGATGAGCCCAGGGAGCTCACACAAGTGGAAGCACACTGTACTTGTGCTTTTGTCTCTGATTGCATCTACATGTGAGAACACACTGTCCACCGTACCTAAGCAAGTCCAAGAAAGTCACCCCTACTCCCAGATGGGTCACCAGAGTTAGTCTCCCCTCTTCATCTGTCCCTGTCTCCAGCTCGAGTCTTCCTTCCCAACCCCCAAATTTGGTCTACCTCTGGACATTTGCACTACTCCTGCCTGCATCTCCAGCCCAAACCACCCACAAAACATCTTGAATTCTCCCTCTGCCCAAACCAGGGCTTCCTGTTGCTACACCATCACAGTTCCAGGCACTGCCAGCAGGCTGAAGCTGGCACCAGGCCTGGGACTCTCCTGAACACTGCCTCCCCTGCTTCACCCATACACACCATCCACAGCCCACACCTGTCAAGCCCCGCCTCAAGCTATTCCTGGCTCCTTTTCCTTTCTTCGGTCCTCACCGCCTCCTGCCTGGCCACATCAACACTACCCTTGCCATTTGCCCCCCGCCCAGGTCTCCTTCACCCGCTCCACAGTCTGACAGTCAGCTCTCCACATGGCCTCAGAACTTGTCCTGCCTCGCTGTGCTTTGTAGGATACAGACCAAACCTTCACCATAACCCAGAGGCCTCAGAGATCTTGCCTCACCTTTTCACTTCCACTCTGCCGGTCTTGGGGTTTGTCCCAGGAACTTGTTCTGTGACGCATCAAAGGCTCTGCAAGTGCTGTCCCCATTGTCCTTAACACTCCTCCACTGTCACTCCCATCCCCATCCTTCCTCTGCCTGGGCTAGTGCCTGCCCTTCTTTAAGCCTCAGCCTGAAGTTCAACCATGCCTTCCTTACCCTTGACCCCTTCACGTAAGATCGGGACTCACAACCCTGGGTTTTCTGTCTTCATAGCTACGCTCACAACTTAGGATGGCGTAATTATTAAGACATAAGCTCCTCTGTCCTCTACATAGCTCTCAGCTCCAAGAATGCACACTCTCCCTGTTTTCCTCCTCACTAGATCTCTAGTACAGATGCTTTAAAAACAAATGACATTTTGGCTGGGCATGGTGGCACACGCTTTTTAATCCCAGCACTAAGGAGCCAGAGGTAGGAGGATCACTGAGTTTGAAGCCAGCCTAACACTACATAGTGAATTCCAGGTCAGCCTGGGCTACAGCAAGATCCTACCTTAAAAAAAAAAAAATGACATCTTGAAGCTGGAGACATAGCTCAACAGTTAAGGTGCTTGCCTTGTAAAGCCTAACGAACCGAGGTCAATTCCCCAGTACCCATGTAAAGACAGATGGGCAAAGTGGAGCATGCAACTGGAGTTCACTGGCAGTAGCTAGAAGCCCTAGTGTATGCATATTCATTTCTCTCTCTCTCTCTCTCTCTCTCTTTCTCTATCCCAAGCATGGTAACACATGCCTTTAATACCAGAACTCAGGAGATGGAGGTAGGAGCATTGATGTGAGTTCAAGGCAAGCCTGAGACTACATAGTGAATTCCAGGTCACTGGGCTAGAATGAGATTCTACCTTGAAACCCCCCCCCCAAAAAAAAAGACATTTTGAATGACTAATATTGAATACCCAAGGACCTGATCTTGGAAATGACCTTCAACAACTAAATTCTACTCTACCCTGCCCTACCTCAACAGGAATATGGTTTCTCACCAAAATATACAGTCCTGCACAAGTCCCTATAACATGCACACACACACATACACACAGGCAAACACATGTGTGCACTGCCACGGGTACATACAGCATGTCATTTCCCAAGCAAGACACAGGGACCCCACCTCACCTCATAGATATACACATGTGTCAACATATGTAATCAGGGATGGGGAGTGGCTCAGTAGATAGAGCACTTGCCTCACACTCATGAGGCCTGGAGTTCAGATCTGTAACACCCATGGAAATGCTGGGCATGGTAGCCTGCCTGTAATCCCAGCATGTAGGAGGTAGAACCAGGGGGTCCCCAGGCAAGCTGGCTAGCTAGACTAGCCAAATCACTGAGCTCTGGACTCAAGTGAGACACACCAGCTCAGCAAAATAAAAAATGGAGAGAGCCAGACGTGGTGGCGCATGCCTTTAATCCCAGCACTTGGGAGGCAGAAGTAGAAGGATCGCCATGAGTTCAAGGCCACCCTGAGACTACATAGTGAATTCCAGGTCAGCCTGAGCTAGAGCAAAACCCTGCCTTGAAAAAAAAAAATGGAGAGAAATCAAAAAAGACAGCCAACACCAACATCTGGCCTCCACACACACTTAACATGGGCACACACACCTGCACACTCATGCATACACAAATGAACATGATAAAAATAAAAACAAGCACACATGTACTCACACACACACACATACCCATAAAACATGTGGTGGTCATACACTCACAGCCATAGTCACACCTACAAGCAGACACTAACACACATATGGCCATTCCCAGAACATAACGTGTCACTCTGCCTTGTGCCAACAAATGCAGCCATACATCCAGGAAAGCAGATCTCACGCACGCTCACTGATGCACGCAGGGCCAGGCAGCTGTTTCTGCATCATGTCTGGAAGCGACGTCTAGGAGACTCAGGTTGAAGACCCTCCTTAGCTCTTGAATGTGGATCTTTTCCCAGGGACGCCCCCCCCCCAAAGCCTTCTTCCCTCTTCCAGCACATTTTGTCTCCTCCCTGGCCCACCTGCCTCTACCCTGGTTCATCCCAGCTCCTGGGCTATAAGTTCAAGGCTAGAACAGATGTGAAAGGCATAGCCAAGGGTGCGTAGGACCCACTCAGCAGAACTGTTTACTATGACACAACCATGGTAATTATTGTTTCTTATGCATTTCCATTTAAAATTACTCATTCTGCTTCTTGGGAAGAATTCAAATGAGAAAGTCTCACAAACAATGAGAGCAGACCGGCTGGATAATGAGAAACCATTGTCATCTCTGGGGCCTGAGTGCAGCTCACTCTGAAAAACAGAGACGGAAGTGCACACAGGAGCCTGATGCCGCAGTGGTGGGGGCGGGGAGAGGGGGGTGAAGAACAGGAACCAGAAAAAGACCAGGGTGCATTTGAGTTTATGCATTTGTTGTGGGGTGGGGGGTGTCTTGCTTTGTGTGTGTTTCCAAGCACATGCATTTGTCTCGTTTTGTGTGTGTGTGTGTTTTTGTGTGTGTGTGTGTGTGTGTTCCAGTGTTTATTGCTGCATGAACTATTCCAAAACTAAGTGTCTAACACAACCATCACTGTGTCATAATCACACTTCTATGGCTCAGAAGTCCAGGGCGTGCTGGGCTGGACGTCTCCTCCATGCAGTGGCAACAGACTTGACCTCAGTTGATCTGGAGAGTCCAAGATGGCCCTCACACACTGGATGTCTAAGAAGAGATAAGGAAGGCTGGCTCAGAGAGAACTAATTGTGGACAGTCTTGGATTCTGGGGCTTCTTCCACAGTGGCTCGGAACGCCTAAGGAGAGTTTCCTAATGGGCTGGCTGGAAGCTACAAAACTTCTCAAAGCCCCACCTAGCAAGTCTCTAAGCCCAGCCCAGCTTCATGGAGAGGGGACTCCCCCTCCCAACAGGAAAAACCATGGAAATGTCACAGCCATCTCTGATTCATCACTGGATATGTCACACGTACAGTGAATTTGAAAGGACACTGGAGATGGCTCTGAACCTCACTACCCAGTTCACAAACTTTCTGGAACTGGATAATCATAATAATGTCCCTGGGCCTCAGTTTCCTGATCTGGCAACTGCTGTCACTATGAGGAATTGTGTGTAAAGGTCAGCCCTGTTAATGGTGTTTATCGAGCCCCTACTATATGCTAGGAGCCCATGTGTGTCACCCTCCTGTGCTGGCACCAGACATCATAGGATTCTCTTGGGATGGGAATGGCTGGAAGAGATAGACACTCTCTTAAGATCCTAACAGCCCCCCACACTCACATCAGGACTCAGCCCACATCAGCCTGTTCTCTCCAGGCCACTGCTGATCCTGTTTGCTCCAGTGCCAAGGCCCAAGGTGAGCCCTGGAGCTCCGCCATCTGCGCCAGCTGGGCTGGCTAGAGGCAGCTTCATCAGCTCGAGGGCATCCCTGGCTAACAATGGCGTTAATTTTTCATTTGTTTGTTTGATTTTCTGCAGTGAATGTGGAATGTTGGACCAACAGCCGGAGCTGCCCCAGGCTGAGGTACACAGGGCACAGTGGCAGTGCTGCCAGCTCAGAAGATGGCACTCTTGTGGTGTGTACATCCACAAACCTGCAGACTTGGATACACGGTCATGCCTGCATACATGTACATATGTGCCTGCCACATACACATGCACCCAACCTTCATGTGTGCCCATGTGCATACACACATGGCTCCATTTTCATTTTCACATTTAAACCTAGGCAAGCGTGTGCATGGCTGCATGTGTGTGCTCACAAATACATGTGTACGCATAGATGTGCAGGCACAGTTGCACATGCTTGCACACATAGACAATCACCAGGACCAAGCTAAGAGATTCTAGCTCTGCTAAGAGCTTGGCAAGGCTTCAGCTCCAATGAGCCTGGTGTGGGGGTCAACTCCAGTTCCTGCCCTGCACACTCCTCAGGTCTGACCCTGCCCAGGAGTCTTATCACAGCCCACTCTGCTTTTGCAGAGAACAGCTCCCCTTCTTGTCCTCAGGAGCTGGCTCAGCATAGACCCTAAGCTGGGGACTGGCACCAAGGGTGAACAGTCTCTCCATGTCCCTGAATAATGCTTTGTCCAGTTGTAGACTTGGGAAGCTCGCTGGAGACGCAGCAGTGTGGCCCCTCCCTACCAGAGCCCCCTCAGGGACCATGTGTGAATGCAGGGCTAGGGGGCTGTGTGTCTGAAGACATACCTACTCACGTGTGTTTATAGCACATGGATGCTGGCAGAGCTGGACTCCACGTGTCCACAAGTGTTTGTATATCTGTCTGCATTTCTCCACAAGTATCTAGGGATCTGTGACTCTATGCATGTCTGTCACCAGCATTTGCTAGTGTTTCTGAGTGTCTGTAGGTCCGGGGGTATTTCGGGTCACTGCGTGTCCTTCTGTCTCTGATGTTCCTTTGTAATTGTGCAGATCTGAGCAGCTGTGTATGTTGGTGGATGTCTGTGTTCAGTATCTCTGCTTTTGGATATCTGTGTGTCTTTGCCTGTTTGCAGTGTGTGCGTGCGTGTGCGTGTGTGTGTCTGTGTGAAGGTGTGTTTATGTACATGACAGTGTGTGTCTGTGTGTTTCACTGCATCAATGTGATGTGTCCATCAGTGTGTGAGAGAGGTGGCGTGTCTGTATGTCATTCTGCCGAGGGGCGGGGGTGCCGGAACTCAGGCAAGAGGTAAGTCAGCCCCAGGGCCCAATCACAGGTTCATCTTGGGCCACAGCTCCATGCAAACTGCACAGAGGAGCCTCCTGAGGCCAGCAGAGGACCTCTGCCCAGCTGTGTAGTGCGGCTGCACACTGGGAAGGTCTGGGCAGGGTCTGTCTCAGAGGGCTCTGCTGCAGCCGGCCATCTGCAGGCACTCTGGCCCTCAAATGGCAGTGGACTGTGATTGGGGCCTATGGGCAAAAAGGACAGCTACTTCTGTGTGCCCCTGTGCTCTGAAGCATCTCTGTGGGTCTCGGGGCCGCCCTCATGGGGCTGCCCCTGACTCCCTCATCATCTCTCGCTCTCTGCATGGAAGTGTATGTCACTTATCAGCTTCATATCTAACTCTCGTCTCTCCCTGTCCAGGCAGGGCGGGCAGGTCCATCCACGTCACACACAGGAACACGATCCACACACTATTGATCTCTTTGTCCTCCTCACACTCCTGCCACATACATTGGACTAGATCTCCATTATTCCCCCTTCCTTTCCCCAACACCCCCAGCCTCCTTCCCCTCCCTGTGTGGCAAGGTCACTATCCATAGTCTAACAGATGGGCACAGAGTTCCTTGAAGGGCGGGGAGTGTTCTAACGACATAGGAGCGGCTTGTGCAACTCAAGGGCAGAACCAGAGAAAGAGCTGCCAGGAGTCCAAGCCTCCTCCTTCCTCCTCCCTCTGTCTGCCCTGAACCTCCACTGCTCCTTCAGCATTCCCTCGTACATGACTTCTCCCTACTCCACCCGCCATTCAAAGATCCGTTGGCCTGTGCTAAGACTCAAAGAGACTGAAAGAAAATCTCAAAGGTCCAGCCTGAGTGCACTGCCACCTCAAGTCCACTCAGCAAAGGCTAGGGGGTAGAATCACATAACAACGTGGACTTCCACACCCAGCCTTTGGGGGGATGTCTAACCGTTCTCAAGCAAATGGTTGTAGAGGAAGATGTTCAAGGTTCCTGGTGAGTGCAATTTTTTTTTGGAGAGAAACAGAGAGAGAGGGAGAGGAAGACAGAGATGGGCGCACCAGCAGCCTCTCAGCTGCTGTGAACGAAATCCAGATGCGTGCAGCCCCTTGTGGTCAAGTGCGGCATTGCACCCTTGCATCGCTTTGCATCTGGCTAAATGTGGGACCTGGAGATTGGAACTCATGTTCTTAGGCTTAGCAGGCAGATGCCTTAACCACTAAGCCATCTCTCCAGCCCTGTTTTGACTTTTTATTGATAACCTCCATACATACACACAATGTACCCTGATCATAATCCCCTCCAACCAGCCTCCTTTGTCCCCTCCCCCACCTCTGTTCTGCTGAACCCTTGTTTCTTTCCAACAAGTTCTTCTTCTGTTTTGATGTTTTTTGTTTTGTTTTGTTTTGTTTTGTTTTACCCTCCTATTAAGCAGATCTTGTGCAGGTAGTGACAGCCCCTCCCTGTGAAGTCATAAAATGTAACCATCACTTTGTATCTGGAAGACAGTGTTGCAAAGCACTCCTCCCCATCTTCTGGCTCTTACATTCTTTCCGCCGCTTCTTCTACAATGGTCCCTGAGCTTTGGAGCGGGTGAAAGCGATGTCTCACATAGTGCTGAACACTCCACTGTCATTTCTCCTCAGCACTTCAATGAGTAGTGAGTCTCCCCAGAAGGGTGAGTGGGATTTCTGAAGTCAGCCAGGAAGGCACATGGATGTGCGTGTCTGGAGCTCAGGGACGCGCTGGCTGGCTAGGAGTAAATCTATTGGGATCTTGGCAATGTAGGTGACAACGACACTATAAACAATTCTCAAATTGCATAGACAGAGGGTGGGACCTGGGAGAAGCCCACATTGCACCTCAGACCTTCCATTTCAGATTGGACTTTTGTACCTCCCCCTTGCAGTGCTGTCATCCCCTCGCTGCTGCCTCGCTGTCTTGGTGTACCTGTCCTACCCTCCAGAACACTGTGTGACCTGCCCCTGCATGCAGTGGCATCTTTTCATAGAAGGTCTGCCAGCCACACATCCTCTGGCTTCATCCAGCCCCTCTTTTCCACCTAGATGGCCCTATAAGCTAAAGAAGATGGGGGACACATGTCCATGTTTACAGAAGTGACAGGCCCTCCAGGCAGAGGATCTGCCCATGGGATCAAGAGCGCCACCCAGTGGTGATGATGGGCAGAAAGAAGAATGGCTTCCTGCATTTGGAGGACCAGAAATTGAAAGACAATATACATTCTTCTTGTTGTTGTTTGCATGTGGGTTTTTTGTTGTTGTTCTGGTTTGGTTTGGTTTAGGTTTTGGTTTTAATTAATTTATTTGTGGAGAGACACACATGCCACAACGCTCAGGTGGTAGTCAGAAGACAACTTCAAAATGTCTGAGCTCCGCCTTCTTTGAGACATGGTCTCTCACCACTGCAAAGTGTCAGACTGCAAATGAACATCTGACAGCTGGCCTGCAACCTTCAGATTCTCCTGACTCCACCTCCCATTGTCATAGGGCCCTGGGATCACAGCTGCTACTTTTCATCTGGCTTTTACGTGGTGCTGGGGAACTAAACTTGGGCTGGAATGCTTTGCAAGGAAGCACCCTAAACCACAGAGCCATCTATTTTTGTTTTTGTTTTGAAACAAGTTGTCCCTACACAGCCAAGGCGATCCTGGAACTCACTATGTAGACCAGCCCGACCTCAAACTCACCATCCTCTCGCCTCCACCTTCCAAGGGCTAGGATCCCAGGCCTGTGCCCCATACCCAGCTCCAACAGATCACCTTGTAAATACCCTCCAAAGGACTCAGTACAACACACCATTTTTCCAGGCTGTGGTTAAGAATAGAACTCACAGGCTGAAGAGATGGCTTAGTGGCTAAGGCTCTTGCCTACAAAGCCAAAGGACCCAAGTTTGATCCTCAGTACCCACGTAAGTGAGATGCACAAGGTGGCCCATTTTATCTGGCGTTTGTTTGCAGTGGCTAGAGGTCCTGGCACACCCGTTCTCTCTCTCACACTCTTTCTCTCCTTCTCTCTTTCTCTCTCTCTCTCTCTCTCAAATAATAAATAAATATAAATAAAAAATATTTTAAAATGCCTTTTAAGAATAGGACTCACTAACCTGCCAAGAATCATACCAGCAGCTGATCATGATAGCTATTAGATCTGATGCTCAATGAGCACTTACTAAATACCAGGCACTATGCAAAGGACTCTCTAGGTATCAATATATATATTGAATTCTCACAGACACCCTTAAATTATATCCCCCCCTTTTTTGATTCTTAAGAAAATGAATACTCAAAGTTTAGGCAACTTGCCCAAGAACCTCCAGCTAATTTAAGTGACAGAGCCAGGACTCAGAAAAATCTGTTCAACTTCAAAGACAAAACTCTGAACCTCGGCTCCCAGAATGTGCATATGTGTATGGTTGGGACACTGCAGATTTCAGCGAAGCCGCCTGCCTGCGAGGTCGGCAGCTTAGGAGGGCAACGTTCACTCGGATGGCTGCTTGGTGCCTGGGTGGCAAATGGTCCATCGTTAAATGTTGGCCAGCTAGTTGGATGGTGTCAGAGTGCACGGTAAGGCCAGGAATGTTCCTTGAGAGGGATGTTTACCAAATGAATCCCAGCGGGAATTCTCAGAAAGCTCTCACCAGGAGGGAGTACAGAACATTCAAACCAGTCTCTCTTCCCTTTGTCCCTCCCCTTCCCAGCCCAACAAGCCCCCAAAGAGGACTAAGGAAGCTCTCTTTCCTACCATCTGTACCTCGTAACCCAATGAGGACTCAGTCTCTGGAGGGCACTGGGGAGCCCTACAGGGCCACTCCTTGGAAGGCCTTGGGTAGCTGCTGTCCCTGGTTGACTGTGTGGCCCTGGGTGAGTGCCTGAAGGCCAGGCTGCTTCTGTGTGGAGGACAGGGAGCCAGCACTCCCGAGCACTTTGCCTCACGCTACCACAGAAAAAGGTCATGTGCTCCGATATGAGTAATTAATTTTCCTGGGGCTGCGCTGAAAAGGTTAACCTGATTTATGGAACGCAATTGAGTGTAGAATGGGTTGTGTATCTTGTAAAAGGCCCATTCTGGTGTCTGCAGCTATAGACTCACCCGTGGCTGGGCATCAGCTGAGAGCCAGCCCTGCCTTTAATCTTTTTTTGTGGCCTCTATGTGAAAATCCCAAAGACAGCCCCCATTGGCCAGGACATGGCTTCCTAGGCAGCAAACCCTAGTGAGGGGTCACGGAGCAGTCAGAGGACAGTGTCTTCTGCTCCCATCACAGTCCCTAATTCACTGGTGTCCTAATCCTACACCTTAATACATCCCCTGTTCCAGGGAAATAAATGCTGCCTTGGATTTAGGTTCCAGGTTCAAGGCTAGGCTCCTCCACAGACTATGGCTTACACCATTTCTCCATTTCTAAAATGAAATGAAAATCCCTTGTCATTTAATTGCTTTGCAGCTGCATGAGCTTGTACAAGTTATCTCATCTCCTCTCTGTGCCTCTATTTCTTATCTATTAAGTTCTAATGATAATAGTGCCCACTTCTGGGACCTGGAGAGATGGCTTAGTGGTTAAGCACTTGCCAGTGAGGCCTAAGGACCCTGGTTCAAGGCTCGATTCCCCAGGACCAAGTAATCCAGATGCACAAGGTGGCGCATGCATCTGGAGTTCGTTTGCAGTAGCTGGAGGCCCTGGTGCACCCATTCTCTCTCTCTCTCTCTCTCTCTCTCTCTCTCTCTCTGTTGCTCTCAAATAAATAAATGAAACAAATAAGCAAAAAAATAGTACCCACTTCATGAGGTTGTTATGAGGACCACATGAATTAATATTTGTAAGGCACTCTCAACAGTACCTGGTGTACAGTAAATGGTGCATAAGGGTTTTGTAAATAAGTCAATAGAGCCAGGATGTCCTAAAAGGATGGCAAGCAAAATAGGACATGACCAACACAGTCATCTGTTGCTTGGCTCCTGTCTGAGGAGAGCAGCAATGGTGTCAGGAGCCTGGAGCTCCAAGGACATATTGGGCAATGTTGGAATAAAGGGAGCAGATGGAGAATGAGGCTGTGGTGGGGGCAATGTTTGCTTTAATGTGTCTTTCTGCCTCACCCAAGATGAAAGCTCTTCCCTCCCCACTGCAAGCCACAGACCACTGATCAAAGCCATAGTGCCAGTCTAGTGGCACCTAGTGGAAAGGCTGAAGTCCACTGTGGGTGACTTAGGGTGTGGAAATTGCCCGGACTTACCTGCAGGCATTAGATGGAGTTGGGACAGGCTCCCACAGAAACTTATCTGAGTGAACATTGTCAAAGAGGGGAGTGAAAAAAAAGTAAGGTCCACAGGACGGGCAGGAGTACTTCGGAATTCTGTGTTCCAGACACAAGTAGCTATTTCGGTCATGACATCACCGCAGCTATCATCACCTACACAAGCCCCACTTGGAAAGAAGAAGGGGTTCAGTGGGAAGGGTTGGGGAGGACAAAAGAAGGCAACAGGAGGAGATTGTGATCAAAACACATTGTGTACATGCATGAAATTTGTCAATAGAAGTTTTCTTTACCAGGTGTGGTGGCGCACGCCTTTAATCCCAGCACTCGGGAGGCAGAGGTAGCAGGATTGTCATGAGTTCGAGGCCACCCTGGCAATACATAGTGAATTCCAGGTCAGCTTGGGCTAGAGTGAGACCCTACCTCAGGGGAAAAAAAAGTTTTCTTAAAAAGAAGCTGAGGGGGGCTGAAGAGATGGTTTAGCGGTTAAGGCGCCTTCCTCCTAAGCCTAAGAACGCTGGTTCCAATCTCCAGTGGTTCCAATCTCCAGGTCCCACGTTTAGCCAGATACAAAGTGACGCATGGGCGGCACAATGCCGCACTTGACCACAAGAGGGCGCACACATAGGGAGTTTGTTTGCAGCTGGTGAGAGGCTGCTGGCATGCCCATCTCTATCTGTCTTCCTTTCCCTCTCTTTCTGTCTCTCTCTGTCTCTCTCCAAAAAAAAAAAAAAAAGAAGAAGAAGCTGAGGGGCTGGAGAGACGGCTTAGTGGTTAAGCGCTTGCTTGTGAAGCCTAAGGACCCGGGTTCAAGGCTTGATTACTCAGTACCCTCGTAAGCCAGATGCACAAGGTAGCACATGCATCTGGACTTTGTCTGCAGTGGCTGGAGGCCCTGGTGCACCCATTCTCTCTCTCTCTCTCCCCCTCTCTCTCTCTTTCCTCTCTGTGCATCTTTGTCATTCACAAATAAGTAAAAATAAAAACAAAATTTTTTTAAAAAAGAAGCTGAGGAACTAGAGAGATTGCTTAGGGGTTTAGGTGCTTGCCTACAAAGCCAAAGGACACACGTTTGATTCCCCAGGACCCACGTAAGCCAGATGCACAAGATGGCACATGCATCTGGAGTTCATCTGCAGCAGCTGGAGGCCCTGGTTCACCCATTCTCTATCTGCTTCTTTCTCTCCCCACACTCTCTCTCTCTCAAATAAATAAATAGAAATAAAATATTTTGAAAGAAAAAAAGCTGGAGAGATGGCTCAGCAGTTAAGTCACCTGCCTGTAAAGCTTAACAACCCAGGTTCAATTCCCCAGTAGCCATGTGAAGCCAGATGCACAAAGTTACTTTATAGTGACTAGAAGCCCTGGCACACTCATACTTCTCTCTCTCTCTCTCTCTCTCTCTCTCTCTCTCTCTTTTTCTCTGTCTCTTCTCTTTTTTCTCTCTCTGTCCCCCTCTCTCTTTCTCCTTGCAAATAAATAAATAAAAGAAGCTGGAGCTGGAGAGATGGTTCATTGCTTGCAAAGCCTGTAGGCTGAGGTTCAATTCCCCAGTACCAACATAAAGCCAGATGCACAAAGTGATGCATGCATCTGAAGTTTCTTTGCAGTGGCAAGAGGCCCTGGTATGCCCATTGCCCATTCTGTCAGTCTCTCTGTCTGTCCATCTATCTGTCTATGTATGTCCACCTGCAAATAAAAATTTGAAAAGATGCTTCTCTGAGAATCTGCCTGGCCTGAGAGCTCCTTCACTTTGCCCCCTGAAGTCCAGGTCAGCGTTGGATTTTACAAAAGTTCAGTGACAGAAGGTCTGTGTGCACAGACTATGTGTATGCTTGTCTATGTGGTTCTATGTGGTTACCAATTAAGTGGGTTAATATGCCTAAACTAAGACCAGTGTCTGGCATGTGGAAACTGGTGTGTGTGTGTGTGTGTGTGTGTGTGTCTGTCTGTCTGTCTGTCTGTCTGTCTGTGTGTGTTCATTTGAATTAAGACACAAGACACATGTACAGACCATGTATATGCCTCCATCTGTGTTCGGGGATGCACACAAGTGTCTAAGAATATGTAACTCTCGTGTTTACATATATGATTGTGTGTATAAATTTGTGAAGGGTGCTCATATAAATGGAGTGATATGAAAGTTTATAGGTCTACATAAATATCTATGTACACATAAGTGTCTTTGTTCATATACATGTATCTTCATTATATGGGATATCAGGGCATGAGTTTTCTATTGTTGCAAAGCAAAATACCACAAACTTAATGGCTTAAAACACCTAAATAAGATACCAGAATGTCCCTAGGTCAAGAGTCCCAACCCAGCCTAGCTGGTCCTCAGCTTGTGATCTCACAAGGCCACCATGAAGGTGTTGACCATGCTGCAATCTAATCTGAGACTCGGAGTCCTCTTCCAAGCTTGTGTGGTTGTTGGCAATCCCTGCTTCCTTGTACGTGGTGAATTCATGGATTCACTTTTCTGGAGCTAGCAGAAGAATCTGTTTTTGACCTCAGACCCTCTGTGGTGGTTTGAATGTCAAATGTCCCCCCATAGCCTCATGTGTTTATAAGTAAGCCTCATACTTTACTCCCAGCTGGTGGAGCCTTTGAAAGATTGGAGCCTTCCTGGAGGAGATATGCCACTGGGGACAGGCCTGAGGGTGTTCTAGCTCAGCCCCACTTGTCACAGCATGCTCACTCTTGCTACATTCTCCCTGCTAATGTGTGAAGGTATGATGCACAACCACCTGCTCTGCCATGCTTTCCCTGCCATGATGAAACATCCCCTCAAAACTGCAAACTGGGAATAAACCCTTTCCTTCCAGAAACTTCTTCTCACTCCCTGTTTTCTTCTAGCGATGAGAAAGGAACTGCTGTATCCTCTTTTATGTACTCAACCTGACTTGTCCAGGCCCACCCAGGTAGATCTCCCAATTGACTCAAAGTTAACGAATTAAGGACCTTAATTACTAAGCTACCCTGGTGGCTCAATCTTGTCATCCCAGCTACTCAGAAGGCTGAAGCAGGAGGATTAGAAGTTCAAGGTGAGTCTAAGCTATAAAAAGAGTTCAAGGCCAGCCTGGGCAATTCAGCAAAACTCTGTCTCAAAAGAAAGAGTGAAAGAAAAAAAAAATAGAGTTATTGCTCGATGGTAGAGCACTTGCCTTGCATGAACCAAGGCTCTAGATTCCATCCCAAGTACTGGAAGAAAAGAACACTCAATTACCTTTGAAAAGTCCCTTCACCTTTGCCAAAACACAATACTGAGTCACAGGCGTGATATGCCAACCTTCATGGGTGCTGCCCTCATGTAAGGTGAAGAAGTAGCTCAACACCCACACATGAGAGACTGTGGCTTTTAAGGGCCATTTGGGACCCTGCCTATGGCATAAAACAGTTGTCCACATGAACACATGTGTTTGCCCCTGTATGCACCCATGGCTCACACAGGGCACATATGCAGGTGTGTGTGTGTGTGTGCACACACGCACGCACATGGTGTGCAGCATGTTTGTCTGTGAGCTGCTTTCCTCCTCATAGGCTTGCAGGCTCATGAAATAAAGATAAGGGGCTCCCTGGGGTCCTGAATTGCTTCCTGCATCAGGCCAGCACTTTTTTCCACATGAGCGTGTTAGCACTCCCACCTGCTGAGGGGCTTCCTGAAATGGGCTCTGTATTGTGCCCTATGCAGCATCTGGTCTGCATCTCAGAGGTGCTGAGTGATCCTTGCTCAGGTGCACATGTACACACACACACACACACACACACACACACGCACACACTGAGGCAGGCCTAGTCTATCTAAAGTTCAATTCTGCTCCCACTCCATGAGCTCCCCAACCTCTCATAAGATGACAGAGCCGTTGCTCCTTCCAAAAGAGGTGAGAAGGCCAGAAGACCCCTCCCAAGCTAGAGTCCTGCTTGAGACCACCTTCCACTTAGGTTGTGAGCCTACAGACTGTATCCCAACATTATCCAAAAGAAACGGGATGAAGCCAGGAGATGTTGAGAACGATGTGAACCATGGCTAGAAAATTGACAATGGGGGGCTGGGGAGATGAGACAAAGCACTTGCTGTGCAAATGTGAGTTCCTGACTTTGGATCCCCAGAACCCTTGTAAAGCAGATGTACAAGTCCTGGCATCTGTAATCCCACAGCACGCGCAGCAAGAAGAGAGGCAGAGACAGGGTAATCACCTTGAAACCTTCAGGCCGACTAGCCTGGGGAACGTAGTGGTGAATGATGAGAAACTGCCTCAAACAAGGTGGGAGGCGACAACTAACACCTCCACAAACATGCACATTCCCACACTCTGACACACGAACACGTGTGCGTGCGCGTACACACACGCATCACGCATCATATGTAACCACGCAAAGGGAAGAAGAAAAACCTGACAGTGGCCAAATACATCTGCAAACTTCTGTCTACTGTAGCCTCACCTTGGAATTCAAAATAAAATATTTTATGTATTTATTATTTAGTTAGTTAGTTAGTTGAAAGAGAAGGAGACAGAGAGAGAGAATGTACACACCAGGGCCTCTAGCCACTGCAAATGAATTCCAGATGCATGCGTCACCTTGTGCATCTGGCTTGACATGGGTACTAGGGAATCAAACGGGGGTCCATTGGCTTTGCAGGCAAGCGCCTTAACTGCTGAGCTATCTCTCCAGCCATCCCCCATCTTGGAGTTTTGCCTACAGATGAGCACAGCAAGGGCTCTGAGAAGTTCTACAAAAAGGTAAGGCAGGGGTGGCATTCAGTGGCGACCCAGCTAGTAAAGAGGTGCTTTCCTTAACTAGTTCCAGGCCAGCAGAAGGAATCATTTCAACAGACTCTTCTTATCAAGAGCCCCATGCTGAACACAATGAAGGCGAGGTGGCCTGTCGTGAGGGTGAAGAGCCGGGGACTGTCCTGGCTTTGGACAAGAGAAGGGAAGGACACAGTGGCCAAACTGGGCATTGAGATCTACACATGGTTAATCTGTGTGCAGAGCAGAATGCCAGGGTGGAGCTGTGAGCCAGAGTGAGGGTGAGGGCTGATGAGCCCAGGCATGCAGCTGTGCTTCTCCGCCATCTCGCCTTTCATATTTACTTCTGCTGATGCAATTTTGTCATGCTCCGTTACAATTCATAGACTCGTGTTTCCCGATTTTATGCACCAAAATGCTCTGACTTACAGAGTCACCCTAGGCCTGACACCAGTCCATACCCTCCCCCGCCCTACACACACACACATACACACTGCCCCAAGGTGTCACTGCTTAGCATAAGCACTGAGGCTTGTCCGGAGGTCTCCAGGGGACCTTGCTTCTGGGTCCAGTGCCCTCTGGAGGTGGTGCTCCACAGGGAAGGAAGAATATCTGTGTGGGGCACTATGCAGACGAGCATTGACATTACAGGGCATCGCCTGGCAGCCCCAGATAGACCCCGGTGACTCTGTGCCTTGCTTTGCTTTGTTCTCCTCCTTCCTTCAAAGCCTACTCCAGAGCTAGGCATGGTGGCACATGCTTTTAATCCCAGCACTCAGGAGGCTGAGGTAGAAGGATTGTTGTGAGTTCATTAAAGAGGCCAGCCTGAGACTACATAGTGAATTCCAGGTCAGCCTGGGCTACAGTGAGACCATACCTTGTAAACCAAAAAATAAAAATAAAATAAAATATAGCCTGCTCCAGCTAGGCATGGTGGCACACACCTTTAATTCCAGCACTTGAAAGGCAGAGGTAGGAGGAATGCTATGAATTTGAGGCCAGCCTAGAGCTACAGCATGAGTTCAGGCCTGGGTTAAAGTGAGACCCTGCCTTAAAAAAGGGAGGGGGGGGCTCTCTCCAGTAAACCTCCACCTACAGCATCAGAATGTGGGTAAGCTAGCCCAGAAATGGCAAGGTCTCTCTAAGCCCTCAAAATGCCCATTCTTCAAGGACAGTTAACCCAATGGCTGGGACAATTCTCTGCTATTTTTTTAAATTTTATTTATTTGACAGAGAAAGAGGAAGAGAGAGAGAATGGGTGCGCCAGGGCCTCCAGCCACTGCAAACAAACTCTAGATGCATGCGCCCCCTTGTGCATCTGACTAACGTGGGTCCTGGTGAATTGAACAGGGGTCCTTTGGCTTCACAGGCAAATGCCTTAACCGCTAAGCCATCCTTCCAGCCCTTCTCTGCTATTTTGCTTTGACTCCACACAAGCCTCTTGTAGGTGGGTACGCATGAGTAGGAGTTGTGGTTTGAATGTAAAACGTTCTCCATAGCCGGGCGTGGTGGCATAAGCCTTTAATCCCAGCACTCGAGAGGCAGAGGTAGGAGGATCGCCGTGAGTTCAAGGCCACCCTGACACTACAAAGTGAATTCCAGGTCAGCCTGGACTAAAGTGAGACCCTACCTCAAAAAGAAAAAAAACAATGTCCTCCATGATCTCATGTGTAAACTGGTGGTCTGTTTGGGACAGTCGTGGAACCTTTAAGAGGGGACCCTTGCTGACAGAAATGACTTGTTAGGTGCAGGCTTAGAGGTTTTATAGCCTGGTCCAACTTCCTATTCAGTTCTGCTTCCTGCCAGCCAATCTGACATGCCAGCTTCCCACTCCTACCACCAACTGTCATTAGTAGGCATTTTGCCCACTTCTGTGGTGCTGGCTTCACCCCCACCTCCAGCACTACCCTCAGACCCCAGGCTTCCTGTTTGTCCTCAGTCAACAAAATGCTTGTCCTTCCTGTTGCCTCAGCCACCCTGTCTCCAGGCTGTTCTAGAAGGCAGTTTCCAGAAGACTCACCTCTTTCCCTCCCTCCGTCCCAACTTCTCCCCGTCTGAGTTAGAGACCTGAGTCCTAAATGGCATGAGGCTGCCCCCAGGCCAGACCCTCCTGATGCTGCTATCACTCCCACTTTCCAGTCTTTTCCTGGAGCCCAGGGGAGGCTGTGCTTCTGCCACTCCCACCCTGGGCAGCTGCGTGTCCTCTGTTGATTACCAGCCCCACAATTACTCTGCGGGTACAGGCAGGGATTTCAAGGCTGGTTGACCTCAAATGAGAAATCCATGGGGTTTCGGGAGGGTTGGGACCCTCTGCTGGGGAAGGGGTAAGGGACAGATGGAGGAGGAACTGTCCTCATCTGCATGGGCTACAACAAGGGAGCAAGCACCTGCTAAGTCCCTACCTGGTGGCCTCATCTTAAGGCTGCAAAGAAAGGTTGTGGAACCTTCCTGCGTCACTTCTAGCTTAGGGACCAGTGCAAAGTGCTGAGTGCCCAGGCCTCAGGTGGAGCCAAGCTAAGATCCCCGCCCACTGACATGTCATCCTCAGAAAAGGTCTATGCTGAATAAAACTTGGGCAGGATTAGGGAAAAGGAAGGTGTGCAAGTTTGAACGGGGGTCCCCCAGTAGATTCGGTTTTATTAAAGCTTCTTGGATTTCCAGCCGCCTGACTGGAAAAGGTGTCACTGTGGGCAGATCCGAGGATCCAGCCCTAAGGAGTGTTTGGGGGTAGAGCTGGAATTCCAGCCTAAAGGTACGCAGAGTGCTTGAGCTCTGCCTGGGGTTCCTGGAGTGTGTTTGCTTGTGGAGCCGGTGGTGGTATTTCTCTCTGTGGGAAAGGGGGCCGGCTTCTTCTGCCATTATGGAACTTCCTCTGGCTCTGTAAGCTTCAATAAATCCCGTTCCTCCCGTAAACTGCATCTGGTTTGGAAGTTCATCCCAGCAACCTGAAGCTGTCTACTAGAGGAAGGATGCTGGGGAAGCTGTCCAGTAGCCAGTAGTGTTCCTATGGGCACAGGGAAAGTACAGAGGAAGGTTTGAGGGGTGAGTGACAGATCAGCAAACCACCCAGGCAGTAAAGGAAAGTAGCTGCTCCTGGGCCCAGGAGAATGGTCCCCAATGGCTAGATCCCTCTGAAATGAGAGACATGAATATACATCAGGGCTCTGATAAACATATTTACAAGCCTGTGAATTTACTCCATACACCTGTATACACATATTTACCCTCATCACATATGCTCACCTGTACTCCAAACTCACAGGCAAAAACAAACACTAAAAAGGCCATCACCGGGGATGAGGAGATGGCTCAATGGATGAAGCATTTGTTGCTATGTGAGCAAGAACCTGAGTTCAGAAGCCAGGTAAAGCAGGACACAGTAACACATGTCTGTGATCCCAGCACACTTGTGGCAAGGTGGAAGGCAGAGGTAGGAGAATCCCTGAAAGTTCACAGGCCAGCCTGCTCAGAAAAATGCAGCTGTGAACAAGGGACTCTCTTCAAAAATAAAAAGTGGAAGGTGGGCTGGAGAGATGGCTTAGCAGCTAAGGTGCTTGCCTGCAAAGCCTAACAACTTGCATTTGATTGTCCAGTTCCCAGGTAAAGCCAGATGCACAAGGTGGCACAGGCATCTGGAGTCCATTTGCGCCCATTCTCTGTCTCTCTTCTATTTCTTTCTGCTTGCAAATAAATAAATAAATGTTTAAAAATAAAAATTGGGCTGGAGAGATGGCTTAGCAGTTAAGGCACCTGCCTGCGAAGCCTAAGAATGCCTGTTCAAATCTCCAGGTCCCATGTTTACCCAGACACAAAAGTGACGCAAGTGCACAATGTTGCACATGCACACAAGGGGGCGCACGTGTCTGGAGTTCATTCACAGCAGCTGAGAGGCCTCTGGCACACCCATTCTCTGTTTCTCTCTCGCTCTCTCTCTCTCTCTCTCTCTCAAAAAAAAATTAAATAAATTTTTAAAAAATAAAAAATTAAGGGCTGGAGAGATGGCTTAGTGGTTAAGGCATTTGCCTGCAAAGCCTAAGGACCCAGGTTCAATTCCCTAGTAGCCACATAAGCCAGATACATAAGGTGGCACATGTGCACAAAGTCACACATGCCCACAAGATGGCACACACATCTAAAGTTCTATTGTAGTGGCTAGAGGCCCTGGCATGCCAATTCTCCCTTTCTCTCTCTCTCTTTCTCTCTCATAAATAAAATAAATAATAAAAAAAATCTTGCTAGGTATGGTGGCTCACGCCTTTAATCCCAGCACTTGGAAGGCAGAGGTAGGAGGATCCCCATGAGTTCGAGGCCATCCAGAGACTACATAGTGAATTCCAGGTCAGCCTGAGCTGCAATGAAACCCTACCTCAAAAAAACCAAAATAAAAAAAATCTTTAAAAATATTAAAATAAAATAAAAGTGGAAAGATCTCATCAGTTAAGTGCACTAGCGCACTTCCTAAACGAGCATGAGTGACTAAGAAGGCTTGAAACTGCCCCAGTTTGAATCCCCAGATGCCACATAAACAGTTGGGCGTGACTATGCGCAAAGGGGAACAGAGACCAGGAATAGCCCAGGCTTGTGTAAAACAGCAAGCTCCAGTGTCAGTGAGAGACTCCAGCTCAAGAGCAGGCAAAAGAGCCATGAAGCAGGACACCCCACATTCTGCCCCAGCCTCACAGGTAAGCAACCCCCACCACAAGTGACACACATGTGCAAATACCACATACACAACATTACATACACATATCGACACAAGCAAAAAAAGAAAACAGTGGAGCAATAGAGATATGGCTTAACAGTTAAGGTACTTGCCTGCAAACCCTAAGGACCCAGGTTCAATTCCCCAGTAGTCACGTAAGCCAGATGCACGATTTGAAACATGCATCTGGAGTTCATTTGCAGTGGCTGGAGGCCCTGGAACCCCATTCTCTCTCTCTGTCTCTCCCACTCCCTCTTTCTTTCTCTCTCCCTCAAATAAATAAAATATTTTTTAAGTGTAGGGCTGGAGAGATGGGTTAGCAGTTAAAGCATCTGCTTGCAAAGCCAAAGGACCTCAGTTTGATTCCCCAGTAGCTACGTAAGCTAGATGCACAAGGTGGTGCTTGAGTCTGAGGTTCGCCTGCAGTGGCTAGTGGCCCTGGTGTGCCCATTCTCTCTCTCTCTCTCTCTCTCTCTCTCTCTATATATATATATATATATATATATATATATATATATATCTCTTTTTTTCTCTCTCAAATAAACAAAAATAAAAAGATTGTTTAAAAGTTAGTAAATAAATCACCTAGATCTGTAAGACACATTAAGTGTCAAAACAACATCTAAGATCCTCTACAGTACTATTTAAAAAAAAAAAAAGTGGAAAGCAACGATTAACACCGGAGGTTGTATGTCCTCTCCCATCTACACACATACCATGGCACATACATGCCCCTCCCATACACACAAAGACTTTAAAAAATTTTTTAAAGACCATCACACACATGTCCCAGACATGCACACATGAACATGCACACTCATATTCCTCCATTCTGGTACCTGCACACTAACCCACTCCATCAGCACACACTCTCTCACACATATCTTCCAACACATTGTCATGTACTCAAAGCCAAACGCCCAGAGGGAAAAGCAAGACACCCCTCCACACACTCATGCTCCTTGAGAAATTGCGACAAGAGGTGAGCCACTTGTTCTTTTCTTCCTCTCCCCCTGGGCAGAGGGGTTTTCATTTAAAAGTTACCCGAGCCCAAGCTTTCAGATTACAGTCTAGACTATATAGGTTTCCGAAAGATAAGGCTGAGAAATTGATTTCAATTACCAACGTGAAGAGGCTGCACTTCTCAGCTCCCTAGCAGAGCATTAACCCTGGAGCTGCAGGAGCTGGAGAAGACGAGCTACACACAGGCATATGGCGCCTGCACACGTGGCTCACACACGCCCCCATTCAGAGTATCCTTCACAGCCATGCCTACATATGAGGAGGCCCAGGTTCTAGTCTCAGCTCTGCCAATATTTTGCCATACACATATAGTGCCCTTCCCGCCCACCCCACTCTACTATCTTTTCTTGGCCCACATTTTTACTTCTCAGGATTCATGAGATCACAGCCACACTTCTGGTTAATCACCTGCTATGACTTGGATGTGATTTATTCCCCAAACATACCTGTGTTAGAAGTTTACTCTTTGGTATGGCAATGTGGAGGTGGGCCTCAGAAGCTCCCAATGTCCCCACCCACCCCACAGGAGCTATTGGCAATTCATGGTTGCTGGAGGAGGAGAGGGCATTCTCTTCATCAGTTAAGTGCACTAGCGCACTTCCTAAACGAGCATGAGTGACTAAGAAGGCTTGAAACTGCCCCAGTTTGAATCCCCAGATGCCACATAAACAGTTGGGCGTGACTATGCGCAAAGGGGAACAGAGACCAGGAATAGCCCAGGCTTGTGTAAAACAGCAAGCTCCAGTGTCAGTGAGAGACTCAGCTCAAGAGCAGGCAAAAGAGCCATGAAGCAGGACACCCCACATTCTGCCCCAGCCTCACAGGTAAGCAACCCCACCACAAGTGACACACATGTGCAAATACCACATACACAACATTACATACACATATCGACACAAGCAAAAAAAGAAAACAGTGTAGCAATAGAGATATGGCTTAACAGTTAAGGTACTTGCCTGCAAACCCTAAGGACCCAGGTTCAATTCCCCAGTAGTCACGTAAGCCAGATGCACGATTTGAAACATGCATCTGGAGTTCATTTGCAGTGGCTGGAGGCCCTGGAACCCCATTCTCTCTCTCTCTGTCTCTCCCACTCCCTCTTTCTTTCTCTCTCTCTCAAATAAATAAAATATTTTTTAAGTGCAGGGCTGGAGAGATGGGTTAGCAGTTAAAGCATCTGCTTGCAAAGCCAAAGGACCTCAGTTTGATTCCCCAGTAGCTACGTAAGCTAGATGCACAAGGTGGTGCTTGAGTCTGAGGTTCGCCTGCAGTGGCTAGTGGCCCTGGTGTGCCCTCTCTCTCTCTCTCTCTCTCTCTCTCTCTATATATATATATATATATATATATATATATATATATATATCCCTCTTTTTCTCTCTCAAATAAACAAAAATAAAAAGATTGTTTAAAAGTTAGTAAATAAATCACCTAGATCTGTAAGACACATTAAGTGTCAAAACAACATCTAAGATCCTCTACAGTACTATTTAAAAAAAAAAAAAAAAAGTGGAAAGCAACGATTAACACCGGAGGTTGTATGTCCTCTGCCATCTACACACATACCATGGCACATACATGCCCCTCCCACACACGCAAAGACTTTAAAAAAATTTTTAAAGACCATCACACACATGTCCCAGACATGCACACATGATCACGCACACTCGTCAACACTCATATTCCTCCGTTCTGGTACCTGCACACTAACCCACTCCATCAGCACACACTCTCTCACCCATATCTTCCAATACATTGTCATGTACTCAAAGCCAAACACCCAGAGGGAAAAGCAAGACACCCCTCCACACACTCATGCTCCTTGAGAAATTGCGACAAGAGGTGAGCCACTTGTTCTTTTCTTCCTCTCCCCCTGGGCAGAGGGGTTTTCATTTAAAAGTTACCCGAGCCCAAGCTTTCAGATTACAGTCTAGACTATATAGGTTTCCGAAAGATAAGGCTGAGAAATTGATTTCAATTACCAACGTGAAGAGGCTGCACTTCTCAGCTCCCTAGCAGAGCATTAACCCTGGAGCTGCAGGAGCTGGGGAAGACGAGCTACACACAGGCATATGGCGCCTGCACACGTGGCTCACACACGCCCCCATTCAAAGTATCCTTCACAGCCATGCCTACATATGAGGAGGCCCAGGTTCTAGTCTCAGCTCTGCCCATATTTTGCCATACACATATAGTGCCCTTCCCGCCCACCCCACTCTACTATCTTTTCTTGGCCCACATTTTTACTTCTCAGGATTCATGAGATCACAGCCACACTTCTGGTTAATCACCTGCTATGACTTGGATGTGATTTATTCCCCAAACATACCTGTGTTAGAAGTTTACTCTTTGGTATGGCAATGTGGAGGTGGGCCTCAGAAGCTCCCAATGTCCCCACCCACCCCACAGGAGCTATTGGCAATTCATGGTTGCTGGAGGAGGAGAGGGCATTCTCTTCTGGGGTGTAGCCGCTAGTAAGGTGTCCATGCTCTGTAATATAAGCCCCATCCATGCTCATGCAAGCAACCCTAATAAAACACAGTGTCACACACACATCGCCGGGCATGGTGGCGCACACCTTTAATCCCAGCCTCAGGAGGCAGAGGTAGGAGGATTACCATGAGTTCAAAGCCAGTCTGAGACTACATCGTGAATTCCAGGTCAGCCTGGGCTAGAGTGAGACCCTACCTCAAAAACAAAAACAAAACAAAACAAAAAACAAAACAAAACAAAACAAAAGACATGACAGTAGGAAGGGGAACTAGTTGGAAAGAGGAAAGGTATCAATAATAGTAGGGGGACAGGGACAAGAGAGGGTCAAGGAGGAGAATATGGTCAAAATATTATGTGGATGTATGCAAATGTCAAAAATATAAATAAATAAATAAATAAATAAATAAATAAATAAATAGGCAAATCAATGAAGTGCAGCCTCATGGAAGGAGGTTATGTCATAGGTGGGGGTCGCACCCTTGGAAGAAACTAAGATCTCAGGGAACTTCAGTTAATTCCCAAGAGAGTGGGCTGTTACAAAATAGCAAGGCTGACCCCTCCCAACCATGGCCTCCTGTCTTGCCACGCAATCTCTCCCTCTGGCACACACTCCCACCATGTCATCCACCATGATGTCATGCAGCCAAGGGGGTCCTTGACAGAGACTTAAGGCCTCGAAAACTGTGAACTAGATAAACCTTCTCTTCACAAAGTACCCAGCCTCAGGTATTTTGTTATAGCAATGGAAAATGGACTGATAGTATACTCATCTCTGTTAAGACTGTCTACTCCCCAGGAGGTCCAACCTGACACACTCGGAAGCCAGACTTACTTCCCAGTCTCCTCTCTACTTTGCCTCTAGGTGAGAGTGAGGGTCCTCCACACACTGGCAGCTAGCATGTCTGTATTCCTCAGAGTGTGAACATGATTAGAACATCATTAACAAGAGGCAGGTTCTGAAATCTGTGGTTTAAAGGATTTTTTTTCCTTATGCCTATAAAGTCCTATGTGGGTGTATTAATATTAATATTGCTGTCATAACAACCACAAAATTAGTGGCTTTTAAAATAATACCTATTTATTATCACATAATTGGTGCAAAGTCCAAACTGAGGTTTGGCTAAGTACCCTGCTTAGGGTATCACAAGACTAAAATTAAGATGTCCACCAAAGCTCTCTTAGAAGGATGTAGGAAGAGTCACTTCCAGGTTCATTCAGGTTGTGGGCAGATTACAGGACTGAAGCCTTCTTGGCATTGATGGTGGTTGGCAAAGGTCATCTTCAGCCTCTGGAGGCTTGTCCCATTCCCTGGCTAATGGCCTCTTCCATCTTCAAAATTCTTCTCACATTTCATCTCTCTCTAACTTCCCATTCTTTAGTTTGTAATATATATAATATGTATGTATATATATTGGTGTTGGGGATCAAACCCAAGTGCTCTGAGCTACATGGCCAGTCCCATTTTTATTATTATTTTATTATTTTATTTGTGTGTATGTGTGCATGTGTGTAGGTACATGCACATGCCACTGTGCATGTATGGAGATCAGAGGACAACCTTGGAGTGTTTCTTCTCTCCACCTTCTTTTGAGACAGGGTCCTTCTTGGAACTCTCCTGGCTCTGCCTCCCATGGACATAGGCACACTGGAATTACAGACACATATACTTCTTTGGGTCCCACTTTTGCAGGACTTGGTTGCTGAGGAGGTCCAAACTTGCATCAGCTAGCTTGCAAACAAGGACCTTTAATCTCTGAGACATCTCCCCAGACCTCTACCTCCCTCCTCTGCTTGCTTCTTCTGCTGTTAAGAATTAATAGCTACCAGGCTGAAGAGATTGCATAATGGTTAAGGCACTCGCCTGCAAAGCCTAAGGACTCAGTTTTAATTCCCCAGTACCCACGTAAAGCCAGATGCACAAAGTGGCACATGTGTCTGCACTTCATTTGCAGTGGCTAGAGGCCCTGGTATGCCCATTCTGTCTCATTTTATCTGCATCTTTCTCTCTCTGTGTCTCTCTCATAAATAAATGAAATGAGATAAATTTTTTAAAAACAATTTTAAAGAAGAATTAATAGCTACCATCCATGATCCAGTTAAACCAGAAATGTCTCCAGCCAACACGCAACCTGTTCAACCAAGGACAACCCACACAGTTCAGCTTCAGGACAAGAAACTGAGCCACAGATCAACTATGTATCTCGGAGGAGATTTGAATGAGAACACTGGAAATGAAATTAAGACACGTAATGTCTGTCTGGAAGAGAGCCGCCTGTGACTTGAGGATGGGGCCTCTGGCTTTACGCTTCCCAAGCAGCTGTAACTTGGGGGCGATGGCAGTTATACTTGCAAATGGAGATGCCATCAATCAGAGAAGGAAGTTGTTAGAGTATCAGGCCAGAGACTTGCGGGCAGCACCCAGGCAGGGGATGTTCCTTTTGCTGCCTAAATCAACTGAATATTTTCAAATCCTTGCCACTTCTACTGAAAGTGCTCCAAGGCAAATCAGGGGCTGATGCTTCAGAAAGACTCTTCACAGTCGTGGCTAGACAGCAGCATAAAAACTATGAGAGTGAAAGCACAGAAATGGCGTGCTCTGAGCAAGGGAAGCAGATCAGCCTATTCTTATAACCTAGCTTGTGCCCACCTCCACCTATGAAAAGCGTCAGGGGCAAGGGTTTGCAAACAAGCAGCTTATTTGGGATAGGTATGCCTAGGAATGAGAGTCAGGGGCTGGAGCAAAGAAACTAAGGATGAAATAGTACAAGGGTCCATTGTCCAACTAGACATTGCTGTGGGAACCTGGCTTAACCCTGCTGGGACACCCCCCAAAGGAAGAGAGCCATGCAGATCAGGCCCTCAGCTGATGAACTGGAGACTAGGATAGAGGATCTGCCCAGCAGCATCAGAGCCCTCGGTACAGCTTGACTTGGGATGAGTGTTATCTGGTGTGGTAGCTTGAATGTGATAGTGTAAATGCACAGTCCCATAGACTCAGGTTTCTATCAAAATTGAATTTGCAGGCTGGAGAGATGGCTTGGCAGTTAAATGCTTGCCTGTGAAGCCTAAGGACCCTGGTTTGAAGCTCGATTCCCCAGGACCCCCGTAAGCCAGATGCACAAAGTGGCACACGCATCTGGAGTTCGTTTGCAGTGACTGGAGGTCCTAGTGAGCCCATTCTTTCTCTCTCTCTCTCTCTCTCTGCCTTTTTCTCTCTCTGTCTATCACTCTCAAATAAATAAATAAACAAAAAAGTTTTTAAAATTGAATTTGCAACTTCAGCCCCTAGCAGGCAGACTCCTGCTATGGGGGTGGGGTGTTACTGGGGGGAGTCTCAGAGCCCAGCCCTAAGATGTGTCTGGGGGTGGATGGGATTCCAGCCCAAAGGTGTGGTGAGAGCAGTTTGAGCTCTGGTGGTTTTGCACTTGCTGGTGTTGGCGTTTGCTTACTGCAGTTGTTTCTCTCTTCTTGGATCTGTGGAGGGAAGCAGTTACTTCCACCATTGCTGGTAGTGCCCTGGACTTTGCAAGATGAAATAAACTCCTTCCTCCCATAAACTATTGTGTCTGGTTGGATGTCCATGCCAGCAACATGGAGCTACCTACAACATCTGGGCTCAACAGTATGCCAACAAGTCAGATGAGAACAGAGGTGGTGATTTGTACCACCTGCCAATTGCCCTGGTGTAAATACCCCTGCCAAAGTTGATTACAAGCTATAAGATTGGGGATGTGACTCCGTGGTAGAGCACTTGACTAGTATGCACAAGGCCCTGTGTTCAATCCCAAGTGCTGGAAAAAATAAATAAGAATAATAAATCATGCTTCCAACAGATCCTAACCTCGCAAGTTTTCTGACTATGTAACAAGTGGCTCTTGCTGTCTGGTGTGAGCTAACTCCCAGGTCTGCATGTATGTGGTCACTGAGGGTGTCCTTACAGCAACCTAAGACCTGGCACATGGGTGAGGTGCTGCTGCATGGGTGTTGTCAGACCATGTGTTGGAGCTGACTGGGGCTGGCTTGGAGCTGGATAGAACTGGCTCGGGGCTAGCTGGAATTGGGTGGAACTTGCCAGAGCTGACTGGAGCTGGCTGGGGCTGGCAGGAATAATGTGCAGTAACAGTAAGCATGAGTGATCCCCAACAGGAGGTCCCCTCAAACATAAACAGGCAAGGCTGACATGGCCCCATGAGCATATTAAGAAGCAGTCTTGGGGCTGGAAAGATGGCTTAGTGGTAAGGTGTTTGCCTGTGGAAGCCTGAGAACCCAGTTTGATTCTCCAGGTCCCACATAAGCCAGATGCACAAGGGGGCACACACATCTGGAGTTTGTTTGCAGTGGCTAGAAGTCCTGGCATGCCCATTCTCACTCTCCCTCTCTCTCTCTCTTTCCTTCTCTCTATCTCTAATAAATAAATCAATAAAAATTAAAGAAGAAGCAGTCTTGCCTGCCATGGGAGTGGATGTGAGGAGACACCATATCCCAAGAGACAAGGTGGGGAGGCTGAGATGAAGACCAGCGTTGAGCCCTCTGACTAATGTTCAGCCCATGCCTTAGAAGGACAGTGGAAAAGGTCAGAGCTGCATGCATTACACAGTTATGTATGTGGGCGACCATGAGGGGACAATTGTATACAAACCCATATTAACTTAAAAGATCAACATGGGTCATCCCAGGGCTCAGTCACTGCCTACTACCCTGTTTAAATCTGTGTACGCACTTTTATGTGTGGGCGTGCTCAGCTTCATGTGCATGTGTGTGTGTGCATGTATGCATGTGCATGAGTGCATGGGGAGGCCAGAGACAACCTCAGGTGTCACCCTTAGGAATGCTGTCCAGCTCTTTCAAGACAGGGTCTGTCACAGATCTGAAGCTCACCGAGTGGATAGAGATCCTCCTGTCTCCACTTCCCCAGCACTGGTATTAAGGGTATATGCCACCACGCCTGGCATTTTGACATGGGTTCTGGGGATTAAACTCAGGTCCTCATGCTTGAAAGGCAAGCACTTTACCAGCCCTCCACTATCCTTTTCACCACCTTAGAGAACATTCCTTGAGTGGATAAATCATCTCAACAAATTTTGCTCTCAACAGGACACCAGAATGGAGGACTATCTCTTGCCCTTGTCAAATACAGTCTGCACTTAAAGGAAGACACCCAGCTTGGTTTCACGGGATAGACACATTATTCTTTCTCCTCCAGGGGGTGAGGAAGCACATAGTCAACTGGCCCCAGCCATTGCTCAATGCTCACCCTCCATTCTCTACTCCATGTCCTACAGGACATCAGGAAGAGGATGAGCAACAGCCAGACCTAGGCAGAGTGGAGCAGGATGTCTCTTTGGGGTCCCCTGGGATGGGAGACAGTGATTCTCCATCCAAGCCTAGGACCCTCTAAGGACTCTCATCCTCTCTGCCCTCCCCCCTCACAGTCACAGAACCAAAATGGCGCCACCTGCTGTCTCAGGACTGGACGTGGAAGACTAGAGGTGAGACAGAGATTGTGTTTGGAAAAGCCAGCCAGTGGTAAGGATTCCACTCAAGCCTGGAGGCTTTGGGGCTAGTAAAAATTGACAATTTTGACTAGGTCAAGACAGAAGGCACCTAGCCAAGCAAGCAAGAAGGAGATGTCCAAGTGTCACCCTCCCAGTCCACAGAGGACAGAGGTTCACCCAAGAGCGGGAAGAACCTCAAGGGGAGAACTGTCAACAGCCCAGAACATTTGGGAACTGGCTCTTTCTATATGTGAGCACTGTTCTTGGATGGGGGCGGTTGTTTGTAGACACTCCCCAAGGCCTGAGAGAGGGGGAATGTATGAGTTGCTTTTCTTGTCATTGTGACCACATACCTGACATGAAGCAATTTAGGAAACTAGAGGTTTATTTTGGCTGATGGTTTCCGAGGGCACAATCCACCATGGCAAGGGAGGTGCCATCATGACAAGCAGCTCCCTGGGACTTGCTCTCATCTCAGCAGATTAAGAAGCAGAGAAGCAAGGTTGTGGCTATAGCCCTCGAGCCCCATCTCCCCCTCCCACCCCCATACACACCCACAACCCACATTCTCCATCTAGGTCCCCAACTCTTGAACAGCTCACACCCTCCTAAAACAGAGACACCATCTGAACTCAATGTTCAAGCCCATGGGCCTGTAGCAACCATTGTATAGCCAAACCCTAAGAGGGAAGCAGGGACCACGGAGCACATGCAACCCCTTCCTCAAGCTCTATTCACAGTCACAAGGGCACACAAAGCCAAGAAAGCTTTCCTTACCTGAATGAACATGAAATGCAGGCCCAGGGCGGCAGGGTTTCTTCTACTGATGGCCGCAGCTCACCGCCCACAGCCCAGGGCCAGCACAGCTCAGGGTGGGGGTGGGCTGCGAGTAAAGAGTGAAACGTGTGCAGTGGGGCAAGCTGTAGCTCAGTCCAAAGAGTCTCTCCTCTCACCACCTCATCCTGTGCTCCTCACAAAGGAGCTGCCACCTAAGCAAGCCCCCTAGGCAGACAGTCTCCATGGACTCTGCTGCCACATGCTGCCTACAGAGGGGAGAGACTGGGAGCCAGGGAGGCCACAGCCGTGTTCCCTTTCCACTCCTCTGCGCAGTAATTAAGTGATTTCATTTCCCTTCTTCCTCAGCACACAGGCCCAGCTGAGATAAGGCATTGATCCCCTCCCAGAGGAGGAGGGAGGCAGTGGGAAGGAGGCAGCTTTCTCTATGTGGGACAAGATGGATGGCTTATTAGCAAACCCTTAATTGTATGGGCTGGAGCTTGGGAAAGTTGGAAGAGAAGAGGAATGCCTGGGAGTCTAAGAGTGAGCCCTTTCTCCCCTGGAGGAAGTTCCTCTCGGTCCCCCTTACCATAGATAAAGCCTAGTCAGGATCAGCCCAGCCCAGCCTAGCCCCACCCCAGGAGAATGACCACTCAGATTGCTGTCCCTGAGAAGGAAAAAGGAGACAAACTCACATGGCCAAAATGGTGCCGCACATTGTTCAATGCAGACAAGGACCAGACAAGGCCCCAAGACCAGTGGCCAGAGTTTAGGGACCAGTTCTGGCATTGGCTTATTGAATGACCTTGATCAAATCTACCTTCTAAGAGCCTTGAAAGGCTTGACAGATGCGAAGAACCAGATCAGACCAGATAAACAAAGCTAGTTCAGGTTTATTGGCACAGCTCTCAAGAGAGGCCAGGGAAGACACACCCAGACCTAAGATGGTGGTCTTTTTTTTTCGAGGTAGGGTCTCACTCTAGCCCAGGTTGACCAGACCTAAGATGGAGGTCTTTTTTTTTTTTTTTTTTTTTTTTGAGGTAGGGTCTCACTCTAGCCCAGGTGGACCTGGAATTCACTATGTAGTCTCAGGGTGGCCTCGAACCCCTGGTGATCCTCCTACCTCTGCCTCCCGAGTGCTGGGATTAAAGGCGTGCCCGCTAGGCGCTTGTCTGTTTCCCTATATGGCCATACCTAACGCAGGGGAGCAAGCTGAGGAATGTAACTATTTCAAGGAAGGGAGGGAGCAGAGCCCTTCTTATGAGGTCACAGTTAAAGTAGGGGAGTCTTGAGATTGCTGGCCCAGATCATACTCGGTGAGGTGGAGGATGACAATGTTGGGTCTTTGTTCTGAGCACGGCCCCGCCTAACAGGCCTCAGTTTTCTTTTCTGACCAATAAGATGGTTGACCTGTATCTGTGATACTCAAACGTAAGTGCTGGGACTGTGTGGCAGGGAGAGGGCACAGGCAGCACCCGACGGCACCCTACCCTCTTCTCCGAGGCCCCCTTCCATCTGTGTGTATTGGAGTGCAAGCTCTGTGCTGTCAGGAATATCATATAACCTCCTTGTCTCTCTGCTTCTGTTGTCCAGTGGCTTGATCACGGAACCCTAGGACTATCTATAGTAAAACCAGTTCCCAGCCCCTAGTAACCACGCTCCATTGTTCCTTCCCTTCTGAAACACAGCTTCCTTTTTAAAAATAGTGATAATAAATTATTTGAAAAAAAAAAAGAAAAAGAAAAGAAACAGTGGGCTCTGTAATCCTACTTTGCTCTGAGGATAAGGGCGGCAGCCAGCTGAGAGCATTCGCCCAGGTCTGAACAGTACAGCCAAGCAACCTGCGCAGCCTGCCCTTCCTACTCAGCCAGCTCGTATCCTTGGCAACAAGCCAGGGCCCAGGGTTTCACATCAACATTGGCTGAATAAAATATGAACACAGGAAGTTAAGAAGTGATGATTAAAAAGCACTTTTTATGAAGCGGGAATTTCATCCATCACTGTCATGCCCCGACCTCATTGGGCCTTCCAACACCCCAGGTCATGTTGCTGGTCCAGTCTTAGAGCCGAGGAGACTCTGCTTATAGAAGACAGCTTGGAACGGTCAATTATCTTACCAACGGACTCAGAGCTGCTCTGACAGCCCAGGGCTGAGAACCCCAGGCCTTCCCCTCCAGGATCCAGAGGGTGAGGGCAGCTCCTCGTTGACTGGCTCCCACTGCTCCCCGAGGTGACCAAAGAGCACACCCAACCAGAGAGAAGACACTTCCAGAAGCAGAGAGTTCACCTGCTTGGAGACTTGGTCTCTCTCTGCCTGTTTCTCCTGGAAGTAGAAAGCAGATTTTCTATCCCTTCTCGCTCTGTGCAACAAAACAGAACCCCAAATATCTGGTTGATTTCAAAAAATTAAAAAAAAAAACTAGGGGCTGGAGAGATAGATGGCTTAGCGGTTAAGGCTTTTGCCTGCAAAGCCTAAGGACCCAGGTTCGATTCCCCACTACCCACATAGCAAGATACACAAAGTGATGCATGTGTCTGGAGTTTATTTACAGTGGCTGGAGGTCCTGGTGCACCCATTCTCTTTCTCTCTTTCTCTCTCTCTCTCTCTCTCTCTCTCACAAATAAATAAATAAAAATATTTAGACTATAAATATAGTTTAATATTATATATATATATATATATATTAGAGTTCAAAACTAAATTTTCCTTCCCAAATTCATATCTAAAGAATCAAGATAGGCTGGAGAGATGGCTCAGCAGTTAAGGTCCTTGCCTGCAAAGGACATAGGTTCGATTCTCTGGTACCCACATAAGCCAGATGCACAAGATGGTGCATATGTCCAGAGTTCATTTGCAGTGACTAGAGGCCCTGGCATGCCCAATTCTCTCTCTCTCTCCCCCTCTCTCTCTCTCAAATAAATAAATAAATAAAAATATTTTTTAAAACAAGAATCAAGACAATAGAGTTGGGACAGGGAAATAGTGTAGTCAGGTATAAGGACTTGCCTTGCAAGCATGCACACCTGAGTTCAATTCCCCAGAGCCCATGTAAAAAGGCTGAGCATGGTGATGCACACCTGTAATCTCAGTTCTGGGGAGGCAGAGATGGACAAATCCCTGGGGCTCTCTGGCCAGCCAGCCTAGCCTTCTTGGCATGCCAGGGGTCACTGAGAAATCCTGTATCAAACAAAGATGGAGGAGGCTGGGGAGATGGCTCTGTGGGTAAAAGTGCTTGCTGCACAAGCACGATGACCTGAGTTCAGATCCCCAGAACCCATATGACGCTGAACGTAGTGGCTAATGGTTGTAAATCCATCCCTTTCACAGTGATATGTGAGACAAAGACAGGAGAATCCCCAGACGCTCATAGGCAGGCCAGCCTGGCACATGCAGATGAGGACAAGAGACCATGCCCCAAACAAGGTAGGAGATGAGGACGGGCACCTGAGGTTGTCCTCTGACCTCCCACACATGCACCATGATACATGCATACCCATACGCGCGCGCACGCGCGCGCACACACACACACACACACCATAAGCACACAAACGCACAAAGATTTTAAAAAAGACGAATGATGTTCTTGTGGAATGATACGCAAGGTCGTCCTCTGGCCTCCACATACACATGCATGCATGTGCACATATACCCGCATATACATTCATGCACATACACATACATATACACACAGAGAGAAGACTGATTTGTTTTGCTTCGTTAGTTTACTGAAAGGGTTTTCAAACCAGGTGTCATGAAACCTTAGGGCTCCGTAAAGGAGTCTCAAGGGTCAATAGGGAGGTAACAGGCCACTGGACTAGGTTCCTGCCCTCTCAACCCCACTGGTCACATTGCAGCCAGAACCTCAATTTCCTCTGTTCTATAGTTTGAGTTTCTCTATAAAACTTCATTTTCAAAAAGACCGTAACTTTGTACTGTTACGGAAAAGCAAGGAGCAAGCAGCCAGGAAGCTTGATTGCAGCCCCATCTTGGCTCTGTGAATTTGGGTGCATCCATTGCTCTGTCTGGGTGTCCATCTGAAGGGTGGGTAAGGGAGTATTTTGTCCAGGGGGCTTTTCCAATTGGGGTATCTCTTGACTGATTTCTCTCTGGTCCAGTGTGCATGAGCGGGAACCAGATGGGAACAGGTCCTCCACTGCCTTACCAAAGCTACCAGACCGATAATCAAGCCCCGCGGTTTTCATCAGACCATTCTGGAAGTAGTGACACTGGCTTACCAGGGAAACAATTCTTCTCTCCTCGTCGCAGGAGGAAGACGAGAAAAATGAGCCAGCTCGTCAGAGATGCCTCCTCACTGCGCCCCTGTGTTCTCCAGGACTGCTCGGAGCAGAGCACAGCTGAGAGAGATCCATCTGTTTGCATTTAATTCGAGACTGAAGTCTCCCACTCTGACAATGGAGAGCCGAGCGCTAGCATGCGAGACCAGGACGAGGTTGGTGGAGGAGAAATGACTGCCTGGGAGGCAGAGTAATTATAAATCAAGGGCTTCCTGGGAATATCTGGGTCCCTCCACTGTTCCCTGGGCGATTAAAGTGACACAGATAAGTCAGGGCAGGGTGGCTGATTTCAAGGAGCATCTGAGAGCACGGGTACTTCCTAGACCTCTAGGAAAATCCAGTCCCTCATCAGTAATAGAAGACAGTGGCTATCTTTAATCAATTGCTCTCCATAAACTAAGCTGTGAGTTCCTAGCATTGAAGATTATCTCAATAAATCCACCCTCCCCCCAACAGAGCTGAGGCAGAATGCTAACGTGAAAGCCCCACTCTACAGCAGTGGAAACTGAGGCTTGAAGAAGTTAGTCATCTCCTTAAGGTCACAAAGCTTGAGCCAGAGTCAGATCTCCTCAGTCTTGCTCAGTTGACACTCTTATATCCCCGTGACCTCCAAGATTGCAAGTCCATGATTGTAAGAATCGTGTCGCTGGTCAGTGCTCACAAGGGCCAGTCACCCTGCTCCTTGTGTTTGGGTTTTTTTTTTAAATATATTTTATTTTTATTTATTTATTTGAGAGAGAAAGAGGCTGAGAGAGAGAGCATGGGCGAGCCAGGGCCTCCAGCCACTGCAAATGAACTCCAGATGCATGTGCCACCCTGTACATCTGGCTTATGTGGGTCCTGGGGAATCGAGCCTTGAACTGGGGTCCTTAGGCTTCACAGGCAAGTGATTAACTGCTAAGCCATCTCTCCCAGCCCCTTTTTTCCCTTCTCAACGATCTGTAAGGTTAGTCTTGGTGCCCCTGTTTCATAGATGACAAAACTGAAGTTAAGTCAACTGTCAAGGTCCCACAGCTCATTAAGGATTCCACATCCTATCGCTTGCTCACCTTACCTATTTCCTATTGAAAAACCAATCTTACTGATTGACAGCAGGTCAAGAATGGCTGCACTGAGGCCTCTGAACCGTATATCACCAGTCCTGGGCACACTGTTGGTAACTCACTCGGCGGGAGGTAGCAAGCAGAACTTTCCCTTTTATGTGTGACAAGGATTTGAAAAAGAAGCATTGGCAGACGCTAAGATACAACATGTGCTGCCTACAAAAGTGGAGGGCAGGGAGAGCTGGCAAGGTCTCCACTCTGGAGTCTAACTCCAGCCTGGGAAATGTGACCAGCAGATACTATTGTGGTGGGGAAACCCTACTCTGCAGGTGGAAGGTTGAGTATGTGTGCACTGAGTAAAAGCAGCTTGGGGGCTGGAGAGGTAGCTTAGTGGTTAAGGAGTTTACCTTCAAAATCTAAGGACCCAGGTTTGATTCTCCAGGTCCCATGTAAACCAGATACACAAGGTGGCACATGTGTCTGGAGCTCATTTGCAGTGGCTGGATGCCCTGGTGTGCCCATTCTCTCTCTGCCTCTTTTTTGTCTCTTTTTCTCTGTCTCTTTCTCCCTCTCTCTCCCAAATAAGTAAATAACTTTTTTTTTAATAATAATAATAATGAGCTGGAGAAGATGGCTTAGTGGTTAAAGCGTTTGCCTGCAAAGCCAAAGAACCCTGGTTCGATTCCCTAGGACCTATGTAAGCCAGATGTACAAGGTGGCACATGCATCTGGAGTTTGTTTGTGGTGGCTGGAGGCCCTGGCACACCCATTCTCTATCTGTCTCTCTTTATCTCTGCTTCTTTCTCTCTCTCAAATAAATAAATTAAATTAAATTAAATTTTTTTAAAAAAAAATAATTAATTAATAAAATAAAAGCAGCTTGGGGCCTCTTGAAGTCCTGCCTGAGAGGATAGCCAGCAGGGGTATGCAGAGTAGACCCCTGGAAGCCTTAAGAACCTTGAGAATGCACAACTCAATCTAGACCCAAATGAGGAAGGGCTATGAGCATCCCTTCCTCTCCTCCAGCCACTTGCCACAGCAAGCCATATGCCAGGTGCCCAACAACCTGTCACCCGCTCTGGCTGGGAGAAGACTAAGAGTTAACATCAAATCAAACTTGAAATGTAGCTTATAGTCTGAGACTGTTCATTCTAATCCTGTAATTGAAAGCTATTTAATGCCTAAAATTGACCATTTTAAATGAGCTTATTGCCACAAAGTGGACCAATAAACTGTAGAGATCAAATTTAAGAGATGGGTGAGGATGTTACCTATTGTTCTCATCCCATAAGATGTAACTTGCAGTTTTTCATTGCTTGGGTTACCCCTGCCCAGGCAGGGACGGTGGGACGGCAGAGAAAGAGATTCTGAAAAAAGACAGGATCCATCCCTACTGGAAACAACCAGCAAACTGGCCAGCGCCTCAGTCCCAGAGTGTCCAGATGAGCATCCAACAGAGCCTTTGAACCACCAATAGCAGCACTGTCCCCTGGGCCAGGATGGCCGCACACTCCCAGCCCTTGCCTGATTCTCTTGTTGAGACCGTATACCCTGACCTGACCCTAGGAGGCTGAGCTGAAGCAACTTTGGAATTGATGGAAGGTCTCAGCTGAGCTTTATTCCACAGGCTAGTCTACATCTTTGAAAATGCCTGACTAAGCAAGAGAGTGGACTGGGACCTCAGGTATCTGAGACTCTCCCTGCCCCCAGGGACAAGAGGGCTGAAGAGAATCCTTTAGTTTTCAGAGGTAATGGTTTCTGGCTCTGAGCTACACCTATGCCAGCTCCTTCCAAACTTCAGATTAGGAGCTTTAGATATATTCCAACTTGAGGTCAGATGTGAGCCTCCCTGGGTCTAGGGACAGGAGATGGACTCGCTAGGACCTGGAGAGTAACACTACGGTGTAGTTGCCTTTACTGCTCCCATCCTTCTTGATCTTCCTCGGACCAGAGCAGATCCGCCGCCAGCCAGGAGAATCCCCTCCCCATAGATCCCATAAGCGCTCTCATCCTGAGCCTCCAGGAAGTTGGAGAGGCCAGCATCTAGGCAGGGTGAACCAAGACAGTAATGATGGCACATCCCTCAGACTCCAAATGTTTTGACTCTAAAAAGAAGGAAGGGTGCCAGGGATATGAACCCCACATCTTCCCGTAAGGCAACTGGGCACAAAGAACAGGGAGTATTTTCAAGGGTGGGTGTGAACTCCAGCCAGCTCCTACCACATCACTCCAGACCAGGACGCCACATCATTTGGTCCCCAGTTGGAATCACTCGCTGCTGGGGCTCCAGGTCCAACTCCAGCACACAGCTCGGCAGGCCGCAGTGCTGCTCTGGAGCCACGCTGTGTAGGTTCCAATCTCCTAGCTACGACATTCTGACCACGTGACCCCATGCCTTACCCTCTACTGTGTCCCATGCTTGGTATCATACCCACCTCACAGGTGAAAGTAAATCTGGGTCAGTCGCTAGACCCATGTCCTGAACACATCTCACCCCTGTGACCCCTTGTCCCCATCCTAGGCCAACTGTAAGTAGCCTCGCCTGGTGTCCTGGCTCCCAGGCTCAGGTGGCTGATGTAGAGTTTTCTCCTCTTTCTCTCTCTCCAGGGTGAATTGGTTTGAATGTGATCCATAATCTCCCAAAAGACCCCTGAGGGACCCATCTATTCCTTCTAAGGAGCATTAACTCAAACTGTAACCAGCTCTCTGCGTGCAGTGGGGAGGCCAGGTCCCCAGAGAGTCATCTCCACTGCCGCAAGGAACTGCCATCTCCTTTCCCAGGCCAGGGGTGGGAATCGCATGGCGGCTCTGCTCAGCCCAGCCCAGCCCAGCCCTTGTGTGCTCAGGAGCTTGTACCCATCAAGAGTTCCCAGTTCCAGCTGGGTATGGTGGTGTACGCCTTTAATCCCAGCACTTGGGAGCCAGAGGTAGAAGTTCAAGACCAGCCTGAGATTACGTAGTGAATTCCAGGTGAGTCTGGGTTAGAGTGAGACCCTACCTCAAAAAAAAAAAAAAAAAAAAAAGAGTTCCCAATTCCATGGCCAGCCTACACTGTTGCCCACAGTACAGCCCTTGCACAGGGACAGCAGCTGGCCCAAGTTTCCCCTTCCCGGCAGGGAAAGCCAGCCTCATTCCCAACAAGTTGATTCTTTGTAAGCTTTGGCCACAGTTCTGTGATCCCACCCTGTCCATCTCCTGGGTGTTAGTGAAGCACTCCTTCTACCTAGACCCCTGAGGCCCTTGTGTTTCAAGAAAGAGGGAGAGGGGTCTTGCCTGGGAGAAGCTGGGGGGCACAGTAAGGGTCCCTGGAAGGAACCAACAGGAGGTGAAATAGAGAAACCAGACCCCAGCACCACCAAGGCTAATGCTGGAGCTTCACCCCATATCCTATATGCTGGGATGGGACTGGTCTCTAAGACAGGAAGAGACCACCTCCCACGAAGCAGAAAGAGAGAGCTGGAACCACTGGAGGGGAGATACCTCCATGTGGCTCCTCATCCTGGGCTCCCCTCACACCTGCTTCCTCTAAGAAGGGGGCTCACTCTCCTCCTCCTCCTCCTCACAAGGGTGGTCCCTTAGAAAAAGCTTGGTGTTTCCTCTTATGACTTGATCTGACAATGGCGCTAGGTCACCTGCTCAGACAGGGTGTTCCTGAAGATAGTACAACTTGTGCCCTTTGATAAACAGGCCCCTGATTCCCCAGCCCCCAAGATGCTGTTCTAGACCCACAGACCTGATCGTCCTTCCCACCGCTTTCCACCTTGAAGAGCTGTTCAAGTTCCCTGGAAAGAAATGGAAGCTGGCAGGAATGAACCACCTCAGCCTACACACACACATACGTACATACACATCCAGGTCTTCCTGTTCTGGGGTGAGAGGGCAGTAGGGGTACTGGGGGGGTGTTGGCTCCTTCTCTGTGCTCAACTCCAGCTCCTCCTACTTCATGGGGCCTACGCCTTTAAAATCCCCTTCCCTGGGCTGGAGAGGTGGCTTAGCAGTTAAGGCGCTTGCCTGCAAAGCCTACAGACCCATGTTCCATCTCTCTCCAGATCCCATCTCAGCCAGATGCACAAAGGTGAGGCAAGCACAAGGTTGCACATGCCCACTAGGTGGCACAAGTGTCTGGAGTTCGATTTTACTGGCTGAGGCCCTGGCATGCCAATTCCCTCCCTTTCTGTGTCTCTCTCTAAAATAAAACTTAAAAACCTTAAATCCCCTTCCCTTCCCTCTTGAGTTTCCTCTCTCCTGCCCCCTTCTGTCTACATTGAAACCTGGCAAGTCCTGCTTAGAAAAACACACACACACACACACACACACACACACACACACTGCTCCAGTTCTCACCCCTCACCTCCCTTGGCACAAGTGGGAGTTAAAGACTTTGGCTGGAGTCTGATGCGACCGTTCAAAGAAAAGGGCGTGTTATTCAGATCCCTTGCTGAGTGCCTGCTAAGTACCAGGCCCTGGGTAAGAATGTGATGAGCGAGGCTGATGGGGCCTCCACACTTACGGAACACCCCACCCTGGCTGTAGCCTCCCCCTGCATTCTACAGGGGGAGAATTTAGTCACAAACAATGTCATGGCCCAGGCTCAGCACAGGTCAGACACTGATCCCTTTCAATCCTCCCACAGCCACCCTCTGTGTTCAGACCCGACTACCATCATGCCCATGCCACAACTCAGGTCCCGAAGGTTCAGGAAGCTTCCCAAGGGCACAGGGCTTACGAGGACAACACCAGGATCATGGGATGAAGCTTTTTTTTTTTTTTGGTTATTTGTTTGTTTGTTTTGTTTTTCAAGGTAGGGTCTCACTCTAGCCCAGGCTGACCTGGAATTCACTATATAGTCTCAGGGTGGCCTCAAACCCACAGTGATCCTCCTACCTCTGCTTCCTGAGTGCTGGGATTAAAGGTGTGTACCACCATGCCCAGCTTTGTGAAGCTCTTTACTAAGCTGCACAGATCCTTGACAGCCTGACCATCCTGAAACATCCCCACATGGTGACACTATTACTATCATCATAACACAAGAAAAAGAAAAGCTGCACGGGATGTGGCTCAGTGTCGGAATGTTCGCTAGCATGTGCAAGGCACTTGACTTGGCTCCATTCTGGAGGAAGAGGAGGAGGAGGAAGAGGAGAGGACACAGGCAGCCTCAGCCAGGGCAGCAGTGGCTGTAGCCAAGGAAGATATTCGTGTATAAACTTCATCCAGGTGATCATGTTAAATTTAATTCAACCCACCCCTGTATTCCCAGGCTTCATAACTGTACCAAGCAAACACTCAAAAACATTTATTTGGGGCTGGAGGGATGCTTTAGTAATTAAGGCATTTGCCTGCAAAGCCAAAGGACCCCGGTTTGATTCCCCAGAATCCACGTAAGCCAGATGCACAAGGTGGTGCATGTGTCTGGAGTTCATTTGCAGTGGCTGGAGGCCCTGGTGTGCCCATTTTCTCTCTCTCTCTCTCTCTTTCTCTCTCTCTCTCTCTCCCTCTCTCTCACTTGCTCACTCTCTCACTCTCTCAAATAAATAAAACTTAAAAACAAAAAAACATTTCTCATGCAAATGAAGGAAGGAACGAATGAATACATGCTTCTAAGGTCAGCCATTGGTCCCATGGCAATCACCCAGGTTGACAAATCATCTCCCATTCACCCCAAGCCCCAGCAGATCCCACAGCTGAACTGAGGGGCCTTTTCTATGGCTCTGAAAGCTGAGCTGGTGCCTCCATGGGGTCTGATGAGTCCCCTGAGATGGGAGAAAATACAGTTAAATCAGAGCCCTGAGGGAGTCCGCATAGCAGGGAAGCATTGGGGGCGCTAGGCAGAGCCCATCTAGCCATCTTTCCTGCGATGGGAGTAGGGCAGGGTCTCTACCCTGCAACAGCTAGGCCTATCCACTGGCCCCCTGAACAGGGTCTCCCAGCTCCTCACCCAACTCCCCACTGTACCCAGAAATCCCTGCCTCTTACCACAGACTGAGCAGAGAGCCTGCTGGGCCAGGAAGGAACTGAACTCCAGGGAGGAGAGAAAATGGAGAAAAGTAACTGAACATCTGCCCCGCCCCCTCTGAGACACCCAGACACAGGTTGCCACTCAAAAAGCAATCTCTCCGAACGTTTAAAAACTGCCTGCAATTTATATCTTGTGCTTGACAGAGCATCTCCAAGTCATTTCCCGGCACAGGGAAGCACAGGCTCCGGAGTCCGGCAGCAGCTCCATCCCCAGCCTAGGCATCCCTCCATGGGGGAGGAGACAAAATGAGAAAATCCCCTTTGGTCTTCCCTCAGAAGGACTCTGAGGGACATCCCAGAGGCTCATGTTGCAAACCCAGCTTGGCAAAGCACACACCACACACACACACACACACACATGTGCATACACATGTGCAAAGTTACACGCCATAGAAAAAGAGGGTTGTGGGCTGGAGAAATGAAATGGCTTAGCAGTTAAGGCATTTGCCTGCGAAGCCAAAGGATCCCTGTTCAATTCTCCAGGACCCACATAAGCCAAATGCACAAGGGGCACATGCATCTGGAGTTCGTTTGTAGTGGCTAGAGGCCCTGGCGTGTCCATGGCATGTCCATTCTCTCTGTGTCTGTCTCTCTCTCTCTCTCTCTCTCTCTCTCTCTCTCTCTCTGATTGCAAATAAATAAATAATTTTTTAATTTAAAAAAAAAAGAAAGAGAGGGTTGTGGTTCTGAGATTCATCAAGGAATTTATGAACAAAGGCCCATCCCCAGGAAGCAGTGGGGTTTTTTGTTTGTTTGGTTGGTTGGTTTTTGGTTTTTTGAGGTAGGGTTTCACTCTAGTTCAGACCGACCTGGAATTTCCTATGTAGTCTCAGGGTGGCCTCAAACTCACGGCATCCTCCTACCTCTGCCTCCCAAGTGCCACCACACCCTGCTGAAAGCAGTGGTTTTACTGTGGCATGTTCTGCTCTCTCAGAACATGAGGACAGAGGGTCTAAGAAGAGGGTGCCCACCTTATCTGAAATAACCACATTCAAGCTGGGCCTAGGAGGATGTAACAGGAATTGGCCACATGGAAACAGAGGTGATGATTCACAATAAAGGGCACAGCAGGAACCAAGGCCCAGAGGTGGAATGAGCCTAACGTGTAGAACACAAAGCCAGCAAGAGCAGCATTGGTGAGGGCAGGAATCCCAGGGGTCCCTGGTTCCAGGAGCTGGCCATGCCCCTTCAGACACATGTATAGGACCTCAGGACCTTCAAGTAGCAAAGGGCATGGACAAGAAGAGCAAAGACAGACAAAGAGAGACCGGGGAGAATTCGCAGTGGTTAAAGGGACTAGCTTGCAAAGCCTGCTAGGCCACGTTCAATAAGCCGGCCCCCACGTTAAAGCTGAATGGAGAATCCAAAGCTCATGAGCCAGCAAGTTCCTTTGCAGTCTGGCAGACCATTCGCAGCAGCAAGAGACCCTGTCTCAAAGAAGGTGGCGCACAGGCAACTCAAAGTTTTCCTCTGACCGGAACGACACACGTGCCCCCTCCACACACACACACACAGACAGGCGTGGAGACAGACCCTCAGGAGAGGAGAGGGGCCACTCAGAAAAGAGGAAAGGTCAGCAGAGGCCATGGCTGTCCTCCCCAAGGCCTGGGACCTGCATTCTCACCTCACCTCCCTCAGCTCGTCCCAAGCCAGCCTCCAGCCGTGCTCTCCTCTGGTCTGCTTTTACAGCCTGCCCAGAACCTCCAGCAGCTGTGCTGTTTCCCCTGTGAAGAGCACCCTTCCCTCACACCGTCCAATGGCTGGCTCCTTCTCCTAAGCAGGCCACATCTCGGACATCACCTCCAATGGGAAGCAACCCCTTTCTCCTACTCACCTTCCTTTCTCACTGTCAGAGCCCTTTCCACTGGCAATGAGCTTCCCTGTGGCTTTATTAGGGCTTGGTTTGGTTTGGTTTGGTTTGGTTTGGTTTGGTTTGGTTTGGTTTGAGACGGGGCCTCACCAGGCAGCCTGTTTGCCTATAACTTGCAATCCTGTTACCTCAGCTTCCCTAGTGCTGGGATTACTAACTTAGATGCACCATCATACCCAGTTTAGATCTTTTTTTTTTTTTTTTTTGCATGTGTATGTGTGTACACCTGTGTGTATGTGTGTTCATATGTATGTGGGTGTGTTGAGGTCAGAGGATACCTTTGGATGTTGTTCCTCAGGTAAACTACCTTTTTTTTTTTTGAGACAGGATAGCTCATTGACCTGGACCGCACAAACAGACTAGACTGGCTGACCAGCAGACCCCAAGGTTCTTCCTGTCTCTGCCTCCCCTCTTCTGGAAATACAAGCATCTACTGCAAGGCCCAGCACTTTTCGTGGGTTCTGAGGATTGAATTCAGGTCCTCATACTTACAAGGCAAGCACTTTATTGACTGAGCTATCTCCCTGGGTCTAGGTCACCATTCTTGGACACCCTTTCAATACTGTGAGCTCAAAGGGAGCAGAGATTTTGCCTGCGTTGTTCCTTCCCACCAACAGCCCCAAGCGCCTAGAAGAGGGACTGGTACATGGCAGGGTCTGAACAAGCTCAGCCAAGGCTGTGAGCAAGCCCTTTGTGGCCGCTGGGTTCCAGCTCCCTGCTCAGCGCTGCACATCTGCCTGCAAACTCCATCCCGGCTGTTGCCTGTGTAGTTGCTCAGCAATTAATCATGTTCTGTCAGGTGATACCCTTTGTGTTGTCATTGGAGGCTGTGTCTCATTCGTCTCTGTCTGGCCCCAGGGCCAGGCGCGCATAGTAGGTGCTCAGTCGGGGGTTCCCTGTCGTTAACCCTCCTCACCTCCCCTGCATGAGTGATGGGCAGGCAGCAGACATCGCTGAAGGCAAGACAGAAACATACAGAAACACTCTCTGTCTCTCCCTCTCTCTTTTTCTCTCTCTCACATACATACATACACACATAGTCCTTGAGCCATAGGGGAGGCTGGGGAAGTGACCTCTAAAGACAAACAAGGACTTCACCAAGCTGCTCTGAAGGAAAACTCCCTCCTGGGGCAGTAAAGCAGTGGTACATCAAGGAAGACACGGACTTGGTCTCTCAAATACGGGATGTGGTGGCTCAAAGTGCAATCCTAGCATTTGGGAGGCTGAGCCAGAAGGAGCCGCATGAGTTCAAAGCCAGCCTGGGTCACATAGTGAGGTCCAGGACATCCTGGACTACAGAATGAGAACATGTCTCAAAAAGGGGGGACAGGGAGAGCTGGGAAGATGGCTTAGCAGATAAAACTGCTTGGTACTGAGTTCAATCTCCAACACCTGCACAAAAATCCACATGTGGCTACAAATACCTGTAATTCTAGTGCTGAGGGGGGACAGAGACAGTGGGATCACTGGGGCTGGATGGTCAACCAGTCTAAGCAAAAAAAAAAAAAAAAAAACAGCCAGCTCCAGTTTCAGCAAGAGACTCTGTCTCTGGGAAATAAGACAGAAAAACCATAGAGGGGGACCAACCTCGTCCTCTAGCCTTCTACTCACGCATACATATGGAGAACACATAACTGCACATACGTGTACATACACACACACACACACACACACACACACACACACACACAACATCAAAAACAAATGTTTCTAGGTATGATGGTTAAGGCGTTGTCAACTTGATCTGTTTAGTAATCCACGTGTGGGTCCCTGAGGATGCTTCCAGAAAGGATTAACTGAAGGAGGAAGTCCTTCCCCCAGAATGAGCCAGAGCAGGCTGCCCCTCTCAGAGGGGGACTTTATATAAGGAAGATCTGGGTGAAAGGAGCCCCTTCCTTCCACTTGGCTGCCAGATCTGCTTGCTGCCTTCCAGCGTGGACTGAAGACCAGCGCAGACTAAAGACCCGCGTGGATCAAAAACCTGAGGCTCCTCAGGAAGTCTCCAGGCCTTCAGTGTCAGATTGGGACTGCTGGGACATCTGGCCATGGTAGACTGAGCAGCTACCCAATTCCTTGATGCTCGGGCTTGTAACTTCTATTGGACCACCATAAGCTAATCCAATAAAGTCCCTTTTTAATATAATTCATTCTAGTGGTTCTGCTCCCCTAGAGAACCCTGACTAATACACCAGGGCTGGAGAGATGGCTTAGCATTTAAGTCACTTGCCTGCAAAGCCTAAGGACTCATGTTTGACTCTTCAAATCCCACGTAAGCCAGGTGCACAAGGTGACGCAAGTGCGCAAGGTCACACATGTACACAAGGTGGCGCACGACTGAAATTCGATTACCATGGCTGGAGGCTCTGGTGTGTCAGTTCTCTCTCTCTTATTCACACTCTCCTGTATTTAAAAAAAAAAAGGCCAGTCTGTTGAGCTTGTCTCAAAAAAAAAGTTTCCGGGCTGGAGAGATGGCTTAGCAGTTAAGACGCCTGCCTGCTAAGCCTAAGAACTCGGTTCCAATCTCCAGGTCCCACATTTAGCCAGATGTAAAGTGACACAAGGGCGCAATGCTGCACTTGCCCACAAGGGGGCGCACACATCTGGATTTCGTTCACAGCAGCTGAGAGACTGCTGGCACACCCATCTCTATCTATCTCCCTCTCCCTCTCTCTCCAAAAATAAATAAAAATAAAAAAAGTTTCCAAGCCAGGCATGGTGGTGCACATCTTTAATCCCAGCACTCGGAAGGCAGAGATAGGAGGATCACTGTGAGTTTGAGGCCACCATGAGATTGCATAGAGAATTCCAGGTCAGCCTGGGCTAGAGTGAGAGCCTACCTCAAAAAACAAAACAAAACAAAAAAATGTTTCCAGCTTCATCGATATGGAGCTGGGTGGCCTTGGGTCGGCCACCTTTCTGAGTCTCAGAAGAAAAAAAACTGTTGTTGGCAGTATCAAAGGCCATCTCAAATGCAGATTGCTGACACGGCACCTAGCACTCAAGTGAGGGCTCCTTAAATGCTAGCAAGAAAAGCGAAAACAGTAGTGGTAATAACTGGTAGACGTCAAGATGCTTACTCCGTGTTACTTACTTGGTCCCAGTGTTCATTTCAGTCGTCACAACAATGACAGACACCCTTGTTAAGATCATGTCCAGGGTGAGAGCAGCAAGATTCAGAGAGGTTAAGGAACTCGCCCAGGCCATACAACTGACAGGTGGAAGAGCCAAGATTCAAACCTAGGTGGCCTGGCTTCAGAGTCCACCCCCTTATCCACTGCAGTGGCTGAAGTCCTGGCATGCCAATTCTCATTCTCTCTCTCTCTCTCTTTCCCAAATTAAAAATAAATAAATAAGAACAGCACAAGACTAAAATGGAGAAGCCTCTGTTTCCTTGTCCGTCTAATGGATATAGTAACACTGCCTGTCCACAGGGATATTATGGGACAATAGTGACAGGCAAGAAAGTGTCTGGCACAGAGTGGGCTCTCCATGTCAGGGGCCTCTTCTTCCCATGCCCAGAGGGACAGGGGACCCAGAGGAGCACTGTGAGCAGGACTCGTGCAGTACAAAGCCAGCTGACACAAGTGTCCGCTGCTTACTTGGTGAATGGGATTTGGTTAAAGAGATGAACGCTGCCACTTCTGGCTAATGTGTCATGTAAATTCTAATGACAATACAGCTCCCACCCGGCGCCCACTGCCGCTCAATTATCTCCCTAGGCTCTGGCAAGATCCACGCTTCACTGGGACCCGCGCCCCGGCCTGCCTTCCCCAGCCGCAAATAATGAAAACCCGCCTCGGCCGTGAGATTGCTCACTTACATTTTCTATTAATTTTTCCCTTTCAGAGGAAAAATGAGAGGTGCTGGGTTGGGGGAAGAAAGTGGAGGTGGGGCTGGAGCAGCAGCCTCTGAGAATGGCAGCCTCTGTCCCAGCCACCTAGACTCCTGGGTGACAGCAAAGGAAGGTCACCAGTCAAGGATGCCAGAGGTAGGAACCCAGACCCCTTGGGTGGGAGGAAGGGGCACTGAGCTGGGAGGCGGGTCGGGGGTTCTAACCCTCTTGCTGTGTAACTTGGAGCAGATCGTTGAACTTCTCCAGATGCAGCTCTTGCATGCTGTGAAGGGGATGGGGGAGGACCTGGCTAGCTGGTACCCAGAAACCCATTCTTGGCTGACAGAGCTGAGACTCCCAGTCTCAGGGGCAGGCATTGGCTCCTTGCATTGAAGGATTTCCCAGAAGGCAGGAAGGGCTCTGAGAGTGGTGGTGGAGGTACTCAAGTTCTGACAAGGGCTTGGGGAGAGCCATCATTCTCTGTGGCAAAGTTCTGGATTCATCCTGGGTACTTACTCAGGGTCTATTGGCTGGGACAAGGTGGAGGGTGGAGGAGGGCAGGGAGAGTTGTTCCCTTCTCAAGAAAGGGTAGAAAATGGGCTAAAGAGATGGTTTAGCGGTTAAGGCACATGCCTGCAAAGCCTAAGGAACCAGGTTGGATTCTCCAGGTCCCATGTAAGCCAGATACATATAGTGGCACATGTGTCTGGAGTTCGTATGCAGTGGCTAGAGGCCCCAGTGTGCCCATTCTCACTTTCTCTCTCTCTTTCTCTCTCTCTCTGTCTCAAATAAATAAACATATATATAATTTTTTTAAAAAAGAAAGGGTAGAAAAGGCTTGGGGAGAAAGCTGGGCGTGGTGGCACACGCCTTTAATACCAGCACTCAGGAGGCAAAGGTAGGAGGATTGCCATGAATTCAAGGCCGCCTTGAGACTACAGAGTGAATTCCAGGTCAGCCTGGGCGAGAGTGAGACCCTACCTTGAAAAACGAAAAAAAAAAAAAAAAGGCTTGGGGAGGATGAGCCCCCCCTCCATTCCAGATCCCACCTGTGTCCTGTATGAGGCCAGAGGGGAGAAGTGCAGCGTCCTCTAAGAGCTAGAAATTATAGACACAGAATTTAACCTGACCACAGACCTTGCCCTATGAGACCCGTTTACATGCCAGTGGGTAGGAGAACAAACAGGCTGAAGGGTGTGCAAGAGAACAGCTGACATACATACAGCAGGGACCTCCTCACAGCCAAGCCAAGGAGCCTGAGCAGGGAGCATGAAAGAGTCCCAGGGCCCAACACCAAAGATGGTGACATGCCTGAAAAGTGAGTGGACACAAGCCAGGCATGGTGGCACATGCCTTTAATCCCAGCACTCGGGAGGCAGAGGTAGGAGATTGCTATAAGTTCGAGGCTACCCTGAAACTACATAATGAATTCCAGGTCAACCTGAACTAGAGTGAGACCCTACCTCAAAAAACCAAAAACAAAAAAAAAAAAAAAAAAGTGAGTGGATAGGTGGTGGTGGTAGAGGGTACTTTAGAATTTTTTTTTTTCTTTTTGAGGTAGGGTCTTACTCTAGCTCAGACTAACCTGGAATTCACTATGCCTCAGGATGGCCTTGAACTCACAGTGATCCTTCTACCTTGGTGTCCCAAGTGCTGGGATTCAAGATGTGCACCACCATGCCCAGCCTCTAGAATTCTTCATAAATAAAAATGGCCTTGTTTTGTAAGAAGCTCCTTAAAAGCTCATGTACATGCCATGGGACTGGTCAGGAAGGACACAGCACAGGAGCTGATGTCCTCTGCAGTGGGTAGAGAAAAGAAGACACTTCATTTGGACTCAAGAACGCAGCTTCTAGCCGGCTGTGGTGGCACACGCCTTTAATCCCAGCACTCGGGAGGCGGAGGTAGGAGGATTGCTATGAGTTCAAGGCACCCTGAGACTACATAGTGAATTCCAGGTCAGCCTGAGCTAAAGTGAGACCCTACCTCAAAAAAAAAAAAAAATAAATAAAAACAAAACAAAAAAAGAACACAGCTTCTTAAACTATGTGTCATAACCCTACATGGGATCATGTAACTGAATGTGAGGTCATAAAATTTTTGACAACAGTAAAAGGTGTCTAAACATACAATGACCGAGAATTAATGCAAAACTCAACAAACACATAATGAGGAGCAAGTCAGATGGCTCAGCGGTTAAGACACTTGCCTGCAAAGCCTAATGACCCGGGTTCCATTCACCACTACCCATGTAAAGCCAGATAACACAAAGTGGTGCGTGCATCTGGAATTCATTTGCAGCAGCCAGAGGCCCTGACATGCCCATTCTCTCCCTCTCCCTCCCCCTCTCTCTTTCTCTCTTTCTGCTTGCAAATATATAAATAAAACATTTTTTAGAAATACATACTAGAGCTGGAGAGATGGCTTCGCAATTAAGGCTCCTGCCTGCTAAGCCTAAGAATGCCCGTTCGATTCTCCAGGTCCCACATTTAGCCAGACCCAGTGACACAAGGGCACAGTGCCACACTTGCCCACAAGGGGGCACATGTGTCTGGAATTCATTCACAGTGCCTGAGAGGCTGCTGGCATGCCCATTCTCTATCTGTCTCTCTCTTTCTTTCTCTCTCTCTCTCTCTCTCTCTCTCAATCTCTCTAAAAAAAAAGAAAAGAAAATACGTAGCGAATCTGAGGTGTTTCTGGCAGCATCGCCTGTGCTGCATCACATGCTTTCACTGCAGCCTTGGTTCTTTCTCTTTTTTTGGCACATATGAATGTGTGTACGTGTGCATGTGCTGTATGTGTGGTGTCTATGAATATCTAGTGCATGTGTGTGTCTGCAGATGCCTGTGCCCCAGGCACACGTGTGCAGAGGCCAGAGGAAAATGAGGCGTCCTCCTCTACCTCTCTTCATCATGGTTTTCTGGAGACAGGGTCTCTCGCTGAACCTGGAGCTGTCATTTTTCCAGCCAAACTAGCCGACCAGTGAGCCTTGGTGACCTTCCTGTTCCCCGTCCCCCAGAACTAGGGTCACAGACCTGTGTGGCCATGTCCGACTTCCTACACAGGTATTGGGGATCGAACTCAGACCCTATGCTTACATAGCAAGGGCTCTTACCTGCTGAGCCATCTCCCCAGCTTTGCTTCTGAACACCCAACTCCTGCACCAGGCCCATGCCGTCATCACACCAGGCAATGCCAACAAATGCTGCCTCAAACACCTGGGCTCAAATTCGAGATGACGGCAGGTTGTGAATTCCAACATTTTTACGACACAAAGTTTCTTGCTCTTATAGAAACAGAATGGTTTAATTACAGAAAACAAAGACTTTAATATTTTCCCACTGCCACTCATCAGCATGTGAGTATCAAATTAGTGTATCTTTGGATGTATTGTGCTAGAATGTTTGATTTTAAAAATTACTGTTTAAGCTGCTGACTTGAATTTCATAAAAATTCATTAAATGAATTTTGGCTTGGGATTAGGACAGAATTTCCAACAATTTCTGAAATGGCCCTAAACATACTTCTGCCATTTTGTACTACATATTTATGCAAAATGGTGTTCTCAGCATTGATTATAAACTCAAAATATTGATCAACTCTGGGAAACATTGAAGATGTTCTATGTTCTGCAGTATCAAGAATTCAGCCAAGATTTAACTCCTGAATCTGCCTGTCAAGTACTGAGATTATAGACATGTGCTAGTACACCCAGGTAAAATTAAATTCTTTATGTAAATATAAAAAACTATATCCATCTCATTAGTATGCAAATTTGCTTTCATCTTTAATAAGTGGCAAAATTATATATACCAAAACTTACTTTGAAATAATTTCCTTATGACTTGTTATCAGTAAATATTTAATTTGTATGCTTATTTTAAAATGTTTTATATATATATATATATATAATTTATTTATTTGAGAGAGAAAGAGGTAGAGAGAGTGTGTGAGAAAGAGAGAATGAGTGCACTAGGACCTTCAGCAACTGCAAATGAACTCCAGACACATGTGCCTCCTTGTGCATCTGGCTTACATGGGTCCTGGGGAATTGAACCAGGGTCCTTTGGCTTTGCAGGCAAACACCTTAACCCACTAAACCATCTCTCCAGCCCTGTATACTTATTTTATATACCTATTGTGATGGTTAATCTCTGTTTGCCAACTTGACAAGATTTAGAATCCATAGTGGGGCTGGAGAGATGGCTCAGTGGTTAAAGGTGCTTACTTGCAAAGCCTGATGGCCTGGGTTTGATTCCCCAGTACTCACTTAAATCCAGATGCACTAAGCAGCACATGCATCTAGAGTTCATTTGCAGTGGCAAGAGGCCCTGGTGCTCCTATACTCACTCTCTGATGGCCTCTTTCTATCTCTCTCTCAAATAATTAAAAATACTTTTTAAAAAGAATTGCCATGGTTATGTCTGTGCTCCAATCTGTAAGGAACTTTTCTAGATTAGATTAGTTGAGGTGGGGCATCTACCCTAACTATGGGCAGCACCATCCCATAGGCTGGGGGCCTGGACTGGATTAAAAAAGAGAAAGCTGACTGAGCACTCAGCATTCATCACTCTGCTCAGCTTCCTTACTGTGGACGGAATGTGATGCTAGCTTTCTGCTCCTGCCTTGCCTTCACCTACATAATGGATTCTACCCTCTGGAGCTGTAAATTGAAATAAAACTTTCCTCTCTCAAAGTTACTTTTGTTGGGTACATTTTCCCCCCAATAGTGATAAGTTGGCTGATAAATCTATATGCCCAGTGTTGCACTAAAATTTCTCAAGTGAGGGGGCTGGAGAGATGGCTTAGTGGTTAAGCGCTTGCTTGTGAAGCCTAAGGACCCTGGTTCAAGGCTCCATTCCCCAGTACCCATGTAAGCCAGATGCACAAAGTGACACATGCATCTGGAGTTCGTCTGCAGTGGCTGGAGGCACTGGTGCACCCATTCTCTCTCTCTCTCTACTTCTTTCTCTCTCTGTCACTCTCAAATAAATAAATAAAAATAAACAAAAGTTTTTAAATTTTTTCTCAAGTGAGAGCTGGGGAGAGGGCTCAGAGGTTAAATGCACATGCTTGCAAAACATGCTGGCCAGAGTTCAATTCCCCAGTGCCCATATAAAGGCAGGTGCGCAAGATGATACATGTATCTGGGGATTATTTGCAGCAGTGGAATGCCCTGGTGTGCCCATACATTCATTCTCTCTTTTTCTTTCTCCTCTCGCTTATAAATAAATAAGTAAATACAATTTTTTTTTAAAAAAATCAAAATAAGCCGGGCATGGTGGCGCACGCCTTTAATCCCAGCATTCGGGAGGCAGAGGTAGGAGGATCGCCGAGAGTTCAAGGCCACCCTGAGACTACATAGTTAATTCCAGGTCAGCCTGGACCAGAGTGAGACCCTACCTTGCAAAACCAAAAATAAATAAATAAATAATAATAAAAAAGACTAGTTGGAACTCACCAGGCGTGGTGGCGCACGCCTTTAATCCCAGCACTCAGGCGGCAGAGGTAGGAGGATCACTGTGAGTTCGAGGACACCCTGAGACTACATAGTGAATTCCAGCTCAGCCTGGACTAGAGTGAGACCCTACCTCGGAAAAAGAAAAGAAAACAAAACAACAACAACAAAAAAAGACTAGTTGGAAAGATAAAGGAATTTGGGGGTGATTTTCAGAGAAGGAAAAGTGGTGGGAGGGGATTATAATCATGGAATATTATTTGACAATAAAAAACTTTAAAACTAAGCATGGTGGTATACACACCTTTAATCCCAGTAGGGATTAAAGGGAGGCAGAGGTAAAAGGATCTCTGTGAGTTTGAGGCCACCCTGAGACGACAACAGAGTGAATTCCAGGTCAGCCTGGGCTACAGTGGGACCCTTCCTCAAAAAACAAAAACAAAAAATTGTTTTTGAACTGTGTGATGGTGCATGCCTTTAATCCCAGCACTTGGAGGCAGAAGTAAGAAGATTGCTGTGAGATTGAGACCTGCCTGGGACTACAGAGTGAATTCCAGGTCATCCTAGGCTCGAGCGAGACACTATCTTGAAAAAAGAAATAAAAATAAAGTTTAAAAAAAATTCTCAAGTGAAAAGGGACCATGATTGGGAAAGTTCGAGAAGCTCTGTTCAAGAACTTCCCCTGTTTTGTCTGTTAGCACACGAACATATGATTTTATAACGTTTAAAACAAATTTTAGCGATGTAGGAGATGTTTAAGCTTTCTAGACAAATTAAGAATTAAATATAGTTCAGAGAAGATTTCCTCACCCTCCAGTCTCCACATACTCACTGCTTCTGCCAGAAAGCCTTTCTAGAACCAAACCTGTGTCCCTCAAGGTATGAAGTCCTTTTTTGGGCTATCTCCAGGTAAGAGGAGAGGAACTGGCAAAGTTCTGACCTGATGTTCTGGCCAACACCAACTGTCTGGGCTCTGGGTGCTGCCCCACCCCACAGGAGTGAGAAGGAAGGGAGGGGGACAGGTCTGGCCTGGCCCCATTCTGGGGAGTGCATACCTCCAAGAAGGGATTTTCCTGGCATCGCTACCACCCACCTCCCCTTCAGCTCCCAGGACGCGTGGGACGCCTTCGAGCCCAACATATGTGGGATCTTCTAAACAGGGATAGGAAAGGAGGAAAAATAAAATCTGTTCCCCCAGGGCTGTTGTCTCAACAAGCAGTGGCCTCCAGAAACACTTCTCACAAAAGGCGGTGACGGCCAAGATGCAGAGGCAGAGTCCCAGCATACAGAGAGGCAAACTGAGCCCAGCTGATAGAATAAACTGACCCTGGATTACCCTGCACCTTGGAATGGAACATGAAACCTCTGGATTGAGATATGAGAAGAAAAAGGAGGTGCAACTAGGAAGGATGGAGACAGGAGGAAAGACAGAGCCATAGAGGTTGACTGGGGCTGGGTTGAAAAGTGGGAGGAAGGTTTGTCCCAGGGCTGGCGACACAGTGGTGGTCTTGAGCTCCAGGCTGGTCACATGAGGTGGGCAAAGGTAAACATGATTCCACTTCTCACCATTCCTGCAGTTGAAATGAAGGCATGTGACCAGTTCTGGTCAATGACTACTAACACAAGATCACCTCTGGACCAGAGCATCTGAGAGCCATCAAAGCTCCCTGAGCTTTCTTGCCTCTGCCAGAAACTGGAAGAGCCAGGCAGTTGCACCACCAGCCAGGTCCTAAGTGACTGAGGTGAGCAGAGCAGACCTACTGCTGCCCTTCCTGTCCCTTACTGACAGAGAACACAGGAGCCTCCTCCCAAGCAGACAGCCCAGGTTCAAACCCAACTCTTCACTGACCGGCTTCCCTCTCCCCTTTCACAAAACAGAAGGCCCAAGTGTGAGGTTCCTTCCAGCTCCCAGAATTCCACGGCTATCCATCAGACACCTGGGGAAATGTCAAACACAGGTTCCTCAGCCTGCTCCCAGATTCAGGCACGGAATGTGTGACAAGCGCCCAGGGAGCTGATGCCAGGCCTGGAAGTCCCCCCGGGGAGAACCTCAGGTGGGTACCGAGTCCACTGCCTTCTTTTCAGGGGAGGCTGCCCCACCCCTGGCTGCAGCTCTGAAGGGCCTCGTTCCTAAGCAGGCCTGACTGAGTGTCTTGGAGATAAAAACAGAAACAGGACACTCAATAATGCAGCTGCAACCTGGCTCTCCTGCAGCCTCACAGGCTCCCAGCCTGGCTCAGCGGGCAGAATCCAACTAGAAGCCCCGACTCCTCCCACCTGCTCCACCCAGCCTCCCTCCTCCCCTTTCCACTGTCCTCCCACCCCACCCCCATGGGGCCAAGGGGAGAAAATCACCAAAGGGTGAATTTCTGATTAAAAACAAGCCTCTGTTCATTGCCTTGGTTGTTCTTGCCGAAGAAGAAAAAGGAAAAGACAGTCCGGCTTGTGAACATGTATACATGTGGGCTCAGGTATGTGTGAGCTACTGATTGGGAGTGTGAGCCTGGGAGTATGACAGTGTGTGCCTGTGTGTACGTAAGGGCTATATATGGTTTGGATGAACGTGTATATGTTGTATGTGGTGTGTGTGTGTGCGCAGGCAAGCACACAGACTGATCTCTTAATACAGAAACAACTTCTGGTTAAACTACCAATATTAACTTGTGTTAACCAAAACAAACAAAAACAATCCAGGTGTGGTGGAACATGCCTGTCATTGTAGCACTTGGAAGGTAGTGGCAGGAGAATCAAGAGTTCAAGGCCATCCTCAACTACATAGAAAGTTCCAGCCTAGGATACATGAATTCCTATCTCAAAAAAAATTCATAAAACCTGCAGGAAATAATAAAAAAACAATATGCACATCCCTTGGCATCCATTTTATTTCTACTCAGAGTATATAAGCTGTTTGCCTTTTAATGTTCTTCTGTGCAGCCAGACCCCTTTGCCTTCGCTTATGGCTCTCCTGACTGGAGCCGTTCCTCTTTCTTGGGTAAACTAACTCCACAACACATCGTCCACGATTTCCAATTTCATTCTCTCAGAAGTGGAACGAGAAGTTAAAAGACCCTCAAAAAGTAATATGAGTGTCGTATCATCTCGATTTTTACAATCTTGTTCCCAATTGTATCTTACCAGTGCTTAGCCACCCCAACTTGACAGCAAGTTTTGTTTGTAGCAATTCACCTTCAGAGTCTTTCTAAAGACTTCAACTTCATTTTCCAGAAAAACAACTTTTTGTGTGCTCACAATATTTTGGTTTACCTATTATTTAACTGAATTACGCAACTGAGGTAACAAGTGCCAGTGGCACAAACGAGTTTGGAAACAAATGCACCTGACTCGTGGTGACTCAGGCTGAACGCCAAAGCCCCGGCACTCTATGCTAGGGAGCAGCTTCCCAGATGACAAGGAGGGGTAGGCGGCAAGCTGCTGGTTGGGAGGTGGGCACCTCAGTCAGGCCCAGTCCAGGAGGATGCATGAGAGATGCCTCCTCTCCACGTGGCTGTGTGTGGACCTACTAGTGTGCTGAGTGGGAGCCATGCCCCAGGATGTGTGGGAACGTGTACGAGTGTCCCTGTCACTTACCTGTAATGAACAAGCGTCACCCAGACCCCTGGGAAACATGGATTATCCTCCCTGTCTATGGCAGATAAGGGTGACGTGGTAGGTAGTAGAATGCCTTAAGTCCCTGGTCAGAAAATGAGGCTGGAGCAGTGTGCAGACAGTACGTCCTGAGTTCTACAGACAGAAACACTGAGAAGCGAGGGGCTTCTCAGCTAGATGACGGTAACACAAGGCTATAAACACAGCCACTCTGCTCCATCGCTGAGCAGCGGGTAGGAAAGTGATGACTGACTTGTTGGGAAGTGGCTGAGACCCTCTCATGGGGACACCAGCCTGCTCCTCCTGGGCCTCTTTGGAGAGAGTGTCTTTTCTTTAACTTTTTTTTATTTTTATTTATAAGAGAGAAAGAGAGAGCGAATGGGCACACCATGACCTCTAGGCACTGCAAACAAACTCCAGATGCATGCGCCACCATGGGTACTAGAGAATCAAACTTTGATCCTTAGGCTTCTATAGACAAGCACCTTAACCACTAAGCCATATCTCCAGCCCTGGAGCTGGTGTCTTGAAGCCAACCACTGATAGGTGCAGGGGCCAGGTTTGAGCTGACACCTGCTGCTAACCAGCCCAGGGCTTGGCCTGCAAAGCTCTCTGGATGCTTCCAAGCCCCCTACATCTGACTGGGTATTATATGTTCCCATTATCCTTTAGTGGGAAGAGGAGGAGGGGCCTTCTTCCCCACTTTACAGGTGAGAGACGCTGCCCGGAGAGGCTCTGCCAACAGTGAGTGGCAAAACTAGGGCCCCCACACACACACACACACACACACACACACACATCTGTTCTCTACCTTTGAACTCCTCCCCTCCAAACTGGTACCTAGCATTTAAGTAAGTACTCCTCTGAATGCATTGGACTTATGAGGGTGGCCAGAGAAATAACAGGCTTATTATATATTTTTAGTATACTTACAAATATAGCATGGAGCATATTTTAAATTTTCACTTGGCATTTGATGATCAAATTTAACTATATGTCCTGGACTTTTTTGGCTAAACCCTACAGTGGCTCTCTCCTCCCATGCACCCACCCCGAAGTCTCCTGGGGAGACATCAGGAAGGAGGTGTCAGACTCCCACTCCATCACTAGGAAGGAGCCAGACATTGACTTCAGGCTGCCCAGGTCTGAATTTCTGCTCCTTGGTATGTAACCTTGGCCAAGTTCCTGACCTTTCTTCATTGGGGGTCATGAGTACTAAATAAGATAGTGCATATCCAATGGAAAGAGCCATGGTTGATGATGTTGTTGTCAGGCGGTGCAGTTAAGGCTGAAGAAGAGATAGTGACGCGTTCCAGATCATCACAAGCCAGTGGCAGACAGATGCCCACACTAAGGCCTCCCTTGTCTCCCACTGTCACCATGACCGCCCACCTGCTTTAGTGGATACTGGCGGGGTGGCAGGACTTAATGGCCCATTGTGAACATCCTTCTGGAAGCAGTTGCTTCCTCGGTACCCAGGGGCTTGGCAGGTGACTTAAAGCTCCACAAACTAGCCTCCTCTGCAGCTTCCTCCCCTGAGCACCCACTGATGGAGTCCTTAAGCCTCCTCTTCCCTGGGTCTGTGGTACATAGCTCCCCCCTGCATCAAACCTATCCCTAGCCTAGCAGCCCTCCACTGTAGAAAGTTAGAAATATGCTGGGTTCAAACTGGAGAGATGGCTTAGCGGTTTAGGTGCTTGCCTGTAAAGTCTAAGGACCCAGGTTTGGTTCCCAGAACCCATGTAAGCCAGACACACAAGATTGCACATATGCACACATTTGGAGTTTGATTGCAGTGGCTAGAGGCCCTGGTGCTCCAATTCATTCTCTCTCTCTCTCTCTCTCTCTCTCTCTCTCTCTCATAGATAAAATAAATAAATATTTTTTAAAAAGAAAGAAATGTGCTGGGTAACAGAGGTGAGGGAGGTGCTGCCATCCAGGAGGGCCAGGAGGACTGCAGGCTGTACAGCCCCACACCTCGCCTTGCTCCAAGTACAGCTGCCTGCAGAGCTGGGGTTCCCACACCCCCCCCCCCAGCCACTCCCTAAAGCCACAGAGACACCAAGAGGAGCCACTTGTGTGCCCTGAAAGGAATAAGCTCCTCCCTGGCCCTCTTGAGGACCTGGCCAAGACTCTGCCGCCTCCAACTCCCTTTCTCCCTACCTGTCCCCAGCTCCCCCATCTGCATAGGACCCTAATAAGCCAATGACAGTCCCCATTTCCTGCTCCCTGTTTTCCTGAGGAAAAGGAAAGTAGGGGTACTGAAAAAGGTAGGATAGAGTGACTGCGATTCTAAGGTTCGCTGCTGCTGGAAGCCCTCCCACCCATACCCCAGGAGTTCTCACTGCTAGATGCTTGTGCTGGTCTTTGGGAGAAGAGATTGCAGCCCTGAGTCCCACTCAGCCCACTCCCAACAGCTGGAAACCTTTAGGTCCGAAAGGCTCAGCAAGAGGAGAGACAAACCTTCCTCCCAATCCAGAAATTACCAAGGTTCCTCTTCTCTGCACCCAGCCAGTTTCTACTCTCATAGAACAGAGTGCAACTGAAGGGCCTGGGCTAAGTGACTACAGGGGAGCTAGTCCAGCCCAGCCCAGCCCAGCCCCCTCCCGTCCACTCCCACCTGACTCCTGCTCGCCGATGCTGCCATCTAGAGGAACACTTGGGCACTGCGGAAGCTGGTGCATGGTCCCAAAGTGTCAGGGGACCCCACTCCCAGGTCTACCACAGAGGATGAGCCAAAGATGGAGATACATAGGCACCTTGTCTCGGATGCCCTGAGGACGTGTCTTGTTCGCCTTCCTTCTTCCGACGCCTTCTTCCTCACTGCTCACGGCTGACCCCCTACTGGTAGCTCAGAGCCCTTCAGAAGGGAACACTGGGCTGAGCTCAATCTAGACTCTGCGCCTCAGGTCAGGCTCACAGTGCTGCTGCCATGGCGACCCCATTGTCGAGTTTGTTTATTTCATTTCACTTTGAGACAGAGTTTCGTGTAGACAAAGATGATCTTACACTTCTGACCCTCGACCTCCTGAGTGCTGAAATTACAAGCATGTGCCCCCCTGCCAGGTTACACAGTGCTGGTGATGGGCCAGGGCTTCATACATGCTAGGCAAGCACTCTACCAACTGAGCTATATCCCCAGCCTCGGTGGCCCCAGTTCAAAAGTCACAAAGAGGGAGCTTCTTGTTTAGAGTGATAGGCGCACACTTCTACACAGATAGTGTCCCTGTTTCAGGTTATTGGGGGAGCTCTCTTTAGCACTCAAAGGTTCACTGATGTGCCAGACCCGTGTAGAGGAGGATCTACCTCATGCCACGGTCTGTACAGGTTGTAGGCACAGCAGGAACAGGTCAGACACTGCCCTGGGCACACTGACTAAAGGTGGAGAATGCGGGAAGGACTCCTGCTTGACCCACTCCCTCCAGAAAGACCGTACCAGGAAGGTTCTGGAGAGATGAACCATGAGGACTTTGTACCAAAGAACCCGCTATAACAGCAGTGCCAACAGAGCGATCCTCAGCCATGGTGGATGGATCCTGGCAGCTCGTGCTTCCTTGTGTGGGGGTGAGGGGAGGGGGGTCTGTCCTATTTTCTGCTTCAGAGGCTTTCAGTAAGGTACAAGGAGAGATCCCCCAGCCACCAGTGCCTATAGCCACACAGTCCTACCTCCCAGAGGTACCAGCTTCTCCAAGGGCCAGCAGTAAGCACTCCAGCTCAGGAGAGCTAGAGAACCCACAGGCACACAGTAGGTGGCACATAGTAGGTGTTCAGCCTGGCATGAAGGATGCATGAGAGGACAAGGTGAGGAGCTGTTCATCTGGGCAAATAATGTCAGATCTTCCACCCTCGATCGCCTCCCCCAGATGGCCAGTGGAGCCTTGTGAGGAGACCAAGTCCATCATCAACAGTCTACCCAGTCTACTGCTCAACTGCTGGGGGAGCCACAGCCAGCTATCATGCTTTTGGCCTCCGTTTCCCTACATGTGTCAAGGGAAGTCACACCACTCAGGTGACCTCTAAGGCCTTGGAGTAAAGGACAAAGGGCCTGGGCATCTGTGAGGAAGTCTGATACTATCCCACCTTGGGGTCTTCCATACCTGCTTCCCCAGAGACAAAGGTGGGGCCATAAGCTGTTACCATGGAAACCTAGGAGTGTATGCATGTACACACAAGTATGCACGCGTTTGCGTGAAGCCACATGCACGCACATATAAGCATACGCTTGCCCTTTGCTCAGGACTGCAGAGCCTCAGGAGCAATTTGGGGACACAGAACTTATGAAATTGATTTCTCTGGAAGCAGTTGGAATTAGTTTTAATTATCGTTATCTTTCTTCCAATTGTGCTCTCAGCCTTTCCCCTTACCATTTAATCCATCGCTATTGACTTCCCCACAGGCACTGGGAAGGGGCAGGGGTAGTGTGCTCATTTTCAGGAAAAAAATAAATAAATACCAACAACAGCAAGCAACACAAGCAATGGCAACAAGCAGAGAAACTAGCCAGTCCCAGGCAGCACACAGGACTTTCTGCACACATGTGAGTACACACACACACACACACACACACACACACTCCAGATATCATTTCCAGAAAGCCCTGTCCAGGAAGTTCTCCAGGCCCGAATCAAGAGCTGAGATTTAATCCACTCACTTCCCGGCATCCCCAAAGGCTTGACTCTGGAGAGGCTGAGCTGCACCAGGAAGTTCCACCCTTTCCAAAGGCCTTTCCATCCACTCTCCAGCTCCCCATCCTGAGCAACACCCACTCCTCCCCAGCTCCTGGGTCCCTGCGCTTGCCATGCCCACTGCACCACACTCATCATAGTGAGGGTTGGAAGGCCTAGGTCTGATTCACCTCTGAAACAAGCCACAAAGTGAGTGTTCAATAAATAGTGTGAGGGGTCTGGTGGCACACACCTTTAATTCTAGCACTTGGGAGGCAGAGGTAGGTGGATCGCTGTGAGTTTGAGACCAGCCTGGGACTACAGACTGAGTTTCAGGTCAGCCTGGGCTAGAGTGAGACCTTACCTCAAAAAGAAAGAAAGAAAAAGAAAGAAAGAAAGAAAGAAAGAAAGAAAGAAAGAAAGAAAGAAAGAAAGAAAGAGAGAAAGAAAAGGGAAGAGAAGGAAAGGGAAGGGAAGAGAAGGAAAGAAAAGAAAAGAAAAGAAAAGAAAAGAAAAGAAAAGAAAAAAAAGAAAAGAGAAAGATCTTTGTTGAGCTGGTGAATGAATGAGTGCTGGCACATAGTGACTAATGAATACTTGTTGAGAGAGAGAATGAACGAATAAACAAATGAACGCCATCTCTCTGAAACCTGCCCCACACCCACACATGCATTTGCTTGGCCCACATTAGGAGGCAAAACTGCTCTGGGCCCCATGCAGGGTGATGAAAGTATGAAGCAGAAGCATGCAAACACAAGCTGGGCCCACTCTCTCAGAGACCCCCCCCCCAGGACACCCCACAGGTGAGTGGGAACCCCACTGGGGTGAAGGATGGCTTTCATTTCTAAGATTCCTAATAGAGGCAAATTTCCATTTTCTCCGGACAACCTAGTTTCCCCACTCCAGCCTTACTCTCACCCCAGTCTGTCCTACAGAGACTGCCACCACTGGCCCAGCCCAGGGCCAGTTCCACAACAGCTCCTGGGAGGCTTTGTATCCTGGTGCACGTGTGAGGGGATGAAGCCCCTCCTCCACAGGGCACTCCCCTTAGAGCTGCGGAGGGGAGGGCTGCCAGCCCTCAGCAGTGAGGTGCCAGCGCTAAGTGCCCTGCGGCGCTAATATTTTATGATTAAAAACCATTAAGGTTTAGACTGTGAAAATCCAAGGGACACAAAATCAATGGCCCAATATTGCTTCCCCCGGTAAGTTGTGTAAATATTGTGTCTTTTATTGTTTGGCCGATGGCAAGAGCGGAGATGCAGGTACAGATGACACTAATGAATCCCCTTCCATCCCTGCCCTGGGCCGCTGGAATTAGCATCCTGGCCTGGAGAGGCCTGGTGAGCTGGATACTGGGAGAGACCACGGGTCCTCTGTGGAAGGTTTCTCTTTTACTCTGCATCCCAGACTCCCCACTAAGGCAGTCCAGACCACTGACCAGAGCCCCAGAACCCTATCCTGCCTCCCCCACACGTCGTGTCCCCACACTCATCACACAGACACAGGAACATCACAGGATGACGTGCTCAGCTGACAGCCTGTCTGTCCATCACCAGGATCTGCCATCTGCTTAAATTTGCATAGTTAATCAGGATCTGTCTTTTCATCTCTGGGTGCTCAGATTGGGGTGGGAAAGATGATTCCAGGAGTTGCTCCTGGCTCTGGGGGGGTCGGGGGTGGCTTATCTGGAGTCATGACTGACTAAGGCACACCTGGGGTGCCTGCTGGGTGAATGGGATATAGTCTGTCTTTTCTAGCTCTGGGAAGGATCTGGAGTAATGCTGAGGCTCTACCTGTGTCTAGTGACATGGGGACGCTTGAATTCTCCCTTTTCATACAGTTTTGGGTAGTCCCCAACTCGTACCCTCAGAGTTAAGATTAGACAGCAACAAGCCAAACCCTTGGTCCCTAGTTGAAGAAAATTATCACAGAGCAGGGCAGTCCCCTAGCCAAGCCACAGAGGCTGCCCTGGGGGACCCAACACCTCCCTTCCACTTGGTGAGAAGGTGCCCAGCAAAGAGAACTTCTGTGCCCATGTAAGGAGAAGAGTGCCAGCTGATGGGGACAGCTGGGCCGAGGTGGCTGGGGAAAGCTCAACAGGTGTAGAGGGAGCAGTTGGGTGGACCTGAAAAGGGCTGGGCTGAGCTGGAGCTGAGGTTGAGGGAGAAGAGCTGAGTGGCAAGGGGCAGGGACACCTGGCCTAAAGTGAGACAGTCACCAGTCTGAAAGGGGCATACAGCTGCCTGACACGGAAAACACACGCGCTGACAGAGAGCAGATGGGTGGATGTGAGAACACGAGGCTCGTGCTGGGAGGCCTACACTGAAGGAGAAGCTTATCTCAAGTGGTGCTGAGGAGCAGGCGGGCTTCTCTGAGAAGTTTCTTAGCTGAAGTCAGGGGACAGCTAAGATGGACTAAGATGGGCACGGCTGGGCAGAGGAAGAGGCAGCTAGACTGAGGAAGGGACAATGGGACTGAGGTAGAGACAACTGGGCTGAGGAGGGACCAAGTGGGCCGAGGTAGGCAGGGAAGAGCTGGAGAAGTTGTCAGCGGTTTCTCAGATTCTGAGCTGCACCGTACTTCCAGAAATGTCTGGCCACAGTGCATCTCGGATGTCTGCAAGCCACAGACAGGGAAAATGGCTGGTGGGCACAGCCTCCTCCACTCAGCATTTCTCCCCCTTCTCCCCACAACATCACACAAACTCAGAAAACATGCCAGGAGATCAGGCAGCTAGACATTTTAGGTCTCACCTTCCAGACACTCCTCCAGGGATGGTGAGGGCCTTGAATCTCATGATTACACTGTCCTCAGAGAGCAAACAGCCCAGTCCTCCCACGACTATACAAGTGGATGAAAAGAATTCCAGGCAAGTCCTGAGCTGCCGCCTGCTTTGTGAGAGCCAGCCCTCCATCCAGCCCTGTTGTGGACAGCTGGGGCTACCATGACAAAATACCAGAGTGTGGGTGGGTTAAACAACAGACACGCAGTTCTGGAGGAGGCTGATCAGCTAAGGTCGAGTGGCCGGCAAAGCCAGGCTCTGGTATAGTCTCTCTGGTTAAGAAGTGACCACCTCATTTTGTGTTTGTATGCCCTCTCTGTGTGCCTACGGATCAAGCCCTTTAGTGTGTCTCATAAGGGCATGAACCCCACCAAGGGGCTCTTTCTTCTTTCTCTCTTTCTTTTTTTCTTTCTTTCTTTCTTTCTTTCTTTCTTTCTTTCTTTCTTTCTTTTTTCTTTCTTTCTTCCCACCTAGCCTCATGGACTCCACTGCTCCTCAAAGTCCCTATCTTCAAATACCATCACACTGGGCTTAGGTTTTCAATATGAGAAATCTACAGACCCAACTCAGTGCAAAGAAATTGTACCTGACCCCAGACTCTGGACCTTGGGGATCTTCATCTGAAACATCATTCCGTGATGAGTGTTAAGCCCCTCCAGGTTCCTGACCTGACCTGACCTTAATAACGTGCACATGGAAGTTGCTCTAGACAAAGACCCCCAAGAATGCAACAGCCAAGATGACAGGGAAGCCCCCCTGTCCCATTTACCAACCAGTCTACATGTGTCATTCGATTTGGTCCTCCCAATAACCCTATGTTCCAAGTGACGTTAACTCCATTTTCCAGTGGAGAAAGCAAGGGTTAGAGAAGTGGAGTGTTAGAGAAATTGAATGGCCTACCCATGGGCAGAGGGAAAAGTTAGGTGAGGGTTAGGGTTCGCCCCCCCATCTCTAGTGCACCCTTCCAGAACTGGTCCCAAGAAACAAAGCCCAAGACCCAGCTCCTTGCTAACTCACCTTCCTTCCTTCACTGTTGAAAAGTAATGTTCCCTGGTAATGTTTGTCCCCCAGGTCCACAGCTGGGGACATGCAAAGGCCTGGTGAGTAGAGAGGCCAGGGTAAGAGGGACAACTCTGCTGGCTGGGCCTGCTACTGGCCCAGGCTTCCCCACGGCAAACACACTCCCCTGTACTAGGGTCTCCTCTCCATGCCTTGTCCAACCTGAGGACACACATAATGCATGCCACAAACTCCTGGCACTCACCCGTGCCAGGAAGATCATGAATGGGTTCTCCTGAGTGTGTAACTGTATTCATTGCTATGGTCACCTGGTGGTGTGTATGTGTGTGATGAAAAAGTACACATAGTGGTAGACCTGCATTCAAGTCCCAGCTCAAATCTCTTCAGAACTGTGTGTCACTTAGCCTCTCTGCATCCAGATCCCTCATCTACATATGGGTTCATAACAGTAACTAACTCTAAAGGTTGTTTGAAGACTTTTAGGTGTATATGTGAAAAAGTGCCAGAGCAATGAGGAAGGGATGAAAGTACTAAATGTGAGATCGCTGTTAATTATCATAGGTGTCATGTGCTCTGTGCATCTGCCTCCCTTTCACAGGCAAAGCTGCTGGAGGTTGGGGCCTGAGCCTTAGCCACCTCCCCAGCCCCAGCAGCACTCCAGACAGAGCTGGAAAGGGGTCCTTGGTAGCTGGGAGCTAAACAAAGGAGCTAGCCTCTGTGTGTGTGTGTGTGTGTGTGTCCGCGCACGCGCACGCGTGCGCGCATGTATGTGCATCCACATGCACTCACACCATTAATTTTTGTGTCAGCAATAGATGACAAATGGCAGTGTCATTATTGTGCTCAGGTCTATCAGTATCAGACTGCCAGCACAGTTCATGAGTGACACTTGGCTATGGGCATCTGTGGGTGCTGGGTGTGTTAAAGTATGTGGAGTAGCACCTCTGTGTGTGTGTGTGTGTGAGAGAGAGAGAGAGAGAGAGAGAGAGAATTATGTTGTGAGTTGTTGGTACCATGAACAAGAGTTATTAGCAGGGCTGTAAAGATGGCTTAGTGGTTAAAGCACTTAACTGCAAAGCCAAAGAACCCAAGTTCGATTCCCCAGTACCCATGTAAAGCCAGATGCACAAGGTGGCACAAGCATCTGGAGTTTGTTTACAGTGGCTGGAGGCCCTGACCCATTCTCTCTCTGTCTCTTTCTCTCCCTCTCTCTCTCTCTCTCTCTCTCTCTAAACAAATAAATAAATAAAATAAAATAAAAAGAGTTATCAGCATTCTGGGACTGAGGAGATGGCTCAGCAGTTAAAGGCACTTGCTTGCAAAAGCCCACCAACCCAGGTTCAATTCCCCAGCACCCACATAAAGCCATTTGTGGAGCAGATTCATTTACAATGGCAAGAGACCCTGTCTCAAGGAAGGTGGAGCACAGAAAACTCCTCTGACCTCCATACGTGCGCCCATACACACACAGATAAATATTTTTAAAAACAGTTACCAGCATTCTACATATATGTTTCTATGGACTAGCATTGTGTGGATGTGATATGAATACATGTGTGTATGTCGACACTGTGACACATGTATGCTAGTGCTGTGCCTGTGTCTATCAGTGCCGGGTGTACATGTGGCAGTGTTGTGTGTGAGAGTGTACACAGATCTATCCCAGGTGTATTAACAACTTTTGATGGCTGCAACTGAAATACCTGATGTGGGCTTCACTCCAGAGTGGCAGGAAGGGCAAACCAGGAAGCAGAGAAAAGCAGACTACTTCCTGGCCTTTCCATCCAGTTAATCCTCTCTGGAAAGGTCCTTGCAGACACACCCACAGGCATGCCTCAGTCTCCTATATGACCCTATATCCCGTCAAGTTGACGTGAAGATTGACCATCACACTGGGTATGCAACTGTGTCACTGTTATGGATATACATGTAGCATTGTCTTTTTTCTTTCTCTTAATTTTGTTTATTTATTACAGAGGGAGAGACAGAGAGTGGGCACACCAGGCCCTCTAGCCACTGCAAAGGAACTCCAGATACATGTGCCACCATGTGCATCTGGCTTCGGTGGCTTTTGGGGAGTCTAACCTAGGTCCCTATGCTTCACAGGCAATCACCTTAACTGCTGAGCCATCTCTCCAGCCCTAGTATTGTCTTTTGTCGGCATGAGCTCTTTGTATGTGTTAGAATTGAGTGCATGCGTGCGTGATCACAGTGGGTACATGTGTGTGTCAGTGACAGGTATGTGTGCTGCAGTGTATCAGAGTGTTTGTGCCTTCTGTGTTGACACTGTGTGGTGGTATTAGCTTCTTTTACATGTATCAGCATTGGGTGTGTTAATGTGTGTGTCCATGCTATGTAACTCTGGAGACAGTGCTGTGTGTATGTATGCATCTGTGTCAGTGATGGGTGTGTATATGAGTCAGCATTGTGTGCTGTGTGTGTCAGTGTTGAGTGTGTGTATATGAGCATGTCCAGGCCTGTGTGTTTATGTCTGTCAGACTTGGGTATATGCATAGGGGTGCCAGCTTTGAGCATATATGTATATCAGTCCTGGATGTGTGTGTGTTGTGTGTGCCAGCAGTGTGCATGCATTGGTGTTTTGTGTACTTGTGTCAGTGTTCAGTACACTGTGTGTTGGCACTGAATGTGTATCAGTATTGAGTGTGTGTGCAATTGTGGCCAGCACTAGGGAGGTGGTAGTATAAGGAGTATGTGTACTGGCCATGGGAATGAGCGTATGTGTGTTGGATCAGGGAGTGAGTTGTACGTGTTGGTATAGGAGGTGAGTGTGTATATGTATTGGTCTAGAGGGTGTGTACTATATTGGGAGTGAGTCTGTGTGTATAATTCTGGGAGCATTGTATGTTGGTACATACGTATATATAGGTTGGTATTAAGATTAAGTGTGGGCATGTGTTGATTTAAGTAGCATATTGCATGTGTATTGGTACAGAGAGTGTGTACGTGTGTTGGTTGTTGGAGTATGTGTTGGTAATGGGTGTGAGTGTGCATAGACACTGGTATTGGGAGTGAGGGTGTACATGCATTGTATCGGAAGTGTGCACTGGTCTTGAGAGTGTGTGTGTGTGTGTGTTGATAATGAGCATGAGTGTATGTGTTACATTAGCAGTTAGTGTGTATCATGTGTGTTGGTATGTAGAGTGTGTATATATGCATTTGTATTGTGTGTCAGCCTTGGGAGTAAGTGTGTGTGCTGGTATGGGGAGTAAGTATGTATATACATGTTTGAGAATGTGTGCATGTGTGTTGGTGTAGAGAGTGTTATTTGTGTGTGTTGGTATTTGTGTAGAGTAGTGAGTACATTTGTGTTGGTATGGGAAGTAAGTGTGTTCGTGTGTGTTGGTATTTGAAGTGTGTAGGTGTATTTTTGTACTGAGAATGTATGCATGTGTGTTGGAATTTGGGGCATGTGTGTGAATACTGGGAGGGTGTATGTGTGTTGTTGTTGTGTAGATGTGTGTCAGCAGAGAGGTCTCAGGTATGCTGGTGATGGGTGTGCGTGTCTGTGTATAATCTGTCAGTGCTGTATGTGTTGGGGGTGTGCACATGAGAGAGAAAGAGAAGAGAGAGACTGGGAATCTGTGTGTGTGTGTGTGTGTGTGTGTGTGTGTGTGTGTGTTTATGCTCTCTGTGTGAGCAGGCGTATCTGCATGGGCCAGCTGGAGAGAAGCAGTGAGGCGGGCCGCCCTGGCCTTTGCTGCAGCTCAGCCCCTGCAGCCCACGCCTGCTCCTCTGACTGGCACCCGAGTTAATAAGTGTTGCTTTTCTCCTATTCCACTCAGGTCTGTGATGGAAAATCCTCAGGCTGGAAGTGAGCCCTGAATCGATAGTCTATTCCATTTAACAGGGCGGCTGTCACCATAACGAGATAAAAGTGGATTAGCTTCTGCGCTGCTGCCGCGTCCACAGGGGCCAGCTGTTCCCTGCCCCGCCTGCCCAACCAGCCCTGCTAGGGGTGCCAACCACTACATGAGACTGGCCACGGGGTTCCTACCAAGGCCAGAACCATGTGGTGGGTCAGACAACTCAAGACAAGCTCCGGGTGGATCTGAGAACAGGACTCTGGAGATGATGGCATGTATCAGCAGGATGGAGATGGGCAGAGAGGAGACCAGGGCCAGCTGTGCTCTGTGTGTCTGAGCTGACCAGCCTGTGAGGCCTTGAGAAGCCTGAGACCTCCTGGACCACAGGTGTGGCTCAACCACACTTTCCCAGGCACACATGCACCAAAGCCTCTGGCCCCAGATCCCTGGGAGCTAAACACCACATGTGAAATCACCTCAAGTGAAGAAGACCGCCCACATCCAAGAAAACAAGCTACCACAGCAGTAAGAAGAATGCAGGTTAGGGGCTGGAGAGATGGTTTAATGGTTAAGGCATTTGCCTGCAAAACCTAAGGACCCAGGTTCGATTCTCCAGAACCCACATAAGCCCGATACACATGTGTCTGGAGTTTGTCTGCAGTGGCTAGAGGCCCTGAGGTGCCCACTGTGTCTATCTGTCTGTCTGTCCTTCTCTCTCATAAATAAAATTTTGTTTTAAATTTAAAAATAAGAATGCAGGTTAGACATCAGAAAAGCTTTCTGGTCATGAGAGTGCACAGGGGTAAGGGAGAAGAAGATAGCTCTTTCACCACTGTGATCAAATCTTAACCCTTGGGAGATTTGTCCTGGCTTTGGCTGGTTATGTGATACTAGGTGTCATGAGCCAGCTGAAACAGATCAACTGGACCTCACTCCATTTCTCTCTGTTTTTCTGTAGTACGTGCTGCCAAGTTGCTTTCCCGGCTGGCCTGATTTTTAACTGCGGATTCAAGATTTTCCCCTTGTCAGTCCTGACAGTTGGCTGTGGTTTCTCCCCAGTTTGTACACTTGGGAAGGCCCACCCCATCACGGGACGATCACCTTTGCTTCCAGTGCTTTCCTGGATTTCCTTTGATACATGAAAATCATGACCCACCCGGCATCGATGTATGTATACGAGCAGGGTATGTTCATTTTTTTTCCTCCCCAAGCAGTTAACTAATTGCCCACATCATTTCATGGTGAATCTACACTCTCTCCACTAATTTGAAACATCACTTTTTATCATTTATTGAGGACTTAACAGATTAATTTGTTCACTTTTGCGCTAAGCAACATGAGTTTTGTCTAGCTTAGTTTTGTGGTGTATTCTGATACCTAGGAATGTCTTTCTTTTTAACATTAATGCCCTATATCTTTGATTATACAGCTGTGCAAACACCAAACTTTATCTAAGGAAGATGCTAAAGGCCTAGGGATAAAACACTTGCCACTCAAGCTGGCATTCCTGAGTTCAATCCCTAAGGCTGTAATCCTAGCATATTGACAGGGAGGTGGGACACAGAAACAGAAGAATGTCCAGGAAGCTCCCTGCAACACAGCACAAAGGGAGAATGCAGAGTGAGGCACCCTGCCTCAAACAAGGTGAAAAGGCTGAGGGAGGCAGAGGGAGGCCAGACCCAAAAGTTGTCCTCTGACTTCCACACATGCACTGAGTACACTCCCACCTGCACTCATATACAACTATTTTTTTAAAAAAAGCAAAACACTCTAGGGCTGGAGAAATGGCTTAGCGGATAAGGCGCTTGCCTGTGAATCCTAAAGGCTCAGGTTCAATTCTCCAGGTCCCACATAAGCCAGGTGCACAAGGTGGCACATGCTTCTGGAGTCTGTTTGCAGTGGCTAGAGGCCCTGGCATGCACATTCTCTCTCTATCTATCTATCTATCTCTCTCTCTCTCTCTCTCAAATAAATAAAAAGAGTAAAAAACTTAAAAAAAATACTAGGGGGCTGGAATGACGGCTCAGTGGTTAAAGGCACCTGCTTGAAAAGCCTCAGTGGTTCAAATGTAAAGCACCATGCATCTGGAGTTCATTTGCAGTGGCAGGAGGCCCTAGTGTGTCCATCCATTCTTTCTCTCTCATCTCTCTCAAATAAATTTTGAAAAAAAAATAACTTTAAAAAATACTAGGGGGCTGGAGCGATGGCACGACTGTTAAAAGCACTTTCTTGAAAAGCTTGATGGTTTGGGTTCAATTCCCCAGTACCCATGTAAAGCCAGATGCACAAAGTGGCGCGTGCAACTGGAGTTCATTTGCAGTAGCAGGAAGTCCTACTGTGTCCATCCACCCCCCTCAAATAAATAAATAAATAAATAGATAAATAAATAAATAAATAGATAAAATATTTTCAAAAGATACTACGGGGTTGGAGAGATGGCTTAGCAGTTAAGGCATTTGCCTACAAAGCCAAAGGACCCAGGTTACACTTCCCAGGATCCATATAAGCCAGATGCACAAGGTGGTGCATGCATCTAGAGTTCGTTTGCAGCAGCTGGAGGCCCTGGCATGCCTATTCTCCCTATCTGCCTCTCTCTCTCTCTCTCTCTCTCTCTCTCTCTCCTTCACACACACACACACAAATATATAAACAAAATAAGCTAAAATATTTTTTAAAATTAAAAAATGATACTAGGAAATCGCTGGGCATGGTCGCACACGCCTGTAATCCTAGCACTCAGAAGGCAGAGGTAGGAGGATCACTGTGAGTTCGAGGCTGGGCTACAGCGAGACCCTACCTGAAAAAACAAAGATACTAGGAAATCATATTTTTTGAGACCTGTGACGACTTTTTTTTTTTGAGGTAGGGTCTCACTCTAGTCCAGGCTGACCTGGAATTCACTCTGTATTCTCAGGGTGGCCTCGAACTTATGGCGATCCTCCTACCTCTGCCTCCCTAGTGCTGGGATTAAAGGTGTGCATCACCACGCCCAGCTTCTGTGATGATTTTCAACCTGTGAACAGTTCCCAAGCTCTTCAGACAGCCAAGATGCTGGAGCTGGGCTGTGGGTCTTGGGAAGACTCCTGGAGATGCAATTTAAAACTCTGAGGTCTCCCGGACCATCCTGAGAACATGACAGAGTCACATGTGTGTCCTAAGGTGCAGCCCTGCCATGTGCAAGGGGGACAGAGGGTCACTGTCCCTTAGTCTGTCCCAAGGAGCAGAGTCTAAGACAAGCATGGAAGAAGCCATCCCCAAGCAGAAGAGAGGGAGGGAGGGAGTGGCAGGGAAGGAGCTCTGATCCCCTGGTATCCCTGGGGCCCACAGGGCAGACCATGGGCTTATCCTTCTCAAGGGAAGGCACTGGGTATTATACAGCTGCCACTGTCCGGGTGGTGGGGAGGGGCCCTGAGCTGCAGGGAGGAGAGGTAAATTCCCTGCACTTCATTAAGGCCACCAACAGGCAAAGGGAGCAGGGCAGGGCACTGACTAGAAAGCACACTGATATGCTGGCTCAGTAAGAGAAGGCAAGATGGGAGAGGGTACAGACAAGAGTTCTTAGGGACCCGAATGGGCAAGGCTTGGGGACTTGAGATTGGGAGGAAGGTAGGCATAAAGGAGACCGGGTGACCTGGGATTCTGATGTAGCAGGACAACATGGAGGACAGAGGAGACAGCACATGGGAAATTCTGGAGGAGGAGCTGTGAATGGGATGTGGAGAGTCCGGCTGGGGCCAAGTTGGATGGGAGTCTCCTAAAGACGGTGGGCATGAGGGTCCGGACCACAAAGCAGAGCAGGGAGGAAGATGGAGTTGGAGTCTCAGAGGCTCCAACTTGAAGCCAAAAGTGTGATGAGGTCAACCAACACTGAAGAGGGATTCGGGTTAAATCTAAAGATGGAACCAAGGAGCTGCAGGGATGCCCCATGGGTGTTCAGGAGAAAACAGGACGGGACCTCAAGAAGACTCATCTGGCTGGGCTGGTGGCACATGCCTATAATTCCAATGCTGAGAATGCCAAGGCAGGGGCTCACAAGGTCAATGCCAGACTGGGCTACATAGAGAGACCGTGTGTGTGTGTGTGTGTGTGTGTGTGTGTGTGTGTGTGTGTGTGTGTTAGAGAGAGAGACAGAGATACATAAAGGTAACTGGTCTCCTTCTCATTCCCTAATGACTGAAATGCCCCTCCCCTCCTACTAGGGTGGGGAGGGAAAGAAGAGGAGGGGAGGGAGGGAGGGGACAGGATGATGTGAATTCTAAAGGAGCCGACAGCTGTCAAATAATATAAAACCTCCTATGTTAATAATTCTTACAATTTTGCCAAAGACTTAATGGCTGGCCTGTCAAGAGCAGTGACAGAAGCTATTATGGAAACAAGACAGGAATATTTTGGAGGCAGCATGGACAGCGCTGCCCAGTGCCGGGCCTCCAAGGACCGGGAAGAGGACAGGAGGGACGCCCGCCTGCCATCTCAGCGAGGCCAAAGCGGCCCACTCAGCCAGACAGAAGCTGGGTCATTGCAGATTCACGCCATTGACTGTGGATTGATCACCTCTGAGGACATTTTAATTAACCGTCAGATCCCAAAGCAGTCCCATCTTTCCTTCCCCGCCCCCTCCCTGTTCTGCAGCCATCACCTTCCCAACACGACAGCATGGGGCCACAGCACAGTCCACAGCAGGTATCCCCAGGAGGGAGGCAGGTATTCAGAAGCACCTTCCAGTTCATCTTCTTCAACTCTTCCTTGGCTCCAGGAGATGGCATCACTGTCTCCATGTTTCTGGGGACATGAGGCAGGGAGAAAGAAGTGGGCACATAAGCTCAAATCAGAACTTCTCCAACTGGATGGGAAATGGGGCACCTTGTAGGAAAACAGAGTTGGGTCCAGCAGGCCTGCAGTATGGACTGATAGTCTGAATTTCTGTAGGAGCATGTGAATGCATGTTTGCAGGTGTACGTGTGTGTGTGTGTGTGTGTGTGTGTGTGTGTCTGTGTTCATGTGGAGGCTAGAGGCCAACCTCAGGTATCATTTTTCAGGTATGCTATCCACCTTTTTTTGGAGACAGGATCTCTTGCTGGCCTGGAGCTCACCAAGCAGATCAGACTGGCTGGCTAGCAAGCTCCAGGGATCCCCCTATGTTTGCCTCTCCGGTGCTAGTAATGGAGGCAGATGCCACCACTTTCAGTGTGTTGGTTTGACTCAGATGTCCCCCATAAATTCATGTGTTTTGAATGTTTAGTCCCAACTTATGTCAATTAATTGAAGGTGGAGTCTTGCTGGAGGAGGTGTGTTGTTGGGGCCTGACTTAGGGATATTACAGCCAGCTCCCCCTTATTAGAGTCAGACTCACTCTCCTGCTGCTATTTTCCATCTGCTATGGCAGAGATGATGTCCAGCCTCTGCTCATGCCATTCTGTCCCCTACCATCATGAAGCTTCCCCTCAAGACTATAAGCCAAAAACAAAAACAAAAACAAAAAAAAAAAAACCTTCCTCCTGCTTTGGGTTGGGTGCTTTGTCCCAGCAACAAGAAGGTAATGACAATGCTTTTTTTTTTTTTTTTTTTTTTTGGTTTTTCGAGGTAGGGTTTCACTCTGGTCCAGGCTGACCTGGAATTCACTATGTATCTCAGGGTGGCCTTGAACTCACAGCAATCCTCCTACCTCTGCCTCCCAAGTGCTGGGATTAAAGGTGTGCACCACCACACCTGGCCATCACCTTCCCAACTTGGCATTTTTTACAGTGCACAGCAGGTGAGTTCCAGGGGATAGAAAGCATCTTCCAGTCTTCTTCAATGCAAGGGTCTCACTTTACCCAGGCTGAGCCATCTCCTCCCACCTCTGCAGCCCTGGGATTACTGCATTTCTACTGTGCAGAGTTCAGCTGAATGCGGGTCCTTATGCAAGGATACCCACAGGTCAGCCCTGAACTGCATTTCTACTGTCAGTCCTTGGAGGTCAAAGGTCACCTTGGAGTTAATGCTTTATCTTCTTTTAGCTGTCCCATGAGACAAGTCCTGTTACCATCATCCATGTTTGACAGAGGAATCTAAGGCTTGGCAAGATGGAACAAGGTGACCAAGATACTGGCTAAGCAAAGAAGCAGGATGTGAAGCCGGGCTTCACTCTGCCACCTGCCTGCCCCAGTGCTACCAACTTGCCTGAGAAACCAGCAGCCTGCTGTGAGGTGAACTACCCCATCAATGGGGTCCTAGGGCGGAGAAAGCTCAGAAGGTGTTGACACAGGCCAGGCCAGGGAAAAGATCCATCTTCTGGAGCAATGCTGGTCCTGCTGGGGAGGAAGCTGCACTTTGGAGAGCAGGTGCTCCTGTGTCTGGTAGATAGATGCTAATTCTGGAATTGCCTCTTGCTTCAGTGGGAGAGCTCTGAGATGGCTTGCTGTGGTGAGGGGAATTTTAAACTAGACTGGCAAAAGACCTAGGAGCCAGGAGGGAGAGGAGCCCAGCCTCAAGGATCAGGAGCTAGGAGGACCTGCCAGAGGCCCAGGATCAGGGGATGACCTCACTAGCATCAGTGTAGGAGGGCCCAGCCAGACATGTTCTGTGTGCCTGGAATCCCAGCATTTATGGGGCTGAAGCAAGAGGATTTTGAGTACCAGAACAGTCTGGGTTCCATAGCAAGACCTGCCAAATAAATAAGTAAATAAATAAATAAATGTGCTCACAACCTTTCCTCTGCTTTCCTAACCTGGACTCCATAGCAAGGCCTGTTTGTAGATACATACATGCATGTATAGATGCATGCAGATATACTTATATACATACAAACATGGCTTACACCTTTCCCCTGCCTTCCTATACTATGTCTTACCTTTTTGTTGTTGTGGATTTTTTAGTATGCATCTTTGTAGCATGTTGTAATGTGTCTGTGTGGTGTGTGCATGTGTATGCAGCCATGCACAGTTCATACACCTTGTGTCCTGAGACAGGCTCTCACTAAACCTGGAGTTGTTTTTTTTTGTTTGTTTTTTTTTTTTTTTTTTTTTCAGTTAGACTGGCTGACCAGCCAGCCAAAGACAACGCACAGCCACAGACATGAACATGTCCAGTTTTTTACAGAGGCCCTGAGGCTCAAACTCGTATGTTTATGCTTTCACAGCAAACATCTCCCCAGCCCTCGTATCTTAACCTTTGTACAACAGTGAGGAAGTGAGATGAGAGGACCCAGGAGCTGATAAGCCAAAGGGAACAGATGATAGTTACCCACACAGGAGACGCCAGGCCTATGGGCACCAGGGCTGATTCTTCCCTCTATAGTTCATTCCACTCAAACGTGTCATGTCCCCAAAGCAGCTAAGAGCCAAGTAGGTCCTGTCGGGCATTGCTAAACATGGGCTGGGACTGTGAGGAGGCTGACCTGGGCTGTTGGACATGGCCAGGCACCTTGGGCTGTGGGGGTTGCAGCCAGCCTTATGGTCAGGAACCCACTCTGGCGATGGAGCTGGCCCTCCCTTCCCTCAAGGTCATAGTGTGCCCTATCTTTGCCTAGAGGAGACGAAACTGGCATGCCCCTCCCCCATCCCAAAAGCACCTAAACATTTCATAGTCAGGTTTCACGTCCCCCACAGTTCCTGACCTTATAAACAGTCTCCCTGCAGCTGTAGCCATCCAATATGTGGCTGAAGTCACGTAGCTTTTCCCACCACTTCCGTTATCTCTCTTGCAGCTTCTCCCTCGCAACTTCTGCCTTCCAACACCAGCCAATTAGGTAGCAACCCATAAACCTATGTATCCAATCACTTTATAGTCAGTATGTGCCTTCTCAACCTTTCCCAAGCGTTCCTAAACCCACCCTCCTTTTGAGTAAACGAGAGCATGCTATCCATCAGACCGTCTCCCGGGTGGTTCATTACCCCCTGCACTCATCCGCTCCAAAACCCTGCCTCCCCTCAGCTCCTCCTGCACCCTGGACATCAGTGGCCAACAACCCCCAGGAACAGCGAGGACCCACAAGGTCCCAAAGGACCAGAGTCCAACAGCCATCTCCCGGCATGGGAATAGATGCTTCCCACAGATGAAGCCTGAGGAATCTTTCCCCCAAACAACAAAACTGCAAAGCTCCAAGTATCCCCAGTGGTCCCTAGTAGTCTCCTGGTCCCTGCCTGCCCCAGTTCCCTGTAGCTGTTTCCAGGCCACTGGGCTGTGAGCCCACACTGCCTGCAGCCGCCCGCCCAGGAGCATTAATTGAAAATTAATCCGCTCACTACGTGCCGACGTGCAAATCAAAGCTAAGTGTCTCAATTAGTAAGAGAAATGCAGTCGGGACTGTTCTCCGGCACTGGCTTATTTATGGGGATAATATCATTTTTAATGAGGGAAGCTACTAAAAGGCACAACAAATGCAACATTTAATAGAAAAATATTACAGCATTCCATCAGAGGAATGCAGCCAAGAGAGTGGATTCCGGGGACACATGAGCACCCGGTGTCCGGATGGCTGTGCAGGCATTGGTGGAGGAGCACGTGTGGGCACACGGGTCTGTGGGAATGCATGTGTCAGCATACATAGCCATGCCTGGATATGATGTATGTGGATGTGGATCTGAGGTTGGTCTGGGGGAGAGGCAAGGCTTTCACGGGTTAGGGCTGTAAAAGATGGACTTCCTACCTACTGCCTGCAAGTGCCCTGTTCTGGGCCTTTCCAGTAAAGAGGGATCTGGTGTATTTGGCCCCTGGAGGAGTGCATGTCCCCTGCCCACCTCCCTGGAGGGTCATCAGGGAAACTCAGACCTTTCTGGACATTCCCTGGCATACATGAGTGTCCCAGCCAGCCTGCAGGCAAGTCCCTCTGGGCCCCACTTCACTTCCCCAAGCTGATATTCATCTTGCCTTGGTCTCAGGCTCAAGGACAAAGATTTATCTTTAGCAAGTTCTGCAACTCCATCCAGGAGTGTCCCAGCCCACACTCCAGTCAGCCCCAGCCCCGACAGCCTCAACTTTGTATGTGTGTGTGTGTGTACAAGGTGTATGTGTGTGCTCATGTGTGTGAGTCAGGGTACACGCATGCTACTGCAGGTGTGAAGGTCAGAGGACAGCTTCCAGTGTCAGTTCCCACTTCTATCTGGTTTGAGGAAAGACCTCCCCTTCACCGCTGCGTTCACCAGGCTAGCTCCTGGGTGATTCTCTTGTATTCGCCTCCCTTCTTACCCTACGGTGATGGGATTGCAAATATTAACTCGACAGAACCCTGCTTTATGTGGGATTTAGGGGTCCAAATTCAGGCGCTATGTTTGCATGACAAGTGCTTTCTCCATGGAGCCTCCCCCAGCCTCAGTTTTCGCCCCTGTGGAATGGGGCCATGACTGAGGCATCACCCTGGCACAGTAGAGGACACCACGCTGTCCCTAATGCAATAGGCACACACTACTCTCAGTAATCCTGTCGGAATTGGACCCTCCGGAAATGCAGCTCCCCAATCCTACCCTCACCACTCTCTCCCTGCCACTCCCCAGGGAAGCTTCTGACCACCATGACCTCCTCACACTCTCCCGGAGGCCATTGGCCAACTTCAGCACCCTCATGCAGGAGAATAACAGAGAATGATGTGAGAGTGAGACAGGGGGTGGGGGTGGAGGGCGAGCTCAGTGTCCTGCGTCCTCACAGAGTCAAACCAGAGCAGCTGTGAGGAAGGTCATGATGGCCACCCAGTCCCACCCCCCATAGAGTAGACAACTTGCTTCCCCATTTCTCAAAAGAGGAAACGGAAGCTCAGAAAAGTCAAGAGTCTTGCCCAAGATGACATAGCAGGGAAACATCAAAAGGGTTGCAGGTTCCAAGTGGCAGCAGCCCCAGACCTTCTGGAACCAAGACTTGAGTACTCCCATCTCAGAGGGCCCAGGAGGCTCCAAGCCAGACATAAGCTAGCTCTGCCTCTGCCTCTGCCTCCCACCAGCTGGGTGACTTTGGACTCATGACCTCTCCACGGGTCTGCTTTTCATCCATAAAATGGGGGTGATTACAGCACCTATCTTGTGAGGGGTTTTTTTTTCAGGGTTAAATGAACTGGTTCTCCTCCCAAACACGTAGACTTGAGCCAGACACAAGATAATGCTCAACGTGTATTGAGATGTTGTTACTAATACTAGACCACTCTAACCCCAAATCATTCTTTACCTGATAAGACAGCGAGAACCATCCATCGAGTGGCCTGGAAATAGCCCCCAAGACAAGGCTTTCCCCTCCCCACAAATGCCCCGCATAGAGAGCAGATATGTCCCCTAACCTGGGAAGTGTATGTTCTCACACATTGTCTTCACTCATTGAGCTGCACAGGCCTCTCCCAGGCACGTTTCTGAACGTGCACTGTACTTGAATTCTTAAATAATAAAGTAAGAATAATAAAAATTGAACTGAGTGTGGGAGACGTAGGCCCAGTAGCGGGATGGTATTGGCCAAGCTCAGTTCATGCCTACCTCCTTCACATGACCTTATGCCCACACGGGGCAAGGATGAAGATTGACTTCCTCCCTGTGGTATTTCCCAGAACTGAGAAAAATGTCTGGGCCTGCTAAGTGATTGATTATCATTGGCCAGAGGGAGGGGTGCACAGGGCTGGGGCCTGTGAGGACAGCAGAAGTGAGGACAGCAGGTCATCAGGCTGTAAGGTGCCACCAGCACGGGGGGTGGGGGACTGCCAAGGGTACAGTTGCTGCCAGCCAGAGACCTGAGCTCCTAGGCGAAGAGACCCCAGCCCCAGCCAAAAGAGCAACCCTCTTGCTCCCTCCCAGTCCGGAGGTCCCTCCAGACTGAAGACATTTGAAAGTTAACTTCCCACAAAAGTCACTCACCAGGATTAATATTTATTTCTTATGAAATTTAAATGTTTCAGTGTAATTAAATTTTTATTCATCCTGAGTTATAGATAAAAAATATTTATAACGTTGTGAGGATGAGACTGGATGACACCAATTACCTGGACCTCCTCCCGGTGGCTGCTCAGGGGTCAGCACAGAGAGGGGACAAAGGAGCTGGCTGGTGGAAGCAGGCATCTGTCACCTCAGGCCACAGAGCCAGCGCGCTCCTACTGTATCTGGGTAGGGGAGATGTGGAGAAAAAGGGAGGGCCTTGGACCTGCACCCGTTGAGTTGCTGAGACAAAAATACCATACATAAACAGAGTGGCTTATTAGCAATAAACATTTACTTTTCATGTTTCTGGAAACTGGAAAGTCCAAGGCCAAGACATTAGACTCCAGTATGTGGTAATCAAAGTCTTACACTACAGCTCTGCTGACAGGGACTCCCTGCTTCACAAGACTGGAAAATCCCTCCTGACATTAAACCTGAACTCTGAACCCTTACCAGTGGAGCTACCCACTCACTCATCTCACATACTTGGGAACACGGTTCCAGTGCCCGCCCCCATGGGAAGGCGGAGCCCACCCCCAAACTCTTTACCACACACATTGTCAACATAGCCTCAGATCTGTCCACAAATGTGCCGCCATCCCAGGAGACCACTTGGGGGTCCCCCATGACCCTTGATCACCCAGCAGCCTTCCCCAAACAGTAGCACATGGGAACACACCTTCAACAAGGTCACACCAATAACCAGACTAATATTCTTGACAAACCATCCTCTCCCCTCCTCCCATAGGCCAAAAAGTGTCTGGGGTGGGTAAGGGTCAGGAGTCACCTCCATGATGCCCTCAGGGCAGGGACAGCCTGCCCTTCCTCCTGCCTAGCAGGGAGCTTCGTTCTTGCTCCCTAATTAGACCTGTCGCCAGCCGGAATCACTCCCAGGCTGGGCTGCGGAGGTCATTAGCAGGAGATGGATAAGTGCTAAGCCAGCCCCGCTCCGGAGATTTACAAGGCTCGGGCTAGGGAGGATTTATAAGGTTTGTTAAATTTCTAATTGAGTTTAGAGTGTGGTGCCATGGTCTCAGTGACCAAGCCGCATGGATGAAAATTAAAACAAGTGCACCCATCCCTCACGCTGTGGGAAGACCATGGCCTCCCGCCTCCTCTGCATCCTCCTGGCTACACAAATCAGGGATTGCCCCAAAGACAATGTGGTCTGATGAGCAGCCCCAACCCAGCACACACACACACACACACACACACACACACACACACACACACACACCGCCAGATCCAGACCCCCAAGCCAGGCTGGCCATGAACTGCAGGCTAGGTTCTGCCCAGGCTTGCTTGGCGGCTCATATGGATTTGTGGTTTGCTCATTTGTGTTTTGTAATAGGTAATACACACTAGGAAGATGACTCAGAGGGTAGGGGCATTTGCTGTGCAAGCATAGGAACCTGAGTTTGATCCCCATCGCCCACATAAAAAGTTTGGTGTGGGCCTTCCAAGGCTCAGGGTCCGTTGCAGAAGAGGTGGCAGAAAGAATGTAAGAGCCAAAGGAAGGGTAGGACTCCTTACAATGCACTCCTCCAGACACAAAATGGCCTGGATATCCATGACCTTGCAGTGCCTGACACTACCTACACAGGACCATCATAATAGGAGGAAAAGATCATAACATCAAAATAAAAGAGAGACTGATTGAGAGGGGGAGGGGATAAGTTGGAGAGTGGAGTTTCAAAGAGGAAAGTGAAGGGGGAGGGAATTATCATAGTTTATTGTCTATTATTATGGAAGTTGTCAACAATAAAAAAAATTAAAATTAAAAAAGTTGGGTGTGGGGCTGGAGCAATGGCTTAACAATTAAAGTGCTTGCCTGCGAAGCCTAAGGACCCATGTTCAACTCTCCAGGTCCCACATAAGCCAGACACACAAGGTGACACAAGCACGCAAGGTCGTACATGCACACAAGGTGGCATACACGTCTGGAGTTCAATTGCAGTGGCTGGATGTCCTGGCATGCCAATTCTCTCTGTCTCTCTCACTCTCTCTTTCTCTCTCTCTTATAAAAAAAGAAGTTGGGTGTGGCAATGAATACCAAGAACCTGAGTACTAAGGAGGGGTCAGAGATAGGAGGATCATTCCCTGGTCATCCAGTCTAACCAGAAAAATGGTGATCACCAGAGACTCTGTCTTAGGGAATTAAGGCAGAGAAGGGATTGAGGAGGATACCTGATATCTTCCTCTGGCTTCCACACATACGCACACAGGGCACACACATTTACACACATATGTGCATACACCACACACAGACACACACGTACATACACATGGTTCAAAATTCAAACAAGTCAAAAGAACACCCAGAGAACACCTCTCTCCTTTTCTGCCTCTTAGCCACACTTGGCTAGTTCCCCTGTGTGGAGAAACCATCAGAGGGAAGTTGGGTGTGACTTGGCACTCTTGGGACCCTGTCTGGGAACCTGCCAGGTGACATGCAATTCTCCATTCCCCTCATTCTCTCACTCTCCCAGTGCACACCACATGTAAGACATGGCCTTACTGGGAACAAGCCAGGCACATGACCTCCTCCTTCTGACCAGAGACAGTATCAATAGAAATAGAGAGACTTGGCCTGGAGAGATTGTTCAATGGTTAAGGCACTTGCCAGCAAAACCTAAGGACCTGGGTTCGATTCCCCAGTACCCACATAAAACCAGGTACACGAGGTGGCACATACATTTGGAGTTCCTTTGCAGTGGCTAGAGGCCCTGGCATGCCCGCTCTCTCTCTTTCTCTCTCTCTCTCTCATAAATAAATAAAATATTTAAAAATTTAAATAAAGAAATAGCAGTGCTAGAGAGACGGCTTAGTAGTTAAGGCACTTGCCTGTGAAGCCTAACGACCCATGTTCTATTCTCCAGATCCCACATAAGCCAGACGCACAAAGGTGAGGCAAGCGCAAGGTTACACATGCCCACTAGGTGGTGCAAGCATCTGAAGTTCAATTGCAGTGGCTCAGGCCCTGGTAGGCCAAGTCTCTGTCTCTCTTTCTCTCCACCCCGCCTCTCAAATAAAAAAAAATAAGAAATAGGAAACCTTGCTGACTTCAGATGGTAACAAATGCTCAAGAGGAAATAAAACCAGTAGCCAGGCAGATGGGACTGGGTGTGGTCATGGAGGTCTAGCTTGGGAGGTAACATCTAGCTTACTCCTGAGGAGCAGCAAGGCAAGTGAAGACGGAAAGGAAAGATGTTCTGGGTGGAGGGACCCGCGAGTGCAAAGGCTCAGAAGCTTCCTTTGGGCACAAGAAAACCGTGCAATGCAAAGAGAATGGCCCTAGGGACATGGGCACACTCAAAACACAGGGTGCAGTGGAGCCAAATTCACTCGCTGATCTCTGAGCCTCAGCTTCCCCAGCTGTATGGGGATCAATAGCAAAAACATCTCAGCATATAGAGAATGAAGTCAACTTGCTCACACGTGAGTCCCCACTCAGGATGCCTGGTCCTTCCTTGCTAGAGGCTCAGGAGTCCAAGGGACAACCTATAGTCCAGGTGAAGTGTCTTTCTAGGTCCAAGGGGCTCAGCCCTAAGAGAACAGAGAGGCTGGGCCAGGGTTGCCTGAGATAATAGACCCGTCTTCTCAGTGGCACCAGTTGACTTTTCTTGCCCAAAGCCATGCGATGAGGTTTGGGGTCTAGGACATGTGGAAAGTCACAGAGGACTTGAAGCAGTTCCCGTGCGAAATTCCAGCTGGAATTGAGAGTCCCACCTCCAGAAACACCTCCTAGCTCCCTCATTCATATTTCCACCTTCTAAAATCAGGACTCCTGTAGGGTAGAAGCTCAGAAGGAGCCTCCGGTCCATACTCTTAAGTATCGTGCGCCCTCTGGCGGTGAATGTGCCAACCCAAAGCCTGCAGCTATCAATCCCAGAGCTTCCAGCACCACCTCCTCCAGAAAAGTGGGGAGCAGTCTGGTGGATGAGCCCCTGACTTCTAGCCAGGATTGGTCTAGAGTCACATAGTAAGTAGATGGTGCCTAGTGGCCAAAAACTCATTCATTCATTCCATCCGCGTCACTGAACACCCGTTGTATGCCAACACTGTTCTAAAAACAAGCAACTCAGCAGTGACCAAGACAAAAGTCCCTGCTCATAAGAAGCCTACAAACAACTGAGGGACAGAGCCAAGCCAATTAGTGTGGTTTGAATCTGAAAGGTTCCCCATAGGCTCATGTTTTGAACACTTGGGCCACAGGAGCTGGTGCTGTCCTGGCAACTTTAAGAAGTTGGACCTAGCTAGAGGAAGTAGATCATCGAGCATAGATCCATGGGGCTATCTTGTCCCGGGCACCATCCGGCCTTGCACTCTCTGCTCCTATCCATCAAAAAAAAAAGCAGGGGGCTGGAGAGATGGCTTAGCAGTTAAGGCACTTGACTACAAAGGCTAAGGACCCAGGTTCAATTCCCCAGTACCTATGTAAGCACAAGTTTGTTTACAGTGGCTAGAGGCCCTGGCGTGCCCATTCTCTCTCTCTCTCTCTCAAATAAGTAAATAAGTAAACTATTTTTTAAAGCAGGGGCTGGAGAGATAGATTAGCAGTTAAGGTGCTTGCCTGCAAAGCCAAAAGACCCAGGTTCAATTTCCCAGGACCCACATAAGCCAAGTGCACATGGTGGCACATGTATTTGGAGTTTGTTTGCAGTGGCTAGAGACCCTTGCACGTCCATTCTCTCCTCCCTCCCTCTCTCTCTCTTTCTCTCTCATAAATGCATAAATAAATAAAGAGTGAACAGCTTTCCTCCATCACAAGATCCCACCATCATGATGTTCTAGGGACCAGTTAACCCTCGCCTGAACCCTCTGAAACTGTGAGCCAAAATAAATCCCCTTAAGTTGCTTATGTCAGACACTTTGCTCGTACTGACAAAAAGATAATATTCCAATTAATGTATACACAAATATATAAGACCTCAGGTGGAGAAATAAACTCAAGTGAAGGGATACGAAGCCAAAACGATGCTACCTTGGATCAAAGAGTTATGGAAGGACTCTCTGCAGAAGTAATATCTGAGCCAAGACCCAGAGAAGAGATGGGGAAATATGTAGGGGAAGGCAACCCCAACACTAGAAAGAGAAGGACTCTCTAGACCAAAAGGGTCCCCAGTGGTACAAGTAATGTGGTACTGAGAATGCCTGGGTGGCCAGAGTAGAAATAGAGAGGGAGGGACAGAGAGAGGGAGAAAGGGAGGGAGGGAGGGAGAAAGAGGGCAAAGATGAGATGGGAACGGTGGAGCCCATCTTCTATAGGGTCTTGGCTCCCCAGTACTAGGTACCTTGGATTCAATCCTGAGTTCTGGTAGGAAGCTGATGGGGAGGATTACAGGACAATGTTGAAGGACTCACTGGTTCCTTCAGGAAAACATGAACCCTACAGAGCAAGAAAAATGGAAGCTATTGTTAGAACCCAGTGAGTAATGATGGTGGCTGTAACCAGCACCAGGGGTAACAAAAGGAGCTCAGATTTGAGAGGTCAAGCCAAAATGAGTTCCTGAGGTTCTGATACTGAATGTGAGAGGAAGACATGAAAAGAGAATCAGGCCAAGGTTGTTTGCCTGAACATGAAGGTGAACATTTCTTTGAAATGGATAAGACAGAAAGGTGAGAGTTGATGAGGGCAGGACTGAGAGTTCCATTTCGGACATGGTGAGTTTGAGGTGTTGGCCACGATTATTTCAAGTTGAAAAGTAGGGCTGGAGGGATGGCTTAGCAGTTAAGGCATTTGCCTGCAAAGCCAAAGGACCCTGGTTCGATTTTCCAGCACCCACGTTAGCCAAACGCACAAGCACACGTCTAGAGTTCGTTTGCAGTGGCTGGAGGCCCTAGCCCGCCCATTCTCTCTCTCCTCTGAGACAAACAAGGTGAGCTCTAAGATCAGCTCAACAACTGCCTTGAGAGAAGTTCAATCGCAGAATGTAAGAAGGGTGGAGGAGCTGGGAGGTACCCCAAACTGAGGACACAGAGCTTAGGGTCCAGAAAGACCAAGTCAACTAAGACTTACAGGCAGAGCCCTAAAAAGGAGGCACCTACAATAGGGACAGAACTCTGTCTCTCAGAGGCCTGCAGAGGGTCCTTCAAGCATTCCTGAGAGAACTGGGTAGCATGTGTATGGAAGAAAACAGTCAAGGCTAACTATAGTCATCCAGTGCGCAGCCATAATGTCTGAGATTACCAGGACTAGACAACCTCACTCAAGCAGCTTTGAGTAGAAGGCTCAGGAGAATCTAGCCTCAACAGTGAGGAATAAGTAGTCCTCAACCAAATGCACCTCTGGCCCCACCTAACAGACCTTACAAGTAAAACCTGAAAGACTCGGGCTCTTCCTGCAAATAAATCAACTGCACTACAGAACAAAGTTTAGAATATTTGCAGGAGGGGCTGGGGAGATGGCTTAGTGGTCAAAGTACTTGCCTGCAAAACCTAAGGACCCAAGTTTGATTCCCCGGTACCCACGTAAGCCAGATACACAAGGTGATGCATGCATCTGGAGTTTGTCTGCAGGGGCTGGAGGCCCTGGAGCACCCATTCTCGCCCCCGCCCCTCAATCTCTCTCCACATATATCTGCCTCTTTCTCTCTCAAATAAATAAAACATATATTTTAAAAAGAATATTTGCAGGAATATAAAAGTAACTAGCAATATAAGAACACCTGGGGCTGGAGAGATGGCTCAGTAGTTAAGGTGCTTGCTTGCAAAACCTAATGACCCTAGTTCAATTCCCCAGTACCCAGGTAGAACCAGATGTACAAAGTGGCACATGCATCTGGAATATATTTGTAGTGGCTAGAGACCCTGGCACACCTATTCTTCTTCTCACTTTCTCCCTTGCTCTTTTTCTTCATCTTTTTCTGCTTGCAAATAAATAAAATATTTTAAAAGAATAATAAAAATATGTTTTAAAAAATACCTTTCTCTGTGTGTATGTGTGTGTGTCTGCCTCTTTCTCTCTCTTGTTCTCTCAAAATAAAATAAATAAATAAATAAATTTTTTAAAAGGGGGGGGACTGGAGAGATGGTTTAGCAGTTAAGGCGTTTGCTTGCAAAGCCAAAGGATCTTGGTTCAATTCCCCAGGACCCATGTAAGCCAGATGCACAAGGTAGCACATGCATCTGGAGTTCATTTGCAGTGGCTGGAGGCCCTGACGAGCCCATTCTCTCTCTCTCTCTCTCTCTCTCTCTCTCTCTCTCTCCCTTCTCCCCCACCCTCTCTCTCACACACACACACTCACTCACTCTCTCAAAATAAATAAATAAAAATTTTAAAATAATAATACCGCCAGGCGTGGTGGTGCACGCCTTTAATCCCAGCACTCAGGAGGCAGAGGTAGGAGGATTGCCATGAGTTCAAGGCTACCCTGAGACTACATACACAGTGAGTTCCAGGTCATCCTGAGCTAGAGTGATACCCTACCTCAATAATAATAATAATAATAATAATAATAATAATAATCCCTAACAAATATTTAATTGGAGTGCCCAGAGAATTGTAAAAGTATTCAAAAAGGTTTAAAATATCACAATGAAGGCTGGGGATATGGCTCAACAGTGATACTGAATGTGAGAGGAAGACATGAAAAGAGAATCAGGCCAAGGTTGTTTGCCTGAACATGAAGGTGAACATTTCTTTTGAAATGAATAAGACAGAAAGGTGAGAGTTGATGAGGGCAGGACTGAGAGTTCCATTTCGACATGGTGAGTTTGAGGTGTTGGCCACGATTATTTTGGGTTGAAAAGTAGGGCTGGAGGGATGGCTTAGCAGTTAAGGCATTTGCCTGCAAAGCCAAAGGACCCTGGTGTCGATTTTCCAGCACCCACGTTAGCCAAACGCATGCCACGTCTAGAGTTCGCTTGCAGTGGCTGGAGGCCCTAGCCCGCCCATTCTCTCTCTCCTCTGAGACAAACAAGGTGAGCTCTAAGATCAGCTCAACAACTGCCTTGAGAGAAGTTCAATCGTAGAATGTAAGAAGGATGGAGGAGCTGGGAGGTACCCCAAACTGAGGACACAGAGCTTAGGGTCCAGAAAGACCAAGTCAACTAAGACTTACAGGCAGAGCCTCAAAAAGGAGGCACCTACAATAGGGACAGAACTCTGTCTCTCAGAGGCCTGCAGAGGGTCCTTCAAGCATTCCTGAGAGAACTGCAGTGTGTATGGAAGAAACAGTCAAGGCTAACTATAGTCATCCAGTGCGCAGCCATAATGTCTGAGATTACCAGGACTAGACAACCTCACTCAAGCAGCTTTGAGTAGAAGGCTCAGGAGAACAGCTCAACAGTGAGGAATAAGTAGTCCTCAACCAAATGCACCCTGGCCCCACCTAACAGACCTTACAAGTAAAACCTGAAAGACTCGGGCTCTTCCTGCAAATAAATCAACTGCACTACAGAACAAAGTTTAGAATATTTGCAGGAGGGGCTGGGAGATGGCTTAGTGGTCAAAGTACTTGCCTGCAAAACCTAAGGACCTAAGTTTGATTCCCCTTGTACCCACGTAAGCCAGATACACAAGGTGATGCATGCATCTGGAGTTTGTCTGCAGGGGCTGGAGGCCCTGAGCACCCATTCTCGCCCGCCTCAATCTCTCCACATATATCTGCCTCTTTCTCTCTCAAATAAATAAACATATATTTTTAAAAAGAATATTTGCAGGAATATAAAAGTAACTAGTTAATATAAGAACACCTGGGGCTGGAGAGATGGCTCAGTAGTTAAGGTGCTTGCTTGCAAAGCCTAATGACCCTAGTTCAATTCCTCAGTACCAGGTAGAACCAGATGTACAAAGTGGCACATGCATCTGGAATAAGTATTTGTGAGCCTGTGGGGACATTTCACATTCAGAGACCCTGGCACACCTATTCTTCTTCTCACTCTCTCCTTGCTCTTTTTTCTTCTTTTTCTGCTTGCAAATAAATAAACTATTTTAAAAGAATAATAAAATGTGTTTTAAAAATTAATACCTTTCTCTGTGTGTATGTGTGTGTGTCTGCTCTTTTCTCTCTTGTTCTCTCAAAAATAAAATAAATAAATAAATAAATTTTTTTAAAAAGGGGGACTGGAGAGATGGTTTAGCAGTTAAGGCGCTTGTTGCAAAGCCAAAGGATCTTGGTTCAATTCCCCAGGACCCATGTAAGCCAGATGCACAAGGTAGCACATGCATCTGAGTTCATTTGCAGTGTGGCTGGAGGCCCTGACGAGCCCATCTCTCTCTCTCTCTCCCTTCTCCCCACCCCTCTCACACACACACACTCACTCTCTCAAAATAAATAAATAAAATTTTAAAAATAATAATACCGCCAGGCGTGGTGGTGCACGCCTTTAATCCCAGCACTCAGGAGGCAGAGGTAGGAGGATTGCCATGAGTTCAAGGCTACCCTGAGACTACATACATAGTGAGTTCCAGGTCATCCTGAGCTAGAGTGATACCCTACCTCAATAATAATAATAATAATAATAATCCCTAACAAATATTTAATTGGAGTGCCCAGAGAATTGTAAAAGTATTCAAAAAGGTTTAAAATATCACAATGAAGGCTGGGGATATGGCTCAACAGTTAAAGGCACTTGATTGCAAAGCCTACAACCTGGGTTTGATTCCCTAGTAGTGACATAGTGTCACAGGCATTTGGAGTTCTTTTACAATACAAAGAGGCCCTAATTCATCCACTCCCACTCTCTCTCTCACACAAATAAATACATATTTTTTAAATATATATTACAATGGTATCTAAACAAATATTACCAGGTATGTAAGTTACTCTCTGACTGCTGTAAACAGATATCTAACCAGCAGCAACTTAAGGAAAGAAAAGGTTAAATAATACAGGCAATGCATTCACTTCTAGCAAAGAAGGCTTAGCAGGAGGGCTGGTCACATTGCCACAGCCAGTCAGAAAGCAGAGGAGGAACAGGAAATGGGGCAGGGCTAGAAAACTTCAAGACATGCCTCTCCAGTGGCTCATACCCTCCAGCAAGGCTCCACCTCCTAAATATTCTATGACCTTCTCAAACAGTGCCCCCAGCTGGAGACCAAGTGTTCAAACACATGAGCCTGTGGGGGACATTTCACATTCAAACCACAGCACCAGGCATGCAAAGAAGCAGGAAATGCAGTCCATAATGAAGAGAAAAATCAGTTAATTCAAACTAACCGGAATTCACAAGACTGTTAGAATTACCAGACAAGGCATTCACATAGTTATCTAACCATATGCTTTAGTACGTGAGTAGGAGCATTTAAGATATTTGAAAATGGGCTGGAGAGATGGCTTAGCAGTTAAGGCAATTGCCTGCAAAGCCTGAGGATCCAGGTTCAATTTCCCAATACCTACGTAAACCAGATGTACATGATGGTGCATGCATCATTTGCAGTAATTAGAAGCCCTGGCACACCCATTCTCTCTCTCCCTTCCTCTCTCTTTCTCTAAATAAATAAAAATATAACATAATATATTTGAAAAAATAAAACTTATAAAGATAAAATCACTACCTGGGATTAAAAATACACTCAATGGGGTGCCCAGCGGTTAAGGCACTTGCCTGCAAAGCCTAATGACCTGGGTTGATTCCCCAGTATCCAGGTACAGCCGGATGCACGGGGTGGCACATGCGTCTGGAGTTCATTTGCAACAGCTAGAGCCTCTGGTGCACCCATTCTCTCTCTTTCTCTCTCCCCTCACTCTCTCTCTCTCCTTGAAAATAATAATTTTAAATGCACTTAATGACTGATTAGACATGGCAGTAAAAGAAATCATGAACTTGAAGATACAGCAACAGAAACTACCCAAAATGAAACACAAAGCCTATAATTCCAACTGCAGCAAAAATACTTGTCACGTTGAGAACACTTGTCAGTGGCTCCAGATCCCACGATAGCCAGACACAAAGGTGACGCAAGTGCACATGCCTGAGTTCGTTCACAGCCGAAAGGCCCAGTGTCCATTCTCTCTGCCTCTTCCTCTCTGTGTGTGTGTCTCATAAAAAAAAATACTTGTCAAAAAGACATGGAGCCAGGACTGTGGCTCAGGGATAAAGCACGCGCTATACAAGCATAAGGACCTGAGTTTGGATCCATAGCACCTGCATAAAGCCATCTGCCGCAGCATGTGCCTGTAATCCCAACACTGGGAAGACGGAGACAAGTGGAGCCCTAGGACTTACTAACCAGCTAGTTGTATCAGATAATTTCTTGTTGCTGAACAAAATACTTAATAATACACAGCTTAAGGAAGGAAAGGGTTTATTATGTTTTGGAGACTAGAGTCTATGGTGGCAGTGGTGCCTGGCACGCCAAAAAGTCAACATCACACATTCACATTAGCAGAGAGAAAGCAGAGAGAGGGTTGCAAGTGCTGGGCAGAAACACCTCAAGGCCCACCCGCAGTGACACTCTTCCTCCAGGACTGTAGCTGCTCTCCCTCTCACCAAAACCAAAACAGCTGATGGGAGGAAGAGATTTATTTGGCTTAGTCCACAAAGGAAGCTCCCAGAGTGGCAGGGAAAGGACGGCATGAGCAAAGGCTTGGTATTACCTCTCTGTCACAGCAGGTGGAACACTGAGGAAAGTGAGCCGAGCTCTAGCAAAGTGGAGCTGGCTATAACACCCTAAGTCCCAACACACACATCTTCCAGCAAGAGCCACCTCCTAAATTGCCATCAGCTGGGAACACACATTCAGATCACTCTGGGTTTTTAGGCGAACACCTAATTCAAACCACTACATCCAGCAGGCCTCCACTTCCTAAAGGTTCCTCTATCTTTCTCAAACATCACCCCAAGTGGGGATGAAGTATTCAAACACATGAGGCGATGAAGGACATGTTACATTCAAAACTACCTGAACTGAAGCGAGCTCCAGGTGCAGTGAGAGAACCTGTGTGAACAGTAACTGGGAAAGCACTCTGATGAAGACTCTGGACTCTAAGCATGCACACACTACACACACATATGTACCCATATGCCTATGAACACAGATGCACCCACACGACACACACATATGTAAAATAAAGACTTTTGCATACCCAGAAGCTCAAAGAACATCACCACCAGACTCCTCAGTGAGAGAATAATTGAAAGAAATGTCCTAGGCAGAAGCAAAAAAAAGATACCAGATAGAAATATGGACCCAGGGAAATTAAAAAACTAAAAATGGTAATCACATGGGTAATGGGATAGTTTGAATGATGTCCTCATAGACTCGTGGATTTACTAAAGCTTGTAACTGGTCCCCAGCCACCTGGCTGGAGGTGGTGTCCCTGGGGGCAGATCTAAATTCCAACCCAGAGGGTGCAGAGAGGTTGGAGCACTGGGGTCCTACTTGGGGCTGGTTCATGTTTGCTGCTTTTTGCAGTTGCTGGCTGCTGGTGGTTTTCTCTGCTTGACGGGTGAATGGAGCCGGCTTGTTCTGCCATTGACAGAACTTTCTGGATCTGTAAACTTGAAATAAATCACTCTCCCATAAACTGTTATTGATTATTCATCCCAGCATCATGGAGCTGTCTACTACAGGTAAATATGTGTTTACTATTATTTAAATTACCAAAAGATGCCTGCCTAAAACCTGGGGATAGAGCTATAGTAGAGCATTTGCTTAGCATGCACTTTAAGCTCCAGGCTCTGATCCCCAGCACTACAAATGAATAAATAAATAAATATTTGAACACTGATGGTGTATACTATAAGATCTATGACAACTGTATGTTGCAGCACTTAAGTGGCTGAAGCAGGATCACCATGAGTCTGGCTAGCCTGGGAGTTTCAAGACAGCTTGGTCTGTGGGAGTGAAATGTCTCAAAACAAGTGACAGTTGGGGCTGAGAGATGGCTTAGCAGTTAAGGCATTTGCCTGAGAAGTCAAAGGATCCTGGTTCAACCTCCAGACCCACGTAAGCCAGATGCAAAAGGGGGTGCATGTGCAGTGGCTGGAGGCCCTGGCGCACTCCATTCTCTTTCCCCCCTCTCTCTCTCTCTCCCCCTTTTTCTCTCTCAAATAAATTAATTAAATATTTAAAAATTTTAAGTGATAGCTAATAAGTCAACCATAGAGAGAAATTGCCAACACCAAGAAATAACGATTTACCAAAAAAAGAAAGAAATAACCATTTAGAGCTGGGGAAATGACACAGTAGTCAAGAGCCCTTGCTGCACCAGTGTGAGGATCTAAGAGGGGCTGAGACTGACTAAGGTTGGGGTCCTCAGCATCCATATGAGCAGCTGGACATGGCCCACACACTTATAACCCCAGACCTATGGGGAGTAGAAACCAGAGGATTCAGAGAATAGCTGGGACTCCTGGTGAGCCAGTCTGACCAAAAAGCAGCACTCTGGGTTCAGTGAGACTCCATCTCAAAGAAACACATGAGTGAGCAATAGAGACACTGACATTCTCCCTGTGGCCCCGTGATGCATGCATGAGGCACAAGATCTGCACACACGTGTATACACCACACACACCATGCCACACATATTACAACCCCTTTACACATAACACTTAAAAAAACCTATCCTTTCAACCAAAAAGGGAGGCAGAAGAGATGAAAAGGGAAATGAAAAAGGAGGAGGAAAGAATAAGAGCTGGGCTGGGAAGATGGCTTAGCTGCTAAAGGCACTTAAGCTTAGAAGGGGCCTGACAGCCTGGGTTCAGTTCCAGTACCCAGGTCAAGCCAGATGCACAAAGTGATGTGTGTGTCTGGAGTTCATTTGCAGTGGGTTAGAGGCCCTGGTGCACCCATTCTCTTTCTCCTTTCCTCTCTCTCTCTCTCAAATAAAAATAAATACTTTTCTTAAAATAATGTAAAAAGCCAAAGGAAAGGGAGGAGGAGTTCTTTGCAATACTGGTTTATACATACAAAGTGGTCATGACACTCATGAGCTCACAGTGGCTGGATGCTACCTGCATAATAGAAGAAAAATGATAGTATCAAATAGAAGAGAGATTAGTCAGGAAGAAGAAAGGACTCAGTGGAGAGGGCACCAGGAGGGGAAGGTGGTGAGAAGGGATTATGATCATGGTATATTGTCTATTTGCAAAAAAAAATGCCAATAAAAGTTTTTAAAAATGAAGACCAACTAGCCGGGCGTGGTGGCGCACACCTTTAATCCCAGCACTGGAGGCAGAGGTAGAGGATCGCCAAGAGTTCAAGAGGCCATCCTGAGACTACATAGTTAATTCCAGGTCAGCCTGTACCAGAGTGAGACCTCACCTTGAAAAAAAAAAAAAAAAAATGAAGACCCCATATGCTGTTTCAAAGATAAGTGAATTCTTAAAAATCACAAAGATTTAAGAGTAAAAAAATGTACAAAGAATGTTGTCCTGATCACAGTAGAGAAAACATTCAAGAAATGAGTTATTAGGAAAAGGCTTACAAAAATTTGGAAATTAATATACTTGAAATAGATCCATGCAGAGACACCAGCAAAAGCCAGCACCAGCATGAGCACAAACAGAGAGCTCAATGGTGGCGCACACCTTAATCCCAGCACTGAGGAGCCCGAGGCCACCCTGAGACTACATAGTTAATTCCAGGTCAGCCTGACCAGAGTGAGACCTCACCGCAAAACCAAAAAAAAATGCACTTAATGACTGATTAGACATGGCAGTAAAAGAAATCATGAACTTGAAGATACAGCAACAGAAACTACCCAAAATGAAACACAAAGCCTATAATTCCAACTGCAGCAAAAATACTTGTCACGTGCTGGAGAGAACACTTGTTCGTGTCTCCAGATCCCACGTATAGCCAGACACAAAGGTGACGCAAGTGCACATGCGTCTGGAGTTCGTTCACAGTGGCTGAAAAGGCCCTGGTGTGTCCATTCTCTCTCTGCCTCTTCCTCTCTGTGTGTGTCTCATAAAAAAAAAAATACTTGTCACAAAAAGACATGGAGCTAGGACTGTGGCTCAGGGGATAAAGCACGTGCCATACAAGCATAAGGACCTGAGTTTGGATCCATAGCACCTGCATAAAAGCCATCTGCCGCAGCATGTGCCTGTAATCCCAACACTGGGAAGACGGAGACAAGTGGAGCCCTAGGACTTACTAACCAGCTAGTTGTATCAGATACTTTCTTGTTGCTGGAACAAAATACTTAACAATACACAGCTTAAGGAAGGAAAGGGCTTATTATGTTTTGGAGACTAGAGTCTATGGTGGCAGGGAAAGCCTGGCACGCCAAAAGTCAACATCACACATTCACATTAGCAGAGAGAAAGCAGAGAGAGAGGGCTGCAAGTGTGGCTGGGCAGAAACACCTCAAGGCCCACCCGCAGTGACACTCTTCCTCCAGGACTGTAGTTGCCTCCTCTCACCAAACCAAAAACAGCTGATGGGAGGAAGAGATTTATTTTGGCTTAGTCCACAAAGGAAGCTCCAGAGTGGCAGGGGAAAGGACGGCATGAGCAAAGGCTTGGTATTACCTCTGTCACAGCAGGTGGAACACCTCAACAGGAAAGTGAGCCGAGCTCTAGCAAAGTGGAGCTGGCTATAACACCCCTAAGTCCCAACAACACACATCTTCCAGCAAGAGCCACCTCCTAAATTGCCATCAGCTGGGAACCACACATTCAGATCACCTGGGTTTCTAGGCGAACACCTAATTCAAACCACTACATCCAGCAGGCCTCCACCTCCTAAAGGTTCCTCTATCTTCTCAAACATCACCGCCAAGTGGGGATGAAGTATTCAAACACATGAGGCGATGAAGGACATGTTACATTCAAACTACCTGAATCAGCGAGCTCCAGGTGCAGTGAGAGAACCTGTGTGAACAGCAACTGGGAAAGCACTCGATGAAGACCTCTGGACTCTAAGCATGCACACACACTACACACACATATGTACCCATATGCCTATGAACACAGATGCACCCACACGACACACACACATATGTAAAATAAAGACTTTTGCATACCCAGAAGCTCAAAGAACTCATCACCAACAGACTCTCAGTGAGAGAATAATTGAAAGAAATGTCCTAGGCAGAAGCAAAAAGATACCAGATAGAAATATGGACCCAGGGAACAGAAAATACCAAAAATGGTAACTACATGGGTAATGTGATAGTTTGAATGGATGTCCCTCATAGACTCGGGTGATTTACTAAAGCTTGTAACTCGGGTCCCCCAGCCACCTGGCTGGAGGTGGTGTCCCTGGGGGCAGATCTAAATTCCAACCCAGAGGTGTGCAGAGAGGTTGGAGCACTGGGGGTCCTACTTGGGGCTGGTTCATGTTTGCTGCTTTTTGGTGTTGCTGGCTGCTGGTGGTTTTTCTCTCTCTGCTTGGATTTATGAATGGGAGCCGGCTTGTTCTGCCATTGACAGAACTTTTCTTGGATCTGTAAACTTGAAATAAATCACTTCCTCCCATAAACTGTTGGCTGGATATTCATCCCAGCATCATGGAGCTGTCTACTACAGGTAAATATGTGTTTTACTATTATTTAAATTACTTCAAAAGATGCCTGCCTAAACCTGGGGATAGAGCTAAGTAGTAGAGCATTTGCTTAGCATGCACGAAGCTCCAGGCTCGATCCCCAGCACTACAAATGAATAAAATAAATAAATATTTGAACACTGATGGTGTATACTATAAGATCTATGACAACTGTATGTTGCAGCACTTAAGTGGCTGAAGCAGGGGATCACCATGAGTTCAAGGCTAGCCTGGGAGTTTCAAGACAGCTTGGTCTGTGGAGTGAAATGTCTCAAAAAAAAAACAAGTGACAGCTGGGGGCTGGAGAGATGGCTTAGCAGTTAAGGCATTTGCCTGCAAAGCCAAAGGATCCTGGTTCGACTCTCCAGGACCCACGTAAGCCAGATGCAAAAGGGGGTGCATGTGCAGTGGCTGGAGGCCCTGGCGCACCCATTCTCTTCCCCCCCTTTCTCTCTCTCTCTCCCCCCTCTTTTTCTCTCTCTCAAATAAATTAATTAAATATTTTAAAAAATTTTTTTAAGTGATAGCTAATAAGTCAACCATAGAGAGAAATTGCCAACACCAAGAAATAACGATTTACCAAAAAAAAGAAAGAAATAACCATTTAGGAGCTGGGGAAATGACACAGTAGTCAAGAGCCCTTGCTGCACCAGTGTGAGGATCTAAGAGGGGCTGAGACTGACTAAGGTTAGTCCTCAGCATCCATATGAGCAGCTGGACATGGCCACACACACTTATAACCCCAGACCTATGGGGAGTAGAAACCAGAGATTCAGAGAATAGCTGGGACTCCCTGGTGAGCCAGTCTGACCCAAAAGCAGCACCTCTGGGTTCAGTGAGAGACTCCATCTCAAAGAAACACATGAGTGAGCAATAGAGGACACTGACATTCTCCTGTGGCCCCCGCATGCATGCATGAGGCACAAGCATCTGCACACACGTGTATACACCACACACACCATGCCACACATACTACAACCCCCTTTTACACATACACTTAAAAAAAAAACCTATCCTTTCAACCAAAAAGGAGGCAGAAGAGATGAAAAGGGAAAATGAAAAAAGGAGGAGGAAAGAATGTAAGAGCTGGGCTGGGAAGATGGCTTAGCTGTTAAAGGCACTTGCTTAGAAGGCCTGACAGCCTGGGTTCAGTTCCCCAGTACCCAGGTCAAGCCAGATGCACAAAGTGATGTGTGTGTCTGGAGTTCATTTGCAGTGGCTAGAGGCCCTGGTGCACCCATTCTCTCTTTCTCCTTTCCTCTCTCTCTCTCTCATAAATAAAAAATAAATACTTTTCTTAAAATAATGTAAAAGCCAAAGGAAAGGGAGGAGGAGTTCTTTGCAATACTGTCTTACACATACAAAGTGGTCATGACACTCATGAGCTCACAGTGGCTGATGCTACCTGCATAATAGAAGAAAAAATGATAGTATCAAAATAGAAGAGAGATTAGTCAGGAAGAAGAAAGGACTCAGTGGAGAGGGCACTCAGGAGGGGGAAGGTGGTGAGAAGGGATTATGATTATGGTATATTGTCTATTTGCAAAAAAAAAAATGTGTCAATAAAAAGTTTTAAAAAATGAAGACCAACCAAACACCTTTAAAAAAAAATCCTGAGTCAAGTTAAAGGTCAGTTTTGAAAACCAAAAAAAAAAAAAAAAATGAAGACCAACCATATGCTGTTTCAAAGATAAGTAAATTTAAAAAAACACAAATAAGTTAAGAGTAAAAAAATGTACAAAGGAATGTTATCCTGTGTTGCAGTCATTTCCTCATTGCAGGACAAACATTCAACCAAACATAGCTTATGGGAGAAAAGGGTTTGTTTCAGGCTTACAAAAATCCAGGGGAACACCATCAATGGCAGAAGGAGCTGGTTCCCTTCCACAGATCCATAGCAGAGAGACACCAGCAAACAGCCAGCACCAGCAAGCAAGCACAAACAGCCAGAGCTCAAGCCGGGCGTGGTGGCGCACACCTTTAATCCCAGCACTCGGGAGGCAGAGGTAGGAGGATCGCCGAGAGTTCGAGGCCACCCTGAGACTACATAGTTAATTCCAGGTCAGCCTGGACCAGAGTGAGACCCTACCTCGCAAAACCAAAAAAAAAAAAAAAAAAAAAAAAAAACCAGCCAGAGCTCAGACTACTCTGAACACACCTAACAGAGCTGAACTTAAGTTCCACCCCAGGATATCCCTTGGGGATGGACTTCAAGACTTGCCCCCCAGTGACACACCCCTTGTAGCAGGGATCTGCCTGCTTGGGGCTAAAGTTGCAAGCTCAGTTTTTGTTTGTTTTTGTAAAGGTAGGGTCTCACTCTAGACCAGGCTGACTCTGTAGTCCCAGGCTGGCCTCGAACTCACAATGATCCTCCTACCTCTCTGCCTCCTGAATACTGGGATTAAAGGCATGTACCACCATGCCCAGCTGCAAGTTCAATTTTAATCAAACACCTGAGTCTATGAAGCCATACATTCAAACTACCACATCCTAACAAAAAAAAAAAAAAAAAAAAAAGCTGGAGTAACTACACTAATGTCAGAAAAGTTTGTTTCAGATCATAACAAGATTACCAATCACAATGATCCAGGGTCAGTTAGTCAATGTGGGACAAGAGAGCCAAATGGTTAGGGGTATTTAATCAAGGGAACGTAGTAACTTAAGCTGTGTATCTAATGACACAACTTCAAATTCCACGATGCAAAGAAAAATAGAACTACAAGAAGAAATATTCAAATGTGCAATTACAGTTGAGATTGCAATATCCTTCTCTCCACAACTGACAGAAAACCACCAAAGATTTGGAAGACTTGGGGCTGGAGAGATGGCTCAGCAGTTAGACATTTGCTTCCAAAGCCCACTGAGCCAGTTCAATTCCCAGTATCCACATAAGCCAGATGCTCAAAGTAGTGCATGCATCTGGAGTTCCTTCACAGCAGCAAAAGGCTCTAGTGCACTTATTATTCTCTCTCTCTCCCTCTCTCTGTCTCTCTCTTTCCTCACAAATAAAGTAAATAAAATAAAATTTTTAAAAAAGACTTGGAACACTTGCACAACACTATAAACCAATTGGTTTAATTGATGTTTTTAGACATGCCACTCAGTGTCAGAATACCTATTATTTTCAAGTATGCATGGAATATTTTAAAATGTAGGTCAAATTCTAAGCCACAAAAAATGCTCTAAAAAGTGGCTGGAGAGATTGCTCAGTGGTTAAGGAGCTTGCCTGCAAAGCCTAATGATCCAGGTTCAGTTCGCCAGTACCCACATAAAGCCAGATGCACAAAGTGGCATATGCATCTGGAGTTCATTTGTGGCAGCTGGAGGCCCTGGAGCACCCATTCTCTTCTCATCTCTCTCTCCTTGAAAATAAATAAAATAAAATAAAATAAAATATTATTAGGGCTGGAGAGATGGCTTAGTGGTTAAGGCATTTGCCTGCAAGGCCAAAGGACCCGGTTCAATTCTCCAAAACCTATGTAAGCCAGATGCACAAGGTGGCACGTGCATCTGGAGTTCATTTGCAACAGCTGAAGGTACTGGCATGCCCATTCTTTCTCTCTCTCTCTCTCTCTCTCTCTCCCTCACTCTCTCACTGACTGATTTTATGTCTCTCAAATAAATTTTAAAATTTAAATATTTTTAAATGGTATAAATAAATGTAAATATAAAAACTTAAATAATTCATACAATATCTGACCATGAAGAAAATAAATTGGGCATAAATGACAGATGTGTGAACCACTAAATACTTAGAAATTAAGTAACACATTTCTTCTAACGGCCCATGAATCAAAAGAGAAATTACAAAGAATCGTGAGCTGAATGAAAATGAAAACACAACATTAGTGGGGTGTCACTCTGACAGTACTTGGAAGGATACTGAGAACCCCCAATATCAATGCTGGGGAAAAACCAACAGTGCAGTCAATGACTTCAGAATCTGCCTTGAGAAACTAGAAAAGAGAGTAATTAAACCTGAAATAAGCAGGGAATAACAAAGATTCATGCAGAAAGCAACAGAAATAATAGAAGAATAAAGACAAAAGCGGATTCTTGAAGAAATCGGTATCGTGGATAACCCTCCAGCTAGACTGACCTGGGAATAAGTGAGAAGACAGACCTCTACCACTATCAGGAATGAGAGAAATTATATCACCACAGACTCCAAAGATATGAAAAAGGAATCTCTATTAAGTGAGTCGAATTTGTAGTAAAATCCTTCCAATAAAAATAACTTCAGCATCAGATGACATTCCCTAGAGAACTTTAGCAAATGTTTAAAGAGGTTGTGATACTGTGAGAATTGTATTATGTCTTCATCCCATTTTCTGGCACACAGCCCCTAAAACACTTGTAATTTCTAGAATGACTGGAGTGTCTTTTGTTTGCTGCCTCTGTCCATTCCAGCTACTGTAACAAAATACCTTAGACTGGATAACTTATCGATACAAGACTTTTTAATTTTTTTCTCACAATTCTGGAGGCTGGGAAGTCCAAGGTCAAGGTATCATGCCAGCAGATGTGGTGTCTGGTAAAGGTTCCATAGATGCTGTCTGGTTGTTGGTCCTCATGGGGCAGAGTGGGGAGAGGAAACCGGCAGCTTTCAGCTTCTTTTACAAGGTACTAATGCACTGGTGAGGGCAGAGCCCTCGTGCTGAGCACCACCCAGCTTAATACCACCTAGGAACTGGGGGACCAACATCTGCTGAGTTAACGGCGACCTGCTGCCCCCTGCACAGCTTCAGGGTGGGAGGCTGGCCACCAGAAAGACTACGGCATGACTTTCAGTCCCACTCTCCCTCTATCTGCAGGAAAGGAAGGGAAATTGGCTGCAGGTTGAGTTGGTACACCAGGCCAATGACGTCCTCCATCAAGCCTGTGTAAGGGGTTCAGGTGGCTCTGAACACATGGTGGGGCCTGGAGGATGAACACCTAGGGAGAGAGTGGAAGTCCCATGCTCCTTCCCACACACACAGTGGCCTGTGCATCTGCAGTCCGGGTGTTCACCCCAATTCTAGGTGACATACCTTCCTAGTACCTCGATACCATGAGTCATGCATTCCCCTGACTTCTGTGAGCTGCGCTAGCAAGCTGATCAGTCTGGACAAGGGTAACTTGGGAACTCCTAGGGAAGTCAGAAGCAGAGGCCACCATAACCTGGGGGCTTACAAATAGCATCTCAAGTGGGGGCAACCTTGAGGACCACCTCAGCCTCCACTTTCTCATCTGTCAAATGGGGTCACGATCCCATCCTCCTGCACAGGGGGAGGGGATGACAAGAGAGAAGAGTGCTGCTCTAAGTGTGAGGTGCCACCCAAAGAACAAGCTGTCTTTTATCGCCCCCCTTCCTGCTTTCTGGGTCTCCTGCGGGGAGGGGGGCTCTCCTGCTCCCCCTAGCTCACTCCTATTCTGGATCCCCATGTGGCCCTAAAGGTCTCCAATTCTCCCGTGCTTCTGCCCTGAGGGGATGGTGTTCCATGACTGGCAGTTTCAGTGGCAGCAGTAGCTCCCAAGGATGTGTCTGAAGCAGGAAGTTAATCTCCCACCTCCCCAGGGTCTCCAGGAGTCCTGTGAGGGTGGATGAGAAATGACTGGAGGTGGGGGGGGGAGAAACCTCAAGCCCAAGGGATGCTGGCAGGATGCTGAGACTGGCTGAGGGCTGAGGAGCTGGCTTGGTAGATAGAGCCCGGAGCTGATCAAACATGAGACCCTCAGTTCAGATCCTGGGACCCATGTCAAGCTAGGGGCTATAATGGGCGTCTAATCCCACCATACCTCTGGTGAAGAGGGAGATGGCAACAGAAGCACCTAGAAGCTTGTGGGCCTAGAGTACACAATAATGGACAGCTAGAGATTCGGCCTCAAACAAAGTGGAAGAAGGTGTGGCCCAATAGCCAAAGTTATCGTCTGACTCCACATGTGCTATGGCCCACATGCCCGCACACACATGAACACACACACAGAGTCTAGCTGAGGACACTACACAGGTTTGATTTTGGGGTTTTTTTTTAATTTTTTTGTTTATTTATTTTATTTATTTATTTGAGAGTGACAGACAGAGAGAGAAAGAGGCAGATAAATAGAGAACGGGCACGCCAGGGCCTCCAGCCACTGCAAACAGACGCATGCACCACCTTGTACATCCTTGTACGTGGGTCCTGGGGAGTCAAGCCTTGAACCAGGGTCCTTAGGCTTCACTGGCAAGTGCTTAACCGCTAAGCCATCTCTCCAGGCCCCTTTTTTGTTTTTTGCATGTGTGTATATGGTGTGTTGCATGTGTGTATGCATGTTTATATGCTTCTGGGTATACATGTCTGCAAGTGAGCAGGCACACGTATGTGCATGTGTGTGTCGACACCACGTGTCTTCCTCAGTTACCCTCCATCTTATTTCGTTTTGAGACAGGGTCTCTCACTGGCCACAGAGCTCACCAATTTAGCTAGACTAAGCTGGCCAGCAAGCTCCGGGGATCCTATCTCCGCCTCCCCAGCACTAGGATTCACAGGCACATGCCACCATGCTCAGCTTTTACATGGGTACTGCAGATCAGAACTCAGGTCCTTGTGCTTGTGCAGAAAGCACATTAACAGCTGAGTGAGCCATCTTCTCAGCCCAAAGACCTCCCTCCCCCAGCCCAGGGCTGACGAGCTCTAAGAACATGGGAAGTCACTTCACCTCCCTGGGCCTGTTTCCTGTTTTATCCAACAGCATCTACTTCCTAGAGTTGCCCTGGAGTTAAATGAGATAATAGACCAAGATGTTTTTCCCGGAACAGGACCCCCCACACACCCAGATGATCAGAAGGAGCCCTCAAACGTGTATCCTCAGTGCAGCCAAGGGATGCCTCATAGAACCCCTTGAACACCTGCCAGCCCCTCACTGGAGTCTGTAGTGCTCTGAGCTCTCCAGCTCAGCTGCTGATCCTCTCCCAACTGGGGACTCGGCCCTGCTTCTTCAAGCTCAGGAACAAGCAGGGACCCTCAAAGAGGAGCATACCCCACCTCTGTCTTCCTCCAATGGTATAGTTTGCTGCTAAAACTACAAACTGCAGGGCCCAGCTTCCTCCTAGCTTTGTAACTTCAGGCAGGTCAGTTGGTGTCTCTGTGCCCCCGTTACATAATCTATACAACAGGGCCAAGCATGCCACTCCCCTCAGAAGGTCACTGTGTAAATTAAATTATATAAAACATGTGTGATGGGGCTGGAGAAATGGCTTAGCGGTTAAGGCATTTGCCTGCAAAGCCGAAGGGCCCAGGTTCAATTCTCCAGGACCCATGTAAGCCAGATGCACAAGGGGCACATGCATCTGGAGTTTGTTTGTAGTGGCTAGAGGCCCTGGAGTGCCCATTCTGTCTCTGTCTGCCTTTTTCATCTCTCTCTCTCTCTCTCTCTCTCTCTCTCTCTCTCTCTCTCTCTCTGCTTGCAAAAAAATAAATAAATAAAATTTTTTTAAAATGGGGGCTGGAGAGATGGCTTAGCAGCTAAGGTGCCTGCCTGCTAAGCCTAAGAATGCTGGTTCCAATGTCCAGAGGTTCCAAATCTCCAGGTCCCACGTTTAGCCAGATGCAAAGTGACGCAAGGGCGCAGTGCCGCACTTGCCCACAAGGGGTGCATGCATCTGGATTTCGTTCACAGCAGCTGAGAGACTGCTGGCATGCCCATCTCTATCTGTCTCCCTCTCCCTCTCTGTCTATCTCTTTCTGTCTCTCTCTCTAAAAATAAAATAATAAAAAATAATAATAATAATAATAAAAAAATGGGTGATGGTGCCTGGCACCACTATAAGCCATAGAAGTATTTGTTCTTCTTATTTTCATTCTTATCATTTTTCCAGTGAGTGGCCAAGTGCACAGTAGGTTTCAAGACATGCTTACTGAATGAACAGATAGCAGGATGGGTTAACAAATGAACCAATCAGCCTCTAACGGTACAGTCCTGATTCACTCACTGATCACAATGACTAAGGGACTGGAGCACCTACTCAGTGCCAGGGGCACCGTGACACGTAATTTAACTGAATCCTCACAATGATGTGGGTATCGTTCTGCACACAGATAAGGAAGTCAAAGCCTTAGAGGTTCACTCATCCAAGATCATAGTCATTTCTCTCTGTTCCATTTAATTTTTAATTATATATGTAATACAAAAATCACTGAAGGAAAAGAATAAATAGAAAGAAGCAAAAGAAAAAAATAATCAATGTAAAATCACCCAACATTCCATACCCTAAGATTACCATTGTTAAGCATTTCGCAGACTGTCAGCCAGACCATCTTCATGCAAATTTTTTTAACAAAGATGGGCTCACATTATGCATAAGCCACCTACCCGCAATTGACTGTGACTCTCTCTGTGTCAATAAATATCTATCGCTGGCAGCGGCCACTATTCCATTGTAGAGCAGAATCACAATTTATTTAACCAATTTGCTGTTGGGGGATATTTAGGCTGATCCAATTTCTCACCATTTTATGTGATGAATATCCTCCTTATCCACACAACTTTTTGAACTTGTCCAATTATTTCCTTAGGATAAATTTCTACAAGTGAAATTTCTGAGTCAAAGACAATACACTTATTTAGAGCTTTTCATATAGTCATACAGCCAAATTGTCTCACAGGAAGGCAGTACCAATTTATACTCCTGCTCTCGGTGTGTGAGATGTGAACCACAAATATCAAGGGTATACGGAATAGATCAAGAAGGGAGCATTCGTCGGGAAAGGCAGGGCCACGCCACACTAACAAATTAACCCCAAAATCTCAGTGGCATGACATACATACACAGACACAAAAGATTCATTTCTAGTCCATGTGGCAGACTCAAGCAGGGTCAGGAGAAGGAGGGTCTCTGCCTTGAAGAGAGAAATTCAAGGACACAGGCTACAGAGAAACCATTCCATATACAGCTGTACCTTCTGGAACCTGGGGCCACCAAGATTCCCCTGGGAGGGTTGGAAGGGTGAGCACCCAGGTTCTTTTTGTTTTTTTTTTTCTTTTACATTTGTATATATGTGTGTGGTATGTATGTGTGCTTGTATATATGCAGATTTGCATTGTGTTGGTGTGCAAGAGCACTTACACATGTGTGAGGGTTAATGTGGAAGCCAGAGGACCGCTGGTTTCATACTCAGGAATACTTTTCACCTCATTGTTGTGTGAGGCAGCATCAGGCTGACCAGGAACTCACTCTGTAGTCTCATGCTGGCCTCAAACTCACAGCAATCCTCCTACCTCCTGAGTGCTGAGATTAAAGATATAAGCCACCATGTCCAGTTCTGTCCACCTCTTTTTTTTTTTTTTTCAAGGTAGGGTCTCACTTTAGCTCAGGCTGTCCTGGAATTCACTATGTAGTCTCAGGCTGGCCTCAAACTCACAGTGATCTTCCTACCACTGCCTCCCAAATGCTGGGATTAAAGGCATGTGCACCCACGCCAGCCACATTTTTTTTTTCTTTTTGAAGTAGGGTTTCACTCTAGCCCAGGCCAACCTGGAACTCACTTTGTAGTTCCAGGCTGGCCTTGAACTCACAGTGATCCTGCTACCTCTGCCTCTCAGATGCTGAGATTAAAGGTGTGCTCTATCATTTTCTCTCTCCTCTCTCTCTCTCTCTCTCTCTCGTTTTGTTTTTTGAGGTAGAGTCCCACTCTAGCTCAGGCTGACCTGGAATTCACCATGTAGTCTCACGGTGGCCTCCAACTCACGGCAATTCTCCTACCTCTGCCTCCAGAGTGCTGGGATTAAAGGTGTGCACCACCACGCCCAACTCTATCTATCTCTTTTTGAGACAGTTTCTCACTGGCCTGAAGCTCTGAGTGGGGTCCAGGGATCCACCTGTCTCCACCACCTCAGAGCCCAAATTATAGGTGTATGACACTGTACCCAGCTTTTATATGGGTTCTGGGGGTTGAACTCGGATCCAAATGCTTGCAGGGCAAACACTTTATTCACTGAACCATCTCCTTAGTCTGGTACCCAGTTCTTAAATGTATTGGTGTTGAAGTCATACCCATCACTTCCATTTACATTTCATTGACTAGAATGATCATGAGGCCCTGCCTAGCTGCATGCGGGCTGGACAGTGCGGCCTTCCTCGTATTCAGAAAGGAGGAGGACACCTGATGTGAATACATACTAATCATGTCTGCTACAAATAGTCAATGTTAAAAGTCAAGGAAAGTTTCCTTCAGCAGAATTGAATTTTGGTGTAACTTGTACTGGTCCCATCAGCACTCACTGTGGCGTGTCTTTTCTATCTGTAAGAAAGGATTATTTTCCCCCCAGTGTACTGAAGACAAGCGGAAGTACTAGCCTACAAGTCTGTCACTGAGCTTGTGACAGCTCTTCCCTTACCCCGAAAGACAGCCCATCTCCAGCGCTTGTCCTAGCCGCTGACCCAGAACCACGCAGACACCAGGAAGGCAAGCATATTATTGTCCTTTCCTGAAAGGCTATGGGGGGCATAGGAGTGGGTTCCATGCCAATTCTACCATCCTCTCAGCTGCCCCTCACCTGTTAGCAATCAAACATGGTATGAGGTCAGCCCACCCCATGTGTATCAGATACTTTCTCTTTGCTGGCATAAAATACCCAGCCAGAAACAGCCTAGAGAAGGAAAGAGTTTATTTTGGCTACAGTTCCAGAGGTCAGAGCCCAACGCGGAGGAAAAAGCCTGGAAACCTATGTCATATCATCACATCAGCAGGGAGGAAAGAGAGAGATTGAGAGAGAATATAAAACCTCAAGTCCCACCCCCACTGACACACTTTCTCCAGCAAGGCTCCATTGCCTTTATGAAGGCTCCACAGCCTTCCAGAACAGCACCACCATTTGGGGATTAAGTATTCAAAAATGGGAAATGTTTTACGTTCAAACCACCACACCATGTTGAGCGACACACGGGAAACTCAGGACAAGATGCGTTACAGCGAGAGCTCTGGAGGGACAGGGCCTGGCTTTTATGAGCCAGTGGAGCCACTTACACTTCTGTGGCCTTGACCAAGCTACCTAATTGCTCTGTGACTCTATTTCCTAATTTCTAAATGATGCCAATAAGAATGGCTACCTCTTAGTACCAGCACAAAGCTTGACACCCATTTATTTCTTCATTGAACAGCCCTGGGGATATAGAGAGGCGCAAGATGAAGCCCCGCCCCTGTCATAAGGAGCCAGGCAACATATAACCATGGATAAACAGTACAGCATTTCAGATGGTAACAAGTGCTAGGAAGGAAAATTACACCAGGGAATAAAGAGAGAGAGCGGAGTGCCATAGTGTATTCAGTTTGTAAAGAGACACTTGAGTGGAGAGCTGGGTGATGGAAAGAGAAAGCCATGTGGGTGTCACAGAAGAAACAGGAGGAAAGACAAGAACAAAGGCCCTAAGGCAAGAGCTTGACTGACGTGTTTGAGGACCAACAAAAAGACCCAGACAGCCAGAGCGTGGGAGCAAGAACCACGAGGCTACTCTACAGAGATGCCTGTCACACGATAAGGACATTAGCTGACTACGGGGAGACAGCAAGCCACTGCAGGGTTTTGTATGGTGTTTAAAACATTATACAGGGGCTGGAGAGATGGCTTAGTGGTTAAGGCACATGCCTGCAAAGCCTAAAGACCCTGGTTTGATTCTCCAGGTCCTACATTAGCCAGATGCCCATGGTGGTGCACACATCTGGAGTTCGTTTGTAGAAGCTAGAGGCCCTGGCAGCCCATTCTCACTCTCCCTCTCTATCTCTCCCCCTCTCTCTGTCTCTAATAAATAAATAAAAATTATATATATATATAAAGTTTAAAAAACATTGTACAGGCTGGGCATGGTGGCGCACGCCTTTAATCCCAGCCCTCAGGAGGCTGAGGTAGGGGGATTGCCATGAGTTCAAGGCCACCCTAAGACTGCATAGTGAATTCCAGGTCAGCCTGAGCTAGAGCGAGATCCTACCTCAAAAATACAATATATATATATATGGCTCTGGGAGGAGACTCGGTGGATAAAGTGCCAAGAAAGCATGAGTTCAGATCTCCAGCTGGGAAAATAGAAGTAGAGACAGGAGGATCTCTGGCACCTGCTGGCTAGCCAGACTAGCTGAATATGTGGGCTCTAGGTTCAGTGAAAGAGCCTGTCTCAAAAGTAAGGTAGATTTGGGGGTAGATTTGGGGAGATGGCTCAGCAGTGAAAGTATTTGCCTGCAAACCCTAATGACCTGGGTTCTATTCCCCAGCCCCCAAATAAAGCCAGATGCACAAAGTGGCACAGGCATCTGGAGGTCATTTGCAGAGGCTGGAGGCCCTAGTGCGCCCATTCTCTCTGTCTGGATCTCTTCTCTCTATCTCTCTCTGCTTGTGAATAAATAAAATAATATTTAGAAATAAGGAGCCAGGCACATGGTACACGCCTTTAATCCCAGCACTCAGGAGTCAGAGGTAGGAGAATTGCCATGAGTTCAAGGCCACCCTGAGACTACATAGTGAGTTCCAGGTCAGCCTGAGCTAGAGTGAGACCCTACCTCAAAAAAAACAAAAACAAACAAACAAACAAAAAAAGTAGATTTGGAACACACTGTCTTCCGGATATGAAGTGGCCATTAAATTCATAACCTCGTAGTGGCTGTCATCACCTGCACACTATTGGACCTATCAATATTCCATCATGTATAATAGAGTAGGGGATAAAAAATGGACATCAAAATAGAAGAATGAGGTTGGAGACAAAGCCTGATGGTCTAGGTTCAATTCCCCAGTACCCACATAAAGCCAAATGCACAAAATGGTACATGTGTCAAGAGTTTGTTTACAGTGGCAAGAGGCCCTGGCACATCCATTCCATCTTCTCTCTCTCTCTCTCTCTTCCCCTGCTTGCAAATAAAAAAAAATTGAGGGGGACTGGGAGAGAGACTCAGACAGAGAGAGAGAAAGCAGGAAGGAGAGGGAGACAGATAGAGAATGGGCGCACCAGCAGCTGCTCAGCTGCTGCGAACAAAATCCAGATGTGTGCGCCCCCTTGTTGTCAAGTGCAGCATTGCACCCTTGCATCACTTTGCATCTGGCTAAACGTGGGACCTGGAGATTGGAACAGCTGGAGATTGGAACCAGCGTTCTTAGGCTTAGGAGGCAGGCGCCTTAACCCCTAAGCCATCTCTCCAGCCCTCCTCTCCTATTTTTTAAAATAATTTATTTTGGGGCTGGAGAGATAGCTTAGCGGTTAAGGCGCCTGCCTCCTAAGCCTAAGAACACTGGTTCCAATCTCCAGGTCCCATGTTTAGCCAGATGCAAAGTGACACAAGGGTGCAATGCTGCACTTGCTCACAAGGGGGCGCACACATCTGGATTTTGATCACAGCAGCTGAGAGGCTGGTGGCGCGCCCATCTCTATCTGTCTTCCTCTCCTTCTCTCTGTGTCTCTCTCCAAAAAAAATAAAAATAGGAGAGGAACTAGTTAGAAAAAAGGGGGTTAGGGGAAGAGAGACAGTGGAGGGAGGGTGAAAGATCATAGTGTGAGGGTATTATGATCAAAATACATCATGTACATGTATGAAGATTATAAATAAACTAGAGATTTTAAAGAATTAATTTAAAAGGAAAAAAGATATTGCTTCTCTGCCTTTTTGCTAAGATTAAATGTTTTAAAGAGGGCTGGAGAGATAACTTAGCAGTTAAAGCACTTGCCTACAAAGCCAAAGGACCCAGGTTTGACTCCCCAGGACCCACATAAGCCAGATGCACAAGGGGGCACATGCATCTGGAGTTCATTTGCAGTGGCTGGAGGCCCTGGCCCACCCATTCCCAATATCTCTCTCTATCTCTCTCTCTCTCTCTCTACCTATTTCTGTATCTCTCTCTCAAACAAATAAATAAAAATAAAAATATTTTTAAATGAAGAAAAGAAGGAAGAAAGGGAAAAAAAGAAAGGAAGGAAAGAAAGAAAGAAAGACAGAAGGAAAGAAAGAAAGAAAGAAAGAAAGAAAGAAAGAAAGAAAGAAAGAAAGAAAGAAGAGCTGGAGATGGCTCACAGTGGCTAATGTACTTGTCTGTAAAGGCTAACGATTGCAGTTCGATTCCCCAGTCCCCATGTAAAACCAGATGCAGAAGGTGACACATGAGTCTGGTGTTTGTTTGCAGCAGCTAGAAGCCTGGGTGCACCCATTCTCTCCCTCTCTCTCTCTCTCTCTCTCTCTCTCTCTCTCTCTCTCATCTGGGCATGGTGTTGCTCACCTTTAAAACCAGCACTCGGGAGGCAGGAGGATCGCTGTGAGTTCAAGGCCAGCTTGAGACTAAATAGTGAATTCCAAGTCAGCCTGAGCTAGAGTGAGACTCTACCTCAAAAGAAAAATGGCAAGAAAGAAAGAAAAGAAAAACAACCAGTTTGTGGTAGAGCTCAATGATGGAGCACATGTCTAATATGCACAGGCCTTGGGTTTAATCCCCACCACTAAATAAAATAAAATAAGTTAAAATAAAATAATAAAATAAAATAAAAGTTTGAAAAATAAGATGGAGTGTGTGCAGGTATGTAGACATCAGGTGTCTTCCTGGTGTACACTGGCCTCCACATATGGGCATACATGTGCACACATTAAAAGCTGGCATGATCACATCTATAACCCCAGTCTGAAGGGGGCCAGAGACTAGAGAATACTGAGGTTCACGAACAGCAGCTTTGGGTTGAGGGAAAGACCTCATCTCAAGGAAATACATGGATGAACAATAGAAAAGGGCACCCAAAGCTCTCCTCTGGCCTCCACGTGCATGGACGTGATGCCCATGCGTCTGCACTCACACATGCATAGACCACACGTAATACATCACACTACCCATGCGTCATACACACACATAAGCACACACACACACACAGAAGAATTTTAAGGTTGAGCATGGTAGCGCACACCTTTAATCCCAGCACTCCATAGGCAGAGGTAGGAGGATCGCTGTGAGTTCGAGGCTAGTCTGTAACTACAGAGTGAGTTCCAGGTCAGCCTGGACTAGAGCAAGAGCCTACATCAAAAACAAAAATAAGGGCTGGACTAATGTACTTGTCTGTAAAGGCTAACGATTGCAGTTCGATTCCCCAGTCCCCATGTAAAACCAGATGCAGAAGGTGACACATGAGTCTGGTGTTCGTTTGCAGCAGCTAGAAGCCTGGGTGCACCCATTCTCTCTCTCTCTCTCTCTCTCTCCTGGGCATGGTGTTGCTCACCTTTAAAACCAGCACTCGGGAGGCAGGAGGATCGCTGTGAGTTCAAGGCCAGCTTGAGACTAAATAGTGAATTCCAAGTCAGCCTGAGCTAGAGTGAGACTCTACCTCAAAAGAAAAATGGCAAGAAAGAAAGAAAAGAAAAACAACCAGTTTGTGGTAGAGCTCAATGATGGAGCACATGTCTAATATGCACAGGCCTTGGGTTTAATCCCCACCACTAAATAAAATAAAATAAGTTAAAATAAAATAATAAAATAAAATAAAAGTTTGAAAAATAAGATGGAGTGTGTGCAGGTATGTAGACATCAGGTGTCTTCCTGGTGTACACTGGCCTCCACATATGGGCATACATGTGCACACATTAAAAGCTGGCATGATCACATCTATAACCCCAGTCTGAAGGGGGCCAGAGACTAGAGAATACTGAGGTTCACGAACAGCAGCTTTGGGTTGAGGGAAAGACCTCATCTCAAGGAAATACATGGATGAACAATAGAAAAGGGCACCCAAAGCTCTCCTCTGGCCTCCACGTGCATGGACGTGATGCCCATGCGTCTGCACTCACACATGCATAGACCACACGTAATACATCACACTACCCATGCGTCATACACACACATAAGCACACACACACACACAGAAGAATTTTAAGGTTGAGCATGGTAGCGCACACCTTTAATCCCAGCACTCCATAGGCAGAGGTAGGAGGATCGCTGTGAGTTCGAGGCTAGTCTGTAACTACAGAGTGAGTTCCAGGTCAGCCTGGACTAGAGCAAGAGCCTACATCAAAAAACAAAAATAAGGGCTGGAGAGATGGCTTAGCAGTTAAACGCTTGCCTGTGGAGCCTAAGGACCCCGGTTCAAGGCTTGATTCTCCAGGACCCACGTAAGCCAGATGCACAATGGGGTGCATGCATCTGGAGTTCGTTTGCAGTGGCTGGAGGCCCTGGCGCACCCATTCTCTTTCTCTACCTGCCTATTTCTGTATCTCTCTCTCTCAAATAAATAAATAATAAATAAAATATTTTTAAAAATAATAATAATAATAATGATTTTTTAAATAAGCAATTAGGGCTGAAGAGATGGCTTAGCAGTTAAGGCATTTGCCTGAAAAGCCAAAGGATCTAGGTTTGATTCTCCAGGTCCCATGTAAGCTAGATGCACATGGTGGCACATGCATCTGGAGTTCGTTTGCAGTGGCTAGAGCCCCTGGCATGCCCATTCTCACTCTCTGTCTCTCTCTTTCTCCCTCTCTCTGTCTCTAATAAATAAAATAAAATAAATAAATAAATTAATTAATTAAATTAAATATTTTTTTAAATTATTAAATAAATAAATAAAATTAGCAATTACATAGTGAATCCCAGGTCAGCCTGAGCTACAGTGAGACCCTAACTCGGAAAACCAAAAAAAAAAAACAAATAAATAATAGACCTGGGGAGATGGCTCAGCAGCTAAAAGAATTGTTTCCAAAACCTGCCAGCCTATTCAATTCCCTAGCACCACAGTGTGGTGCATGCATCTAGAGTTTATTTGCAACAACAAGGGACTCTGGCACACACATGCACATGCATGCACATGCACATGCACTCGCACACGTGCGCACACACACACAAATAAATAATTTAAAACAAGTTCAAGAACACAGATATACCACTCCTGATCATGTACCCTAAGGATTTCTAAGGACTTTTTGGAAAAACTTGCTCATCTATGTTTATTGCTGCTGTATTCACAATCACTAAGAAATGGAATCAGCCTAGATTCCCCATCAACTGATGAATAGATAATGAAGCTATGGTACCATACACAATGGAGTTTTATTCAGCTATAAAGAAAAATGAAATTGTGGAATTTGCAGGGAAATGGATGAATCTATTAAACTAAGTGAGGTAAGCCAGGCTCAAAAAGACAAATACAGCATGTTCTCTCTCAAATGCAGATCCTAGCTTCAAAATTTTAGATGAGTATGTAAGTTAAAGTAAGAGTCTAGAGTCAGGAAACTAGAAACGGGCCATGGGGGAGGGGACATAAGGAGAGTGGGCAGTAGCGATCTAAGTAGAGGGGTGGAACACTGGGAGTGGAAAGGTTTATGTGGGGTCAGGGAAGGAGAATGGAGACGAGGAGGTGGAAGAGGGTTAACCAAAATTAAAGAAACCATGAAAAAGTCATATGGAAACCTACTTCTTTGTTAGCTAATTAAAAATATAATTTGGGGATGAAGAGATGGCTTAGTGGATAAGGCACTTGCCTATGAATACTAAGGACCCATGTTCAAGTCTCCATGTCCCATGTAAGCCAGACGCACAAGGTGACGCAAGCACACAAGGTTGCACATGAGCACAAGGTGACACATGCATCTGGAGTTCGATTACAGTGGCTAGAGGCCCTGGCATGCCAATTCCCTCTCTCTCTCTCTCTCTCTCTCTCTCTCTCTCTCTCTCTTGCATAAAAAAGGCCAGTCTGTTGGGTTTGCCTCAAATACATATATATATAATTTGGGCTGGAGTGATGGCTTAGTGGTTAAGGTGCTTGCCTGCAAAGCCAAAGGACCCAGGTTCGATTCCCCAGAATCCACATAAACCAGATGCACAAGGTGGTTCATAGGTCTGGAGTTTGTTTGCAATGGCTAAAGGCCCTGGCACATCCATTCTTTGCATCCATTCTTTCTCTCTCTCTCTGTCTCTATCTATCTATCTATCTATCTGCCTCTTTCTCTCTCTCCCTATCTCAAATAAATAAAATTATATATATAATTTGCAAGAGCCAGGCATGGTGGTGCACATCTTTAATCTCAGCACTCAGGAAGCAGAAATAGGAGGATCGGGCCAGAGAGATGGCTTAGCAGTTAAGGCGCCTGCCTCCTAAGCCTAAGAACGCTGGTTCCAATCTCCAGCGGTTCCAATCTCCAGGTCCCACATTTAGCCAGATGCAAAGTGATGCAAGGGTGCAATGCTACACTTGACCACAAGGGGGCGCATGCATCTGGATTTCGTTCGCAGCAGCTGAGAGGCTGCCAGCGCACCCATCTCTGTCTTCCTCTCCCTCCCTCTCCTCCCTCTCTCTCTCTCTCTCTCTCTCTCTCTGTCTCTCTCCAAAAAAAAGAAAAGAAATAGGAGGATCACCGTGAGTTCAGGGCCAGCCTGAGAATACATAGTGGATTCCAAGTGAGCCTGGGCTAGGGTGAGACTGTACCTCAAAAAGCAAATATATATATGTGTGTGTGTGTGTGTGTGTGTGTGTGTGTGTGTGTATTATTTACATATTTAATATATAATAAATATATAATATATTTATTATAAATTATATATTTAATTTGCCAAGCATAGTGTCGCATGCCATTGATCCCAGTGAATTCCAGGTCACCCTGAGTCAGAGTGAGACCCTACCTTGAAAAACCAAGGTTTTGGAGAGGTGATTCAGTGGTTAAGGTGCTTACTTGCAAAGTCTGATGGCCCAGGTTCAATTCCCCAGTACCCACATGAAGCCAGATGCATAAAAGGTGCACGTGTCTGGAGTTCATTTCCAATAGCAAGAGGCCCTGGGACGCCCATTCTCATTCTCTCTCTCTTTCCCCTTGAAAATAAAAAAGAGAGATTTTAAAATATATAATTTGGAAAAAAGACTTTGGGCAGAAGCACCCTTCAGGTGTGGATAATGCTGCTCCCAGAAGCTGTTATAGGACAATCCCAGTGCCGGGGGTGGGGTACCTCCCAGAGAGTTGTTGATCAGGGGAGTCACTTGAGGCCAAGCTATTGCCAATGCTCTTAGTTTCCCGCAAGAACTAAGTGGTAAAACCCTATTAATGAAGACACAACATGCTTCAGTTGTCGGATACTGAGAAATCAAGCTGAAACTGAGCTCAAAGTCTCCTCCCTGCTGGCTAGATGTTATAGTCCTAGAAAGTGCTATGCAGCCTGCTGGGGGAGAAAAGTCATCATCAACAGCCTTAACCAGCAGTGGACCTGCAGGCTACACAACTGTTAAGCCAGGCAAGATGTGCCTGTTGGTGCAATGGAGGCATGTCTGTTATGGGAGTAACCAAGTGCTCTCTGTTTCGAGGGAATTTATGCCTGGTACTAAAAACATTATGGATGATGGTGAAAAAGAAACACAGACATCAAAACATAGAAAAGGGATGCTGGAGAGATGGCTTAGCAGTTAAAGCACTTGCTTGCAAAGCCTAATGATCCAGGTCTGAGTCCCTAGTACCCACGTAAAGCCAGATGTACAGTGTGGTGCACACATCTGGAGTTTGTTTGCTGTGGCTGGAGGTCCTAGTGTGCCCATTCATTCTCTCTCTATCTATCTATCTTCTCTCTCTCTCTCTCTCTGCTTGCAAATAAATAATTTTTTATTGACTTCTATAATTATAGACAATAAACCATAATTCCCTCCCCTCCCCCACTTTCCCCTTCACAAATCCATTCTCCATCATATCCCCTCCCTCTATCAATTAATCTCTCTTTTATTTTGGTATCATCATCTTTTCCTCCTATCATGATGGTCTTGTGTAGGTAGTACCAGGCACTGTGAGGTCATGGATATCCAGGCCATTTTGTGTTTGGAAGATTGCACTGTAAGCAGTCCTACCCTTCCTTTGGCTCTTACATTCTTTCTGCCACCTCTTCTGCAATGGACCCTGAGCCTTGGAAGGTGTGATAGATATGTTTCAGTGCTGAGCACTCCACTGTCATTTCTTCTCAGCACTGTGGTGCCTTTTGAGTCATCCCAGAGGTCACCGCCATCTGAAAAGAGAAGCTTCTCTAACTGTTGCACTCAGGTTCATATTGCTGGCAGAAATCACCTGACCAAGAGCAGCTTTTTGTATAAAAAAAAAAAAAAAAAAAGGATTTATTTTGGCTTATAGACTCAAGAGGAAGCTCCATGATGGCAGGGGGAAACGATGGCATGAGCAGAGGGTGGACATCACCACCTGGCCAACATCAGATGGACAACAGGAACAGGAGAGTATGCCAAACACTGGCAAGGGGAAACTGGCTATAATACCCATAAGCCCACCCCCAGTAACACACTGCCCCCAGGAAGTGTTAATTCCCAAATCCTCATCAGCTGGGAACCTAGCATTCAGAACACCTAAGTTTATGGGGGGCACCTGAATCAAACCACCACATTCCATCCCTACCCCCCATAAACTGATAACCATACATGATGTAAAATGCAATGCATTCATCCAACTTTAAAAATCCCCATAGTTGCCAGATGTGGTGGCACATGCCTTTAATCACAGCACTTGGGAGGCAGAGGTAGGAGGATCGCTGAGGGTTCGAGGCCACCCTGAGACTACATAGTGAATTCCAGGTCAGCCTGAGCAGAGAGCAGACCCTACCTCGGAAAACCAAAAAAAAAAAAAACCATAGTTGCAGGGCATGGTGGCACACACCTTTAATCCCGGCACTTGGAAGGCAGAAGTAGGAGGATTGCCATGATTTCGAGGCCACCCTGAGACTATATAGTGAATTCCAGGTCAGCGTGGGCTAGAGCAAGACCCTACCTCGAAAACCAAAACAAAAAAATCCCTATAGTTTTTATCACTCCCATCATCAATTCAAACATCCCCATAGTCCAAAGTCTTTTAACTGAGTCATAATACCAAAAATAAACCCAAAAACCCATAATGGCACAGAATAAACATTCACACTGCAAAAGATGGCATTAGGCATAGCAAAGAAATATTTAACCAATACAAGATTTAAACAGGACAAACATCAAACTCTATAGCTTCAAGTCCAACAACTCTAGCCAGTGATGAGTCTCCAAGTCCACCCCTCCAGCTAGGCTACTCACAGTTCTGGAAAACTTCACCTGGGGCCTGCAGCTCTCCTTAGCAGCCATCTTGTGGTCCCAGCATCTCCAACAGGTCTCCACTGCCACCCACAGTCCATCCTTATGGCTCCATTGGGTCTCCATGCAGGCAATCCTGCTTCACACTGCCCATGGCCATTTCCAAAACACAAGACTGTGTTACAAATTCAATGACCCTCTCTTTCCTGCATTTCTTATACTCCATAAGATCAGGTAGGGTGCCAACTTGTTGATCCAGGGGAAATAAAGCAGACTTTGAAGAACAGGACACTCCTTGAGCACTCAGGCCCCTTCAAAAGAGTCCACATTCTTCCTGTTGCCCCAGTGCAGGTCAGCTGTCTCAATCTCAAAGGTTGTAATCTCATATGGTTGCCACTGAACAGGCAGCAATTTTGGCCTAAACATTTCTTTCTGTGCCATATCCCTCTGCTCACATGAGTCTATTTCTAAGAATTGCAACCCTGCACAAGTTCTCAGGACATGGTCATAACAGCAAGCCTCCCACACAAACTGCTTTGCCCAGTCCAGGCAAAGCTCTTTCTCACCCTCATAAGCCAAACCTCACAGCCCATAGTTCTTATTGCATTCAAGTCTTTCAACTCTGACCAGAATAGTCCATCAAGCTGTACTTACAGCACTGCAAGGCATCTCTTGGGCCAAGGTTTCAAGTCCTTCCACATTCCTCTTGAAAATCAGCTCCAAAAGGCCAAAGCCACACAGTCAGGTGTCCAGCAGCAAATGACCACTCCTTGGTACCAACTTTACTGTTATAGTCAGGTTCACATTGCTGGCAGAAGTCACCTGACCAAGAGCAGCTTTGGGGGAGAAAAGGGTTTATTTTGGCTTATAGACTCGAAGGGAAGCTCCATGATAGCATGAGCAGAGGGTGGGCATCACTCCCTGGTCAACATCAGATGGACAACAGGAACAGGAGAGTGTGCCAAACACTGGCAAGGGGAAACTGGCTATAACACCCATAAACCTGCCCCCAACAATACACTGCCTCCAGGAGGCATTAATTCCCAAATCTCCATCAGCTGGGGACCTAGCATTCAGAACACCTAAGTATTAGGGGGACCCTGAATCAAACCACCACACTATTCAACAATGACAGTAGCATTAATAAATGGGTATAAATGTTAAGAAAAGTGCTCGCAGGGCAGTTTGGTGAGAAAATATATATGTGCATTTAGCCTGACACTATTTGTTTTTGTTTTTGTTTGTTTGCTTGCTTGTTTTTCAAGGGAGGGTCCTATTCTGGCCAAGCTGACCTGGAACTCACCTGTAATACAGGCTGGCCTTGAACTCACAGTGATTCTCCTACCCAACACTCCAGAATGCTAGGATTAAAGGCATGAGATACCATGCCCAGTGAATCTAGGTATTTGAAAAAGAAAAAATAAAACTTAAAAACCTTAGCCAAGTATGGTGGCACACACCTGTAATGCCAGCCTATGGAGGCTGAGGTGGTTGAATCCCAAGTTTGGGGCTAGCCTGGGCTACATGGTGAGTTCCAGGCCATCTTGTACAACTTACTGAGATGGTATCCCAACACACATCCCCTCCCTGGCAGGGGAGGGGGGAATAATCCGTTTTTCCTACTTCCACATAGTTAGCACAATATTCAACATGGGCCACTTCACCCGCAGTCACAAATGTAAGAATTTCTCCCTTTGGTTACAAGTTTCCCTAGAGACAGCTCAGCCCCCACAGCTTGGGACTGCATCCCACGAAGCTGCCCTTCACTTCACATACCAATTACAGTCTCCAGGTCGTGTTTCTGATCAGCCAGCTATAAATCAGGGTTTCCATGACCTCTTCCTAAGGTTTGATTAATTTGCTCAACCAGCTCCCGGAATTCAGGGAAATACTCGACTTAGGTTTGCTCATTTATCACAGAGAGTATTATACAGGTTGCAGAAGAACAGCCAGATGGACGAGATGCTGGGACAAGGAATGAGAGGACAGGGGCACAGCGTGTCCTGACCCTCCCAGGTGCACCCCCATTCCCTGATGCTCCCATGCCCTGTCCTTTGGGACTTTAGGAAGACTTCATTATAGGGACATGATTGCTTTAAGTCATTCATCATTCTTCAGGATTTTTAATACATGGTGTTTCCATGTGTGCCTGGGTGATTGCACATGTGGGGGTTCACATGTGTGTGCAGGTGAAGGCTAAGGGACAATCTTGAGTGTCTTTCCTCAGGTGCCAACCACCTTTTTTGGGTTTTTGTTTTTTTGTTGTTGTTGTTGTTGTTGTGTAGACAGGGTCTCTCATTGGCCTGGATTCTCCATGTAGGCCAGCATGGCTGGCCAGCAAGCCTCAAGGATCACCTATCTTCAACACACTAGTGCCGGGATTATAAATATACACCACCACACCCAGGTTGTTTTTTTAATTAAAATATTTTTGTTGCCAGGCGTGTCAGCACATGCCTGTAATCCCAGCACTTGGGAGGCAGAGGTAGGAGGATCACCGTGAGTTCAAGGCCACCCTGAGACTACATAGTGAATTCCAGGTCAGCCAGGGCTAGAGTGAGACCCAACCTCAAAAAACCAAAAAATACATATGTTTTTTATTTTTATTTATTAAGAGAATGGGTGTGCCAGGGCCTCTAGCCACTGCAAAGGAATTCCAGATGCATGTGCCATCATTGGCTTATGTGGGTTCTGGGGAATTGAACCTGGGTCCTTGGGTTTCACAGGTAAGCACTTTAACCACTAAGCCATCTTCAGCCCTTCTTTTTTTTTTTTTAATGAATGTCCTCATGCTTGCAAGGCAAGCACTTCACCCTGCCCTGGTATTGATGATTAACTCAACCTTCAGCCCTCTCCCTCTCTGAAAATCCAAGAGTGGGACTAAAGTCATAGAGTTGGTTACTTCTGACAACCAGTCCCCATTCTGGGGCTATGCAGGAGGAACCCCTCACCAGACATCGCATTAGCACACACAAAGACATGAATCACTTGAGGGCTTCTAGGGGTTTTAGCATGTCTGTTCCAGGAAATGAAATAAAGGACAACTACTTCCCAGGATCACAGTGAGTAAAGGATTTCCACCACAGTGGGGATGGGCCGTGTCCAATAAGGTGAAGGCCCCAGAGAAACAAAAGGGCTGGGCTGGAGAGATGGCTTAGTGGTTAAGGCGCTTGCCTGTGAAGCCTAGGGACCCATGTTTGACTCTCCAGATCCCATGTTAGTCAGACACACATAGGTGAGGCAAGAGCAAGGTCACACATTCCCACTAGATGGTGCAAACATTTGGAGTTCGATTTCAGTAGCTGAGGCCCTGGCATATCAATTCTCTCTCTGTGTCTCTCTCTCTTTCTCTAAAAAAAAAAAAAAAAAGGCTGCTTTTTCATGAGAAGGATTCTTCCCTGCCCTAGAATGCCCTAGGGATGCTGGCTTCGTCCTGCTGTCAACTCCAGCTGAAACATTGGCTGCCAGACTTTTGCACTAGATCTACACCATTGGCTGTCCTGGGGTCTCCAGTTCACCAAGTGCAGATGGTGGATTCCTTGGCCTCCTGAACCACACAAGTCACGTATTTATAATAAAGTTTGTTTTACATATGGATGGCCCTGCACTTCAGCAAAACTCAACAGTACATATGGGAAAATATTCAGGGGAAAATATTGCATGTGTACCAAACAGATTCAGACTGTTTTCTAGTCATTATGCCCTCATGTAACAAGTGAAGGTGTTGGAACGGTTGGTTCTGTCACCCTGGAGAACCAATCTGCCCACTACTCAATACGATCCTCTGATCCAGGCCACTCTCCCCTCAGAGCCAAGTCACATCACAGGAATCACCAAGCTTCCTCCTTATACCCCAGGGCACAACCCTGGATCTTTTTGAAACCCAAATCTCTTCCTGGATTAAGGGACTTGGAGCGTCCTCTCAGTAGAGCCTTCCAGAAGCCTGAGACCAGGTGTCAGTCCAAGGAGCTGGGACTTCTGCTTCTAATCAATCCAGAAGGTGGCCCCGGACATGGCCTGGGAGATGCAACCCTGACTGTTGCTGCTCCTCACTGCACCCCTGTGACAATATTCAGTGAGTGGGTCCACCCCAGGCAATGAGAAGAGCTTGTCTAGTGACACTGCCCCTCCCCTGTCCCCACTCCCTACATGTGCACACTGGTTCAGGGTCATTCTGTTAGGTATGTCCATGGGAGCTGTAGCAGGAAGCAGACTGTTTTGGGACTGTGTTGTTGGCAGAGGAGTGGACAAGAATGGGGAAACCCCAGGGCACAGAGCAGGGCAGAGGCGGGGAAAGAAGTGGTGGCAGGCAGGGTGAGGAATGGTTTTCCCGTCCTCCTGTGGGTCCTGTCCTGTGCTCTCCTGGAGTGGAACTGAGTCCGGGAAACGAGGGCAGGTGGGCCTGGACTGCTGCAGGGAGAGGCCTGGCTGGCAAGGACCGAGAGTATGGAGACTCACCTGGCCCTGAAGCCCTCAAGAACTGGGTTCCTGCAGCTGAGTACCACCACCTTGCCCCTCTGATATGCCTGATCCTAGAAGTCAGGGCTGAGGGTTCAATTCCTCCCTGGCTCTCACCTTCCCCTGGCCAGCTCCACCTACCCAGCTTTAATGAAGTTCCCGCCTGACACCTCCTAATTCCCAGGATGATTAACTGTCAGAGGACTAGGAGCAGGACAGCGATTTAATTAACATGCATGTCAGAGATTACTCAGGACTCATTAAGACTCCATGATTGACTTGTTAATGTGCAAGAATTCAATTACGTGCCTGGCACTGAACCCCTGGCCAGGGAGTGCGGGAGTGGCCCAGAGGACCAGCACACCACCGTGGAGCAGCCCAGCCCTGCCCCATCTGGGAGCCCCCAGTCAGAACAAGGTCACAGAGCAGCCCAGAGGGACCTGGTGTGAGAGAGGACACAGCCCTGTCCCTGAACAGCTCCAGCAGGAACGAGACATGACTTCAGGGGAACCTCAGTCAGTGCGGCAAAGTCTCACAGTGTGTCCCTGGACGGCCCTCCTTGAGAAAGGGCCAACGCAGACCTGGCAGGGATACAGCCCACCAGAAGGGGGCGCCAGTGAGAAAGGGAAACTGGAGCCAAAGTGGGTGTGGTCGGGTGTGTGAGGGATGGATCTGGTTTGACTCCCTTCCTAGGGTATCTCCAAAAGGCCAATGCCTCCATCAGAGAGACCTAGACAGAGCAGCCACAGGGCTGGGATGTGTCTGGGAGAGAGCAAGAAACCCATTTCCCTGTGGCCTGATGGAAAAGGAGCTGGGAAGGAAAGAGAAAGTGTGTGTGTGTGTGTGTGTGTGTGTGTGTGTGTGTGTCTTAAAATAGTTTTTAAATCCTTCCACACCTCTGTGCAATAGCTTAAAATAACCTTACATATATCACAATATCTGGGTACATACATAGGAAATTAATGACTTTTTCATCTGTACAGAGACGCACTCAAGCTGGGGGATAGAGATGTGGGAGGAAAGTTTTTCACTAATACACCTTTATAATTTTTTTTTTAATTTTGAACACCATGAACGTATGGCCTGTTCAAAAATTAAATTAAAGAATGTTAACACTGGTTGTCTCTGGTTGCTGGGGCATTCAGTGGTTGTACTTTCGTCTTCCTATTTTCCCGTATTGTGTGAATTTTATAATGGCCACGTATGACATTTTTAAATCAAGAGAAATAATAGGGCTATTAACATTTTCTTTCAAAGTCTACCTCTTTTGTATGGGCTAAAGACCAGGCTGGGTCACAACTCATGTGACAAAAAAAAAAGTTATCAGAGGTGTATAGTTTAAAAGAAACCATTGAGAGATGGAAGCAGGTTTGTTGTGGGACCACAGAGGACCCGAAGGAAGAACGGTGGGCAGAATGGCACGCTGTAGCTCAAAGCAGCAGTAGAATGAACTCTGGAAGGGCTGAGCTCCTCATCAGGGCAGGTATGCAAACAAAACCTGGTAAATCCCGGTCGCAGAGTTCAAGTTCAGCAAGCAACTTACAGAAAGTGCAACAAAGAGCCATGGGTTCCAGGTCAGCTGGTCAGGTGCTTTTCCAGTCTCTCAGTCTTGAGCAGAAAACCTACCTCAGAGGTTTAAACCTTACTCAGTCCCTGGCTGCTTGGACCACCATTCACTTCCGATGCAGCATGGGGACCCAGCGTAAAAGAAGTGCAAACTGAAATCCTAGATGGCCACTAAAACCGCTGTTTACTAAGCACTTGATGTATGGCAGGTTTCTCATAGATTAATGGGTTCAATTGTCAGGTCAACTCTGCAAGGTAGGTGATGGCTTTTTGTCCCCATTTTACAGGTGGGAGACAGGGTAGTGTCAGGCTCTCTGCAGTCTGCTAAAACATTCCTATCGCTTGATGTTACAGACTGAACTGTTCCCCAGAATTCTCACGTGGGAGTCCTAATCCCAAGTGCCTCAGAAGGTGACTGAATTGGAAGATAGGATCTTTAAAGTGGTGGCTTAGTAAGAATAAAACAGTAAGGGTGGAGGGCCTGGGGAGATGGTTCGGTGTGTAAAGCACTTGCCACTCTGCATACCTGAGTCTGATCTTCTCCAGACCCCACACAAAAATGCCAGAAATTGAAGTGGGCTTGTGTAATCCTCACACGTTTGATGCTGGTAACTAAAGAAAGGAGAATTTCCTGGAAAGTCCCAGCGATGCAACAAAGACCACCAGAGTAAGGTTCTGGAAGAGAAGTCCTGCCTCAGGAGAGGCATACAGCAGGGAGCGACTCCCAAAAGTTGTCCTCTGATCTCCACATGCCTGTCATGGTATATGCATGCCTACTTTCATACACACACACACACACACACACACACACATACACACACACATAATAGGTAATTAATTTAAAATGTTGGGGGCTGGGGAGATGGATCAGCTGTTAAGGCACTTATCTGCAAAACCTAACAGCCTGGTTCAGTTCCCTAGTTCCCATGTAAAGCCAGATGCACAAAGAGGCACAGGCATCTGGAGTTCATTTGCAGTGGCTGGAGGCCCTGTGCACCTCTCTCTCTCTCTCTCTCTCTCTCTCTCTCTCTGTCTTCTGTTTCTCTCTACTTGCAAATAAATAAATAAATATATTTTTAACGTTTTTTAAAAGACTGGTAGGATGATTTTAATGAAATATGGTTGGTGTTTTTATTAGGAAGAAGCATTTTGTCATAGGCAAAAAGAAAGGCTTCATGAAGACCCAGAGAAGTTAAAATATGTGGTAGTTTGAATGAGATGTCCCCCATACACTCATGTGTTTTGAATTCTCAGTTCCCAGCTGGTAACAATTTGGGAGGTGGAGTATTGCTAGAGGAGGTGTGTCACTAGGGGCAGGTTTAGGGGTGTTATAGCCCACCTTCCCCCTTGCCAGAGCTCAGCTCACTTTCTTGCTTCTTTCTGCCAGCTGCTGTGGCAAGAAGTTATGTCTAACCTCTGTTCTACTACCATCCTTTCCCTGCCATGCTAAAACTTCCCCTTGAGACTGTAAGCCAAAACAAAACCCTTTCCTCTCATCAGCTGCTCCTGACTGGGTGTTTTGTCCCAGCAATGCAAAGGCAACACAACACAAGGAGAGGAGCGAAGGAAAGATCAGACCGCTAGTGCCTCCATCTTCAATATGCATCCTGCAGAACTGTAAGAAAACACATCTGGGAGGGCTGGAGAGATGGCTTAGCAGTTAAGGCATTTGCCTGCAAAATCTAAGGACCCAAGCCAGGCATGGCGGTGCACGCCTTTAATCCCAGCACTCGGGAGGCAGAGGTAGGAGGATCGCCGTGAGTTCAAGGCCACCCTGAGACTACATAGTTAATTCCAGGTCAGCCTGGTCCAGAGTGAGACCCCACCTCAAAAAACAAACAAAAAAAAGAAACCTAAGGACCCAAGTTTGATTCCTCAGGACCCACATAAGCCAGATGCACAAAGTGACACATGCATTTGGAGTTCATTTTCAGTGGCTGGAGGCCCTGGTGCACCCATTCTCTCTCTAACGGCCTCTCTCTCTCTCTCTCTCTTTCTCTCTCTCACGCTCTCAAATAAATAAAAGTAAAAATATATTTTTTAAGGTGTGGATTATGGTGGTCCACTCCTATAATCTTTTTTTAAATTAATTATTTATTTATTTGCAAGCAGAGAGAGAGGTGGAAGAGAGGCAGACAGAGAGAGAATGGGCACACCAGGCCCTCTAGCCACTGCAAACAAACTCCAGATGCATATGCCCCTTGTGCATCTGGCTGGAGAATCGAACCAGGATCCTTTGGCTTTGCAGGCAAATGGCTTAACCAGTAAGCCATTTATCCAGCCCCAGTTAAAATATTTTTAACAAGAAAAAAAACAAATCTGGGTTGTGGAAGGCACCAGCCTGTGATGCTTTCATACTGCAGCTATAGGAAACAGTAACACTGTTTAATTACAAATAGGCTGCTAAGGAGCACCATTTATGCCTCTGTCAATTGCAAGGGTGTGTGTGCCGATGCTAGTGAACAGGCATAAGTGTGTTGATGGAACAGCACCAATGCCAGAATGCACATGTGTGCATATATGCGTACACTCGCAACTGGAGGTGAGTGTGGACTGACTTGGTGCATGTATGTGAGCACATGGGTGAAGTGAATTCACAGACGAAGCCACGGGGAGGGGACATGTGAACATCAGGTGGGTGGAGAGGTCTGTACACAGGTATGAGTCCATTCATCCCAGCCATCACCAGAGAAAGATACGATGCACACACATGCATACATTCCCTCCTCGTGTACCCGGAATGTCATCATGTGCAAAGCACTCAGGCACCACCTTTGAATCTATCACTGACCCCGTGGGTGGCCAGGATGAGGGACATAGTGGGCACTCACTTAACAATACTGGAATCATCGCTATCATTTCCACCACAGTTCCACAGATGAAAAGCGAGGCAATGATCTATTCAATGTCACATCGTAATAAGCATAAAGTAGAAACAGAATCTAAGCTCACAAGGCCCAAGTCTCTGTCACAAGCTGTTTTCCTACATCCTGCGCTTTCTTACTGTCAAGGGAAACTTGTAGTAAGACCCTGATTTGGACTGATCTCCTAGACCAGACTCAATAAAACCAAATCAAAATGGAGCTGCTCATGTCTCAGAAATCAGGAGAGGAGGAGGTACCAGCCAACCCCTACCCCAAACAGGCCAGTTTTAGACTCTGCTTAAATCTTTTTTTATTTTATTTATCTATTTATTTGAGAGAGAGAAAGAGTCGGGAGGGGCGTGGATTGGCGCACCAGGGCCTCCAGCCACTGCAAACGAACTCCAGACACTTGCACCACCTTGTGTATCTGGCTTACGTGGGTGCTGGAGAATTGAGCCTGGCTCAACCTCTAAGGCATCTCTCCAACCCACTGTTTAAGTCTTTATGAGATCAGAAACTTTGAGATGGCCAATCTGCTTTCTGTGTTCTTTTCTGCCCTGCTGGGCTGTCTGTGTAGAAAGCCAACCTTCTCCACTTACCTCATAAGAATGCCCATTTGACCCTATCAAATGATGGCTGCCTAATTCTGAATAGCAAATAAAAGCCAGTTAAAGGGGCCGGAGAGATGGTTCAGCAGTTAAGGTGCTTGCCTACAAACCCTAACAACCTAGGTTCAATTCCCCCATACCCATGTAAAGCCAGATGCACAAAGTGGCACGTGCATCTAGAGTTTGTTTGCAGCAGCTGGAGGCCCTGGCATGCCCATCTCTCTGTCTCTCTTCTCCCTGTCTCGCTTCTCTCTATCTCTCTCTGCTTGCAAACAAATAAAATTTAAAAAATTTTTAAATAGCCAGTTAAGATGGTGAAACCAAGGGATACACCTGGCAGCACGTGCTTATAATCCCAGACACTAGACACTGGAGAGGCTGAGGCAGGAAGATCATGAGTTCAAGACCAGTCTAGGCAATTTATGGAAATCCTGTAACAAAAAATAATTCTGGGTCTGGAGAAATGGCTTAGCAGTTAAGGCATATACCTGCAAAGCCTAATGACCTGGGTTTGATTCCCCAGTACCCGTGTAAAGGCAGATGCACAAAGTAGCACATGCAAGCCAGGCCTGGTAGCACATGCCTTTAATCCCAGCACTCGGGAGGCAGAGGTAGGAGGATCGCCATGAGTTCAAGGCCACCTGAGACTATATAGTGACTTCCAGGTCAGCCTGGGATAAAGTGAGACCCGACCTAAAAAAAAAAAAAAGTAGCACATGCATCTGGAGTTCATTTGCAGTGGCAAGAGTCCTTGGTGTACATACTTGACATACATAGGAGCCTTGATACACACATAATCATGACTGTCCATCACACACACATGTGGGGTATCCATACACATGATATCTTCACACACACATTGGACATCACAACACATTCATACACAAATGGAGATGCGCAACACACATGTGCCATTCCACACACAGGCATCCATCATATGTGCACACACATGCAAGCATCCATCATACACATGCACAGGTGTCAATCACACACACACACACACACACACATATGCACACACACCTTCTACATGCCACATATATGATGTGCACACAGATGTCCATCATACACACACACATACGTGTCCATCAAATAAAAGCCTCTGAGCTGGGCTTGGTGGCACATGCCTTTAATCCCAGCACTAGGGAGGCAGAGGTAGGAGGATTGCTATGAGTTCGAGGCCACCCTGAGACTACATAGTGAATTCCAGGTCAGCCTGAGCTAGAGTGAGACCCTACCTCGAACAACCAAAAATAAATAAATAAATAAATAAATAAATAAATAAATGCCTCTGAATGTAGCAATATACCAGCTTATTTTTACTGAACAATGATCTTACCATCATCTGCCTAATCTCATTTCCTACTCATGAAAACCCTGCAAAGCAGGTGTCATTCTTACCTTACAGGCATGGAAATTGAGGCACAGAATGGCTAAGTGACTGACCCAAGGTCTCCTTTTGTCTGGCAGAAGATCCAAAGCCATACTTCTGACCCACCAGGCACCACGCCCCCGAGGACATCTTCATTCTGGCTGTCATGCGCTGTGTTGGGGTATATAATTATTCAGCACACAATGGTCTTAATGTGAAAATGAAATTAGCAGCCACCTAAGCGTGGGCAGAACTTACCCACTTGCCTCCCTCCCCACTTCCCTTCCCAGCAAAGCAGAAATGGTTTTGAACAATCAGATGATACGATTCTGCAGAATGTCTTCCCTTTGTTCAACTTAAATTGGCCTGAATACACGCCTTTGTTCTAATTTTTATACCCTCATCTGTAAACAAGCACGCAGATAGGAAAGTTGAAAAATGTTCCAGTGTCTCACATGATTGGTCTAGAAGTTGGGAATTTTCAACTTGGCCTCAAGGTTCTAAGGGGTCAAATGGCAGCCTATTTGGAAGATTGAAAGATGAGCTAAGAGCCTTGAGGAAGAAGACTAAGACCTAAGGGGGACCGGGGAGATGGCTCCATGGATAAAACACTTGCTGTGCAAGTGTGAGGACTACAGTTTGGAGCCCCAGCACCCACATAAAGTCACATACTACAACAGGAGTTTATAATCCTAGCATACCTATGGTGAAAAGGAAAGCAGAGATAGAAGAACTTTCCAGAAGCTCAAGGGCCAGCTAGCGAACCTGGAGAATGATGTGACAAAGAAGAGAACTTGTCTCTAAGGAGCCACACACAAAAGTTGTCCTCTGACCTCCACATATGCAATGTGGTACATGTGAGTCCACACACACACATACACACACACACACACACACAAGATAAGGCACAAGGACCATTGCCTTCCCTGCAAGGCCAGGATGCCATGCCAAGCTAGACGCAGGACTGGCAGCGGAGAGCAGAAACTGTCCCCTACCGAGCTAAGGAAGATTGAGGGGAAATTTGTTCACTCCATTGGGCTCACCCAGATCTTGTTAACCTTCATCTCTGTCCACAAAACATCCAGAACAATCTGCCAGCCAAGTGGCCTCCATTCTCATTTGTGTCCCAGCACACACAAGGCTATGTGAGGATGGATCCTGGCATCAGAACACGCCCACAAGACAGATTTCATAGTCCAGAGCCTAGCGGTGTCGATGAGAAGCTCTGTGGAGTTCATGGTTTTCCGAGCTCTGTACGGAGGCAACCACCACCCATTACTGCAGAAATGGCTTTTGTCCTGAGTTGGAAACACAGACAGATGGCAACAGCTTCCCTCTCTATGTGTAGTCTCTACGCATGACTTACTCATGATCTGTACATGGGACTCCTGATGCATACAAAGAGATTCAAGGACAGTCCCAGGAAGGGCAGTGGGAGCCCAGCAGTGTCTTTACAAAGACCCAGCCAGAGGGAAGATGAAGGACAGACCCTTCCCTCCCCATCTCCTCTCACCCTATCCCACCTCCCTTGTGCGTTTTCAAGATCTGCTTCCTCTTTCTTTCTCTCTCTCTCTCTCTCTCTCTCTCTCTCTCACACACAAACACATACAGAGAGAAAGATTGAGAGAGAGAGAGAGAGAGAAGCTCTAAAGATACGTGGCAACCCAAAAAATAAGGAGATAAAACAAAGAAACCAAGATGGCTCTGTGCAGCTTTCAAAGTCCAAGCAACCCAGATACTCGCTCTTTGCCAGCAAGCAGAAGACTCCACCCCAGGCAGTATTCCATCCACTACAGGCCAAGCACCAGGGCAGTGCTGCATATGGCCCACCCCGTGTCCTCTGTCCACAGCACACCCTGTGCCACAGCTACTGCAGTATGTTCTGCTCTGGGGAAGCACCTCCTGGGGCCAATGATGGGTTAGCACAGGTGCCCTGAGAAGCCAGCTGTGTGACAATAAACACACAGGTGTTCCATTCAGCAGCCCTGCCCAGAGCCCCAGCTGTGTCTGGCTTTGTGGAAGTTGTCACCGCCTCACAAGGCCACAGCTAGGTTGGAACCCAAGCCTCCAAGGCCCAGGCTCATGTGTTCCTTGTTCGTTAGCCTCCAAACTCACCAGCATGCTAACGTACACCCAGCCAGATATGAATTCAGGAGTGAGCACGTGTATCCATGTGTAGGGCTGGAGGGTGCCCTGGAATGCCTCTCTCAAAGGAACCTTTGACACTCTCTTGAGGGCGTTCCCAAACTCAGAGGAAACACCCGTGTCCATAGGGAGTCCCATTCAGAGAGACACAGCTGTCTGTGCATTCTGGAGCCCAGTCTGGGGAGGTGGGGGGCATGGGGGGCATGACCCTGTCCTCAGAGAACCCAGTCTGGGTGCATGAGGTAAAAGCTGGGCACAGCCCACCCAGGAGTGTTCATTCTGAAGAGACCGATGAGTCAACCCTACAGGGAGAGACCCTGACTGGTCACCCTGAGCCCCACTCCTCAGACAAGCCATGCAAACTGGGTTTTTGAGTCTCCCAGGCTATGGACTGGGATGAACATCACCTGTCCCACCACCTCAGAAGAGGAGAAGGACAGGGAGAGGAGCCAGGCACTGGCTGTCACTCAGTGCTGCAGCTCCCCAGGGAACGTTTTACAACTTCACCTATTCTGCATCCCCTGCTTGATGGAGCATCCAAAGCAATCTCAGGACTATATTTCATTGTCACATTTATTTGCAAGGGGTGTCAGTCAGGCCCCAGAAGTCAGCTGCCCTGCTGCTCCATGCTTCTTGCTACAAACACAGTCACACGCTCACAAAGACCCACATGCAGGTACCCCTTGGGACACATGGAAGACACCCAGAAACACACAGCCACACACATGGACACACGAACCTAGAGCCCATGGAATGGGGCCAACTCCAGGGGCATTATCCACGTCACTGTTTACATGTTGTTTAAATGCACATGCGAGGTGCCCAGTGTCACTCATGCACACCAGCATGTGCACACAGATGCACACCAGCATCATACTTCTAGTCACAACATACACTTCCCTAAAGAGCCAGAGGCCTCCAGTCAGGCAGATGAAGACCCATCCTCCCAGCCGCTCAGAGCCCATAAAGATCAGGAACAGGGCTGAAGAGAAGGCTTAGTGATTAAGGCACCTGCCTGCCAAGCCTAAGAATGCCAGTTCGATTCTCCAGGTCCCACGTTTAGCCAGATGCAAGTGATGCAAGGGTGCATTGCCGCACTTGCCCACAAGGGGGCGCACACATCTGGAGTTCGTTCACAGTGGCTGAAATGGCACTGGCACGCCCATTCCCTCCCTCCCTCCCTCTCTCTCTCTCTCTCTCTCTCTCTCTGTTTCTCACTGTCTCAAAAAAAAAAAAAAAAGATCAGGGAACAAAGGCAGAAGTGATGACTCACTCAGTAAGGTGCTTACCTCACAAACCCGAGGACCTGAATGCAATCCCCACAAACCACATAAACTAAGCCAAGTATGGTGGTGTGTGCCTGTAAATCCCAGCACTGGAGAGGTGGCTGCTTGTGGATCCCTGCAGCTTGCTGGCCAGTCTAGCCTACTTGGTGAGTTCCAGGCCAGTGAGAGACCTTGTCTCCAAAAAGGTGGGCACTGAAGCTGAGGAGATGGCTCAGTGGTTAACAGTACTTCCTGCTTAAGCATGAGGGCCTGAGACTGCCCAAGTTCAACTCCCCAAAAACCCCCATGAGATGCTGGACATGGCCATACACTTCTGTAACCCCAGTCCACAGGGTGGAGACTGGAAAAAAATCACTGGCACTCACTGGCCAAAAAAAAAGCAGCTCTAGGTTGAGGGAGACACCCCATCTCAAAGAAGCGTCTAATGAGCAATAGAGAAGGCACCTGGAATTTTCCTCTGGCCTCTGCGTGTATGCACATAGTATACACACACACATACATAACACATCAGCCCACACATACTCTACATACACACACACATACAAAAGAAGAACAAAAGGTAAACAGCTCCAAGGGGGCTGGAGAGATGGCTGAGCAATTAAGGCACTTGCCTGTGAAGCCTAAGGACCCAGGTTGGATTCCCCAGTACCCACGTAAGCCAGATGCACAAGGTGGCACATGCATCTGAAGTTCCTTTGCAGTGGCTAGAGGCCCTGGTGCACCCATTCTATCTCACATAAATTAATAAATAAAAATAAAATATTTTAACAAATAAATAAATTAAAAGGCAGACAACCCCTGAAGAACAACACTCAAGGTTTCCCTCTGATCTCCACATGCGCGCCTAAGCGTGTACACACAAGCGCGCGCACACACATATGAGATCAGTGGACAAGGACGTAAAGGACTGGAAGCTCTCAGAAGCCCCCCCCCTTCTTGTCCCATGAGTTTCTGGAGCAAAGAAAGCCCTGCTACCCCCCTAATACACAGACACACACACACACACACACATACACACAGCAGGAACCTCTTCAGCTGCCGAGTTGAAGCTGAGCCATTAGCACTAATTACCACACTTGTTGGAAAAGGGGTTTAATTAACTCTCCGCTGGGGCTCCAAGGGGAACCAGGGCCCAGGGCCTCTTCCTCCCTCCCTGTGGCTTTTCAAGAGTGGGGGAAGGGTCTCTGGTGACAGAAATTGAAAGAGAGGTAACAGATCTGACCATGCAGACCTATATGGAGACTTTTCATACACTCCGCTGAATACACTGACAGAGACGCTTGGAAGTGGCCCCACATACATGTGATTGCATACTTTAAAACATACGGGTGATAGGAATACAGACGTACCATAGATAGATGATAGATAGATAGATGGATAGATAGATAGATAATAAATAGATGACACAATGATGACGATAGACAGACAGATGGCATAAAGTACTCATGGGATGCACACGACTGTTCTATCTGGTGGCAGCTGCACCCAGGGACCTGATTAGCATACCTAATCTCCTCCCCAAATGCACATTCTCTCACCTCTCTCTCTTTTGCCCCCTCCTCTTTCCATGGTGGAAGCTGACAAGTGTACGCTAAGGTTCAGCTATTCAGATGTGAGAGGTTCCACCATCTCCCGTCGTAAGAACTTGGACATGTGTCTTCCACTCTCTGTGCCTAGCTCTCCTCATCTACAAGATGTGATACTGCACAATACTGAGCTGGTGTGAGGATAAAGGAGGCTGAAGGGTCCTTGGAAAGCATAGAAGAACTCAGAAGAATAGCACCGCAAACCACACTACCCCCTGGCCATTGCTGACCAAGTGAATCTCTTCCAGGGAACAAGCTGCAGGTCCTGCAAAGATCCAGGAAAAGCCCATGTCCTCCAGGGAAGAAAACTGAGATCTCCCTTCTCCTGCTTTGTGAGCCCCAGTCCTGTCTCCCATGGATACACACACACACACACACACACACACACACACACACACACACTGGAGACCAGCTTCTGAGCACAGCCCCAAGGCAGAAAGGGAGCTCCCCTGAGGATGCTGGGGGCCGGTGGAAGAGGGCAGAAATCTGACAGCTACCTAGCCATGTGTGCAAAGAAGGGCTGGCCAGTCCTTGAGCCAGAACCAGAGAGGGAGAGAACTGATCTCCAGGCCTCCCTGGGCCCCTGGCCCCAAACAGTGATATATATTTTCAATTTTCTCAAAGATTATATTTTTTTCCCTCCAGACGTTCATCTTGTGCTTTTTGACCAGGATAAACTGAAAAATAATAGAATCTAGATGGGAAAAAGATTCTCATTCGTCCTGAGTCAAATGGTGCCGGCACGAGCCCTCACCTTGGACTAGACAGCTGCAAAATCAGTGGTCAGACTAGATCAGGATGGGGGCTGGAGACACCGGATACTGAAGTCCCCATTGGCCTCCCCCTAGTCTGGTGGCATGGAGGAGCCCAGGCAGAGCCATGTGACCTTGACTGAAACCATCACCCTCTCTCGGAGACTTGGCTTCCTCACCTGCAAAGTGGGGAGAGAGCCCCTCCAGAGTGGGGAGAACAGAGCTGCAAAGGAGAGAACTTGATGAGAGTGCCCCAGTCACATGAGGCAGCACCTCTAACCTGAAGCACCTGGCTCCCCACACTAACAGTGGAGTGCTGAATCACTTTGTATCTGGAGTGTGTGTGTAGGACAGGGACAACCTTGGGCTGTCATTCCTCAGGTTCACTGTTCTTTTTTTTTTTTTTTTTTTTTTTTTTTGGAGACAGGGTCATTGGCCTGGAGCTCACCAATTAGACCTGACTAGTTGCTGGCCAACAAGCCCCAAGTATCCTCCCATCTCTGCCTTCCCAACACTGGGATTCCAGACACAGGCCACAACACCCAGTATTTTACATGGATCCTGGGGATCAAACTGGGGTCCTCATGCTTGCAAGAAAAACATTTTACCTGCTGAGCCATCTCGCCAAGCCCCCGGATCGCTTCTGCAGTTTCCCTTGGCAAGCCTTCCCTATTCCACACATCCCTCCCAGGACCTTCAAATTCTGTTCCACTTAGGACGGCTTCCAGGATGCTTCTATGGTTCTGCGAGGCCCTCAAAGAAGGTGAACCCGGGCCCTCAGTCATCTCTTTTAGAACCCACTCCTTTGGAAAGTCCTTTCTAATGTCTAACTCAACTCCCCTTTGCTACAATATACTTGCTTACTCTTATTGTGGCTCTATGAGATCAAAGCCTGCCTGGCCACAGCTATTATTGTCTGGAAAATAAAATCTTCTTCCAATGTTCCTTACATGGAGACGAAGCTACCCAATAAATAAAAAGATACTGGAGTTTGGAAGTCAAGTAACCAACTGTCTCATTTCTTAACTATGTGACCTTGAGCAAGTTGCCTGACTTCTCTGAGCTCAGATCTGCACAGAACTCAAAAACCAGCATTGCCTGCCTCTGGGGCTGCTGTGAAGAGACTGAACTCCACGAGGAAACTGACATAACCCTTACAGATGTGAGGGGTGCCTGGACCCCACCCAGACCACACAGCAGGTGGGACTCTCTTTTGCCGCATTCCAGCCATAGCCTCCCTGCCAGGGTACCACTTTAATCTTCCAGGAGCAAGAGAAGGGATGATGCAGAGGGGAGAGCAAGGTGTAATTGGTGGTAATCCAGCAGCCGCCCAGCGCCTGGGCTCCCGCTGCGGGGACACTGTGGCTTCATCATCCGTCATTAGCCCAGGCTCTTCTGGCCGTTCAACTGCAGAACATGATTTTAATAACCCTGGCAGAAGGGGCTCATTCTTCTTTTGTCACTTAACTCCGATTCTGTTGCAGATAGTGGGGGCAGAAAGACGGCTGAGGGAACAAGGAAAGCTGTGAAAGGGGACACTCGGGGTGTTGGGAAGGTGAGACATGGTGAAGGGGAGGCCCCTGCAGGAGGAAGAGGAAGGTGGAGCTGGGTAGAAAGAAGGAGGACAAGGAAGAGGCAAGGAGGGAACCAGCAGCTAACACTGCCTCGGTCCTGACAGGCTGTGACAGGCACTTCAACCCTTCAACCACCCATCCTGACCCTGCCCTACAGCACGCATGCCCCCAGACCAGCCTAGGATATCATGTCAGCCTGGATGGACATAATGCCTCACCACTGGGGAAGGCTAGACGGGAAGGAGGGTCCCAGCTTTGGGATTCTTGGCCTCAGAGCAGCAATCCATCCAGACGTACCGGTAACCCAGGCAGCGGGTTAAGAGCTCGTGTGAGACAAACCTAGTGTGGCTGACCACAGCCTCCACCAATGCTAGCTGAGTGGGCCTCCCTGACCTTGGCATTCTCATCTCTTACCAGGGACACCCTGACTTTGGTGTGCCATCTCACGCTTGTGGGTCCCCATTTCATAGCATCGTGGGGTAGGTGCAGGAAAGGAACTGCACCCTACACAGTGCATCACACATCGAACTTGGGACCTGCGCCCAGGACACAGGCAGCCAGCAGAGTAGACTCTCAGGATAACACGGAGCTGGGACAAGGGACACGCTGTGAACTCGCGCCCTCGGAGACAACCATCCTCACTAGATTATCAGGAAAAGGGCCGTCCAAATGCAGGGTTTTCCGACCCTTGCGGACTGCAGCCCAGCCCCCAGAACCAGCAAAACCAAGCCGAGGTCCTGCAAAGCTGGGGCGCAGCGCCACCTGCTGGCCTTCATGCGGGAGCAACGAGACACCCGCTAGAGAGAGGAGAGTGGGGGCTGCTCCACCCTCACAAAGACCTGCTTGGGGGGCCGTCCAGAAAAAGGCACCAGAAATGACACCCCAGGTCATTCTCTTCATCTCAGGGCCTGACAAAATCTCCTGATCAGGCCCAAGAGTAGGTGGCCTCTGGGCTCATGAGTTTCAGCCATGGCAGGCAGCTCTGTCCTCCAAGTCTGCGTATCCCCGCCCCCTCCTCGCCCCCGCCCAGTCCTCTAGGACTGGGCCGGGCACTGAAAAGCGAGCATCCTCTTTGATGCAGGTCCCAAAGACTTCCCTGTGGGCTTGAAGACTTGGAGAAGAGAATATTGTCTGAGTTGTGACCTAAAGGAGCCCAGAGTTAGTGGGCAGGTGGGTCACTCGGCTGGGCCCCATTTGAGGCAGAAGTCCTGTGGTGTATTCTTGGAGGTCTGAGGCCCCGTCTGTAATGGTGAGATCCTGCTGGCGACGGAACCTGAGGACAAAGTCTTCAAAAAGCCACACATCTCGTTTCGGGCTGCTCAGGGCAGCTCTGCCCGACCCTGGGACAGCCTTACTTAAGCTTCTTGGTCACAGGGACTGGCACTCACTTATTCTGGAGTGGGTGAGAGCATGGTGCAGGAGGGATTGGGCCATGTAGTCAGGATTGGGGAAGGATGGGATTTTCAGAGAAGGAGGACACCATCAGGACTGTCACCAACACAGTGAGACTCAGGTCCTCCTAAAGCCTATGGCCAGGGTTGTCCTCAGCTCCGTCTGGTGACAAAACATTTCATCCCCTCTCTGACCCTGGGCATGTGGTTCCCCATCTGTGAAATGGGTGTGATGGACTGAGGCTGGGTCCTGAGCTCAGGGCTCATAGGCCATAATGCCACCTCTGATTTCTGCTTGTTCATGTCCAGGAGGAAGCCCGGCTGCCTTGAGACCTGCCGGTAATTCTAATTCCTCTTTCCCAGGAATGACAGGCCAGCCCTTCTGTGAGCACAGAGCCTGAGCAAGGAATGAAACGGGTCATAAAGGAGGGGTGTGGCATCCTTCGAAGCTAGACTTTGAGCCAGGATAGGAACAGCTCACCAGCATAGCCTTGGGTTAGTAAACTGAAGTTTGTGGACTCCAGAACAAACGAGTTCCCGTCCCTGTGACCAGGAAGTATGAGTAAGGTTGTCCGAGGATCCAGGAGAGCTGCCCTGAGCAGCCCCAAGCCAGATGTGTGAAGCTTTTCTCCTCGGGCTTAGTCACCAGCAGGATCTCACCATTATAGACTGGGCCGCAGATCTCCAAGAAAACACCACAGGACTTCTGCCTCAAATGGCGCATTGCTGAGTGCCCCACCTGCCCACTGACTCTGGGCTCTGGCTACCTGGGGAGAGGGCAGGAGGCCGCCCCTACGGCTCACTTCCCCAGAGCCTTCCCTTTCCATTGCGTCTCGAAATCAAGGCATAGTTTGTGACATGACAATGCTCTCAGAAAGTCCCTCCCTCCGGCCGGGGGATGGGGTGGAGGTTGGAAACCACCAGTCTTACCCTTGAGTACCTGGACTCATAGTTATTTCAGTTATAGTTATTTCATAGTTCTTCTTCCCAAGGGACAGATAATGTATCCCATATTATTCCCTAGCTGTTGGTATCCAAGTCCTCTTGATGCCTGTTAAAGGTGCTTGCTTATGGACTGGAGAGATGGCTTAGGGGTTAAGGCGCTTGCTTGCTAAGCCTAAGGAGCCAGGTTCAATTCTCCAGGTCCCATGTAAGCCAGATGCACAAGGTAGCACATGCATCTAGAGTTCATTTGCAGTGGCTGGAGGCCCTGGTGCACCCATTATCTCTCTCTCTCTCTCCCTCCCTCCTTCTCTCTCCCTCTCTCCTTTTCTCTCCCTCTCTCTCTTGCTCTCTCTCCCTCTCCCTCTCTCTCTCCCTCCCTCCTTCTCTCTCCCTCTCTCTCTCTCTCTCTCTTCCTCTCCCTCTCTCTCTCTCTCTACCTGGTCTCATGTAGTCCAAGCTGGCCTGGTACTCACTCTGTAACTGAGGCTAATTTTAAACTCCTGTTACTCCTTTCTCCTATGTCTGTGAACATTCCCAGAAACCATAAACATTCCTTTTGGACTTTTATATGACAGGGAAAGGAGTTTCTGTCCTGTCAAGGGCCACACCAAAAAAAAAAAAAAAAAAAAAAAAAACATTATTTCCCAGTTGCTGCTGTGTGGATAGAAAGAGGGGCCCGCAGACTTAACATTCCAGCTGGCAAGGCATTCCTGAGTCAGCAGCCTTCACAAAGCTGCCATTGCCAGTCAGTTCCATCAGGGAAGCTGTAAGCAAAGGGTGACACTTGACTTTCTGGTCCCCAGCAGGACAAGCTGGGCCTTGCATCCCAAGCACTGGGGCTTGTTAGTTTGTAACTCTGGCTCCTTGGGATCTCAGGATGTTTCCCAAGGGGTATCTTCCATGAGAAGCCATTGGGGCCAGTACGCCTTAGCCTGACCTTGCTGCAACTGTGACCCTGGGGAAGACTGGCAAGGCATTACTCATGCTATCCAAACAGTACTCTGGTAGGCTCTGGTAGGGCTGGGAGAAGGTAGGGACCATTCATAATCTCTCTAAAACAGCTGGTGGCAGGTGGTACCAGCACCTCAGTGACTCAGGGGGCTTCATGGGAGGTGTGTCAAGCTATTGGCCCCATAAACCTGCCCAGGAGTCTGACTGGTGGGGGACTATGAGAAGTTCCTCCCTGTCCATGCAGTTGTTGAAGAAGGTAATCTCATTTCCAGCTAATGAAGTTTTGCCATATTCACTTAGAGTTGGCCCAGTGAAGAAATCATTCCTTCAGCTTCCCTCCCATCCCAGTACTAATCAGGCCCAACCCTACTTAATTTACAAGATCAGACAACAGTGGTTCAGGGCTCAAGGCAGTATGACACAGACCCTCTCGTGCTCTTACCTCCTGCTAACCCTACTCCTAACGCTAAGAATTCCTCAGCAGAGTGGTGCTCGCCTTTAATCCCACCACCCTGAGACATTCCAGGTCAGTCTGGGCTAGTTGAAACCTTACTTCAAAACACCAAAAAAAAAAAAAAAAGAATTCACAGCAGGAAGTTGTTGAGGCCATTCTCTCTCTCTCTCTCTCTCTCTCTCTGTGTGTGTGTGTGTGTGTGTGTGTTTTAATTCTTTTAATATTTATTTATTTATGTGTGTGACAGAGAGACTAGATGTACCAGGACTTCTTGCAGCTGCAATAAATTCCAGACATATGCAACACTTCGTGCATCTGGCTTTACATGGGTACTGAGAAATCAAACCTGGGCCAACAAACTTTGCAAGTAAGTGCCTTTAACCGCTGAGCCATCTCCCTAGCCCTTGCAAAGCCTCATGGTCCTGGTTTGACTCCCCAGTACCCATGTAAAGCCAGATGCACAAAGTGGCGCATACATTTGGAGTTTGCAGTGGCTCATTCATTCCCCCCATCTCTCTCTCTCTCTCTTTCTCCCTGTTTTTCTCTCTTAAATAAATAAAAAATTTTTAATATCTGGGTAATTTCTTTTCAACAAGCTTTTTATAATGGGAAATTCCAAATAGAAAGGGTCTAAACACAGGTTATCTTCAGGCCCACAATTCTCCCTCCCAGTTTGGGGGCTGAAGTTCTCCTGGTGTTACACTCTCCCCACTCCCCACCCCTAACCATCACAGCCTTTCTGCAGCTCAGGGGTCATGCTCCTGCTCAGGTCCACTCCGGCTCAGCTCTTTCTCTTGTGTCCTGCCTCAGTGAGAACTTGTCCGGTTGTTTTGTTTCCTAGGTGTCACCTGTTAGAAAAAAAAAATCTACTTCTCAGCACCAGACTTGGGCCCAGAGGGACTCACAACACCCTGCACACTTTCTCAAAGCACCCCTTGTTCCGTTCTAGCAGCCTTCCTGGGCCCGCACCCAGCATCAGACCATGAAGATCCAGCCGCAGTGCAGAGCCACTGGAAACCCCTGGGAATGTACTGCTCACCTCCTCCCCGCCAGCTGAGGCCTGGTCAGGACTCTGAGGAGGCTGAAAGACATGAGCAGGACAGCACAGAGAAGGATGTTCTTTCTGAGGGCCTCCACATCCTCTGCCCTGTCCTTGGCGCTCTGGCCTTCTTTGGTCATTTCCTTTCCCCAGAGGCCAGCCTCTCTGACTCCCTGACTCCCCTCTCTCCCTGTCCAAAGAGGTATGTGCTCCTCACAGAAGGGTTTTCCATCTCTGCCCTCCTTTGTGGTTCCTCTGAATTCTGTGAACTTAGCAAATGCACACGCTAAGGCCCAGAGACTGCCACAGCCAGGCACTGGTTTCTATGAGCTGGGGAACCAGTACACCACTAAACACCTGCATGGGGCTCTGAGGGGGTGACAGGCAGTCAGACTTGCACTGAGCCTGGCAGCATCCCTGGTCTCCATCCACCATGTTGTTAGCATAGATTTGAAACCTATAGCTGCTTCATCATCTTTTTCCAACAAGCACACGAGATGGTTTTACCACAGGAAAGTTTAATTTGGCTGACAGATTCATATTGCTCAAGACAGAAAAATAGCAATCTCTTTTTTTTTTATTTCTTTTTTTTTTTTTTTTTTAGGTAGGGTCTCCCTGTAGCTCAGGCTGACTCAGAATTCACTAGTCTCAGGGTGGCCTTAAACTCATGGGGATCTTTCTACCTCTGCCTCCCTAGTGCTGGGATTAAAGGTATGTGCCACCACACCCAGCTGGGAGGTGGGGGAATAGCAGTCTTAAAAGTTGTTGCCATAGAGGCTGTGAGTGATATGGAAATTTGGCTTTGAGCTTCCTGGAAGCAGAGCAAAAAAGTAAATACTAAGTTCTGGGGAAAGAAGAAACAGACCAGTTCCTCCATGGGAACCAGTGTTTCCAGGAACTCGTTTACATGGTATGACATAATAAAATCTTCTAAGTAACTTGACAGCAAGAGCAGATGGAGGTCTTTCAACATAAGCCAAGGGGCCACTGAGTCAGGAAACCTTGATAAATAGCATGTATCCTGCCAGGTGTCTGGAGCTCAGAAAACCTGGAATTTCCCCTCTTGTCTCACTTTGGCTGGTTTTTTTTTTTTTTTTTTTTTTTTTTGAGATAGGGTCTCACTGTAGTTCAGGCTGACCTGGAATTCACTATGTAGTCTCAGGGTGGCCACGAACTCACGGTGATCCTCCTACCTCTGCCTCCCGAGTGCTGGGATTAAAGGTGTGCACCTCCTCACCCGGCTTTTGGGGGTCCTGTCTTTTGAGGATGGAAGACTATAGCTGGTTTTCTGATAGGTCTTAAAGAACTGCAGGGCGGGGTATGGCAGAGCCCTAGGCTGTGGAAATGAGAGATGGCCGGACAAGGAGCGGTCTCTTCTGAAATTGGGAGTTCACGTACACATCCATTAACCTCCCTCAAGTTGCTTCTGTTAGGCATTTGGTCACAGCCCTGTGAAAGTAACTAGCACACCAGCACCAGCCTGGAACTCTATCCTCCTACTTCGCCCTCTTTTTTTTTTAAGTCCACATAGTTTTTATCAATCCTAATGATGTTCAAACATTCCAATAATCCAAGGTCTTTTAACTGAGCCATAATACCAAAAAATAAACCAAAAAAAAACCCATAATTGCCGGGCATGGTGGCACACACCTTAATCCCAGCACTTGGGAGGCAGAGGTAGGAGGATTGCCTTGAGTTCGAGGCCACCCTAAGACTACATAGTGAATTTCAGGTTAGCCTGAGCTATAGCGAGACCCTACCTCAGAAAACCAAAAAAACCATAATGGCACAGAATACACATTCACACTGCAAAGGATGACATTGGGTATAGCAAAGAAATACTCAACCAATACAAGGTTTAAACAGGGCACACATCAAACTCTGTAGCCCCAAGTCCAACCACTCTAGTCAGTGACAAGTCTCCAAGTCTGATAATTCTAACCAGCGACAAGTCTCTGGAGTTCCAATTCCACCCCTCCAGCTAGGCTACTCACAGTCCTGGAAAACTTCATACGGGGCCTGCAGCTTTCCTTAACGGCCATCTCGTGGTCCCGGCATCTCCACTAGGTCTGCACTGCAACCCATGGTTCATCCTCATGGTTCCATCGGGTCTCCATGCAGGCCTCCAGCAAACCTGCTTCACACTGCCCATGGCCATTTCCAAAACATAGACCATGTTGCAAATTCAATGACCCTCTCTTTCCTGCATTTATTATACTCCATAATACCAGGTGGGGTGCCAATTTGTTAATCCAAGGGGGAATAAAAGAGACTTTGAAGGACAGGACACTCCTTCAGCATTCAGGCTCTTTCAAAAGACTCTGCATTTTTTCTGTCATCCCAATGCATGTCAGCTGGCCCAATCACAATGGTTGTAATCTCTCATACAGTTGCAGCTGAACAGGCAGAAGTTTTGGCCCAAAGATTTCATTTTTTATTAGATATGGACTTATTTAGTATGTAAACAACACATGTTGGTGCAATCCTTTCCCTCCTCCCTGGAACTTTTCTGAAGAGGCCTTCCTCATTGAGGATGCAGGTCAACCCCATGGGCATTGTGGGTCATGGGGGCAGCAGTCAGGTACAGGGGACAGGCAATGTCTCTGTGCAAAATGTCCCAACTTGTGGCTCTAACAATCTTTCTGTCCCCTCTTCCGTAAAATTCCCTGAGCCATACTGAGAGCATTTTAAGTCTACTTCAGTGATGGGCACTGAGAAGCCTCTGGATCTCTGGTTTGGTAGGTGTTGAGTGTCCTCAGTGTCTATCTCCTTCATCATTGTTCTGATATCAGATTCACTAAGAAAGCAGCACTCTTGCTCATTTCCCCAATTCTTCTGTGGTTTCAGCTGGGGTGGTGTGCACTGGGTCATTTATCTCCTCTGGTCCAATTCCCTTTCCACACGGCCGTGCCCGCCTGCACACAGTCTGTGCCTGGCCCTCTTAAGAGCTGGAGTTATAGGTGTGCATCACTGTGTCTGGTAAGTTGAAGCTTTTTCTTTTTCTTTTTCTTTTTCACTCTAGCTCAGGCTGACCTGGAATTCACTATGTAGTTTCAGAGTGGCCTCGAACTCATGGCAATCCTCCTACCTCTGCCTCCCGAGTGCTGCGATTAAAGGCGTGCGCCACAACGCCCAGCTAGTTGAAGCTTTTAAAAATATTTTTATTTATTTATTTGCAAGCAGAAAGAGATAAAGAGAAGAGAGGCAGACAGAATAAGTGTTCCAGGGCCTCCAGCCACTGTAAATGAACTCCAGACACATGCGCTACTTTGTGCATCTGGCTCTTCATTGGAGAATCAAACCCAGTTGTTAGGCTTTGCCGGCAAGCACCTTAATGCTAAGCCATCTCTCCAGCCCAAATTGAAGCTTTAAAATATAAGTAAATTCTAGCTAATCACGGTAATGGTAGCCTCAGCTAAAAGGTTAGTTCGAGGCTATGTCAAGGAAGGTGGAGACAAGAGAATTTTCCTGGATGCTCACAAATGGAGTGGTGAACAAGTCTTGCCTCAAATGAGGTTGGAGGTGAGGATCAATGTGAAAATTGTTCTGTAACCTCCACATACGTACACATGCACACACACACACGCGTGACACAACACAAAATAGAAAAAAAAAAGACAAGTCACATCTGGAAAAGAACAAAACTTGAACTTGTGGACATGAATCTGACAGTTGCTGAAACAGAAATTGAACAAATAGCATATTAGACACAGTGGAGGAGCCCAGAGAGTTGTAAGAGCTGAAGGAATGTCACAAGGCTGCGCTGTGCCAAGTGGTTAGAGCACTTCCCTAGTATGTGTGAGGCTCTGCATTCCATCCACAGGACCATAAAAAAAATAAACAAATAAATAAACACAAGAAAGAAAAAGAAATGGCACAGATGTCAGCAAATGAAAGATATGAGTGGTTAAATACTGTGGTGATTACAGTGAAAAATTCCAGAGAGAAGCTGGGCGTGGTGGCGCACGCCTTTAATCCCAGCACTCAGCAGAGGTAGGAGGATCACCATGAGTTCAAGGCCACCCTGAGACTACATAGTGAATTCCAGGTCAGCCTGGGCTAGAGTGAGACCCTACCTTGAAAAACAAAACAAAACAAAATTTCCAGAGACAGACTAGAGAAAAGTTGAGGAGCAGTATTTGAAGAAACAATAACTGAGAACTTTCCAGAACTAATAAAAAAGATACGGAGAGCATCCCAACATCATAGATATCATAGCTAAAAAGGTTAATAAAAGGAATTCCATTGTGATGCTGCAAAACACTAAAGCCAGAGATCTTAAAACCAGCTATGTAGCAAAGCCACCCGCCTATGAAGGAAGGAAGGAGGCATCTACAAGGCCACAGGGAAAATACCATCAACCTGGAACTGTGGACGTGGCAAAACTATCTTGCAAGGCTGAGGGTAAAGTGAAAATAGCTGGATTTTTACCACATTAAAAGAGGAAAGGCGGTGGCACATGCCTTTATTCCTAGCACTGGGAGGCAGAGGTAGGAGGACTGCTGTGAGTTCAAGGCCAGCCTGGGACTACAGAGTGAGTTCCAGGTCAGCCTGGGCTAGAGTGAGACCTTACCTCAAAACCCCCACAAGAAAAGTGGGGCTTACTGATAGCAAATCTTTTTGAAAGAACTTCTGAAGAACATGCAAGAAGAAAAGAGGAAATTATCCTGGAAGGAAGTATGGGCATGCCAGAAAAAACTGTGAGCAGAGAAGCTGAGAAACGTGTCAAGAAATGTTTGCAAGTGTACAAGATAAGGATCACATGTGGGCACAGAAGAAACTAAAATAGTCATCAAAAAGAGGGGCTGAGCCGGGCATGGTGGCGCACACCTTTAATCCCAGCACTTGGGAGGCAAAGGTAGGAGGATCGGCATGAGTTCGAGGTCACCCTGAGACTACATAGTGAATTCCAGGTCGCCCTGCCTCAAAAAAAAAAAAATAAATAAATAAATAAATAAATAAATGGGAGCTGGCGAGATGATTCAGTGGTTAAAGGCACTTGTTTGCAAAGCCTGACAGCCTGGGTTCAATTCCCCAGTACCCATGTAAAGCCAGACGTACAAAGTGGTACATGCATCTGGAATTCATTCGCAGTAGCAGAAGGCCCTGGTGCCCCATCTCTCTCTCTCTCGCTTTCTGTCTGCCTCTTTCTCTCTATATCATAAATAAATAAAGTGAATCTGTTTCAGAAGATTCCAGTCAAAAGCTCAAAGGTCCTTCTATTTGAGGGAAAGGGTTTTAAACTACTGATAAGGACAGGAGAGATGGCTTAGCAGTTAAGGCTTTGCGTGAGAAGCCTAAGGACCCAGGTTCAATTCCCCAGTACCCACATAAGCCAGATGCACATGGTGGTGCATGTGTCTGGAATTAGCTTGCAGTGGCAGGAAGCCCTGGGCAAGCCCATTCTCTCTCTTTTTCTATCTGCCTCTTTCTCTCTCTCAAATAAATAAATAAATAAATAACCTAAGACTTCCTTAGGAACTCAGGATTAAATTTCAAAAACGGTCATTAGAAATATAGAAATAGGGATGGAGAGATGGCTTAGTGGTTAAGGCGTTTGCCTGCAAAGCCTAAGGACCCATGTTTGACTCCCCAAATCCCACATAAGCCAGACGCACAGGTGACACATGCACACAAGGTGGCGCACACATTTGGAGTTCAACTGGAGTGGCTGAAGGCCGTGACACACCAATTCTCTTTCTCTCTCTCTCTCTCCCTCTGTTCTCTCTCTCTTGCTCTTGCTCTCTCGCTCTCACTCTCCCTCTCTTGAAAGAAAGAAAGAAAGAAAGAAAGAAAGAAAGAAAGAAAGAAAGAAAGAAGGAAAGAGTCACAGACATTCCAAATCAGTAAAAGGGTAGGAGAGAACAGAATAAGAAAATTAACAAACTCAATAAATCCAAAGACAGGAAGAGCAAAAACAGAGAGAGTGCATGGGGGAGGAAAATGAGATAATAAAAATAAGCCAACATGCATCAATAATCACAATATACCTAAAAATTCTAAGTGTCCTATTTAAAAGGCATGTGGTCAGGTAGGATTTTTTAATTCAACTCTCCTCTGTGTGCATCTAAAACGTGAAGAGATATGTTGAAAGACTACCAGAGCTCCCTTGGCTGCTGGTTCATCACTCCTGAACCTCCAGGTTCTGGTGAGTCTCCCCCTCATCTCAGCACAACTAGGCTGAGAGGAGGCAAAAACACCCCTGACCCGTCTCTATTCCCTTCTGCCCTCCACATGGCAAGAGCTCTCTGTACTTTCTCTGGTTTTTTTCTCTCTCTCTAAATCTCTTTTTACGTTTCTTTTAGGCCCACAAAGGCTCTCAGACCACTGAGTATATTCATTTTCCTTCCCGTGGTTTTGTACTTTCCTAAATAAATATAATTATTTAATAATTATCCTTCTCAAAAAAATAACTATCAGAATGCTAAACAAAAGAAACTTGGGGTCAGGTGTGGTGGCACATGCCTGTAATCCTAACACTGGAAAGACAGAGGCAAGAAAATCAGAAGTTCAAGATCATCCTCAGCCATATCGTGAGTTCAAGACCAGTCTGAGCTACGTCAAAAATGGCCTAGTGGGCTGAGGAGATGGCTCAGCAGTTGGAGGCACCTGCCTGCAAAGCCTGCCAGCCTGAGATCAATTCTCCAGAACTACATGAAGCCAGATGCCAAGTGGTAGATAGATCTGTGACTCACAAGATGCCTACAGCAATGGGAGGCAAAGCCAGGAGAACCCACAGCTCATAGGCCAGCTAGTCTGACTTTTTTTGTTTTTGTTTTTGTTTTTGTTTTTTCCAAGGTCTGGTCTCACTCTAGCCCAGGCTGACCTGGAATTCACTATGTAGTCTCAGGTTGGCCTTGAACTCACAGTGATCCTCCTAACTTTGCCTCCCGAGTGCTGGGATTAAAGGCATGCGCCACCATGCCTGGCTAGTCTGACTTTTAAAAAAATATATGTTTATTTATTTATTTGCAAGGAGGGTGAGAGAAAGAAAGTGAGAGAGAGGAAAGAATGGGCATATCAGGGCCTTTTGCCGGTAGAAACAAACTCCAGATGCATGTGTTACTTTCTGCACCTGGCTTTATGTGGCTTCTGGGGATTCAAACCTAGGCCACTAGGCTTTGCAAGCAAACTCCTTTAACTACCGAGCCATCTCTCCAGCCCCCTAGTCTGACTTTTGTTTGCAGTCTGGCAGGTCATTTGCAATAACAATAGATCCTGTCTCAAAGAAAGTGGAGCATGGAAACTTTGAAGTTATCCTCTGACCTCCACGTGAACACTGTGACATAGATGTGTATGCATATGCACACACACACACACACACACACACACAAATAAAAATTTCTGAAGAGCAAGTAGTATAGCTCAGTGGTATAATGCTTGCCTACCATGTGAAAGGCAAGGTGGATAAAAAGGGTGCAAGAGAGAGAGAATATGACGATTTATATTATCAACTTGACAGGACTTAGAATTATCTAGAAAATGAGTCCCTGAGCAGCTTGTGAGGGATTATCTAGACTAGGTTAAATGTTGGAGAAAGTCCCACCTTAACTGTGGATGGCATCCTTTCATGAGTTATGGTCCTTGACTGAAAAACAGAACAGAATAAGAAAATTAACAAACTCAATAAATCCAAAGATAGGAAGAGCAAAAACAGAGAGAGTGCATGGGGAGGAAAATGAGATAATAAAAATAAGCCAACATGCATCAATAATCACAATATACCTAAAAATTCTAAGTGTCCTATTTAAAGGCATGTGGTCAGGTAGGATTTTTAATTCAACTCTCCTCTGTGTGCATCTAAAACGTGAAGAGATATGTTGAAAGACTACCAGAGCTCCCTTGGCTGCTGGTTCATCACTCCTGAACCTCCAGGTTCTGGTGAGTCTCCCCCTCATCTCAGCACAACTAGGCTGAGAGGAGGCAAAAACACCCCTGACCCGTCTCTATTCCCTTCTGCCCTCCACATGGCAAGAGCTCTCTGTACTTTCTCTGGTTTTTTTCTCTCTCTCTAAATCTCTTTTTACGTTTCTTTTAGGCCCACATAGGCTCTCAGACCACTGAGTATATTCATTTTCCTTCCCTTGGTTTTGTACTTTCCTAAATAAATATAATTATTTAATAATTATCCTTCTCAAAAAAATAACTATCAGAATGCTAAACAAAAGAAACTTGGGGTCAGGTGTGGTGGCACATGCCTGTAATCCTAACACTGGAAAGACAGAGGCAGGAAAATCAGAAGTTCAAGATCATCCTCAGCCATATCGTGAGTTCAAGGCCAGCCTGAGCTACGTCAAAAATGGCCTAGTGGGCTGAGGAGATGGCTCAGCAGTTGGAGGCACCTGCCTGCAAAGCCTGCCAGCCTGAGATCAATTCTCCAGAACTACATGAAGCCAGATGCCAAGTGGTAGATAGATCTGTGACTCACAAGATGCCTACAGCAATGGGAGGCAAAGCCAGGAGAACCCACAGCTCATAGGCCAGCTAGTCTGACTTTTTTTGTTTTTGTTTTTGTTTTTGTTTTTTCCAAGGTCTGGTCTCACTCTAGCCCAGGCTGACCTGGAATTCACTATGTAGTCTCAGGTTGGCCTTGAACTCATAGTGATTCTCCTACCTTTGCTTCCCGAGTGCTGGGATTAAAGGCATGTGCCACCATGCCTGGCTAGTCTGACTTTTAAAAAAATATAAGTTTATTTATTTATTTGCAAGGAGGGTGAGAGAAAGAAAGTGAGAGAGAGGAAAGAATGGGCATATCAGGGCCTTTTGCCGGTAGAAACAAACTCCAGATGCATGTGTTACTTTCTGCACCTGGCTTTATGTGGCTTCTGGGGATTCAAACCTAGGCCACTAGGCTTTGCAAGCAAACACCTTTAACTACTGAGCCATCTCTCCAGCCCCCTAGTCTGACTTGTGTTTGCAGTCTGGCAGGTCATTTGCAATAACAATAGATCCTGTCTCAAAGAAAGTGGAGCATGGAAACTTTGAAGTTATCCTCTGACCTCCACGTGAACACTGTGACATAGATGTGTATGCATATGCACACACACACACACACACACACAAATAAAAATTTCTGAAGAGCAAGTAGTATAGCTCAGTGGTATAATGCTTGCCTACCATGTGAAAGGCAAGGTGGATAAAAAGGGTGCAAGAGAGAGAGAAGATGACGATTTATATTATCAACTTGACAGGACTTAGAATTATCTAGAAAATGAGTCCCTGAGCAGCTTGTGAGGGATTATCTAGACTAGGTTAAATGTTGGGGAAAGTCCCACCTTAACTGTGGGTGGCATCCTTTCATGAGTTATGGTCCTTGACTGAAAAGGAGAGAGCTGGGAGACTTCTGGTTTAGGTGGTAGCATAGGACTGAAGAAATGGCTTACCAGTTTGCCTGTGAAGCCAAAGGACCTGGGTTCGATTTCCCATGTAAACCAGAACCATAAAGGGCACATGCATCTAGAGTTTGTTTGCAGTTGCTAGAGGCCCTGGAGTACCCGTTCTCTGTGTGTCTGTCTCTCTTCTCTCTCTCCTTGCAAATAAATTTTTAAAAAATTTTTTTAAGATGGTAGCGTAGTAGCCATGCCAAAGTACCCTGTGGGGGTTGGGAAATAAGCAGAAAAACAGCACAATACACTGTTCTGTCAAAAAGTGAAAGTGTATAAGGACTTATCAACCACAGCAGAGAAGTAGGAGAGACCCAGAGCTTGCAGCAACCACAGAAGCAGGCAGAACTGGCTCCCTTTGCAGCAAGAGCGACCACTCTGCTGGGAAGAGCTACACGCAAACCTAGCGAGCCAGAGCTGCAGGAGCAGAACCACCGTGAAAGGGATTTGCCACTCATACCAGCCCTGCAAAGTCAAGAGACCTGAAGGAAAAGACAGCAGGAAGCAGCTGAGCAGCTCCTGAAGAAGACAAAGGGGAGCAGCTGAGCAGCCTGGGAACTTCAGGAATCCTCCACAGCGTCCTCTCCCCGCAAATGCCAGAGCCAGCAACCACTGGAGAACTCCCAGGAATCTCAGCCACTCAGCATCCAGCACAGCCAATAGAAAAAGCAGATCCGCTGACTCAAACAGCCTAGTCAAGTCCACAGCACAGTAAAGAGGCACCCAAGCAGGCGCTCAGCATAGGTGAGACCTAAGCCATCCCAGAAGATAACAGGTCTTACTCTGGGTTAATACCTGCCCCAAAGCCAAGTATATAGGCCTGCTCTGGAAGTGTTAATCGCACCTTCCATGTCAGGACAGTTTAAGTGTTAGATTTGATTGATGTACTAGTGGTCGGTTTTACCATTCTTTTAAAAAATATTTTATCTTTATTTATTTTTTGAGAAAGAGAAGGGGAGAGAGAGAGAGAAAGAGACACAGAGAGAATGGGTGTGCAGGGCCTCCAGCCACTGCAAATGAACTCTAGATGCACGTGCCACCTTGTACATCTGGTTTATGTGGGTCCTGGGGAGTTAAACCTGGGTCCTTTGGCTTTGCAGGCAAGCACCTTAATGGCTAAGCTATCTCTTCAGCCCAGTTTTATCATTCTTAAAAAAGCTGCCGGGCGTGGTGGCGCACGCCTTTAATCCCAGCACTCGGGAGGCAGAGGTAGGAGGATTGCCATGAGTTCAAGGCCACCCTGAGACTGCATAGCTAATTCCAGGTTAGCCTGGACCAGAGTGAGACCCTACCTTGAAAAACCAAAAAAAAAAAAAAAAAAAAAAAGCTGTGTTTGGGGTTGACTTGAGGTGCTTTGGATAGTTCCTGATTTATTGTGCCTTCTTCTTCTGTCTTTCTTGGGGGCAGGATCTTACTGGGTCTGTGGCTGACCTAGAACCCATTACAGACCAGAAATTTCCACCTCCCAGTTGACAGGATTAAGGGTGTGCATCAACACACCCATAGGGACTGTGGTTTGTTAGACTGCCTGTTTAAACCCCACTGTTCCATAAATACTCTGTGCCAGTTTTGATTGGTTATACTTATTGCTCAGTTGAATTTTAGAATTTGCCTGTATTTTTGGTCTACTCAAGTAATCTACTAGAAATCTTGCATTGCAGGCAAACTGAACACCAAAGTTTGTTCTTTGAAAGGATAAACAAGATTGATAAACCATTGGTAAATCTGACCAAAAGAAAGAGAGAAGAGACACAAATTAATGAAGTTAGAGATGGAAAAGGCACCATTACAACAGACACCAATGAAATTCAGAAAATCATAAGAACATATTTTAAGAACATACTCCACTAAGTTTGAAAATCTGGAAGAAGTGGATGATTTCTTATATTTATATGGCCTACCAAAATTAAATCAAGATGAGATAAACCATTTAAATAGATCTATAGCAAGTAAGGAGATCAAAGCAGTTATAAAAAAAACTCCCAATGGGCATGGTGGCACGCCTTTAATCTCAGCACTCAGGAGGCAGAGATAGGAGGATCACCATGAGTTTGAAGCCACCCTGAGACTACATAGTAGGTTCTAGGTCAACCTGAGCTGGAATTAGACCCTACCTCGAAAAACCAAAAAAAAAAAAAAAAAAAAAAAAAAAATCTCCCAACTAAAAAAAGTCCAATCAAACTGAAAAGAGAGACTGATTGAGAGGGGGAGGGGATATGATGGAGAGTGAAGTTTCAAAGGGGAAAATGGGGAGGGGGGAGAGGGAAATAACATGGGATATTGTCTACAATTAAAGAAGTTGTCAATAAAAATAAAAATAATAATTTTTAAAAAAACAGGGTAGGTGGGGCTGGAGAGATGGCTTAGTGGTCAAAGCGCTTGCCTGTGAAGCCTAAGGATCCAGGTTTGATTCTCCCACATAAGCCAGATGCACAAGGTGGCACATGCATCTGGAGTTCGTATGCCCTCTCTGTCTCTGTCTCAAATAAAAATTAAAAAAAAAAAAAAAGAATATAAGAGTGAGAGGCTGGAGAGATGGTTTAGCGGTTAAGGTGTTTGCCAGCAAAGCCCAAGGACTCCTGTTTGATTTTCCAGGACCCACGTAAGCCAGATGCACAAGGGGGCACATGCATCTGGAATTTGTTTGCAGTGGCTGGAGGCCCTGGTGTGCCCATTCTCTCTCTGTCTCTCTGTCTCTCTCTGTCTCTCTCTGCCTCTTTCTCATAAATAAATAAATAAATAAATAAATAAATATTAAAAAAAAAAAGTCCAGGCACAAATGGATTCACTGGTGAATTTTACCAGACCTTCACAGAACTAACACCAATGCTTCTCAAACTTTTCCATAAAATAGAAAAGGAAGGAATACTACCAAACTCCTTCTATGAAGCCAGCATCACCCTGATGCAAAATGAGACAAACACAAAACAAAAAAAAAAGAAAATTATAGACCAATTTCCCTCATGAACATATGTTGCAGTCAGGTTCGCATTGCTGGTAGAGAACACCCAACCAAGAGCAGCTTATGAAAAAAAAAAAAAAAGGTTTATTTTGGCTTATAGACTTGAGGGGAAGCTCCACGATGGCAGGGGAAAACGATGGCATAAGCAGAAAATAGACATCACCTCCTGGCCAACATCATATGGACAATGGCAAGAGGAAGCTGGATATAACACCCACAAAACCACCCCCAAAGCCAGCCGTGGTGGCGTACACCTTTAATCCCAGCACTCAGGAGGCAGAGGTAGGAGGATCACCATGAGATCGAGGCAACCCTGAGAGTACATAGTGAAATCCAGGTCAGCCTGGGCTAGAGAGAGACCCTACCTCAACAGTGAGGAAGTGTCTCAACAGCTAAGAGCATTACCATTGCCACTTAAGCATGAATGCCTCTTGGGCCAGAGATCAACTCCCCAGAACCCACACTGGAGAATCACTGGAGCTTGCTGACCAGTGGCAGCTCCAGACTGAAGGAGAGAGCCCATCTCAAGAAAATACGCTGTTGGGCAATAGAGGGCACTAGAAGTTTTCCTCTGGCCTCTGCACACATGCATATCTGTACACACATTACACACCACACTGCACACATACTACACACACACACACACATACACACACACATAAAAACAATGATCTTGCCAGGCATGGTAGCACATGCCTTTAATCCAAGCACTTGGGAGGCAGAGGTAAGAGGATCGCTGAAAGTTCGAGGCCACCCTGAGACTACATAGTGAATTCCAGGTCAGCCTGGGCTAGAGTGAGACCCTACCTCGGAAAACCGGGGAAAAAAAAAAAGGATCTCCATCACAATAGGAGGAAAAGATGATGACATCAAAATAAAAGAGAGACTGATTGAGAAGGGGAGGGGGTATGATGGAGAGTGGAGTTTCAAAGGGAAAAGTGGGGGGAGGAGGGAATTGCCATGGGTTATTGTCTACAATTATGGAAGTTGTCAATATCTAATATAAGTGGGAAGTAGTCGGGGGGGGCTGGAGAGATTGCTTAGTGGTTAAGGCACATGCCTGCGAAGCCTAAGGACCCCAGTTCAATTCTCCAGGTCCCACATAAGCCAGATACACATGGGAGCGCATGCATCTGGAGTTTGTTTGCAGTAGCTAGAGGCCCTGGCACGCCCATTCTCACTCTCCTTCTCTTTCTCTTTCCCTCTCTTTGTCTCTAATAAATAAATAAATAATAAAATTTAAAAAGTAGGAAGTAGGCAGTCAAGCATGGTGGTGCACATCTGTAATTCCAGCCTTCGGGAGGCTGAGGCAAGAGGAAGAAGTGTTCAAGGCCAGTGTGTGCTATGTAGCATGTCCCTGGAGGGATAGTAACAGTGGTTAGTATAGGCTGGGGAGGGCTGAAGGGAGGGGAGTAGAAAGAAAAGCAGGTTAATGGCAGCAGGAATACAGAACTCCAAGGAAGATTAAGCTCTAGAGCTCTATGGCACAGTAGGGTGACGATAGTTAATAATTTATGATCTATTTGAAAATAGCTAGAAGGGAAGATTTTGCAATGTTCCCAACAAAGAAACAAGTTTTAAGGTGATGAATATGTTAATTACCCTGATTTGATCATTACACACTCTATACATGAGTCCAAATATCATACTGTACCCATAACTATGTAAAATGATAATCAATTAAAATTAAATTAAAAACTTAGAAAGGGCCAAAGTAGCACTTTTAACAAAATGAAGAGTATTGCAAGTTGAACCAAAAATTTAATAAGCTAAGCCCCTCGTTTAAGATATGATAATTTAAAAAAAAATAGAATAAACCCAAAGGAAGCAATAATCGAGCTAAGAGAAGAAATTAATTAAACCCAAGCAAAGGGGCAATATGAAAAAAAAAAAAATCAACAAAGTCAAAAATTGGTCTCTCCAAAAAACTAATAAAAAGACAAACCTCTGGCAAGAGTCATCAAAAATAAAAGAGAGAAAAAATAAGAGAGAGACATCTCCAACAACTATTATTAAACTAAAATTACAGGCCTAAAAGAGATTCAAAGGTAGAAAGTAAACAGTGTGAACAGCTGGGTTTTAAGGAACAGGTCTTTCCCACTCCGCATACTGGCAATGGCAGAGTGTTGCCCAGTTCTGCCTGCATCTATGAGGACAAGGTAACCCTGATTCCAAGACACGACCAGCAGAGCACAAGAAAGGAAAATTACAGGCTATTTCACTGAAGAGCCTAGACACAGAGGTCCTAAACAAAGTAAGAACAATCTTAGGCCAATGTCCACATGATGAGCCATTGTGACCAGCTTGCTTATATTCTAGAACTTCCAGGGTGTCTTTTTTATTTTATTTTTTTCAGGTACTGGGGCTTAAGCATAGGGAACACCACAACACTAAGCTATGTTCAGTCCCATTTGGAACTTCTTTAAAAGTTATTTATTTATTTATGAGAGGGAGAGAATAGGCACTTGAGGGCCTTGTGCCACTGGAAGCAAACTCTAGATGCATGAGCCACTTTGTGCATCCAGCTTTATGTGGGTAAATGAGGAATCAAACCCAGGCTGTCAAACTTTGCAAGTAAGCACCTTTAACTGCTGAGCCATCTCTCCAAGCCTGTTTATCACTTTTTATTTTGAAACAGAGTCTTTCTAAGATGCCCAGACTGGCCATGAATTTGTAATTTGCACCTCAGATTACAGGTATTTGCCACCAAGCCCAGACAGGATGTCTTAATATTATAAACAAGCAAGTGTGCTCATCATATTAACAGACTCATTGAGATAAACTACATTATCTTTTTCTTTTTAAATTTTCTATTTTATTACAAACTGATAATTATAATTATAAGCATTTATGGAGTACAAAGTAGTGTATGTTTTATGAATACAATCAAGCTAATTAACATATCCACCACCTCAAACTAACCACTAACCACTTTGTGTCATGAGAACATTTGAAATGTTCCATCAGCAATTTTGAAATGTGCATATTCTATGAAGTATCTTCAGTAGACACAGAAGTATTGGATATTATTTAATACTCGTTTTTTTTTTTTTTTTTTTTTTTTTTTTTTTTTTTTTTTTTCGAGGTAGGGTCTCACTCTGGCCCAGGCTGACCTGGAATTAACTATGTAGTCTCAGGGTGGCCTTGAACTCTCGGTGATCCTCCTACCTCTGCCTCCCAAGTGCTGGGATTAAAGGCGTGCGCCACCACGCCCGGCTTAATACTCGTGTTTTTTAAATATATTTTATTTATTGTATTTGAGAGAGAGAGGCAGATACAGAGAGAATGGTTGTACCAGGGCCTCTAGCCAGTGCAAATGAACTCCAGAACCTTGTGCATCTGGCTTACGTGGGTACTGGGGAATTGAACCTGGGTCCTTAGGCTTCACAGGCAAGCACCTTAACTACTAAGCCATCTCTCCAGCCCATCAGGTTTTTTTTCTTATCATGGAAAATTAAGAAAAAAAGCAAAATAAAATTTTTTAGTAAGAAAAGGTTTTCTACTCAAAGCCTCTATAATTGTTTTACATTAGATGGACCATGAACCAACATGGTAACAGAGGAAAGGACATATGTCAACCAATGGTGTGAATACCCAATCCTTATGCTTATGAACTGTACCAAAGATGGATAAACTTTTTGTCCTTAATAAGAAGTCGGCATTCGGTTTTTGTTTTTGTTTTTTGAGGCAAGCCCAACAGACTGGCCTTTTTTTTTTCTATCCAAGAGAGCGAAAGTAAGAGAGAGAGAATAATGGAAGAAAGAATTGGCATGCCAGGGCCTCCAGCTACTGCAATCGAACTCCAGATAAATGCACCACCTTGTGTACATGTGCAACCTTGAGTGTTTGCGCCACTTTGTGCATCTGGCTTACACAGGACCTAGAGAGTCAAACCTGGGTCCTTAGGCTTCACAGACAAGCACCTTAACCACTAAGTTATTTCTCCAGCACAATATTCCTTTTATAATGTTGACAAGATGAAGAAGCTCTCCACAATTGCTTGTCATCAAAGCCAGACTTACAGTCCTAGCCAGCACAGTAAGACTAGAAAAAGAAATGAAATGGCAGGACAGGTGTGTTAATCCCAGCAATCAGGTATCTGAGGTACAAGGTTTGCTATGAGTTCGAGGCCAGCCTGAGACTACATAGTGAATTCCAGGTCATTGTGGGCTAAAATGAGACCCTACCTCAGAAAACCAAAAAGAAAACACATAAGGATCAGAAATGAAGAAATATACACCACTCACAAATTATGATTATTGACATAAAAAACAAAATATACACCTAAGCTGGGCATGGTGGCGCACGCCTTTAATCCCAGCACTCGGGAGGCAGAGGTAGGAGGATCGCCGAGAGTTCGAGGCCACCCTGAGACTACATAGTGAATTCCAGGTCAGCCTGAACCAGAGTGAGATCCTACCTTGCAAAACTAAATATATATATATAAAATATTAGAATAGATTTAATGAAGTTGCTAGATTTTAAAATATTTTTTAAACTTTTTATGCATGTATTTGAGGGAGAGAGAAAGAGGCAGAGGGAGGGAAAGAATGGGCATGCCAGGGTATTCTAGTCACTACAAACAAACTCCAGACACGTGCACTACTTTATGCATCTATCTTACGTGAATCCTGAGGAATCAAACCTTGGTCCTTTGGCTTTAGCCTGTAGGCAAGTGCCTTAAGCGCTAAGCCATCTCTCCAGTCCGTTTTTGGTTTTCTTTCTTTCTTTCTTCCTTTTTTTTTTTTTTTTTGGTTTTTTGAGGTAGGGTCTCACTATGCAGTCTCAGGGTGGCCTCAAACTCACAATGTTCCTTCTACCTCTGCCTCCTGAGTGCTGGAATTAAAGGTGTGGGCCACCACGCCTGAACTACTTTTTTTTCTTTTTGGACTTTTGTGTTTTGTTTTCTGAGGTAGGGTCTCAGTCTAGCCCAGGATAACCTGGAATCACTATATAGTCTCAGGGTGGCCTCACAACTCATGGTGATCCTACCTCTGCCTCCAGATCCAGCCCATTTTTAAATATTTTTGTCTATTTGAGAGAGAAAGAGCATGGGAGTAGCAGGGCTTCCTGCTGCTGCAGACAAATTCCAGATACATGCACCACTTTGTACCACTGGCTTTACATGGGTATTACGTAATTAAGCCCAGACCATAAGCTTTGCATGCAAGCACCTTTAGCCACTGAGCCATCTCCCCAGTCTGGATGTTGCTAGATTTTTAAGAGATGTTTAAACTGGGTATAGTGGTTCACTCCTATAATGTTAGCACCTGGAAGGCTAAAGTAGAAGAATTATCACAAATTGTCAGTCTAGGCTACAGAGTAAGTTTCAGTCAGGCTGGGCTAGAGGAAGATCTTATGAGTCTAAGAAATATATTTTTTTTTGTTTGTATGTTTTTGAGACAGGAATTCCTAGAGCCCAGGTTGGCTTTGAACTCACTGGGTAGCTAAGAATGATCTCTTAATGAACTCTTAATCCTCTTGCCTCCACCTCTCAAGTACAGGGATTATAAGTATGTACCACCATGCCTGGTATTGGCTAGGGATCTAGCTCTGGCGGATGGCTTGCTTAGCAAAGTCCTGAGTTCCATCCATAGCTTCTCAGCAATTCTTCTGAAGAAATTCATGACCTAAGTCATCAAGAAAGATGTCCAAGAATGTTCATAGTCTAATCCTAGCACAGAGGCTGGAGGATCACAAGTTTGAGGCCAACTTCTACAGCATCCCCTCCCTCAACTGCCAGCTCCAGCAACCACCAGAGACCTGGGGAAGGAAACTCAGCTACACAGCACCCACCACAGGTGATCAGAGCAGCGACCCATGGACCCAGCCAGCATACCTGAGCCCACAGTGCAGGAAGGAGGGACCCAAGCGGGCACACAGCATAGCTGAGACCAAAGCCATCTCAAAAGGTAACTGGGCTTACACCAGGTCAGTACCTGCCCAAAGAGCCTGCATGTTTGCATATAAGCTTGCATCAGAAGTGTTAATTGCACCTTCCATGTCAAGGCAAATTATGCGTTAAATCTGATAGATGATTGGATTTGCCATTCTTTTTTTTCTTTTTCTTTTATTTTTTATTTATTTTTGGAGAGAGAGACAGAGAGAGATAGAGAGGGAGACAGAGATGGGCGTGCCAGCAGTCTCTCAGCTGCTGTGAACGAAATCCAGATGCGTGCGCCCCCTTGTGGGCAAGTGCGGCATTGCACCCTTGCATCACTTTGCATCTGGCTAAACGTGGGACCTGGAGATTGGGACCACTGGACATTGGAACCAGCATTCTTAGGCTTAGCAGGCAGGCGCCTTTGCCGCTAAGCCATCTCTCCAGCCCAGATTTGCCATTCTTAAATAAGCTATGTTTTGGGGTTGACATTTGTTGCTTCCTGGTTTATAGTGCCTTTGTCTCTTCCTCTATCATTCGTGGGAACAGGGTCTCACTCTGCCACAAGTTGACCTTTACAGACCAGAAGTCTCAGCCTCCCAGTTGACAGGATTAAAGGTGTGGGGCAACACACCTTCTGTTTGTTGTCTCCAAGACACTCCCCTCTCCTTAAAAGATAGACCCTATCTTAGGGTGAAAGGATGGAAAATGGTATTTCAAGCAAATGGGTCTAGGAAACAAGCCGGTGTTGCTATCCTAATATCTTACAGGATAAACTTAAAACCAACATTAGTGAGGAAAGATAAAGAAGGTCACTTTATATGGATTAAAAGAACAATTCAGGGCTGGAGAGATGGCTTAGCAGTTAAGGCACCTGCCTGCTAAGCCTAAACAACCCAGTTCCAATCTCCAGGTCCCACGTTTAGCCAGATGCAAAGTGACGCAAGGGCGCAATGCTGCACTTGCTCACAAGGGGGCACACACATCTGGATTTTGTTCACAGCAGCTGAGAGACTGCTGGCACACCCATTCTCTGTCTGTCTCCTTCTCCCTCTCTATCCTCTCTCTGTCTCTCTCCAAAAATAAATAAAAATAAAATTTAAAAAAAAAAGAACAATTCAACAGGAAGACAATATAATTCTAAATATATATGCACTTAATATGGGGGCTCCCAATTTCATCAAACAAACACTATTAGACTTAAGGTCACAGGGAACTGGGCATGGTAGCACATGCCTTTAATCCCAGCACTCAGAAGGCTGAGGTAGGAGGATTGCTGTGAGTTCGAAGCCACCCTGAGACTACATAGTAAATTCCAGGTCCGCCTGGGCTAGAGTGAAACCCTACTAAAAAAAAAAAAAAAAAAAAAAAAAAAAAAAAACTTAAGGTCACAGATGAACACCAAACACAGTTGACTTCAATACCACTCTCATCAAGTGACAGGTGATACTGGCAAAAAATAAACAGAGACATCTGGATTCTAGTATGTCATGGAACAAATAGACATAACAGATATTTACATAACATGGAACAGTCTCTAAAATAGACCATATATTAGGACACAAAGCAAATCTTAACAAATACAAGAAAACTGAAATAATTCCTTGTACTCTATCTGATCACAATGGGATTAAACTACAAATCAGTAACAAGAAAAATTATGGAGCATACACAAAATTATGGAGACTAAACAGTACACTACTGAATGATGAATGAGTCATTGAAGAAATCAAAAAGGAAATCAAAAAATTCATAGAATCAAATGATAATGTGAACACAACATAATAAAACCTTTGGAACACAATGAAGGCAGGCCTAAGAGGGAAATTTGTAGCTTTAAGTGCCTATAAAAAGAAATTATAAAGGTTGCAAATAAACAACTTAATGCTTCACCTTAAGACCTTGGAAAAAGAAGAACAAAGCAAGCCAAAAATCAATAGACAGGAAAAAATAATGAAGATTAGAGCAGAAATTAATGAAATAGAAACAACAACAACAAAAAAAAAAACAATCCAAAGAATCAATGAAACAAAGAGTTGGTTCTTTGAAAGGATAAACAAGATTGCTAAACCCTTAGCAAATCTGACCAGAAGAAAGAGAAAAGAGACACAAATTAATAAAATTATAGCTGAGAAAGGTACCATTACAACAGATACCAAAGAAATTCAGAAAATCATAAGGACTTACTTACTTTAAGAATATATGCTCCTCTAAGTTTCAAAATCTGAAATAAATGGATGATTTCCTAGATTTATATGACCAACCAAAATTAAATCAAGCTGAGATAAACCATTTAAATAGACCTATAACAAGTACAGAGATCCAAACATTTATTTTTTTAAAAAGTCTCCCAACTAAAAAAAGTCCAGGCACAGATGGATTCACTAATGAATTTTACCAGACCTTCACAGAAGAACTAACACTCCAGTTGCTCAGGAAATAAAACCACTAATCAAGCACTGGGACCTCATGAAATTACAAAGCTTTTGTACAGCAAAGGACACTGTGAATAGAGCAAAGAGGCAACCTACAGAATGGGAGAAAATCTTTGCCAGCTATACATCTGACAGAGAATTAATATCTAAGATATAAAAAGAACTGAGAAAACTAATAAGAAATCAAACAACCCAATTTAAAAAATGGGCTAAGGAACTAAATAGAGTTCTCAAAAGAAGAAATACAGATGGCATATAAACATCTAAAAAATGTTCTGCATGCTTAGCCATCAGGGAAACACAAATTAAAACTATTTTGAGATACCATCTCACTCCTGTCAGAATGGCTATCATCAAAAAAACAAATGACAATAAATGCTGGTAAGGATGCAGAAAAAGAGGAACCTTTCTATACTGTTGGTGGGAATGTAATCTGGTATAGCCATTATGGAAATCAATGTGGAGGCTCCTGAGACAGCTAAAAATAGATTTACCAAATGACCCAGCTATACCACTTCTCAGCATATATCCTAAGGACTCATCTCACTACCTTAGAGATACTTACACAACCATGTTTATTGCTGCTCTATTCACAGTAGCTAGGAAATGGAACCAGCCTAGATGTCCCTCAACTAATGAATGGATAATGAAGATGTGGTACATTTATACAATGGAGTTCTATTCAGTGGTAAAGAGAAGTGAAATTTTTGTCCCAGAAAGCCAAACATCCCATGTTCTCTCTCATATGTGGAACCTAGCTATAAATGGTCAGACTTATGTGTAAGCTGGAGTAAAAATCGGTTGCAGAGGCCAATAAGCTAGAAAAGGACTATAAGGGTGGGAGGAGAGGGGAAGACTTGATGGAATGGTATTGTATATATGTAAATAGACAAACAGATTAAAGGGGGTGGAATGGCCTAAGCAAGGTCAGGGGAAGAGATTGAGTAAAATTTTTTAAAAAGGTGGGGTCTGGAGAGATGGCTTAGCAGTTAAGGAGCCTTCCTGCCAAGCTTAAGAATGCCCATTCGATCTCCAGTTCCCACATTTAGCCAGATGTAAAGTGACACAAGGGCACAATGTCGTGTTTGCCCACAAAGGGGCACGTGTGTCTGGAATTCATTCACAGTGGCTGAGAGACCACTGGCGCACCCATTCTCTCTCTTTGCCTCTTCCTGTCTGTCTGTCTGTCTGTCTGTCTCTCTCTCTCTCTCTCTCTTTCTCTGTGTGTGTGTGTGTGTGTGTCTCAATAATAATAAAAAAGGGTGGGGGATAATCAATATTCAGGATATTATGAATAATCCATATGATAACCTATTAGACTATACATATATACCATAGACTATTAGTAGAAAAATTTCAGTGCCAGGGATGGGATACTTTCCAGTGAGTTATTGGCCAGGGAGTTACCTGATGCCCCCAAAACATTACAGGCTATTGCCAAGGCTTTTTTTTTTTTTTTTTTTTTTTTTTTTTTTTCCACCAGAAATAGAGGTAAGACCCTATTGCTGAAGACTCCACATGCTTGGGCTGCAAGGTCACCAAGAAATCAAATTGGGGCTGTGTGGGTTTTTACCATTTCCCAGGGTCGTTGGACACCAACATCCCAGGTGAGGGAGGGAGGAGTCGGGGAAAAGCAGCAGGGTCCTGGAGCAGCGGGTGAGTGCGACCCGAACATGACGGGGCAATGAACACCCAGGAGACCATCTGATGGACAGCACTCGTTTATTCAAAAGGGGAGTAGGTTTATAAACACTTGGGGAAGGTTGAGATGGCACATACAGACTATATGGCAATCGGATGCATAGTTTATGGGCTGTTATCAAGGTGGAGGAAGAACTAGTAACTTCAAAGCTGTTGGGGGGAGGAGTTGTGAGAGAGATAAGGGGAAGGGCAGAAGGCTGTGACTTCAAAGCTGTGGGGGTGAGAGAGATGGTAGAAAGCCTACATGACTTCAGCCACATAAGGGTCTCTTGGGCAGCTAGCTACAAGGTCAGGAACTGTGCGGGGGGCAAAGTCTGACTTATCGTCAGAGCCTTTTGGGGTCCAGGGGGAGGGCTTCACCAGTTCTGCCCACTCTGGGCGATGACAGGGCACACTACAACCTACAATGTAGGGAAGGCCAGTCACGGTCGCCAGGGACTCCTGATGATAGTGCCAGCTGCAACCCCACAGCCCAGGGTCCCCAGCCATGTCCAACAGTTCAGGACAGCCTCCTCACAGTCCCAGCCCGTTTTTAGCAATGCCCAACGGGGCTGAGCTGAAAACATCCTCCCTGTAGACCAGCTGACAGAAAGCTGAAAAAAGCTGCACTGCAGGCAGTCCTATGGGAGACAGAAGTCATCAACGGTGAAAACAGTGGACACCGCAAGCCTCAAGTTTAGCCAGTCAGGCCAAATGAGCCAATGGGTGCATGTCTGTTATGGGAGAAACCAATCACTCTCTAATTGGACTGGAGGCCCGCTCCACGGGAGGGTATACATGCCTGATACTGAAAACCTATGACAGGAAAGATCATAAGCCCTAGGGGTACAACGCCTGCTGGTGTCTGGCTAAATGCATATACTATGCTCACCAAACTGCCCAGTAAACACTTCTCTTAATGTTCATACCCATATATTAATACTACTCTCATTTTTAATTAGAGAAGCTTCTCTTCAGATGGCAGTGGCCTCTGGGATGACTCAAAAGGCACCATAAAGCCGGGCATGGTGGTGCACATCTTTAATCCCAGCACTCGGGAGGCAGAGGTAGGAAGATTGCCTTGAGTTAGAGGCCACCCTGAAAGTACATAGTGAATTTCAGGTGAGCCTGGACTAGAGTGAAATCCTACCTCGAAAAATAAAAAAATAATAATAAAGTAAAGCACCATAGTGCTGAAAAAAGTGACAGAGGAGTGCTCAGTAGTGAAGCATCTCTATCTATCACACCTTCTAAGGTTCAGGGTCTATTGAGGAAGAGGTAGTGAAAGAATGGAAGAGCCAAAGGAGGGGTAGGACTCCTTACAATGAACTCTTCCAGACACAAAATGGCCTGGATATCCATGACTTCATAGTGTGTGGCACTACCTACACAAGACCCTCATAACAGGAGGAAAGGATGGTAACATCAAAATAAAAAAAGACAGTAATTGAGAGGGGGAAGGGATATGATGGAGAGTGGAGTTGCAAAGGGGAAAGTGAGGAAGAGGAATTATCATGGTTTATTGGCTATAATTATAGAAGTTGTCAACAAAAAAATGTTTTTAAAGAGTAGGCATTACAGGGGTGTCAGATGCCTAGAGTGTGCCAATGAGGGGAATGTTAATGAAGAAAGACTGGGAAGGGTGTCATTGCCTCTGAGCCAGAAAAGAAGAAAAGGCGAAGTGTCAACAAATGGAAGCAGAGGCGCCAGCTGCAGAAGGTTCCGTGTGTTTGGAGCAGAATGGTGCTAGGTTTCATGGTAGTGGCGGTGTTTTTGGAGCCCAGGTCTCTACATAGCCAAGGCTGGACTGGAACTCCCAGTCCTCTAGCATGGGCCTCCTAACACTGGGATTTAAACAGGCATGTCTCTGTTTAGACTCGGATCCTGAGTAAACAACTCAGGCTTTTTTTTTTTTTTTAAGCCGGCCCACTCAAGCTGGGCAATCCCCAGTAAACACCTGTTTGCACAATCGAGGTCATGCCCAAGGGTGTGTTTGCACAATGACCTGTTTGCACAATCTCGGCTGACAGCTGTATTCCAGCCAAAGCAGGCCCTGGCAGATGAGCAGTGCCTCTACTTCCGCACACTCGGGCTGCCTAGCCCACCCACCCTGCCTGACCAGGCAGTTCCCTGTCCCACACAGCAGTAGGGCACATCTCAGGTGGTAACAGAAACAGACACGATGAAGCCCTTGATAAGTTGGACTGCCAAGAATAGGGTCCCCTTGCCAGGAGATGGGAGGGCAACAGTCTAATCCATAGAGACCTCATCTGATGGAGAAGGGGCAGGAGGAAAGATGGGGAGAAGGAAGTCTCCATCAAGAATTTAAGCCTACGTTGCAACCACTTGTTAAGCTTTCCTATGAGCCTGGCTTTGTTCCATGAGCCTTCATTTCTCTCCAGAATCCTATGAGGCAATTCCCATGATCCCCATCATAAAGACGAGATAACTGAGGCGCAGAAAGATTTAACAACTATTCCAGAGTCACACTGGAAGTAAATGGCAAAACCAAGCAGTCTAATTCCTCGGCCCATGCTCCCATGATCTCTACTCCCTAATGTCTCTCCCCCATGGAAAGTTCTTCCTTAAATCTCACTTTCATTTCCTTAAATCTAATCTTCATTTCAGCTGCAATAGTTCTGCTTCCTGATGTAGGTCCTCAAAGGAGAATGGCGCACCAATGAGATGGGGGAAAAATCGTGTTCTGAAATAGTGAAGTGTGCAGAGTGGAAAAGTGAAAGTAATTTTTAAAAATATGTTTCTTTATTTGTAAGCAGAGGGAGACAGAGAGAGAGAGAGAGTGGGAGTGCCAGGGCCTGTAGCCACTGCAAACAAACACCAGACACAAGTGCCACTTTCTGCATCTGGCTTTATGTGGGTGCTGGGGAATTGAACCTGTGTCATTAGATTTTGCAGGCAAGTGCCTTAACCACTGAGCCATCACTCCAGCCCAGTGAAAGTAGTTTTATTAATTACCTACTATGTGCTGGTTACTGTGATAAGCACTGCACTTCTTTTTGTTTTATATTGATTTTTGCATGTTTATGCATGTGTATATATGCATGTTCAACTTGTGTATGGATGCCATATGGAAGGGTACACATGCACGTATGTGTGTATGTATATGTGGAAGCCAGAGGTTGATGCCAGGTATCTTTCTCAATCACTTTCCATCTTATTTATTGGGACAGGTGCTCTCATAAAACCCATAGTTCATGGGTTCAGCTAGACAAGCAAGCCAGCTTGCCCTGGGGATCTGTCTCAACCTCCCATGCCTAGCGTGTGCATAGATGCTCAGTCAGGCCCTTGCACTTGTGTGGCAAGCACTTGACCTACTGAGCCATCATTCCACTCCTTTATTTCACTTTGTTTGGGTTTGTTTCTGTATTTTAGGTGTGTGTGTGTGTGTGTGTGTGTGTGTGTGTTTGCGTTTGCTTGCTTTTGAAATAAAGTCTAGCCTAGGCTGGCCTGGAGCTTGAGATCCTCCTGCCTCAGCCTCCCAAGTCACAGACATGTGCCAGCCAGCCAGCCGAGCCTGCATTTCTGAGCACTCATTTCATCCTTCCCAAACCCCAGGAGGAGTTACCATCCCTGCGACAGGTAAGAAAGCAGAGCTGAAAGCCCAGCAGATGCGCCATGAGTGCTGTCTCCACCTCACACTATGCTGAGCTAGAGACCAGAGACCAGGGCAGTTTCTGCCCTCAGAGTTCACAGTCCAATGGAAGAGGCAACCAACAGTCCACCACCCTGTTACAGGATGGATGGATGAAGAAGGGGACACTTGACTCGGCTCAGCTGAGGAACTTGGCCAGGCTGGATCCCTGAGCTGAGTCAGGAAGAGCACTTACCTGGGCGGAGATGACAGGGGGTCACTTATCTGGTAAGAACAGAAGTGTCACAGAGCCCAGAACAGGCAGGAAAACACAAGCCATTGGGCCTGACCCAAGCATGAGCCATGCATGAGAGACAGAGACTGACACCGTGGGAGAGGGAGGTGAATAGCTTGCTTGAACCACAAAGGAATCAGGAGACAGACTCTAAAGAAAAGCAAGAGAGATGGGGCAGGAGAGATGGCTTAGTGGTTAAGGCGTTTGCCTGCAAAGCCAAAGGACCCAGGTTTGATTCCCCAGGACCCACGAAAGCTAGATGCACAAGGTGGTGCATGTGTCTGGAGTCCATTTGCAGTGGCTGGAGGCCCTGGCATGCCCATTCTCTCTGTGTCTGTCTCTCTCTTCTCTCTCTCTCTCTCTCTCTCTCTCTCTCTCTCTCTCTCTCTCTCTGTCTCTCTCTCTGCTTGCAAATAAATAAATAATTTTTTTAAAAAAGAAAAAGAAAAGCAAGAGAGGAGAAAGGTGTAGATCTGGAGCAGAGCATGATCAGAGCTCCATAAAGGCCAGAGCTGGAGCCACCTGCAAGTCCCCAGTTCTTTTTTTTAAAGATTTTTTACATTTTTATTTATTTATTAGAGACAGAGAAAGGGGGAGAGAGAGAGAAAGAGAGAATGAGAATTCATGCGCTAAGGCCTCTAGCCACTGCAAACAAACTCCAGATGCATGCGCAACCATGTGTATCTGGCTTACGTGGGACCTAGAGAATCGAACCGGGGTCCTTAGGCTTCACAGGCAAGTGCCTTAACCACTAAGCCATCTCTCTAGCCCCTTTTTGTTTGTTAAAGATTTTTTTTAAGTCTCCAATTCTTGCACTTAGTCAAGAAGCTTGTCTTCCTGATGAGGGACATGGGCAAGAAGGAACAGAAGGCATGATTCTGGGTCCCTTGGGTGGGTGACTTGAAAGAAGGAAGGAAGGGATTGTGGATAATTTTCCAAGATGAGGAACATGGAAACTAGGGGCAAATTGGTTGAAGTAAGGGGGATTCATCCATCCAATTAATAAGTCAGCAAGCATGGATTGAGGTCTAACCATATGACAGGCAGTTGTGGATATCAACATTGTAGACACGGAGCTAGAGCTACAGGGATGTGGTGGGGGCTTGTTTGCTTGGTGGGTTTTGCATGTTGGTTGGTTGGTTGCTTTAGAAACAAGGTCTTAAATCTATAGTCCAAGCTGACTTGAAACTAATTTATGGATCGCAGGCTAGTTTCAAATTCACAGCTATCCTATTCCATCTTGGCCTCCCAAAAACTGGGATGACAGGCATGTGCCACCACACCTGGCTGAGGTTACACTTTTGAACAGAACAGACAAAACTTTTGCAATCGTGTTTAGTTCCATTCTAGTAGAAGTAGGGCAGCCATTATCATAGGGTGACAGGGGATAGGCAGTGAGGAACAGGGTGTCATTTTTTTTAAAGAGTGCTCAAAGAAGGCTTCAATGGGAAGGTGATATTTAAGCAAAGATCTGAAGAAGGGAAGGAAGTGATCCCATGTCCCCCCTCCAAAAAAAAATGGAAGGAAGACATCCAGGCCAAAGAAATAATAAGTGCAAGGTCCCAAGGCAAGAATCAACTTGTTAAATTCAAGAAATAAGGAAAGGGCTGGGGAGATGGCTCAGCCGGCACTTGCTTGCAAAGCCTACCATCCCAGGTTCAATTCCCATGTACCCATATAAATTCAGACGCACAAAGTGACACTTGCATCCGGAGTTTATTTGCAGCAGCAAGAGGGCCTGCTGTGCCCATACTCTCCCTCTCCTTCTCTCTCTCTCTGTCTCCTCATATAAATAAAACTAATTTAGGAGCCAGGTGTGGTGGCGCACACCTTTAATTCCAGCACTCAGGAGGCAGAGGTAGGAGGATTGCCATGATTTCGAGGTCACTCTGAGACTACAGAGTGAATTCCAGGTCAGCCTGGGCTACAGAGGAACCCTACCTTGAAAAACCAAAAAAAAAACTAATTTAAAAAAAGAGAGTGCTTCCGGTGTCCAGAGAATTCAACAGATCCTGTAGCCAGTGGCAGCAGCCAGTGGTGGAACGGGAGGAGAGGGAAGCTCCTGTGGACTGCAGCCTGGGTCGTGGGACGCCACCAGTACATGTCAGCAGCTAAACTATGCACTCCTCCAGGGCAGGTGCCGTTTTGCACTCAGCTTTGTACCCTCAGCATCTAGCAGTGTTGGCAGGAGGTAGGCACTCAAGAATGTATGTTGAATGAACAATGCCTATGACAAGCAACTGGACTTTATTTTTTCTTGGCCCTTGCTCCTATGACACATCTGACTGCCATTGTCACCCCTTCAGAGCAGAACTTCTCTACGGAATGTGGAAGGGAAACAGCTATGGCCAAGGACATCCTAGGGGAAGCCAGGCTGCACTTCGATGAGCTGAATAGCTGTGGGTGTTGGACCCAGGGGTTACCCAGCAGACCATAGAGCTCAAGGAAGAGTGCAAGGACTTTGTGGACAAAATTGGCTAGTTTCAGAAAGTAGTTGGTGGTCTAATTGAGCTTGTTGACCAACTAGCAAAAGAAGCAGAAAATGAAAAGATGAAGGCCATTGTGCTTGGAACCTACTCAAATCCATAGCGAAGCAGAGAGAAGCCCAGCAGCAGCCACTGCAAGCCCTGATAGCAGAAAAGAAAATGCAGCTAGAAAGGTATCTGGTTGAATATGAAGCTTTGTGTAAAATAGAAGCAGAACAAAATGAATTTATTGACCAATTTATTTTTCAGAAATGAACTGAAAAAAATTTTTTTATAGCAGGAAGGCAAAAAAGCACCACACACACACACACACACACACACACACACAAAACAATCACCAAACCTCTGTATCATTCCAGTAACTTGACTAAACTCAAGCATGTTGTGACAGTGTAGAAGGAACGCAGCCATCAGAAGGTGGCAGTCCCGAGTCTGGGGAGCTGGTACTAAACATTAGTGTGCGGCCACTGCTGGTAGCAAGGCAGCCTCGACCTCTCCTGTGCAATCTTCAATCTTCCTATGATCTAAACACTCTGTAAACTCTGAACCGCTGTTTTGTAAATTCAAGCTTTGGAAGGAAAAGCAATAAATTTACATTTTCAAGTGGCAAAAGAAAAAAGAAACGATGTGTTTGCATACTAAGTACATCCATAACTAATAAACAGAAATTAAAAAAAAAAAAGAAAGAAAGAAGGAAAACAAAGCAGCCGAGAGGGAAGCAGAAGAGAGCTCAGGCAGGTACATGCCTGGCAGACCACTAACAGGGCTTTAACTTTGAGTGAGACAGGAGCCATTGGGAAGGGTTTGAGGCAGAGGGTGACATGGCCTGACTTCTGGTACCATCATTTCCCTCTTCCCTGCCCCCATTCCTCTGAGGGCCCCCAAGGAGATTGCTGGTATTGACCATGGGGTATGTTTGGCCTGACTTCTGTTTGTCCGGCATCACACTGGCTGTTCCAACATGTGACAGTGAAAATATTCAAACATGGAAATTTACCGTGAACACCTTTTGTGGCAGTTACCTTCTTGTTGCTGACACAAAGCACCTGACCAAAAGCAGCTTGTAGGAGAAAAGGGTTTATTTTGGCTTACAGTCTTGAGGGGAAGATCCATGATGGCAGGGGGAAATGTGGCATGAACAGAGGCTGAACATCACCTTCTGGTCAACCTCAAGGGACAACAGCAGCAGTAGAGTTTGCCAAACACTGGCAAGAGGAAGCTGGCTATAACAATCATTAATCTACCCCCAGCAACACACCTCCTCCAGCAAGGATCCAGTTCCCAAATTGCCACCAGCTGGGGACCTAGCATTCTGAACACATGGGTTTATGGGAGACACCTGAATCAAACCACCACCCCTATATATCCAGGATGATGGTTACATTTTCAAAGAAGAGTTGGGGGCTAGAGAGATGGCTCAGCAGTTAAGCTGTTTGCCTGCAAAGCCTATGACCTGAGTTTGATTCCCCAATACCCACGTAAAGCCAGTTGCACAAAGTGGCACATGTGTCTGGAGTTTGTTTACAGTGGCTAGAAGTCCTGGTTATTTCTCTCTCCCTCTCTCTCTCTCTCCTTACAAATAAATAATTTTTTTAAAAGAGAGAGAGAGGGCTGTGGGCTGGAGGGATGGCTTACCGGTTAAGGTGTTTGCCTGCAAAGCCAAAGGACCCAGGTTCGATTCCCCAGGACCCACATTAGCCAGATGCACAAGGGGGCACATGTGTCTGGAGTTTGTTTGCAGTGGCTGAAGGCCCTGGCACACCCATTTTCTCTCTCTGTGTCTCCCTCTTTCTCTATCAAATAAATAAATAAATATAAAATTTTTAAAAAATTAAAAAGAGAGAGAGAGGGCTGGAAAATGTTCCTGGTATGCCCATTCTTTCTATCGCTCTGTCTTCTCGCTATTTCTCTCTGCTTGCCAATAAACAAATAAATTGTTTTGAAAGAAAGAGAGAGAAGAGTCTGTGGGATTGGCTTGAGTAGACAAAGCTTGTGGGAAATCAGAAAGGTTGCCACAGGCAGCTGGGGACTCATGTGGAGCCACAGTTCCAGCTCAGGTCTGCCCACCACAATAGACCCATGAACCCACTTTCCCTAAAAGGATAACATGTTATATACATACTCCCAGTCTGCTGGTGCCTAACCTTTGTGGGGCTGTGAAGCACACATACTGTGAGTAGTCTCAATCTATAGAAAAGCATCTGGACCCACATAAACCCAGATGCACAAAGTGGCACATGAGTCTGTAGTTCATTTGCAGGTGCAAGAAGCCCTGGTGTGTCTATTCATTCTCTCTCTCTCAAATAACTAAAACTATTTTTTTAAAAATAAAGGAAAGGGCCAGGCGTGGTGGCGCACGCCTTTAATCCCAGCACTCGGGAGGCAGAGGTAGGAGGATCGCCGAGAGTTCGAGGCCACCCTGAGACTACATAGTGAATTCCAGGTCAGCCTGGACCAGAGTGAGACCCTACCTCACAAAACCAAAAAAAAAAAGAAAGAAAGAAAGAAAGAAAGGAAAGCTCTCAGAGAAAGAATAAGTCACACCCAGGAGAACAGACATGGGCTTCTCAAAGGAAAGTCACTCTTAAGTGTCTTGGAATTAGCCACATATACAGCTCTCAAGTTACGTCTCAGACTTCTTCTTTTGATGCAGAGCCTCACAGTAGCCTAGGCTTACCTGGAACTCACTCTGTTGCTTCAGCCTGGCCTCAAACTCATGGTCCCAAGGCCTCTCTTGAACAACCCCATCTTGTCCCCAAAGCCCCTTTTTCCATGTGCTTTGACTGAGAGAGATGGTAGAAAGAGAAGATGGAAGTGTGGGTTACACTAACTTGGAGGATGGTCCTGGGTACTGAGCGATGGCCCCCAACCACCTTGGAGTCTGACCCCGCCCAGCCTCAAAACATGGAGTTCAGGATATCCGGAGGCAGGGGAAGGGACCGCCGTTGCCACATACTCAGCCCTTTAAGACCCCTGAGGCAGGAAGGTCACCAGCTCACCAGTTTCCCTCAGGCTCCTTCCTGAGAAGAAGGGGCTGCTTGTGCCCCCCAAGGGTAGGGGCCCAGGGGAGGGCAGAGGGAAACCGGGAAGATGTTGCAATCGCCAGTCCCCTGTCCTGTCATTAACGACAGAACTAGAAAGAGAAGTTTCAGGAACTTGCCCCAGAGAGGAGAGAAAAGGAGAGGAGAAAGCAGGGAGGCTGGGCACTCCTGCCCCAGCCCCAAAGTAAGTAGAAAAGGCTCAGAGGGTTAAACCCTAGGCGCCCCCACGCCACTCCCCCGCCTGCCAGGACTTGCTTGGCCCTGCCTCATGATCGACCCTCTGTGGGTGGCATCAGGGATGGCACAACCAAATATCTCTTTGAGGACATGAGCTGGACTCTGGGATGACCAGTCCCTCTCTGTCCCTCAGGCATGGTCCAGTCACCCATCCCACCCTGTCTGCATCTGCCTGTTTCACTTTGGCTTCCGTCTCTCCTCCCTGACCCCCTCTCTGCTTGCTTCTTCTTTGTGTCTGACTGTCTCACCATCTCTGGGCCACTCTCTCCGGCTCTCCTGGTTCCTTTTGTCTCTTAATCTTACATGCTTGGTGCCAGACCCAGCCTGTTTGGCCTCTTTGGGTCAGCATACATGCCCCCTGGGTTCATTGCCTCTGCTGTCACTCCACTCCACTCCTGTCTGTTTTGGTGGTGCTAAGGACTGAGCCTAAGGTCCTGTAGCTGCTAGACAGGCCCTCTATCACTGAACCCTATCCCCAAGCCTCCTTTTGGTTCTTGTTTTGCTTTGTTTTTGTGATGGGGTCTTGCTATGTAACCCTGGCTGGATGGGAACTTACATCACGCCTCTCACTTCTGCCTCTAAAGTGTGGATTTCAGTGCCTGGCTATTTTATATGTTTGAGACCTGATCTAAATTGTCTAGGCAGGCCCTGAATTTACAGTCCTCCTGCCTCCGTCTCCCAAGTAGCTGGGATTACAGGCCTGCAATACCAAAGTGGTTTCTGCCTTGGTCTCATCTGTGGATGGAGGAGGTATCTCTGTTCTCTCCCTCTCTCTCTCTCTCTCTCTCTCTCTCTCTCTCTCTCTCTCTCGGTTTACTCCCAGAGCCCTCCATTCCTCCTAGAAAGGATTTCAAGAGCTGAGGAAGAGAAAGGAGATGATGGGAAGACTGGGTGTGATGGGGGGAAGGAGAAAGGGGAGGAGGATAGCAAAAAGAGGGGGTGCTGTGGCAACAATTTCAGATGGCACCAGTTGTGCCAGGAGCACAGAGGGTCAAAATAGCTACAGAGCCCAACAGAGATGGCTAGAGTAATGGGGAAGGCTGAGGAGCTGAATGGAACCCCAAAATGGGGCTGTGGATGTGATGCCCACAAAAGCAAAGTAATTGTCCTAGGAGGTTGTGGGGGAGGGCACTAAGCCCCGCTGGGGCCATTGGCTAATGTCCTATCTTGGAGCTCCTAAACACAGCCCACAGTTACCAAGAGCTCGCTCCAGGCCTGATTCGGTGCTGAGGGCTTTAATCCTCATCATCCCAGTTCATCCACTGAGCAACTCTGAGAAGTGGGCACGATTGTCAATCCTTTTTTTCACAGATGGGGAAACTGAGGTTTGGAAAGAGGAAGTGACCCATCCAAGGTCACCAAGCTGGTAAGTAGCAGACCCATGAGGTCAGGTTGGATGATAAGACTAGAACTGGACCCCCAACCTCTTTGCATACTTGTCCTACGGACAGTAGATGTGTGCTCCAACAGGCCCCCAACTCCTTCTCAACCTAAGCCATGCCCAGTGCCACTGTGGAGGACTAGGGCTCATGCCAAGCATTCCAATCCCCAGAGACTTCACTGGGACTGGCTGCCCATGCTAGATAGGAACTGATGGAGAAGGATAAGGCTGGACCTGAAGCTGCCCCTTGCTCAGACAGCAGGGCCCAAGTACAATCAGATATGCATAAAGATGGGAACCAGTATCCCAAATCCTGAGCCTAAGAAGCTAAGACTTCCCCACTCTGTGTATGTGGTAGGGAAAGGAAAACGAAACCGGTGTGCTGAAGTGAGGAAGGTTATCAAACACCGATTGGTAGACAGAGGTTCTGGACCATTATGCAGGTTTCTCTCTGACTTTTAAGAGGCTATTGGAGGGCTGGAGAGGTGGCTTAGTGGTTAAGGCGCTTGCCTGCAAAGCCAATGGAGCTCAGTTCAATTCCCCAGGACCCACATAAGCCAGCTGCACAAAGTGGCGCATGCATATGGAGTTTGTTTGCAGTGGCTGGAGGCCCTGGTGCGCCCATTCTCCTTCTGTCTGTCTCTCTCTCTCTCAAATAAATAAATTATTAAAAAAAAATTTTTTTTTTTTTTTGTTTCGAGGTAGGGTCTCTCTGGCCCAGGCTGACCTCAAATAAATAAATTCATTAAAAATGGGATTAAAGGCGTGCGCCACCACGCCCGACTAAAAAATTTTAAAAAACAGGCTATTGGAGGCAAAAATGCAGCCTGTTCTCCAGTTGCCAGGTACCAGTATGGGACTGTACCTGACTAGTGGAAGGGGTCCTTTTTCTTTTTTTATTTGCTTGGTCATCAGACATCCTGATGCTGCGATGTATATGAACGCACTGGCAATTTGGGCGAGGCTCCCACAAGCAGGAATAGCAGGCCATTCTTAGCCATACCTCATGAACACAGGGGACCGCTAGGACTCCACCTGCATATCTGTCTCCAGGACATATCCACTGGCAGCAGGGATGAGGGTTGGGTCAAACACACACTCAGCAATAGAGACATTTGCATCCTTCCTGAGACAAGATCCAGCCCCCCCGCCCTCCACTTATACACTAAGGTCATGACCCTATGAGGCCAGACCCCTGATGGTCTTCACTCAGAACGAGCGGTGTATAGGACTCCTGTTTGCACCACCCCACCTCCATTCAGCCTATGTTTCCCTCTAGCCATGGCCACAAAGCCAGCTTCCCACAGGAATGTCAGCCAGCCCCTAGCCTCAGCTGCTCCTTGAAGCTCTTCTAGGGAGTCTCAGAGGCCTTGGTCTGGTTTACTTGGATGACCCCAACAGGTACTCATGAATGAGCAGCCTGTACATGCCAAAGAGTTAATACCCCCAGGGGTACCCCTTGAAAAAGGGGCAAGAAAGGTTGCCTCAGTTTTCACTCGTTACATGTGGATATAGCTACCTTTTTTGTATGTCATTATTTTGTGAATTAAGAGTATACTTTTGCCGGGCGTGGTGGCGCACACCTTTAATCCCAGCACTTGGGAGGCAGAGGTAGGAGGATCGCCGTGAGTTTGAGGCCACCCTGAGACTACATAGTTAATTCCAGGTCAGCTTGGACCAGAGTGAAACCCTACCTCGAAAAAAAAAAAAAAAGAGTATAATTTTATGATTTTGCCATGTGGTTTGCAAGTGGGGGGGAAGTTACTATGAGTGTGTGTGTGTGTGTGTGTGTGTGTGTGTTTTATTTAAGACCTTTATTAATAGGTGCTTGCAGTTTGTTAACTTTTTTAAAATCAAGTTGTAAACTTTTATTGCAAATTAAAAATGAACTTCTTGGGCTGAAGAGATGGCTTAGCGGTTAAGGTGCTTGCCTGCAAAGCCAAAGAACCCTGGTTTGATTCTCCAGGACCCACATAAGCCAGATGCACAAGGTGGCGCATGTGTCTGGAATTCGTTTGCAGTGGCTGGATGCCCTGGCGTGCTCATTCTCTCCCTCTCTCTGTCTCTTTCTCTCTCTCAAATAAATTAATTAATTAATTTTTTTTTAAATGAAGTTCTTAAAAATCTCAACTTCAGAGCTGGAGAGATGGTTTAGTGATTGGGTGCTTGCCTGTGAACCCTAAGGATCCTGGTTCGATTCTCCAGGTCCCATGTAAGCCAGATGCACAAGGTGGCACATGCATCTGGAGTGCATTTGCAATGGCTAGTGGCCCTGGTGCACCCATTCTCTCTCTCTCTCTCTCTAATAAATAAATAAATAAAAATAAATATTAAAAATATATTTTTAAAAATCTCAACTTGGACTGGAGGGATGGCTTGCAGTCAAGGCATTTGCCTGTGAAGCCTAAGGACCCAGATTCAATTCCCCGGTACCCACATAAGACAGATGCACAAGGTGGTACATGTGTCTGGAGTTCATTTACAGTGGCTAGAGGCCCTGGCAAGCCCATATTCTCTCTGTCTCTCTCAAATAAATAAATAATTTTTTTTTTAATCTTGGCTGGACATGCTGGCACACTCCTTTAATCCCAGCACACAGGAGGCAGAGGTAGGAGGATCATCGTGAGTTCAAGGCCACCCTGAGACTACATAGTGAATTCCAGGTAAGCCTGAGATAACAAAAAAGAAAGAAAGAGAGAGAGAGAAGGAAAGAGGGAGAAAGAGGAAAGAAAGAGAGAGAGAGAGAAAGCAGGCTCAATGTGACCAAATATGAAACAATTTTAAATCCTTTAAAGGTGTATTGAGAAAAAAAAAAAACCTTTGTCATTACCAAAAAGAGACATCTTTAGATAAAAATAATTAAAATAACCCATGCAGCATAGACAATGCAGATAGTTCTAATTTATCTGTTCAACAGGCATCTTTTGTTCATTTCTCATTGCTGGAATTTCACGTTCATTGCTTCTTGTTGCATGACTAACAGGACGTAAGGCAGCATTTAGTCAGCCCCGCCCTGCTCAGCCTCAGGAGCCCATGCATCTGCATCGGCTGCTCTTTGCCATCTTGTGGTTGAGGGTTCTCTGGGAGTCTGTTTCAGTAGTGGAAGCTGCGGTGGTACTGACATTGAGGTGGCTGCTGACCTTGGGTGTCATCTCCCTTGAGTTCCCTTCTCCTCTGCATTGCCATCCTCCCTGGGCTGTCTTTGGTGTTCTGTCCACCTTGCTCTCCTGCACCCTGGTTGTCAGCTCCCTCCATCACTTCTTCCTCACAGGAGGGTGGGATGCTGTGGTCCACGCCCTTGGGGCTTCCTCGTGTAGTATGGAAGGTTGGGCCTGGCCTGCAGGAGCGCTCTCCCATCCATCTTCTCTTCCCCACCCACTCTCACTATTCTGGTCATTAGTGGAGGACCCCTACGGCGTGGATAGCATCTATGATGGTTACGGCCTGCTGCATAGCCACTGCCTTGAACCAGAGCTCCAGCAGTGCTTGGAACATTTGCTGCCTGCGCACGCTTTCCTCCTTCAACAACATCCAACCCCGCAGTGTCTCCATCACCTCCTACACTGCACAGGTACTTCCCGGGGTGAGCCATCTTTATAAGGCAGTCTGGTGTGCGAATACATCTCCTTTGGTGTTATTCCTGTTGATGAAACCATACCAGTTCTTACATTGAACCATTTTACAGGTCCTAAAACCTTCCTTGCCATGACCTTCTTGTGCATCTGGCTTATGTGGGTCCTGGGGAATCGAACCATGGTCCTTGGGCTTCACAGGCAAAAGCCTTAACCACTAAACCATTTCCCCAACCCGCAATGACCTTCTTGTCCCCGCAGGCGGCCACCCTGGGCCACAGCTCCCTGCGCCACTGTGGCGCCCCTGGTGGTGCTGGGCTTTGGGGCTTGGTGTTGGCAGCTCTGGGCAAGTGGGGCAGGGCTGGTCCCTGCTGGGGCAGTTGCAGCTCCTCCACAACTGCAACTCCTCTCTGGGTGTGATGGTCTGTTTTATTTTATTTTATTTGGGGAGGGGGGGTTAGGTAGGGTCTCTCTCTAGCCCAGGCTGACCTGGAATTCACTGCGTAGCCTCAAGGTGGCCTTGAACTCAAGGCAATCCTCCTACCTCTGCCTCCCAAGTGTTGGGATTAAAGGTGGTGCCACCATCCCCAGCTTTGTTTTATTTGTTAATTTACACTATAGAGTGATATTTTCCCCCCAATATCAAGTTTTTACCCTGCATGTACTGGAGTATTTATTTTAGAAAGAAAAGGGAAAGGAAAAAGAAAAAGAGGGTAGCTGAGCCAGTGAGAAAATGCTCCTGTTCTCAGGATAAACTGTCCTGTGAGTGGACAGTTCAGTTTTACATGGCTTTCTGGAAGGTTCTAGCAGGACTGAACCCAGTTATCCATAAACGTGCCCAGATAAAGATGAACCATGTTTCAGGCTTCTCTCTTCATTGTCCCCACTCCCTCACCTGCTTCTAGAACCTTCTCTCATCTGCTTCTAGGATCCCCCCGCCCCCCCAGAATAAAATATATGCTGGCAGGCTCTTGTCTTGAGCGTGGCTTTCTGGAGGGAGACCATCTTGGGCAGGAGGAAAGAGAGAAAAGTATTGTTCCTCTCTGCTCCTTTCCCTGCTCCTTCCTGGGAGGCAGGTGTGATAAAACCATCTAGTCGGTGGTCACACAGAGCCATTTCCTGTGTGCCAGGTACAGGGGCAAAGCCCTTGCCTCTTGTCATTTCCCATCTTCCTCCTCAAGTCCTATGCAGCACAGAGTCTGCTGTTACTTCATTTTGCAAAGACACTAAGGCTCAGAGAGGTCAAGTAACCTGGCCAAAGCCCCTTGGTGGCAGAGCAAAGATTAAATTCAGTTCAGACTCCAAAGCCTTAACTACCCCTCTCTATCTCCAGGTGAGCACTAAGTTGGAGGCATGGCAGGGCTGGGAGCCTACAGCCTGACCCGAGCTGCCCTGATCCTCCTGCTGCTCCCAAGAAGTGAGTGAGGGGGTCTGGAGGGTGGGGACTGTACAAGGAAAGACCCTGGGAATGGAAGAGGGGGAATCATGTCCTACACAGCCACATGGCTCCTGAGAATCCCAGGGGGCTCAAGCCTGAGCTCCAGAAGGAGCATCTAGTCCTACCCAGAGATCCCACCCACCAAGAGGAAGTGTGACAGCGTAAGGGCTGGTCAGCCTACAAAAGACATCCAGGCCATGCCTGCTAATTCCTCGGGGCTATCAGAAGAGATCTGAGTCCTCCACCGCCTCGGTAGGATAAAGCATAAACTAGGAGCTGGGCATTGGTAGTGCATTCTGTAATGCCAGCACTCATGAAGGCAGGGGAATCGGGAGTTCAAGGCCATTCTCAGCTACATATGAAGTTAGAGGCCAGCTAGATGAGACAGAGTCTCAGAACAGAGATAGAGAAGTCCCCAAGGGCCCACCCCACTCTGTGCCAGGCCTGAGTGTAGTGGGGAAGTAGCAAAGCAGCCCTGTCTCTATAATTACATAGAAAAGTAAGAGCTTTGGGAAATGACAGGGGCTTTACCTAGCCTGGTTGATCAGAGTAGAGTCTAGCGTCCCAAAATTCCAATGAGAGAGGGCTGAGAGAGAGGGAAAAAAACACACCGCAAAGAGAGGACAGGAAGGCAGAGGTTCACAGATACGGAGAGATGGTGGAGTCTCTGCAGGAACAGATCCAAGGACTGTAAAGAGAGATAAAGATCTGAGCCAGGACAGAGAGAGTGAGCCAGGCACCAGGGCACAGGGCTGCATGTGGGATCTGGAACTTGCAGTTTTATCTTGGGGAGAGGGATGGCGTTACAGTGACCTTCTCATTGCTGATACAGAAGCAGCTTGTGGGAGGAAAGGGTTTATTTCAGGCTTATGGATTCCAGGGGAAAGGTCCTCATGGTGGAGGAAGCTGGCTCACTTCATCACATATCCACAGCAGAGAGACACTAGCAAGCACAAGCTGACTGTGAACCCACACCTTAGAGCCAGACCCAAGATGCACCCTCCAGTGACACACCCCTTCCAGTAGTGCTCTGCCTGCTGGAGACATAAGTCAGAAGTTTAATCTTAAAAACACTTGAGCAGGCGTGGTGGTGCACGCCTTTAATCCCAGCATCAGGAGGCAGAGGTAGGAGGATCGCCGTGAGTTCAAGGCTAACCTGAGACTACATAGTGAATTCCAGGTCAGCCTAAGCTAGAGTGAGACCCTACCTCGAAAAACCAAACAAAACAAAACAAAATAAAATAAAATAAAATAAAATAAAATAAAATAAAAAATAAAAACACTTGAGGAGCTGGAGAGATGACTTAACAGTTAAGCGCTTGCCTGTGAAGCCTAAGGACCCCTGTTTGAGGCTCAATTCCCCAGGACTCACATAAGCCAGATGCACAAAGTGGTGCATGCATCTGGAATGGACGTGCCCATTCTCTATCTGCCTCTTTTCTCTCTGTCACTGTCAAATAAATAAATAAACAAAAAAAAATTTTTAAACACTTGAGGCTATAGGGGACAGTTAAAATCAAACCACCACAAATAGTAATAGAGCAAGCACTCTACCACTGAGCTATAGCCCCAGCTCAAGGATCTGATCTTTATCTTTACCATAGTAGAAAACACTTAACTACCGGGCACAATTCTTTGTGCCTTAACTATGCTATCTCATATAATTCTTCTAGCAACATGAAGGTAGGGAGTATTTTTACACATCAAGGTGACATAAGCAATAAGCAACAGATGCAGTCTGGTTCCTGTGTTCAGGTCTGTACCCGTTGTACCATGCTGTCTTTTTTTTTTTTTTTTTCAAAGTAGGGTCTGGTTCTAGTCCAGGCTGACCTAGAATTCACTATGTAGTGTCAGGATGATCTCAAACTCACCACCATCTTCCTACCCCTGCCTAGTGCTGGGATTAAAGGCATGCATCACTACACCCAGCCCGTGCTGTCTTTGTAAGCAGGCATGTGCTTTTAAAGTGCCATGATAAAGATGGGGGGGGGGTCACACAATCAGATCTGAATTTTGCAAAGATTGTTGCGGCCACGGGTTCTTATCACTGATCATGACTTTCGCCATCCAGTCGCTCTCTGGTGGGGAGCTGGAGCTGGTTTGCAAGAACAGATTACACATGACTCTTCCAAGCTACATTCAGGGAAGGCATATTGGTAGCTGGATGTTAGCCAGGATGGAAGTGTTCACACCCCAGGAAACGCTCACACCACAGGAAGCGCTCACACCACAGGAAGCGTTCACACCACAGGAAGCTATACATACCCAGATCAGGAGATTCTCACCTCTACAGAGCCTATTGGTAAGATTGATAATCAGTAGTAGTTCTATCTCCCCCTGTAGAGCTTCTTGGGTCACCACAGGCACACACCCTTCCCATTCCAGCTCCCACGTGTTGAGGGGTGGGACAGACAGAGGAGGGCTCTGAGTCTAGCAGGACAAAAGCCTCCACATGACTCAGGTGAGCCTGGCAGAAAAGTCTTCCAGGGCTCATCTTCTTCCACCCTTCTTCCAGGCCTGGAGAGCTGTGGGCACATCAGGATCTCAGCCCCCATTGTCCATGTTGGGGACCCCGTCACAGCCTCCTGCACCATCAGCCAAAACTGCAGCCACCTGGACCCCAAGCCACAGATTCTATGGAAACTGGAAGATGAGGCAAAGCAGCCTGGGGACAGGCAGCAGCACCTGCCCGATGGGACCCTGGAATCCACCATCACCCTGCCCCACTTCAACCACACTCGGGCTTTTCTCTTCTGCTTCCTGCAGTGGGCCAACAGTCCGCAGATTCTGGATCAAGCTGAGCTACGGGCAGGCTGTAAGTCCCTCTGGCCATCTACCCACTCTGCCTCCAGTGCCCTCCTGTCCATACCAGGGAGAGCAATGTCTGATCTTTCGGGGGCATAATAGCAAGGGATGGTTCCCACCAGCATTCTGACATTTAAGATGAGGAAAGTGACATTTAAGGAGAGTGAGTACTTGCTGAAGGCCAATGCAAGTATGCTAGTGTGGAAAGCATTTGTCTGCATGGCTGCTGAGCAAACCCAGGGCCTCATCCACAGTGACAGGGATGGGGGGTCCGGGGAGGTCATCCTCCACCGGCTGAGCTCGCTCCCAGCTCCTCCCCAGCTCATTCCCATTCCTTTTCAAACCAAGCACCATGACATTTGCACCAAGTCGAGGTCTACACAACAAACGGGGACCAAGGCTCTTACAAAAAAAAAAATCAGTGATAGCAGGGCTGGAGAGATGGCTCAGCAGTTAGCTGAGCTTCCTGTACAAGCATGAGGGCCTGAGACCACCAGAATTCAAATCTCCAGATCCCACATAGACGTCTGGGCATGGCCGTGCATGCCTATGATCACAGTTCCTCAGGACAACAGACACCCAAGAATCACTGGAGCTCTGCAAGCTTCAGAATCAATAACGAGACTCTGGCCCAAAACAAGACAAGCCAAAGAGTGATGAGGTAGGACATCGATGTTCTGATGTGACCACCATAGGCAAGCATATGGGGTGCCATACCACACCATTCACACACACACACACACCACACACCATTCATACACACACACCATTCACATGCACTCACACGCACACACACACACCATTCATACACACACACCATTCACACACACGCACCCCATACACATGCACGGACGCACCAAAATAAAAAAGGAATTAGTAATAGTTCAGTGGCAGGCCGCTTTCTTTACATCCTACCCTGGATTCCATCTCTAGCATAACACAAATCAGTAAGCGAGCCAGGTGTGATGGCACATGTCCATGATCCCAGTACTTAGAAGCTGAGGCAGGAGGATCATGAGTTCAAGGCCAGTCTAGGCCTCATAGTGAGACTTTGTCTCCGAGAAGAGAAGAGAAGAGAAGAGAAGAGAAGAGAAGAGAAGAGAAAAGGCCAAGTCTGTCGTAGTATTAGGTAACACCTCCACGCACATTGTGTTGAGTATTTGACATTTAAGAAGTCATTCAGTCATCACAGGAACTTAGGTGGCAAGTGTAGTACAGATGAGGAAACTGAAGTGTGGAGCAGCAGTTCAGTCACTTCAGGAAAACACAGCAAGTGAGTGGCCGAGACGGAATGGAAACCTAGACTTCACGGGCACTGACAAAGGTGCCACCAGACTGACAGGTGTTCTGGGATACTCAACCTTATACCTGCCTGTAACTCGGCTGCCTCCAGGGCTACACTCCATGGAGACTGGGGAGGACAAGGTTAGCCCAGAGAGACTAGCCCAAGGAAACAAGACCACAAATCTCCCCCACCCTGCCCAACCCTTACATTGTTCCTATCCCACACAGACCCTCCCACAACACCCTCCAATCTGTCCTGTTTCATGAACCTCACAATCAACAGCCTCACCTGCCTGTGGGAATCAGGCCCCGAGACCCACCTGCCCACCAACTACACCCTAAAGAGCTTCAAGTGAGTAGAGCCCCCATGCCAGCCCCTTCCTGTGGGTCCTGGGCACGAGTTACCATGGGAGGGGGGGCCTGGCCTTCTTCCTCTGCCTGGCACCCCAAGCCCAGCCTGTTGGCAGGAGCCGTGTGAACTGTCGGAGCCAGGAGGACCCCGTTGTGGACTGCGTGCCTGAGGAAGGGCAGAGCTACTGCTCCATCCCCCGCAAACACCTGATCTTATACCAGAATATGGTCATCTGGGTGCAGGCAGAGAACGCACTGGGGACCAGTGCATCCCCACGGCTGTGCCTTGACCCCATGGATGTTGGTGGGTAACACTGGATGCAGAAAAGGGGAGAGACACCCCCAAGTGGCCAGACCTAGAGAGGCCCAGGGAAGTAAGCACAAGCCTAGTTACAGACAGGGAGACCCTAGAAGACCTCAGTAGAGAGGCAGAGATGGAGAAATGGGGACCCAGAGGCTAGGAAATGCCTTCCTTCTTTCAACCAAGTTCTTGAGCAAAACTAACAACCGGTAAAAAGGCCCTGAGAGGCAGGAATGTGAAGAAAAGACTTAGAACTACCTGGGCAGAGTCTACATTAATGTTCAATATTTTTGATATGTTCAAGTATTGCATTTGTACCATTCAGTTGAACATTATGTATCCTACATATGATATTCTTAGATTTGATGAGATTGCAAGTAGCGAGTAATTAATACATTAGTTTAAACTGCTGCTATTTAAAAACATAGAATATAACTGTTTGCACTGTAAAAGATGTTGTATGTCTTCCAAAACAGGGGCTTTTTTTTTTTTTTTTTTTTGGGAATCATCTGGCCCAGGCTGACCAAAACAGGGTGGCCTTGGACTACCTTTGCCTCCCGAGTTTTTTTTTTTTTGCTTTTGCTGTCTTTAAATACATGCCTTGACAGAAAGAAAGAAAGAAAAGAAAGAAAGAAAGAAAGAAAGAAAGAAAGAAAGAAAGAAGAGAGAAAGAGAGAAAGAGAGAAAGAGAGAAAGAGAGAAAGAGGGGAGAGGAGAGGAAGAAGGGATGAAAGGGAAAGAAAGGAAGGAAGGAAGGAAGGAAGGAAGGAAGGAAGGAAGGAAGGAAGGGAAGGAAGGAAGGAAAAACTTAGAGAAAAACAGGCCCATTACACAAAGACAGAAACAGGCTAACATAGACAGAGAAAGAGAGGGAAAATGGAACCAGGAAGAGGCAAAAGGGAAGGGCTAAAGTAGAGCCCTATAGGTGGGGCAGAGAGAAGTTTGATAATCCCTACTTTATGCAGTGAAACTGGAGCCCCCCACACTATGGGGCATGGACCCCAGCCCAGATGTAGTCCCACCCCCAATGGGCTGTCTATGGCTGGGCTGGGAACCATGGAAGCCAAGCCTGTTCATGGACCAGAAGTGTGAGCTACGCCACCGGCCACTGCTTGGAGGAGCCAGCTGGGCACAGGTGAGACAGAGGGTAACCTCGAGGCCCTGAGGTGGGGGTGCTGAAGGAGGGCAAATTGGGCTCAGAGTCACTCCATACATACCAGGAGACCGGCCTGCCCTCCAGCATGCACATGTATGAGCTCTGCAGGCTTCTTCCGGCCACAGCCTATGCCCTGCAGATGCGCTGTATCCGCTCCCCACTGCCTGGCCACTGGAGCCCTTGGAGCCCCAGCCTGGAGCTGAGGACCACCACTAAGGGTGAGTGGGTGATGAGGGGACTGGGAGTGGCCATCAGAGCCCAGCACAATCCCCAAGGACCTCTCTTCTCACTCCACCCGCAGCCCCCATTGTCAGACTGGACACATGGTGGCGGCAGAGGCGACAGGACTCCAGGACAATGGGTGTGGAGCTGTTCTGGAAGGTGCCACCTCCTCCTCGTTTCTCACCCAGACAGAACCCCATCACTGGGGCTCAGGACTCCAGTGGTGGGAAGGGGAGGGTTCTGGGAGACCACTCTGCATATACGTTGCACATAACTTAGAAGCCTCTGGAATAGGCTACCTGTGCCCCAAAGCATCCAATCAGTTAATAGTTATGCACCTGCTATGTACACTGGCTTCTTCCTTCTCTTCCTCTGAGATTCTGGCACAGGGGAACAGAGGGAGGAAGGTGGAACAGAGGAGCTCTCAACTTGGTGCTCAGTTCCTATGGCCTATCCACGCCCCACCCCAGAGACTCCCCCAACACACAATGACCTACATAGTCTCACTGTGTTCTTTCTCACCCACCACAGCCAACACCCCTGATGGAAGACAGTGGGCAGATCCAGGGATACCTGCTCTCCTGGAGCCCCTTGGGTCATCGGGAGATAGCCCTGCCCCTCTGCAACACCTCAGAGCTCAGCTGCACCTTCCTCCTGCCCGCGAGAGCCCAGACAGTGACCCTCAAGGCCTACAACACAGGTGGAAGCTCTCTGCCCACTCCAGTGGTCTTCGTGGAAAACAAAGGTAAAGGGAGTGGCATCTGGACAACAGGGAATTCAGAGGCTGGACTGCCTGGGTTCGTGACTGATCCTACCACTTGCTAACGGAGTGACCTAGGCAATGGGTTTTCCTTCCCAGCCCCTGTTTACTCCAGATCCAGCATGAGAATGGTAACGGTGCCTCCTGACTTTGGGTTGACTGTGAAATTACCATCACTTGCTGTATTAGATTAAACTGAGAGCACATGGGAGAACACACGTGTGCACACACATACACACACATACTCATACACATACTTATGTACACACAATACTCATACACGCACATACATACACACACACACACACACACAGCAAAGATTCCCACTTACAAGCTGGGTGACCTTCGATAAGCCACTTTGCCTCTCTGAGTCTCTCATTTTGGTCACTTATATAATGGAGACCATTATAGTACCTCCCTGGGTTGACTGTGAGAAGACTCAGTGAATCACACTTGTCAAGGACCATACCTGGAACATGCCAGAAAGTATCTACGTGCCCCCCCCCAAGTAGGGACTTTTGTCATTGTTTCCACTTTACAGATGAGAAAACTGAGGCTCAGATATTGACCTATGCTGTAAGTAAGAAAGGCAGGATTTGAACTCAGGCTTCTGGCTCCAGGGCCTGCATTCTTTTACAACTTCACCCCCATTTCCCACTCTGCCTCCAGGTCCAGCCCTGACCGGACTCCATGCCATGGCCCGAGACCTTCATAGCCTCTGGGTGGACTGGGACCCTCCTAGCACTCAGCCTCAGGGCTACATGATTGAGTGGGGTCTGGGGCCCCCCAATCACAACAGCAGCAATAAGACCTGGAGGATGGAACATGATGGGAACATTACAGGAATTCTGCTACAGGGTGAGGCTAGACTTGGGGGCTGGGCAGGGGAGGGGAACTAAACTGAAGGTATCCAGGGGCAGCCTGAACTACCCTACAATGGCCTTCCTCAGCCTTCCCCAGCGTTCCTTATCTTTGGCTGGTCTTATCCTCACCAGTGGAGAGTTCTCCCTACAGTCTAACTGGCTCCTCCCCTCTTTCAGATCCCTTGTCCTCCCTCCCCACCCCTCTCTTTTTCTTTCCTGATCCATCAACTAAAGAGATTGCTGAGACTAGATAAAATCAGGTGTGACAGACAGACGTTAAAGATGAGTTCAAGGCAGCCCTGAGACTACATTGCCAGGTCAGCCTGGGCTAGAGTGAGACCCTACCTCAAAAAAAAAAAAAAAAAAAGTTAATTGTTTGCCAGGCGTGGTGGTGCACTCCTTTAATCCCAGCACTCAGGAGGCAGAGGTAGGAGGAAGATCGCCATGAGTTCAAGGCCACCCTGAGACTACATAGGGAATTCCAGGTCAGCCTGGGCTACAGTGAGACCCTACCTCAAAAACACACGCACGCACGCACGCACGCACGCACAAAGATTCTGAGGCTAACTCTCGATTGTCAGCAGAGATTCGCCCCCAGAGTGCCACCCCATCTTCTCTACAGAGAACATCAGTCCCTTTCGGCTCTATGAGATCGCTGTGGCTCCCCTGTACGAGGGCACCGTGGGACCCTCCCAGCTCACCTATGCATACTCTGGAAAAAGAGGTTTGTCAGGCCTCAGCCTGTCCCCGAATTCTCTCTTCTCTCCCCGCCTGGGTTCCAGTGGTCAGGGGCATGGGGAATCAGGCTCGTCCCTACTTCTGGCCCTGGAGAAAGGTGCTTCCCATTCTGAAATGACCCCTGGCTTACACTGGGGCCCTGCAGCAGGGTGAAATCCAGGAGGTAAGGTATTCGAAAGTGGGCTAGAGAGTATGAGAGTCAAGAAGCAAGTCCCGCCAAGTCAACCAATGGCCCCAACAGAAACCAGGTGCAACATTAGAAAAGTGTTTGAAAGTGGACAGAGGAGCTGGCAGACATGATTCAGAGGGTGAGTGGCAGGAGTCAACCAGTGAGACTGAATCAGGCCGGGAAGGAATTCGAGAGCCAGGATTTCAGACCTGGATTCAAAGCCAGGCTCTGTGTTTGTGAGCAGTTGGTGGGATCACATGAAACTCTAGAGAAAGCTGGGCAGGGTGGTTTGTGCCTTTGATCCCAGCAACATTGGAGGCAGGGCCAGCCTGGGCTACATCGCAACATTCCATCTCAAACAAACAGACAAAAGAAAATGACAGCACTCGGGAGGCAGAGGTAGGAGGATTACTGTGAGTTTGAGGCCAATCTGAGACTACAAAGTGAATTCCAGGTCAGCTTGGGCTAGAGTGAGACCTACCTCGAAAAAGCAAAACAGAAAATGGAAGACGAGATATCCCCCAACAGAGGGTTTCTCTCTCATTGTTTTGAGACAGGGTTTCACACGGTAACCCAGGCTGGCCTAGAGCTCAAGTAATCCTCTAGCCTCAGCCCCCTGGGTGCTAGCATTACAGATATGAAATATCACACCTGGCTTCTTGGACTCTCTTTTCCCACCCACCCATAATGCAGCCCAACTCCAGGGTCCAGCAACTCCAAGGCACACTGGCTTCACACCCTTCAGCCCCTCTACCTCTGTCTCCCACAGTCTCTCCTCATACCCCAGAGCTGCATCTAAAGAACACTGGCAAAACCTGGGTGCAGTTGGAGTGGATGCCTGAGCTCCCTGAGCTGGGGAGGAGCCCCCTCACCCACTACACCATCTTCTGGACCAATGCCCAGGACCAGTCCTTCTGTGAGTCTATCCTTGGCTCTCCATGGCCACACAAGGCCTTGGGAAAGGCACTTAGCAGCGCTGAGGTGGCTTTAGCACCCCAACCTACACTGACTATATGTCTCACCCCAGCCACCATCCTGAACGCTTCCTCCCACGGTTACGTCATCCATGGCCTGGAGCCTGACAGTGTGTATCACATCCACCTCATGGCCACCAGCCGGGCAGGGAACACCAACAGTACAAGACTCACCCTGATGACCTTGGCTCTAGGTAAGCATTCAGAAGGGCTAGCAATGATAGATGTTGGGGGGTTCCCCACTCAAGGGACCCTAAGGAACTTTGCCTTTGGAGCTCCGGGTCAGAGAGATGAGACTCGGTCCCACCCATGGATCTCCATTTTGGAACAGAACTGACCTCACCCATGATCCCAAACTTACTCAACATATTCTTTTTTTTTTTTTTTTTTTTTGGTTTTTCAAGGTAGGGTTTCACTCTAGTCCAGGCTGACCTGGAACTCACTATATAAACCCAGGCTTGAACTCATAGAGATCTTCCTACCTCTGCCTCCTGAGTGCTGGGAGCCACTATGACTGGCTGCCTAAATATTTTTCATGCAATCCCAGCTATATAGGTATATCAAAAAAATTGGGGATCTAGCTCAGCTGGGTAACTACTTGTCCAACGTGCACAAAGTCCTCCATTGGATCTCCTGCATCACATAAAAGTAGGCCTATAATCCTAGTACACAGGAGGTGGAAGCAGGAGGACTAGAAGTTCACAGCCATTCTCAGCTACACAAGGAGTTCCAGGCAAGCCTGGACTGGGTAAGACCCAGCCTCAAAAATAATTCATTAGCCAAGCATGGTGGTGCACACCTTTAATCCCAGCACTGGGGAGGCAGAGGTAGGAGGATCACCATGAGTTCGAGGCCACCCTGAAATTACATAGTGAATTCCAGGTCAGCCTGGACTAGAGTGAAACCCTACCTTGAAAAAATAACAACAAAAAAAATTAATTAGGGCTGGAGAGATGGCTTAGTGGTTAAGGTGCTTGCCTGCAAAGCTTAAGGACCCATGTTCGACTCTCCAGATCCCACATTAGCCAGATGCACAAGTGAGGCAAGTGCAAGATCACACATGCCCACTAGGTGGCACAAGCATCTGGAGTTTGAGTGCAGTGGCTGAGGCCCTGGCATGCCAATTCTCTCTGTGTGTGTCTCTTACTCGCTTTCTCTAAAAAAAACTAATAATAATAATAATAAATAAATAATTAAAGCCAGATGTAGTGGTGCACACCTTTAATTCCAGCACTCAGGAGGCTGAAGTAGGAGGATCTCTGTGAGTTTGAGGCCAGCCTGGAACTACATAATGAATTCCAGGTCAGCCTGGGCTAAAGTGAGACCCTACCTCAAAAAAACAAAAAATAATAATAATAATTAATTAATTAAACAAAAAATTACTGATAAATCATAAATACATGTACTTTAAACAATTATTTAATATATCTATTATCATACCACTTACTAAAAATGAAAGCAAATTTGCATACTAATGAGATGGATGTGCTTATTATTTTTATATAGAGAAGTAAATCTTGGCTGAATATTTGATAGTGCAGGACATACATAGAATGTCTTCATAATTTTTTTCAGAGTTGATCAATATTTCAACTTCATAATCATCAATGCTGAAAAGGCCACCTAGTATAAATATGTAGTACAAAACGATTGAAGTGAAATAAACAACAGGGTTCAATTCCCCAGCCATCCACATAAAGCTAGACAGACTTTTTTTTAATATTTTTTAACTTTTTATTTATTTATTTATTTATTTATTTATTTATTTATTTGCAAGCAGAGAGAGAGAGAATGGGCGTGCCAGGGCCTCTAGCCACTGCAAACGAACTCCAGATGCATGTGCCCCTCACGCATCTGGCTTATGTGGGACCTGGAGAATCAAACCGGGATCCCTTGGCTTTGCAGGCAAACGCCTTAAACACTAAGCCATTTCTCCAACCCTTTTTTTTTTTTGGTTTTTTGAGGTAGGGTTTCACTCTGGTCCAGGCTGACCTGGAATTAACTATGTAGTCTCAGGGTGGCCTCAAACTCACGGCGATCCTCCCACCTCTGCCTCCCAAGTGCTGGGATTAAAGGCATGTGAATAAATAAGTAACTGAGAGAAACAATTTAAAGAGAATAAAGATTTATTTTTAAAAGTCAGGGTTGGGGTCTAGAGAGATGGCTTAGTGGTTAGGGCACATGCCTGTGAAGCCTAAGGGCCTTGGTTCAATTCTCCAGTCCCACATAAGCCAGATGCACAAGGGGGCGCACGTGTCTGGAGTTCGTTTGCAGTGGCTAGAGGCCCTGGTGCACCTATTCTTTCTCTCACTCTCTTCTCGCTTTCCCTCTCTCTGTCTCTAATAAATAATAAATAAATAAATAATTTTTTTAAAAAGTCAGGGTTGGGGGCTAGAGGGATGGCTTAGCAGTTAAGGCATTTGCCTGCAAAGCCAAAGGACCTAAGTTTGATTCCCCAGGACCCACATTAGCCAGATGCACAAGAGGGCATCTGGAGTTTGTTTACAGTGGCTGGAAACCCAGGCACCCATTCTCTCTCTCTCTGTCTCTCTCTCTCTTTTTCCCTCTTTCTCTCTGTCAAATAAATAAATAAAAATCAAATATTAAAAAAAAAAAGTCAGGGTTGGTAAGCTGGGCGTGGTGGCGCACACCTTTAATCCCAACACTTGGGAGGCAGAAGTAGGAGGATTGCTGTGAGTTCAAGGCCACCTTGAGACGACATAGTGAATTCCAGGTCAGCCTGAGTTACAGCGAGACCCTACCTTGGAAAAAAAAAAGGCAGGGTTGGGTAGATGACTTAGTGGCTAAACATGCTTCCTTATAAAGTCTGCCTGCCCAGGTTTAATTCTCCAGATGCCAGATACACAAAGTTGCACATGCATCTAGAGTTTGTTTGCAGCTGCAAGCATCTCTGACATGTCCATTCTCTTTCTCTTTGCCAATAGATAGATAAATGGGATAGAAGTGTACTTAGGGACATTTCAGAAATAGTTGGGAATTATATTCTAATCTCATCCCAAAATATTAATCTTTTTCTTTTCTTTCTCTCTCTCTCTCTCTCTCTCTCTCTTTATTTTTATTTTTATTTTTATTTTTTGAGGTAGAATCTCACTCTAGCCTAGACTGATCTGGAATTCACAATGTAATCTCAAGCTGGCCTTGAACTCACAGCAATCCTCCTACCTCAGCCTCTTGAGTGCTGGGATTAAAGGTGTGCACCACTAGACTCAGCATTAATTAATTATTTTTGAGGTTGGGTCTCACACAGCCTCCCAAGTGCTGGGATTAAAGGTGTGCACCACCACGCCCAGCTTTCATGAGTTTTTATGAAGCTCAGCTTAGCAATTCACATAGCAAATGTTTTCAATTTTTTATGTATTCATTTGAGAGAGAGAGAGACTAAGTATGGGCTCACCAGGGCCTCTTGGCTTGGCAAACAAACTCCAGACACATGTACCACTTTGGGTGTCTGGCTTTTATGTGGATCCTGGGGACTTGAATCCAGGCCATCAGGCTTTGCAAGAAAGCATCTTTAACCACTGAGCCGTCTCCCTATGCTCTCACATAGCAATTTCTAAAATCAAATATTCTTGTGCTGGAAAGATGACTCAGTAGTTAAGGTGCTTTCCCATTACCTATGTAAAGCCAAATGCACAAAGTGGTGCATGCATCTGGAGTTTGTTTGCAGCAGCTGGAGGCCCTGGTGTGCCCATTCTCTCTTGCCCTCTCTGTTTCTCTCTGTCTTTTCTCTTTTATAAAATAAAATAAATAATAAAACCAAATATTCTAACACAATGCAACCCAAAGATATACTAAGTTGACACCTACATGCTAAGGAATGTACTAAAAGTCTTTGTTTGGTCTGGGAAGATGACTCAGTGGCTAAAGGTGCTTGTAAAATTATTTTCAGGCTGGAGAGATGGCTCAGTGGTTAAGGTGCTTGCCTGTCAAGCCAAACAACCAGGGTTCTTTTTCTCTTTTATAAAATAAAATAAATAATAAAACCAAATATTCTAACACAATACAACACTCAAGGAGAGGTACTAGGTTGCTGTGAGTTCAAAGCCATGAATACAGAGTGAATTCCAGGTCAGCCTGAAAGCTAAAAGTCTTTGTTTGGTCTGGGAAGATGACTCAAAGTGGCTAAAGTTAAATAAATAATTATTTTCAGGCTGGAAAGATGGTCAGTGGCATCTGGTGTTGCCTGTCAAGCCAAACAACCTTTGGTTCAATGCCCAGTACTCTCTGTCTCTCAGCTTGCAAATAAATAAATAAATAATCAAATAAAAAAGTCTTTATTTTCCACAATCAACCCATTGTTAGGATAATTGCAGACATCTTTGTAGCCACCCTGAGAAAACAGAGTGAATTTGGTCAGCCCAGATGTTTCAGGAAACTATTCAAAAAAACATCATGTGGTGTAAGGGCAGATGCACAAAGTGGTGTGTCCATCTGGAGTGTGTTCAAAACCAAGGCTGGGGCTGGAGAGATGGCTCTGTCCCTCTGCTTGCAAATAAATAAATAATCAAATTAAAAGTCTTTATTTTCGATTCTCAGGACCCATTGTTTCAGATAAAAGCAGACATCTTTGCATTTACAGTTCATTTGAAAGTGGCTGGAGCCCAGATGACCAGGCACTGTTCTTTGGCATCATGTAATAAATAAACAAAATAAAAATAAAAATTAAAAAAAACCAAGGCTGCAGGGAGGCCGCATGATGCAACACAGACAAGCACCTCGGAATCCTAATGCATTTGATGATGAATTTATTTTTAGTTGTTGCATGTTCAGAAACCTTCACCTGTTGCCAATTTTTTCATGAACCGCCCCTTCCCCCCACATACCCCCTCATTTGGTAACCCTATAGGATCAGTTTAAGAAGCTGTGTCTTCTGGCTTTTCTTCTCACCCCAGGTGGGTCCGAGCTACACATCTTCGTGGGCCTGTCTGGCTTCCTGGTTTTGCTCATCTGCTTCTGCATGACTGTCAGGTTCTGCCACAGCCCCAGGTGAGTGCTTTTGAGAGAACTCACTCCCACTCACAGGGTGCTGAAGGCCCAGGGTTGGGGAAGTGGCATGCCTGACCCAAGCTTCATCCATGTTCTCCAACAGGAAGAACTCCCTCTGGCCAAATGTGCCTGACCCAGCCCACAGCAGCCTGGGTTCCTGGGTGCCTACCAATACTGCAGAGGTGAGCACCTGCAGAAAAAAGGAAACAGCCTGGGCTGGGAGCCCAGGTGCAGCCAGGGGAGGGATGTTCTTCTGCCTTTCTGATGAGCATGCTGGCCTGTGCCTGACTTCCAGCCAGAAGGATGCAGGCCTGGGTTTGAATCTCCTAGCCCTATCACTGCTCTGTGCAACGGGAGCATCATGGGGCTGCACATGTCAGATACATATAAGGGTGCTGAACAAGAGCAGCCCTCTGTGCTCCACCACATGACAGCAGGAAGACCCCACCTGCCTCAACACAGGAAGGGACAGTGTCCAGGCAGACGTCTGAGATGAACCATTCCCTCACTTTGTGTCCCCATGTCCAGGAGACCCTCCAGCTCCCCAGCCTCCAGGACTCCAGTATGCCACCCATCACCAAGATCACTGTGCTGGAGGAAGAGAAGAAACCTGGGCCCTGGGAGGCCAGCAGCAGCTCAGAGACCTACAGCCTCCCTACCCAGGTCCAGGCCTACATGCTCCAAGGAGACCTGAAAGCAACTGCCACCCAGTTCCAACCCCCATCTGGTACCAGTGACCCAGTCCTTTATGGGAAGGTGCTGGGCAGCCCTACCAGCCCAGGGCCAGGGCACTACATCCGCTGTGATTCCACTCAGCCCCTCTTGGGGGGTCTCACCCCCAGCCCTAAGTCCTATGAGAACCTCTGGTTTCAGCCTAGCCCCCTGGAGAACCTCATGCGCCCACCCACAAGCCGGGAGGATGACTGTGTCTTTGGGCCACTGCTGGACTTCCCCCTCTTGCAGGGACTCCAAGTCCAAGGGGATGAAGGATTAGCAAGCTTCTAGAACTTACTGAGTCTCCACACCTGTACCAACCACTTGAAGGGGCTGGACTGTCCAGAGGAAAGGAGGCCTCTCCTCCGAAGCCTATCACTAAAAACCACCAGACCCAGGAAAGGCAGAAAAGCCCCTTTCTCTCCCTATGCGAGGTCTCTCACACCTCCTTTACAACCTCCATAGGCGGGGACCCCATCCTCTAAAATCCAGATAGTGCTCCTTCCAGCAGCCTGCCACTAGCCTTTTGTGTTTATTTCCTATTTTAATTTCAGTCTCTTAAACTGGTTTTGGAATTTTATGTTTTTGTTCTTGTTTTTATAAAACCCTGGCCAGGTGTGGTGGTATGCACCTGTAATCCCAATACTAAGGAGACAGGGGCAGGAGGATTGGGAGTTCTGGGCCAGTGTTAGTTCCATAAGGAGACCCTGGAAAAAGAAAAGAAGAGAAGAGAGGAAAGGAAAGGAGAAGAGAGGAGAGGAGAGGAAAAGGGAGGAGAGGAGAGGAGAGGAGAGGAGGGAAGGAAAAAAAGAAGTAAAGAATAAAAACTCTATGGCGTGCCTGAGTGTCTTCTTGTTTCTATTCAGGATCGAGTAGTCGGGGCTACTAATCAGAGCCATTCACTTGTATATTCATTCATTCATTCATGCATGCATGCATTCTGCCAACCCCTACCTAACATATAGGCCCCGCTGATAGTGAGGATTCAAAACAGAGTTCAGTGTACCACTGAGAGCCCCCATGCTGGTAGTGAAGACTTGAAGATGACCACTGGGGCCCAGAAGCAAGGCTCACCTAGAGTGCTGAGATGCACACTGAAGAGACCTGAGAAAAGACCACCCCTGCTGGGTATGGGGCTGCACACCTGTAGCCCCAGCACTCAAGAGGCTGAGGCAGGAAATGAGTTTGAGGCCAGCCAAGGCTACACAGCAAGTCACAGGCCAGCTGTGGGCTACATAGTGAAATTCTGTCTCAAAAATACAAAAAATGCAATATCACATAGTGCTGAGAAGAAGGGATGGAGGAGTGGCCAGCACTGAAACACCTCTGTCACACCCTCCAAGGCTCAGGGACCGTTGCGGAAGAGGGGACGGATAGAATGGAAGAGCCAAAGAAAGGGTATGACCTCTTACAATGCAACTGTCCAGACAGAAATTGGCCTCGATATCCATGACCCTACAGTGCCTAGCAATACCTTCGCAAGACTCTCATAATAGAAGAAAAAGATGATGACATCAAATTAAAAGAGAGACTAATGGAGGGAGGGGGTATGATGGAGATTGGAGTTCTAAAGGGGTACGGGGGGAGGGGAGGGAAATATCAGGTGGTTTTCTTTGTATGTAAGTATAGAAGTTGTCAATAAAAAAATAATAATTGCCGGGCGTGGTGGCGCACGCCTTTAATCCCAGCACTTGGGAGGCAGAGGTAGGAGGATCGCTGAGAGTTCGAGGCCACCCTGAGACTACATAGTTAATTCCAGGTCAGCCTGGACCAGAGTGAAACCCTACCTCGAAAAACCAAAAATAATAATAATAATAATAATAATAATAATTTAAAAAATACAAAAAATGCAATATCATGAGAAGCATTACCTCAGGTCTGGTAATGTAGCTCAGTGGAAGAACATTTGCCTAGCATGCACGAGGCTCTGGGCTTAATCCTTCGCACAGGAAAAGAACAAATCAAACAAAAAATCTCAGGCTGAGCGGAGCGTGGTGGCACATCCCTTTAATCCCAGCACTTGGGAGGCAGAGGTAGGTGGGTCACTGTGAGTTCGAGGCCTCCCTGAAACTACATAGTGAATTCCAGGTCAGCCTGGGCTACAGTGAGACCCTACATTAAAAAAAAAAAAAAATCTCAAAAAAAAAAAATCTCAGGCTAGAGATGGCTCAACTGTTAAGGTGCTTATCTGAAAAGCCTAATGACCCAAGTTAGATTCCCCAGTACCCACGTAAAGCCAGATGCACAAAGTGGTACATGCATCTGGAGTTCGTTTGGAGTGGCTAGAGGCCCTGGTGTGCCTGTACTATCTCTTTCTGTTTCTCTCTGTGTATCTGTATCTCTCCCCTTGCAAATAAGTAAATAAATTTAATTTTTTTTTTAATTTCTTGCCGGGTATGATGGCTCATGCCTTTAATCCCAGCACTTTGGAAGGCAGAGGTAGGAGGACTGCCGTGAGTTCAAGGCCAGCCTGGGACTCCGTAATGAATTCCAGGACAGCCTGGGCTAGAGAGACTCTACCTCAAAAAAAAAAAAAAAGAAAAGAAAAGAAAAAGAAAAGAAAAGTTTCTTGGCAACCCAGAAACGCTCTTCCCCCAAGGACAAAAGAGAAAGCAAAGAAATAAAGCTCTATCATTGAGTAAACATTCAGCCATAATGTACTGTGCACAGCAGGACATCCACTTAAGACTGCAAAGACAAAAGAGGCCTTCTCTTTCATATAGCTGACTGGACATACCTCATTGTGTACACTTTCTCAAGATAAACAACCACTTAGTGGCCAAGTAAAAGGACTCCACACACAGTCCATTCTAAATTCAGGTAAATGGAGTCATCCACCCATGCTTGCTAAATGCCTTTGTCAAAAAAAAAAAAAAAAAAATTTTTCTAGGGCTGGAGAGATGGCTCAGCAGTTAAAGGTGTGTGCTTACAGGGCCTGAAGGCCTGGGTTCAATTCCCCAGTGCCAACGTAAACCAGATGTTCAAAGTGGCCCATACATCTGAAACTTGTTTGCAGTGGCAGGAGGCCCTGGCATGCCCATACACTATCTATCTATCTATCTTTGTCTCTCTCTCAAATAAAATACTTTAGGGCTGGAGGGATGGCTTAGCAGTTAAGGCGTTTGCCTGCAAAGCCAAAGGACCCAGGTTCAATTCCCCAGGACCCACATAAGCCAGATTCACAAAGGGGCACACACATCTGAAGTTCGTTTGCAGTGGCTGGAGGCCATGCCACACCCATTCTCTCTCTCTCTTCTCCCTCCCTTCCTCCTTCCCTCCCTCTCTCTTTCTCCCTGCCTATTTCTCTCTTTGTGTCAAATAAATAAATTAAAATAATTTTTTTGTTGTTGTTTTTTTTCAAGGTAGGGTTTCACTCTTGCTCAGGCCGACCTGGAATTCACTATGCAATCTCAGGGTAGCCTTGAACTCATGGCAGTCCTCCTACCCCTGCCTCTTGAATGCTGGGATTAAAGGGGTGTGCCACCACACCCAGCAAATAAAATATTTTTAAAATATATTTTAAATTAACTTTCTAATATATTAATCACAAAAAGATTTGCAAGATAGGGCTAGACATCCACTGAAGTTTGGATCCTACCCTCCCACAAAAACTGGAAGGAGATGGGGCACTATTTTCTCTGATGATTACATTTCAAAGAGGTGGTTTTATCCCAGATCCTAGAGAAAAAGCATCCCTGGGTTGGAACACTGGTAAGTGGCTCATTTGGCTTATAAAAATTTCATGGAGCTCCTGTAATGTGGACAGCTGGAGGGTTGGTAAAGGAACCCATGTGGAGAGTAAGGGCTAAGTGGCCCTCCTGGCTGGGCCTAGGCCAAGCTAGCAGAGGCCCAGCTGAGGGAAAAACTCACCCACAGCTGGAAACTCCCAAGTGGTCAGAGAGCCTAGCCTCTTTTATTTGTTTTTGTTTTTGGTGATGCAATGCATTTAATTAGGGTTGCTTACAGGAGTATGGGTTAGGAGTTATTTTGCAGGTAATTTACCAGTAGGGCGATATAGATGCCTCATTAAGGATTGAGCTTTCCATAGTCACTGATTTTCAACACTAACCAGGCATGAGTCTCTGCCATAACCATCATCCATTGCAAACAGAAGCTTCTCACACCAAAGCTGTCAGCAGCTCTACTGTATGGGCATAAGCATCTTTAGAAAACAATTTGACAGGCTCATCATGTCCATTGAGCAAAACAACAGCTGTAGCTCTCCCGTGGCCTATGACCTCCCTAGCCAGGAACTTTTATTTATTTTTTCTTTTTTTTTTTTTTTTTCCGAGGTAGGGTCTCACTCTAGCTCAGGCTGGCCTGGAATTTGCTATGTAGTCTCAGGCTGGCCTCAAACTCACAGCGACCCTCCTACCTCTGCCTCCCAAGTGCTGGGATTAAAGGTGAATGCCACCACATCCAGCTTGCCATGGACTTTTAAAAAATATATTTTATTTTTATTTATGTATTTATTTGACAGAGAGAGGGAGAGAGAGAGAGAGAAGATGGGTACACCAGGGCCTCCAGCCACTGCAAACCAACTCCAGACACATGTGCCACCTATTTCATCTGGCCATCTACTACATCTGCTAACATGGGTCCTGGGGAATCAAACCTGGTCCTTTTGGCTTTGCAGGCAAGCACCTTAACTGCTAAGCCATCCTTCCAGCCCACTGCCATGGACTTTTGACCAGGTTTACAGTATGAGGCATGAATTGCTTCCTCAGAAACAGGGCTCAACTCTGATCAGAAAGTGGTTAGTTATTGCCATACCCATCATCCCACTATTGCACCAGAGAAAACATCCTGCCTGGCTGGTCAGTAATGCGGCATGCAGGGTCCACAGCAGCCTGTATAGCACCTTCTTATACTATGAAAGCTAGCAGGCTGGGGAGATGGCTCAGGGCTTAAAGGTGCTTGTTATCAAAGCCCATTGTCCTGAGTTTGATTCCCTATTGCCCATGTAAAACCAGATGCACAGAGTAGCACATGTGTCTGGAATTTGTTTGCAGTGGCAGGAGGGCCTGATGTGCCCATGCACTCTCTTTCTCTCTCTCTTTCCTTGTAAATAAAAAAGAAAAGAGGGGGGTGGCTTAGCAGTTAAGGCACTTGCCTGCAAAGCCAAAGGACCTTGGTTCAATTCCCCAGGACCCACGTAAGCCAAATGCACAAGGTGGTGCATGCATCTGGAGTTCGTTTGCAGTGGCTGGAGGCCCTGGGGCACCCATTCTCTCTCTCTCTCTCTCTCTCTCTGCATCTTTCTCTCTCTCAAATAAATAATTTTTTTTTAAAGCTGGGCATGGTGGCACACACCTTTAATCCCAGCACTCGGGAGGCAGAGGTAGGAGGATCGCCATGAATTTGAGGCCACCCTGAGACTACATAGTTAATTTCAGTTCAAGTCAGCCTGGGCCAGAATGAGACCCTACCTTGAAAAACAAAACAAAACCAAGAAAGAAAGAAAGAAACAGAGAGAGAGAGAGAGAGGGAGGGAGGGAGGAAGGGAAGAAAGAAAGAAAGAAAGGAAAGAAAAGAAAGAGAAAGAAAGAAAGAAAGAAAGAAAGAAAGAAAGAAAGAAAGAAAGAAAGAAAGAAAGAAAAGGGGAGGGGAGGGGAGGGGAGGGGAGAGGAGAGGAGAGGAGAGGAGAGGAGAGGAGAGGAGAGGAGAGGAGAGGAGAGGAGAGGAGAGGAGAGGAGAGGAGAGGAGAGGAGAGAAGAGAAGAGAAGAGAAGAGAAGAGAAGAGAAGAGAAGAGAAGAGAAGAGAAGAGAAGAGAAGAAAAGAAAATAAAGGGGTTGGAGAAATGGCTTAGCAGTTAAGGAGCTTGCCTGCAAAGCCAAAGGACCCAGGTTCGATTCCCCAAGGCCCACATAAGCCAGATGAACAAGGTGGTACATGCGCCTGGAGTTCGTTTACAGCAGCTGGAGGCCCTGGTGTACCTCTCTCTTCTCTCTCTCAAGTAAATAAGTAAAATTAAGAGGGAGGAAGGAGGGAAGGAGGGAAGGAAGGATGCCCAGCGTGATGGCACAGGCCTTTAATCCCAGCACTTGGGAGGCTGAGGTAGGAGGATCACCATGATTTCAGGGACAGCCTGAGACTACAGAGTGAATTCCAGGTCAGCCTGGCTAGAGTGAGACCCTACCTCGAGGGAAAGCAAAAAAAAAAGATAGCATAGGCAGTAAACGGCTGGGTTAGTATTCCAGCCCTTCCAAAAGCAGCGTCTATAGTCACAGGAGACGGGAACCCAGGGTTGTTTTTTGTTTGTTTGTTTGCAGATTCCAGAATTGGAAGAGGAGGGCTGGAGGGAGAGGGAGAACACTAGGTATATGGTCAGCCCCACGAAAGGAAAAGTAGGGAATGATCACGACTGGACGCATGATGAAGAAAAAGCGGCATTCTAGAGTTTACACAGCGCACGCCACAACTAACCACAAGGCGCACGCCCTCAATCTGGCCAATCATTAACTAAATCTCCTAGCGGTCCACAAGGCTCCGCTTCATCAGGAAGGCCTGCCCGCCAATCCATTCTCTCGGTCCTCGTCTGCTTGAGTCTCGCAAGTGCCTCGATTAGTCGAGCCTGCACCATCATGGCGGCGCCCTTGTAACCCATCCGTCTCCGCGAAGGGAACGGTGGCCGGGGCGCGGGCCCCTGACGGGCAGAAATCACCATGCTGAGGAGCGCGTGCAGGGTGCTGAGTTCGATTCGAGCCCAGGCAGTGGCCCAGACCACCCTCTTTGGGCTGCCGGACGGAGTATGCGCCAGGCTTTCCTTGGCCCGGTGCGGCCTGCAGCCTCCGAGTGAGCCGCCGAGGAGTGGGGCGGCGGGAGTAGTAGGGCGATGGGGCTGGGCGGAGACGGAGGAGGGGACGGGGCCGTGGGGAGAGGGGGAAAACCGCGGCCGGGCGAGAGGAAGGGTGGTGGTTGAGAAAGAAGTGAGATAGGGTGGAAGAGACGGGGGGTAGGCGGTGGGAGGAAATGGGATGACAGTCAGGTGCAGCCCGTAGAAGGGGGGTGCGAAGTAATGGAAGCTGGGCTGTTGAAGGACATTGGTCTCGGCCCCCTCTGTTCTGCACAGGTCTCCTGACGGCGGCCCGTGGATACAGCATCCAGACACCAGGTAGGAGGACTTGGACTCGGGGCTTGTGCTGGAAGAGAGCCTTGTGGAAGGCATGGGTGGGAAATGGCCAAAGGGTCAGGGGTGACGATGGAGTGGGCTGAGGGGTGGTGCAGAAAACCTCTACCTCCACGTTCTATAGAACTCTTAGCCAGAAGCCTTTATGGTGGAGGGCAGGAGCAAGAGCTTTTGGAGGAATATGAATGAAAACGAGCTAGCCCGAATGGCATAGCTCACATCGCCCAGGCCTTCCTAAAATATAGTTTTTGTTTTGCTTTGTGTTTTGGCCTGTGTAAGGTTCGGGAGTGACCATGACCACGCAAACCACCCTGAGGCAAAGATGAAAGCTTTTATTTGGGAAAAGCACGAGCTGCCAGGGATGGCTCACAAGAGCTAAGCACTGGCCCACCTGAATTTCCAGCTAGTGGGATTTATAGAGCTTTCGGTTGGAGGAAGGGGAAAGTTTGAATAAGAAAGGTTCCTTTGGGCTGGAGAGATGGCTTAGCGGTTAAGGCGCCTGCCTCCTAAGCCTAAGAACGCTGGTCCAATCTCCAGGTCCCACGTTTAGCCAGATGCAAAGTGACGCAAGGGCGCAATGCCGCACTTGACCACAAGAGGGCGCACACATCTGGATTTCGTTCACAGCAGCTGAGACTGCTGGCACGCCCATCTCTGTCTCACGCTCCCTCTCTCTCTCTCTGTGTCTCTCTCCAAAAAATAAATAAAATAATAAAATAATTTTTTTTAAAAAAAGGTTCCTTTAGGGGAGATCTAAGATAGCCAGGGTGTGACACCAGAACATCGACCAGGTGATTTTCAAAATGAGGGAGCAGGAAACCATAACCTGAGGGCATTGCTGGCAAGGAGGGTATAATGGCTGGGTGGGTTTCTTGAGGAATGTGGATAATCCACTTCCTTATGTCTCTGGTGACTCCATCTTGGAAGCCCATCTTGACCTCACAGCCTGCCCTTCTGAGATGGAGGGGGTAGTTCATCCTAAGGGCCCTCTTACTAGATAACCTGAGGCATGTTGGCTTCTCTGAGCCTTCATTCTAAAGTGAGTGTCCAGGTATCCACTGGAGAGCTCGGTTATGATTCAGTGAGCACAGCACATGCACAGTGCCCTTGGTCCAGTGCTCAGTAAATGATAGCATATATTAGTATTTGTTGTTATGTCATTAACATAGCAGCAGGATTGAGTCTGACTCTTAAGGGATGATAGGGATGTACAGCACTCTGAAGCTGAGCTCTTCCTGGGATCTATACTCCATGCTACATTTCCGCTAAAGCTGCCTTCCTCAGCCCCCTTATTTCACTTTTGTGGTGTTTGTTGAGTTCCTGTTTTTAGACTGGGCCATAGACCAGACTGAGGGGTTGGAGGTCCAAACTCAGTCCTGTCTACAGGAGAACCTATCCTAGTGGAGGATCTGTAAATTGTAGAACCCAGTGGATATGGGAGAGGTGCAGGCATAGTGCAAGTTCCAGCCTGAAATAACAAAGCAGATGCCCAGAGGCCTTGCAGAGCAGAATCTGAGCTGAGAGGTATCCAGTGCCTTGCTTGAGATCTTGGATGTTTCTTGGGGAGCTGGGGAGAGTGAACAGTGAGAGATGATACTGGGTATTTTCTCTTCCTGTATTTGACAGTCCAGCCCAAGCAAGATGATGACCCACCGCTTTCCACGCTGCTGAAAGACTACCGGAACATCCCTGGAATGGAGAAGTAAGCAGAAGAAACCTACTGGAGGACACAGGAGCTCCTGGGAGGGTGGATGGGGAATGGCTTTAAGCAGGGACAGGTGGTGCAGGTGAAAACTTTGTACCACTAGATGCCACAGAAGGGACTACTTCCAGGTCTTGGCAGAAATCTCTTATCTCTTGACGCTCACAAAAGACAAAAGCCTTGTAAGGGAAGAAATAGTGTCCCAGTTTTATAGAGTATTCCATGCCATATATCTAAAGCCAGGAACCTTCTACTCAGCCTCTATTCCATACACTGAGAGCAGGCCTTTCCCTCTAGTCATGCCCACTGTGCAGTGAGGCTTTTTGTATGTCTCAAGACACACTGAACCATGTTAGCAAAGGTGGAAATCCCTCTACCCTCCCTGTGACAAGACTAGCACCCTCAAGCCAGCACACCCAGATGTCTGTGCTTATCATTGCTGACTATTCATCCCTGGGACCTGGGACTTCTGTCTCTCCCACCTCCAGAGGGCCACATTTATTGTAGAAAGAGTTGTCAGTCACCCTTGTTTTTTGGACAATCCCCTCCTCCTCTTCCCAGTGTTTGTCTCTCATTGCTCTGGTTTTTCCATAGGGTTGATGATGTTGTGAAAAGAATCTTGTCTTTGGAAATGGCCAACAAGGTGAGTGTCTGTACCTCCCTCCATCCACCCCCTTGGCATTCCGTCCACCCCTGGTTAGCACTCCACATCCCATGCTTTGCCAGTCATGGCATTTCTCCAGTGTCCAGAGATTGAGCACCTTGAGGACATAGTCAGTTTTGCTCCCCCATTGTCCACTAACATCTGACAACAAGTAGGTACTCAATAAAGAAGTATGCATGAATGAATGAGCAAGCTTTGAGGACATTCTGCCAAAAGCAAGCCATTTCTCTTATTAGTTGCTTTAGCCTCAGGCTCATTTCAATATGAATAGCAGGGTGTTAGCTAAGGTCATGGTAAGCAAATGAACTCTGGCCCCAAGTCTTCTGGGACTACGTGCTATGACTACAGCCTTGGCCTCCTGGCAGGAGGCTAGTTCTTAGGGGTAGCAGACCACATATATTTGCTTGATTTCTGTCTTCAACAGAAAGAGAAGCTAAAAGCCAAGCAGGAACAGTTGATGAACAAGATCGTGGCAAACCCTGAGGACACCAAATCCCTGGAGGCTAGAAGTAAGAGTAGGGGTGCATTGGAATGTTCTAGCTGCTCCTTGGCCTTTAGCTTTTGTCTATAAGATGGCTTGGGAAAGCAAGAGATGTGGTAGACCTGGACTCTGTATCCCAGGCTCTGTGTCCTGCTCCATTGCTCTGTGTGAGCTTGGGCAAGTCACCCATCCTCTTCAGAGCCTCGACTTCCTATGCTGCAAACGGGGGTGGTTGGGGGCAGGGCAGGGTTCTGCTTCTTGCTTCCTATTTCATGATAGGACTTTGAGAAGTTAGAGTAAACATACCTTGGACATGAAAGTATCTCTCTGATAACAGACTCCTGCCCACAGACCTGTGGAGGATTCCCAGAAGAGTAAAGTTTGGACTTTGGTTTGCAGCTGGAACCAGCAGTGGTCCTCAGTACATGTGAAGGAAAAACCTGCCCCTTGCATTGAGCACCTTGTATCTTCCTTTATCACCAGAGCAGCCCTGAGGCAGACTGCTGGTCCTGTGGGACTGCACTGTTCCCCCACCACTGTGCCATTGGCCTATATTTACAGCCTTTACCTCTTCCTCCTCCTCCCCACCTCATTCTTCTCCTTCTGCCAGAGATTAAAGTCTGGAGAGCTCCATAGGCACACACATACATGTACCCACACACATTCAAACACACAACACTATTTGCTAGGCAGGCATAGTGGCACACATCTGTAATTCTGGCACTTAGCAAAGGTAAGAAGGTTAGGAGTTCAAGAGTAGTCTAAGCTACACAGTGAGACCCTAACTCAAAAAAAAAAAAAATAAACAGGGCTGGAGAGATGGTTTAGTGGTTAAGATGCTTGCCTGCGAAGCCTAAGGACCCAGGTTTGATTCCCCAGCACCCATGTAAGCCAGATGCACAAGGTATACATGCACATGGAGTTCTTTTGCAGTGGCTGGAGACCCTGGTATGCCCATTCTCTCTGTATCTATCATCTGTCTATCTATCATCTAACTGCATCTTTCTCTAATAAGTAAATTAAGTTTAAAAACAAGAAAACAGCCTGATGTGGTAGTACACACCTTTAATTCCAGCACTCAGGAGGCTGAGGTAGGAGGATCACTGAGTTCAAAGCCAGCCTGAGACAGGGAATTGTAGATCAGCCAGGGCTAGAGCAAGACCCTACCTCAAAAATAAATAAATAAATAAAATGAAAAGGAAGGAAGGGAGGGAAGGAGGAAAGATGGAAGGAAGGAAGGAAAGAAGGAAGGAAGGAAGGAAGGAAGGAAGGAAGGAAGGAAGGGAGGACATAGGTGGATGCTGTAATTTTTAGATGCTAACTTTATGAAATTAAGGAATTTCTGTTTCTTTGCTTGTTTTTCTACTAGAAAGATAACACAAAGTCTTTTGAGAGCTTTCAGTTCCAGGCATGTTGGGATTTATAGAGAGCTGTACAGCATTGGTGATTGTTATTCCTTTAGATCTTAATACTCAGCGTAGGCCTGGGCCCTTCCTTCCTCTGTGCCCAGCTCTCATCCTCTGTGGTTTGTGGTTTCAGTTGTTGCCTTGAGTGTCAAGATCCGCAGTTATGAAGAACACATGCAGAAGCATCGGAAGGTAAACTCTGGCTTCACTCACACTTAACCACAGAAGCTCGGGGGAGAGGAGTCTGGGGGTGAAGGGCTTTGGGTCCTAAGAAGCCAGTGACTGGCACCAGAGTGTCCACTCCTCAGCTCCAGTGAGAAAAGCACTTCACTCCTGCCTCCAGAGGAACAAGGGAACTTTATAGGACTGTTCTGAGTGTCATCAGTGGTCAGGAACATGATCACCAACTGACACACAGTGGGTACATAAGTATTTCAAGGTGTGGATGGCTCCACTTTACCCTATTCAACTCCTTGCTTTGTCACTTCCACTTAGTCATTGTGCGACTCTGAAGAATGTACAGGTTTGAGCCTGGGTTGTCTCATGTGTAAAGTAGGAAACAGAAGAAAGCCTGCCACAGGATTGCAAGGGTTACATGAAATAGTGACAGTTGCCAGATGGTACACAGACATTCTTTGGGCCCTTGAGCTGCTAAATGATTTCTGGGCATCATCTCATGTAACCCTTATAACTATTTGTTTCCATCTTCCAGAGGAACATTCTAATCACAATAAAGTTGTTCCTTAAGGCACATTACTAGCTAGTGGAGGCTGAGACTTAAAATGAAACAGTCTTGCCACAGGGCCCATATTCTTAACTGTTATGCCACAGCTCAGAGAATGTTGGCACACAGCTACTATAAGCAGGCAATTGCAGTTATTTTTATTTGTTTTTGAGACAATGTCTCACTATGTAGCCCAGACTGGCTTCAAATGCTCCTTCTCCCTCAGCCTCCTGAGAGCTGAGATTACAAGCATATGCTGCCATCTGCGCATGATTGTGCTTACTGTTTGTTTTGAGACAAACTCTCATGTAACCAAGGCTAGCCTTAACTCCCGAATTTTCCTACCTCCACCTCCTGAGTGCTGGGATTCCCAGCATGTTCCACCATTCCTGGTTTTATGCAGTGCTGGAGATGGAACCCAGAGCTTCATGCATGCCAGACAACCCTTCTACCAGCTGAGCACATCCCTAGCCTGTTTGTGGGGCTTTTTTTGTTGTTGTTCTTTGTTTGTTTTGTTTTTGGATCTTCAAAGTAGGGTCTCACTCTAGCCCAGACTGACCTGGAATTCACTGTGTAGTCTCAGGGTGGCCTCAAACTCACAGTGATCCTCCTACCTCTGCCTCTCAAGTGCTGGGACTAAAGGTTTGCGCCACCCCACCCAACTGTGGTTGGTTTTGAGAGACAGAGAGTGAAAAAGATTAGTGAGCCAGGCCCTCAGCCACTGAAATCGAACTCCAGACAGTTTGTGCCACCTAGTGGGCATGCCACCTAGTGGGCATGTGTGACCTTGCACTTCCCTCACCTTTGTGCGTCTGGCTAACATGGAATCTGGAGAGTCAAACATGGGTCTTTAGGCTTTGCAGGCAAACACCTTAATGACTAAGTCATCTCTCCAGCCCTGTGGTTATTTTTAATAACCATTCAGTTATGAATACAAACTGTTCCAGCACCATGTCTGACATGTGAGTACTTTGAGGAGCTGGTTGAGCATGCTCCATGGAGAGGACAATTTTACTTGGTGTATACAGGTCCCTCACAGAGCAGCACCTAGCACAGAAAACAAGACCTTCCTCTTCTTTACCCCAGCTGCCAGTTTGCTAAGCTATAGAAAGGCTGAGTGAGTGGTATAGAGCAAAGAGCATGAGATTTGGAGTCAGACCAGTAGACCCCAATTTAAGACTCAGCCTCAGCACCCACAGTTCTAACTGTGAACCTTTCTTTTCCCATTTGTAAAATGTGAAGAAGAGTAATAGTACCCTCCCCAAAAAAATCACAGTAATATTTGCCTAAAATTTCTGGGAAATTTTAGTGAAATGATAAAATGACCATCCTTATTACCATAGACAATGTTTACACTTATTTGTAGAATACTAAAAGGAAGGACTGAGGCGATGGCTCTAGATAAAATGCTTGTGGCACAAGTGTGAGGGCACCTATATAAATGCTGAGTGGGTATAGAGGCCCACTTGTAATCCCAGGTCTCTGAAAGCAGACACAGAATCCCCAGGACAAACTGGCTAGCTAATGTAGCTAAATCTGAAAGCTCTGGGTTCAATTGAGAAACCCTGCCCCAGTAAATAAAAGTGGAGAGTGGGGTTGGAGAGATGGCTTAGTGGTTAAGGCACTTTTCTGCTAAGCCTAAGGACTCAGGTTTGATTCCCAGTGTCCACGTAGCCAGATACAAAGCACATGATGTGTCTGGAGCTTGTTTGTAGTGACTAGTACATCCATCCTCCCCCCCCCCACCCCGCCTATTTCTCTCAAATCAATAAAATAAAAAGTAGAGAGGGATCAAGGAAGATAGCTAGCATGAGTACCTACATACACGTGTGTGTGTGCACACACACACCAAAAACATAATATTAGAGGCTGGAGAGATATACTTGCTTTCAAAGCCTGACATCCTGGGTTCAGTTCCTCAGTACCCACGTAAAGCCAGATGCACAAAGTGGTGCATGTGTCTGGAGTTTGTTTGCAGTGTCAAGATACCCTGACATACCTATTCATTCTCTCTCAAGTAAATATATAAGTAAATAAATATTTTTAAATAATACTAAAAGTAAGGGTCAGGCATAGTGGCTTACACCTGAAATCCCAGCACACAGGAAGCTGAGGCAGGAGAACTGTCATGATTTCCAGGCCAGTGATAAATTTTAACAGGTGCTCTATTTCTCTAAAAGTACTATCCTTGCTGAGACTCACTGAAATACTGGCCTCACTTAGGACCTCAGTGACATGTTTCATTGTGCGCATCAGCGTTCTGATTCACTGCTTGAGTTCAGTAGCAGTAGTAATCACTAGACGGCACTGAGCATGAACCCCGAATCAAAAACAGAACAAGGGGGCTGGAGAGATGGCTTAGCAGTTAAGGCGCTTGCCTGCAAAGCCAAAGAACCCAGGTTCAATTCCCCAGCACCCACATACGCCAGATGCACAAGGTGGCTCATGCATTTGGAGTTTGCTTGTGGTGGCTGAAGGCCCTGGCATGCCCATTCTCTCTCTCTCTTTGCCTCTTTCTCTCTCAAATAAATAAAGATTTGCCTCTTTCTCAAATAATATTTTTTAGAGAGAGAGAGAGTGAGAGAATGGGCATGTCAGGACCTCAGCCACTGCAGTCGAACTCCAGATTGCGCCTAGTGGGCATGTGTGTCCTTGCACTTGCCTCACCTTTGTGCATCTGGCTTACGTGGGATCTGGAGAGTCAAACAAGGCCTGGAGAGATGGCTTAGTGGTTAAGGCTCTTGCCTGCAAAGCCTAAGGACCCAAGTTCAGTTCCCCAGTGCCTATGTAAGCCAAATGCACAAGGTGACATATGCATCTGGAGTTCATTTGTAGTGTCTAGAGGCCCTGACATGCCTCTCTCTCTCTCTCTCTCTCAAATAAAATATTTTTTAAAAATACTTTAAAAAAACAATGAATAACAGTAACAATGAAAGTAATGCAGACTCTTCTATAGGATAAAGCCCATAAACGCTATCTGCTGATGAGCATCGATCAGAGAAGAAAGATGCTCAAGAATCTCCGCAAGACCAACTTCGAAGTCTTTGAGAAGACATGTAGGGAGCTGGGCATTGAATACACCTTTCCTCCTCTGTACTACCGAAGGGCCCACCGCCGCTTCCTGACCAAGAAGGCTCTGTGCATTCAGGTACGAGTCACTGTGGCTGCTTGGGTTGGCCTCACTGCAAACTGGGGTGAAGGGAGTGGAAAGGAGAAATCATCTGTTTCTGATAGAGGCATGGAACTAGTCCCCAGGGAAGTCCCAGGTCACTAACCCTAGGAAGAAAGTGGATTGCCATCTGGGGAGAGAGTTCCACAAACTTGCTCTAAATGTAAGGTTTACATATAACTAAATTCTGTTTCTTACTCCCTTTTACCCCCAGGTTTACCAGGAGGTACAAAAGCTAAAGAAGCAAAAAAGGGATTTAAAAGCTGCAGCAGCCAGACAGAAACTGAACGTCCAGGGGAATCCAGAGAGCCGTTCCAGAGCCCAGCCAGAGGTGCCCAGTGAAAGCCAATAAAGTCTATCCAAGTGATTTCTTTCTGCCTTGAAGAGGAGGTCTATTTTAGCTCAAGGAAGAGAGGAATTTACTCTTTGATTTAGCTCTAGGATTTCAGTACTGCCCTCACTGCAAGAGTACACAATCCTAGAAACAATGGCCTGTCATGTGGCATGTGTTTAGCAGAGGGGATGCTGAACACACAGCAGACTGGCTAGGAAGACTGAGCCCTAAAGAGCAGGGTTCACTTCACAGTGAGGGAGGGACAGCATCCAGGCAGAAGGAATTGCAGATTCAAAATCAAAATTCTTCTAGAGGTGCACGCTGTATTTGGGGAGCAGTGGGACTCAGAAATCAAGCTCAAAAGGTAAGCAGCTGGGAAGTATAAGGCTGAGCTGCTTGCATAAGGTCCTCTGGAGAGTGGAGTGGCAGTTAAAGTTTGCAAACCGTAGAAGAACAGCAGCTGTTCAGGATAGTTAGACAGCAGCTGTGTGGAGGGGAGATGGAAGAGGAGATAGAGCAGTTTATTGCATGGGAGCTGAGGTGGGAGTACCAGCATTCACACTGAAAATCTAGTGAAACTACATCCTGTCCCTGGGAAACTGTCCATACACAAAGCAGGGGCATGGATACACCCTCCCCATAAAACCCACCTGAGAACCCTTGGCATGTTCAAAAAAGCCGAGGAAGATGATGTCTAAAACTGAGCAAGCAAAGAGAAGAGCAGGCAGCAATGAAAGCTCTCTGGGGATTACTCCTCTCAGACTGCCATAAGGAAGTACTATAGACTAGGAGTGTTGACAAGAAAAACTGCACTGGGAGTATGGCTAAGTGGTGGAGGACTGGCTTAGAATAAGGCTTTGGGTTTTATCCTTAGCACCACAAAAATAAAATGAGAGATTTGCTCTGTTCTAGCTGCCATGAAGTCCAAAGTCAAGGTGCTGGCTGATTGTTTCTGGGAGAGTGCTGACTTGCTTGCAGAGGCCATCTTGTGCCTTTCACTGGGCCTTTCTTGTGTGTACTTGGAGGAAAGATGTTCTCTCTCTCTCTCTCTCTCTCTCCCCCCATCCCACTTTCCCGCTATTCCCATCAAGATCCCACCCTCATGACCTGATCTGACCCCATTTCTAAATGCTGTAACATTAGAGTTCGGGTTTCAGCACAAGAACTGGGGGTTCTTCAACACTCAGTACATTACACTAGAGAGAAAATTTTGGACTTCATTCTAAGAAGGGAAGCCACTTCAGGATGGAGATGTGTTAAAGTGCTGCCCAAAGAGGAGTTGAAGTTTAGATTTGGGCCTCAGTGGGGAGACTTGGACCACAGCAGTTGGGAGTTGATAGTTGCCATGGGTGTAAAATTACCCAGGAATGCCTAGTATGGAATCCCCTATCTAGTAATCCCCATACTTAGGACATGGACACAGGAGGATCAAGAGTTCAAGCCAGCCTCCTGGCCTCCACTATATGGTGAGTTTGAGGCTAGCCTGGACTACCTAAGACCCTATCTCAGAAAGAAAATAAAAATGTGCTGAAGAGATGGCTCAGTGGAAAAGTGCATGCTTAAGCATAAGGGCTTCTCAGGCCACAGACTGCCAAGTTCATTTCCCTAAAACCCACATAAAAAGATGGGCATGACCAGGTGTGGTTACACATGCCTTTGGTCCTAGCACTGGGGAGGCTGAGGTAGGAGGATTGCCATAGTTCAAGGCCAACCTGGGGCCACAGAGTGCCAGGTCAGCCTGGGCTAGAGTGAGACCATGCCTTAAAAGCAAACAAGGGACTGTGCTGGAGAGATGGCTTAGCAGTTAAGGCACTTGCCTGCAAAGCCAAAGGACTCAGGACTCACATAAGCCAGATGCACAAGGTGGCACATGTGTCTGGAATTCATTTGTAGCAGCTGGAGGCCTTGGTGTGCCTATTCTACCCCTCCCCACCTCTCTCTCTCAAATAAATGTTTTTGGGTTTGTTTTGTTTTGTTTTGTTTTGTTTTGTTTTGTTTTGTTTTGTTTTGTTTTTCAAGGTGGGGTTTCACTCTAGCTCAGGCTGACCTGGAATTCACTGTCGTCTCAGGGTGGCCTCAAACTCAAGGCGATCCTCCTACATCTGCTTCCCAAGTACTGGAATTAAAGGCATGTATCACCACGCCCAGCTAAAATTTTTTTTTTTAATTTTAGAAAGAGAGAGAAAGAGGAAAATAGAATGGGCATGCCAGGGCCTCCAGCCACTGCAAAGGAACTCCAGACGTATGTGCTCCCTTGAGTATCTGGCTTACGTGGGTCATCGAACTGGGATCCCTTGGCTTTGCAGGCAAGCACCATAACTGCCATCTCTCCGGCCCTTTAAATTTTTTTTTTATTGACAATTTCCTTAATTGTAAACCATATTAGTTCTCTCCCCCCACTTTCCCCTTCACAAATCCACTCTCCATTAGTCTTTTATTTTGATGTCGTCATCTTTTCCTGCCATTATGAGGGTCTTGTGTAAGTAGTGCCAGACAATGCCAGGTCATGAATAGCCATGTCATTTTGTATCTTGAAGAGTGCAGTCCTACCCTTCCTTTGGCCCTTACATTCTTTCTGCCACCTCTTCTGCAGTGGACCCTGAGCCTTGGAAGAGATAGATGGTTCAGTGTTGAACACTTCCTCTGTCACTTCTCAGCACTATGGTGCCTTTTGGGTTATCCCAGAAGTCACCACCATCTGAAAAGAGAAGCTTCTCTAACCCAAAGCGAGCAGTAATACATGAGTATGAACGTGAAGCGCTTACTGGGTCACTGCCTCTTTGTCTCTCATATAAATAATATTTAAAAGAATGAGATTACTGAGGGAAGTTCCAATTCCTTGGGATGCCTTATTTCAATAGTCTGATAGCCAACGGGAGGGGCATGAGTATCTTCATGCCTTTGGGACAGTTACAGCTTCACGGAGCAGGAAACCGGGTGGGGGCTTCGCTTCTTAGGGAGGAACCGCAAATGATTTAAGGACATCTGTTCCTTCCGCATCTGAACAAAGGCAGAGTCACTCAACTGAGCACCCTCATGAGCACCTCTCCCCGACCTCAGGGCTTCCTCCACCCCGGGAGGGGGCCCCAGTCTAAGCACAGGCTCACAACCTGCCCAAAGTCACCCAGCGAGGCGACGGCGAGCCGGTGTCAGCGCCCGGGCAGGACGGCTGCTACACGCTCAGCGAGCGGACTATCCCGGGACCGCACGGCCAGCCGCAGGACCGAGGCGGCGGAAACTCAAACCAGCGCTCCCGCCCGGACCAATCCCCTGAGGCGGTCCTTGCAGCCCAGTCCAATGAGCGCCCGTCCTCAGGCACGTCTCACCAAACAGCCCTCCGATTGGCTGGTCTTTCCGGTCGTGGCGTTGCCCTAGTAACCAGGCAATGAGACGCGGCGAGGGCCTCCAGGCCAGTGGAAGGAAAGATCCCGCGCTCTTCACGGCCGCGAACCACCATGTCGGTGCGCACGCTACCGCTGCTTTTCTTGAACTTGGGTGGGGAGATGCTTTACGTCCTGGACCAGCGGCTGCGGGCGCAGAACATTCCCGGAGACAAGGCCCGCAAAGGTGAGAGGCGCCTGGCCCACCCTGACCTGCACCCCGAAGTCCGCACTGCCCTCTCGTCGCCACGCCGAGGTCCGCAGCCTGCTCCCCTTGGCTCCACCCTGATCCCTACAGCCAGACCCGAACCCCGGCCCACTCACCGCGTCCCCAACAGCCAGACCCACACCTCTGCGCCCGCCCTCCACGCTCACTGCCAGGGACCTTTCCAGCAAAGCCCCCTCGGGAGTCAAATTCTCCAAAAGAGCCTTTCCCAGTAGAGGAATTAACCACCCGCCTTGTACAGAAAGAAAGTACCTGATCGCCTAATGTCACCATCTCTCCAAATGGAATAGCTAATCTCCCCCATCTCTCTTGAAAGCTACCCCTTGCCCAAACTGTTGACCACGTAGCAACACCGTCTTTGCAAATCCAGCCCATCCTCCTCACCCCCACCCCCAGCAAGTTCTGATTCTCCATTTCTCCATGGAGTATCCTCCTAGTAAGATGAAGATTAGCCTTGCTCGTTTCAGAAGCCATTTCTAGAAATGTAGGTTCTAAGATAATATAAATAAATACAAAAAGATATCTTTCCCTTCACAATTGTTGGAAAGGAATGTTGCGAAGAATGCTTCTAAAATACAAAATTACGCCGGGTGTGGTGGCGCACGCCTTTAATCCCAGCACTCAGGAGGCAGAGGGAGGAGGTGGGCCATGAGTTCAAGGCCACCCTGAGACTATAGAGTGAATTCCAGGTCAGCCTGGGCTAGAGTGAAACCCTACCTCGAAAAAGCAAAATAATACAAAACTACACCATATATAATTCTTATAAAAATGACCACGCAGAACATTTTCCTCCCCTCTCAGCAAACAACTGCTCTCACCAAATTTCCTGGGATTAATATTTATATGACTTAATCTATTTCAAAATAGAGAAGGAAAAGTTGACATCAAGGCAGTCGACATAGAAACTGATTAAAACATTCTCTCCCAACAGTCTCTGTATGTTCAATGGACATTAAGCATATATATTCAGATTTTAACTGATTTTGAATTAGCATCCAAGTTCATGCATAAAGAGGGAAGAAACTTCCCTATTGAATTCCCCATTCATTCTGCACACTGCAGCTGGAGGGCTCTGTAAAATGCAGATCTGCCCATTGCCCCTCCCCCCCACACACACACCCTTAAAACCTGTTGTCAACTTTCCACTGCAGTCTGGATGGAGGCCAAGTGGAGCCCTTCACTACTTGATCTCTCACCACTGCCTGATTACCACTTTGAATCCCAATTACACCAAACTGCTTGTAGATACTTAAGCCATGCCCTTCATGTCTTCATGCTTGTAATCCCCATCCCTCCATCCTTCTCCAACCATCGTGCACCATTCAGCTCTAGAATGATCTTCCTTCAAGAGGCCTCCCCCCATGGGAAAAGAGCCTGCCCATTTTCATAGCACCCTGTGCATGCTTCTATCTACCTTACCCCTTGGCCATGTTATGCTGAAGTGTGTGTCCTCTTCTTGATTGTCCTATCATCTCTGTAACTCCAGCATCTAGCACAATGCCCAGACCAGAATTACTCCATGCTACTTAAACGTTTGTTGAAAAACTGGCAGTTTTCTGTGCTATTACCATTCCTTCGTCAGGAGGCCTCTGTGTTCCTTGGTCCCTCAGCAGTCTGATTTCATCCAGGCTAATGGCTCTCAGTGAGGTGACAGGCTAGGTTTCTGGGCAGGTACTCTGCATCTTGGAAGATAGTATACTATCTTGGTAATTAAGAGTAAACTCTGGGTTCATACAGATCTAAGTCCCAATTCCAGCTTTGCCATTTGACTAGTTGCAACAACTTGGTTTATAATCTCTTTAAGCCTGTTTCTGCATAAAATAGTAATAATATGGCATACCTGAAAGTGAAGTTGTAAGGACTGAATTAAAATGTATTTAGCATGTTTGTCACAGTGAGTAATAGATGTCTTTTAAGAAGAGGTCTGGGCAAGACTCTGTGAATATTAAGGAATGGACTTTGTCTTCCACTGCAGTCTACAGATGGGGCATCCAAGCACTTGAGAGATTGAAGCAAGATCTCATTTTATTTATTTGAGAGAGAGAGAGGCAGATACGGAGCGAGAGAGAATGGATACTCCATGGCCTTTTAGCCAATGCAAATAAACTCAATACATGTGCCACCCTGTGCATCTGGCTCTACATGGGTACTGGGGAATCAAACCTGGGTCCATTAGCATTGCCAGCAAACGCCTTAAATGCTGAGCCATCTCTCCAGCCCTAGAATAGGATTTTTTTTTTTTTTTTTTTTTTTTTGGAGGTAGCTCACTCTAGCTCAGGCTGACCTGGAATTCACTCTATAGTCTAAGGGTGGCCTTGAACTGACAGTGATCCTCCTGATCCTCCTACCTCTGCCTCATGTGCTAGGATTAAAGGCCTGCACCACCACGCCTGGCCTTAAAATAGGATTTTAAAAGCTGAGGAAGTCTCCTCTATTCCACTGCTAAAAGTTGATGTGGATGCAGGAGCCAGAGCCATCATGACGATGTCTGCACACCGTCCTGTGAAACACCAGACATGGTAAGGAGTCCTGGTGGAAGCTTTGAAAGGCAACCCTATTTCTTTGAGATATTTTCATTATCTTACATGACTAATTGATCTCCTGGAAGCCATCTCTGTTCCTGCAAGACTAGTGCAGACATTGGTTTTCCTCCACTGTGCAGCTCAAGTTTCGTACTCAACAGAAAGGAACTGCGCTCTTTATGGAGCAACTTGTGAGTGTTGCATACTAAATGCTGTTCTACATTTTAAGCAATACCAGGACAATAAAAGCTGCCTTTGCCTCACTCCTGTCCTCTTACAAGCACTCACAGATGAGACCAGTTATGTTCTGGTTACATTCCTCATTTTATAGGAGAGGACGCTGAGACGTGGGACTGTAAAGTGATTGTTTTCCCAAGACATTCAGATTGCAGTGTAGTTCTGACAGTGAAATGACAGTGAGATTCTGTTTTGATTTTTCTGGTTCAGATTTAGCAGCCAGCCCTGGATAGCCTTGCCCTACCTTCCCTTCAAAATATAGCTAAAGGCCAGGCATCATGGCATACACCTTTAATCCCAGCACTTAGGAAGCTGAGGTTGGAGTATCACCATGGGTCAAGGCCAGCCTGGACTACAGAGTAAGTCCCAGGTCAGTCTGGACTAGAGTGAGACCCTGATTAAAAAAATAAAAATAAAGCCAAGCATGGTGGTGCTTACCTTTAATCCCAGCACTCAGGAGGCAGAGGTAGGAGGATCACCATGAGTGAGTTCAAGGCCACCCTGAGACTACATAGTGAATTCCAGGTCAGCCTGGGCTAGAGTGAAACCCTACCTTGAAAAACCAAAATAACAAACAACAACAACAACAAAAAAAAAAAAACAGTATAGCTCGGCATGGTGGTGCACGCCTTTAATCCCACCCAGCATTAGGGAGGGAGGCAGAGATAGGAGAATCACTGAGTTCAAGCCCACCCTTAGACTACATAGTGAATTCCAGGTCAGCCTGGGCTAGAGCAAGACCCTGCCTCAAAAAAAAAAAAAAAACTTTTTGAAAAATGCTTTTACAAAAACTGTAAGTCGGGCATGGTGGCGCATGCTTTTAATCCCAGCTCTTGGGAGGCAGAGGTATGAGGATTGCTGAGAGTTTAAAGCCACCTTCCGGGTGAGCCTGAGCTAGAGTAAGACCCTTCCTCAAAAAAACAAAAACAAACAAACAAAAACTATATAGAGAGTTATCACAAACAAGGAAACTCTTAGGAGGATAGAAAACCACCCCATGGAGGATCCTGCCTGGCTCCTCAGGAGGAAAGGGGCTGGTAGCTGACAGCACTCCAGTGCCCTCTGCTGATATGATAGGTCATTGCCACGTAGAGTTTCCCAGAGCTTGCTGCATGTATTTTCCAGTTCCATTTTATTCACAGCAGAGTCGCTATCTCTGAGAGAAGATGAGCGCCTTCAACACCTTTGTTCCCAAACTCATTGCCAAGAGGACAAAAGCTCTCCTCCAAATTGTCACCAGTCTATCATGCTAGACCACTTGTGAAATAAATAAAATACCACAGAGAAAAACAGAAGCTGTAACCATGATCCCTAAGAGACCAGTCTAAGAAGCTTGAAGAAGGCCAGACATGGGGCTGCATTCCCATTAAATTCCCTCTCTTGCAGTCCTGGGGATTGAACTTAAGACCTCAAACATACTAGGCAGGCAGTCTACCACTGAGCTAGGAGCCCAGTCCTTGTAAATTTTGAGATAAGAGTCTCACTAAATTGCCCAGACTGGCCTTAAATGCTCAATCCTCCTGCCTCAGCCTCCTGAGTAGCTAGGATGACAGGTCTGCACCTCCAGGCCCAGCTCAGCCTGGGACTCTTGAGGGAGAAGAGTGATGACTTCCAGAGGAGCCTGACCTTCAATGGTACTGACTAGTCTCATAGGAGCTGTTCATATTGTATATTGAGGCCGGCCATGCCAGTGTGTATCAACAACATGTATGTGTTTTAAGAATAACTTCAGGGCTGGAGAGATGGCTCAGCAGTTAAGGCAGTTGCTGCAAAGCCAAAGGACCCAGATTCAATTCCCCAGGACCTATGTAAGCCAGATGCACAAGGTAGAGTATATGTTTGGAGTTTGTTTGCAGTGGCTGGATGCCCTGGTGCTTGCATTCTCTCTGTATCTCTCCCTCTCTTCCTCTGTCTTTCTCTCTCAAATAAATAAATAAAAAGAAAACATAAAAAAGAATAACTCCAGAAATTACTCCCAAATATTATAGTGGCAAATTCACCCAGGCCTGGAGAGATGGCTTAGCAGTTAAGTGCTTGCCTGTGGAGCCTAAGGAGCCTGGTTTGAGGCTTCATATCCCAGGACCCACATAAGCCAGATGCACAAGGTGGTGCATGCATCTGGAATTTGTTTGCAGTGGCTGGAAGTCCTGGTGCACCCATTCTCTTATCTGTCTGCCTCTTTCTCTCTGTGTCTGTCTGTGGCTCTCAAATAAATAAAAAATAAACAAAAATTTTTTTAATTTGTCCAAAAAATACCATTAGTTAGAAAATGTTTTTCACATGTGGATATATGTAAAACTATTAATTGGGAGGGATTCTAGATTGAAATTCTCTCAAAATATGAGGAAAAAGCTGGGGATAGTGGCACACATCTTTAATCCCAGCACTAGGGACGCAGAGGTAGGAGGATTGCTGTGAGTTTGAAGCCAGCCTGACACTACATAGTGAATTCCAGGTCAGCTTGGATGACAGTGGGACCCTACCTGAAAAAAAAAAAAAAAAAAGAGGAAAGCATAAGTTGTTTTTTAGGGCTGAGGGTATATCTCAGTGCCTATAAGCATGCACAAGGCCCTACATTCAATACCCAGCAGTGAAAAAAGTTATTTTTTCATCCTTTATGAATGGTGTACAAGATGTTTCAGGAAAGAAAATAGAAGTAGAAAAAAGCCAGCCAAGCTCTTGATATTTATTATCTACTTATCCCCACAGCAACCCTTTGAGGTAGGTGCTATTATAATCCCCATTTTACATAGGAGGAAACTGAAGTCAATAAACCACTTGAAGTTTATATAACTAGTAAGGGGTAGAGCCAGCTCTCAACCCATAAATGCATAAAGGGTCTTGATTCTCATAGCTCTCTCTAACCAACTGCATTTTTACTAATTTTAGGTCTTTTGACATCTCCCTGACTACCTGTCCTTAGGGGTTTCCTTGGTAGTGGTCCAGCACTAGTTCCTCCTTTTACATAGAGGTCATGCATCCATATATATAAAAGTAAAGCCAAGGGCTGGAGAGATGGCTCACTGGTTAAGGTACTTGCCCATAAAGCCGAATAATCCCAGTTCTATTCCCCAGTACTCTCATAAAACCAGTTGCACAAAGTTGTGCATGTATCTGGAGTTCGTTTGCAGTAGCTAAAGACCCTAGTGTGCCCACTCTCTCTTTCTGTCTCTGCCAGGTGTGGAGGTAGTGCGCTTGGGAAGCAGAAGTAGGAGGATCACTGCGAGTTTGAGGTCAGCCTGAGAGTACATAGTGAATTCCAAGTCAACCTGGGCTAGAATGTGCCCATTCTCTCCCTCTCCTCTCTCTCTCTTTCTGCCTATCTCTCTCATATAAATAAATAAATAAAACATTTTTTTAAAAAGATCCCCAGGCTAGAGAGATAGTTTAGTGGTTAAGGCACTTGCCTACAAAGCATAAGGATCCAAGTTCGATTCTCCAGGTCCCACATAAGCCAGATGCACAAGGTGACACATGCATCTGGAGTTCATTTGCAGTGGCACACCTGTTCTCTCTTTCTTCTTCTTCTTCTTTTCTTTTCTTTTTTTTTTTTTTTTTTTTTTTTTTTCCAAGGTAGAGTCTTACTCTAGTCCAGGCTGACCTAGAATTCACTATGTAGTCTCAGGGTAGCTTTGAACTCATGGCGATCCTCCTACCTCTGCCTCCCCAAGAGCTGGGGTTAAGGGCATGTGCCACCATGCCCAGCTCTCTCTCTCTCTCTCTCTCTCTCTCTCTTTCTAATAAATAAATATAAATTATTTTTTTAAAAGATCCTACCTTGAAAAAAAAAAGCAAAGCCAAAACAAATGCCAATATTTTTTCCTTTTGATTCATATTTCAAGTTTGCTGATTTGAATGGTTCCAAGTGTAGAAAGGGAGATCTTACATTAACAAAAGATCAGATTGTCTGGGGATATAGTCCAGTGGTAGAGCTCTTCCCTGGTATATACAAGGTCCTGAGTTCAATTCCCACCAATAAAAAATGCCTTTTTCTGCCTGCTTATGGAAATAATCTTTCCTTGAGGTCTAATGTTAAACGGTTCCTTTGAGTAGCGTGTGTTCTTGTAGTGTTGGGAAATGTTACTACTGGAACCTTCCAAGAGGAGCCCTAAGGTAGCTAGCTAGCTCTTTCCTGGGCTTCCTCTTATCCTTGTCATGAGAGCTAGCCTTTCCTCAGTGTTTCTGGAACTTGTCATTTCAGGGGATATTCAAGTTTTGCCAGACATGGTAGCACAGGCCTTTAATCCCAGCACTCAGGAGGCAGAGGTAGGAGGGTCACTGTGAGTTCAAGGCTAGCCTGAGACTACATAGTGAATTCCAGGTCGGCCTAGGCTAGCGTGAGATCCTGCTTCAAAAAAAATAATAAATAAATAATGGACTGGAGAGATGGCTTAGCAGTTAAGGCACTTGCCTGCAAAGGCAAAGGACCCAGGTTCGACTCCCAGGGCCCATGTAAGCCAGATGCACAAGGGGGCACACACATCTGGAGTTTGTTTGCAGTGGCTGGAGGCTCTGGTGTGCCCATTCTCTCTGTCTCTCTATCTGCCTATTTCTGTATCTCTGTCTCTCAAATAAATAAAAATAAATAAATAAAGGTCTATAGGCTAGATAATTGGAACTGGCATTTTTATTTTTTATATTTATTTATTTATTTATTTATTTATTTATTTATTTGCCAGAGAAAAAGAAAGAGGCAGCTAGAGAAACAGAATGGGCACACCATGGCCTCTAGCCACTGCAAACGATCTCCAGACACATATGCCACCTTGTGCATCTGGGTTTATGTGGATATGGGGAAATTGAACCTGGGTCTTTTGGCTTTACCGGCAAGCACCTTAACTGCTAAGCCATCTCTCTAGCCCAAGGAACTGGTATTTTTAAATCCTTCATGCAAATAATGTTCTCGCTTCCTGAACTGGTGTTTTCTTTTTATATGCTTCATGTAGATGAATGGACAGAGGTGGACAGAAAACGAGGTATGCTATTTCTGGACTGCATGTATTCACAGGTTCACCTGCTGCATTGTCAGTGGGGCTTAAAGTGGACCACTCTAAATATTTCTAAGTAAGAAAATAGGCACAGGTTTCTCTTTAGCTGAGGTGTTGGGTATACATTCAAATCTTTTACTTCAAAGGAATTACATATGGTGAAAACAAAGTAAACTTTGGCCAAAAAAAAGGCCACACTGCACAGAAGGGATCTTTCTCCCCTTCTTGGTTCTGAGCTTTACAGGGACACCTGGGGCAGTCGTTCCACTCCTGGGTAGGTTGTCCTATTTGGAAATCCTAAAATATCTTTCTTAGACTATCATGTAACCAAAGATGTGTGCTTCAATTTAAGTGACTCTCCCAGGCTGTGCCCCTTAGCACACAGAGATACCTGTTGAACAACTGAGAATGATGGAAGCATGTGGCTGCATGGCTGCCAGGAGTGGGGGCAGAAGGCATGGGGTCCTGCATGCATTATGACCTCCTGTGATAAGTCTTCAGTGTCTCCCTCACCTACAAGTAGCTACAGTACCAAAAAGGTTGTAGATGGCTCTGAATAAGACCTTAGCTTTCCTGTCTTTACGTGTCATGGGTGTCTCCCTTCACTGGACATGTGGGTATGGCTTATGCCCATCATCAGTCATCTTCAATATTGTAAATTCTCTTATCACACCAAATATGCCAGTGATGGATTATTATAAATGTGTAACTTACATGCATACAGATATCATATACATATTACTTAAAAGCATAGTCAGTAGGATAAAACAGACTGACCCCTTCCTAATTCCAACTCCATCCCCAGCTGTGTAACTCAGGTTTGGTTTGGTTTGTTTGAATTGTTTTAGGTAGGGTCTTGCTCTATAGCCCAAGCTGACCTGTCACTCACTCTGTAGCCCCGGGCTGGACTCAGCTCACATCAATCCTTCTACCTCTGACTCCAGAGTACTGAGATTAAAGGTATGCACCACCACCCAGCAGACCTTGGGTTTTAAACTCTCTTATATGCAGTTTTCCTCTTCAAAAGAATGAGGGTTGTCTTGGAGTTTAAATGAGGTATATGCATGGAAAGTTCAAAGTTCAGTACATGCTTAGGATTCAAACCATGGTAACCATCCAAAATGGTTTCCTCACTCCTATCTTTTATCCTTGACTCTGAATTGCATACTGCCATAAACAATGCTGATTTTTCTGGCATGCATAATTGGTCAGAACTGTGTTGCTTTCATTGAGATAATTATCTCATCAGACTGGGTTCACAGAGAAGCCTAACTAAAGTGCCAGATACACTTTTATATTTCACAACCATCTTTTGACATTTCTCTTAAGCAATTTTTGGCCCATCCTTTGATGCCTGGCAGAATTTCAGTGTGAAGTGTGGATGTTGAGAGCTTTTCATGTATGTAAGTCACTGAAACTTATTTTAACACAAATGTTCAAAAACTGACTTTGTCATCTAAGCCCAAAGCTAGAAGCCTCATGTTGAGAGTCCAGCTACCAGCCCTTCTGATGTACTTGTGAAAAACCCCTTCTGGGTTGGGAAGATGGCTCAATGGTTAAAGGCACTTGTTTGCAAAGACTGTCGCCCTAGGTTTGATTCTTTAGTACCTAAGTAAAGCAAAATTCAAAAGTGGCACATGCATCATGAGTTTGCAGCAGCAAGAGGCCCTAGTATACCCATACTTAAGCACGTACATACACACATATACACATAAACAAAAGGGGGAAAAAGGATAGGGAAATGGGAAATGGCTCAGCAGTTAACGGCACTTACTTGCGAAGCCTGTTGGTTCTGGGTTCAGTTCCCCAGTACCCATATAAAGCCAGATGCACAACATGGCCCATACATCTAGAGCTCATTTACAGCATCAGGAGGCCCTGGTGTGCAATTTCTGTCTCTATCTCTCTTCTTCTTTTTCTCTCTCTCTCATAGATAAATAAAATATTTTTTAAAAAGAAGAAACAGGGCTGTAGAGATGGCTTAGGAGTTAAGGTGCTTGCCTGAAAAGCCTAAGAACCCAGGCTCACTTCCTCAGTATCCACATAAAGCCAGATATACAAGGTGGCACATGTGTCAAGAGTTTGTTTGCAATGGCTAGATGCCCTGGCATGCCCATCTCTCTCCCTCCTCTCTCTTTCTCTTTCTCTCAAATAAATAAAATGTTTAAAAAAGAAGAAGAAACAAGCCAGGCATGGTGGTGCACGCCTTTAATCCTAGCACTCAAGAGGCAGAGATAGGATGATCCCTGTGAGTTCAAGGCCACCCTGAGACTACATAGTGATTTCCAGGTCAGCCTGGGCTAGAGTGAGACCTTGCCTTGAAAAAAAAAAAAAAAAAGGAGGAGGAGAGAAGGAGAAGTAGAGGAGGAAGAGGAGAAACAAAGAAAAAGAAAAACCCTGGGGCTAGAGAGATTACTCAGTGGTTACAGGTGCCTACTTACAAAGCCTGCCAGTCCCTAGTACCCACATAAAGCCAGACACACAAGTGGTGCATACATCTGGCGTTCTTACAATGGCAAGAAGCCCTGGTGAACCCATACTGCCTCTCTAATAAATAAATAAATGGGGGAGGGAGGTTGTTTGGTTTTACAAGACAGGGTTTCACTCTAGCCCAGGCTGTCCTCGAACTCAAAGTGATCCTCCTACCTCAGTCTCCTGAGTGCTAGGATTAGAGGCATGTGCCACCACACTTGGCATTAATATTTTAAGAAGAAAAATCCAGGGCCCCTCCTGCAGAATGGGGGCAGGGAGGAGGGAAAAGATGGTACCAACATGATATATCCATACAAAACATGTTCTTAATAAAATAAATAAATAAATAAGCCAAGCATGGTGGTGCACACCTTTTATCCCAGCACTCAGGAGGCAGAGGTAGGAGGATTGCCATGAGTTTGAGGCCACCCTGAGAGTGCATAGTGAATTCCAGGTCAGCCTGGGCTATAGTGAGACCCTACCTCGAAAACCCAAAATAAATAAATAAATAATATTACAAAAATATTAAAAGAAAAAGAAAATTCCCTTCCCTCCCAGCCTTATCCTCTTCCTGATGAAATTTCACTTCATGAAAGGACGCAAAGCTCATTTGAGTGCCAAAAACTAATGCCAAGGTATAACCATGGCTGTAGCAGAAGAGGAGGTATTCTAATGTGAGATGTTTGTACCCTCCCTTCAGACTGCTGAAACACTGGACTCCAAAGAATTAAAATTTCCCCAAGAATCCCACACTGGTTGAAGGGAAAAGATGAAGCCCTGGCACCACCCAGAAAAGAAACTTGCCTTGAACAAAGAGATTTCACGCAGTTCTGACAACTCTTACCATATAAAATAACATAGCATAACATAATATAACACAAGCTTTCCTGGCTTTTATCTCATCTTTTCTATAAAATTCTACAGAAAAGGAGAGAAATTAGTCTTTTCTCCCTAGTTTGGGCAAACTATAAATAAATCTATCTTCCTTTACCCAGCTCAGCTTCCAATTTTTTAAATATCTTATTTTTATTTACTTGAGAGAAGAGAAAGAAGCAGAGAGAGAGACAGAGAGAAAGAGAATGGGTATGCCAGGACCTCCAGCTATTGCAAACAAACTCCAGACACGCGTGCTACCTTGTGTATCTGGCTTACGTAGGTCCTAAGGAATTGAACCTAGGTCCTTTGGCTTTTCAGGCAGGTGCCTTAACTGCTAAGCCATCTCTCCAGCCCCCAATTTTTTTTTTTAATGCATGGAATCTATGCTGTGTGGAAGACTGAATAAATGCAAGTGTCCAGTGACAAAGGCAGACTAAGGGTGTGACTGTGATGATGTGGGCTCTCTCTGGGGCACTGCCTCCTTCCTGTGTGTGTCTGTGGTATTTACCTCAGTGTCTAGGACACAGCTGACCTGCCTCTGCCAATGGCTAGGTAAAGCAAACTATGAGAAGAAAATGTGTAGCTTCACACTCTTTCCAAAGAATGAGCATGAGGTAGGATCCCTGGGATGCCATGAAACTTCCATCTCTTCTTCAGGGCTTATATATGCGCTGTTCTGTCCACAGGGAAAGGCCTTGCTGCTCCAGCTGCCCGTCGTTGTGTAGGTCTGAGACAGGAGCCATGGTGAGACGTAGCTTCTTCACTTCCCTGGGGAAAGGCTTTGTTTTGTTTTTTGCCTTGCTGAAGTAGCTGACAATCACCTGGGATTTTCTTTCCTTTAAAACTGATATATTTAGAGCAAGCTCTTTTCCTGGATCCTAACCAAGATCAAAGACCCTAGAGAAATGATTCAACTCTTTGTCAGCCTTACCCAATCATGGCTGACAAGGAATGCTTTAACTTCAATTCTTCCTCTCTGGCCTACAAAAATCTGTGGTGCCCCTCTCTTTCCTCCATTATCCTGTGAAAACTCTTCCCTTTCTTCTGAGGACACATGTGGCTTTTCAGTTATACTTGGCTTCCTTGCAGATTCTGCATTTTATGTACAGATATGGTAAGAAAAAAATTAGAAAACCCAGCTTACTGCAGGTCTCTGCTTTTTTTTTTTTCAAAGGAAAAAGCCAGGCCTGAGGCAAACCCAGAAAGGTTCCTATGTCTCTAAGCTTTCCTCATGGAAGATATGTTAAGGGATGGCTGAGGTGGGTTAAAAGGCCTCAGATGTGAGCCGGGCTTGGTGGCGCACACCTTTAATCCCAGCACTTAGGAGGCAGAGGTAGGAGGATCACCATGAGTTGGAAGCCACCCTGAGGTTACATAGTGAATTCCAGGTCAGCCTAGGCTAAAGCAAGACCCTATCTCAAAAAACAAAAAAAAAAAAAAAATCCTCAAATGTGTGGATGCCTGTGTTGGAAGGGTTCTAGTTCTTCCTCTCTGAGTAATAAAATGGAATGTAGAGTAAAATCCAAAGATCAAGTGTGAATTCAAGAGTTCCATAAGGGGGTGCTGGAGAGATGGCTTAGCAGTTAAGGCGTTTGCCTGCAAAGCCAAAGTATCCCAGTTCGATTCTCCAGGACCCACATTAGCCAGATGCACAAGGGGGGCACACATCTGGAGTTCATTTGCAGTGGCACACTCACTCACTCTCCCTCGCTCTCTCTGCCTCTTTCTCTCAAATAAATAAATAAATAAAATATATTTAAAAAAAAAAGAGGGGCTGGAGAGATGGCTTAGCAGTTAAGGCGCCTGCCTGCTAAGCCTAAGAATGCCTGTTGGATTGTCCAGGTCCCACATTTAGCCAGACGCAAAGTGATGCAAGGGCACAATTCTGCACTTGCCCACAAGGGGGCCCACACATCTGGAGTTCATTCACAGCAGCTGAGAGGCTGCTGGTGCGCCATTCTCTCTCTCTCTCTCTCTCTCTCTCTCTCTCTCTCTCTCTGACTCTCTCCAAAAAAAAAAAAGAGTTCTATAAGGGGGATAGACAGTTTAGCAGTTAAGGCACTTGCCTGCAAAATCTAATGACTCATGTTCTCTCCAGGTCCCACGTAAGCCAGACACACAATGACTCAAGCACACAAGGTCACACATGTGCACAAGGGGGTGTGTTGCAGTCAGGTTTGCATTGTTGGCAGAAATCACCTGACCAAGAGCAGCTTGTTGAAAAAAAAAAGACTTATTTTGGGAAAACATCACCCACTGCCCAACATAAGGTGGACAATAGCAACAGAAGAGTGTGCCAAATACTGGCAAGGGGAAACTGGCTATAACCTATACGCCCACCCCCAATAATACACTCCATCCAGGAGGTATTAATTCCTAAATCTCCATCATTTGGGGAACCTAGCATTCAGAACACATAAGTTTATGGGGGACACCTGAATCAAACCACCACATTCCACCCCTGGCCCCCATGAACTGATAACCATACATGATATAAAATACAATACATTCAGCCCAATTTTTAAAGTTCCCATAGTTTTATCAATCCCAGTGATGTTCAAACATCCCCATAATCCAAAGTCTTTTAACTGAGCCATAATACCAAAAAATCCCCCCAAAACCCATAATGGCACAGAACACTCACACTGCAAAAGATGACATTGGGCATAGCAAAGAAATATTCAACCAATACAAGATTTAAATAGGGCAAACATCAAACTTTAGCTGCAAGTCCAACAATTCTAGTTAATGACAAATCTCCAAGTCCAATAATTCTAACCAGCAACAAGTCTCTGGAGTTCCAGTTCCACCCCTCCAGCTAGGCTACTCACAGTCCTGGAAAACTTCATCCGGACCAGCAGCTTTCCTTAGCAGCCCGAAATCTCCACTGGGATTTCACAGCAACCAATAGTTCATCCTCACGGCTCCATCAGGTCTCCATACAGGCATCTAGCAAACCTGCTTCACACTGCCTATAACCATTTCCAAAATACAAGACTGTGCTGCAAATTCAATGACACTCTCCTGCTTTTTTTTTTTTTTTGGTTTGTTGAGGTAGGGTCTCACTCTAGCCCAGGCTGACCTGGAATTAACTATGTAGTCTCAGGGTGGCCTTGAACTCAACAGCAAGCCTCCTACTTCTGCCTCCTGAGTGCTGGTATTAAAGGCGTGCACCACCACACCCAGCTTTTCCTGTATTTCTTATACTCCATAATATCAGGTAGGGTGTCAGTTTGTTGATCCAGGGGGGAATAAAGCAGACTTTGAAGAACAGGACACTCCTTGAGCACTCAGACCCCTTCAAAAGAGTCTACATTCTTCCTGTTGCCCCAGCAGGTCAGATGGCCCAATTTCAAAGGTTATAACCTCTCATATAATTGCAGCTGAGTGGACAGAAGTTTCAGCCCAAAGATTTCATTTCTATGCCATATCCCTCTGCACATGCCAATCTGTTTCTACTCAATGCAACCTGTCCAAGTTCTCAGGATATGGGCATAACAGCAAGCCTCTCACACAAACTGCTTCTAGCCCAGTCCAGTCAAAGCTCTTTCTCACCCTCACAAGCCAAATCTCACAGCCCATAGTTCTTACTGCATTTAGGCCTTTCAACTCTGACCAGAATGGTCCATCAAATGCTGTACTTATAGCACTGCAAGGCATCTCTTGGTCCAAGAGTTCAAATCCTTCCACATTCCTCTTGAAAATCAGTTCCAAAAGGCCAAAGCCACACAGTCATGTGTCTAGCAGCAACGCCACTCTCGGGACCAACTGTACTGTTGCAGTCAGGTTTGTATTGCTGGCAGGCAGAAATCACCTGACCAAGAGCAGCTTGTAGGAAAAAAGGCTTATTTTGGCTTACAGACTTGTGGGGGAAGCTCTACGATGGCAGGGGATAATGATGGTATGAGCAGAGGTTGGATATATCACCCCCTGCCCAACATAAGGTAGACAATAGCAACAGGAGAGTGTGCCAAACACTGGCAAGGGGAAACTGGCTATAATACTGATAAGCCTGTCCCCAACAATACACTGCCTCCAGGAGCCATTACATCCCAAATCTCCATCAGCTGGCAACCTAGTCTTTAGAACACATAAGTTTATGGGGGACACTTGAATCAAACCACCATAGGGTGCATGCGTCTTGAGTTCAGTTGCAGTTAGAGGCCCTAGCATGCCAATTCTCTTCTCTGCTCTCTCCCTCTCTCACTGTTGCTCTCATTAAAAAAAAAAAAAAAAAAAAAAAAACGCCATTCTGTTGGACTCGCCTCAAAAAAAAAGAAAGAAAGTGTTCCATAAGAAATAGTGTTTCTTTATATGACATAGGAAGAAAATATGTCCCCCTCCCCTCTCTCTGAAGCAGTTCTATTTAAGGTTTAAGTACAGGGGCTGAAGAGATGGCTTAGAAGTAAAAGTACTTGCCTGCAAAGCCTAACAACTGGAGTTCAATTCCCCAGTATCCATGTAAAAACCAAATTCACAAAGAGGCAGATAGAGAAAGAGAGAACTCCGCTGCAAATGAACTCCAGACACATGTGCCATTTTGTGCATCTGGCTATACATGGCTTCTGGGAAATTGAACCTAGGTCATTAAGTTTTGTAGGCAAAGCCATCTTTGGTTACATAGCAACTTCAAAGTCAGCCTGGGTAATATGAGACCATGTCTTTGAAAACAAAGAGAAAGAAAGAAAAAGAAGAGGAGAGAGGGAAGAAGGAAGGGAGGGAAAAGAAAGAAGATTCAACTAACCTCAGCTTCCCATTCTCCCATAAAACTAGCCAGAGCCCAGACCTCAAAGTATTTGTCAATTATACATCAATAGAAGCCAGGCAAGGTGGCTCATGCCTATAATCCCAGAACTCAGGAGGAAGAGGTAAGAGGATCTGTGAGTTTGAGGCCAACCTGGACTAAAGTGAGACCCTACCTCAAAAAAATTTTTTTTAATTACACATTAGTAGAAAGTACTTGAAATAATAAACTACCTGCTCTTTGCTCCCTTTCTGAAGATGCACAGCCACAGCCAGCCATCTGTCTTGTCCTTTGTGCTTTCAGAAATAATCACTCATTATGCCAGGCATGGTGGCGCACGCCTTGAATCCCAGCACTTAGGAGGCAGAGGTAGGAGAATTACCGTGAGTTCAAGGCCACCCTGAGACTACATATTGAATTCCAGGTCAGCATGAGCTAGAGCAGGACCCTACCTCAAAAAACCAAAAAGAGAAAGAAAAGAAATAATCACTCATTTAATAATTCATTTTATACAAGTATTTAAAATAACCCAGATTTCTTTCAATTTTTAAAAATTTTTTTATTTATTTGAGAGAGAAAGGGAGAGAGAAAGAGAATGGGCATTCCAGAGCCTCCAACCACTGCAAATGAACTTCATACTCATGTGCCACTTTGTGCATCTGGCTTACATGGGTCCTGAGGAATCGAACCTGGGTCCTTTGGCTTTGCCAGCAAGTACCTTAACCTCTAAACCATCTCCCCAGCCCTTTTTTCAAATTTTAATACACACACACACACACACCCTTAACAGTCCTATGTACTCTTTTTTTGTTGTTGTTTTTTGTTTTTTGAGGTAGGGTTTCACTGTAGCCCAGGCTGACCTGAAACTCATTATGTAGTCTCAGGGTGGCCTCGAACTCTCGGTGATCCTCCTACCTCCTACCTCCTACCCGGCTATATATACTCACATTTAAGCTACACTAACTGGCTTAGAATAATTTATAGCCAGGCCTGGCATGATGGCGCACGCCTTTAATCCTAGCACTTGGGAGGCAGTAGGAGGATCACCGTGAGTTCTAGGCCAGCCTGAGACTACATGGTGAATTCCAGTTCAGCCTGGGCAAGAGTGAGACTCTACCTCAAAAAACAAACAAACAAACAAAAGAATAAAGCCGGGCATGGTGGTGCATGCCTTTAATCCCAGCACTCAGGAGGCAGAGGCAGGAGGATCGCTGTGAGTTCAAGGCCACCCTGAGAATACAAAGTGAAGTCCAGGTCATCCTGAACTAGAGTGAGACCCTACCTCGAAAAACCAAAAAATAATAATAATAATAATGATAATAATAATAATAATTTATCGCCAATTGTGTCACACCCCTTTATCCCAGCACTTGGCACTCAGGAGGCTGTGAGTTGAGACCAGCCTGAGAATACATAGTGAATTCCAAGTCAGCCTGGGCTAGAGTGAAATCCTACTTCGAAAATCCAAAAAATAATGATACTTTATGGAGACTGGGGAGGATGGCTTAGTGATTAAAAGTGCTTGCTTGGGCTGGAGAGATTGCTTAGTGGTTAAGTGCTTGCCTGAAAAGCCTAAGGACCCTGGTTCAAGTCTTGATTCCCCAGTACCCAAGTAAGCCAGATGCACAAGGGGGCGCATGCATCTGGAGTTCGTTTGCAGTGACTGGAGGCCCTGGTATGCCCATTCTTTCTCTCTTTCTCTCCCTCTCTCAAATAAATAAATAAAAATATTTTTAAAAAGTGCTTGCTTGTAAAGCCTTCCAGTCTGGGTTCAATTTCTCAGTATCCACATAAAGCAGACACACAAAGTGGCACATGTATCTGGAGTTTGTGTGAAGTGGCAAGAGGCCCTGGTATGCCCATTCATTCCCTCTCTCTTACTCTTTTTCTCTGCCTGCAATAAAAATATTTTTAGGGAAGTCAGGCATGGTGGTGCATGCCTTTAATCCCAACACTTGGGAGGCAGAGGTAGGAGGATTGCTGTGAATTCAAGGCCACCCTGAGACCACATAGTGAATTCCAGGTCAGCCTGAGCTAGAGTGAGACCCTACTCAAAAAACAAAACAAAAAAATTTAGGTGGGGGTGCTGGAGAGATGGCTTGGCGGTTAAAGCATTTGCCTGCAAAGCCTAAGAACCCTGGTTCAATTCCCCAGTACCTACATAAGCCAGATGCACAAGGTGATGCATGCTTCTGGAGTTCAATTACAGTGGCTAGAGGCCCTTTGCTCCCTATCTGCCTCTCTCTCTCTCTAATAAGTAAATAAAATATTTAAAAATATATTTTTAGGGCTGGAAAGATGGCTTAGTCCTTAAAGCACTTGCCTGTGAAGCCTAAGGACCCATGTTCAACTTTACAGGTCCCACATAAGCCAGACACACAAGGTGACACAAGTGTGCAAGATTGCACATGAAGTGTTACACACATCTGGAGTTTGATGGCAGTGGCTGGAGGCCCTGGCACACCAATTAGCTCACTCACTTGCTCACTTTGTCTCATAAAAAAAAAAAATTAAAAAGCCAGGTGTGGTGGCGCATGCCTTTAATCCCAGCACTTGGGAGGCAGAGGTAGGAGGATCGCCGTGAGTTCAAGGCCACCCTGAGACTACATAGTTAATTCTAGGTCAGCCTGGACAAGAGTGAAACCCTATCTTGAAACCCACCCCCAAATTAAATATCTAGTTCTCAATTAAAAGTTTTTAAGAAACACTTTTTTTTAGATTTATTTTTATTTATTTGAGACACACAGAGAGAGAGATGCAGAGAGAAAGTGAGAATGGGCGTGCCAGGGTCTCTAGGCACTGCAAACGAATTCCAGACACATGTGCTACCATGTGCATGCAGCTTACGTGGGACCTGGAGAATCGAACCAGGGTCCTTAGGCTTCTCAGGCATGTGCTTAACTGCTAAGCCTTCTCTCCAGCCCTAAGAAACACTTTTAAAGGGCTCGAGAGATAGCTTAGCAGTTAAGATGCTTACCTGCAAAGCCAAATGACCCAAGTTTGATTCACCAGGACCCACATAAGCCAGATGCACAAGGTAGCACATGCATCTGGAGTTTGCAGTGGCTGGAGGCCTTGGCATGCCAAGTGCTCTCTATATATCTGCTTCTTTCTCCTCTCTTTTCCTTAAATAAATAAATTATTGTCATTATTATTTTGGTTTTTTGAGGTAGGATTTCCTTATAGCCCAGGCTGACTTGGAATTCACTATGTAGTATCAGGTGGCCTGGAACTCATGGCAATCCTCCTACCTCTGCCTCTCTAGTGCTGGGATTAAAGGTGTATTCCACCACACCTGGCTAAATAATTTTTTTAAATAAATGTTTTTAAATATCTAAATGTACAAATACCTAAAATTATAGGCATTTTGGTTTGCACAATCCTTTTTTCTCACCAGGTAGAAATTTTCATTTGAACAACAGGATGAACTATATTACTATAGTATAAAATCAATATTATAGATCAAATGTAGAAATTACCCTAAAATAGAGCCGTCTGAAGAGCACTTATTGCAAAAGCATTAAAAATGTTCTAATCTCTAACCAGTGGGTAGCCATGTCTATTTTCATGAAATGTCTTATAAAAATATAAATCACCATTGTTTGTCCCATTTTCATGAAATTTAATTTTAAGTAAAAAATGTTTGTGTTTGCTTGAAAAAAGAATATGTGTATTATTTCTCATTTTAAAGGAAGTATTCTAATAGAAAATGCCTATAAGATCATAAAGATAATAAAAGTAAGCCAGAAGTGGTGATGCACGCCTTTAATCCCATCACTTGGGAGGCAGAGGTAGGAGGATTGCCGTGACTTCAAGGTCACTCTGAGACTACATAATGAATTCCAGGTAACCTGGGCTAGAGAGAGACCCTACCTCAAAAAAACAATAATAATAATAATAAAGTGGTTTATAACCTCTGAAGTATGCCCTCTTGGACACGGTCATCATGGATATTTATCCTAAAACGATGTCACAGAGCACCCCAAAGCTCTCCCCAGGAGTCTGTTCTCACCAAACACACTGTTTCCCAGCTCTACCTAGGCCTGGCTCCCCCATTCATACCCAGAGAGAGTTCTAAAGAAGGCATTTTGCGGTACCTTTCCTGCTCAGCTGGATTCTCTCTTGTCTCTACAGTTCTGAATGACATCATTTCAACCATGTTTAACAAAAAGTTTATAGAAGAGTTGTTCAAACCCCAGGATCTCTTCTCTAAGAAGGCCCTGAGGACTGTCTACGACCGCCTGGCTCATGCCTCCATTATGAGACTGAACCAGGCCAGCATGGATAAGGTGAGCAGACAGCCGCCCAGTCAGCTTAGCTACAATTCTCATACCTTTTATGGATGATTCTAGGCTGGGATCACATGAGATGCTTTACGTAACTAATGGTGCTTTGTGAGAAACAAGGACTGGTAAATATGAGTGGTGATCATAGGGTTGGAAAGGATCTCTGAAGTCATCCTCACCAGCCCCCAGTTGCTTAGGTCATTTCATCTGCCCAGAGAGAATACTGCTGTACATGCCCATGTGAATAAGCCCTGGAATAGATCCCCTAATTCAAGCCCTCAACCCTAAACCCTAATTCTAGAGGCCGGAAAGAGAGGAGAAAACAAAACAGGGCATAGTTGGTAGGGTAGATATAATCAAAGCATGATATATGCATGTATGTGAAAACCACAGGGACTGGAGAGAGGGCTCAGAGGTTAAGGTGCTTGCCCACAAAGCTTAAATTACCTAAGTTCAGATATCCAGTACCCACGTGGGGCCAGATGCACAAAGTAGTGCATGCATTGGAGTTCCTTTGCAGCAGCTAGAGGCCCTGGTAAGCCCATTCTCTGTCTGTCTGTCTGTCTGTCTCTCTCTCTCTCTCTCTTTGCAAAATTAATTTTTAAAAATGGGAATAGAGGGCTGGAGAGATGGCTTAGCGGTTAAGGCACCTGCCTCCTAAGCCTAAGAACGCTGGTTCCAATCTCCAGCAGTTCCAATCTCCAGGTCCCACGTTTAGCCAGATGCAAAGTGACACAAGGGTGCGATGCCACAGTTGACCACAAGGGGGAGCACGCATCTGGATTTCATTTGCAGCAGCTGAGAGGCTGCTGGCACGCCCATTCTCTGTCTTCCTCTCCCTCTCTCTGTCTCTATCTGTGTTTCTCTCAAAAAAAATGGGAATAGAGCTGGACATGGTGGCACACATCTTTTATCCCAACACTTGGGAAGGCAGAGGTGGGAGGATTGCTGTAAGTTCGAGGTGAGCCTGGGCTAGAGTAAGACTCTACCTGGGGGGTGGCGAAGAAGAGGGGGATAAAGTTGGGGATGTCATTTAGTTGATAGAGTGCTTGTTTAGAAAGCAGGAAGCCACTGGGCATGGTGGCACACGTCTTTAATCTCAGCTCTCAGGAGGCAGAGGTAGGAAGATCATGATGAATTTGAGGCCACCCTGAGACTACATAGCAAATTCCAGGTCAGCCTGGACTAGCAAAACCCTAGCTCAAAAAACCAAAAAAGAGGAAGGAGAAGAAAGAAAGAAAAGAAAAAGAAAGAAAGAAATCAGGAAGCCCTAGGTTCAATCTCCACCACATAAGCCAGGTGTGATGGTGCACACCTGTAATACCAGCACTTAAGAGGTAAAGGCAGGAGGATGAGGAGTTCAAGGTCATCCTTGGCTACATAACCAGATTGATGCCAGGCTGAGCTACATAACACCCTGTCTCAGAATATAATTTTAAATATTTTTACTTATTTACAAGCATAGACAGAGAATGAAAAAGAATGGATGTCTTAGGACCTCTTACCACTGCAAACAAACTCCAGATGCATGTGCCACTTTGTGCATCTAGCTTTACATGGGTACTGGGGAATCATACCTGGGCCATCAAGCTTTGCAAGCAAGCACCTTTAACTGCTGAGCCATCTTTCCAGCCCCCAGATATTTTTGTTTAAATGGGGAAAATAATGAGGACTAAATGAGAAGCATACTTAGCCCTGGCACAGAATAGATACTCATTAAGTGTGCATCCCTGCACACTCTCCTTCCCCTGCCTTTAAGGTTTAGGTTAGCCAGGCGTGGTGGTACACACCTTTATTCCTAGCACTTGGGAGGCAGAGGTAGGAGGATCGCCGAGAGTTCAAGGGCACCCTGAAATTACATAGTGAATTCCAGGTTAGCCTGAGCTAGAGTGAGACCCTACCTCAAAAAAAAAAAAAAAAAAAAAAAAGAGAGAGAGAGAGATGGCTTAGGTTTCCATAGACAAAAGTCACACACAATTTGAGATAAAAACTTCCTGAGTTCATCTTATCTTAGTTCTAGCAGGTACTAGCTATAAGACATGTGCCTTAGACTCTAACCATCCTGAGTTCAAACCTCCCTCTGCTACTTAACTAGCCACATGAATTCCTCGTTTCTTTTTAGCATGTGTATGTGTAGTATGTGTGGCGGTGTGAGTGTGATATGTATATGTATAGTATATGTGTTACTCTCTGAAGTGACCTGGCTTGGTTGATAATATATTCTGTCACCTGAACTCTGTGGTAAGCCCAGAGCTGGATTTTCTTAGACACTTTACTGTATAGCTGCTGGAGGTCCTGAAATCTGTTTTTATAATCCTGTTTGTTTTGTGTGTGATTGACAGCTCTATGACCTGATGACCATGGCTTTCAAATATCAAGTGTTGCTCTGTCCACGTCCCAAGGATGTATTGTTGGTCACTTTCAACCATTTAGATACCATCAGGGAATTCATCCAAGACTCCCCAACCATCCTGAATCAAGTGGATGAGACGTTCCGGCAGCTGTCAGAGGTAAGAGTGTCCTCACTGTATCTCCTCACAGCCTCAATCCATGTTCTCGAGCCACTTTAAGAAGAGGCACAGTCTATGACTGACCACAGGGTAGGAAGTATGAAAGCCTGCCACTCTCCTAGAACATTCTAAAACCTACGCATATCCATTTTGTTAAGACAATGGGCATTATCATCTCTGGCCCTTTACTGTTGCTGTTGTGACTGGTATATAAAATATGCCAGTGATATAAAGTAGAGCTGTTTTCTGCGGACCTCTGAAAGGGAGTTAGAGGTGATTACCTACTAATTCATGGGGAACAATCTCTCCAGGAAAGTTGGCCTATGGAGAATATCACCTAGTAAGGTCTGTCCCATCTGTTCCACTGTGGAAGGAGAGAGGGTGCTGCTGGCCCTCCTGCTGCCAAGTTCTGTGCTTATCCACCCACCTCCACCCCATCCCTCCTGTCCCACAGCTCTTAACCTGGTGGAAAGTGAAGTGTTTCTCTCTGCCTTGCCTTGACAGATATACGGGTCTCTCTCTGCTGGAGAGTTCCAGCTGATCCGGCAGACGCTCCTCATGTTCTTCCAAGACCTGCATATCCGAGTGAGTGAGTGAGTGTGTGAGTGAGTGAATGAGAAGCTGTGAACTCCTTGCAGCTGCTGCCCTGGCAACAGGCCAGTCATGGAGACGCAGCAGGACCAGGATTGTATTTGCCTACATGTGGTGGTGGGTGGGGGGCATACCAGGGTCTCTTGCTGCTGCCGGGAATACTTGGATTTATGAGCCACTTTGCATCCAGGTTTTATGCAGATTATTTTACTTTACTGGGGAATCGAACCTGGGCCATCAGGCTTTGCAAGCAAGGGCCTTCAACTGTTGAGCCATTTCCCCCAGCTTCCTAAGCAGCATTTTTTAAAATATTTTTTATTTTATTTTATTTTATTTTATTTTTGTTTCTCAAGGTAGGGTCTTTCTCTAGCCCAGTCTGACCTGGAATTCACTATGCAGTCTCAGGATGCCCTTGAAGTCATGCTAGTCCTCCTATAGTAGTCCTGAGTGCTGAGATGAAGGCATGTGCCACCACACCTAGCCTCCTAATAGTTTTTTTATTTTTTTATTTAGTTGAGAGAGAGAGGCAGATAGAGAATGAGAGTGCCAGGGTCTCTAGCCATTGCAAACGAAGTCCAGAGGCATGCACCACCTTGTGCGTCTGGTTTATGTAGATACCTGGGTCCATAGGCTTTGTAGGCAAGTACCTTAACTGCTAAGCCAATTCGTCTCACTCTAGCCCAGCCTGACCTAGAATTTACTCTGTAGTCTCAGCTGGCATCAAATTCATGGTGATCCTTCTACCTCTGCTCCCAAGTGCTGGGATTAAAGGCACGAGCCATCATCCCTGGCTCAGTTTTTTGTTTTGTTTTGTTCTTAATAGAGAGAGAATGGGTGCACCAAGGACCTTTTACCACTGCAAACAAATTCCATACACATGGGCTACTTTGTGCATCTGGCTTTACGTGGGTACTGGGGAATCAAACCCAGGCCATCAGGCTTTGTATGCAAGTGCCTTTAACTGCTGAACTACCTCTCCAGTCCTCCTAAGTACCACTGAGACAATGCGGCCATTCTTTTCCAGCTGCCGAAGTTGCTTTGAAAGCTAGTTTCATACCTTGCTTCTATAGAGGAAATGCGCTCTTTTGAGGCACTAGCCTGATCCCAGTTCCAACCTTTTCTTGAGCCTGATCAGCATTGACTTCCCCAGCATCAAACCCCATCAGGAGGCTGCTTCTGCTCCATGGCTCATCTTCCCTGGGCTTTCAACACTCCATCACATTCTGGCTTTCCCTCATCTCTCCTGAGTCAATGCTTCTCCCTCTTTCCTTTATCCTTCTTCAAGCCTTCTTCCTCCTACTTCTACCCACCCTAGGTTCTGTAGGACCTCTTTCCTTTCTGCTTTGACCACCCACTCCTTTGCCTGTAACATCTGAGTCAAACCTCTACTGTACATTTGCCTTCCCCTTCCCCTAGGTCTGCCTCCTCCCCTGCTTGTTGGAACTCCAGGAGGATGCCCACCAGGCCTACAACTCCATTTATCTGACTAAACTAATTCAAGAGCCAACTTCTGTTGAGGGCATGGCCTTCCTGCCATTCCTTCCTTCCACTCTTGCCTTAGAACCAGTGTTACCTTTTTAAAAATTTTTTATTTATTCATTTATTCAAGAGGGGGACGAGAAAGAGGCAGATAGAGAATGAGCACTGCAAACAAACTCCAGACATGTGCACCACCTTGTGCATTTGGCTTCACATGGATACTGGGGTATCGAACCTGGGTCCTTTGGCTTTGCCAGCAAGCACCTTAACCATTAAGCCATCTCTCTAGTCCTGGTTTTGGTTTTTTGAGTTAGGGTCTTGCTCTAGCCTAGGCTAATGTAGAATTCACTATATAGTCTCAGGCTGGCCTCAGATTCACAGTGACTCTCCTACCTCTTGTCTCTGTAATGCTGGGTTTAAAGGTGTATGCCACCATGCCCCAGCCCAGTGTCATCTTTGATTCCCCTTCTTTGATCTGCACCCAGTTGCTTCTAATGTGGATAGTGGCTGCCCCTGCTGCAGCCACTCCCTCCTCTCCATTCCTACTGCCAGCAACCTGCCTGGGTTCCAGTAGTTTTGTTGTTGTTGTTTGTTTATTTTCAAGGTAGAATATTGCCCTAGCCCAGGCTGACCTGGAATTCACTATGTAGTTTCAGGATGGCCTCGAACTCAAAGTGATCCTCCTACGTCTGCTTCCCAAGTGCTGAGATTAAAGGTGTATGCCACTGTTTTTGTTTCTTTTCAGTGCCTGGGATCAAGCCCATGCTCCTTTTATGCTAAGCAAGGGTCCTATCATAGAGCTACAACCCCAGCCTGGGTTCATTTCTTTCCAGCTATTCCTCCCCACTCCTCCAAATGGCCCTCTCTCTTCCTGCCTTGCTTACTCCAAATAATCTATACCCTAGCTTTATGAAACACATTTATGAACTTAAATTGGAGGTCTGTCTGTCCTGGACAGAATTTCCTCTTTCCCATAACTCAGCAATCTAAGATGGGAAGATGGCATGCTATCACAAACAAGCCCAGGCTCTGTCACTAGCTCTGTGACCTTGAGCAAATTCCTGTTCTTAAGGTTTAGTTCTTTATTTGAAAAGAAGTGACAAGACCTAACTTAGATTTGGCCAGGAGGATTAGCTGAAGCAGCATATATAATATATGTATATTTGCTTCTTTGTGTGTGCTATAGAACACCTGTGAAAGGATGTGCAAAAAAGTTGCCACAGCAGTGCCTCCTGAGAATGGGGAACTGTGTGGAGGATAAAGACAGCAGAGAGCCAGCACATTTGGGACTTCACACCTGTGCATGTGTAACATGGTCACACAAGAAACCCAAATCAAGAAGAGAAGTAGAGTCATGTTTAGTGCCTGATTGTATTTCCCTTCCATGGTGCAGGGAAGACAAATAGATTTCTACTCTAATGCCAATTTTATTTTATTATTAACTCTCATGAATAATTTTGTTTTCTGTGGATGGAACAAGAATACATGAATATAAATCTCTAATAGCCATGGATTAAAATGTGAAAATATGAAAGTACAAAGAAGATTAAATGTTACAACAAATTTAAAATCAATTTTACCACACTGAAAATTCTGCTTAGTAGTGTTATCAAGGCCATGCATATTTAGCCATATTTTATGGATGGCAGTAATAACCAACAGCCATATTGATTTTTCAATTCTGACCAGATAAATTCATTATAATGAAAAAGCATGCCTAATCATGATTCTATAGCAAAATAATTAAAATGTAATAAATCAGAAAATATATTAAAGAGCTGGAGAGATGGCTTAGCGGTTAAGGCACTTGCTTGCAAAGCCAAAGAACCCAGGTTTGATTCCCCAGGCAAGTTAGCCAGATGCACAAGGAGGCACACGCATCTGGAGTTTGTTTGAAGTGGCTGGAGGCCCTGTCGCACCCATTCTCTCACCCTCTCTCTCTCTCTCTCTCTCTCTCTCTCTCTCTCCCCTCTCTCTCTGTCAAATACATAAATAAATAAATTTTTTTTTAAAGTACTGAGATTTTCCCCCTAAAGTGAGTGGTACCATAATTTGATTTGCATTCTGAAAGTGAGCTATATAAAGATAGAGGAAGGATAGCACTTGGGAGAGTGTTATAGAAATCTAAGTTAAAAACAAGATTGGAGCCCTGCAAATCTGAGGCTGGGGACATAACTCAGTGCTGACTTAGCATTGCACAAAGCCCTAGCTTCAATACTCAACATCATATAAATCAGATGTGGTGACATGTGCCTATAATCCCACCACTCAAGAAGTAGAAGCAGGAGGATCAGAAGTTCAAGGCCACCCTTAGCTACATACCAAATTGGAGACCAACCTGTGCTACATAAGACCTTCCCTCAAAATAGTAATCATAATCCAGGCGTGGTGGCACACTCCTTTAATCCCAGCATTCAGGAGGCTGAGGTAGGAAGATTGCTGTGAGTTCAAGGCCAGCCTGAGACTACATAGTGAATTCAGGCCAGCTTGGGCTAGAGCAAGATCCTACCTCAAAGAGTAAAAAAAAAAAAAAAAAAAGATCAGAGGAGGTCCAGGTGGAATCCGAGACCAGGTACATGAAGCCTGGCCCTTGGAGGAGGCTGACCATCCTCCCTCAGGCCAGAATTGTAAAGCAGGCTGAACATTATCTCAGTTTCCCTCTCACTTTCAGGTCTTTCTTCTCCCACTATCACAACCCTGCAAGGTCATGCTAACTACTGTGACACTGTCTAAAAGCTGTCCATGTTCATGTTCATGTTCATCCTTCACTGCTGAGACTGACTGCCAAGTCACTCACCCATGTTCACCAAGCATTTAGATCGAGTGCATTTTCCCCACTGCTAGGATCTGAACCCAAGGCCTTGGACATGCTAGGCAAACACACTACCAATGAACTATGCCCCCAGCATCACTGGACATCCCTGCTCACTCTACAGCCACGAGCTTTCTGCTGTCATCCTGGGGAAGGTGACACTGCAGCCCTAGCTCAGTGACCTTCATTTCCCATTTCTAAAGGTCCTCCTTAGAGAAGTGGGGAATACAATATAGGTCTCACAGATGCTTAGTTCTGGAATTGAAGAGTGTAAAGAGAGAAGACATGAAGGACAGAATAGCCAGTTCTAAGAGCATCAGGAAAGCCTTCTTAGAAGATCTGGTACCTTTTTTTAGAAAAAGATACATTTTTAAAAATATTTTCGATCCCAGGAGTAGGGGCTGCGCTCAGCTCTAGGCTGCAGGGCAGGCCTGGTCAGCGCCGTGCTTGGGCTGAGGCACTGCTACCATGAGGCGCCGGTATTTAAGAGATTATGGCATCTAAAACCAACAATGTTAAAAATTGGAACTCCTGTAATAATATTGAGGATCATTCCATTGATCTTCCTAGAAAGAAGATCTCTAATTTCACTAATAAGAACATGAAGGAGGTTAAGAAATCTTACATAAGTAGAACAGTTGGACAAGCTGTGAAAAGTCCAGATAAAGTATGCAAGGTGATCTGTCGCAGAAAGAAATGTCATCACCCATTTCTAAATTCCTGTTTCAGAAACAAACAGTCCCCTAAAAGTGGGGACTGTGTCATGGCAAATAAAGGAAATGAACTGGCTTGTGCAGGCCACCTGCCTGAAAAATTACACCATGATAGTTGAACATTTTTGGTTAGCTCTAGTGATTCTGGTTCTTCACAAACAAATCCCATCATCTAAATACAGTGGATTTTCTTTTGGGGGTGGTGGGTTTCTCAGGACCATGAAACAATGGCCCAAGTTTTATTCAGCAGGAACTTGAGATTAAATGTAGCTTTAGCTTTCTGGAGAAAGAGAAGTATAAGTGAATTTGTTGCCTATTTGGTGAGGATAGATCTTGAAGTTGTGGTAGATTGCCTTCCTGTTCTAACTAATAGTTTACAGGAAGAAAAACAATATATCTCACTTGGCTGCTACGTAGACTTGTTGCCTCTAGTAAAGTCATTACTAAAAAGGAAATTTGAAGAATATGTAATAGTTGGTTTAAACTGGCTTCAAGCAGTAATAAAAAGGTGGTGGTCAGAACTATCATGCAAAACAGAAATTATGCATGATGGAAATATTAAAATTTGAAGCAACAATTAAGTGGATTGTGGGAACAGGAAAACCATCTTACTTTGGTTCCAGGATATACTGGTAATATAACTAAGGATGTAGATGCTTATTTATTACAGTTGCATTGAGAAATTTCATCTACTACAGAGCTTTTGGTTACTGAAAACATTACCAGATTAAATGATTTCCAAAAGTAGGTCTTTTCTGAGCACTGTGGACCATGGAAGAAATCAAATTATTTTTTTCTTTTAAAAGTCACATAATGAGGGCTGGAGAATGGCTTAGTGGTTAAGGTGTTTGCCTGCGAAGCCAAAGGATCCCGGTTCGATTCTCCAGGACCCACGTAAGCCAGATGCACAAGGGGCACATGCATCTGGAGTTCATTTGCAGGGGCTAGAGGCCCTGGTGTGCCCATTCTATCTCTGTCTGCCTCTCTTCTCTTTCTCTCTCTCTCTGCTTGCAAATAAATAAATAAAAATAAAAATAAAAGTCACATAATGAAACTACTAATGAAACCCTAACAATCTACTTCACATTGAAGTGGAAAGATACCCAAAAGCAGCAGCTTCAGCGGCACTGAGCTGACCGCATACCAGGAGACCTTTGGCTTTTGCTGCCTCAGTTTGTATGGCTATGTGCAGCATGGTGTGAGAACTGCTGGGTCTTCATGCAGTCCTGCGTGAGACTACAATTTATACCATTGGAGAAAATAAGACAGGACTTACTACTAGGAACTACAAAAACCAATCATTAATTTTATTGTGTTTTATAAATTTAAAAAAAACACTTCAATGTCTGCAGCTACTTCTGTTGAAAAGACTTTGAAAGTTTAAAGCATCATAGTAAATAATCAGTATAAAATTGTTTTAGTCCACACTGATACTGTGTATACAAAATGCCTTAATTATTAAGCCAATGTATTATACCAATCTCTCTCTCTCTCTCTTTTTTTTTTTTTTTTTTTTTTTTTTGAGTTAGGGTCTCACTCTGGCCCAGGCTGTACTGGAATTAACTATGTAGTCTCAGGGTGGCCTCGAACTCACAGTGATCCTCCTACCTCTGCCTCCCAAGTGCTGGGATTAAAGGCGTGCGCCACCACGCCTGGCCCAGTATCTCTTTTTAAATAAATAAGAAGACCCAATGCCTCTGACATAATAAAATCATGGAATTAAATCAAGGGTTTAATATTCATAAAGGATGTTATTGAAATATATCCCACCTTTTTTTTGGTTTTTCGAGGTAGGGTCTCACTCTGGCTCAAGCTGATCTGGAATTCACTATGTAGTCTCAGCGTGGCCTCGAACTCACAGCGATCCTCCTACCTCTGCCTCCCAAGTGCTGGGATTAAAGGCGTGCGCCACCACATCTGGCTATCCCACCATTTTTTTTTTTTTTTTTTGGTTTTTCGAGGTAGGGTTTCACTCTGGTCCAGGCTGACCTGGAATTAACTATGTAGTCTCAGGGTGGCCTTGAACTCTCAGCGATCCTCCTACCTCTGCCTCCCAAGTGCTGGGATTAAAGGCGTGCGCCACCACACCTGGCTTATCCCACCATTTTTTAAACCTGAAAATATTTTTAGCGGCTCTTGTTTTTTTTTTTTTTTTTTTTTGCCAGAATCTTCATATTATATTTGTATGTTCGTTTTATCCTTATATAAAGAGAAAAGGTGATTATGTATTTGTATGAATGTTTAACTGGAAATATCCATGGATTTGGCTAACTTATATTCACTTTTTATTATATATAAATTTCTAATATTTTTCATTTCTGTAACATTTAAACTTCTTTCATTTGAGTAAATTTACTAATTAGTTCTAAAAAAATAAAATAGAATATTTTCATTTTCAAGCAGAAAGAGAGAGATTGGGCACACCAGTGTCTCTTGCCATTGCAAACAAACTCCAGATGCATGCTCTATTTTGTGCATTGTGGCTTTATGTGGGTACTGGAGAATCAAATCTAAACTGTCAGGCTTTCCAGGTAAACTCCTTAACCACTGAGCCATCTGTCCAGCTCCAAGATAGATTTTTTTATTTTTATGTTTATTTTCAAGCAGAGAAAGAGAGGAGAGACAGACAGAGAGAATGGACACACCAGGGCCTCCAGCTGCTGCAAACAAACTCCAGACACATACACAACTTTTTGTTTGTTTGTTTGTTTGTTTTGTTTTTTGTTTTGTTTTCTGAGGTAGGATCTCACTGTAGCTCAAGCTGACCTGGAATTCACTATGTAGTTTCAGGGTGGCCTTGCTCGAACTCACAGCAATCTTCCTACCTCTGCCTCCCAAGTGCTGGGATTAAAGGATGTGCCACCACACCCAGCTTCACATGCACAACTTTGTGCATCTGGTTTTATGTGGGGAATCAGACCAGGGTTGTTAGGCTTTGTAGGAAAGTGCCTTAATTGCTGAGCCATTGCTCCAGCCCCAAGATGGATTTTTGAGCTAAACATAGTAGAGCATGCCAGTAACCCAGCACTTGGGAAGCTGAGGCAGAAGCTCAAAGTTAGCCTCAGATACATAGCAATTTCAAGGTCAACCTGAGTTATATGAGACACTGTCTCAAATAGGTGCCAGCAAGTTCCAGGAGGGGCAGTTGGGACTGGCATGGTTTGGCAACTGAGTAGATAGCAGAAGGAGATAGAAGGGGGAACAGATTACTAACTGGCACCCTGGTAGTGGCACTCGTTGAGACTGAGAATTGTGGGCCAGGAGCAGGTTGGGGATAGCAAGGTGAGTGTGAGATGCATCAACAGACCCTATAGGCCAGGCGTGGTGGCACATGCCTTTAATCCCAGCACTCAGGAGGCAGAGGTAGGAGGATTGCCAAGAGTTTGAGGCCACCCTGAGACTACAGAGTGAATTCCAGGTCAGCCTGAGCCACAGTGAGACCCTACCTCGAAAAATAAAAATAAAAATAATAGATCCTGTAGGAGGGTATGTCTAATGTGGTAGTCTAGATAGGGTAGGTGCCTGAGAAGGAGGCAAAGTGGCATCTGAGCCTTGAAAGCTGTCAGCACACAGGTGAGCACTGGAGTGCCAGCATAGGTGAGAAGGGTGCAATGAGAGGCAAAGGGACAAGGAGTTACACCTGCAGCTGATGTCTGATGGCCTGTCCAGACAATGGCAGATTCTCAGGACAAATACAATACTCACATGACCTAACTGTACATTTCAGATCACCCTGCCTATTCAGTCTTACTCCATTTAGGCTAACAAAGGGTCCAGCACATATGAATTTCCCTCCAAATTTTCTTTCTTCATTTGGCTAAACTCACACCTCTTGATCACAGAATCTGAAAGCTAAAAATTCCTTAAAAGTTCATTCAACCAAACCCCCACCAAACCACTTTACCCATTCCTCTAGAACGTGACTTGTGCCTGAAAGTATCTCCATACTGGCTGCTTCCTCGAGGCAGGGTGCAGACCCAGTCACCTCAACTGTTCCCAGCCTGAAGTCACCCTCCATGAGCTATGCGCTCATGCCTGATGACATGTCCTGCTTTAGAGTGGTGTTCTTCCACCGTATGCTTGGGCCCAGTGTCCAAGTAGACTTTTTTTTTTTTTTTTTTTGGTTCTAGAAAGTGAGCCCAAGGCCTCATCCAGGCTAATCTTGTGCTATACCACTGAGCTGTACCCCAGCCCTCCAAGCAGACTGTAGTAAGAGTCGCAGCTACCTACCAGGTGTGATGGCACATGCTTAATCCCAGCACTCGGGAGGCAGAGGTAGGAAGATTGCCGTGAGTTCGAGGCCACCCTGAGACTAATAGTGAATTCCAGGTCAGCCTGAGCTAGAGTGAGACCTTACCTCAAAAAACTAAACAGACTCCTTACAATGCAACTGCCCAGACAGAAATTGGCCTCGATATCCATGACCTTGCAGTGCCTAGCAATACCTTCCCAAGACCCTCATAATAGGAGAAAAAGATGATGACATCAAATTAAAAGAGAGACTAATGGAGAGAGGGAGGGGATATGATGGAGAGCGGAGTTCTGAAGGGTAGTTGGGGGAGCGGAGGGAAATATCATGGTTTATTGTCTGTAAGTATAGAAGTTGTCAATAAAAAAAGATAGCAGCTACCCTTCATTGAGCACTTCCTCCCTGGAGGCTCTGCCGCCTGCCCTTGCTCCTTGGGCTAGGGATCAAACACATGGCCTTGTACTTATTAAGCAAGCAATCTGCCACCAAGCTACATTCCCAGTCCCACCTTTTGTATATTATCTGATGGAATTGTCACACTAACCATGGAGTAGGTACAATTATTACTCAAAGAAAAACCGATGACCAAAAATGTGTAACTTACCAAAAAGCCTAGAGTTGTGGTTTCGGGTGGAGCCCAGTAGATTACATGTTTGGTATATGCAAGGTTCAACCCCCAGCAGACACTAAGAGCCATTCTAACATGAAGGTGATAAAGTGACAGCTTACAAATTCTTATCACCTTGCCTTTCACTGCTTCGTACACAATAGATGCTGACATGGCTAATATAAATATAATATAAACATTGCTAATATAAACTGGGAGAGTTTTAGAGTTGGAAGGGACCTTCAGATTTATCTCATTTTACAGATAAGGAGAAAAGACTAAAACTGATTAACTACTATAAGTTTTATAGGAATTTAAACCATGAATGACCAAACCCTCCAGACTACACATACCAGGCAGTAGAAATAAGCTTCTGTGTAAGACTCTCAAGCACCAGTGCTAGCTGGGCCCACCCACCCCAGCACTGCCCACCCTCTATCTCACCAGGTCAGAGGCTATGCACTGAGAAGAGAAGCCCTCATCAATGGCTGTGCCAGTTCTCTCAGCGGCCAGCTCCTTGTCTGTAAAAGGAGCTAACAAGGCACATACAGCTGCAGCTACATGCAAAGTTAGCAGGGAACCAGGGGATGGTATGGAATCTAAAGTCAGTCTCACTATTTTCTTTTTGTTTGGCTTGGTTTGGTTTGGTTTTTCTTCTAGCTCAGGCTGACCTGGAATTTGCTATGTAGTCTCAGGGTAGCCTCGAACTCATGAACTCACAGCAGTCCTCCTACCTCTCTCTGCCTCCTGAGTGCTGGGATTAAAGGCGGGTGCGCCTTTTTAAACTTTTTATTGACAACCTCCATACATATAGACTGTATACCATGATCATAATCCCTTCCTGTTACCTTCCCATTGTGAGATCATACTGAATACTGGGGCCACTTTGTGTCTGGAAGACAGTATTGCAAAACCCGCCTCCTCCCCTTCCTCTGCCTCTTACATTCTTTTCGCCACCTCTTCTACAATGGTCCATGGGCCCATTTTTAGGGTGTGATAGAGGTAGAGAGAGAATGCACCACTGTCATTTTGTTGTTGTTTTGAGATAGCATCTCACTGTAGCCCAGGCTAACCTGGAACTCAACTTTGTAGTCCTAGGCTAGCCTTGAACTCACAGCTATCCTCCTACCCCTGCCTCCTAACTACAGGAATTAAAGGTGTGCACCACCACACCGGGCTCCACTGTCACTTATTCTTAGCACTTGGATGATTTTTGAGACCCCCTGGTGGTCACCAAGCCTTGCTTTTTGTTGTTGTTTTTGAGGTAGGGTCTCACTCTAGACCTGGAGCTTACTCTGTAGCCCAGGCTGGCCTCAAACTCATGGCAATCCTCCTACCTCAGCCTCTGAGTGTTGGGATTAAAGGTGTGCGCCACCATCCCCAGTTCAGCCTTGCTTTTGAATCCCTTGCTTTTGAATCTTTTGTTGTTGCCTTTGAGCAAGTCACTTCACCTAGACTTCTGCTTCCTCATCTTTTATTTATTTTGTTTATTAGAGAGAGAAAAAGATGCAGATAGAGAGAGGGAGAGAGAGAGAATGAGCACTCCAGGGACTCCAGCCACTGCAAACGAACTCCAGACACATGAACCACCTTGTGCATAGGTACTGGGGAATCAAATCTGGGTCCTTGGGCTTCACAGGCAAGCGCCTTAACCACTAAGCCATCTCTCCAGCCCTTCCTCATCTTTAAAATGGGGTAACATGACTCACCTGCACAGTGGTGAAGCTGGGAAACCACCCTCACTGTGTGTCGTTATACAGTGCTCTTCTCTGAGGGTCCCCAGCTCACTAGGGAGCATCCTCAAAGTACTGCACACTTTGTCCTTGGAACATTCGTGTCTAGGAAATGTATCAAAAATGACATTAAGTCTATTTTCCAGGTGTCCACGTTTCTAAAGGACAAAGTTCAAAACTCAAATGGCCGCTTTGTGTTGCCAGTATCCGGGCCTGTCCCCTGGGGAACTGAAGTCCCTGGACTCATCAGGTGAATTCTCCAGTCATTACTAGCAGTGCTTGGAGTGCCAGGAAAACAGAATGTGTCCACCACATAGAGCACAGCCCAGCCCTGCCAAGTCCCTCAGGCTCTTCTCACCATCCTGTCTTTAGAAAGCTCAGCTGGAAGGTCGGGATTTAACCCCAGCCTTGCCTCTTAGCAGTGGACTTGAGGCAAGCCACCCACATCCCTAATTTCATTTTCTCACCTATTAAGCAGTTGCTGTGAGATTCAATAATCATGTATAAGGAAAATGTCTCCATAGTACTTGGCTCATATCCCTCACTCAGTGAGTATTATTGTTACTGTTATGATTGTCACAATCAAATCTTTTGTTTGGTTAATTTGGGGATGGAACCCAGGGCCTTATGCATACTAAGCCAGTGCTACACCTCCAACCCACTGTCTTTATCTTTTTTTTAAATTTGTTTTGTTTTTTTCAAGGTAGGGTCTCGCTCTAGTCCAGGCTGACCTGAAATTCACTATGTAGTTTCAGGGTGGCCTTGAACTCTCGGCAATCCTCCTACATCTGCCTCCCGAGTGCTGGGTTAAAGGCATGTGCCACCACACCCAGCTCAGTGTCTTTATCTTAAAGGAGTACATGAATCCCATTTAAAAAAAAAATTAGCCGGGCGTGGTAGCGCACGCCTTTAATCCCAGCACTCGGGAGGCAGAAGTAGGAGGATCACTGTGAGTTCAAGGCCCCCTTAGACTACATAGTGAATTCCAGGTCAGCCTGAGCTAGAGTGAAACCCTACCTCAAAAAACAAAACAAAAAAAATTATTTTATTTGAGAGAGAGAAAATGAGTATACCAGGGCCTCCTGCTGCTGCAAATTAACTCCAGACACATGTGCCTCTTTGTGCATGTGGCTTTACATGGGTACTAGGGAGTCAAGCCCAGAATGTCAGGCTTTGCAAGTAAATGCCTTAAACCACTGAGCCATCTCTCCAGCCCCATGAATCCTTTTTTGTCTGATAGGACTGCCCAAGCTTGGAGAATATTCCATCATGTCACACTTTGTGTTTTAGAATTTTCAACGACAAAGGCAAAGAAGTGAAGAGAATGAAATTCCACCATGGTGGAGACTATGTTGCTGCCCCCAAAGAAGGTTCTTTTGAATTGCATGGAGACCGAGTCTTGAAACTTGGAACTAACATGTAAGCAAATTCTCCTTCCCCATGCACTCAGGCCCCAGGGAGATCACTTCATTTAAAAAGCCATCCTGACTTCTGCTCTGAAAATCCCTGCTGACCAGTAGAGTCTTTTCCCCTAGTTACGGTTCATGCAGAGTCCTTGACCTTTCCAAATGGAACTCAGGATCCCCCACACAGGACATCTCCACCTACTGAAGAGAGACATGTTGAGTAACCATGGAAGATCAGTAGCACATGCTCTGCTCTGGAAGTCCAGAAACAGCCTTCATGGAGCACTGTGTATATTTCCAGTGCTACTGTTTCTAAAGGGAGGTGTTTCCACATTCCTTCCCTAAGGGTTCTCTTGTGGAAGAAGTGCCATGTGAATATTAACAGCTCAATGGTAGTCTGTGCTCACAGTACCTTTCTGGATGCCCATTTAATATCTCAAAATAAACTTTAAAAATCTTTTTAAAAACCTAAATATTGGGCTGGAGAGATGGCTTAGAGGTTAAGGCGTATGCCTATGAAGCCTAAGGACCCAGGTTCGATTCTCCATGTCCCACATAAGCCAGATGCACATGGTGGCACATGCGTCTGGAGTTCGTATGTAGTGGCTAGAGGCCCTGGTGCCCCATTCTCACTTTCTCTCTCCCTCTCTCTGTCTAATAAATAAATAAAATATTAAAATTAAAAACAAAAACCTAAATATTTACAAATTAGAAGGAAGTCAGTGAAAGGGGGCTGGATAATGCCATCATTCTCTGTTGATACCAGGTACAGTGCGAATCGGCCGGTGGAAACCCATATGGCTAGAACATCAAAGGACTTAACCTCACGGACACAGGTGGGCATCTGCCTCCCTCCTTCCTTTCTGCTCCCTGCTTCTTTCTAGGTAAAGACACCTGCATAGGGGAGAGGGAACTCTATGTTCAGATCTAGTCGACATTGCCCTCTTCGTTTGCACTCTTCTCTATTCAGCCTTACAAAGTACACAGGTTTTTAATTGTAGCTTTTCACAGAACCTTCTAGTCATCAGACTAATTAGGTAATTTTCAGCTTGGTTCACCACCATAATTAAGTAGGAACCACATACCAGGACATGGGAAACAGCATTATACCAGTGCCATGAGGTCTGTGGCACTTGGCATATGCTAATATTAAAGCACACCCTTTAGTTTGGAGGAAAGAGGACAAGGAGGGGATCAAGAGGAGATAACAGGAGAGGGTTTATAATCAAAATACATTGTATACACATATAAAATTATCAATAAAAATAAATTATAATAAAAATAAACACTCCCTTTTAATGCTTCCCTATGTAGTAACATGGTAGCTAAGCTCAGTATAGGGTTTTTGTTCTCTGAATTCCATCTTTACAAATTTTCACTAACTAGCTACAGGCTAGCTATGGGACAAATCATAGAATATTCAATTATTAAATGAACATATGGAACTGCTTCCACCGGCTGGGTACCCAGGGACAGGAGCTGCCATAGATGTGGTCACATCCTGAAGAGGCTCTTAGTTCCCTGGGAAAGACAATGATAGAAGCAAGTGACAGTGAGATGGAAAATGAGCTTGCTGGGTAGTCCATGCAAGGAGAATACATCTTCTGTCCAGTGGGATGAGGGCAGGGGACAGGGTTCCAGAAGGCTTTTAGAGGACATGACAGGGAAGTGGGGCTCTCACATGGTAAAACACTAAACAGCAGAAGAGAAGTAATGATAGGACGAGTAAAAGCACAGAGGGGAGAAAGCATCATGTTTGGGGTAGCAGGCAGGAAGCTAGCTCCACATGGCTAGTGAAATGGAGGCAGACAGCTGAGGTTTCACAGGACAGGACTTCGTGGCCTGATTAAGGAAGGTCTTACACCACTAGACTGTGTTCTTTGTACGGGAAGCAGAGAAGTTTGTTTTAAGCCAGGGAGAAATGAGACAAGTGTGTTTTAGATGATTGGTGCTACTGGGCTAGAGAGAGCCAGGAGCCAGGTAGGAAGAGTGAAGGTTAACATCAGGTAAGAAGACAGTGAGATCATGGTTTATTGTCTATAATTATAGAAGTTGTCAATAATATAGATAAAGAAGACAATGAGAGAAGGTAATGTCTGGAGATGAGTTCCTGGACATCACTACCAGAGGGCAGTCTGGGAGCTCCTCCAGAATGGTGCCCTCCCACCTGGAGTCCACAGAGGGAGGCACTGGCAATGCTGAGCGACCTGGATTGACTGAAGAGGAAGCAGTGTTCTCTTCTGCTCCAAGGAGGAAGGTAGTCTGAGGAGAAGTGTGGGTCCCTGAGGCTTTCCACTCAACTTGAAAGTATGAAAGTCTCTGGTTTGCCTCGTTGTAAGATTCCCTCAGCTGCTGACACCATCTATTTTTCTTTTAGTTAAGCCTACTTTCTATGCGTTAGCCAGACCTAGAGATAATTCAAACAGTTATTATGTTGTCTTTGTTTTATAATTCCTCCCTGGGCCTCTGGGGTCTCAGCAGGAAATGTGATCACCTTCATGTGGCCACCAAGCATGCAATTGTTTCTACAGGAAAGCATTGCTCCAAACCCTCTGGCCAAAGAAGAGCTGAATTTCTTGGCCAGACTAATGGGAGGAATGGAGATTAAGAAACCCAGCGGCCCTGAGCCAGGATTCCGGCTGAATCTCTTTACTACTGATGAAGAAGAGGAGTATGTTTTAAACCTATTCATATTTCTTAACATTTTTAAATATTTTATTTATTTATTTGAGAGAGGGAGAAAGAGTCAGAGAGAGAGAGAGAATGGGTGCACCAGGGCCTCCAGCCACTGCAAACAAACTCCAGATGCATGTGCCCCCTCGTGCATCTGGCTTACGTGGGTCCTGGAGAATCAAACTGGGATCCTTTGGCTTTGCAGGCAACTGCCTTAACCGCTAAGCCATCTCTCCAGGCCCCCATTCATATTTTATTTTATTCATTTATTTGCAAGCAGGGCTGGAGAGATGACCTAATGGTTAAGTCACACAAGCAGAGAGAGAGAGAATGAGCATGCCAGGGCCTCTAGCCACTGCAAACGAACTCCAAATGCATGTGCATCTGGAATTCATTTGCAGTGGCTGAAGGCCCTGGCGTGCCCATTTGCTCTTTCTCTTTGTCTCTTCCTCTTTGTCTCCCTCCCTCTCTCTCTCTCTCTCTCTCTCTCTCTCTCTCAAATAAATAAATAAATAAATAAAATATCTTAAATAAATAAAATATCTTTAACATAGGATCTTTTAAAGAAAGTAAGAAATACAGATATAGCCAGGCGTAGTGGCTCACGAATTTAATCTCAGCACTCAGGAGGCAGAGGTAGGAGGATTGCTGTGAGTTCGAGGCCACCCTGAGACAACATAGTGTCCAGGTCAGCCTGGACTAGAGTGAAACCCTACCTTAAAAAAAAAAAAGAAAGAAAGAAATACAGATATATAGATCACATATGAAACACGAACAAATTCAATACAATCCTAATTAAGGAATCTTTCAGGATTAGACAGACTGAACATCCCAGTGTCATTCAAAAAAGGTTCTAATGTTTTACTTAGCAGAACACAGCTAAACAAGAAGTATTAGAAGTCAAGGTGATGACACTAAGTCTATTTGTTAGGAAAGGGAGCTGAAGATAGAGCTCAGTGGTAGAGTGGTTGCCCCCATACACCTGAAACCCTGAGTTTAATCTCAATCCCCAGTGCTACAAAAGACTGACAGAAAGATAGAGGTGGGGGAGAAAGAGAAATGAAGGAAAAGAAAGGAACTAACCAAGGGAAATTGATGTCTGTTTGTAAGATTAGATAGTCTTACCCAAAACAAATATCAGTAGTAACTCAAGATGTATACAGAGCTTTACAGTTTACAAATCCCTTGCATATCTTTTTTTTTTGTTTGTTTGTTTATTATTTATTTATTTATTTATTTGAGAGTGACAGACAGAGAGAGAAAGAGGCAGATAGGGCCTCCAGCTACTGCAAACAAACTCCAGATGCATGCTCCACTTTGTGCATCTGGCTTATGTGGGTCCTGAGGAATTGAGCCTTGAACCAGGGTGCTTAGGCTTCACAGGCAAGTGTTTAACCACTAAGCCATCTCTCCAGGCCCCCTTGCATATCTTATCTTGTGTAAGCCTCCTCACAACCACATATCTGAGATGGAAGCTGCCCTCATTGAAGACATTCCCCATTTGTTGAAATAACTTCTTATGGGAGGCAGGCACTGTGTTGAGAACTTGGGGTCATGAAGATGGGATGTAAGCCCTAGAGCCTGTCCTCAGGATGCTCCCCATCTTGGTGGAAGAATGAAGAACATAAGTCATCAATTGCCACATCAGGCATGCTTGGAAGCAGATTTGCATCGTAGATTGAAGGGACTGGCAGACAATCTGGGGCTCAAGCTTGCAGAGCAGAGGGAGGGGAAACATTCTTGGCAGGGGCATCAACACATAAATGGACTTGACTTTCTGGAGTGTAGGGGTGGGGTAGAAAAGTGATGGGAAAGGGCAGAAGATAAAGCAGAGAAAACAGGTTGCCAAATTATTGAGAGGTAGTTTGCCCTGCTAGCAGGGAGAAAACCCTAAGTGTGGCCCATTTCTTCCCACCTCCTGCAGACATGCAGCACTCTCCAGGCCAGAAGAGTTATCCTATGAAATCGTCAACATACAAGCTACACAGGTATGGACAGGGGGCTTCACAGAATCCAACCCATCCCCTGCCTCATCTTGTAAAGCCCTTGACCTTCAAAGGCCCCCTTTTCCTCTCCATTCAGACTACAGTCCCTAGTCTGACAAACTGGTGAGCCACTGAAATGTGCACTTTTGGTGGGAGGAGAAATTAAAACTCTGCCCTGCAGACCCATCCTCTTCTTCCCTGTCCCTCACTTCGCTCACAGGACCAGCAACGGAATGAAGAGCTAGCTCGGATCATGGGAGAGCTTGAGATCACAGAGAAGCCTCAGCAGAATACCAACAAGGGTGACGACCTACTCGCCATGATGGATGAGTTATAGCCATGCTGCTCAGATACAGCCTCCTCTCGGGAGAAGCTGCCCTGTGACCACCCTGAGGACACATATCCAATGATCCAAAGTAAGGGCGGAACCTCTCGTCCCTTCTTATGTCATAATGAACTGCAGAGCTTCCTCAGAGAGCACCCTCTCTGAGGCTCATACATGTATGTGTATTTTCATCAAAATACAATCTGGCTTTTAAACCAGACCTTCCCCATTTATTTCTAAGTCTATGGTAACCACATCAATAAGAGACATTCCCATTAGCATTCCAGATATATCACTGCAGCTTGGGGACCCACATCTCATAGTTACATGTAAGGGCAAGTGTGGTAGCAGATACTTGAAATCCCAGCATTGGGGAGGCTGAGGCAAGAAAAACCTAAGTTTCATGCCAGTCTAGGCAACTCGTGAGACCCACTCAAAAGAGGAAAACAGAAAGCTGGGTGCAGCATTATATACCTAGAATCCTAATGCTTGGGAGGTAGATAATGGAAGAGAAGGATCAGGAGTTCAAGGTCAGTCTCAGCTACATTGTGAGTTTAAGGCCAGCCTAGGCTAAATACAATCCTGTCTAAAAAAAATAAAACAAGCCTGGCTGCATGGCAGAGGGTGATAAGGAAATTCAGCTGAATAGGTCACTGTCTGAGATTGGGCCAACTGCAGGAACTGCTGAGGCTCTACCCATGGGAAGGATGGGGACAGATGTAGTTCTGAAATGTGAAAGCAGGGAAGCTACCCTTCGGCCCAAGGATAGGGTTAGATAATGGAAGGTAAAGGACCAGATCAGGTGAGTTGCTTCCTATCCAGTGCAGCTGTGCTGTCTTAGCCCCAAAGATACCCCTTCCCTGAATAGTTCTGCTGGAGAAGAAGTCTCGCTTGCCTAACCGGTCTGCTGCTCATTTTCCAGAGGCCTCCTCCGAGCAATCTGGCCACCAGCAGGAACCTGACTGGGTAACAGGTGAAGTAAGGTTCTATCTTGTTCTGAGTCTGGCTCACTCCATCCTGTTACAGACACAGACTTCACTATCACCTGGGTGTGCATCCTGGTTCTTGGAGATGGGCCATGAGCTGCCCAGAAACAACAGCCTCCTCCCTTCACCTGTCCCAAAGGGATGCTGATGACTTAAAGCATATCTGCCCTCCCCATAAATAAACAAGATACACATCTCTGATGAGACAGCTCAGTGATGAAGCAATCTTTGAGTTTCATGCCTACTAGCCTTGCACAAATACTGAGAAAAGCAAGCTTATTTGCATGGTAGTTAAAGCACTGCAGTGAGGAGTAGGCAACAAAAAAAATGGTGGCCGGGCGTGGTGGCGTACGCCTTTAATCCCCAGCACTCGGGAGGCAGAGGTAGGAGGATCACTGTGAGTTCAAGAATTCAAAAACAAAGAGCTGGAGAGATGACTTAGGGTTAAGGCATTTGTCAGCAAAGCCAAAGGACCCAGGTTCAGCTCCCCAGGACCCACATACGCCAGATGCACAAGGTGGCACATGTGTCTAGAGTTTGTTTGCAGCAGCTGGCAGCCCTGATGTGCCCATTCTCTATGTTTCTTTCTCTCTCCCTCTCTCTCAAATAAATAAATAATTTTTTTAAATGGAGACTAAGTACTAATAAACCAGTGTCTTTTTGTTTTGTTTTGTTTTGTTTTGAGGTACAGTTTCCCTCTAGCCCAGGCTAACCTGAAATTTACTGTTATCTCAGGATGGCCTCAAACCCATGGCAATCCTCCTACCTCTGCCTCCCAAGTGCTGGGACTAAAGGCATGTGCCACCATGCCCAGTCCACTAGTGTCCATTTTAAAACAGAGTAAAGAGAGAGCTGGGCATGGTGGTGCACGTCTTTAATCCCAGCACTCAGGAGGCAGAGGTCGAAGGATTGCTGTGAGTTTGAGGCCAACCTGAGACTACATAGTGAATTCCAGGTCAGCCTGGACCAGAGGGAGACACTACCTTGAAAAGAAAAAAAAAATGGATTCACTGGGTGTGGTAGCATGTGCCTTTAATCCTAGCACTTGAGAGGCAGAGGTAGGAAGATTGCTGAGAGTTCAAGGCCAGCCTGAGTGAATTCTAGGTGAGCCTGGGCTAGAGGAGACTCTACCTCGAAAAAAAACAAAAACAAACAATCCTCACTCCCCCACCCCCAAAAAAACACACTAGTGTATAAACTACTTGACGAATCGGATATGGTGGTTTGTATAGGACCAGATACATCCATAGCAGAAAGGCAGCCATTCACCTAAGGGCAGGAAAGGTAGAGATGAGACAGAAGAGGCAAGGGAGGACACACAACAAAAGTGTCCTCGCCCACTGTTGAGCCCTTTGGGAATCTAGAAAAGAGAGCTGAGTCCTTTGCCAACACCATGTGTAAGTGGGGTGCTGGGGATTGAAATCAGGGTCTTATGAGTGCTAGGTAGGCACTCTACCAAGGAGCCCTACCTCAAACCCTGGGCTCAACATATCAAAGGGAAGTTAGGGAGTCTTGTGAAGCTTGAAGGGCAAGCCCAGCTGACCTGTATCAGTACTTAGGAGGTAGAGGCAGGAGCATCAGGAGTTCAAAGTCATCCTTAGCTACATAGCAAGTTCAAGACAGCCTGTTGGCCTCATGTTGCTCAGGCTGGTCTTGTACTTGCTATGTAGCTGAAGATGACCATGAACATCTGTCCTTCTGTCTCTAACTTCCAAGTGCTGGGAATACCACCATGTTTGATTGACCCTTCTTTCATTTTGTAAATTTTGGTGACAGGTATATAGCCCAAGATGGTTTGGAACTCCTGACCCCTTTATCCTCCTACCTCAGGCCCCAACAAGCCCACCTGAGTTTTACCTTTATAAATGGTTAGATTCAGGGCTGGAGAGATGACTCAGTGGTCAAAGCGCTTGCCTATAGAACCTAACAACTGAAGTTCGATTCCCCAGTATCCACATGCATGCATCTGGAGTTCATTTGCAGCAGCTAGAGGTCCTGGTGCATTCATTCTCTCTCTCTGCTTGCAAATAAAAAAAAAAATCTAAATAAATAAATAAACAAATAATTTACAAAGTGGTTAGATTCAGAGGAAACTCAAAATTCATCAAAGCAGAAAATCAGAGGCTTTTGAGAGCTCAACACTGAACACACCCTCCAAGACTCAAGGAACTTTGTGGAAGAGGGGACAGAAAGAATGTAAGACATAGGGTGAGAAGGTGTACTCTGACGCATCATCCCCCCCAAATAGACTGACTGGTACATTCATGACTCCATAGTGATTACAAGTGACCCCACTGAGGAGGGCCCTCAGTGGAACGGGGGTGGGGAAGAGGTGACATAAGAATGGAACCCTCTGCGTGTGATGTTCCAGGTCAGCCTAGGCTAGAATGAGACCCCCATCTCAAAAATAAAAAAGAAGAAAGAAAGAAAGAAAGAAAGAAAGAAAGAAAGAAAGAAAGAAAGAAGAAAGGAAAAGGAAAGGAAAGAAAGGAAAAAAAAGAGGGTTGGAGAGATGGCTTAGATACATTTGCCTGAAAAGCCTGTCAATCTGGATTTGATTCTCCAGTATTCCTGTGAAGCCAGATATAGAAAGTGGAGTTCATTTGTAGCAGCTAAGGGCCCTGGAGCACACATTCTGTTTCTCTTCTCTTTCTCTCTCTCTGCTTGCAAATAAATAAATAAAAATATTTTTAAAAAGCCGGGCGTGGTGGCACATGCCTTTAATGCTAGCACTCGGGAGGCAGAGGTAGGAGGATCGCCGTGAGTTCAAGGCCACCCTGAGACTACATAGTTAATTCCAGGTCAGCCTGGGCCAGAGTGAGACCCTACCTCGAAAACCCAAAAAAAAAAAAAAAAATTTTAAAAAGAGAATAACCCAATGGGAGTATGACCAATTTTAAATATGTTCATTTATTAAAGTTTTCAATAAGGAAAATAAAAGTGGTTATTCTTTTTAAAAGCTATTTATTTTTTTATGAGAGAGCATGCAAGAGAGAGAGAAAGAGAGTAATTGGTGTGCCAGGGCCTCTAGCCACTGCAACTGAACTCCAGACACATGCACTATCTTGTGTGCATGCATGACCTTGTATGCCTGCATCACCTTGTATGTCTGGCCTATGTGGGTTCTGGGGAGTCAAATCTGGGTCCTTAGGCTTCACAGGCAAGCACCTTAACCACTAAGCCATCTCTCTAACCCTAATTATTTATTTGAGAGAAAGAGACAGAAAGAGAGAGAGAGGGAGAGGAAGAGAATGGGTGTGCCAAGGCCTCTATCTAGCCACTGCAAAAAATTTCAGATGCATGTGCATGTGCCACCTTGTGCATCTGGCTTACATGGGTACCAGGGAATTGAACTGGGCCCTTAGGCTTTGCAGGCAAGTGTCTTAACTACTAAGTCATCTCTTCAGCCCAGTTATCCTTTTTTAAAAATATATTTATTTGGGGCTGGAGAAATGGCTTAGTGGTTAAGGCGTTTGCCTTCGAAGTCAAAGGATCCCAGTTCGATTCTCCAGGACCCACGTAACCTAGATGCACAATGGGCACATGCATCTGGAGTTTGTTTGCAGTGACTAGAGGCCCTGGCATGCCCATTCTCTCTGTCTGCTGCTCTTCTATCTCTCTCTCTGCTTGCAAATAAATAAATAAATAATAAAAATAAATTAAAAATATATATTTATTTGAGCCAGGTGTGGTGGTACACACCTTTAATCCCAGCACTCGGGAGGCAGAGGTAGTAGGATTACCATGAATTCGAGGCCACCCTGAGACTACATAGTGAATTCCAGGTCAGCCTGAGCTAGAGTAAGATCCTACTTTGAAAAACCAAAAAAAAAAAAAATTTATTTGAGAGACAGAGAGTGAGTGAGTATATGTGCACCAGGACCTCTTGTCACTATAAACACACTTCAGATGCATGTGCCATTTTGTGCATCTGGCTTTATGTGGGCATTGGGGAATTAAGCCAGGGCTGTCAGGCTTTGCAAGCAAGCACCTTTAACTGCTGACCCATTTCTTCAGCTCCCCAAAGTTAGATTCTTATGTGGACCACATGGGATGACTTTTCTTTTAGAATTGAGGAATAAACACATTTCTCCTCTTTTTTTCCTTCCTCCTTCACTTGTGGCTCTTAGTAACTGCTCTCTTCTAAGAGCCATGAAGGTCTTTGTCATTTTCATGGCCTGGCCTCATATTACATCTGGGCTCTAGCCCTCTAAGAGCAAGAGGGGAACAGTATGACTGAATTGGTAAGAGGTTATGGTTATAGAAGAGCTGGAAGAAGCCATGTGTGGTGGCATACACCTTTAATCCCAGCACTCAGGAGATTGCTCTGAGTTTGAGGCCACCCTGAGACTAAATAGTGAATTCCAGGTCAGTCTGGGCTAGAGTGAAAAACAAAAAAAAAAAAAAAAAAAAAAAAAGCCCCGTGTGGTTGTGCACATCTTTAATCCCAGAACTTGGGAGGCAGAGGTAGGGGGGGGACTACCATGAGTTCCAGGCCACCCTGAGACTACATAGTTAATTCCGGGCCAGAGTGAGACCCTACCTTGAAAAACCAAAAAAAGAAAAAAAAAGAAAGAAAGAAAGAAAGAAACTGGAAGAATAAACGAATAGATGCACTCCAGAGTGGGTAGTGTGAGTGACATCTAACTCCTAGGCCCCACATAGGACAGTGTCTACAAATCTACACTCAGCAACTCATCTGGGTCAACTGGATTAGAACCACTGAACTCTGTCTCTTTCTTATGGCTGAGGGGGGACTGAGGCTTAGTGAAGGTAACTGGTTCAAGACAACATGGTGCGTTTGGGGTAGGGTGAGGCTAGAACACAGTGTCCTAATTGTGACCCCAGATCATCCCCTAAAGTGTTCTTGGCATTGCTGTATGAGACCCTTGTACCTCTTTAGTCTTTTTTTTTTTTTTTTTTTTTTTTTAGTTTTTCGAGGTAGGGTCTCACTCTAGCTCAGGCACCACCAAGCCTGGCTTTCCTATTTATTTATTTATTTATTTATTTATTTATTTATTTATTTATTTATTTATTTTATTGGTTTTTCGAGGTCAGCTCAGGCTGACCTGGAATTCACTGTATAGTCTCAGGGTGGCCTCGAACTCACAGCAATCCTCCTACCATGCCCGGTTCAATAAAATTTTTTTTCGTTATTTTATTTATTTTTATATTTTTAATTTTATTTATTTCTTTGCAATTAGAGAGAGAGATAGAAGAGAGGCAGACAGAGAGCGAATGGGCATGCGAGGGCCTCTAGCCACTGCAAATGAACTCCAGACGCATGTGCCCCTTGTGCATCTGGCTTACGTGGGTCCTAGAGAATCAAACCGGGATCCTTTGGCTTCGCAGACAAGTGCCTTAACTGCTAAGCCATTTCTCCAGCCCTTATTTTATTTTTTTCGAGGTAGGGTCTCACTCTAGCCCAGACTGGCCTGGAATTCACTATGTCGTCTCAGGGTGGCCTTAATCTCATAGTGATCCTCCTACCTCTGCCTCCCAAGTGCTAGGATTAAAGGTGTGTGCCACCACACCCAGCGAATAAAATATTTTTTCAAAAACTATAAAAATACTGTGCTGGGGGCCAGAGAGGTGGCGTAGCGATTAAACGCTTGCCTGTGAAGCCTAAGGACCCTGGTTCAAGGCTCAATTCTCCAGGTCCCACATAAGCCAGGTGCATAAGGGGGCACATGCATCTGGAGTTCGTTTGCAGTGGCTGGAGGCCCTGGCATGCCCATTCTCTCTACCTGACTATTTCTGTATCTCTCTCTCTCTCTCTTTCTCTGTCTCTAATAAATAAATTAAATAAAAATAAAAGCTTTCACCTTGGAAACAGATTTTTAAAAAAATACTCTGCTGGGGGTGGTGGTGTTCATCTTTAATCCGAGCACTTGAAAGGCCAAGATAGGAGGATTAGTATGAATTTGAGGGCAGCCTGAGACTACATAGTGAGTTCCAGATCAGCCTGGGCTAGAACAGACCCTATGTCAAAAAAAATATGTAGGGCTGAGGGTACAGCTCAGTGGTAGAGTGCTTATCTAGCATGCACAAGTGTCTGGGTTCATCTCCTAGAACCATAAAAAATGTATTTAAAAATGTAAAAATAGCTGGGCATGGTGGCGCACACCTTTAATCTTAACACTTAGGAGGCAGAGACGGAAGGACCACTGTGAGTTTGAGGCCACCCTGAGACTACATAGTGAACTCCAGGTCAGCCTGAGCTAGAGTGAGACCCTACCTTGAAAAACAAAAATGTAAAATAGAGCTGGGGAGATAGCTTAATGGTTAAAGTGTTTGTTGCAAAGCCAAAGGACCCAGATTCGATTCCCCAGGACCCACATAAGCACAAGGTGGCACATGTGTTTGGAGTTTGTTTGCAGTGACTAGAGGTCCTGGTGTACTCATTTTTTCTCTCTCTCTCTCTCTCTCTTTCTCTAAAATAAATAAAAATTTTAAATCTTTTATTTTTATCTATTTATATTTATTTATTTGAGATGGAGAGAGGGAGAGAGAGAGAAACAGAGGGACAGAGAGTGAGAATGGGCATGCCAGGGCCTCTAGCCACTGCAAATGAACTCCAGATGCATGTGCCACCATGTGCATCTGGCTTATGTGGGACCTGGGGAATTGAACCTGGGTCCTTAGGCTTCACAGGCATGCTATCTCTCCAGCCCTAATTTTTTTTAAGGAACCAGGGTGAAGCTCAGTGGTAGAACATCCACATGAGACCTTGGATTTAATCTTTAGTTCCAAAAAAGTCAAATGTAAAGTGTCAAAATAGGTCAGTTGCCAAGGGATCCTTGTTTCACTCCTGGTCTTTTTTTTTTTTTTTTTTTTTTAGAGAGAGAGAGAGAGAGAGAAAGGCAGGAGGGAGGGGGGATGCACCAGGACCTCCAGTCACTGCAAATGAATTCCAGATGCATGCACCCCATTGTACATCTGGCTTATGTGATCCTGGAGAATCGAACCAGGATCCTTTGGCTTTGCTGGCAAACACCTTAACCGCTAAGCCATCTCTTCAGCCCTCTTTTTCCATTCTTTACCCTTACATCTAACTCACTCTTCCTTGTTCTTATCCATTGCTGATCTCAGTATTTGCACCCTGCAAATCCTTCCGTAAATCATTTTGCATAGCTTTTGCTCACTGCTCCATATTCCTGCAGCCAGTACTACCTCTGTGCTGTGTCCTGCCCACCTATGCTTACGCTTGGCTGGCCTACTTGCTGACTATACCACATCCCCTCACACTTCATTGTCAAAACTGATGTCATTTGTATTGATTTACTACATTTACTTCACTTTCAAAAGGTATGAAGAGGGCTGGAGAGATGGCTCAATAGTTAAGGTCTGCAAAGCCTAAGGACCCAGGTTCAATTCCTCAGTGCCCACACAAAGCCGGGTGCACAAGGAGGCGGTGCATGCATCTGGAGTTTGTTTGCAGTAGCTAGAGGCCCTGGTGCATCCATTCTTCTTCCCCCTAAAAAAAAAAAAAAAAAAAAAAAAAAAAAATAAAATATTTTTTTAAAAGGTATAAAGGGCCGAGTATGGTGGTGCACACCTTTAATCCCAGCACTTGGGAGGCAGAGGTAGGAGGATCGCCATGAGTTCAAGGCCACCCTGAAACTACATAGTGAATCCAGGTCAGCGTTGGCTAGAGTGAGATCCTACCTTGAAAAACAAAACAAAACAAACAACAACAACAAAAAAAAAAAACCAAGGCTGGAGAGATGGCTTAGAGGTTAAGGCGCCAGCCTCCTAAACCTAAGAACACTGGTTCCAATCTCCAGCGGTTCCAGTCTCCAAGTCCCACGTTTAGCCAGATGCAAAGTGACGCAAGGGCGCAATGCCGCACTTGACCACAAGGGGGCACACACATCTGGATTTTGTTCGCAGCCGCTGAGAGACTGCTGGCGAGCCCATTCTCTATCTGTCTCCCTCTCCCTCTCTGTCTCTCTCAAAAAAAAAAAAAAAAAAAAAAAACATAATAATTTTATTTGTAGGATAAGAAGAGGCCAGCTGTGGTCACTACAAAAAGAAGTCTTCTGGGAGAAATAGAAATCTTTGAGTGAGGGATGAAGGAAGCCTAACTTTTGAATTTATTTTTATTTACTTATTAGAGACAGAGAGAGAAAGAGAGTCAGAGTGAGAATGGGCACACCAAGGCCTCTAGCCACTGCAAACTAACTCCAGACTCATGCACCACCATATGCATCTAGCTTATGTGGGATCTGGAGAATCAAACCTGGGTCCTTAGGCTTCACAGGCAAGCGCCTTAACCTCTAAGCCATCTCTCCAGCCCAAACCTAACTTTTGTTGTTTTGTTTTTAGGCAGGATCTCACTCTAGCCCAGGCTGACCTGGAACTCACTATGTAGTGTCAGGGTGGCCTCGAAATCACATCAATTCTTTTACCTCTGCCTCACAAGTAATGGATTAAAAGGCTAGCATAACCACACCCAGCATCTTATTTTATTTTTGAGACAGGTTATCATATAGCAGCCTAGGCTGGTCTCGATCTTGCTGTGTAGCTGAGTGTGACTTTCAACTTCTTTTTCTTCTTTTTTTCTTTTTTTTTTTTTCTTTTTTGGTTTTTCGAGGTAGGGTGTCATTCTAGCTCAGCTTGACTTGGAATCCACTATGTAGTCTTAGGGTGGCCTCGAACTCATGGCGATCTTCCTACCTCTACCTCCCAAGTGCTGGGATTAAAGGCGTGAGCCACCACACACAGCTTAAACTACTTTTTTTTTTTTTTTTTTTTTTTTTTTTTGGTTTTTCGAGGTAGGGTCTCACTCTGGCCCAGGCTGACCTGGAATTAACTATGTAGTCTCAGGGTGGCCTTGAACTCACAGCGATCCTCCTACCTCTGCCTCCCGAGTGCTGGGATTAAAGGCGTGTGCCACCACGCCCGGCTCTTAAACTACTTTTTAATATTAGGGGAGAGAGAGAGAGAGAGAGAATGAGCAAGGACTCTTGACGCTACAGAACAAAACTCCAGTCGCATGCCCCACTTTTGTGCATCTGGTTTACATGGGTCCTGGAGAATCGAACATGGATCCTTTGGCTTTGCAGGCAAACGCTTTAACAGCTAAGCCATCTTTCCACCCCCCAGATCCCCTTTTTAATTTTGTTATTTGTTTGTTTTTGTTTTTTGAGGTAGGATCTCACTCTAGCCCAGGCTGACCTGGACTTCACTATCTAGTCTCAAGGTGGCCTCAAATTCACCGTGATCCTCCTACCTCTGTCTCCCAAGTGCTGGGATTAAAGGCGAATGCCACCACGCCCAGCTCCTTTTTAATATTTTTGTTTATTTACTTGAGAGAGCAAACAGGAAATGGGCACCAGGCATGTTGCCATTGCAAACGAACTCCGGGAAAATGCGCCACTTTATGCATCTGGCTTTACGTGGGTACTGGGGGAAAACCGACTGGCAGGTTTTGCAAGCATGTCTTTTAACCACTGAGGCATCTCTCCAGCCCGACCTTGAACTTCTGACCCTCTTGCATCCATCTTCCGAGTGCTGGGATTCACAGGCTTGCGGTACGGTACCACGCACAGTTTATGCAGTGCTGGGCATCGAACCTCAAGGTGCCTGCATGTTAGGCCAGCACTCTATCAGCTGACCTACATCTGGTTTCCCTGTAGACATTTTCAGCGCCTACAGGGCAGCCATAAAGGTCTACTGCTCGAAGAACAGCACCTGGGAGGGCGGTGACCCTTCAAGGAAACTTGCGTCCAACCCTGGAGGATGGGGACGCGGCGCGGCGGCGCACTGCCTCCTGGGAATTGTAGTTCCCTGAGAGCCGAGCCGGGCCGCGCTCAGCCGAGCCCCGAGCGTGGGCCCGCGGTTGCCATGGCTTCTCGGCGCGGCTGGCTGCACCGCTAGGCGGAAAGCGGAAGGGACCTCGCGCGGTCGGCGGAGTACCGGGAGCCGGGTCTCTCGCGGGGAAGCCCGGGAGGCGTCTTCCCCACCTCGTCTGCAGGTAGCTCCTCTCCCCAAGTCCGCTTCGGCCGCGCTGTGCGGTGAAGGGCTCCCGCAGCAGCTCCAGGCGGCGCAAAGCCCCACGCCAAGGGGCTGGCTCGGGCTGGCCTCAAGTCCAGGCCCGCCTCGAGGTCCCCAGTACTGCCCCTTTGCTTTTCTTTCTTTTTCTATAGACGGGCTTGGTGCATAGGTCAGGCTTGCCTCGAGTTCGTGAATCTGTCTGCCTCAGTGTCCCTAGTGCACCTCCATCCCCCCCACCCTCTGCTCCAAGCCCTTGCTCGTTCAGAGTCTCAGCTGAAAGCCATGGGAAAGGAGGTCCTTACCAGCACCCAGATGCCCCACCCCCATCAGTGGTGTGACGTTGCTGGTGTACCTGTTGCTACTCTGAACAGCCTTGGCCTGGATGTTGAATGAGGTCATAAGGAAAGTTCCACTACTTATGAATCAAGGTCTGAAAATAAGACATAAGAGATAAGACATAATTGTATTAGTATAATATCAGGGCATGTTGGAAGCAAAGTGAGATTCTGGTAGTCTCATTTAGCCTGTAGTCAAATAAATGTGGAAATGGTTCTGGGATATTAAGTTTTGACTGTCTTAGATTTACAGTTAGCAGATTACAGATTACAAGATAGGTTCCAGTTTCACTACCTTCAAAAACCTGTGTACTTTGAGCTGAGGATGTAGCTCAGTTGATAGAGTGAGGCCATCTGGAACCTGGAATACAAGAGATGCTGTTTTAATTTTTTGTTTGTTTGTTTTGTTTTGTTTTAGGTAGGGTCTCCTCTAGCCCAGGCTGACCTGGAATTCACTATGTAGTCTCAGGGTGGCCTTGAATTGACTTTGATCCTCCTACCTCTGCCTCCCAAGTGCTGGGATTAAAGGTGTGTGCCACCACACCCAGCCTTTTTTTTAGTTTTTGAGGTAGGGTCTCACTGTAGCTCAAGTTGACCTGGAACTCACTGTAACCCCAGACAGGGGTCCTCTACCTTCAAATGCTGGGATAAAAGATCAAAGGTGTCTAAAGAGGCTGGAGCCCTTTAGGTGATTCTGTCTAAGGGACACTAATCTTAAATATATTTTATTTATTTATTTATTTAAGAGAGAGAATGGACAGGCCAGGGCCTTCAGCCACTGCAAATGAACTCCAGATGCATGTGCCCCTTGTGCATCTGGCTTATGTGGGTCCTGGAGAATTGACCTGGGATCCTTTGCCTTTGTAGGCAAACACCTTAACCACTAAGCCATCTCCCAGCCCACAGACACTAATCTTTAGAGAATGGAGGTCAACTACTGAGTCCCATACTTTAGTATGCATCCAATTAATCTTGGTATCAGCTTAAAAATTCAGATTCTGATCCAGTAAATTTGAGGAGAAACCGGGATTATGGAATCCTAATTGTCCAGCATTCATCCAGTTAATCTCAGTGTCAGTTTAACATTCAGATTCTGTTCTAGTGCAGGTTTGAGGAGAAACCTGGGATTATGCATTTGTTTGTTTTGCTTTTTGTTGTTTTGTTTTGTGACAGGGTCTCACTCTGTATCCCAGACTGACCTGGAACTCCCTCTGTGGCCCAAGCTGGCCTCAAATTTACAACTATCCTCCAGCCTTGGCCTCTCAAGTGCTGGAATTACAGGTGTGAGCCACCACATCGGGTTGGACCATGCATTATTAGCCAGTGTCTGGGAAGTGTTTATCCGTAGATCGTATGTTGAGCAGCAAGGGTGTAAATGGCACTTTACAGCAGTGGTTCCCAAACTTGGCAGCACATTAGAACCACCTGGAAAGGTTTTAAAATGCAGGATACTTGGGCCCCTTCTCCTTAGTCAAATGCATCAGGGTCTCTGGTATGTGGAAGCCAGGTAAGCATTCACCAGGTGACTGTAATGTACACAGAGGGTTCAGAACTACCCGTGTGGGGTTTGAGGTCAGGCAGCTATGGATTTGAATTCCAGCACCTCTGTGGGCAAGGTATAAGAATTACTTGGCTTCTCCTGACCATATTTCTTTTTATACAATAGTATAAATTATCATAGATTCATCCAGTGTAGTGGTGCGCCTTTGATCTCAGAACTTGGGAAGCAGAGGTAGAAGGATCACTGGAAATTTGAGCCCATCCTGGGACTACAGAATTGAATTGAGTTCCAGGTTAGCCTGGGCTAGAGTGAGATGGTATTGCAAGGTGGTATTAGGGATCTGTGAGATGTGTATGAAACACCTGGGAAACTGATACAAAAACTGGGAGGTGCCAGGCCTGGGGAATTGAACCTGGGTCCTTAGGCTTCACAGGCATGCTATCTCTCCAGCCCTAATTTTTTTTAAGGAACCAGGGTGAAGCTCAGTGGTAGAACATCCACATGAGACCTTGGATTTAATCTTTAGTTCCAAAAAAGTCAAATGTAAAGTGTCAAAATAGGTCAGTTGCCAAGGGATCCTTGTTTCACTCCTGGTCTTTTTTTTTTTTTTTTTTTTTTTTTTTTTTTTTTGAGAGAGAGAGAGAGAGAAAAAGGCAGGAGGGAGGGGGGATGCACCAGGACCTCCAGTCACTGCAAATGAATTCCAGATGCATGCACCCCATTGTACATCTGGCTTATGTGATCCTGGAGAATCGAACCAGGATCCTTTGGCTTTGCTGGCAAACACCTTAACCGCTAAGCCATCTCTTCAGCCCTCTTTTTCCATTCTTTACCCTTACATCTAACTCACTCTTCCTTGTTCTTATCCATTGCTGATCTCAGTATTTGCACCCTGCAAATCCTTCCGCAAATCATTTTGCATAGCTTTTTGCTCACTGCTCCATATTCCTGCAGCCAGTACTACCTCTGTGCTGTGTCCTGCCCACCTATGCTTACGCTTGGCTGGCCTACTTGCTGACTATACCACATCCCCTCACACTTCATTGTCAAAACTGATGTCATTTGTATTGATTTACTACATTTACTTCACTTTCAAAAGGTATGAAGAGGGCTGGAGAGATGGCTCAATAGTTAAGGTCTGCAAAGCCTAAGGACCCAGGTTCAATTCCTCAGTGCCCACACAAAGCCGGGTGCACAAGGAGGCGGTGCATGCATCTGGAGTTTGTTTGCAGTAGCTAGAGGCCCTGGTGCATCCATTCTTCTTCCCCCTCAAAAAAAAAAAAAAAAAAAAAAGAATAAAATATTTTTTTAAAAGGTATAAAGGGCCGAGTATGGTGGTGCACACCTTTAATCCCAGCACTTGGGAGGCAGAGGTAGGAGGATCGCCATGAGTTCAAGGCCACCCTGAAACTACATAGTGAATCCAGGTCAGCGTTGGCTAGAGTGAGATCCTACCTTGAAAAACAAAACAAAACAAACAACAACACAAAAAAAAAACCAAGGCTGAGAGATGGCTTAGAGGTTAAGGCGCCAGCCTCCTAAACCTAAGAACACTGGTTCCAATCTCCAGCGGTTCCAGTCTCCAAGTCCCACGTTTAGCCAGATGCAAAGTGACGCAAGGGCGCAATGCCGCACTTGACCACAAGGGGGCACACACATCTGGATTTTGTTCGCAGCCGCTGAGAGACTGCTGGCGAGCCCATTCTCTATCTGTCTCCCTCTCCCTCTCTGTCTCTCTCAAAAAAAAAAAAAAAAAAACACATAATTTTATTTGTAGGATAAGAAGAGGCCAGCTGTGGTCACTACAAAAAGAAGTCTTCTGGGAGAAATAGAAATCTTTGAGTGAGGGATGAAGGAAGCCTAACTTTTGAATTTATTTTTATTTACTTATTAGAGACAGAGAGAGAGAAAGAGAGTCAGAGTGAGAATGGGCACACCAAGGCCTCTAGCCACTGCAAACGAACTCCAGACTCATGCACCACCATATGCATCTAGCTTATGTGGGATCTGGAGAATCAAACCTGGGTCCTTAGGCTTCACAGGCAAGCGCCTTAACCTCTAAGCCATCTCTCCAGCCCAAACCTAACTTTTGTTGTTTTGTTTTTAGGCAGGATCTCACTCTAGCCCAGGCTGACCTGGAACTCACTATGTAGTGTCAGGGTGGCCTCGAAATCACATCAATTCTTTTACCTCTGCCTCACAAGTAATGGATTAAAAGGCTAGCATAACCACACCTAGCATCTTATTTTATTTTTGAGACAGGTTATCATATAGCAGCCTAGGCTGGTCTCGATCTTGCTGTGTAGCTGAGTGTGACTTTCAACTTCTTTTTCTTCTTTTCTTTTTTTTTTTTTTCTTTTTTGGTTTTTCGAGGTAGGGTGTCATTCTAGCTCAGCTTGACTTGGAATCCACTATGTAGTCTTAGGGTGGCCTCAAACTCATGGCGATCTTCCTACCTCTACCTCCCAAGTGCTGGGATTAAAGGCGTGAGCCACCACACACAGCTTAAACTACTTTTTTTTTTTTTTGGTTTTTCGAGGTAGGGTCTCACTCTGGCCCAGGCTGACCTGGAATTAACTATGTAGTCTCAGGGTGGCCTTGAACTCACAGCGATCCTCCTACCTCTGCCTCCCGAGTGCTGGGATTAAAGGCGTGCGCCACCACGCCCGGCTCTTAAACTACTTTTTAATATTAGGGGAGAGAGAGAGAGAATGAGCAAGGACTCTTGACGCTACAGAACAAAACTCCAGTCGCATGCCCCACTTTTGTGCATCTGGTTTACATGGGTCCTGGAGAATCGAACATGGATCCTTTGGCTTTGCAGGCAAACGCTTTAACAGCTAAGCCATCTTTCCACCCCCCAGATCCCCTTTTTAATTTTGTTATTTGTTTGTTTTTGTTTTTTGAGGTAGGATCTCACTCTAGCCCAGGCTGACCTGGACTTCACTATCTAGTCTCAAGGTGTCCTCAAATTCACCGTGATCCTCCTACCTCTGTCTCCCAAGTGCTGGGATTAAAGGCGAATGCCACCACGCCCAGCTCCTTTTTAATATTTTTGTTTATTTACTTGAGAGAGCAAACAGGAAATGGGCACCAGGCATGTTGCCATTGCAAACGAACTCCGGGAAAATGCGCCACTTTATGCATCTGGCTTTACGTGGGTACTGGGGAAACCGACTGGCAGGTTTTGCAAGCATGTCTTTTAACCACTGAGGCATCTCTCCAGCCCGACCTTGAACTTCTGACCCTCTTGCATCCATCTTCCGAGTGCTGGGATTCACAGGCTTGCGGTACGGTACCACGCACAGTTTATGCAGTGCTGGGCATCGAACCTCAAGGTGCCTGCATGTTAGGCCAGCACTCTATCAGCTGACCTACATCTGGTTTCCCTGTAGACATTTTCAGCGCCTACAGGGAAGCCATAAAGGTCTACTGCTCGAAGAACAGCACCTGGGAGGGCGGTGACCCTTCAAGGAAACTTGCGTCCAACCCTGGAGGATGGGGACGCGGCGCGGCGGCGCACTGCCTCCTGGGAATTGTAGTTCCCTGAGAGCAGAGCCGGGCCGCGCTCAGCCGAGCCCCGAGCGTGGGCCCGCGGTTGCCATGGCTTCTCGGCGCGGCTGGCTGCACCGCTAGGCGGAAAGCGGAAGGGACCTCGCGCGGTCGGCGGAGTACCGGGAGCCGGGTCTCTCGCGGGGAAGCCCGGGAGGCGTCTTCCCCACCTCGTCTGCAGGTAGCTCCTCTCCCCAAGTCCGCTTCGGCCGCGCTGTGCGGTGAAGGGCTCCCGCAGCAGCTCCAGGCGGCGCAAAGCCCCACGCCAAGAGGCTGGCCTCAAGTCCAGGCCTGCCTCGAGGTCCCCAGTACTGCCCCTTTGCTTTTCTTTCTTTTTCTATAGACGGGCTTGGTGCATAGGTCAGGCTTGCCTCGAGTTCGTGAATCTGTCTGCCTCAGTGTCCCTAGTGCACCTCCATCCCCACCCTCTGCTCCAAGCCCTTGCTCGTTCAGAGTCTCAGCTGAAAGCCATGGGAAAGGAGGTCCTTACCAGCACCCAGATGCCCCACCCCCATCAGTGGTGTGACGTTGCTGGTGTACCTGTTGCTACTCTGAACAGCCTTGGCCTGGATGTTGAATGAGGTCATAAGGAAAGTTCCACTACTTATGAATCAAGGTCTGAAAATAAGACATAAGAGATAAGACATAATTGTATTAGTATAATATCAGGGCATGTTGGAAGCAAAGTGAGATTCTGGTAGTCTCATTTAGCCTGTAGTCAAATAAATGTGGAAATGGTTCTGGGATATTAAGTTTTGACTGTCTTAGATTTACAGTTAGCAGATTACAGATTCCAAGCTAGGTTCCAGTTTCACTACCTTCAAAAACCTGTGTACTTTGAGCTGAGGATGTAGCTCAGTTGATAGAGTGAGGCCATCTGGAACCTGGAATACAAGAGATGCTGTTTTAATTTTTTGTTTGTTTGTTTTGTTTTGTTTTAGGTAGGGTCTCCTCTAGCCCAGGCTGACCTGGAATTCACTATGTAGTCTCAGGGTGGCCTTGAATTGACTTTGATCCTCCTACCTCTGCCTCCCAAGTGCTGGGATTAAAGGTGTGTGCCACCACACCCAGCCTTTTTTTTAGTTTTTTTGAGGTAGGGTCTCACTGTAGCTCAAGTTGACCTGGAACTCACTGTAACCCCAGACAGGGGTCCTCTACCTTCAAATGCTGGGATAAAAGATCAAAGGTGTCTAAAGAGGCTGGAGCCCTTTAGGTGATTCTGTCTAAGGGACACTAATCTTAAATATATTTTATTTATTTGTTTATTTATTTAAGAGAGAGAATGGACGGGCCAGGGCCTTCAGCCACTGCAAATGAACTCCAGATGCATGTGCCCCCTTGTGCATCTGGCTTATGTGGGTCCTGGAGAATTGACCTGGGATCCTTTGCCTTTGTAGGCAAACACCTTAACCACTAAGCCATCTCCCCAGCCCACAGACACTAATCTTTAGAGAATGGAGGTCAACTACTGAGTCCCATACTTTAGTATGCATCCAATTAATCTTGGTATCAGCTTAAAAATTCAGATTCTGATCCAGTAAATTTGAGGAGAAACCCGGGATTATGGAATCCTAATTGTCCAGCATTCATCCAGTTAATCTCAGTGTCAGTTTAACATTCAGATTCTGTTCTAGTGCAGGTTTGAGGAGAAACCTGGGATTATGCATTTGTTTGTTTTGCTTTTTGTTGTTTTGTTTTGTGACAGGGTCTCACTCTGTATCCCAGACTGACCTGGAACTCCCTCTGTGGCCCAAGCTGGCCTCAAATTTACAACTATCCTCCAGCCTTGGCCTCTCAAGTGCTGGAATTACAGGTGTGAGCCACCACATCGGGTTGGACCATGCATTATTAGCCAGTGTCTGGGAAGTGTTTATCCGTAGATCGTATGTTGAGCAGCAAGGGTGTAAATGGCACTTTACAGCAGTGGTTCCCAAACTTGGCAGCACATTAGAACCACCTGGAAAGGTTTTTAAAATGCAGGATACTTGGGCCCCTTCTCCTTAGTCAAATGCATCAGGGTCTCTGGTATGTGGAAGCCAGGTAAGCATTCACCAGGTGACTGTAATGTACACAGAGGGTTCAGAACTACCCGTGTGGGGTTTGAGGTCAGGCAGCTATGGATTTGAATTCCAGCACCTCTGTGGGCAAGGTATAAGAATTACTTGGCTTCTCCTGACCATATTTCTTTTTATACAATAGTATAAATTATCATAGATTCATCCAGTGTAGTGGTGCACGCCTTTGATCTCAGAACTTGGGAAGCAGAGGTAGAAGGATCACTGGAAATTTGAGCCCATCCTGGGACTACAGAATTGAATTGAGTTCCAGGTTAGCCTGGGCTAGAGTGAGATGGTATTGCAAGGTGGTATTAGGGATCTGTGAGATGTGTATGAAACACCTGGGAAACTGATACAAAAACTGGGAGGTGCCAGGCCAGTAATCCTAGCTCCTCTGGAGACTGAAGCAGGAGGATTGTAAATTTCAGGTCAGCCTGGGTAACTTAGCAATATCCTATGTCAAAAAATAAGAGGTTGAAGCCGGGCATGGTGGCGCACGCCTTTAATCCTTTAATCCCAGTACTCGGGAGGCAGAGGTAGGAGGATCACCATGAGTTCAAAGCCACCCTGAGACTACATAGTTAATTCCAGGTCAGCCTGGGCTGCCAGAGTGAGACCCTACCTCGAAAAAACAAAAAAAAAAAAAAAAAAAGAGATGGCTCATTGGTTAAAGGTGCTTGCTTGCAAAGCCTAATGGCCTAGGTTCAATTCTCCAGTACCCATGTAAAGCCAGACTCACAAAGTGAACCTACATGTCTGGAGTTTGTTTGCAGCAGCAAGAGGCCCTATTGCACACATACTCTCTTTCCCAAATAAAGAAGAGCAAAACTTAATTTTTAATTAATTTATTTATTATTATTTGGGGGGGAGGTTTGAGGTAGGGTCTTGCTCTAACCCGGGCTGACCTGGAATTGATATAGTCTCAGGGTGGCCTCGAACTCATAGCAGTCCTCCTACTTCTGCCTCCCAAGTGCTGGGATTAAAGGTGTGCACCACCTCGCCCAGCTAAAATTTTAAAATTTAAATAAATAAGGCTGGGGAGATGGCTTAGTGAGCAAGAGCACTTGCTGCATAAGCATAAGGACCTGAGTTTGATCAACAGTACCCTTGTAAAAAAGCTGGCATGGGCCTGGAGAGATGGCTTAGCAGTTAAGGTGCTTGCCTATGAAGCCTAAGGAACCATGTTTGACTCACCAGATCCCACGTAAGCCAGATGCATAAGGTGATGCAAGCATGCAAGGTCATACATGTGCACAAGATGGTGCACGTGTCTAGAGTTCGATTGCAGTGCCTGGAGGCTCTGGCGCGCCAGTTCACTTGCTCTCTCTCTCTCTCTCATTAAAAAAAAAAATAGGGCTGGAGAGATGGCTTAGTGGTTAAGGCGCCTGCCTCCTAAGCCTAAGAACACCGCTTCCAATCTCCAGGTCCCACGTTTAGCCAGATGCAAAGTGACGCAAGGACTCAATGCCGCACTTGACCACAAGGGGGCGCACACATCTGGATTTCGTTCGCAGCAGCTGAGAGGCTGCTGGCACGCCTATCTCCAAAAAAAATAAAAAATAAAATAAAAAAGGGAAGCCCAGCACTTGGGAGGCAGAGGTAGGAGGATTGCTGAGAGTTTGAGGCCACCCTGAGACTACATAGTGAATTCCAGTCAGCCTGAGCTAGAGTGAAACCCTACCTCGAAAAACCAAAAAAAAAAGGGGGGGGGCTGGAGAGATGGCTTAGCGGTTAAGGCACTTGCCTGTGAAGCCTAAGGATCCAGGTTCGATTCTCCAGGTCCCATGTAAGCCAGATGCACAAGGTGGTGCATGCGTCTGGAGTTTGTTTGCAGTGGCTAGACACCCTGGCATGCCCATTCTCTCTCTCTCTAATAAATAAATAAGTTTAATTTAATTTACATTTTTAAAAAAATTAAAAGCTGATTGTGGTGGTGCATGCCTTTAATCCCAGCACTCGGAAGGCAGAAGTAGGAGGATTGCCATGAGTTCAAGGCCACCCTGAGACTACATAGTGAATTCCAGGTCAGCCTGGACTAGAGTGAAACCCTACCTCAAAAAACCTAAATAAATAAATAAAAAGCCAGGCATGGCTGCACATTCCTGTAACCTCAGTGTTGAGAGAGGTGGAGACAGGCAGATCTTTGGGTCTCCCTGATCAACCAGTCTATCTGAAAAACAACAAGCTCTGGTGGGTTCAGTGTGAGTATATCAAGGAAATAAGGTGTCAGTGAGTATGCTACATTACCCTCTCTGTGCTCCTCCCCACAGTGAGCAGCCAGCCAATGTGGAAGGATGGCTCTGAGCCACTCGGTGAAGGAGAGGACCATCTCCGAGAACAGCTTGATCATCCTGTTGCAGGGCCTCCAGGGGAAGGTTACCACTGTGGACCTGCGGGATGAGAGCGTGGCCCATGGGCGCATTGACAATGTTGATGCTTTCATGAACATCCGCCTGGCCCAGGTCACCTATACCGACCGTTGGGGACATCAGGTCAGGTTGGATGACCTCTTTGTGACAGGCCGTAATGTCCGATACGTCCATATCCCAGATGACGTGAACATTACGGCCACCATCGAGGAACAGCTTCAGATCATCCATCGTGTGCGTAACTTTGGTGGCCAGGGCAAAGGCCGGAAGGAGTTTCCCTCCAGAAAAAACAAGTGAGGCAAGCTCAACAAGCTTCTAGTGCTAACTCAGGGTCTTGTTGTGATCTGAGCCAACTCCCATCAAGCCTTCCAACCAACCTGGGACCTGGTATCTGACACACCATTTGTCACAGTTGCCTTTCACAGGGTTCCTACCTCCTGGGCCCACTCTGGGACCTAGAATCCTATTTAAATATGTCTGTGGCCTTGGAGTATATGACAAATCTCCCCTTTTGATCATTCGTATCTGGAATCTTGATGTATTGATTTAGGGTATCTATCAGGTAGTTTTCAACTGTGTCAGTGAGGATTCTTAAATGTGCTTGACTTGAATTACCCTAACTTGCTGTTTCTCTTGCATTTGTGTTTCTTTTCCATAAAACCAAACTTGGATACATGTAAGTGCATACATGCCTGTTGCATGCTCTGCTGGGCTTCCTGTGGGTCCTGTGTGGTAGAAGAGGTCTCCATCTTGGTTGCACAGTGGAATCACCTCTCCCACCCTCTGAAACTCACTTGGTATGGTGTGTGGCCCAAGCACTAGGACTTTCAGTTTTCCAGGTGATTTTAAATATAGGCAAGATCAAAAGCTCTAGTTGGAGTGTAGTCAGATGGAAAGTGATCTTTCTATTCAGAATCTCTGAGGAAGAAATTATTTTATTGCTGTTGCCTGGAGCAGAGAGGCTGGGATATCCTGAGTGCTCAGGTGTGAGAATTCAGCTAACATCAAGAAATAAGTCCTTCCTGGCAGGCTCATGCCTATAATTTCAACACACATAGGAGGCAGAGGCAGGAGGATTGCTGTGAGTTTGAGGCCAGCTTAAGCTAAATAACAAGACTGAAGCAGGGCGTGGTAGTGCACACCTTTAATCCCAGCACTTGGGAGGCAGAGGTAGGAGGTTGGAGTGAGGCCACCCTGAGACTACATAGTAAATTCTAGGTCAGCCTGGGCTACAGAGAAACCCTACCTCAAAAAAAAAAGGGGGGGGGCTAGAGAGATGGCTTAGCAGTTAAGTCTTTTTCCTGCAAAGCCAAAGGATCCTGGTTTGATTCTCCAGGACCCACATAAGCCAGATGCACAGGGGGATGCATGCATCTGGAGTTCATTTGCAGTGACTAGGGGTCTGGGCATGCCCATTCTCTCTCTCTCTCTGTCTCTCTCTCTCAAATAAAAAAATAAGATATATTTTTAAAAGTTAAAAAAAAAAGTGTACAACAAACAGAGCCTACCATTTAAGAGCCACAGAAAGGCAGAGGAAAACTGCCAGTGCACAGATCCTAAAGTGGGAAAGTTTGGCTTGGGCTAGGTAACAATACTATTGTGCCTCCTGATTGCGGGGAGAGAGGCAGTTGATGTCAAACAATGAGGGATGGAGCAAATAATAGGCTGTGAGCAAGGAGCATAAATGGTCACTTTTGTGTGTGTGTGCGCAGTGGGATGGGGGTGTTGCTGGGTTTGAACTCAGGATCTGTGCTCAGTACATAGTCTGCCAGCTGAGCTATTCTACAACCCCTGGTTCCATATTCTGATGCACAAGAAATAGAACTTGGGCCAGGTGTAGTGGTTGTATACCTTTAATCCCAGCACTCAGGAGGCAGAAGTAGGAGGATCATCATGAATTTGAGGCCAACCTGAGACTACAGAGTGAATTCCAGGTCAGCCTGGACTAGAGCAAGACCCTACCTCAAAAAAAAAAAAAAAAAAAAAAAAAAAAAAAAAAAAGCATGTGCCGCCACATCTGGCCACTTGAGAGTTGTTATTTTTATTTTTTTTATTTTCAGACAGGATCTCATGTAGCCAAGGCTGGCTACAAACTCCTGATCTTCATGCTTTTACCACCCAAATGCTGGGAATTCAGGCATTTACCACCATACTTGGCTCAGGTGTTAGATGCCTTGGAATGGGTCTCCAACAATTAGATGATTTTTTTTTTTCCTGTTCTCCTTAGGCCATGTTAGACCCAAGAAATTCTTGGGTGTTTTGTTCAGCCCAGTCAGGACTAATGTAGCCCACACCTCCAGAGCTCCATCTCTGTAGAGGGTTTTGTTACCTCCCTGGCACCCTGTTAGGAAAAAAGAGTTAACTCTTCCCTCCTGGTAGTCTTTGTATCCCCACTGGCCACCTCCAGCCAGAAACTTCTCTGTTATTGGAAGCCTCTCTCCACCCATCTCAGGCTGCCACATCTACCTCACAGGGATTTTTTTTTTTTTTTTTTTGAGGTAGGGTCTCACTGTAGCCCAGGCTGACCTGAAACTCTGGGTAGCCTTGAACTCATGGTGATCCTCCTACCTCTGCTTCCCAAGTGCTGTTGTGGTTTTCTTTTGTTGTTGTTGTTTGGTTTTTTGGTTTTTTTTTTTTTTTCGAGGTAGGGTCTCACTCTAGCCAGGCTGACCTGGAATTCACTCTATAGTCTCAAGGTGGCCTTGAACTCATGGTGATCCTCCTACCTCTGCCTCCTGAGTACTGGGATTAAAGGGTTGCGCCACAACACCTGGCTTTTTTTTTTTTTTTTTAAAGAAAGAAGCAGATAGAGAATGGCTGTGCCAGGGCCTCCAACCCCACATATGAACTCCAGATGTATCTTGTACATATGGCTTATGTGGATCCTGGGGAATTGAACCTTGGTCCTTTGGCTTTGCAGGCAAGTGCCTTATCCACTAAGCCATTTCTCCAGCCCCACAGTTTTTTTTTAAATTTTATTTTTCTCAAAATAGAAGAAAAAGATGATGACATCAAATTAAAAGAAAGACTAATGGAGAGAGGGAGGGGATATGATGGAGGTTTGTGTTCTAAAGTGGAATGGGGGAGGGGAGGGGAGGGAAATATCATATGTTTTTTTGTATGTAAATATAGAAAGTGTCAATAAAAAAATAACAGTTTTTTTTTATTTTATTTATTTTTATTTTTATTTTTTTGGTTTTGCAAGGTAGAGTCTCACTCTGGTCCAGGCTGACCTGGAATTAACTATGTAGTCTCAGTGTGGCCTCGAACTCTCAGCGATCCTCCTACCTCTGCCTCCCAAGTGCTGGGATTAAAGGTGTGTGCCACCACGCCCAGCTAGAAAAAAAATTTTATTTTTATTTAAGACAGAGAGGGAGAGACAGAAAAAGAGACAGAGAGAATGGGTATGCCAGGGCCTCTAGCCAGTGCATACGAACTCCAGACATATGCGCCACCTTGTACATCTGTCTTACATGGGACCTGGAGAATTGGTCCTGAGGCTTTGCAGGCAGGTGCCTTAACGACTAAGCCGTGCATATGTGTATTTGTGTACACACGTGGGTATACATGTGTACATGCATGTAAAGGCCAGAGGTCAACATCAACCACTCTCTACCTTTTTATTTTGTTGTTGTTGTTGACACAGGGTCTCTCATGGAACCTGGCACTCACAGATTAAGCTAGACTAGCTGTCCAGCAAGCCTCAGGGATTTCTCCTGTCTCCTCCTCAGCACTGGAATTACAGGTGTGCAGCTCCATTCCCAGCTTTTATGTGGATGTTGAGGTCCAAACTCAGGCCCTTATGCACTTTACAACAAGCACTTTACACACTGAACCATCTCCCCTTTTAGAGTTTTCTAAATTTGCTTCTGCATAGACATTCTTCCCAGTCCTCTCTGAAGGCTGGGTTTTGGAATTCAGAAGCTAAAAATGGTCTCTGCATTCTGTTGTGTACTTCGTCCCCCAAGGTAACCAGTGCAGAATGACATAGCTGTGTAAGAGGGGCCCAGGGACACCAAGAAAAAGATGGAAACATTTGAACATGGCATCACTTCCTCAGAGTCCAGACCACCATGACCTCTGTTCACGTGCACACATTCACCCTTCCTGCAGCTACAGCCACAGTGGGAGTCCCATGGATACAGATCCCCCCCCACACACACACACACACAATTCTGAGTGCTCAAATGACTCCCTGGAGAGAAGAATTCAGGGGACCCTCATTTGGGGATGGGGATACAGATTACAGTTCAGATCTCCCCAGGGACATAAAAGGGACATGGCATGTCCAGCTTTCAGCAAGGCTGAGCTGATAAGACAAATCAGTTCAGTGTGCTCTAGTGTGGCATCCCTGGCTGAAGGGTCTCCCAGTGCAGCAGCAGAAGCCTTGGTTGAGTTCTCATCAGTGTTCCAGAAGGACCCTGAGAAGCAGCACATAGTTTGAAGAGTGACAAAACTGATAGGCTCTGCTCTGGGGTGGAATTTTGCCAACAGCAAGGTGGTCATACTGGCCTGCTATCCTGATCACAAGTTCTTGTTTGTTTGTTTTATTTATTTGTAAGCAAGAGACAAGAGAGAATGGGCGCACCAGGGCCTCCAGCCTCTGCAAACTAACCCCAGACGTATGGGCTACTTTGTGCATCTGACTTTATGTGGGTTCTGGGGAATCGAACCAGGGTTGTTAGGCTTTGCAGGCAAGCGCCTTAACCGCTAAGCCATCTCTTCAGCCCAGATCACAAGTTCTAATGGCTGTAATATATGGCCATCATTAAAAAAGGAAGAAACAGGCCAGGCATGGTGGTACACGCCTTTAGTCCCAGCACTTGGGAGGCAGAGATAGGATTACTGTGAGTTCAAGGCCACCCTGAGACTACATAGTGATTTCCAGGTCAGCCTTGGTTAGAAGAAACCCTACCTCAAAAAAAACAATATAAGCTGGTCGTGGTGGCACATGTCTTTCATCCCAGCGCTTGGAAGGCAGACGTAGGAGGATTGCCATGAGTTCAAGGCTACTCTGAGACTACATAGTTAATTCCAGTTCAGCCTGGACCAGAGTGAAACCCTACCTCAAAAAACCAAACAAAACAAAAATTTATATATATATATTGCCGGGTATAGTGGCACATACTTTAATCCCACCACTCTGGAGGCAAAGGATTGCCATGAGTTCAAGGCCACCCTGAGACTATATAGCCCAGGTCAGCCTGGGCTAGAGCGAGACCCTACCTGGAAAAAAAATACTAAGTATTCATAGCCCCATTATGCAGATATGCAAACAGGCTTCTAGAAGTTAAAGAAGAGTCTGGGGAAATGGCTCAGTGGGTAAAAGCACTGGCTGTATAAGCATAACAACTGAATTTCAATCCCCAGAGTTTACACAAAGTCAGATGTGGGAGCACACATCTATAGTCCTAGTGCATCTACAGTGGTGGTGGGGGGGGTGGGATGGGAGAGGTAGTGACAGGAGAATCCTTGAACATTTCAGGGCCTGCTAGTCTGCTGTATGTAGCAGCAAACTACAGAAGACCCTGCTTCAAGCAAGGTGGAAGGTGAAGACTGACACCTGACATTGTCCTCTGACCTCCACACATGGGCTGTGGCATGCACACTGTCACACACACACACACACACACACACACACACACACACACAGTTAAATGATCTGCTTGAGGGGAACCACAAAGTGAGGGTTTGAAGTGGGGTTGCCTAGTGCCAAACTTCATCATCTTCATCATGGCTCCTTCTGTTCCCCAACACTCTTCTTATCACACTGCTCATCTCACAATGTGGATCTGACCTTCAAAACTTGTCATACTGCTGGGCTGCTCAGGAAGCTGAAGCAGGAGAACTGCAAAGTCAGAGTCTGCCAGTGCCACAGACTGAGCTGAAGGTCAACTTGGGCAACCTAGTGAGACCCTGTTTCAAAATAAAAACACAAGGGACTGAGGAAATGGCTCAGCAGCTAAAGTCACTTGCTGCTTCAGCAAGAGGACCTGAGATTGCAGAACCCAAGTAAAAAGCTAGGCATGGAGGAGTAGAGAGATGCTTAGTGGTTAAGGCACTTGCCTGCAAAGTCAAAGGACCCAGGTTTATTCCCCAGGACCCACGTAAGCCAGTTTCACAAGATGGCACATGTGTCTGAAATTCATTTGTAGTGGCTAGAGGCCCTGGCATGCCCATTCACATTCTCATTCTCTCCCCCTTTCTCCTCTCTCATTTATCTCCATCTCTCTCCCTCCCTCTTAAATAAAAGGCTGGGCATGGCCACACAGGTCTATAAGCCCAGTCTGCAGATCAGGGGGATAAAAATCACTGGGGCTCACTGATGAAAATCAGCAGCTCTGGGTTGAGAGGTCTAAATAGAGAAGGGCACTCAAAGTTCTCTGGGAATGAGCTGGTTTGGAGGGGAGGGCGCGTCGCGATGACCATGCCCCGGGATTTCACCTGCAATGATCTGTTCTGTTCGTTTTAATAGCTTGTGAGTGAGGAGCTGGCACACTGCCTTGGTGACCTCAGATTCCTTACCCGTGGGCCCGGGAAGTGGCGTGTGTGAAGGGTGCTGGGGTCCCCAGGGCGGCCACTCTCTGCCGGTGAACTCCATCAGGTCCTTTGCCAGTGTCCTGAAGCACGTGCAATCCTGGCTAATTTGTGCCAGAGTGAAGTAATGTGGTGACCTTGGTGTCCCGCGTGGCCGGTGCAAGAGTGTTTGGAAGTTTAGTAACCTGGATTCACTTACTGAAACTGTATCCTTTTTAGAAAGAAAAACGTTAAGTGAAAGTTTACTAAGAACAAAGAAAATGAAGAGGCAACAGGAAAAAAAAATAGACAAGTACTGACGAATTTTTAAAATTTTATTTGCATTTATGGGCCGTGCATCTTAATCCCAGCACTCAGGAGGCAGAGGTAGGAGGATCGCCGTGAGTTAGAGGCCACCCTGAGACTATATAGTGAATTCCAGGTCAGCCTGGGCTAGAGTGAGAACCTACCTCAAAAAACAAAAACAAAAAAAATTTTATTTGCATTTATGGATAAAGTAGAAGGTTCTGTAGCTTGGGAAGAATGGCATGGGCATGTCACAGCTCTGTCTGTTGCCCCTGAATTTCAACGCCTTGGTTTGGCTGCTAAACTTAGGGAATTATTAGAGATTTTAGAAAGAAAGGGTGGCTTTTTTGTTGGTCTCTTCATAAGAGTACCTAACCAAGTTGCTGTCAACATGTACAAGCAGTTGGGCTACAGCGTCTACAGAACCGTCAGAGTCCTACTCAGCTAGCAATGGGGAGCCCGATGACGATGCTTATGAGGAAAGCACTCTCCAGGGACACTGACAAGAAATCCATCATATCACTACCTCATACCGTGACTCCTGAAGATATTGAATAACCATAGGCAGTGGTTCTTAGGCAAATGGATATCATGATTCTCATTGGGTGAATTTGGAGCTCCGTTCAGGAGGAAAGGTAATCATTTAGGAAAGCACTGGCTGTATAAGCATAACAACTGAATTTCAATCCCCAGAGTTTACACAAAGTCAGATGTGGGAGCACACATCTATAGTCCTAGTGCATCTACAGTGGTGGTGGTGGGGTGGGATGGGAGAGGTAGTGACAGGAGAATCCTTGAACATTTCAGGGCCTGCTAGTCTGCTGTATGTAGCAGCAAACTACAGAAGACCCTGCTTCAAGCAAGGTGGAAGGTGAAGACTGACACCTGACATTGTCCTCTGACCTCCACACATGGGCTGTGGCATGCACACTGTCTCACACACACACACACACACACACACACACACACACACACACACACAGTTAAATGATCTGCTTGAGGGGAACCACAAAGTGAGGGTTTGAAGTGGGGTTGCCTAGTGCCAAACTTCATCATCTTCATCATGGCTCCTTCTGTTCCCCAACACTCTTCTTATCACACTGCTCATCTCACAATGTGGATCTGACCTTCAAAACTTGTCATACTGCTGGGCTGCTCAGGAAGCTGAAGCAGGAGAACTGCAAAGTCAGAGTCTGCCAGTGCCACAGACTGAGCTGAAGGTCAACTTGGGCAACCTAGTGAGACCCTGTTTCAAAATAAAAACACAAGGGACTGAGGAAATGGCTCAGCAGCTAAAGTCACTTGCTGCTTCAGCAAGAGGACCTGAGATTGCAGAACCCAAGTAAAAAGCTAGGCATGGAGGAGTAGAGAGATGCTTAGTGGTTAAGGCACTTGCCTGCAAAGTCAAAGGACCCAGGTTTAATTCCCCAGGACCCACGTAAGCCAGTTTCACAAGATGGCACATGTGTCTGAAATTCATTTGTAGTGGCTAGAGGCCCTGGCATGCCCATTCACATTCTCATTCTCTCCCCCCCCCCTTTCTCCCTCTCTCATTTATCTCCATCTCTCTCCCTCCCTCTTAAATAAAAGGCTGGGCATGGCCACACAGGTCTATAAGCCCAGTCTGCAGATCAGGGGGATAAAAATCACTGGGGCTCACTGATGAAAATCAGCAGCTCTGGGTTGAGAGGTCTAAATAGAGAAGGGCACTCAAAGTTCTCTGGGAATGAGCTGGTTTGGAGGGGAGGGCGCGTCGCGATGACCATGCCCCGGGATTTCACCTGCAATGATCTGTTCTGTTCGTTTTAATAGCTTGTGAGTGAGGAGCTGGCACACTGCCTTGGTGACCTCAGATTCCTTACCCGTGGGCCCGGGAAGTGGCGTGTGTGAAGGGTGCTGGGGTCCCCAGGGCGGGCCACTCTCTGCCGGTGAACTCCATCAGGTCCTTTGCCAGTGTCCTGAAGCACGTGCAATCCTGGCTAATTTGTGCCAGAGTGAAGTAATGTGGTGACCTTGGTGTCCCAGCGTGGCCGGTGCAAGAGTGTTTGGAAGTTTAGTAACCTGGATTCACTTACTGAAACTGTATCCTTTTTAGAAAGAAAAACGTTAAGTGAAAGTTTACTAAGAACAAAGAAAATGAAGAGGCAACAGGAAAAAAAAATAGACAAGTACTGACGAATTTTTAAAATTTTATTTGCATTTATGGGCGTGCATCTTAATCCCAGCACTCAGGAGGCAGAGGTAGGAGGATCGCCGTGAGTTAGAGGCCACCCTGAGACTATATAGTGAATTCCAGGTCAGCCTGGGCTAGAGTGAGAACCTACCTCAAAAAACAAAAACAAAAAAAATTTTATTTGCATTTATGGATAAAGTAGAAGGTTCTGTAGCTTGGGAAGAATGGCATGGGCATGTCACAGCTCTGTCTGTTGCCCCTGAATTTCAACGCCTTGGTTTGGCTGCTAAACTTAGGGAATTATTAGAGATTTTAGAAAGAAAGGGTGGCTTTTTTGTTGGTCTCTTCATAAGAGTACCTAACCAAGTTGCTGTCAACATGTACAAGCAGTTGGGCTACAGCGTCTACAGAACCGTCAGAGTCCTACTCAGCTAGCAATGGGGAGCCCGATGACGATGCTTATGAGGAAAGCACTCTCCAGGGACACTGACAAGAAATCCATCATATCACTACCTCATACCGTGACTCCTGAAGATATTGAATAACCATAGGCAGTGGTTCTTAGGCAAATGGATATCATGATTCTCATTGGGTGAATTTGGAGCTCCGTTCAGGAGGAAAGGTAATCATTTAGGACTTAAAGACTTCAAGAAAATACAGGCTATAAACTGAAACTCAGTGTTTCCAATTATCAATAACATATCTGTTAAAACTGCTGTAATGAAATTCAGTCAAGAAGGTAAAGCTGGGCATGGTGGCGCATGCCTTTAATCCCAGCACTCGGGAGGCAGAGGTAGGAAGATCACCATGAGTTCAAGGCCACCCTGAGACTATGTAATGAATTCCTGGTCAGCCTGGGCTAGAGCAAGATACTACCTTGAAAAAAGAGAGAGAGAGAGATAGTTGCTCCATAGTGGAGTGCTTGCCTAGCATGTGAGAGGCCCTAGGTTCAATTCTCCAGCACCATAATAATAATAATAATAATAATAATAATAATAAGTAATAATAATAAAGGCTGGGGAGATTATTCAGTGGTCAAGCACTTGCCATGCAAGCATAAGGACCAAAGTTCAGATCCTTGGAACCTACATATATTCCATGCATGGTGATGCACTCCTGTAATCTCAGCACTGGTGAGTAGAGACAGCATTCCTGGGGCTTGCTGGCCAGCTAGTCTAGCTCAGATGATGAGCCTGAGGTTCAGTGAGAAACCCTGTCTCCAAGAAAAGGTGGAGCATCACTGAGGAAGACACGCCCCCATCCCTGACATAGACTTCTGCCTTCCACACATTTGCGCACTTGTACCTGCATACAAGTGCACCCACCTGCACCTACACAGACATTAACGCACGCACACACACCACCACCAAAAACTTGCCATACCCAGACCTTGGGGCTTGACTACAAAAAGAGGCCCAAAACCGTTCAGTAAGGAGGGCTGGTGAAGGGGAGGGTGAAGAAGCCTCCCCCTCCTCCCTGCCCAGGAGTGAGATCTCCTCCCCTCCTTCTGTGATGGGTGGCCCTGCCTATTTCTTGTCAGGCAGCCATCTCGTACTGTTGTGACAGGTGTCACTTTGTTGTGGCAGCACCATCTGCCAGTGAGCCAGAGTTAGAGAGCCAGCAGGAGACCATCACCATGTATATGTGTCCCTGCAATCACCGAGTTGGTGTCCAGATGACAGTTTTTCCTTCTGCTGGCTGGCACCTTTAGTTTCTATTCCCTGCCCTCCTTCCGTTCCTCCTCCTCCTCCTCAGCTTTGTTAAGATCCTGTATTTTGAATCAGCTGAGAGTCTCTAGGGGGTGGGGACAGTGGTGTCAGTGCCCAGTGATTCATCTTGCTGATAATTAGAGCTCTGGAAAACCCAGAACTCATTCTTGTCAGAGTCAGAGCTTCCGGAATCCCTAGGCTTTTCCCTTTGTCAGAGAGAGTAGTGTGGTGGGCCTGCCTTTTTCATGCCTGCCTTTGGGTTATATGCCCCACCTCATGGGAAACTCTGGTTGCTAAGACAAGTGTGGGTACTCATTGGGTGTGGTGAAAAGCTGTATCCAAAACTCACTGAGTCCTCGAAGAGATCCTGTGATAACATTGCTAGTTGGATAGCCAGGATTTGCACTCAGTTACCCAGCTTGTAAGTGACATAGCAGGGATTCAAACCCTAGTCTTTTTTGTTTTTGTATTTATTTATTTATTTGTTTGTTTGTTTATTTATTTGAAACACAGAGAGGTAAAGAGAGAAAGGGAGAGTGAGAATGGGCGCGCCATCGCCTCTAGTCACTGCAAACGAACTCCAGACGTGTGCGTCCTCTTGTGCATCTGGTTTAAGTGGGATCTGGAGAATCCAACCGGGGTCCTGAGGCTTTGCAGGCAAGTGCCTCAACTGCTAAGCCATCTCTCCAGCCTCAAACCCTAGTCTTTTGGAATCCATCAGACTTGGTTGAAATCACAACCCTATCATTATTAGTTATGTGTCTTTGGTCAGATTATTTTCCCCTCTGATCTGTAAACAGATGCCTAAGGCTCGGGTCTCTAAAATACCCAATTTATTGTTGTTAGGAAAAGCAGGAAAATGAAAATCCAAAGATGGAGTCATTCTGGTTTTAACAATTGTGTGGCACAACCTTGGGAGCCCCTTGAATTACTATTGTTACTCAGTCTTATCTGCAGCTCAGTGGGCATCAAGCATTCAGAGAGACAAAGAAAAGGACATGGGCTGAGACAGCCAGACCTCCCTCAGAACAGCCCTCATGTCCCTGCACTACCTTGTGTGGAGATAACACGTGCACATTACACACAGTGCCTGGCTTCACACCCGAGCAGTACACACGAGTGGCCACGTGTGGCTACACATGGATACAGTGTGACAGAAGGGACAGCTGGGAAAGACAGCTGAGAGTCACAAGCGGCAAGCAACCTTGCTCACTTCTCTGAGACAAAGGAGTGGGGCTATGGCCGCTGCTGCTGTCGCCACCGAGCACTTCTGCTTTTGCATGCCAGGGGAGGTAAGCCAGGCTCTCCGAGGGCCTCAGTGAGTCACCAGCCTGATGCAATCCCTTTAAAGGGCTCATCTGCTGGTGCAAGAAGCTGATTCATGGAGGGCGTGGTTGCTGGAGGAGGAGAAAGGGACTGAAACTGTAGCAGGATGGTCTGAGGGTAGACTGTCTGCGGGAATGGTAACAGAAACTGCCCTGAAAAAAGCAGCCTGGTCAAAGACTCCAGGGGTCTTCAGGTTGAGCCTGGCCATCCTCAGGGTTTCTAAAGGGCTTGAGGTGAAATGAACTATGTGCGGTGCAGTAGAAATTTCCGTCTTTCATTGAGCCTTAGCCGTAGCGCTTTCCGCACTAGAGTTCTAGAAGTCGAGAAAGCGGCAAGGAAAGATCTCTTGGCTGACGAATACACTACAAGCTGGAGACTTTCCCTAAGCCGGGCAGGGCGAGCGGAGGGCTCGGCGAGGTCCTGCAGAGTCAAGGCGAGGCGGTACCTCCGTCGGAGCTTCACCGCAGGAGTAGATTAGCAGTAAGTCCCGCCTTCGTAGATCTCAGCGCCCAATCGTCTCACAGATTTTGGCACAGACCTTACTGCGAACCAATCGTCAATCTGATCCGGGCCTTCTGCCCGAAGTCTTCCGCCCGTCTTCAAGATGGCGCCCACCGCCCCAGGGCTTTAGCGCGGCCGACACAGGCGAGGGGGCGAGGACGGGGCGGGGCCTCGGGACGGGGTGGGGGGTGGTGCGTCACTTCCGTTGTCAGGTGGCGGCGCCGCAGCCATGGAGGGAGGCGGCGGCGGCTGCTCGGGCGATTACGCTGGGAGGCGGCGGTGAGCGGCTCCCACGCCCCCGGCCCGGTCCCGGCCCCCCACCTCCCCGGGACGGAGCGCCGAGCAGTCCCGGCTCCGGGCTGCGGACTATGGGCGAGCAGCGTTGACCATCCGGGAAAGGTGAGGCCGGGGGTCCTGGAGCGGGGGAGTTGGGTCGGGGGCTGCGTGTTGGCCGGGGCGGGCCTCGGCGGCTGCGGCAGTGAGACCCAAAGCTCTCCGGACGCTCCAGAAACGTCAGCCGCGAATGCCCCGTTCCCCCATTTGGTTGGGGGAGGTGGTCTGTCCTACCCTGGCAGCGGGGGCGGCGGCCGCGGGGAGCCTCAATCCTTTCCGCAGCCCTGGGAAGTGGGCAGTGCCAGCCTTGGCTGCTGCCACTCAGTGAGCGAATGAAGCAGCCGGCGTTTGAACCCTGCTAGGTTTTCTCTAAGAGACGCCCTCCGCCTCTCCATGCTTCTCTCCCTATCCCGAGAGTGACTTGAAAGTTAGGACGAGTCCCTAGGGAGAGCCAGCCAAAGGCTTTCCTCCTGGAAGTCCTCACCCGTTGGCACCGGCACCATCGCTGCTGGGGGAATTTTCACATCCTGGGCGGCGTTCAGGTGCGAGTCAGAGCTACCTGCATGCCAGATCCACAGTTTGGCCGGTCCTCCCCATGGGGAGAGCTCGCTGTGGTCAGTGTGTCACCTGCCGAGATGGTCAGGCCCGCCCATTCCTACGCGACTTGGCCCCATCTTTCAAGCCAGTGGGGCTGGAGCTTTCCGATGCCCGGTGGCTTCGCTGCCCATCCCCACTCCCCTGGTTTGTTGCCCTTTTGTTGGCCAAAGGAAGAGATGACAGCGGCCTTCTGTGGCAAGATAGACTTTGCTCTGTTTCCAATCACTGGAGGAAACCGGTTGGCTTTGCTTAGTTTTGAGAACCATTGGGGAAGAGGGTAGTCATGCTGGGCTGGGCGCCTTTAGCTCCTGGCTGAGTAGTTTTGCATGAGATAAGGAAAAGCAAAATATGTAATTATAGGACCCAGAAAGTTCTTATTTGTAAATAGTGCTTGTGAATTCGCCACCTCTCTTTAATGGCCTTATTATGCCAGTTGTTTTTGGACTAGACCTAGACAGTCCAAAGATAAACCTTGTCCATTCATTCATTCATTCATTCATCCATCGCAGAACAGGGTCCTTACCTGGACATGCAAATACAGTGCCCTATAGTGGTGAAGAGTAGGCTTTGGAGCTGGGTGTGGTGGAGCAGGCCCGTAATTCTTGCCTTGGAGCCAGGAGGATCAGGAGTTCAAAGCCAACCTTAGCTACATAGCAAGTTCCAAGACCATCTTGGGCTATGTGAAACCCTGTCTTAAAAAGAGAAGGGGAGGGGGCTTTGGGGCCAGACTCCCTGAGTTCAAGTTGTGACTGAGTAGCTTTCTAGCTGTGTGATCTGTGACACTTTGCTTTGTCTTTGCCTCAGTGTCCTCCTGTGAGGTGATACAGTTATGGAGAATTAAAAGGACCATGTACATACATAATACCACAGTACCACATAATGAAGATCCTTGCTAACTATTTCCATTTGAAGCAGCTCAATGGCTAGTTAGGGGAAATTGATCTGTAAACAAGTAGTTGAAATGTGATCCAGTTAAGCTAGTAGCAGCAGGGAGGAAGTGTTGTAGGAACCCAGCAAGGAAGAAGCTTCTAGCTCAGCCCAGGGTACTGGGCATGGGGTGGGTGGATGGGGGGTTGTTCTGAGAAGGCTTGATGATGGGAGGGCTGGAGAAATGGCTTAGTGATTAAGATTGCCTGTGAAGCCTAAGGACCAGGGTTGTTTTTTTTTTTTTTTTTTTTTTTTTTTTTTTTTTTGGTTTTTCAAGGTAGGGTCTCATTCTAGCCCAGTCTGACTTGGAATTCACTCTGTATTCTCAGGGTGGCCTCGAACTCATGGCAATCTTCCTACCTCTGCCTCCCGAGTGCTGGGATTAAAGGCATGTGCCACCACGGCTGACTCTAAGGACCAGGTTTGATTTCCTTAACCCACGTAAGCCAGATGCACATGATATTGCATGCATCTGGGGTTCATTTGCAGTAGCTAGAGGCCCTGGTATGCTCGTTCTCTCACACTTTCTCCCTGTCTTTCTCATAAATAAATAAATAAATAAATAAATAAATAAATAAATAAATAAAATTAATGATGCTGGGAGTCTAGTATAGAAGGAGAGGAAGGGGCAGGTTAGCAAGGTGAGAACAAAGAGGAAGATGTTTTACTGAGAGAGAATCACAGAGTCGGAAGAACTTAGTCCTGAAACCTCGGGTTGTTCTGTAGAGTGGTATAAAGCTGACATGGTGCAAGGTGAAGTAAAAAAAGTTAACTAGGGAATGCCACACTGAAGATTTGGGACTTTATGCCCAGTGCATTGGCAAGCCAATGAAAAGCTTTTAAGCTGAGGAGTGACATGTTTGGATCCATGCTTTAGATAGTTCTCAGTGGAGTCCTAGTTCAAGAAGGAAGAGTTGAAGAAGGCAAAAAGGCTGGAGATCTCTTCAGAGACCACCATAATCTTCTGAGACAGGAAAGTTGGTACCAGCCTCATGTACCTCTGCTGAGAAGGCATCTTGTGCAGCCAGTTCTAGGTGGCCATCTCCTGTATGGCCTGGGCTTCTCTACCTGGCACAGAAGTGTACTCTTCTGGGATCGCAAGTCACCTAAGCAACTATGGAGGTGGTGCAGCCCTCTCAGAAGGCCAGTTGCACGGGGTGTCACATTTCCTCTCTTGTGCCTGTAGTGTAACCTTTGGAGAAGGCAGTAGGTTTTAGTGGTTGACAGCGTACTTGGCTGTCAGACAGATCTGGGTTCTGATCCCAGCCGTGCTGGTCACTCCGGGTTACTTGTTCTCTCCACATCTAGCTCTCTCATCTATAAACTGGGAATAGTAAAAGTGCCTCCCCAGTAGGTCATTTGTCAGGATAAAATGTTGCAGGTTGAGAATCAGCACTTACCTGTAATAAATGCTTGGTAAGGGATAATTGTCATTAGAGACTGCAGGAAAGACCCTCTAAGAATGAGCCATTGAGCTGTCAGAACTGTCCTGAGGGATCAGGAGAATCACTGAATTTTATTGTATTCCTTCTGAAAAGGAAATCTGTGGGGAGTTTACCAGTCTCTGTGGGAGCATTGCAGATGATTCAACTTGGCTCTTGAATAAAACCTTTTCAGAATAAAAGTAGGATTGCCAAGAGAAAAAAATAGTTATTATTGTTGCTTTTTTTTTTCTTTCTTTCTTTCCTTCTTTCTTTCTTTCATTTTTCTTTCTTTCTTTTCTTTCTTTGTGGTGGTATTTTCTTTTTGTCAAAGTAAGGTCTCACTGTAGCCCAGGCTGATCTGGAAGTCACTATGTAGTCTTAGGCTGGCCTTGATCTCACAGCAATCTTCCTTCCTCTACCTCCTGTGTGTTGGAATTAAGGGTTTGCACTACCACACCTGGCCTTTTGATTTTATATGTGTGTGTGTGTGTATGTGTGTGTGTGTGTGTATATATATATATATATAGAGAGAGAGAGAGAGAGAGAGAGAGAGAGATAATGGGTACACCAGGGCCTCTAGCCACTGCATACAGACTCCAGATGCATGCACCACCTTGTGCATCTGGCTTATGTGGGTCCTGGGGAATCAAACCTGGGTCCTTAGGCTTTGCAGGCAAGCACGTTAACTTCTAAGCTATCTTTCCACCCCTTGGTTTTTTTAAGACAGGGTCTCACGCTATAGCCCTCACTGACTTGGAAATCACTATGTGTAGCCCAGGCTGGGCTCAAACTTGCGATAATCACCCTGTCTTTGCCTCCCAAGTGCTGGAATTACAGGAGTACACCACCACACCCAGCTAATGAGAAATAGTATGTTAGGGCTAGAGAGCTGGCTCAATGGTCAAGGCTCTTGCCTGCAAAGCCTAATGACCCAGGTTCCATTCCTCAGTATCCATGTAAAACCAGATGCACAAGGTGGTGCATATGTCTGGAGTTCATTTGCAGTGGCTATAAGCCCTGGTGCGCCCATTCTCTGTCTCTCTTCTATCTCTCTCTGCTTGCAAATAAATAAATAAAAATATTTTTAGCTGGTGTGGTGCCACACGCCTTTAATCCCAGCATTTGGGGATCAGAGGTGGGAGGATTGCTGTGAGTTCAAGGCCACCCTGAGACTACATAATGAATTCCAGGTTGGCATGGGCTAGAGTGAAACCCTACCTCAAAAAACCAAAATAAAATAAAATAGTATGTTAAAGTATATACATGAGTAAATGTATGGGAGACAAGTGGCCCTCTGGAGCCTGAGTGAGCAACACTCATTTGTGTATATGGACCTCAAAACACACAACTCACCTGCATACCTATGGACCCCAATATGTGGCTGGTATGTGCTGGGTATTGGGACAAGAAAAATGATGGAGAGGCAGAGGAGAATGTTGTCCAAATGGGACCAGGCAGGTACTTGCACAGAGCTTAGAGTGTTCCTCCCAGAAATCTGTGCAATATGTGGTGAGAGTCAAGAACCAGAAGTGGCTCACCTGGGGATGGAGATGAAATTGAGACTTTGGAGAGCACTTCAAACTTGAGCTGGATCTTGAGGTGTGAATAGTTCGTTTCCCAAGTCTGTGAAGCCTCAGGCAAAGGGAGCAGCAGAGGGCACAGGTGTGGATGAGTGCTTGTGCCTGGCCCTTTAGGAACTGCAGGGGTGCCAGCAGAGGCTGGAAAGGGGCCTGGCTACAGGACATGCTGGAAAGCTTGGCAGGCAGCATGCTAAGATGCCCGCACTTTGTATTCTGTTGGTAATGGAGGTCTGGCGTGCAGACTTACACACCAGCACCATACCCCTCTCCTCAGTTCATCAGGATTTAAGGACAGCTCCCAGTTTCCTCAGAACTCAAGGGGACCAGGGGCACCAAGATAGCTTCTTCTCACTTCTCTGCAGTCTGATTTCTGGGTGGCCCTGGGTTATACACCAACCCCGTGGCTATGGGTAGAGGACACACTGGGGACAGTCTGCTGCAGTCTCACAGGAGGTTAATGGGTTAGGGCAGAACTGGCAGAGGTCAGAGCTATTAGAGGGGATATCTGCTGGGCTCTGGGAGTGTTTCGAAGGGATGGTTGAGGGAGGAGGAATGATGGCTGGCAGCCCTGCTCTTGGTTTGTGTAACAGTGAGTGATAGTGCAGAAATAAGGTGGCTCAGGGAGAAGGTAATAGCTAGTGAAGTCTGCCATCTCCATTAAGTAAGGCCCAAGCTCACCTTCATGCGCAAGAGAGTTTCATTTGCAAAGCCTTGTGGAACCTTGTCCAGTTTTGGGACATGCTTCCTACTGCTTTGTCTGTGTTTGTACCTGCAGAACGGCTGACTCTCTTCACCTTTTCTCAGACACATTTGGCCAGGGAAGTGAACCTTGTTATTTGAGAAACTCTGGCTCATCTGTCCCTAGCTGCCCTGATTGAGCAAGCTATGATAGCCAGAGGGGCCTAGACAGCAGCAGACCCTCAGGAGAGGTGACTTTCTCAGCCCTCTTGCCCAGTGCTGGGCAAGATTTTGCTTTGCTTCTTAGGAAGGAGAGGCACCTGCCCAGGGCCATCCAAGGCTCAGACCACCAGGGAAGTGAATGGACACTGCCCTGGATACCCTTGTCCTCCTAAGTTCTGGAGCAACTGGGACTGCCCCTGAATCTGAATGAATAATAAAGAAGAGTGTACTGCTAGGCAGGGCTTCAAACAAGCCCTTTGGAATTTGGGAAATTTTCACAAGATTTGTCTTTGGGTTTGTGGTATAAAGAAGGTGTGATGGTTCACACCTATAATCTCAGCATTCTGAGAGTGAGGCAAGAGGATTGCTGTGAATTCGAGGCAGCTTGGGCTACATAGTGAAACACTGTCTCAAAAAAAAAAAAAGGTGAAACAGGAAGAAGGGAGAAGAAAGAAGCAGGAGGAGATACACGAGAAAGGAACCTGGTATAAGAGTACTTCTTTCTCCTCTACTAAGGTAAGATTGAATCAGGGTGGCCCTGGCCGACAGCTCCCCCAAACCCCAGCTTCCCAGGCTTTGTTATCAAGAGCCAGGAGGGGAAAGGTTAGTATTGCTTGCTTTGACTTACTTGCCATTTTAGAGATAGTTCCACTTCGGCACCACACATTGTCTAGGTCTTTGGGGGTATATTACGCGCCATCTTGACCACACTTGATTGAGCAAGCTCTCAACCTAAGTGACTTTCTTCATATGTATAATTGAACCCACCTTATCAGATATCTGCAGGATAAGTCCCTAGAAGGGTTGCTGCCCCTACACCTTTTTTAGACTGTATCTCACTACGTAGCTCAGGTTGTCCTAAAACTATGTAGTCCAGGCTGGTGTCGAACCTCAAATTCACCATCCTCCCATCTGTCCCCAATGCTGAGTCCTCCTTTAGCAGGCGGAAGCAGCCTCTATTTCCCCAGCAAGCAGAATTCCTGAGCTGAGTAGATGGAGTTGCCCATCTCTCTCCTGGCTGTTTGTTCATTGTCTCCTGGCTGTGGTATCTATCTGGGCATGTGTGCAGGCTCCCCAGGGCTTAGCCAAAGAAACTGGAGTTGTTGGGAAGCACAGTTTACTGCCCAAAGGTCCAAAAGGAAGAGAGTGGGCTGCCATTGGAGTGGGAATAGGCAAGAGTAGGGCTGATCTGCCTGTTACTTGCCTGGATTTAGCCATAGCTGGTATGAGGTGTTAAAGGGACAGCAGTGTTTCTCCAGAGAGGCTTGCTTGGCTCTTGGGAGACCTTGGGACTGGCCTAGTCCAACATCCCCTGGGGCTTTGGACCCCACGACTAGCATTTGCTGGGTCTTGTCAGAAGAATCCTGCTACTTTTGCAGTAAGCCTGGTGCTCCCAGCATTCCTGGGATCCCTGGATGTTTCTCAGGGCTGCTTTCTCCAAAGGCCTCTCTCCTGAAGAAATAAGGAGGAAAACAGCAAAAAGGAAGGTTCCCCATCGCCAGGAAGTCCTTTGCCATGTACTCTTGGAAGGGGACTATATGGCCTCTGAGGGGCAGGACTTATCTCAGTGTTACAGAGCAGCCCAGCTAGGTTCAGAGGAGCTAAGAAGCCTGCTTGCTGCTACACTGCCAGTGAGGACAGAGCCAGCCAGGATCTTCAATTCACCTTTGTGTGGCTCGAGCCCATGCCACCTTTCTCCATCCTGGCCAGGCTCTGGCCTCAGGGAGCCCAAGCCACATAGGGCTGTGGAGCTGGAAGGGCAAGGCTGTATGAGTTCCTTCTTTGCCAGAAGAAGGGAACTGCCGCTGCCTGGGGACAAGTTCTTCCCCTTCTCCCTGTGGTAGTAGCTAGGGACATTTTAACTGTGCTGGCCAGTAGTTAAAGTGCCTAACTCAAATCTAGTGTCAGAACCCAGCTCTGCCATAGTGCCAGCCGAGTGACTTTGAATAAGTCATTCTTCCCCCCTACCCCCCATGGTAGGGTCTTGCTCCAGCCCAGGCTGACCTGGAATTCATTACGTAGTCTCAGGGTGGCCTTGAACTCATGGCGATCCTCCTACCTCTGCCTCCCAAATGCTGGATTAAAGGCATGTGTCACCACGCCTGGCACAAGGCATTCTTTTTTTTTTTTTTGTTTTTTGTTTTTGGTTTTGCAAGGTAGGGTCTCACTCTGGTCCAGGCTGACCTGGAATTAACTATGTAGTCTCAGGGTGGCCTCGAACTCTCGGTGATCCTCCTACCTCTGCCTCCTGAGTGCTGGGATTAAAGGCGTGCGCCACCACACCCGGCTCTACAAGGCATTCTTTTTTAAAAATATATTTTATTTATTTATTTGAGACAAAGAGGCAGAGAGAGAGAGAGAGTGGGAGAGAATGGGTGTTCCAGGGCCTCCAGCCACTGCAAATGAATTCCAGACGCAAGTGCCTCCTTGTGCATCTGGCTTACATCTGTCCTGGAGATTCAAACAGGGATCCTTTGGCTTTGCAGACAAACGCCTTAACTGCTAAGCCATCTCTCCAACCCTGAACAAGTCATTCTAACCCTGTCTTCTCTGTAGGACAAACCACGTCTGCACGAAGGTAGAAATGAGGACTAAACACAAGTTATTACTGTCTGTACAATGTTTAATGTAGTGCCTGGTATGTAGTCAGCCCGAAACCCAGCACTGGGGAGACCCAGGTGATACTTTTGCATCTCCAAGCCAGCTTTCAGTCTGTGGATGCCAGATGGCAAACACAAAGTTCCTTATAGGTTTGTTTACATGCTGTCTTAGGGGATGATGCTCACCAGGAGTGTTGGCTTTGACCCATCCATTCTCAGTGTCCTGGGGTCCCCTTCCTTGGTACACAGGCTCATACATCTGGGGTACTTCTTTTTCACCTGTTACTAGTGCCATATCTTCTCAACCTTGCCTTCTTGAGGCCCAGACTCCTTTGATTCCATTACTGTGCTTAACAATTCTGTTTTGCTTGTTTGTTTGTTTTTATAGGTAGGGTCTCACTGTAGCCCAGGCTGACCAGGAACTCACTCTGTAATCCCAGGCTGGCCTTGAACTCAAAGCACTCCTCCTATCTCAGCCTCTCGAGTGCTGGGATTAAAAGTGTGTGTCACTATACCAGGCTGTGTTTATCAAGTCTAATGGATTCAGAAAATCATTAGATTCTCAAAAATTGTCACGTCATTATAGGAAATTAGTTAAATAATACAGAAGAATATAAAATAAAACTCTCTCTTCCCTATTTCTATTGCCTGGAGATACCCACTGTTCAGCTTATGCTAGAGATTTGCTATGTATATTCAAGTGTATGTATAGTTTTTTAAAACTAAAATAGAGCCGGGCGTGGTGGCGCACGCCTTTAATCCCAGTACTCGGGAGGCAGAGGTAGAAGGATTGCCATGAGTTCGAGGCCACCCTGAGACTACATAGTTAATTCCAGGTCAGCCTAGGCCAGAGTGAGACCCTACCTCGAAAAACCAAAAAAAAAAAAAAACTAAAATAGAATTATACATAGAGTGCTGCAGTTTGCTGTGTGGGGGATTTATCACAGACACCTTTCTCATCAAATACAGACCTAATCTTAACCTTGACATGTCTAGCTTGTGGCCCATTGGGCTGCAATGTGGCCAGTAATAGCTATGAATGCAGCCCAACACAAAATTGTCAACCTATTTAAAACATTACTAGATTTGGGGGCTGGAGAGATGGCTTAGCAGTTAAGCACTTGCCTGTGAAGCCTAAAGACCCCAGTTCAAGGCTCAATTCCCCAGACCCCATGTAAGCCAGGGTACACAAGGTGGCACATGCATCTGGAGTTCGTCTGCAGTGGCTGGATGCCCTGGCATGCCCATTCTCTCTCTCTGCCTCTTTCTATCTGTTGCTAAAAAATAAGTAAAAACAAAAACAAATTAAATATTACTAGATTTTTTTCCAAGGTAGGGTCTTGCTCTAGTCCAGGCTGACCTGAAATTCACTCTATAGTCTCAAGGTGGCCTAGAGCTCATGGGGATCCTCCTACCTCTGCCTCCCAAGTGTTGGGATTGAAGGCATGCGCCACCATGTCCAGCTAATTTTTTGTGATGTATATATAAATTTAATTGGGTGGTTAATTCCTGAGCTTGAACTTTGTAGATGACAGCATCATGTCAGTGTTAAAAGGTTAGACTGTCTGGTGGAACATAATTACTTAACCAGTCCTCTGCTTAGTGGATGTTCAGGTAATTTCCCATTTGGGCTGTATGAGCATTTTGATTTTTGTGGTTTTTCCTGCTACACACGGGACCCACACTGAGTCCATTTATCCTTGTGAACTTGTATGCTATATCTAGAGGATAAATTCCCAGAACTATTAGAATTGTTTGGCCCAAGGCATATGCATTTTCTTTTTCATTGCTGCCTGTCACCTCAAGCATGTTGTCTGCATAGCTTCTGGGCCCAAGGGGAAGATCCCCCTGGACACATATACATAGGCAGATATGGAGTGCATGTATTCTTGCTAGTGTCTGAGAGGTAGACAGTGGCCATTTAGCTCTACCCTCTCTTGCCTCTCATCCAAATGGCCTACTGGGTGGGGGGCACTGTGGTGGTTGAACCTGCAGTCTGTTCACTTGCCCATGCATTTATGCTACACAACCCATTGACTCTCTGAGCAGCCACTGGCAAATAGCATTACTTCAAAACAATACAGCAGTATTCACTGTCAATGTAAAAAAAAAAAAAGGTTTTTTTCTTTGTTTTTTTGAGACATGGTCTCATGCATCCCAGCTGGTCTCAAACTCTTTTATATAGCTAAGGGTGGCCTTGAACTACTGATCCTCCTGCCTCCACTTCCAGGTTGCTGGGATACTAGGTGTGCCCAGGGATCAAACCAGAGCTTCATGCATGCTAGGCAAGCACTCTACCAAGTGAACTATATCACACCCAGCCAAAAATTGTGAAATTTTAAGGTTTTTTTTTTTTTTTTAATTTGAGAGAGAGATACAGAAGTAGGCAGGTAGAGAGAGGGAGAGAAGGAGAGAGAATGGGTGTGCCAGGGCCTCCATCCACTGCAAACAAACCCCAGACACATGTGCCACCTTGTACATCTGGCTAACGTGGGTCCTAGGGAATTGAACCTGGGTCCTTTGGCTTTGCAGGCAAGTGCCTTAACCGCTAAGCCATCTCTCCAGCCCCCTAATTTTAAGTTTTTAAAGAGGTAATTTTTTGGCTCCAGCACAAATTGCCTTTCTCACAGAGTGATAGTGGTGATTTTTGCTATTGAAACGAGTATAAGGAGAGGGGCTGTGGAGATGGATCAGCAGTTGAAGGCCCTTGCTTGCAAAGCCTGTTGGCCTGGTTTCAGTTCTCTAGTGTCCACATAAAGCCAGATGAACAAAGTGGAGTTTTCAGTGGCAGGAGGCCCTAGTGCACCCATACTTGCCCCCCCACCTCTCTTTCTCTGGTAAAATAATTCATGCATGCATGCATACACACATGCATACATGCTACAAGGAAAGGATTACATGCATCTGGGTCAGCCCAGGCTTTCCTCTGGAAATTTGGGCTGGAAAGAAGGCAGCATGACATTTGCCTGGTACCTCTTACATGCTGGCTTCTGCAGCCCTCAACAACACCCTCCTCAGGGGCCAGATTGCCCCCCCCCCTCCAGATGAGAAGTCTGTGAGCTGAGCCACATGTCTCCAGGTCACACAGTGGATAGAAAGAAGGTTCTCAGACTTAACTAGCCCTTCTTTGAACTCATGCTGCTTTCTCTATATGCAAGACCTATACTCCATGTGGGACACCATGACAGGCCTGTTCTTGAGCTGAGTCACCACACAAAGCAGTAAGTGACATTCGGATCCGAGGGCCCTGAGTCACATGCCAGGATCTCCCTTGTTAGGCTTCTCTTCTAGCCTGTGAGCCAGGGCCGGCAGTGTGACAGGAGAAATCTGTCAGTGACTTGCTCCAGCATTCCTTGCACATGGCCCAAGGCCACGAGGAATGTCTTACGAGCCACTGTGCTTGCCTGCTTCTCTGGATGGGGGATATCAAGCCTTACGGCCCAAGAAAGAGTTACTAAGTCTGTTCCTTCCTCCTCTGACACCCCCACACAGTGACAGATTATTTGTCGTCACATCAGCTGCTTCCGGAGGGTGGGAGGAGGGTGAGCTGGTGACACTGCCTGGATCGGATCTTGCTCTGGTGACTTTCAAGAGTGATGGCTGCTGAAACCCTTGGGGAGGAACAGCAGTCTGTTTCAGCATCCATAAACTGGTGTTCTCACCATCTTTTCCCAGAGGGAAAGTGCCATAGAGAGTGCCAGTCCATATTGGCCAGGGGTCTCGATCTTTTACAGTGGGGTTGGGTGGGGACTTCCTCATGCAGTGGGGTGAAAAGGGACACAGTGATGACACACTCCTTGTGGGGGCTGATCCCTCCTGGAGTTGGGGAGCACAGGGCTTTCAGGCCCCTTCTGGTTCCCTGCCTGTTGTGCTCAGCACTTTGAGGAAAGGCTGCTGCTGAGGCCTGCGGATGTGCTGGGGGAGCAGGTCCAGCACCCCTCCCACTTCCCCCTGACTGAGTCACTTCCTCTCTGGCTGCTGCAGGTATTCTCCCACAGGCCTTTGAACAGAGTTCCTTCAGGAGGTGGGGCTCACCCTGGGCACCCAGAGGTCTCTGGTCAGAAGCAGCCAGCTCACTAGTAACCCTGAGGCAGTAGTAAGTGCTGTGTTTAGAGAAGGGAGTGATGTTTTGTATTCTTGACAAATTGGACTGTGCCTATCCTCGTACAGAAAAAATGACCAGGGTCATCCCTGTGTTTGGGAACAGTGAAGATGACAGCACGTGCATGAACCTTTGTCATCAGAGAGCCCTGGCCCAAGTCAAAGGACTACTAAGCCACTTCCCCACCCCGTCATCCTCCCTGAGCACCAAAGCAAAAGGTTTCCGGTGGTTCCTTTGAGTTCTCCAGAGAGGAGTCCTGTTCCCGTCAGGGGCAGCTATCACTAAGACTAGCTGATGGGCAAACCCTGAAACAGCTCCACTCCAGCCAGGGCAACAGGGTAGAAAAGAACAGGCTTCACCAAGCTCCTGCTCGCCAGGCTTGGGTTTCTCTGTAAGAGGAAGACTAGCAGACAAAAAAGGGGAGCTGGTGATATAGTTCAAGTTAGAACACTTGTGTAGCCTGTGCAGAACCCCGAGTTCAATCCCCAGCACCAAAAACAAATAAAAAAAGATAAAAAGGGGAAAGAGCCAGGCGTGGTGACACACGCCTTTAATCCCAGCACTTGGGAGTCAGAGATAGGAGGATTGCCACAAGTTTGAGGCCACCCTGAGACTATATAGTGTGTTCTAGGTCAGCCTGGGCTAGAGTGAGACCCTACAAAAAAAAAAAAAAAAAAAAAAAAAAAAAAAAAAAAAAAAAAAAAAAGAGCCAGGCGTGGTGGTGCACGCCTTTAATCCCAGTACCAGGGGCAGGAAGATCACTGCAAGCTTGCAACCTGGTCTACACAGTGAGTTCCAGGTCAGCCAAGGATACATAGTGAGATTCTTTCTCAAAATAAAAAAATCAAGGAAGCTCCAAGAATGGGTCCTAGATAGTAGGAGGTGTCCATCAAAAGCATGTACTTGAGAAATGTCTGACCAAGAGAGGTCTCCCATGTTCATAGCTGGGACACTCATCTTTCTCCAGGCAAAGACATGGGGACATGGCCAGCAAGGGATGCCTTCTGATTCTTGGGCCTTCCTGTGAAGGAGGAAGTGTCACCATCCCTGTTTTACTGATAAGGAAACTGAGGCCCACAAAGGCTAGGTGACTTACTTGGGTCACAAAACAAGTGGCAACAGAAGCTGAGATTTGAACCCAGGTTTACTAACCCCATGTTGGTTTTGCTATTCCAATTGGCAATTAGGTAACTGGTCTGTGGTTTTAAACCTTTGATCTGTGGGCTGCAAAATCCCTTGGTTTTTAATTTTTTTTTCCTTCCCAAGGTAGATGCTCTTTCTAGTCCAGGCTGACCTGGAATTCACTCTGTAGTCCCGGCTATCCTGAACTTGTAGCGATCCTCCTACCTCTGCCTCCTGTGCTAGGATGAAAGGCATGAGCCAGCAGGGCTTCTCTTGGTTTCTTAAGTTGACTGTGTGTGAACAGGTCTGTAGGGAAGTCAGCAGCATCAGTTCTTTCTTTTTGGTTTTTTTGAGGTAGGGTTTCACTGTAGTCCAGGCTGACCTGGAATTCACTATGTAGTCTCAGGATGCCTTGAACTCATGGCGATCCTACCTCTGCCTCCTGAGTGCTGGGATTAAAGGCGTGTGCTACCACGCCCAGCTTTTGTGTGTGTGTGTGTTTTTGGATTCAATTATAATTATGTATTTACAAGTATTTTGTAAGTAATAAAGCTGTGAGCAAAAATTACTTAGGACAGTTAATGTGAGTATGGCCTCCAGTGTGGATTCCCAAGGCTGAAATTCACCACTGAGAGGCATGCAGAGGTGGAGCAGGGAACAGGCCGCCTCCTGCCCTCGCTCTTACCCTCTTTAAGTCTCATCCTCTGTAGTCAACCAAATGCAATCTGGGATCCTTTCTAGGGAAGGGAAACTAGTGGGAATTTTTCTTTCTAGTAAGCTCAAACTGAGAGACTTGGAGGACCCGTTGCTGGTGTGAGGGTCAAGCCAGGCTGTCACCCACATTGGCAGACAGGTCTTTGTGCTAGATGCAGAAGGGACCTTTATGCATCAAGAGTGTATCTGTCTGGGCTGGAGAGATGGCTCAGCAGTTAAAGGTGCTTTCTTGAAAAGCCCAAGGTCTTGGTTTCAATTCCCCAGTACCCATGTAAAGCCAAAGGCACAAAGTGGTCCATGCATCTGGAGTTCATCTGCAGTGGCCAGAGGCCCTTGTGTGCCCATATTCTCTCTCAAATAAATAAACAATGTTTTTTTAAAGAGCCAGGTGGAGGCTGGAGAGATGCCTGCGAAGCCTAAGGACTCCAGTTCGATTCTCCAGGTCCCACATAAGCCAAGTGCACATGGTGGTGCGTGCGTCTGGAGTTCATTTGCAGTGGCTAGAGGCCCTAGCCCACCCATTCTCTCTCTCTCTCTGTCTCAAATAAATAAATAAATAAATAAATAAATAAATAAATAAATAAAATTTTAAAAGAGCCAAGCATGGTGGTACATACATGCCTTTAATTCCAGCACTCAGGAAGCAGAGGTAGGAGGATCACTGTGAGTTCTAGGCCACCCTGAGACACTTAGTGAATTCCAGGTCTGCCTAGGCTAAAACAAGACCCTACCTTGTAAAACCAAAAACAAAACAAAACAAAAAAATAAACATACACACACAAAAAGAGTAGATCTGTCACTTCCTCAAGGAGGCATTCTGCACATGAACGGGTTTGGTTCTTCAGTTGGGGCTGGCCCTCCACTGTCTAAGCAACCCTGGGGGATTAGTCAGTTTAGACCTTGTCCTGACCCATGCTTTATTTATTTTAGTTAATATTTTATTTTATTTTTATTTATTTATTTATTTTTGTTTGTTTGTTTTGGTTTTGCGAGGTAGGGTCTCACTCTGGTCCAGGCTGACCTGGAATTAACTATGTAGTCTCAGGGTGGCCTCGAACTCTTGGCGATCCTCCTACCTCTGCCTCCCGAGTGCTGGGATTAAAGGCTTGCGCCACCACACCCGGCTTTTATTTTATTTTTTGAGGCAAGGTCTCACTATGTAGCCTAGGCTGGCCTTGAACTTGAGATCCTCCTGATTGCCTTTTAAGGGTGGGGAATATAGGCATATACCAATGCATCCCGCTCCTCATGGAATTGTTCCTAGTTGAACTGTCCAGTACTAGCATAGTCTCTGTCTGTAGTTGTGACAGCCCATCTCTGCCCTGGTCTGGCAGACACTACCTAGTCTGCCCAGCCGTGTTCTCCTCGGATCCCATATCAACCTATGGTCAGTAGTTGGGCTGAATTTATCCATGAATCATACTTTGTGCTTCCTGATCCTATCTTTATCCCATTCCCTAACAAGGGATTTAGTCTCTTATAGGGGAATGACAGACAGTCCTTGTTTTCTGTCAGCGTTTGGCAGGCACTAGGCCGGGCAGAGGCGAGCAGAGATAAATTGGGCTCCTTAAGAGGGGTGAGGAAATGACACATAAACTAGCAATCACAGCTGGGTGGGAGGGGACAGAGGTGTCCTCAGGTGCTTTGGGTGCTGGAGGAGGAAGAGCCAGCCCTGGCAAGAGACTTTCTGTGAAGACCTGCTGTAAGTAGCACTTTGGTGAGGACTGAGAGAAGGATAAGTGAGCCAAGGAGAAGGGCAGGGCAGGGGTGTTCATGGCATACTCAGGGCCCCATGAGTCATTAGCTACATTTAGTGTGCGTATAAGGACCTTGGTCTGGGGAAGGTAGCCTGGGTCTGGTAGGCTAAGGAGCTTGGGTTTCTTCCTTAAGACTCTGGGAACCTTGAAGAAACTAACCTCCCTGGCAGACAGATGTAGTTGCTGCAGCCTTCTGTCCAGCCCTGGTACCCAGGTAGCTGAAGCTGGGTTTTGTCTTCGATGGAGTACTCCCTGTATCCTTTCTGATTAACCTGGAGAACAGTGCCCACTGTCCTGCACCTGTAACAGAAATACTTAGAGGATGAACTGCAGAAAGGCACCTCCAGGTGGCTGCCAGAGACTCTATGAAGTCCTCTCTTCCCCATTCTTTGGCCATATAAGACTAAGACTAAACTGTTCATGCCAGGCTGACTCTACCCCACAAGTATGAAGTTTCAGGTTCCGCCACTGTGACTGTGTACCTTTTTGAACCTGTGATTCGGGTCTGAGAGCTATTCCAAAGGTTGGACTTTCTCCTATGCCTCTGAGGACCTGAGAATAAATTCCAGACGTCACGACTTACTCACCCCTAAACACTTGAGTATGTATTATCTAAGAACAGGACATTCTGTAATGTAACCACACACAGTTTTCAAGTTCAGGAAATGTGACTAATACGTCATCATCTAACACACAGTCTCACTGCAGACTTTGCCTGAAGCCCACTCTGTCCTTCAGATGTTTTCTCCAGCATCACCCCTTGCATTTATCTGGTTTGTATCTTTTTTTGAAATATATTTATTTATTTGAGAGAGAGGAAGAGGGAGAGAGAAGAGGCGCGCCAGGCCTCCAGCCACTGCAAACGAACTCCAGATGCATGTGCCCCCTTGTGCATCTGTCCTATGTGGGTCCTGAAGAGTCAAACTGGGATTCTTTGGCTTTGCAGGCAAATGCCTTAACCACTAAGCCATCTCTCCAGCCCCTGGTTTGTGTCTTTAGTTTCTTTCTTTAAGTTTTGTTTTGTTTTGTTTTGTTTTGAGACAGGGCCCAACTCTGTAGCTCATGCTGGCCTGAATCACTGTATATTTTGTTCTGGGCTAACCTCAGACTCTCAGCAGTCCTTGTGCCTAAGCCTCCCCAGTACTGGGATTATAGGCAAGAACCATTATGCCCATCTTAGTCTCCTTTAAGATAGAACCATTCTTGGGCTGGAGATATGGTTCAGCCGTTGAAAGTATTTGTTTGCAAAGCCTGATGGCCCTGGGTTTGATTACCCAGTATCTATGTGAAGCCAGATGCCCATGGTGGCCCTTGTGTCTAGAGTATGTTTGCAGTGACAGGAGGCCCTGGAGGACCCAAACTCACTCTCTCCTCTCTCTCAAATAAATAAAAATATTTATAAAAAGATACAACTGCTGGAAATAGTGGCACATGCCTTTAATCCCAGCACTCAGAAGGCAGAGGTAGGAGGATCACTGTGAGTTTGAGGCCAGCCTGAGACTACATAGTGAATTCTAAGTCAGCCTGAGCTAGAGTGAGACCCTACTTGGAAAAAAAAAAAAGAACTTTTCTTTCTTTCTTAATATTTTTATTTGCAAGCATAGGGAGATAGAAGAGAGACAGGGAGAATGTGCTGTGCACACCAGGGCCTCCAGCAGCTACAAACTCCAGGTGCATGTGCCACTGTGTATCTGGCTTTACATGGGTCCTGGGGAATCTAACCCAAGTTGTCAGCCTTGGCAGGCAAGTGCCTTAACCGCTGAGCCATCTCTCCAGCCCCTTAACTTTTTTTTTTAACTTATTTTATTTTATTTTTTATTATTTTTTTGGAGAGAGACACACAGAGAGAGAGAGAGAGGAAGACAGAGATGGGCACGCCAACAGTGTCTCAGCTGCTGCAAACGAAATCCAGATGTGTGCGCCCCCCTTGTGGTCAAGTGCGGCATTGTGCCCTTGCGTCTCTTTGCATCTGGCTAAACGTGGGATCTGGAGATTGGAACCGCTGGAGATTGGAACCAGTGTTCTTAGGCTTAGGAGGCAGGTGCCTTAACTCCTAAGCCATCTCTCCAGCCCCCCTTAACTTTTTTAAACTACCTGGTATTGATGTTTTTGAAGCAAATAGGCCCATTTTGTTGAAAGAACCTCAACTTGAGGTTGTCAGAATTAGATTCAGTTTTGTACATCTTTGCCAAAGAAAAGCACAAGTAATAAATACATATAGCCAGGTGTGGTGATACATGCCTATAATCCCAGCAAAGGTAGGCGGAGGATCACCATGAGTTCGAGGCCACTCTGAGTCTACATAGTAAATTCCAGGTCAGCCTGGGCTAGAATGAAACTCTACCTCGAAAAACAAAATAAATAAAATCATTTTTAACTGCATCATATCAGGAGGTAAAAGATGTTGATTTCATTACTAGTGATAATAACCTTGGCCATTTGGATAAGGTTGGAGCTTGTTCTCCCCTCCCCTTGAGGTTTATTTGCATACAGTAAATTTCACAAGTCTCTTCACTGTTCAGTTGTTTGACAAATGCATATACCCAGGCACTATATCCTCCAATAGTAAAAGTTTCATGGTGCTCTGCTCTCCTCCCCCAGTCCTGCTCCAAAAGATCCTGGATGGGAAGCACCACATCTTGGTTCCTCCCAACCCCCACACTTTACCCCCAGCTGGAGCGTGATAGTAAGCTGTGTAGAATGACCTCATCATCCTGAACAGCCCCTTACTGTGCCCCAGCCCAAGGGGAGCATTGCTGGCTGATGCTCCAGCCTTGGCCTGCTTATAGGATAAAGAGCCTCTGCTCTCCATAGGGCTGGTGACAAGGGCATGATGCTCTGTGCCTCTACTCAACAGAGCAAGTGCTCCTGTTGACCCCTCCATTCACCCCCAACACAGCTGGGCTCAGCCTTCTGCAGCGTCCACACCTGGCTCTACCCAGCTCTCCTCCAGTTCCTCAGTAGCTCAGCCCACCCCGCCCCGCCTTTTCTTCCCACTGAGTGGAGCATTGCACTCAGGCTGTCCAGCATACTGCAGGTTCAAGACCCCCTTAGGCTTCCTCATGCTTTCCTAGCCCTCAGGTCAGTGACTAACTCCCCTTCTCCTTGGATAGGAAAAAATTCAGAGCTGCTGTGCTTGAGCTAATAGTAGCATAATTGATCCAATTCTTATACTATCCTTTTTTTCTTTTTTTTCTTTCCTCCCTCCCGCCCCGAGGTGTAGGGACTCACTCTAGTTCAGGTTGATCTTGAATTCACTGTATTCTCAGGGTGGCCTCAAACTCAGGTAATCCTCCTATCTCTGCCTCCCAAGTGCTGGGATTAAAGGTGTGAGCTACCACGCCTGGAAAACTTTTTTTTGGGGGCGGGCAGTTGCTAAACCTTGTGTCTATTACCTCACTTGATCCATGGGACACCTCTATAAGTAGCAGAAGTGGTATTCTCTATAGTTTGTAGATACCGAATAAGAACCTTTCCCAAGAGCTTATCACCATGGATGGTACTGGGGTGTGAACACAAGTTGCCAGTCAGACAGATGGTAATCCTTGCAGCTCAAGATGACTGGGTCAGGCAGGAGGCAGCTGGAGCGCCATCCCATGTCACCCATGAAGGCCACGCAGATTTCTTCTCCCTGTAAAAGAGGTAAAAGTGACTGAGACACATTTCTCTAAGCGCAGTGCTCTTGGTGCCCTTGGTCAGACTTGTTTCTTCCTCCCTTGAAGAATCTGGAAAGGGTCTGTACACCAGATCTCTAACCAGTACATGGCACATGGAATTGAGGCCAAGGGGCAAGTGGGATCTCTGTGTGCTCACCACAAGGACCAGGTGGATGTGGTAGAGGGGCAGAGCCCCTGCCTTGAGGAGAGGATGCTGGAGGTAAAGACCAGAAAACAACAGATTACACAGCTCAGGGACACTTATTTTGTTGGTGTATTTACTTCTGACAGCCAGGACGTTGGGAGTGGGGATTGGACATCCTGACAGGGACAGCTTACATATGAAGTTATTGCTCATTCTGACCCTGTAGAGTCGGCTTAGTCCTTTGCCTCTAGTGGGCATTAGCAGCTGCTGTCAAAACATGGCTCCCAGGCACACACGGAGACACATGCTCGCACAGCAAGTCATTCGCTAGACCAGACCATGGGTTGTTCCCTTGCCAGGGGAACTGTCCTTGCACTCTTTCTTTGTTGCTTTGCTTCACAGGGTCACCAGGTCTCCAGAAAGCCTAGAACCAAAGTAAGCATAGTGGATTACATGCGTTCAGGAGTTTCAAACCATCCTGGGTAACATACTGTACTAGGAAGGAAGGAGGGAAGGACGGAGGGAGGGAGGGAGGAAGGAAGGAAGGAAGGAAGGAAGGAAGGAAGGAAGGAAGGAAGGAAGGAGAGAGGGAGGAAGAGAAAGAAAGGAAGGAGGGAGGGGAGGGGATGGAGGGAGGGAGAGAAGGAAGGAAAGAAAGAAAGAAGGATGGCTGCCAGGCCTAGTGGTGCATGCCTTTAATCCCAGAACTCAGAAGGCAGAAGGTCACTGTGAGTTCAAGGCCACCCTGAGACTACATAGTGAATTCCAGGTCAGCTAGAGCAAGACCTTACCTTGGAAAAAAAAAAAAAGATACCAAGGTTCATTGTAGAGTCTTCTGTGCATCTAAAGGGATCCCATGGCTGTACCTCTTGTTTACTAGGGCAGAAGAGAAAGGTTCCCTCTGCCCTTCAATCCCATGTTCTTATGTGGATGCTTCTGGGTGTGTGTCAGGACCTTCCACTCTTCAACCAGGCTTCAACTGCCTGTATTTTGGAGCTGAGGCTAGACTAAGCTGGGGGATAGTGACTGTGTCATTAGCTCAGTACCATCCTTCTTTGCAGTCCCTTGGAGGCAAAGCTGAATGACACTCTTCTGTCTGTGCTCAACCTGGCTGTATCCACCCACCTCTCCTGTGCCTTGCCTTGCACACATTCTCTACTGGGCTTTGAGCATCTTTAGTCCTAGTACCTTATATGTATCTTAAGGCCCCAGCAGAGAGAGCTGGCCTCACCTTGCCCAGCTGCTTTCCTGTGAGATCTTAGCCCCAAAGTGACATTACAGCCTCGGGTGTCCCTACTCAGATATGCTGGTAGCTAACCCAGAGCAGAAGCCTTTTTGTGCTGAGGCCTGCCACTCATTCCCTGGGCCAGGCAAAGCCCAGGGAACCCTCTGTTTTCAGATTTGCTCAGCCCACCTGCAGAAGACTGGGATGCTAGGCTGGCTTTTCTTTCAGTGCCTCCTGTCTGGGTACCCCATCACCCCCATTGTTACTTCAGTGAGCTTCCTATTGAGGTTCCAAGGGGTGTACACTGACTTACCAGGATAGAACATGGAGAAGTTGGCAGATCTAGAGCTCTATAAACTTTTAAGCTACGTCTATTGAGTCCTGGGGAGCTGAGCATTTGTCCCAGAAAACATTAGGTACATAGCTGCACCTGAGCTAGGTGGAGCAAGGCCCTTCACCCAACCTGAGGATCAGCTGTGGAGGAACCAGTCCCATCCCAAATCCTTCTGAGACAAGTGCAGCCAGAGCCATGTCAATATAGGTCTCACTACGAATAAAGCCAGGATCCCTAAAGCAGGCCTTTTGGTGAACCATTTACAGGTGTGCTTGGAGGGACACACAGCACAGTTTGAGGGCAGAGCTGGCCCTCCCTGTGCATCAGCAAGAGCAGAGACCCGGAGGTCTGTCTGAGTCTCCTGTTTGCTCTCTTAGCGAGGCCTGTCACTACATCTTCCATTTTTCCAGGCCTTCCTGTTCACTACAATTCCTTTGCCTCAGTCAACTCTGGGTAGCATGAAAAGATGTTCAGGAAGGGAGACAGCCTGGCTACCTCTTCCCCGCCAGCATCTTTTCTTCTCCCTGCCCATCTGCTCCCATCCTTCTGTCTGCCTGCATCTTGGAGCTGTTCCCAAATGTGCCATTCGCTTTAGTTGAATCCTGAGTGGGGTGGGTGGGGTCAGGCTGAGCCCACGCATTGTCTGGGCTGCAGCTGCTCTCAGCAAACTGGTGTCTAGACGTGTGTGTAGGCTCAGAGGCAGAATCTACACAGATGTGATGTGCCTGCTTGACACTCTCCAGGGAACTGGGAAAGAAAGAGGAGGTCTGGTATCCAAGGGAAGATGAAGTGGGAGATTAGAATGTAGTGATACCAAGTACTACCTGAGCCAGTGGACAGTCCAGAATAGGCACAGGGCTGCTGACCTGGGTTCTGGAGGAATTATGTCTGTTCATTTGTGTAGTATCTGCTGGACCAGGCCCCAAGGTGGATTGGTTCATAGGTATAGGATAGATAAGTGACAGATAAATAGATACATGATAGATAGAGATGTTAGATTAGATAGTGGGAGGGAGTAGGAAGTTTTTCTAACAATGGGGACAGCCATCAAGCATATAGATACATAAATAAGTGCATTGTTACAAAATGACAAAAGTACACAGAGGAAATGACAGGACACCAGGAGTGTGTGATTGGGTGGGATCATTTGTTGTGAACTATGAGGAAGTGATGCTTACACTAAGTGTGCCTAGGAGTTAGCTAATCAGAGCTGGAACACTCTGCCAGACACATTATTGCCTGGCTTTAAGGTAATTTCTAGCAGCAGTTTCATTCTTCCTTGCATGTGGCACTTCCTCCATCTTGGGGGCTTGTGGGGTGCCCTGAGTGACAAAAAATTTGTGGTCTCAAATGAGGAGACTTTCCAGGATACCAGCAAAAACTGAAGGGACAAACCAAAATATTTAACAACATGGAAATTTAAAACAATAACACTGATTACAAATAGCAATAAAAAATGTAAAACAGGGCTGGAGTGATGACTTAGCCATTAAAAGTGCTTGCCTGAGAAGCCTAAGGACCCAGGTTCGATTCCCCAGTACCCACATAGCCCAGATGGACAAGGTGGTGCATGTGTATGGAGTTCATTTGCAGGGACTAAAGGCCTTGGCACACCTATTCTCTTTCCCTCCCTCCCTCCTCCTCTATCTCAAATAAATAAATATTTTAAAATAATTTTTTAATATTTTATTTATTTTTTTATTTGAGAGAGAGAAAGAGGCAGAGAGAGAGAATGGGTACCCCAGGACCTCCAGCCACTGCAAAGAAACTCCAGATGCATGTGCTACCTTGTGCATCTGATTTATGTGGATCCTGGAGAATCAAACCAGGATCCTTTGGCTTTGCAGGCAAGTCTTAACTGCTAAGCCATCTCTCCAGACCAATAAAATATTTTTTATATGTAGAACAAATATGAGGAAAATTGGTAAAAGAAATATAATCAGAGCCAGGCGTGGTGGCGCACGCCTTTAATCCCAGCATTTGGGAGGCAGAGGTAGGCGGATCGCCGAAAGTTCGAGGCCACCCTGAGACTACATAGTTATTTCCAGGTCAGCCTGGACTAGAGTGAAACCCTACCTTGAAAAACCAAAAAAAAAAAAAAGAGGAATTTTTAAAATAATAATGCATTTTGTTACCCATTAATTCTATCATTTACAAGAGTGAGAAAATTGTCCTGGTATAGGCACAGATTCTGTGACTCCTTTTCTCCCACACACTTGAGGGGACTGTAAGTAGGCACAGCCTTTCTGGAAACAGCTTGACAGCGTATATCAAGCACCTTTAAAAACCTTTGCCTAGCCAGGCATGGTGGCACACACCTTTAATCCCAGCATTTAGAAGGCTGAGGTAGGATCACTGTTAAGTTTGAGGCTAGCATGGGCTACATGATGTGTTCAGGCCCTATTTCAAACAAACAAACAAAAAACTGTCACACCATTTGACCCTGCAGTTCTGTTTCTTGGAATTTATCCTGAGGGAGAGGGACAAAATGCCAAGAGGTATACTCATGTGCACATAACTGTGAGAAAAAAAAAATAATGGACCCAGTGTGGTGGGGCGCACTCAGGAGGTAGAGGTAGGAGGACCACTGTGAGTTTGAGGCCTGCCTGAGATTACATGGTAAAAGGAAAGAACCTGGATGTCTGTGAATAGAGAGGAAGTCAGATAAGCCATGGTGTGTGTGCAGTGATATAGATATCTCATATGATGCAACAAGAGAATGTTGCCAGCTGCTAATGGTTTTTGTTTTGTTAGTCTTGTGCCACTTTATTTTGTTTGTTTGTTTATTTGTTTTTGTGTGATGCTGGGAATGGAACCCAAGGCCTTGGGCAGACTAGGCAAATGCTCTGCTATGGAGCTATGGCCTCAGCCCTTGTTTTGGTTTTTGACAGCTTTATAGGATATATTTCATATGCTATAAAATTCACCTTTATAATAGATGGGAGAAAAGGAAGCTTACAAAATGGCATCACTATGGTCCAAAATTTTGTAGTAGTTTATCCTATTTTAGGTGATAATGAAAACACAGGAGGGCTGGAGAGATGGCTTAGTGGTTAAGGCGCCTGCCTCCTAAGCCTAAAGAATGCTGGTTCCAATCTCCAGTGGTTCCAATCTCCAGGTGCCACGTTTAGCCAGATGTAAAGTGACACAAGGGCGCAATGCCGCACTTGACCACAAGAGGGCGCACACATCTGGATTTTGGTGGCAACAGCTGAGAGACTGCTGGCGCGCCCATCTCTGTCTGTCTTCCTCTCCCTCTCTCTCTTTCCAAAAAAAAAAAAAAAAAAAGCACAGGAAACAGGGGAACTCAGTCTCTGGAACGGTGTTACATCACATGGTGGTGTGATGCGTTCCTTGGTTTGCCATTTTTGCTCATGTTTTTGAATGTTTGTGCAGAGAACACAGTTCCTTTTGTATAAAGGAATAAATTGCAAGGGAAGCTTGAGATTCTGTGTTTCTGTGCCCGCTGGGTGAAAGCTACAGCCCTAACACGACCACCAAACCTTCCTATCTGGATCCCCCTGCTTCTCTCTTCCCACATTGTCCTCTTCCAACAACACAGTCTACCAGAAACTTGTGCCGTTTTGGTTCTTTGTACATTTGTTTGCTAAGACCCCCCTCTCTGGACTATCCTTGCTGCTTCCCTGCACCAGGAGCCTCTGTGACCTCTGTCTTACCGTGAGCACATCTGTTTTCCCTCCTTGCCTGGACTTCACTTTCCCAAGGGGTTTGACTTTGGAGAACTGGAAAAGGCAACTCTTTGTTTGTCAAGAGGTTAATGTCTTCCAGAATCTAGCTCCTGTGTTCACTTTTCATTAACACCCTAGAGGAAATGGGATTATCAAGAAAGGCACTCAAGGACAGCCCATCTTTTAAAAAAATTATTTGTTTCTGTATATGTGTGTGTATGGATATATGTGCCGTGGCACATGTGTGGAAATCAGAGGATAACTTTGGAGTGTCTCTGCATCACCTTCTTTGAGACAGGGTCTCTTGTCTTTGCAAATGGACTGCCAGACTTGCAAAGGAACATCAGACTAGCTGGCCAGGAAGCTTCAGATTCTTCTGGCTCAGCCTCCCATTGTCACAGGCATATTAGGGTTATAGAAGCATGTGCCCACTTCCCATCCAGCTTTACAGCCAGAGAATTGAACATGAGCTGGCAGGCTTTGCAAACAAGTGCCTTTGCTGCTCAGCCATCTCCTCAGCCCCCCACCCCCAACCCTGCTGCAATGGTGTTCCTTTTGTTTTGTTTTGTTTTTCAAGGTAGGGTCTCGCTCTAGCTCAGGCTGACCTGAATTCACTATGTAGTCTCAGGGTGGCCTCGAACTCACAGCAATCCTCCCACTACCTCTGCCTCCCGAGTGCTGGGATTAAAGGAGTGTGCCACCATGCCTGGCTTGCAATGGTGCTCTTTACCCAGCTTTTTTTTTTTTTTTTTTTTTTGGTTTTTCGAGGTAGGGTCTCACTCTGGTCCAGGCTGACTGGAAAGATGGCTTAGCAGTTAAGGCACTTGCCTGCAGACTAAGGATTCCCCAGGACCCATCCATGTAAGCCAGATGCACAAGGTGGCACGTGCATATGGAGTTCTTTGCAGTGGCTAGAGGCCCTGGTGCGCCCATTCTCTTTCCCTCCCTCCCTTTCTCTGTCTCTAATAAATAAATAAATAAAAATAAATATTAAAAAAAAGTAAAGCCAGACTAGGGATATAGTTCTGTGGTTGAGTTCTTGTCTAGCATGCTCAAGGCCCTGGGTTTGACCCCCTAGCACCACAAAAATAATAATAACTAAAGTCTTGGTGTGGTGATAACAGCACTCAGGAGAAGAAGCAGGAGGATTGTTCAAGCTCAGGAGTTTGAGACCGGCCTGAGCAGTACAGCAAGACCTCATCTCAAAAGAACGAGGGCTTGGGAGATGGTTCAGTGGTTAGAAGTGCTTGCTTGTGAAGCCTGCCAGCCTGGGTTCAATTCCCTAGCACTCATGTAAACCTAGATGCAAAATAGCACACGCATCTGAAATTAATTGGCAGCAAGACACCCTGGCACAATCATACATACACATACACATGCACACATGATTTTTATTTTTAATGCAGCAGGGGCTAGAGAGATGGCTTAGCAATTAAGGCACTTGCCTACAAAGGCTAATGACCCAAGTTTGATTCCCCAGTACCCACATAAAGCCAGATACACAAAGTGGTACATGTATCTGGAATTTTTCTGCAATGACTGGAGGCCCTAGCATACCCATTGTCTCTGTCTCTTCTCTCTATCTCTCTGTATGCAAATAAATAAAGTTAAATAAAATAAAATTAAATTTTTTTAAGCAACAAAAGGGACTAAAGTTACAGCTCATTGGGTAGAGTGCTTGTCTAGTAGGCACAAAGCCCTGGGTTTAGGACTGGAGAGATGGTTCATAGGTTAAAGGTACGTGCTTGCAAAGGCTGACAGCCCAGGTTCGATTTCCCAGGACCCACATAAAGCCAGGTGCACAAAGTGGCGCATGTGTCTAGAGTTCATTTGCAGCGGCAAGAGCCCTGATGTGCTCCCCCCTCTATCTGTTTGCAGATACTTTTTAAAGCCCTAGCACCACATAAAACTTATGTGGTGTAACACACCTGTAATCCTAGCACATGGGAGGTTCAGACAGGAGGATCATAAGTTCAAAGTCATCCTCAGAGTGGACGTGGTAGCACATGCCTTTAATCTCAGCATCTTTAATCTAGGAGGATCGCCATGAGTTCAAGGCCACCCTGAGACTGCTGGGTGAATTCCAGGTCAGCTTGGGCTAGAGCAAGACCCTACCTCGAAAAACCAAAAAAAAAAAATTTTTTTTTAAAGGCAAAGTCATCCTCTGCAACATAGAGAGAGAGTATTGGTGTGCCAGGGCATCCAACCACTGCACTTGAACTCCAGACACATGCGTCACCTTGTATGTCTGGCTGACTTACTTGGGACCTGGAGAGTCAAACATGGGTCCTTAGGCTTCTCAGTCAAGCACCTTAACCACTAAACCATCTCTCTAGCCCATAGTGAGTTTGAGGCCAGCCTGGACTACAGGGGATCATGTTTCAAACAAACAAGCAAAAAAGTGCAGGGGAGATAGCTCAGTGGGTAAAGTGCTTGCCATATAAGCATGAGGATCTGAGCTCAGATGCCCAGCACCCATCTAAAATACCAGGCATGGTGGTGCATACCTGTAATCAGCATTGGGGAGGCTCATGATGAGCTCGAGATCCAGCAAGAAACTGTCTCAAAGAATAATGTGGAGAGGGATAGAGTGAGGCACCTGGTGTTGACCTCAGGCCTCCACATGCACACATGCACCCACACACATGGACACAAACATACACCTGTGAAAAAAACCTGAAAACAGGAGAGAGGGAAGAAACAGTAAACCTCTCATTGACAACTTCAAGGTGTTCTTTAATCTGAGAGGACCAAGAAGCCAGGGGGTGGGAAAAGGGATTCTTCAAGGCAGTAGTCCTCAAATTTCATAGGCAAGATGCCTTGAGCTTCATGTGTAAGGAAGGGCCCATGGGCCATTGTTTCCCAGCATTCTCCCAGGAGGGGGTACCACAGGCCCTTTGGCTGGTTTGAAGAGGAGGCCCCCTTGGGAACAGTTGCTTCAATTGAGATCTGGTTGGCTCTGTATCTGTCCCCATAGACATTAGGCTTCCGCCTACACAAAGCCCGGTTTCCTCTTTTGCATCTTTCCAACCCCTCTGTAGTAGTCTGGCTTGTACCTGCTACCTTCAAGGACATCTAGTGTGGGGTTGGCACCTAGTGAACCCCAAGTAAAGGAGCTGTGGTTCTTTGTCATCAGGAACCTCAGATGCTCCTCTGGGTGGAGAGGAGGTGGTGGTGGCAGCAGCTGGGTGACATTCCCTGTCAGAGATTGGCTGGCTGGGTTAGTGTAAGCAAAATGGCAGATTTACTCAATGGAACTCTGTCTTATCCAGAGCTGAGAATGAAGCGGAGAGCATCAGACAGAGGAGCTGGAGAAACGTCAGCAAGGGCCAAGGCTCTAGGGAGTGGCATTTCTGGAAATAACGCAAAGAGAGCCGGACCTTTCATCCTTGGTAAGTCTCTGACTGCTGGGGGAGTGGACATGACACAAGGGCTCTCTGACATGCAGGCAGCAGAGTGAGCAGAGTGAGTAAGTCTGGGGCTTAACTGACTATCCTCAGTGGAAGATCCAGGCCCTCAGTCACTGTGTAGCAAAAGTTGTTTTCTTGTAGCTACATCAGATTTAGATCAGTCTCTGACTGTCTCTCCCTCTGCATGGACAGTCCTATGAGCCCCAGATTGTCAGTATGCCCATGAGAAGTACAAAGCTGCATTAGAACCCAAGACCTGTTATCTAAGGCACTACTTTGACGTTCTCATATAGCATGATTCATTTCAGAGTGTGTGTATAGCACTCTCCATAATTGTGAAGAAATAGGCACAGAAGTGGAAACAAACCAACTGGAAATAAAAATAGGGCTGGAGAGATGGCTTAGTAGTTCAGGCACTTGCCTGCGCAGCCTAAGGACCCAGATTCAATTCCCCAGGACCCACATAAGCCAGATGCACAGGTGGCACATGTGTCTGGAGTTCATTTGCAATGGCTGGTAGCCCTGGTGCACCCATTCTCCCTAATATATATATACCTCTTTCTCTCTCAAATAAATTAATTAAATATTTAAAAATAAATAAAAATAGGGCTGGGGAAATGGCTTAGTGGTTAAGGCATTTGCCTGTGAAGCCTAAGGACCCTGGTTCGATTCCCCAGGATCCAAATAAACCAGATGCATGAGAGGGTGCATGCATCTGGAGTTAATTTGCAGTGGCTGGAGGCCCTGGCATGCCCATTCTTCTTTCTGCCTCTTCCTCTCTCTTTCTCTCTCAAATAAATAAATAATAGTTTTTAAAATTATAAAAAATAGCCGGGCGTGGTGGCGCATGCCTTTAATCCCAGTACTGGGGAGGTAGAGGTAAGAGGATCCCTGTGTGTTCAAGGCCACCCTGAGACTACAGAGTGAGTTCCAGGTCAGCCTGAGCTAGAGTGAGATCCTACCTCAAAAATGTATATTAAAAATAAATAAAAATAAAAATGCACAGAAATCCAGTGGAATTGGGTGATCCCATTAGGCCAGAGGAGCAGTGGTGCTTTCTGCATGGTGTCTGAAGCCCAGCCAGTCCCGATTGCTTATGTCCAGGGCTGCAGGTGATGTGGGCTCTCCTGGCACCAGAGGCTGGGTGTGACGTACATTTTGGACTTATAGGTACAGGCTAGTTCCAGCTTCAGACACTCAGCAAATAGCTTACAAGGGTCTGCTACCCGCCAGGCCTGTGCTGTTTGCAGGGACATAGTCTTAATGAAGACAGATGAACTTCCACTCTCGTGGAACTAACATTCTCACTGGGAAAAGAGAAGACTCTCACACATACTGTTAAGTTCCTCGAAGGAAGTAAACAAGATGGACTAAGAATGAGAATGGTCTGTAGCTAGTGCAGTCCAGAAAGGCCTCTGTGGGGAAGTGACCTTTGAGCTGATGTAGGAGAATGAGCAGGAGGACCAGCAAGACCAAAGCCCAGCAAGGAAAAAGTAACTGATAGAAACAAGAGCTTAGAGCCAGGTGTGGCGGTGCACGCCTTTAATCCTAGCACTTGGGAGTCAGAGGTAGGAGGATCGTCATGAGTTCGAGGCCACCCTGAGACTACATAGTCAGTTCCAGGACAGCCTGGACAAGAGCAAGACTCTACCTCAAACCCCTGCCACCCCCCCCCCAAAAAAAAGAAAATGAAATAAGAGCTCACATAATGGTGTAGCAGGGGATGGAATGGAGTCAGCAGGTTTGGAAAGATGGGCAGAGCAAGTCATCAAGGCCTGGGTCATATGCTGAGAGCAACAGAGCACCATGGAGAGGTGTTCACAGGGCAGTGACACTGTAACACTGTCTAGTTTCTGCTCTGAAGCTTAGGCAGATGTTGCTGCACAGTGGGCACCATGTCTATAGATGTACTAGAAGTCCCAAGCCTTGTGCTTGGATAGGAGCCAGATATCTCTTACCAGAATCACCAGGGGGAGCCTGTTACAGTGATGGTGACCCGGATCCTTGTGCTAGAATGCCAGCGGAGGTAGCCTGAGATCTCTCTTTTCATAAATGTACCCTAGAAAATTCAGCATACACCCAGAGTTCAAACTAAGCACGCCTTTAATCCCAGCACTCGGGAGGCAGAGGTAGGAGGATCGCCGTTTGAGGCTACCCTGAGACTACATAGTGAATTCCAGGTCAGCCTGGGCTAGAGTGAGACCCTACCTCGAAAAACCAAAAACAACAACCCCCCCCTAAAAAAAAAAACTAAGCCTCTTTATTGTTACTTTTTTTTGCATGTGTTTGTGTGTGTGGAATATTTGCACATGTGTATGCAGATGCATGCATCTTTGCATGGCGAAGGCCAGAGAAAAATACCAGGTGTCCTCCTCTTTTCTCTCATCAGCCTGGTTGCTTAACACAGAGTCTCTCATTAACTAAGAGTTTCTGTTTTGTTTTGTTTTGTTTTGTTTTGTTTTGTTTTTTTTCTGTCAGCAAGCTCTCTGGTCTTCCCCCCACAGGATTGGGGTTATAGGCATGCATGGCCACACTCAGCTGTTTACATGGGTGCTGGTGAACAAAACACAGGCAGTTTCTCAGGCCTTCTCTGGCCCTCATAGTTGCATAGCAAGCACTCTTAACTGCTGAGCCATCTCCCCAGCCCCTTTTTTATTTGAGACAGATTCTTATTGTATAGCCCAAGCTGGCCTTGATCTTGTCATTCTCCTGCCTCAGGCATATACCACAACACTAGAAGCCCTTCTTCTTCTTCTCCTCCTCCTCCTTTTTTTTTTTGTTTTTGTTTTTTGTTTTTTGAGGTAGGGTCTCACTCTAGCCCAGGCTGACCTGGAATTCACTATGTAGTCTCAGGGTGGCCTCAAATTCACTGTGATCCTCCTACTTCTGCCTCTTGGGTACAGAAGCCCTTCTTTTTGAGGAATGTGCCAGCAAAAGCATTAGAGGCAGATGTACACACATCCCTCTCCAATTCAGGATGAGACTGGAAGGTGCAGTCCAGTGGGCATGGACTTTGATCCCCTCCTAAAGAGAGGATCTAATCAGAAATTCATGTGGTGACGTCTGGAAAGTAAGGCTATATTCCTCTGTGCCATAGGTCCCCGTCTGGGCAACTCACCAGTACCGAGCATTGTACAGTGTTTGGCAAGAAAAGATGGCACGGATGACTTCTACCAGCTGAAGGTGAGCAAAGCCCAGGCCAGAGCCCTAGGGATCCAGGGATTTCCTGGCAGCTGGCTCCTCCTGCCTTTCCACCTTCACACCTGCATCACTTGTGAGCAAGAGTAGCGCCAGTTTTTCCCGAGAGGCCATCACGTTCACACAGTCGTGTTTAGAATAACTACTAACTTAAACGAGGTTTATCTGTGCATAAATTACACGGTCATCACATTAAGAAGGTAGCTGCTCCCCCTATGTTTGTGCAGGGGTGGGACAGGAGAGTCACATGATAGAAAACAAACCTGCTCCCCTGTTTCCGCTGTTCTGCTGTGGAAAGGAAAGCATTTGGTTGTTTGCTTTTCTCTTTATGCTTCCCTAAAGATCCTTACCCTTGAGGAGAGGGGTGAGCAAGGCATAGAGAGCCAAGAGGAGAGGCAGGGCAAGATGCTGCTGCACACCGAGTACTCTCTGCTCTCCCTGCTGCACACACAAGACGGCGTGGTCCACCACCACGGGCTCTTCCAGGTGAGTGGCCTGGCCCCCACACCCTGTACCCTGCCTGCCACTTGCTGGACCCACATCTGCCCTATGGTCAGCTCTCAACATACAACCGCCTTGATACAGGGCCTGGACAGGGTAAGCCGGGGTCAGGTTGAAGCCACCCTGACTGCTGCAGTGCCCCCGTGGCAGTGATCTCAACCTAGCAGGAATGTACGCAGATGGTATCGTACAGGGGTCAGGCTTTCTTTGAAGGATGGCTTTTCTGAGGGGAGAAAAGACAACAGGAAACCATTGATGCTGTCCGGACTCTTACCAGCTATGTTGTGTAGAATTGGTCTGTCTGGGTGGAAGAAAGGACAATGAGGAGAATCTTCATTTGGGGTCACTTGTCGGTGGGTTTCCACAGTTGTTTTTGGTTCCTGAAGTCCTCATGCCTGCCCAGGCATTTCAGGTTGTTCAGCAAATGCCCTTGTGTGACCTCATGCAGGTCATTTTGAGTCTGTGAGTCTTCAACCCCTTATCTGAAGACTGGGAGAGCTGTAATGGCACCTGCCCTAAGGCAGGGGGGTTGTGGATGAATGAGAGGGCATCCAGCACCATGCTCCTGTGGCACACACTCAGCGTCAGCTTGGTTTCTGGCCATAAAGCAAATGGAGAATGCCTCCTACACCCTATCAAGTCTTATTCATAGATTTGCCATTCGAAGCACCTCCAAAAATTAAGAGTATTTCTCTTAAAGATGAAATCATATTGGAGGTGGTTGTAATTTTATTGTCTCAATTTTGGTGTTTACAGTGTTTGGCCTTGGCTTATGTATGTCCTTTTGGATGCGGTTGGCTCAGTGATTAAGGCCCTTGCCTGCAAAGCCTAACGACTGAGTTTGATTCCTCAGTACCTACATAGAGCCAGATGTACAAGGTGGTGCATGTGTCTGAAGTTTGTTTGCAGTGACTATTCTCTTTCTCTCTCTCTCTCTCTCTGTCTTTGATGTTCGAGTTAGGGTCTTACTCTAGCCTCAGGCTTACCTGAAATTCACTATGTAGTCTCAGGATGGCCTTGAACTCACAGTTATCCTTCTACCTCTGCCTCCCAAGTGCTGGAATTAAAAGCGTACGCTATTTTCTCTTTCTATTTGCATCTTTCTTTCATAAATAAATAAAATATTTAAAAAGAAGTGTGGTTGTTTGGTCCTCTGGGAGTTCCCCAGTGGGCATTGTATGTCCAGGGGCCTCCTGTAGCTGATAGGATCAAAACATAATGTATTGCTCCTGCACGTGTTTTTGTCACGCCTGGAATACCATGCAGCAAGGGGTAGTCTAGGACTGCAGCCCCAGTGTTGGTGGTTGAGCCCTGACTGTGGCAGGCCTAAGCACTGGCCACGGTTGGCTTATTTAATTGTTGAGAGCCAGGTGGAAGTGATTGCTAGCTGCCTTTTACACATGAGGAACTAAATTCATGTGACAAAATAGAGCTTGGGTCAAACCCAACCATCTGATTCCAGAGCTATATTCTTTGCCAAGTTTATGTGCCTGCCCAGGAGTCCTGTAGCCACAAGGAAAGCCATTATCTTGGACACACAGGATACTCTGTGACCCTTGAAGCTTCCCAGGACTGACCTCTTTAACTTCCACCATCTTGGGCACCACAGGGGTGGGACATTAGTTAGAGCTAGAATCTGAGCCAGAAGATGACCCAGGCCCAGATTCTCTGCCTCTGCACACAGGGCTGAGAGTACCAGTCAGCTTTAAATGCCCAGTGCTTGACCCTGGTCCTTTGCACTATGATCAAAGCATGAAGTCTTCACCTGAAATATTTGAGCCTCTGCACTTGGCACATGGAAAGCTAAGAAAATGCTGAGCACCTCCCCTGTCCACTTCCTGGACCTCAGTCTCCCACTGCCTGCACCTGCAGAGCTGTTCTAGGCTCTCTCATTGATTTGAGCAGCCATCCCCAGAGCGAGCCCCAAGCTCCTGGCCTTGGTCTGCCTGGTCCACCAAGCCCTGGTCTCCCCTCACCTCCCAGGACCGTACCTGTGAAGTCATTGAGGATACAGAGTCTGGCCGTATGGTTAAGAAGATGAAGAAACGCATCTGCCTGGTCCTGGACTGCCTCTGTGCACATGACTTTAGCGACAAGACTGCTGACCTGATCAACCTACAGCACT